>OY997266.1:49236103-50484228 GCA_963921465.1 Triticum timopheevii | reverse complement strand
TGTTAGAAATGTTATCATCGATGAATTAGAAATATGTTAATGTTTAGTTGAACTAGTGAATTAATATATAGAACGAACTAGTTTATTTTTAGTAAATGCTTAATTGAACTAATTGAATTAATATAACTAGTTTATTTTTAGTAAATGCTTAGTTGAACTAGTTGAATTAATATATATAACTAGTTTATTTTTAGTAAATGCTTAGTTGAACTAGTTGAATTAATATAATAACTAGTTTATTTTTAGTAAATATAATGCTTATTTGAACTAGTTGAATTAATATATAGAACTAGTTTATTTTTAGAAAATGCTTAGTTGAACTTGTTGAATTAATATATAGAACTAGTTTATTTTTAGTAAATGCTTAGTTGAACTAGTTGAATTAATATAACTAGTTTATTTTTAGTAAATGCTTAGTTGAACTAGTTGAATTAATATATAGAACTAGTTTATTTTTAGTAAATGCTTACTTTGAACTAGTTGAATTAATATAAGTAGTTTATTTTTAGTAAATGTTTAGCTGAACTAGTTGAATTAATATATAGAACTAGTTTATTTTTAGTAAATGCTTACTTTGAACTACTTGAATTAATATAACTAGTTTATTTTTAGTAAATGTTTAGTTGAACTAGTTGAATTAATATATAGAACTAGTTTATTTTTAGTAAAATGCTTAGTTGAACTAATTGAATTAATATAACTAGTTTATTTTTAGTAAATGCTTAGTTGAATTAATAGAAGTAGTTGAATTAATTGAATTAGTAAGTGTTTAATGTTTCGCCTAATATGAACATAGGAAATGTCGTCTGACGACGGAAACAATTTCATTATGTGCCAATACTGTGAAGACCAGCGCGGCCAGTGCGACAGAAATTTCCTTACTGATGGTAGGCGATTCAGCATCAAGCTGGATAAGACTTTTGAATTTGATACAGTAAGTCACAATGACAAGTCTGTTTTCGTAATTAAGCATGACTTATATATGCTTCATTTGCCTGACTTATAATTTTTAATTTTCACTATTCTACTAGCGCATCCCCTGCCATGCAAGAATTTTTGTCTTGGATAAGATAGGTTTCAAAGATATGGAAACTATGGAGGTAAAGAGAGCTTACCTGAAAACTGAGCATGATGGTTATACTTTCAACGTCAAAGTATACAATACACACATGTACACCTATTTTGAATGCAAAACTTGGCAAGCACTATGCAAGGCTTATGCATTTGAGCCTGGTATGGTTATCACCTTTGATATTCGTCCGGAAGATGATATTGAAGGTAATAGAGACATATGGGTTGATGTGCAGACGCCTCCAGTTCTACCATTATGTGAGTTCTTCTCAACTATATTTTTGTCTTTGATATTGCTTATTTCAAAAATAACTGACAACTAATTTCTATTGACAGCTTATCTCCATTCAACCAAACATGTCCGGCGCTTGGTAGACAGGACCTACTATTGTCCCGGAGCTGAACTAAACTGCGAGGAGATAAGTCATTATGTTTCATGACTTGAGGATCTTCATACTGTCAAGACAAATTTTCTTCCTGCACTTAGAAATGTTAGTACTCAAAACGTGCGACCAATAGTGATGGTATTGAACTACAGTCACATCTATTTAGGAATGATGGTAAGATATTTACTATTTGTCCTCAGTGCATATTTTGCATACATATTTTTTTTTGCTAAACTTTCATTGCTAAGTATATTAATTAAGTACTATACGATGTTCTTCAACAGGGACTCCCGATGACAGTTGTGCCTCAGGGGATCGAGACTAAAGGTCAGATGTCAATTGTTAGCTTACGGCCAAGATATCCTGCATTGCACATGAATGCGTTCAGGATTTCTAGAAGCAATGAATGCTTAATAGTGAAAGATTGGAGGAAAATTGTTAATGATCGCAGAGACGTACTAGGGGGGCAGCAATGAGAAGCGCAGCCCACGATTAGGAGACAGGTTCATCGGCATGCTCCAGTATGATCAATCAGGAGAGCTATACATGTTCTATGCTATTTTACCAGAGAGAGAGAGAGAGTAGCTAGGAGGAGTGATTCAGCTAGTTCTTCATGCTGCTCTTAATTAGTACTTGTCCTTTCATGTCTATGTTCTTCGTTCTGAACTTAAGTGATTTGCTTTTGTGGTGTTATATATGAACGCTTATAATATCATGCCAATCATGTTGAACTCGATGATTGGTTCTACTAGAAATCCTATTTATATATATATATATATATATATATATATATATATATATATATATATATATATATATATATATATGCATAACGTGTACAATGTGTAGTATCGTAAAATACCAGCAAACGAAAAAGAATTAAAATGGAAACACAAAATTAAATGAAAAAGAAATCATAAAACTAAAAACCCACCAAACCTTATAGTACCGGTTGGTGTTACCAACCGGTACTAAAGGGCTCCAGGCCCCCGGAGCTGGCTCGTGCCACGTGGTTGCCCTTTAGCACCGGTTCGTGCTGAACCGGTAGTAAAGGGGGGGGCCTTTAGTGACCACAATTTAGTGCCAGTTATGTAACCGGCACTAAAGGGCCTTACGAACCGGTGCTATTGCCCGGTTCTGCACTAGTGAAAGAAAGCTAAAAAAGAGCTAATCCGGCTCGGGAGGCGGTGGCGGTGGTGGCAGTGGTGGAGCAAAAGCCGACGCCGAGGAACGAAGACCCACACTGATGTTGTTGATGATGTCTCGGTCGCGCCGCTTGCTAAGCGGTCTCTAGAGCTATAAGAAGCCAAACATTTTATAGATCACATCAGTCACACGACACTGAATTACGCGTTCGATGACTAGTTTATTGCGGGTACACCAAAGGGACCAAGCAAGGGTACCCAAAGCCACCCACACGGGGGTGCGACTAGCGCAGGGGAGCCTAAGGACCTCCCCGAACAAATCCGGGGGGGTTTCATGGCACCAATTTCCGCCAACCACCTCCCAGAAGCAACTCCATAAGAACTGCGCTGCAAGACACTGAAAGAAGATGTGGTTGCAGTCTTTCGATACCAAACAAATGGGGCAGAGGCCGTCCCCAGGGCCGTTACGTTTACGGACCTCTGTGCCCGAGGGAAGGCAATCTCTAACCCATTGCCAGAGAAATATGCGGATTTTCAAGGGGAGTTTGATCTCCCAAAGCACCGATAGTTCCATCGGACCCGGAGTGGGAACAATCGCCTGGTACAAGGATCTAGTTGAGAACCTGCCGTTTGGGTCGAGATGCCAAGACAGCGCGTCGGGCTCCAGGGAGGGGGAGTGGAGGGCAATACACTCAAGCAATTCATCCCATTGCTCGAGCTCCACCGCCCCGAAGGTGCGGCGGAAGGCAATTGCGCCCAAGTCTGCCAAGGCCACAGCCATGGAGATCTGTGGGCGGACACAAATCGAGAATAACACAAAAAAAATGTTCTGCAAAGGGGCGGGTTCCCGCCCATCTATCCAGCCAGAATAAGGTGGCTGATCCGGTACCTACTTTGATGGAGGTCCCAATGCGCAAGACTGGCATCAAACGGATTACCGATTGCCAGAATTGGGAACCTCCAGACCTAGGTGCGAAAGCCAGTGGTTGCCCGCGAAGGTACTTCGCACGGATAATCTCAAGCCAGAGGCCACCCTCATCGGTCTGGATCCGCCAAAGCCATTTGGATAGGAGGGCAATATTTATCCGCTTGGAGGAGATGACCCCAAGGCCTCCTTAGTCCTTAGGCTTACAGATCTCAGACCATTTCACCATATGATACTTCTGTTTATTGTTTTCTCCTGCCTAGAAGAATCTGGAGAGGAGTTTAGTAACCTCATGATGGAGGGATTCATGTAAACTATAGAATCCCATGACATACATCAAAAGGCTAATAAGGGAGGAGTTCATTAGAATCACCCGTGCGACTTTGGAAATCCATCTCCCTTGCCATGGCTCCATCCTAGGTTGGAGCTTGGCGATTATTGGACGGAAGTCCTTCTCCAGGAGGCGTATGTCAGTAAGTCGCATGCCAAGGTAAGTCATCGGGAAGGACCCCAAGTGGCAGTTCAGGCGATTAGCAATTCGCTGAGCTTTTGTCTGAGAATATCCCAGAACCATTACCTCACTCTTGGCAAAGTTAATTGTGAGGCCCGACATTTCCTGAAAGCAGAGGAGGAGGAACTTGAGGTTCTGAATATCCTCATCCGATCCTTCCACCATCATAATGGTGTCGTTAGCATATTGGAGATGGGTCAGACCTCCATTGGCCACAAGGTGGGGGCAAATCCCCCTAATGTGACCGGCGTGCTTGGCCAAATCAAGGATAGAGGCGAGCGCATCAACCACAAGGTTGAAGATAAATGGGGATATCGGGTCTCCCTGTCGTACCCCTTGGCCAGTCGTGAAGTATGGCCCGACCTCCCCATTAATGTTCACAGACGTCCGACCACTCGTCACTAATTGCATCACCCGGGCAACCCAGTGGGGATCAAATCCACGCTTGAGCAACACCTCCCGAAGGAAGGACCAATGAACGGTGTCATAAGCTTTGTGGAAGTCGATCTTGAAGAACACCGCGCGGAGATGTTTGCTCTTTACCTCATGGAGAACAAGGATCCCATCCAGAATATACCTTCCTTTCGTGAAGGCCGACTGGTTTGGGTGATGAATCCCGGGGGGCGATTAGGGCCGCCCTAGTGGCGTACCCCTTCGCCAAGATACGAAATATCACATTGAGGACTGTGATAGGGCGGAATTGCCTAATGTCCGCCGCACCCGGCACCTTGGGAATCAAAGAGATAATCCCGTAGTTAAAACGGGACATGTCTAAAGTTCCCCTAGAGAACTCACGAAAAAGATCAACAATGATATCCTTGACCATCGGCCAGAAAGCCTGAAAAAACCGGGTGGGAAACCAACTCTTCGTCGAACCAAACAAATCACGTAATCAGCCAATCCGCAGCCTAATATACTGTATTCTGATTACAAATGTGAAAACATTACCTGACCTGAACCAAACGCGTCGTAAGAACAACTATGAAGTCGTCGGGCCCTCAACCGTGGATAAGCCACCGCGAAGAGGGAGATGTCGTGCATGATGAACAATGGGCTGCAAGGCAGCGCCTTCAGGAAGGGAACGACACTGGAGCACCGTCACCGCCCATTCAATGAATAGGGTTTCCCCGAGCACATGCATGTCGACAAGAGAGATACCACGATGACGCCTTCAAGAAGGGAACGGCGTCGGAACATCGCCGCCACGGCCTGACAAGTCAGAGCGGGTTTTCACCCTGGCCAACACTCCCTGTCACCAAAATGGAGTACGGTCACCCACATCACATCCATTGAACAACACGCCCCGACCACCATGCCGCCCGCACGACCATGGTGATCGGGCAGCGCCTAAGCCGCGTGCTCCACCCACGAGCACCCAGCTCCCACCAAAGGGCTATCGCCCCATATCCGAGCCCACCTCTCGTCCAAGGATACAATGTACCGACGTGGCCAACCGAAATGGAGCAGAAGACCTCCCACTTCCACCCCAAAGCGAACACCTTGGCAAGGTTGGTGGCCGCATCGGCCAGATTGGGCCAGGGGAACTTCGGCAGCCACACAGTGTAGCCGTCGGATGCAACGGAGGGGGCACCCTGCCACCATTCCGGAGTCCCCTGCCACCTCTGGCAAACCCTTGCACGCACCAATGCCGCACCATGGAGCTGCCCCTGCTAGTCGAGCCTGTACCGGAATCCGAGAAGAAAGGGCAAGCTCACCCGGGTCAACTGCAGACGAGCAGGCGCCACAGCATGTCCAACCGTCGCCGTGCGCTGACCAGGCCGGCCGTGTGGTTGCAGCCACGCTGCTGCAAGCCACATCAAGCAGAGCCCCCGCTGGACCTCCGCCACCACCTCGCAACGCCCGCCGCCACTAGGGACTAGATCCGAGAGGATCTGGCCGGAGGCGTGCTGGCCCGCCACCGCTCGAGCTTGCTGCAGCCGCCGACCCGGAGGCGCCCTCCAGGACGCCCCTCACCTCCTGCACCCTGACTTGCCAAGACAACCGCCGCCGCCAGATCCGCCGGCCACCCTGGGAGCCCGCACCTCCCGCTTGCAGCCCCCACCGCTCCACGACTAGGCGAGGTCACGCAGCCACGGCCGCCTCCGCGGTCGCCCGCGCCGCCGGCACGGCCGAGCGCAGCGCCGCCAGGAAGCGCCCACATCCCGCACTGCAGGGAACCGCCGAGGAGAAAGGAGGCCCCGCCGCCGCCTACGCCGACCGTGCTTTGCCCGGCGACGCGCGCCAGCGGCAACGAGGGGGGAGGAGGGTAAGAGGAGGCTGGTAACGGCTGTCATTGCATGGCAGGGCGCATGGAAGCTGAGGGCATCAATAGCAGGGTCGTGCCCGTGCACGCCTGGGCCAGCCGCTGGCTTGGTGTGACATGCTGCTTGCGGCCTGGCTGCCATGGCGACTGATCTGCACCGGCCAGATCTAGCGGCCGGGGTTGTGGGTGGCTCGGGGATGCATGCCGGCGACTGATCTGCGCCGGCCAGATCTAGCGGCCGGGGTTGTGGGTGGCTCGGGGATGCATGCCGGTGGTGGTTGCTTCCCCTGCCTCGAGTGTTCACTACTAGGAAAAGGCCTACTAATGGCGCACCGGTAGTGCGCCATTAGTATGTGGTATGGTGCGCCATTAGTATAGCCCACGGTGCGCCATTAGTATCTGGTATACTAATGGCGCACCACATAGAAGTGCGCCATTAGTAACATTTTTTTCAGAAATTTTTTATATTTTTTTTTCCAAATTTTTTTTCAAATTTTTTTTCCAATTTTTTTTCGTTTTTTTTCTTAATCTCAAGTCAATATGGCTTAATCTCGGGTCAATATGCTTAATCTCAGGTCAAATCGTACTCCGTGGTCAAACTTCCCGAAAGGTCACCCATCCTCACACAATTCCAGCCCAAGCACGCTTAACTTCAGAATTCTATCTAACCACAGCAACAGCTCACTTCACAGGCACTTGTTGATATATCTAGCATACAAATCCTATTATACCTTGTTGATGTCTAGGACTTTGTTCATGTTCATGACTATGATGAAATTTTGAAAAATACTTCCCGGTCATATTACGTATCATATTTTGAAAAACAATGCAATTTTTTTTCCAAAACCATTTTTTTTAATATTTTTGCCTCTAGATCTTGAAAGCCCCGTAACTTTTTTCTGTTAGGTTTTTGGGGATTTTGAAAATGTTTAACGGGGTTCCCCCTGTTAAATTTAACCGAGTTCATATGCAAAAGTTATGCCTATTTTACAAATTTCCAGAGAGATTTTGCTAATAAAGTCGAAATTCATATTTGTAAATTTTCCCAACAACTAGACCACATATTACATGGGAAACTTATTTTCTTTTATTTTTTTGACATTTCCATCATTTTCTTTTATTTTTTTAAACTGAAAAGGCGGTCCACGGGGGGGGGGGGGGGGTGCATTCGGTGTTGGGCCAAGTTAGTAATGGCGCAGCACCGGGGTCGTGCGCCATTACTAGTTTAACTAGTAATGGCGCACCACACTCACGGTGCGCCATTAATATTTTTGAAAAAAACTAAAAAAAATTGAATTTTTTTTTGAAAAAAACATAGTAATGGCGCACCAGTGGACAGTGCGCCATTACTAGTTAAAACTAGTAATGACGCACTGTCCACTGGTGCACCATTACTAACAATTTTTTTATTATTTTTTTAAAACTACTAATGGCGCACCGTGGGTGTGGTGCGCCATTACTATGTCAAACTAGTAATGGCGCACCACCCCCACGGTGCGCCATTAGTAGTTTTGAAAAAATTAAATTTTTTTTTACTAATGGCGCACCGTGGGATGTGGTGCGCCATTAGTATTTGCACACTAATGGCGCACCAACACATGGTTCGCCATTAGTATTTAGTAATGGCGCACCACATGTACAGTGCGCCTATAGTGTCCATCCTATCTATAGCCCTTTTCCTAGTAGTGGTTGCTCTTTGCACCATGGTGGTGCACTAGTCGGAGATGCGGCTTCCATGGTGGTGGTTGGAGTTCGGCGGCGGGGTGTGGGTGGCGGTGGCAACCTCCCTTCTCCTAGGTACGGACCGGCAGCGTGTGGGCGTGTGTTCATCGAGGGGCAATTTCGATGTTTTTTTTTTCATTTTGTAAAAATTGTTCCTAATTTCAAAAAGACGTTCATGTTTTTGCTTTTGCTCTCTTTTTTCAAAAAATGTTTACAAAAGTTTGTTTGGAAATTTCGCGAACTGGTTTTAAATTTTGTGGCCGCTGTTAGTTTCTTTAATTTTCGTGTTGTTATTCTTTCACTTGGGTGAGCCAGTCGCGGTGGCTAGCGCATTTATAGAAGGTGGCCGGTTCGAACCCTATTGCGAACTATTTCTATGTTTTTTTTCTTGTGAAGCAAAGCCACCGCAAATGGGCTGGCCCGGGGTGAGCTGCGGCCTGTGCGAAGCCGCGACTCGCGACTCTCTTGCCGCAATAAGCGGCGTATAGGAGGCCCCAATAGAGGCAGCTAGGGTCGTGGAGACGCCGCGTCGGTTTGTCTGGCGGCGACACGGTAGGCCCAAACACAACAAAATACCGACTCACAAATAGGCACACCATCCTTTCACCTCACATTCCTCTTTCTCTCCTGGGAAAGGCTATTTGGGCATCGACCCTTCTGCCTGCATCTCCGTCAGTGTGGCCGTGGGTCCTCTGCCTCTCAAGCAGTCGCTCCGGCAACAGGAGGGGGAGAGGACTCCGTCGTTGCTGCTTCGACGAGTAGTTAGACTGGGCTTCGTTTTTTGCAGAGATGTCGCATCGGTGGCGGGATCGATGCCGCGTCAGAATAAATTGGCCCTGTTTCTTCCCCACCCAGCGCTCTTCCAATCGATGATGCTGGGAAGCAGGTAGCCTCTTCTTCTCTTCAATCTCCGGCTCTGGCCATTTTAGGTTGTGTTGGCCGGTGTTTCTCGTCACCCATGGTGACGCCGACGGCCGTGATAGAGTGTGCGAAGGATTTGAAGCGGGATGTGCGGATAGCAGTGTGCAGCGACGTCCATCTTCACCGATTGAATTGTTTGAAGTCGACGACGTCTGGATCAGACGGACATGAGGATGATCCTCAGCCGACGTACCACAAAGACTCGGCTTTGTCGTTGTGTGCGGCGGGTCGTTTCATGGCTCAAAAAGCAGCTTAGTCTGCGATAACCATCTTCCTAATCTAGGTGCGGTGGCAGTTTACATCTCTCTTCGGGGCATAGCTACGGTGGCAACGGAGTCCGTTTGGAGACAATGAGTAGGCATGGCGCATGGATCTCCATTGATTGTGCTGTTACATTTCTTGATTTGGAATCCTTTTTGCAAATCTTCAGGTCTTATGTCTCTCTGTGTTTTAAGGGTATCTACGTATGTGCTCTGTATCAAATTTGTTCCATGAATACGCAGTGCTGCTTCAGAAAATGTTATGTACTCCTGAAAAAAAGTTATATAATTAATCATCATGAGGTAAATCCCTAAAAGAAAATCATGAGGTAAAAGTAAAAGCATACGAATCTAGCCCTATGTGGCGAATCAACCTGTGGTTGAGTTCGTTAGGTGGACAGTGGTATCCTCAACCCACCAGGGTTCAAATCCTGGTGCTCGCATTATTCCTGTATTTATTTCAGAATTTCCGGCGATGCGCTTTCAGTGGGAGGAGACGTTCCCGTCGACGACGAGGCACCTACGGTGACTTCGTAAATCTCAAGATGATATGTCGGCTCAATCTCTCGGAGGTGCTCATAGGGGTAGGGTGTGCGTGTGTGCGTTCATAGGGATGAGTGTATGCGCGTGTATATGAGCGCTTGTGTCTATACTGATGCTAAAAAAAAATCTAGCCCTGTGTGTTCTAGGTCACGGGCGGAGCCTCCATTCCGTTCCATTCCAAGCAGGGCGCAGAGATGAGCCGCCGCCGCAGCCCGCGCCTGAATCCCCACACTCACACCAGCCAGGCCATGGCGAACGCCGGAATGGCCATCCGCCGTAGCCCGCGGCTCCACCCCCAAATCCCCGTGAGCGCCGAAGCGACCCGCCGACGCAGCTCGCGCCTCAACCCCCAAATCCACATCGGTGAGGAGGGCGTCGTGTTGGCCCGCCGGCGCAGCACCCGGCTCCACCGCCAAGTCCACGCGAGCGAGGAGGGTGGCGCCGTAATAGGCCTCCGCCGAAGCCCGCGGCTCCACCCACAGATCCCCGTGAGCGAGGAGGACGCCGGAGTGACCCGCCGTCGCAGCCCGCGGCGCAATCCCCAAATCCTTGCGAGCGAGGAGGGTGGCACCGTGATAGGCCTCCGTCGCAGCCCGCGGCTCCACCCACAGATCCCCGTGAGCGAGGAGGGCGCCGGAGTGACCAACCGCCGCAGCACGCGGCTCCACCCCCAAGTCCAATCGAGCGAGGCGGGCTCCGGAATGAAACGCCGTCGCCGCCGCCACGGCACCTTGCCGGCTGCGGCTGCCTCCCTGCCGGACGACGACAATATGCTTTGGGAGATCCTCATGCGCCTGCCGCCTCAGCCGTCCTCCTCCTGCGAGCCTCCGCCGTCTGCAAGAGCTGGCTGCGCGTCGCCACCGACCCCCGGTTCCTCCGCAGCTTCTCTGTCCACCACCGCAAGGCGCCACTCCTCGGCGTCTTTGAGAGAGATGGCTACGACATCGTGTTCACCCCCGTCCTGGACCCTCCCGACCGCATCCCTCCGGAGCGCTTCAACTCACTACATCAGATACGTGGCTTCCGGAAGGCCGACCTGCTCGGGTGCCGCCAAGGTCGCATCCTTCTCCTGGAGATGGACTGGTTCATTGTTTGGGACCCCATCACCGGCGAGCATCACCATGTCGACATTCCACCAGCGCTCGATAAGTTATCCTACCTCTATGGGGCTATGCTCTGCGTTGCCACTGACCAGAGCCACATGCATGGCAGCTGCCACTCGAGCCCCTTTAATTTGGTCTTGATGTCCCCGTGCCAAGGCTACGAAGATGGTACTCCACCCATCGCCTGTGTATACTCCTCGGAGACTGGGGTATGGGGCAATCCCATCTCGACAACAAATCGATGTGAGTTTGCTCGATGTAATCCTGGGATCCTTGTTGGTAATGTCCTCTACTGGACGTCTAAGAGTGTGAGTGCCAAATCAAAATATTTGAATTTGGATCAGCTGGGAGACGACATAATTGAGTTCGATTTGGATAAGCAGAGTCTTGCTGTGATCAAGGGGCCTCCAGGTCTTAATCATTCCACCACATATCAGATAATCCAGTCAGAGGATTGTGATGTTGGTCTTGCCATATTGTCTCATGGTAGATTTGAAATGTGGGAGAGGAAAGTCAGCTGTCACGGTGGTGCCACATGGTTCCTGCAGAAGACTGTTGAAATGCATACGGTTCTTGGGCTCCCTCCTCAGGCTGAAGGATCGGTGAGAGAGGTCGAAATACTTGGGTATGATGAGGAAAATGGTGTAATGTTTTTATTTGTGGACAACGATGTCTACATGGTTGAAGCAATGTCAATGCAATCCATGAAACTTTATCAATGCAGCCATCACAGCTATGCCAATGACATTCATCCTTTCACAAGTTTCTATGTACCAGGTGACTGCTCATCATTATTCCTTGTGTTTTGGTAGTAACCTAATCTAGTAACGTTCTATATACTTGGTTGGTGCAATACCTTCGTTGTGCTTCCCCAATGTCCTTAACAACTTAAACTTAGTTAGAAATTTTTCCTTTACTAGTTGGACAAACTTGTAGCTGTACTGTGTTTTTACACTACTAGGGAAAAGCGTAGCAGCAGTGCGGGTTTTGGCCCTCTCAGTAGCGCGGGAACAGGCGCTACTAATAAGGCGCTACAGCTAACGTATAGCAGTAGCGCCTGTTGACCCATGCTACTGCTATACATGAATAGCTGTAGCGCTCTTTAGACAAGGGCGCTACTGATATTATCTGCAGCGCTGTTTACAGGGAAGCGCTACTAGTAAGGCGGCGCTACTGCTAAATTTTTCCCCCTCGCTACTACTAGTTTTATTAGTTTTTTTCCTGCATATTTGTTTTTTATTTGTTTGTATTTGAATAGGCTTTATACAATAATCTTTAGCATATCATCCACATACAAATGTAATCATAGCATATACATACAATTAGTCTCATCAAATCATGTCATCATCATAATCATCATCCAACACAAAGTGGTATCTCGTCATCAATCTCGAAAATAGCGATACAAGTCTCGATTACTTACAAATACATCATCATCCATCTAAACAATGATATACGCGAGAATAGCTATCACTTTGAGTACATGAGTTTGTATCCCTCTCTCGCATTAGCGTGAACCTAAACTAACTACTGCCTGTCGCTCGGAAACCGAAAACCGGTACACCTGGGCCTGACACTCCGGCCACTTGTCGTATATATACTCCTGGCGTAGCACTTCTTCGCCATCTATGATCTACGCACCTGCATCGTCACATGAGTTGATGATATGCAACATATATAGTTGAGCAACAGAAAGAGACAGACTTGGCAAAAATAGAAACAACATATCATAAGCATAAATAACAAAGTTCATCGTACCCAAAATGCCCTAACTAGAGTGATTTTCGCTAGTCGAGGAGGAGGACGGTTTAATTACATCACAAATAAAGTTTCACCGTGCATAACTGAAAGTTTTGTCATAAAAGAAAGTATGGACTAAACGGACACATTATCATATATCGACAATCACTCCATCATGTCGTGCCATCCATCCATGTCAGGGAGATAGTCCTCGAGCTTAGTGAAAGGCTTCATGTCGAGATGCTGAGAGGCTATCCATGTTCGGACGTCTTCCCGCGACATTTGTCCTTCTGCGTAGAACATCCCTATTTTTCCGACGACCTCATTCATGATGATTTGGGCAAGTTTGCGCTGGATGTTATAGAACTCAGCTCGAAGTCGATGATCCTCGATATCTCCTATGTCCTTTGCCCATTGCAGAATATGGGCATCGCCAGATCTAGGTGACATGTGAAGGTTCTGGTGATCCCATCTGTACTCCAGCATGTGGTGTAGGACATAGAATCCATCATTAAGAGAATCGTTCGGTTGCTGGATGCAGCAGAAGTCGGTCTTATAGCTGAAGGCGGCTCTGCCGCCCCTTCTCTTCTTGTCCCTAACCTCTCCACCCCTTGCTTGGTAGTAAAACATAGCACTGTCGAGAACATCTTTGATGTGGGTGTAATCCTTTTTGTGAATGTTCTTCAACGAGTCCAAGTAAAGAGCGTGGGAGAATCGGGGGTAGAGGATGATGAGGACGGCGCGCCCGCCGCTGCGCAAAATAAGTACACCTCAAATTAATTAGCCTCCACCGTGCAAATGAATTATTGAAATCGAAGGAAGGATAGCAGCGCGGATGACTTACACGGGATGATAAGGCACGAGAATCGCCTCCTTGTCCTTATTGGCGAGCATGAAACTGACGATGTAATCCCTTGCGTATTCACGCTGCTCTGCACAGACTCCCAAGAAGCCCTCGTGCATGTAGTACGGGTCAGCGACACAGATATGATGTATCTGCTCAATCCCAATGACGTAGTTCATGTGCAAGGCATAAAGGCGGACAAACGTAAAATCCAGCTTCTTCACGTGAAACATGTCGAATATGTAATCGAATCGGAGGAAGAACTTATCCGCGGGAAGCTGTCAACGTACGACATTTGCCGCGGAACGTTAACCACGTAGAGTGGGTATCCTGGATCTTTCGAGGCGATGAGGCATTTCTCTACCCGCAGCACATCGTCATGAAGTCTCCTTAGATCGCCGAATCTGGCCCGTAGCGCTGTTTCAGGTAGGATTAGTTGACTAGGGATATGCCATTTATCTGCATCAGGGATATCTATACGGTCCTGAAGCCGAGGCTGCTGAGGCGGCTGGATCATAGAATCAGCTTTTTTGCCTTTCCTCGCTCTCTTCCTAGACTTATTTACTACCGGAAGGTCGTCAATAATACGTTGAGACGGTAATTCAGGTACCGACTCATGACACTCAAACCCTGAGGAGGCGCCAGTATAGACATACTGTTCAGCGTCATCGTCATCCTCATCCTCATCCATGGCGACGTCATCAGCGACTAATGGAGCCTCCTCCTTACCCCGTCCGCTATCACCCAACCCAACACCCGACGCTAATTGGGTAGGTGGGGTGTTGATGTTCATACATTGCTGAGGCTGCATGCTCGTGGGTGTGCTCCCGGCCGCCTCCAGACGAAGCAGACTCTTTGGCCACAACAGGACCCACCCATTGCAACAATCACCAAGCCACAGCGGGGTCTCGTCGTCATCCCCCACTAGTATTAGAGGAGGCAAATTCTCGTGGCCCGGTTTGACACTGGCCACGGAAACCTTAAAGACGTTCGGGGGGATCGGCCGGCTGTGGAACAATGGTTCCTTCGGCTCCATTATCGTCGCCTTCCCCACGTCCACCTTCTGTTCGCCGATGGTGTACAATATGGTGCACGGGGTTTCGTCGGCCTGCAAAGAAAAGTCTGCAACGTGAGACATCCGAAAGGCAACGAAAACGGGAGATTATACATTTATATTGAAGGGGGCCGGTGTGACAGATACCGTGAGGGCATCGAGCTCAGGCAAAGAGGAGGCACCACCGAGCACGTACGGTGCGGGAGCCAGTGCGGGAACCGGTGCGGGAGCAGGTGCGGGAGCCGGTGCGGGAGCAGGTGCGGGAGCAGGTGCGGGAGCAGGTACGGGAGCAGGTGCGGGAGCAGGTGCTCCCAAGAAGTCAGCAAGGGGAAAGTCCTCTGCATTTTTATCTGGATTTTGCCTTGTCCAAGTGAAAACGCCCATCACCAAGGAAGTAGATATATCTGCAATTGCCTGTTTTGCGGCAGCTACCGCTGTTGCGACTGTTTGAGATGATTTCTTCTCAACCGCAATCTCAACCTTCTTGTCGATGTTTTCCTTAGTTAACCTCCGTCTTTCCTTTCTCTCCTCCGTGGTCTCACGGTAGTACTTCTTCCACGTGGCGCCGTCTCCGACACCGTGCACGCGTCCATACAACGGTCGAGTATCCACCGGTTGTTGTTTCAATATGTTCAACGCCCGGTTGAATGGAGTGTCCCACTTGGGCCTCACCAATGCCTCAGACGGCGAGTCGCTTTCGGCCGCAATCCAGTGCTGCTCTCTCTGCAAAAGGCACAAGGATCGTTTACAAATATGACTAACATGTGCAGTCGAATTGATCAGAAACTAAAATTACCAGCAGTCTCATGAACTCCGTAATGACCGGTGTTGTCTCGTAAACCTTCTTCACTGGGTCCCAACGGTGTCGGGCCCTCAAGACGTCACGCTCTTGTGGGACGGTGAAATCCGCCAAGGGGTCTGGGATGCCCAGACTCGCGGCTTCCCCGTCCTCCTTGGCCCATTTGGACCTCTTTCCTCCGTAACCACGGCTTCCGAGGTGGTGGCTCCCAATGTTCCTCTTTTGAAACCCCTTCATGTACTTAGACTTTCTTTTGGCAGCTTCGGCCTCGCAAGCCTCCTTGAATATTTGAAACTGCTCTTCCGTGATTGTCGGATTATCCTTTACAATCTCGGAGTAGGGTTCCCCGTCGTTGATCTTTGCTTTCACTCGATTTTTCCAGGCGGCCAACGTGTCGCTAAACTTGGTCATGGCATGTTTGTTTATCTTCTTCATTGCCGGGTCCTCGTCTGGATCTTCATAATCCTTCTCATTCCGGCCCGGGAACAAGAATATCTTGTGAAACTTCTTTAGGAGGGAGCTCCTCATATTTTCTATCTTCTTTAGTTTCTCATCGTTGATGGTGGCGGTTGTCCGTACGATGCAGCCTATTTGATTGCCGTAGCACGCGCGCGCTTCCTCGGGCGCCTTTGGCTCAAAATTGCCGTCATCCACCTCCGTGACCACCAGTCTAGTAGTCCTGAGTTTGTTAGGAACCCGTTGCCTCTTTGCTTTCGGTTCTACACCGGCTCCGCTCCCCGAGGCAGCACCAGTCTCAGCGCCGGTCTCAATGCCGGTCTCGATGCCGGTCTGAATCTCAGCGCCGGTCTCAGTCTCAGCACCGGTCTGCGTGTCGATCTCAGTCCCCGATGCCACCGGTGGGCCCAGTAACAACATCGGTTGATCGTCGGTAAGGCTAAAAAATTCGTCTGCCGCCCGGTAGACGTCGTCGCAATCACCAAAACCCTGTCCTTCATTGTTGCTAGCCATGTTTCCTATGATTAAATCTAGTCAATTAATTCTAGACCTAATAAAATGAATAATGGCATAAAAAAGGACTATTGTTTTGCAGGAATGTTGACTCCTTCCTGGTGCGGCAAATCCCGGGCACTCGATATGTCCTAGTTTGTAGCACAAGTCATGCCGAAATTCACGGAAAATTTCGGCATGACCTTTGCTAAAAAGTGGACAAATCGAGAACCTGAAATTTGCCGGAACAGAAATGAATCAACATTCCGGCAAAACATAGGTCACTCAGCATCATTCCCTGGAAACAACAAAGCCACTTGGGCACAATCGAACAACTTCAATGAAAAGATATAACATGGCCACTTCAATGAAAAATAAAATTTGCATAAATTCTGTTCCTTGAAAAATAGTGGTCTTTTCAAAAATCAAAAACCTTTGCAAAATGACCTCACTAAAAACTTCTCTGCCTAGGACAGAACCCAAATTATGTTGATCTAGCTATTCCTCTCTCTCACACACAAATACACATTATTATCTCTAACCCTTCTCTACCTAGGACAGAACCCAATTAAATTGCAAAGGAACTCCATTTCTCTAACCCTTCTGACCTAATGCTCTAAAATAAAATTTTCCTCTAACCTAGCCAACCTACTTAACCTAGCTTGTTAATCCAACGAACCTAATTAACCTACCTATTTAACCTAGTTAGTTAATCTAGTTTACCTAGATAATTAACCCTAATTAAACTAGTTAACGCAGCTAGTTCTCTTTCAAAGCCCAAAATAAATTTTGGCACTAATTAACCTAGATAATTAACCTAATTAAACTAGTTAACCTGACTAGTTTTCTGTCAAAGCCCTAACTAAATTTTTGCACTAACCTAGATAATTAACCTAATTAAACTAGTTAACCTAACTACTTCTCTGTCCAAGCCCTAACTAAATTTTTGCCCTAACCTAGATAATTAACCTAATTAAACTAGCTAACCTATGCATTAGAGAGAGAGGAGGGGTGGGGGCTTACAGAGGATGGCTCCGGTGGTGGCGACGGAGGCAGTGGTGGCGAGGGAGGCAGGGGCGTCTCCGGTGACGGCGAGGGAGGCAGTTGTGGCGAGGAAGGATCCGGTGGCGTCGACGGCGGCTCCGGTGGCGTTGACGAGGCCGCGCGGCTCCGTGGCGTTGGGGGCGGCTCCGGTGGCGTCGACGGCGCATGGCTCTGGTGGCGTCGACGTCGGGAGGAGACGGCGGCGAAGTGGAGCGACGGCGAATCGGGGAGACGGCGGCGCGCGGGGTGGGTTGAGGGATTTGGGGGAGAAGTGGTGGCCGGGGGGAAACGGTTTTTTGGTTAAGTCAAACTTAGCGGTAGCGCGCCAAACGCGCTATAGCTAAGATAGCTATAGCGGTTTTTGTAAAACGCGCTGCTGCTATAGCTATGTAATTTTCTTCCATTTTTAATTTCCTTTTCTGTTTCTATAGCGGGGGTCTAGGACACGCGCTGCAGCTACGTCAGCTATAGCGCCTCTTAAAAACACATGCTGCTGCTATGCCTTCCTCCGTTTTTTCGCTTTTTCATTTATTTTGCTTTACATTTAATTTTTCCTTTCTCCTTTTTCTATTTCTTTCATTTTCATTTACTTTTCTATTTGTTTTTTATCTTATTTTATTTCCGTTAGTAGTAGCGCTCTTCTTAGGAAATGCGCTGCTACTTATGACGTAGCAGTAGCGCGTTTCCTCCAAGCCCGCTACTGCTATGCGTAGCCTATCATTCTAGCAATGGGAATATTAGTAGTAGCGCTTTTGCCACTACACGCGCTACTGCTAAGGTTGTATCTGTAGCGCGGTTTTTCTCCAATCGCTACTGCTATCTAGCACTAGCGCCCTTTTTTGATCCGCGCTGTTGCTAAATTTCTGTGTATAAGGTTTTCCCTAGTAGTGTTATGTCTTTGATCTTTAGAGGTACCAAATCAAATGTCAAATGAGTAACTCAGCTGTTGTGTTTGGGTTCTCTAAGCTTGTTACGTTTGTTTGTCGAGTACCCATCTGTTTTGGTCTTGATTAATGTTATCTCTATAACAAATAACTTTTCCTTAATCTATACTTTCTGAAATAATAGTTTTTTGTGGACTTGTTGAAGGTCCCTGCTGCAAGTGACTAGTACACTTGTATGCCACACAAAAATAAATTGGATTTCTTGTCTCTAGTAGGCTAGATTCATTTACAGCTGAACACGAAAAAATCACTGTTGTTTCCAGAATTTATTAGTTTGGGCATGTTTTGATTTTTGTATGCTTGATATATTGGATTAATTCTAGGCAGTTTTTCTTCTGAGCTAAAGCTTTCATTATGATGTAACTTAATGTTACTGTTCTCAGGAATGGTCTTCACATTTTAAAACAGACGTGATCTTGTTTATATGTTGTTAATTAGCATCAAAAGTGGGTTATAACTATGTATAAAAAACTATGAGAGCTAAAATGATTTGTTATTCTGAAGTTATGTTTGTTGCTTTATCTATGTAACTGAATCACTATTGCCTTCGCCTATCCATATGTCTTTTCCTTGTAGCTTTTGTTTATTGCCTGACTTCTTATGCTTGTGGGCGTAGCCATTCCTGGTGGACGTGGCGGAGCTGGAATGCTGCAAGATATGTAGGATGACTGTCTAGTCTCGTGTTGTAATATGCTGGAATGGTCCTAAAGGTAACACCATCTTCAGGATATAGTTTGTGAGATCTGGATTGTTTGGTTTTTCTGTATGGAAAATATCTGTCTGCCAATGCAGGCAGCTTGCATCTCACAAACTATTGTCCATTCGGCTATAGGGATTCATGCATGTCAATAGCACATACACAAATTTTAAACGATGGTGGCCAAGGCAAAATGAATGTCCCTTTTGGTTCGTAGCTCGTAAATGATATCCAGATGTGCACATAGTGTTGTTGCTGTTAATATTACCTGCTTGTGCCTGTTTGGCCATGCTAGAGTTCTACCTTGGTTTTGCCAATTGCCATTTCATAGTCAGCTAGCTGAAAGCAAGACATGTAGCATTTTTTGAAAAAGAAAAGCTAATAGTATGTGCATGCTTAGGGGAAACTTCTGCTGTGAAGAGCAATGTAGATAAAGTGAAAAGCATATATGGATTCCCTACTACTAGTTGGACACCAAATATGTGAGAAAACCAATAAGATGTGTTTGATTTTTGTCTATGTACAGGCATGGTTAAAAAAGCCAGGCCTAGGCTCTAGACGATAGAAAAATGCCTAGTGCTTAATTGCAGTTAATATGCGCATAATTACGCATAAGCGTGCACTTTGGTCAGAAAGCACAAGGCAGTGGCAAAACGCATAATTAACGGCTATTGTTTTTTTAACTATGCATGCAGGCGACATGGTGTATCATGACATCAGAATACTCATACTGAAACAAGTGATTTACCTCGGTGATAACTTTCGTAGACTTCTGCTCAATCTTTGATCTTAAATCAGAGCATGGTCCCTTGGACTTTGTTACTGGTTCATTCAAACCATCATCTGCAATTATTTCATTCAAACCATTTTGTCAAAATAAACATTTCTGCATCATGAACATATTAGACAAATCAGAATGGGATTTCCAAGGCCCATAATTCAGAAAATGTAAAACTTCATTACATTACCTAGCGAACACAGGAAAAAGGTATCTTCACATGTCAGAGCACTCTATAACATGGCCAATCAAAATCAGTAGAAACAAGGGAAATGTTTACCATCTTCACTACCGAAGCCTTCAAAGTATTCCATATCTTCCATTTCACCTATCTCGATATCAGCACATTCAGCATAGTCTATTTTTCCTTCCTTTGTTGGCAAGTGAATCCACACAGCATGTAGGAAAGCTTGTGAGCTATGAGAACACAACAAAGGGACAGTCATTTTGCCTTTGCTGTTAATTACTACTCCCTCCGTCCCATAATATAAGACGCTTTTAGTCTCAAAAAGCGTCTTATATTATGGGACGGAGGGAGTATATTACTGCCTTGTGCCTGTTTGGGCATGCCTAGAGTTCTCCCTTGGTTTTGCCAGGGTCAGCTAGCTGAAAACACGACATTAGTAGCATTCAACTACCCCACCCAAATAATTTACATTGTCAAAAGGCTTCAATGGTGTAATTTGCTGTCATTTGTAATCCTAGGAGATATAGCGAAGAGTATGACGTCTGTTACGTTTTACGAGCTTGCACACACACCTTGCTCATATATAGGCTTTTTTAACCATGTATGCTGCATACGCATATTAGGTTCTGCATGTATCTACTATATTTACTAACGGATTAGCAATTTTGTTGTCTGCAGGTGAAGTAGTCAAGGGCTGCCGTTGTCCCTAGTCCCTACCGAGTTTGTCGCGTTCCATCAATGTGATCGGCAGTGTGTACATACGTTATGTGGAAGAAATTGCTGAACATGTGCCTTCGTTGAGTAAGTTTGTAATGTGACAAGATGCATTTTAATACCTAAGCTAGGGAAGTAGTTCAGCTTCCCCAAGACTTCTTTTACATGGTAGTGCTTGGCAGATCTTTATTTGGAAGCACGCTAGTGTGCACCCCGTTTAAGTATGAACTGTTTAATTTCTATTTTTATTAAGTATGAACTCTGGTATGTAGTATGAACTTCGGCAAGCGTTTATTTATGAACTCCGGTGATCTAGTTTAAGCGCGAACTGCAAGTTTGAATATGCGGTATATGTTTGAAGGATCTATTCTGGCTCAGCGTCCGGCGTCCTGCAAAATTCGTTTCTGGGATACCGTAAATGATTTTTCTGGGATGGCCGTTTACCGGATCTGCTAGAGATGCTCTTATACCCTTGATGTTTCCGACGATGAGTAAAGACTTCCAAATGTTTTGCCTTTTGCCTGTCCTTCAACCCGACCTGCATTGATGTTGGCCTAGCAACAACTAAAACATCAAAGGGACGGGAGAAAACAATACACTGGTAGCTCCGGCTACATGCCATTGAACCAGGCTACCCTTAGGGGTCGGACTGGTTTTGTCGAGCCAGAAATCTATTGTGGGTTCTGATTAGGCTAACAAGTATCAGTCTAGTTCATGATCCTTCCCAAGCCCAATGGCATACGAGCATCCCCCTGCCCCCCCCCTCCAGCTCTGCCAACCAGCTTGGTGTATAGTGATCTCTACCTAAATTACACAAAAACGTTACATGAGAGGTCATATATATATACCATCCTAGCTTAGGATGGACGTATTTACACGCGTCTTTAATATCAAGGTTGCCATGGGTCACCACCCAAAGTAAGTGAGATTGAGTAAAGTGGACTCGTCCTTTGCTGGTAAACAACCACCAGAGCTTTATTGGGTACTCAAGACAATACAATCACTTCCATCCAAGAATAAAAGGTTCCAAAAATTATGGAATTAATCGTGTGTTCCATTGATGTATATAGGAGTTAACAAGAGTTGTTTGAAAAAAAATAACAAGACATATATGAACTTGAGATTTGCGTGGTACACATTTAAAAAAAAAAGTGCAAGACACAATAGATATGCTTTGGGTCCAAACTTTAGACCATTTAAAAAATATGGTTTGAGCACAAAATTTGCAAGCTCTCTTTGGTCGTCGTAGAGATACAGTTCCAAAAATCTTACTGTAAAATGGATCCCTTATTTAATTTTGAGTAAAATACACCACAAGTCCTAATACTATGAAAATGTTCATCTGAGTCCTAAAAGTTTGCTAAGTGAGTCACCCGCAGTTCTATCTGCGTTGCATCAGCTTTGACTTACACGGGTGGCAGGTTGACTACTGCCATGTGGCAACATTTCTTATAAACCACCCCAAAATGTCCCCTCTTCTAATTTTGTGGCCTTCCTCGTTGCACAAAACCTACGCGGATTCCGTCTGCCCATCAATCTGCCCAAGCCGTACACCCATTCCCCAGATTCTCTTGCATGATCTGGTCGCCGCCATCCTGCATCCGCGTCACCGACGACTTTGCTCTCCCATGCGACCACCCCAGACCCCTTCCCCCATGCGGTGGTGGCTTCCTTTCCCCAAGTGCATGGTGGTGGCAGTGCGGGTAGGAGGACGGCAGTGGTAGCAAGCAGCATGCAGGCTTCGGCCTCAGTCCTCCTCCTCCCACCCCGACGCCGAAGTTTAGACGGCTTCGTCCCCAGCTCCTCCCTAGCATAGATGATTCTCCCTGGGCGGTGAAGTTAGATGCATCAGTGGTTCCAGCGCGTGTTGCAAAAGTTCATCACGTTCATGATGTTCGGGTGCCGAGGTGGACTGTGGCTGTTGGAGGAGGAGAGGAAGGGAAGGGAAAGGATGTATACAAGGAGGAGGGCCAAAATAATTAGAACAAATGACCTTTTTTTGTTTGGGGGGGGGGGGGGGGGGGGCTAAAAAATTGACACATGTCAATAATCAACCTGCCACCCGAGCTAGTGAAAGCTGATGCAATGCGGATAGGACTGCAGGTGACACACTACCAAACTTTTAGGAGGAGTAAATTGACACCTCTCGAATAGTTTTAGGACTTGTTTATGTTACTCTTCAATTTCTAGGGAATAGAAGACCAAGGTTTAACTCAGAATCTCAGTCTACCGATACAAGATTAATGTTTAAACATACTTTACTCTAGAACACATGAGAGAAGAACAACCCCGCGAATTGTGATGCGACCACGAAGTAAGAAAGCAAACTATGGCAATGGATCATCAATTATACTCCCTCCGTTCGGAATTACTTGTCGCAGAAATGGATGTATCTAGACGTATTTTAGTTCTAGATACATCTATTTTCAAGACAAGTAATTCCGAACGGAGGGAGTACAAGATATGTCGCTTGACTAACATCTCATCTGTGGAGACGGATTGCTTGTGTGAAATAAATATGTATATATATGAAAACGGGCAATATGTAGTAATTCTGTCATATTTGAACTTTGGAGCGCCTGCACTATTTTACATTCTCTTTCGGCAGTTGTTGAGAGAAACCAGCAGTTGTTGTTTCATACTTACGGTAGTACTTTTTTTCAGTAAATATTTTGAACATGTGATATTTCTCTGTATATGTATTTTGTTTCTGGACAAGACTCTCTTGAACAAATCAGTGTTGTAAGTTTATCTTTTTTTTCTTAGGGTCAGAAGCTATAAAGTTTTACCAGGCACTGCAGAAGGAGCCTCAGGTCTCTGCTGGACCCTGGGTCTCAGCACTCTCCTAGAAATATAATGGCTAAAATGTAATGATATTCCTGGAAAGCTTCAGCTGCTGCTGGTGTATCTTTTCGTTCTCTTGAGCTCAAACTTCTGTACTCCCTCTGTTCCATAATTCTTGTCATGGAACGAGGGAGTAGTAAATACCCAAGCCTCTATTCCAGGCAAAGATTTTGCTCTAAGGTTTAGCCACTTGTGTGAAAATGATGTATGGTGAATACCGCATGTGACACGTGCTATTTGTTTGGTACCTGGTGGTGTAGAACTGCTTTCGTTTCAAATTTTTTGAACTGGTGTGGCGTTCGGTTTGGTTGGTTTAGCGTTTTTTTTCATTCAGTGTGTGGCAGGGTGGTGTGCTTATTTTTCTTGTATGGGTCATCTCAATCCGTTTGTGTCTCTGTTTTTGTACGTCCAGTCGCTTTCGGTTGTTTGGACGTGAGTGTTAAAATTTTGATTTTTGTTGTTTGCACCGTTGTAGTATAGAGGGGTTATACGTACGTGTTTTCCTTGCATGCATGCACATTAATTGTGTGCCGCCGCGTGGTGGATCAGTTCCATCATGCAATGGGATCGGTATCGTCAGTGGCCAATGAGCGGGTGGACCAATTAGAGCTGACCAGGGGTGTTGTATTTGCATCCAGAAGCAATACGACAATGTGCATGAGCGGCATCATGCGGGCGGTCGGCCAATCGAAACTGATTAGCAGAAGTGTACTTGCTTCCAGGAGCAAAACGACAAGAGAATGGGGATGGAGCCATGCAGCGGGTTGGCGTTATGAGTGGACAGCGGCGATCGGGTGAGACGGTTCACTTGCGCCGTCCGGATTTCTCGCGCGCCGTCAACCTGTCGTTTTCACCGTATAACTTGCCGCTGCCGCTTTGGTCATTCTTTCCAGAGTGTGTGCGTCCTTGTCCGTCGGTTCTGATTTTCGCGTGTCTTCTGGAGTTCTGCCGCGTGATATGGAGCTATAAATATGTTGGTTTTCCTCTTGTGCCGTTGTGTGTGGTTTCATTTCTTTCTTAGTGTTCGATGGTTGCTCCTTCATCCAGTCGTGATGGGTTGCGACGTCCTGGCCGGCCTTGTGGCTCGCGTGGTCTTATGGTTGTTCGTCGTGGTTGTTCCGGTCGGCGTGGTGCTTCTATTGATTCGCCGGATAGGCCTGCGCTTGCTCATCGTCGTCCGTCTTGTTGGCTTGGTCGTCAGGCGCGTGGGTCGCCTTCTTCGTCTGCTTGCTCTGTGCCGTCTTTTGCTTCGGTGGATATTGTGCCGTCTTTTACTTCGGTGGATATTGATATACCATCTGGTTTGTGTCCTTTCTTTTTCGTTCGTTTGGTTTTTGCTACTATTGTGGACTAAATGTTGTGATTTGTTGTTGCAAGCAGGTAGTTGTGCCTTTGATGCTTCTCGCAGGGAGGAGGTCTGTTTGGGCAAGCGTCGTGTTGATTGTGGCCTTGGTTTGTGTTTTTGGCCCGATGAATTTTCATTTTCCCTGTTGTTTATCGTTATTTAACAATTTGGTTCACTTTTGTATATACAGATGTATCTTTTTGCGGGTCGGAGGTGTCTGGGTCTGATGTTGTTGGTGTTGCTGCCTCTTTGCCTTCTATAATCCATGGTATCTTGCCGTTTTTTAGTCTACATGATAATATGGTGTATGTGGTAATCGTGCATGTGTGTGCTTCTGTTAGTTATACGTTGTGGTGTAGAAAGTTACAAAAAAAAACTGTTTGTGTTATTTGCACCTCGTGATGCAGAAAGTTATGAAAAAAATATATGCCCGACCACCACTACTGGGTCCGTACTAGCTTACAGGGCGTACCCAAATCAAGCGCAATGGCGACTCGGGCGGCTGATCGAGCTGATGGACGGACCCAGCATTGGGGTCCAACAGGGCAGTGGGGGTAGTAATAGAGGAGTTCGATGTGGGGGGTGGAGGCAGCTATTTAAGCTGCTCCTCGCGCCCTCCCGCTTCCGAGGTGGGACTAAACGATGGTGTTGTTTCGTGCGGGCGAGGGGAGTGGGCTGTGGGCCGGCGGAATGGAGCGAGTGGGGGTGTGCCTTTATTGGGCCGTACTGGACTGGCTGATGCGTGCGGTGCAGTTCTCGCGTTTGCGTGCATGGCGCAGGCACGTACGCTCGATGCTGTTACGTGCACCCCGTGTTTTACCTGTGTTTTTTTTTCGTATTGGTTGTGGCAAAATTTTGTATTTGTTGAACGTTTTGTTTCCATTGCTGAATTTTTTGTATGTGCAGATAGATTTGTTCCCACTGTTGACGAGGCTACCGTTGCGTCGGGTGCTTCATATTTTTCTGATTGGTTGCGTCGTACGTCGATGGTTACTCATCCATGTGTTGTTTCGCTTCTATGTGCGGGTCCTTCTTTCCGATCCGTTCCTTTAGGTTGGTTGTTACGTACGTGTTATTATGTTACAATATAAAATATTTACTGACTTGCATACTCTTTTCTTTTTCATTTCTTTTAAGTTCTGCCTACGCCCATCGTCCATGCTGCCGATAGTGATCGTGCTCGACGCAAGAGGAAATTGATTCGGTCATACCGGTCTGGGAGGAGTAAAGGTTTGTGCTTCTTATTTTTTATTCTACTTATTTTTAATGTTGTTGATACTGTTTTCATTGGGGATTGTGTTTTTATATAGTTCGCGTGTTGGGGCTTCCTATCCCGAAGGATCTGGTTCATCTCCTCAAGAGTATGGCGATATGTACTTATTTTTGTATTTTAGTTGTGCGTATTGTGGAATTATTGGTTTAGTAAATCTATTGTTATTGATGCAGCTGTCCAGAGGGGTCGTTCGTATTATGGTAGTCCGGATCTCACATGTCAGTGGTGTGGGGCTTTTTATTGGTTTCGTGAGGGTTCAACTTATCACCGGGAATCTACTATGCGAAGACCTGTTTATACGGGTTGTTGCCGTAGTGGCAAGGTTTCTTTGCCGAAATTCCATTCTTGGCCTTCCCCATTGGATAGATTGATGCGGTTTGATGGAGATGTGATTTCTAATAGGTTCATGCGGTTGATTAGGCAGTATAATTCAATGTTCTGCTTTACATCCTTGGGTGCTCATATCGATAACAGTATCAATGTTGGTGGTGCTCCGTACGTGTTTAAGATGAATGGGGTGGTCTATCACCGTATCGGGCCTCTTGTGCCTCCTGATGGGTTATCGCCAAAATTTGCTCAGTTAATTATATATGATTGATTCGAGTGACACGCTACATCGATCTGTACCCCCCATCCTTACTCCCACATACAGATTCCATTGCCGCAAGTAGTTCTTCACCCGAGACATACCTTCCTCCACTAAGAATCGTTGCATAGAGGGCATGATTTCGATACCTGTCCTCCAGAGTTTCCATACCAGCAGTGCGGGGAAGCAGCATATGGGCAACTCCAGGGCATAGCTCCGGATCACCCGCTTGCCATGCTTCCCATGGTCGAAACCCATCCGAGCTCCCCGATCAACGGTCACTCGAATCCATGCTCCAGTTGCTGCTCATTTTTTTCGTGAGGAAGAGACTGATAAATTTGTGGATGAACAGAACTGGCACACCTAAATATGATTTATATAGCCCCATGTCCAGAATGGCCTCCGTGCAAATTAGAGTGACCGATATACCCTTTTGTATGTATAAATAAATATATCTTGTCTCTTGCAACCTATCTCTATTCTTTTCATAAGCATCTGTGCACAGTATTAGGGCCCGACATCCAATGAGATAAAAAGAACACTCTTCAATGCGAACGGATAGGGCTGGCATGCAACAGTTACATCATACTCTAATTTACGTGACGGCCAAAAATCTGGCGTCGGTTTAGCAAAATAGCAAATTGGTTTACATTGTCTCATGATAGAACAAACGGAGCAGATCAGCGTTGCATTTCGTTTCTAACGTACTCCAAAAGAAAAATATTTATTGTTGCACGCATGTTTAATACGTGCACTTCTATGTATATACTTCAAGATCAAAGCTTAACAATACATATGATGGAAAGAATACTAATCAAACAATACAAACGATGCTTTTCACAACTGTGTACAGTTTAATACGCAAGATAATACTCCCTCCGTCTAGGTGAGTAAGTCATCTTAGGTTGTGCACGGTGACCAAGGAGGAGGGGAAAACGAGAGACTTTAATGTTTATTTGCTAATTAATAGCATTGCATGCAATGAACTAACCACTGCATATCGTTTTTGGTAGTCTCAAGTCATTAAAAACATGCACACCCCTCATCTCTCATTGGTTGCTATGTCAAAAAACAAAAAACAAAGTAGAAGTTAATGTACCGCGCCTAAGTGTTTTGGGATTATTTGGTTTTCGTAAGATTACTTACACACCTAGACGGAGGGAGTAAAGCATAATTGGTAGCATGTCTGTTCGTGCCCTTCAGAGTGTGTCCTTTTTATCTCCTTGGTAGTTGAACCCTAAACTTGTGTGCATAGATGCATGTAAAGGAGTGCTCCTCGGGCAGCACATGCAAAAATGCCATGCAACCGTCACATCATCATATGATTATATTTAAACATGCAGGGTTTAGCACATTATATAGAAAATTATGTATACCAAATGTGAATTAATATTAAACTTGGCCGATAACCTCTCTCTACTTACTTATTTGATGCCACGCAACAAGCAACGTGTGCCAATCTTGGAACATGTGCGACGCTTGGCAAGCTCACAGTAAGCTCACTCATGCAACTACGACCAGTCACCACGTTTGCACCAGTAATGTAGTGACTCATCACCCTACCATCACCCTACCTGCCTCTATATATAGTCATACACGCCCTCGCAGTGTTCATTCACCTCAAGCATCGAGAGACAAGTAGTATGATCATGAACACCAATCACTCTGCCAAGAGCTTCCACTCAGGAAAGCAATCAAAGAAAAAAGAAAAGATAGTCATTTCAAGCTCTTCTTCCAATGCTACACCCGCTGACATGGTATGCATATATTCTACATTTTCAGCTTAAGTTAAAACACCATGCAAAATAATAGAGTCACCAATTTGTATCCATTTGCAGAACGATGACTTGATGGTGTATATACCCAGACGCATCATCCTGCAAATTGTCGGCTCGGCCATAAGGCAGGAGGTTCAAGGATATCTTCACTGTACGTACCTCGATGGAACCATACAGGCATCCGTCCATATGGGAGCCACACATTCCAGTGGAAGCATCAATGAAAATCCTTTGGTTTTCAAAGGTGAACCAGTAGCGACACAGGACGAAGCGGAAGAAGGGGCTGCTCAGGCAGCACTAAATTACATCTACGAAAACTATTCGATCACAATCAACAACTATAATTTCTCTATGTTGCAGGCAACAAAGCAGAAACTCATATCAGCTCAAGAAAAAGTACGTTCAAAGAATTGGCAGCTTAACATGGCTAAATGTGAAGTTGCCGTTTGTCAATCCGACTTCGCAACACAAACACAGATGCTGACAAGTATATGCAACGATTTCTCTGATGCGGTACCCCTCTGCATGCAACCATGGCGTCCATACACTGAAGACCGCATCATCAGTTACACTGGTAGTTGTCCACCCATCACACGCCTAGAGCACTTTGCAAAAGTGCTATATCATTTTATCATTGGCACTAACACCAGTGGTCAGTGTTCCAAGATGGTTTGATTTCAGGCTCTAACACTATCTGCAGTCACGTTTGAGGTCCTATACTACCTTATGTGCAAGTATCGGTCGTTTCGATGTCCTTTAGTTGTTGTAATCTTATTTTACCAAGTTGTATCCAGTTGCAATAAATGTACTTTATTTGTGCTGTAATTCTGTAAAAATGTATGCTTTATGTAAATTAATTATGAATGTAAATTTTCTATCTTTAGTTACTTCCTACATGATTGTAACCCATTATTGGTTTCTAAATAATATAAAAAAACCCACGTAAAACATAAGCTTAATATGTAAACTTCTTCGGCATCCAAAGAATACTCCATCTTGGAGGATTACGCTAAACAGTTAACAATCTGAAGCTTGCCAAATTTATATGTTATCGTTGTATCGATGAGATCTTGTGAAGTACCAATTTTAAATTCGCCGCATATACAGACGATTTAGTGACTACTAAATAAATATTGGTTCATCTTGTAGTGATATCTATCGGTCATGCTCTATAAAAAAAGTACATAATCGTTAATTAAAACAACAACATATTTATATTACATAATACTCTTAACATATGACTAGGTCAACAAGCACAAAGAAGTAAACCCATGGAATCAGCAAGACGAGACCATGAAAATAAGAAATAAAAATGAAAGTAAATGAACCAGAACAATATAATATCTCTTTGGTAGCGCAAGTAGAACACTACCAAACATACATGTCTCCACTGACGAAAGGCTAAAAAAAAGGAAGACAATAATACGATATCTCCTACATAGTTCAGTTAGAACACTACCAAGCATATTTCCCTCCAGTGGCAGTACCACCAGTACCTCGGATAATCATCGCTCGGGCAACAGCGTCATGGCGGTCATCTAGGATCATTGCACACAAAAGCATAGAGAAGCCAAGCAATGCTGCTAGCAGCCAAACTATGAGAACTAGAATCAACTCTGAGCTCACGTCCTCCATTGGAGCCCTCTTCTCGATCCTTTGTGACCGGAGGAACAAAAAAGGTGAAAATCAAGGAGAAGGAATGAGGCACGTTGTGGAGATGGAGAAAGAGAACAGAATATGTGTCTCCGGCGGCGCCATTGGTGTCTCCGGCGGCGGCGGTATTGGTGTCTCCGACGCCGGCACGGACGGCATTGGAGCTTAATGCACCCGGGCGTACGCCGGCCGGCTCCTCGGCAGCAAGCGGCCCCTCCGTCAGTTGCACGCCCGCCGTTGGCGGTGCCTCGACATTAGCCGAGCTCGACGCCATCATCACGATAACTAATTAAGCCTCTCGGCCGAGGACTTCATCTCCTTTTGCCTTTGACTGGGCATCCCTGACGCCCTACATATTTTCGCAGGGCGCCGCCAACGTTCCGTGCACTCTCCTGCACTTCGTGAACGACGAGTTGGTCGATGTTGCCAAGGGCAAAATCATTCAACCGGGCAACCCCGTGTTCCATGGTAAACCGATGCCACCCACCGTGTATAGGGTTCAACTGGTTCGGGTGCTGCGAGGCTACGACGAGTTGTTACCTCCTGAAGGAAATATGCCCTAGAGGCAATAATAAAGTTATTATTTATTTCCTTATTTCATGATAAATGTTTATTATTCATGCTAGAATTGTATTAACCGGAAACATAATACATGTGTGAATACATAGACAAACATAGTGTCACTAGTATGCCTCTACTTGACTAGCTCGTTTATCAGAGATGGTTATGTTTCCTAGCCATGGACAAAAGAGTTGTCATTTGATTAACGAGATCACATCATTAGGAGAATGATGTGATTGACATGACCCATTTTGTTAGCCTAGCACTTGATCGTTTAGTATACTGCTATTGCTTTCTTCATGACTTATACAAAGTTCCTGCAACTATGAGATTGTGCAACTCCCGTGTACCGGAAGAACACTTTGTGTGCTACCAAACGTCACAACGTAACTGGGTGATTATAAAGGTGCTCTACAGGTGTTTCCGAAGGTTCATGTTGAGTTGGCATAATTCGAGATTAGGTTTTGTCACTCCGATTGTCGGAGAGGTATCTCTGGGCCCTCTCGGTAATACTCATCACCTAAGCCTTGCAAGCATATAACTAATGAGTTAGTTATGAGATGACATATTACAGAACGAGTAAAGAGACTTGCCGGTAACGAGATTGAACTAGGTATTGGATACCGACGATCAAATCTCGGGCAAGTAACATACCGATGACAAAGGGAACAAAGTATGTTGTTATGCGGTTTGACCGATAAAGATCTTCGTAGAATATGTAGGAACCAATATGGGCATCCAGGTCCCGCTATTGGTTATTGACCAGAGACGTGTCTCGGTCATGTCTGCATTGTTCTCGAACCGTAGGGTCCGCACGCTTAAGGTTTCGATGACAATTATATTATGAGTTTATGTATTTTGATGTACCGAAGTTTGTTCGGAGTCCCAGATATGATCACGGACATGACGAGGAGTCTCGAAATGGTCGAGACATAAAGATTGATATATTGGACGGATATATTTGGACACCGGAAAGGTTCCGGAGAAGTTTGGAGCTCCGGGAGGTTACCGGAACCCCCCGGGAGGTATATGGGCCTTATTGGGCCCATGTAGGAGGAAGAGAGAAGGAGCAAGGGAGGGGGGCGCGCCCCCCAAGCCCAATCCGAATTGGGGAGGGGGGCCGGCCCCCCCTTTCCTTTCTCCTTCCCCCTCTCTTCCTTCCTACTACTAGTACTACTTCCTAATACTAGTACTCCTTCCTTCCCCCTCCAAATAAGATAAGGAAAAGAGAGTGAAACCTACTTGGAGTAGGTTTCCCCCTCCCTATGGCGCGCCCCCCTTGAGGCCGGCCACCTCCTCCCTCCCTCCTTTATATACGGGGGTAGGGGGGCACCCTAGGACACACAAGTTGATCATTGAGATTGTTCCTTAGCCGTGTGCGGTGCCCCCCTCCACGATATTACACCTCGGTCATATTGTAGCGGTGCTTAGGCGAAGCCCTGCGACAGGAGAACATCAAGATCGTCACCACGCCGTCGTGCTGACGGAACTCCTCCCCGCGCCTCTGCTGGATCGGAGATCGGGGTGCGTCATCGAGCTGTACGTGTGTCAAAAACTCGGAGGTGCCGGAGTAACGGTGCTTGGATCGGTTGGATCGGGAGGACGTACGACTACTTCCTCTACGTTGCGTCAACGCTTCCGCTTCGGTCTACGAGGGTACGTAGACAACACTCTCCCCTCGTTGCTATATCATCACCATGATCTTGCGTGTGCGTAGGAAATTTTTTGAAATTACTACGTTTCCCTACAGTGGTATCAGAGCCTAGGTTTTTATGGTTTGATGTTATTTGCACGAGTAGAACACAAGTGAGTTGTGGGCGATATAAGTCATACTGCTTACCAGCATGTCATACTTTGGTTCAGCGGTATTGTTGGATGAAGCGGCCCGGACCGACATTACGCGTACGCTTACGCGAGACTGGTTTTACCGCCGTGCTTTGCACACAGGTGACTAGCGGGTGTCAGTTTCTCCAACTTTAGTTGAACCGAGTGTGGCTACGCCCGGTCCTTGCGAAGGTTAAAACAGCATCAACTTGACAAACTATCGTTGTGGTTTTGATGCGTAGGTGAGATTGATTCTTGCTTAAGCCCGTAGCAGCCACGTAAAATTTGCAACAACAAAGTAGAGGACGTCTAACTTGTTTTTGCAGGGCATGTTGTGATGTGATATGGCCAAGACGTGATGCTATATTTTATTGTATGAGATGATCATGTTTTGTAACCGAAGTTATCGGCAACTGGCAGGAGCCATATGGTTGTCGCTTTATTGTATGAAATGCAAACGCCCTGTAATTGCTTTACTTTATCACTAAGCGGTAGCGATAGTCGTAGAAGCAATAGATGGCGTAAACGACAACGATGCTACGATGGAGATCAAGGTGTCGCGCCGGTGACGATGGTGATCACGACGGTGCTTCGGAGATGGAGATCACAAGCACAAGATGATGATGGCCATATCATATCACTTATATTGATTGCATGTGATGTTTATCCTTTATGCATCTTATCTTGCTTTGATTGACGGTAGCATTTTAAGATGATCTCTCACTAAAATTATCAAGTAGTGTTCTCCCTGAGTATGCACCGTTGCCAAAGTTCGTCGTGCCGAGACACCACGTGATGATCGGGTGTGATAAGCTCTACGTCCATCTACAAGGGGTGCAAGCCAGTTTTGCACACGCAGAATACTCAGGTTATACTTGACGAGCCTAGCATATGCAGATATGGCCTCGGAACACGGAGACCGAAAGGTCGAGCGTGAATCATATAGTAGATATGATCAACATAGTGATGTTCACCATTGAAAACTACTCCATCTCATGTGATGATCGGTTATGGTTTAGTTGATTTGGATCACGTGATCACTTAGATGACTAGAGAGATGTCTGTCTAAGTGGGAGTTCTTAAGTAATATGATTAATTGAACTTAAATTTATCATGAACTTAGTCCTGATAGTATTTTGCAAATTATGTTGTAGATCAATAGCTTGCGTTGTTGCTTTCATATGTTTATTTTGATATGTTCCTAGAGAAAAATGTATTGAAAGATGTTAGTAGCAATGATGCGGATTGGATCCGTGATCTGAGGTTTATCCTCATTGCTGCACAGAAAAATTATGTTCTTGATGCACCGCTAGGTGACAGACCTATTGCAGGAGCAGATGCAGACGTTATGAACGTTTGGCTAGCTCAATATGATGACTACTTGATAGTTTAAGTGCACCATGCTTAACGGCTTAGAATCGGGACTTCAAAGACGTTTTGAACATCATGGACCATATGAGATGTTCCAGGAGTTGAAGTTAATATTTCCAGCAAATACCCGAGTTGAGAGATATGAAGTCTCCAACAAGTTCTAAAGCTAAAAGATGGAGGAGAATCGCTCAACTAGTGAGCATGTGCTCAGATTGTCTGGGTACTTCAATCGCTTGAATCAAGTGGGAGTTAATCTTCCAGATAAGATAGTGATTGACAGAATTCTCTAGTCACCATCACTAAGTTGCTAGAACTTCGTGATGAACTATAGTATGCAAGGGATGACGAAAACGATTCCCGAGCTCTTCGTGATGTTGAAATCAACGAAGGTAGAAATCAAGAAAGAGCATCAAGTGTTGATGATTGACAAGACCACTAGTTTCAAGAAAAAGGGCAAAGGGAAAAGAAGGGGAACTTCAAGAAGAATGGCAAGCAAGTTGTTGCTCAAGTGAAGAAACCCAAGTCTGGTCCTAAGCCTGAGACTAAGTGCTTCTACTGCAAAGAGACTGGTCACTGGAAGCGAAACTACCCCAATTGATTGGCGGATAAGAAGGATGGCAAAGTGAACATAAGTATATTTGATATACATATTATTGATGTGTACTTTACTAGTGTTTATAGTAGCCCCTGAGTATTTGATACTTGTTCGGTTGCTAAGATTAGTAACTCGAAACAGGAGTTACAGAATAAACAGAGACTAGTTGAAGGGAAAGTGACGATGAGTGTTGGAAGTAGTTCCAAGATTGATATGATCATCATCGCACACTCCCTATACTTTCGGGATTAGTGTTGAACCTAAATAAATGTTATTTGGTGTTTGCGTTGAGCATGAATATGATTTGATCATGTTTATTGCAATACGGTTATTCATTTAAGTTAGAGAACAATTGTTGATCTGTTTACATGAATAAAACCTTCTATGGTCATACACACCAACGAAAATGGTTTGTTGGATCTCGATCGTAGTGATACACATATTCATAATATTGAGGCCAAAAGATGCAAAGTTAATAATGATAGTGCAACTTATTTGTGGCACTGCCGTTTGGGTCATATCGGTGTAAAGCGCATGAAGAAACTCCATAAAGATGGATTTTCGGAATCACTTGGTTATGAATCATTTGATGCTTGCGAACCGTGCCTTTTAGGCAAGATGACTAAAACTCCGTTCTTCGGAACAATGGAACGAACTACCGACTTATTAGAAATAATACATACTGATGTATGCAAACCAATGAGTATGAAGGCTCATGGCAAGTATCATTATTTTCTGACCTTCACAAGATGATTTGAGCAGATATGGGTATATCTACTTGATGAAACATAAGTCTAAAATAGTTGAAAGGTTCAAAGAATTTCATAGTGAAGTGGAAAAATCATCGTAACAAGAAAATAAAGTTTTTGCGATCTGATCACAGAGACAAATATTTGAGTTACGAGTTTGGTCTTCAATTAAAACAATGTGGAATAGTTTCACAGCTCACGCCACCTGGAACACCACAACGTTATGGTGTGTCCGAACGTCGTAACCGCACTTTATTGGATATAGTGCGATCTATGATGTCTCTTACCAATTTACCACTATCATTTTGGGGTTATGCATTATAGACAGCTGCATTCACTTTAAATAGGGCACCATCAAAATCCGTTGAGACGACGCCTTATAAACTGTGGTTTGGCGAGAAACCAAAAGTTGTCGTTTCTTAAAAGTTTGGAGCTGCGATGCTTATGTGAAAAAGTTTCATCCTGATAAGCTCGAACCCAAATCGGAGAAGTGTGTCTTCATAGAATACCCAAAGGAAATTGTTGGGTACACCTTCTATCACAGATCCGAAGGCAAGATATTCGTTGCTAAAATGGATCCTTTCCAGAGAAGGAGTTTCTCTCGAAAGAAGTGAGTGGGAGGAAAGTAGAGCTTGATAAGGTAATTTGTACCTTCTCCCTTATTGGAAAGTAGTTCATCACGGAAATCAGTTCCAGTGATTCCTACACCAATTAGTGAGGAAGCTAATGATGATGATCATGAAACTTCAGATCAAGTTACTACAAAACCTCGTAGGTCTTCCAAAGTACAGTCCGCACTAGAGCAGTACGGTAATACTGTTCTGGAAGTCATGTGACTAGACCATGATGAACCTACAAACTATGAGGAAGCGATGATGAGCCCAGATTCCGCGAAATGGCTCGAGGCCATAAAATCTGAGATATAATCCATGTATGAGAACAAAGTATGGACTTTGAGTGACTTGCTCGATGATCAGCAAGCCATGTTAAATAAATGGATCTTCAAGAGGAAGACGGACACTGATAGTAGTGTTACTATCCACTAAGCTCGACTTGTTGTAAAAGGTTTTCAACAAAGTTCAAAGGTGTTGAATACGATGAGATTTTCTCACTCGTATCGATGCCTAAGTCTGTCTGAATCATGTTAGCAATTGCCACATTTTATGAAATCTGGCAAATGGATGTCAAAACTGCATTCCTTAATGGATTTATTAAAGAAGAGTTGTATATGATGCAACTAGAAGGTTTTGTCAATCCTAAAGGTGCTAACAAAATGTGCAAGCTCCAGCGATCCATCTATGGACTGGTGCAAGCATCTCAGAGTTGGAATATACGCTTTGATAAGTTGATCAAAGCATATAGTTTTATATGGACTTACGATGAAGCCTGTATTTACAATAAAGTGAGTGGGAGCACTACAGCCTTTCTGATTAGTATATGTGAGTGACATATTGTTGATCAGAAATGATGTAGAATTTTTCTGCAAAGCATAAAGGAGTGTTTTAAAGGAGTTCTTTAAAAAGAAAAGACCTCAGTAAAGCTACTTACATATTGAGCATCAAGATCTATTGAGATAGATCAAGACGCTTGATAAGATTTTCAATAAGTACATACCTTGACAAGATTTTGAAGTAGTTCAAAATGGAACAGTCAAAGAAAGAGTTCTTGCCTGTGTTGCAAAGGTATGAAATTGAGTAAGACTCAAATCCCGACCACAGCAGAAAATAGAAAGACAATGAAAAGTCATTCCCTATGCCTCAGTCATAGGTTCTATAACGTACGCTATGCTATGTACCAGACCTATTGTATACCTTGCTCTGTATTTAACAAGGGAGTACAATAGTGATCTAGGAGTAGATCACTGGACATTGGTCAAGAATATCCTTAGTGAGGACTAAGGAAATATTTCTCGATTATGGAGGTGATAAAAGAGCCCGTCGTAAAAGTTACCTCGGTGCAAGTTTTCACACCGATCCAGATGACTCTAAGTCTCAATCTGGATACATATTGAAAGTGGGAGCGATTAGCTAGAGTAGCTCCGTGCAGAGCATTGTAGACATAGAATATTTGCAAAATACATACGGCTCTGAATGTGACAGACCCGTTGACTAAGCTTCTCTCACGAGCAAAACATGATCACACCTTAGTACTCTTTGGGTGTTAATCACATAGTGATGTGAACTAGATTATTGACTCTAGTAAACCCTTTGGGTGTTGGTCACATGATGATGTGAACTATGGGTGTTAATCATATACAGATATGAATATTGGTGTTGAATCACATGACGATGTGAACTAGATTATTGACTCTAGTGCAAGTGGGAGACTGAAGGAAATATGCCCTAGAGGCAATAATAAAGTTATTATTTATTTCCTTATTTCATGATAAATGTTTATTATTCATGCTAGAATTGTATTAACCGGAAACATAATACATGTGTGAATACATAGACAAACATAGTGTCACTAGTATGCCTCTACTTGACTAGCTCGTTTATCAGAGATAGTTATGTTTCCTAGCCATGGACAAAAGAGTTGTCATTTGATTAACGAGATCACATCATTAGGAGAATGATGTGATTGACATGACCCATTTTGTTAGCCTAGCACTTGATCGTTTAGTATACTGCTATTGCTTTCTTCATGACTTATACAAAGTTCCTGCAACTATGAGATTGTGCAACTCCCGTGTACCGGAAGAACACTTTGTGTGCTACCAAACGTCACAACGTAACTGGGTGATTATAAAGGTGCTCTACAGGTGTTTCCGAAGGTTCATGTTGAGTTGGCATAATTCGAGATTAGGTTTTGTCACTCCGATTGTCGGAGAGGTATCTCTGGGCCCTCTCGGTAATACCCATCACCTAAGCCTTGCAAGCATATAACTAATGAGTTAGTTATGAGATGACGTATTATAGAACGAGTAAAGAGACTTGCCGGTAACGAGATTGAACTAGGTATTGGATACCGACGATCAAATCTCGGGCAAGTAACATACCGATGACAAAGGGAACAAAGTATGTTGTTATGCGGTTTGACCGATAAAGATCTTCGTAGAATATGTAGGAACCAATATGGGCATCCAGGTCCCGCTATTGGTTATTGACCAGAGACGTGTCTCGATCATGTCTGCATTGTTCTCGAACCGTAGGGTCCGCACGCTTAAGATTTCGAAAAAAATTATATTATGATTTTATGTATTTTGATGTACCGAAGTTTGTTCGGAGTCCCGGATATGATCACGGACATGACGAGGAGTCTCGAAATGGTCGAGACATAAAGATTGATATATTGGACGGATATATTTGGACACCGGAAAGGTTCCGGAGAAGTTTGGAGCTCCGGGAGGTTACCGGAACCCCCCGGGAGGTATATGGGCCTTATTGGGCCCATGTAGGAGGAAGAGAGAAGGAGCAAGGGAGGGGGGCGCGCCCCCCCAAGCCCAATCCGAATTGGGGAGGGGGGCCGGCCCCCCCTTTCCTTTCTCCTTCCCCCTCTCTTCCTTCCTACTACTAGTACTACTTCCTAATACTAGTACTCCTTCCTTCCCCCTCCAAATAAGATAAGGAAAAGAGAGTGAAACCTACTTGGAGTAGGTTTCCCCCTCCCTATGGCGTGCCCCCCTTGAGGCCGGCCACCTCCTCCCTCCCTCCTTTATATACGGGGGTAGGGGGGCACCCTAGGACACACAAGTTGATCATTGAGATCGTTCCTTAGTCGTGTGCGGTGCCCCCCTCCACGATATTACACCTCGGTCATATTGTAGCGGTGCTTAGGCGAAGCCCTGCGACAGGAGAACATCAAGATCGTCACCACGCCGTCGTGCTGACGGAACTCCTCCCTGCGCCTCTGCTGGATCGGAGATCGGGGTGCGTCATCGAGCTGTACGTGTGTCAAGAACTCGGAGGTGCCGGAGTAACGGTGCTTGGATCGGTTGGACCGGGAGGACGTACGACTACTTCCTCTACGTTGCGTCAACGCTTCCGCTTCGGTCTACGAGGGTACGTAGACAACACTCTCCCCTCGTTGCTATATCATCACCATGATCTTGCGTGTGCGTAGGAAAATTTTTGAAATTACTACGTTCCCCTACACCTCCGATTCGACCCGCCGGGGCCGACGAAGATGATCTGATGACCCTCAGCACCTGCCTAAGCCGGCCCCTGCTTTGGCCGAAGAGCCAGATTCGTTTGGGGACGGGGGACACCACCCCAAAGACAACACCGCTAGTCGTGCCGGCGCCAAGCCATGACAAGACCGCCGCAACGTTACCGGACATGCCGGACATCCCTATGGCACAGGATCCGAACATGCATATGGCACAGGATCTGGACGACAACGACAACGACGACGGCCGTACATCTAGCAACGTCGATAAGTACTTTGCCGAACATGGGTACGATGACGAATTCTGCGGGCCTCTTTCTCAAGAACCCAACCCTACAAAAGACGACCGCGGTCTAGCTGGTACGGCGGAGAAACCCAATTGCAACAGGCATCGTCTGGCTTTCAGTTCTCAGGAGACACCTCCAGCTGCCGACTTCACCGAGCCTCAGATAGCCGAGGTGCCAAATATTATCAGCTCCAACACACTCAAGAAGGCGGTCTGTGAGCAGAAATCGGTCCCATTACAACAGAAGAAGAAGGGACGGAAAAGAAAGAGTAACAAGGGTGCGAGCCAGCCGTCACCGAATACAATCCGTGCTCAGGACGGGCCACCTTCACCTAAGGATATCTCGAGGAGGGTGCATGTGGCGGGTAGGGCGATGCTACCGACAAATATGCTCAATGCTGCAACCGGTGCTATGCGGAGTCTGCATGACAATGTTCTTTCTTTGGAGAAGCGGCGTCTCAGAGAGAATGATGTGGCATACCCGGTTTTCGTGGCCAAGGTGCCAAAGGGCAAGGGCTTTGTGGATGGCGCCATCCGGGGTACGATCGTCCTGCGGTTTGATGACATCTTTGCTATGTTTAACCTTCATCCGCTGCACTACACCTTCGTTCGGCTGTTTTGCTGAGTATGGAGATGCAGATCATTAGAGACAAGACCCCGGACATCGTGATAGTCGACTCCTTCTACATGCGTGCCAAGAACTTGTGCAGCGCTGGGGACCGGCATGTCGCGAGTTCTTACCTCGAAGGCGTCATTCTGGCAAACCCAGATAAGGATAACTTCCTCATGCCTTACTTTCCCGAGTAAGTCATCCCCTAACCGCCCCGTAACATATGATTTCTTAGATTTCGATCGTTCTTGTTTTCTAACATTCCGTGTTCTGTGCAGTGACACACATTGCACACTCATCCTCTTAAGCCCGGAATATTCCATGGCCACGTATTTCGACCCGGACCATGACTCCAAGATAGACTACACAAATATCAAGAAAGTTCTTGATGATGTTCTCCCCGGCTACACCAAATCTGGAGGCACCTTCACCAAGCCAGTTCGTAGGCGGTACGACGCGCACGTGTTCGCCCACAATACAAAGTTCTCCTGCGTCAAGCAGCCTCCTGGCGGTCAGAAGGATGCCTACTACGCCCTCCATCACATGCGGGTGATCGTACGGGACCATCATCACCTTCTGCTACTAGATAATCTCAAAGATTGGGCCGCGAGCTTGTCGGCAATCCAGGACGCGGACATTAGACAAGAATTCTTTCGCATCCAGTCGGAGTTTGCGGAAATTATCCATCAAGATGTCCTTCGTACCTCGGGGCAGTTCTACCTCAGATATCAACCGTCCAACAGTGAGATAGACACAATGCTACAAATGCAGGCTGACAACGCCCGCGATTTCATGACCATCACGACAGACGGCGGCTTCATCCATGCTTCGGTCCCATGAGTCGAGTCAAAAGTAGTGATGCTATGTGTAGTTCTGAAACATTGATTGGCTCATGTTGTAATTAAACTTTAATGAACTTGTATGTCTCTTTGGTTTGGATAGTCGTTCAACTTAGATGTAATCGATGCTATTTATTAGTAGGACCATGAATCGTGCTATTAATGTCTTGCTTTTCTCTTCTGATCCTTTTGTTGCATACTTATATATTGCTTATGTATTGTCTGTTGTTTGGCTTGTGCATAGAGATGCCGTCGTATGTCGTGTACAAGGGTAAGGTTCCCGGAGTCTACGACGACTGGGAGGAGTGTCAGAGACAGGTTCACCATTTCAGCGGTAACAGTTACAAAGGGTACACCACTAGGGCGGAGGCGGAATCTAGATACGCCCGCTATCTAGCGGGAGAGAGGAGAGAGCGTTGGAGGAACCGAATGAAGACCAGTTTCATCGCGATGATGCTCATCGTGATGATCGCAGCTCTCTTCTATGTGATGGTAGTTTAGATGATCGATATCGACTTGTAATGTGAAGACAAACTCGCTACTCGCGGTCTCGAGACTTGTAATGTTCTATCTTTGTTCGGTCTTTTGAATTCGGAGAATAATATGACGAATTGTATTCGGAGACTAATCTTCTATTGTATTCGAAGAATCTGCTGTTGCTGTGTGGTGTTGTCTAAATTCTGTCCAATAATATATTTTGTAACCCGTGAAAATATCAAAAAAAAAATAATCCCTAATATTCATACTAGTGGCGCACCACACAAGACACTAATGGCACACTGTGATGATCACACTAATGGGGCATCACCCACTGGTACGCCATTAGTATGCCAAAGCACATGGGTACATATGGCCCCCTGGGAGGCATTCTAATGGCGCACTGTGGGCTATACTAATGGCGCACTACGTGGTGCACCATTAGAACACCAGATACTAATGGCGCACCAGTGGTGTGCCATTAGAATTTAATTCTAATGGCGTGATGCTAGTGGCGCACTAGTAGTGCGCCATTAGTAGGCAAAACTGGAGGAAATATGCCCTAGAAGCAATAATAAAATTATTATTTATTTCCTCATATCATGATAAATGTTTATTATTCATGCTAGAATAGTATTAACCGGAAACATGATACATGTGTGAATACATAGACCAACATAACGTCACTAGTATGCCTCTACTTGACTAGCTCATTAATCAAAGATAGTTATGTTTCCTGACCATAGACATGTGTTGTCATTTGATTAATGGGATCACATCATTAAGATAATGATGTGATTGACATGACCCATTCCATTAGCCTAGCACTTGATCGTTTAGTATATTGCTATTGCTTTCTTCATGACTTATACATGTTCCTGTAACTATGAGATTATGCAACTCCCGTTTACCGGAGGAACACTTTGGGTGCTACCAAACGTCACAATGTAACTGAGTGATTATAAAGGAGTACTATAGGTGTCTCCAAAGGTACATGTTGGGTTGGCGTATTTCGAGATTAGGTTTTGTCACTCCGATTGTCGGAGAGGTATCTCTGGGCCCTCTCGGTAATGCACATCACTATAAGCCTTGCAAGCAATGTAGCTAATGAATTAGTTACGGAATGATGCATTACGTAACGAGTAAAGAGACTTGCCGGTAACGATATTGAACTAGGTATTGGATACCGACGATCGAATCTCGGGCAAGTAACATACCGATGACAAAGGGAACAACGTATGTTGTTATGTGGTTTGACCGATAAAGATCTTCATAGAATATGTAGGAGCCAATATGGGCATCCAGGTTCCTCTATTGGTTATTGACCGAGAATAGTTCTAGGTCAGGTCTACATAGTTCTCGAACACGTAGGGTCCGCACGCTTAATGTTACGATGACAGTTTTATTATGAGTTTATAAGTTTTGATGTACCGAAGTTTGTTCGGAGTCCAGGATGTGATCACGGACATGACGAGGAGTCTCAAAATGGTCGAGACATAAAGATTGATATATTGGACGACTATATTCGGACACCAGAAGTGTTCCGGGTGATTTCGGAGAAAACCGGAGTGCCGGAGGGGTTACCGGAACCCCCCGGGGAAGTATTGGGCCTTAGTGGGCCTGAGGGGAGAGAGAGGGCAGCAGCCCAGGAGGTGGCGCGCCCCTCCCATGGGGAGTCCGAATTGGATTAGGGGAGGGGGGCGCGGCCCCTCTTTCCCTCTCCCTCTCCCTCTCTTTCCTTCCCCCTTCCTCCTTCCTAGTGGGACTAGGAAAGGGGAGTCCTATTCCCACTAGGAGGAGGACTCCCCCCTCCTTGGCGCGCTCCCTAGGGCCGGCCGGCCTCCCTCCTTGCTCCTTTATATACGGGGGCAGGGGGGCACCCTAGAACACACAAGTTGATCTACGTGATCGTTCCTTAGCCGTGTGCGGTGCCCCCCTCCACCATATTCCACCTCCGTCATATCGTCGCGGAGTTTAGGCGAAGCCCTGCGCCGGTAGAACATCATCATCGTCACCACGCCGTCGTGCTGACGGAACTCATCCCCGACACTTTGCTGGATCGGAGTCCGGGGATCGTCATCGAGCTAAACGTGTGCTGAACTCGAAGGTGCCGTACGTTCGGTACTTGGATCGGTCGGATCGTGAAGACGTACGACTACATCAACCGCGTTGTCATAACGCTTCCGCTTACGGTCTACGAGGGTACGTGGACAATACTCTCCCCTCTCGTTGCTATGCCATCACCATGATCTTGTGTGTGCGTAGGAAAAATTTTGAATTTACTGCGTTCCCCAACAAAAACTGGTGCGCCACTAGCATGCCTTTTCCTAGTAGTGTGTGGTTATTTTTATAGCTTGAACTCGGTGTACGATGGGCGAAGTTCACCAACACCGTTCGTCGGTGTTCAGAGAGCGAATCTGCAAGCAGTGCGGACAAGGTACTGGTCTCTAAGGTGATTGCTCGCTACATCGTTAGCGAGTACGTCCTACACTACCATGATACTGCCCTAGATGCTCTATGCCCTAGATGACACAAGTGGGAGGCGTGTAGGAAAGCACGCGAGGCTAGTATTCAAGAGACGAATCTGCGAGCAGTGCCGACAAGGTACTGATCTCTGAGATGACTGCTCGCTGTATCGATAGCGAGCACGCCTCACACTATGATCGTACTGCCCTAGATGCTCTATGCCCTAGATGGTACAAGTGGGAGGCGTGCACGAAAACACGCGATGCTGGTATTCAGTAGGCGAATCTGCGAGCAGTGCCGAGAAGGTACTGGTCCATGAGATGATTTGTGCCTGACCCAATTCTTTTCTGGATTTTGACATGTGTAATTGTTATATGTATGTATCTTTCTGATTTATGAGCTGATCACCGGAAGGGCCGGCGCGTAATATTATGTTTTCCAGTGCTCGATCATCGGTGTTCATGAGGCGAATATATGAGGAATACATCGAAGACGCCTCGCACTACCGTGATACTGTCATAGATGCTTTATGAATTAAACGCCACGAGAATTTCGGTCGATAATAATAGAAATTAGACTATGACATGCATTAATTTCCTTACAGAAAAAACAAATTTCATTTATACTCATGACTCAAGTGGGCTAATTTTGCCTGACAAACTTCGAAGGCAAAATCCTTCCAACATTTTTGAGTCGTCTTTAAACTCTTTTCTTTGTCTCGTTTCGAACGAATTGACTTTTATTCCTTATTCTGATCCAGATAATAGAGATCAATCATGGAAAAAAAGAAACATCTGACAATAAATATTAGGTTTACCCTATGAAATAAAGGGATAGCTGCTCAATGGAGTGTAGTAAACAAATATATAAAATCTGAAAACAAATCGATCTTTTTTTTGTATTTTCCAAAGATCGAGTTAGCAATTATTCAGTTGCCTTTCCAAGGGGCATAGATGCTAATTAATTTTGTTCTTAAATAAAGGTTGAGAATGGAGTGTATGTGGTCATTACAAGGAATACAACGTATCGAAGAGTTGTTCCCCGTTTGTACTTACATTAAATTCAAATAGGTTTGCCTTACTTTAATTCTCTTGCATGAATTAAATTATATTCTTGATTTATTATGTAATTTATCATTCATAATAATTATTTCATTCTAGGCTATAAAAAAAAGTGTGCGTGTATTTCCAACCCGTTTTGTTTTTTGATACTATACTATATGGTTGAGATTTTATTTTTTTATAACATTTCCAGCTTACTAGGCTTCAATAGGCCCATCTGGTTTCGACCAGGCTACTTTACTTCAAGTTTCTGTTATTCAATATTTAACATTGTGATATAGCCCATACGATCAACTTTTGTTAACCCGTATACACCATGCATGCATTTGAGTGGTGCACTGTGTCGTGCTTTTTTTGCCACCTATCATTTTATATCATTACAATAGCTTACACTGTCTATCTCAGCAATTATATGTAGCACAAAGTTATGGGCGGGCGCGGCGTGCCGCCGCGCGAGGTTGGGCTAGTATGGACTAGTTCTACTTAATCAACCTTGGCAAAGCTTTGCATCTTTCAAGAAGTAATTTTGTTGTTGTGGCAAAGCGAGCCTGCCCTGTATGAACTCTTGTTGTGGCTGTGATTGAAATCTTGCTGCAGCAAAAAAATTTACTTGTCTGTGACAGAGATGAATTGGAGACGATCATGTGATTGCAGACTCGCAGCAGTCAAGAATCCAGTACGATCATCTGTAATAAATAGCTGTCGTTATCCTAAGGTCTCTGGGGTGCATCAACGGATACAGAGTAGTTGAGATATTATCTGTTCTAGTGTAAGCGTTGAGGTTTCTTGGAGTTTCAACAGAGAATGTAATATGAGTCAGGCTGAGGAATACCAGCTCAGAATGCAACGTTCTCGGGGCAAGAAAGCCCTATCACCTGTCGACCAAATTTCCAGCGCACTAATTTCAGTCATGTAGGCACTAATTTCTACCAGAGTTTGTCTGCATAAGATAGATTATGCATGGCACCACTATAAGATCAATTGGATGTAATATAAGACCACATTTGGACCGAACATTGTCTGGCTGCTATATTCTGACTTTGCGCACCCAGCATGCCGCTTTTCTCCTAGAACTCAGTTAGTTCAGCCATTTTTCCTCTCTCTAATCTGATAATCCTGCAGTGCACTAAGTTATCTCTCAGGCAGGCCCAAACTTGCCCAGCTTAATCTCCTGCTACTAATCTCAGGGACAAAAATAGTACCAGCACATCATGACCACATTGCATCGGCTGTGATGATATGCTTTTTCAGACCACATCTGAGAAGAATACACAAATATATACATTTAGGCGATACTTGGGGCCTAAATCGGGGGAGGGAGCCCAAGAATGGCTTGCATGTCAATGGTCTTCCGTAGGACCCATGTGGCAGCACCATTACCATTGATATTCCTCTGCAACAATTGTAAGTGATGATAAGACAATATGGCGAAGCCAACAGCTCCATCCTCAGCATGGATGATCCTGTCATGGCTGAAATCATTTGTAATCAGAGGCCCCTGATCACATCTAGACTTTGCTCATCCAAATCAAACTCAAGTATGCCATCGCTTATAGGATCCAACAACCAGTAAAGTGCATTACCAACAAGCAACCCAGAGGTACCAGCATAATAAGTCTCACATGGGAGGGACATTGAGATGATATCGCCCCATATGCCAGTATCGGAGGAGTAAACAGAGGCAGCGAGTCGGTTATCCGCTCCCAATGGAGAGATCAACACCACCTTGAAGGGGCTCGAGTGGCAGCTGTCGTGCACATGGTCATGGTTGCTGGCAGCGCAGAGCACAGCCCAGCTGACATCATTGTATACTTTGAACTCGGGCGGAACCACCGCACGGCGCTGCTCACCGATGATGGGGTCGCACACGATGACCTCGTCATCCTGCTGATTGCTCGTGAGAAGGATTCGACCATGGCGGCAATCGAGCAGTAAGACAATGAACTCCGTGCGGCTGTCGGTGTCCCCGAGCTTGAGGTCGAAGCGCGAGGAGGGATGCGGTCAGGATGATCCAGGGTGGGAGTGAAGATGATATCATCATAGCTGTGCTTGTGGAAGACACCGAGGAGGGGCGGCTTCCCGTGGTGGATGCGGAAGCGGTGGAGGAACTTGGGGTCGGTGGCGGCGCATCGCCACTGCTTGCAGACGGCAGAGGCCCGGGGGAGCGAGTCGGGCTGCGGCGGAAGACGGAGGAGGATCTCGCTCAGGAGATCTTCGTCTTCAAGCGGCGAGGCCAGCGCCGCCGGGAAGCAGCTGCGGCGGCGACGACTGCGGCAGAGCACTCCGGATCCCTCCTCACTCGCGTGCAGGACCTGGGGACGGAGCCGCCGCCAAGACCTAGCTTTTCTTTTTCTGAAATAAGCTGCCAAGACCCAAAAATCCAACTCTGCACCCGAGGTCATCTGCACCCGCCCCGACGAAAAAAATCAAAACAAATACTAGAAAAATTCGAAAAATTCCAAAAAATGTGCGGTAGACAATTTGATGCATGAGGTACGCTCCAATTTTCAAGTCATTTATACATCTAACGAGCTCTCAGCAAAAAAGACAAATTGAGGGTCTGTAAAAATATTTACTGTTCATGTACTGTTTTGGCCTGATTTGTCTTTTTTGTTGAGAACTGTTCAGATGTCCAAATGACTTGAAATTTGGAGCGGGCCTTATGCATCAAATTGTCTACCACATAAAAAAACTTGGAATTTTTTGAATTTTGTTTGAAGTTTTTACGAATTGTTTTCTAACAGGGTGCAGAGGCACCGAAACGTCCTTCTCACCAAGACCTAGCTAGCCAGGGGAAGAATACACACACGGCGAGACGGGACACGGGAGGCTATGCAGCGGGCTGAATTTTGTTCTCTAGTGGCATTGGGCCCTGACAGAGTGGTATTGGGCCCCCATTCGCCCGTTCTGCTCAGCTCGACTGCTGCTGTATCCGCGAGAGCGAAGTAACATACGATTGGGGTTTCTTGCCTTAGAAAAAAAAAAGATCGGGTTTTCAATAAGTGCCAGTCCTTGGCATGTATATGATTCTTTTTTTACCCCAAAAAATGATTTTTTTCAGGAAAAGTGTGTATTTATTCCTCAGAAATAGCGTTAGAGTCAGCTAATACAAGCTATAAGACACTGTTTGAAACAAGATGCAACAATAGCTAGACTATGAGCAACATTGTTTTGATGATGATCTATTTTTCGTATATATAATTCGTTATGTTTGCTCACTCCTCTCTTTCTTCCCCATTGATGCAAGTATATGCAAACACAATTGAAGAGACGGATGCGTTGGTCCGTCGATCCGCAGTGTACATGCCACAGATGAGGAGCTATGCCTGCATGTGTGGCAGTTGTTGGTTCGATGTAACAAATGGTTTCTCGGTTCGTACCACACATATTCCAACCACCAACAACCTACATCGGTGCTTGATGTGATCAAGTTGAGGCATCACGAGGCTCACGCTGGTGGAGGGTGCCATGGGCACCAACGACATTCCGTGAGTCCCATGCCATCAGTTTGATACACGATTTGATATTGTAGGCTTGCAATTATGGATACGACGCCCAATTTCTTCCCACGAAGGAGGCCCAAAGGGTCAAAATGCTTGAACAAATGGACTACCTGGTGGTAAACAAATTCCTGGTGCCCTTCAAGCCTACACATTCATCCATGTACAGCACAATATGTACTAACTGAGCATGTGTATAATCTCTATCCATTAGTATTCGAGGAACTAGAACTAAGAGTCTTGGAAGGGTCTTCCTATGTTCATATGTTGGAAATTGCCATAGTGAAGTTACTTCACTGTATTTATCGACTCGTATGCCTTCACGCTTTTTCAATTGGGCATTCACATGTATTCTATTTCTTTTTCAGTTCTAGCACATGGGGCATGCACATGTATTATATTTTTATTTATTTATTACTTGCCTTTTATGTAGAACCATATCTTTTCTGATATATGGCTAGCCTAATTCTGTTATGATTGAACATGGGTTACAACCATGCATATTTCATTTACTAAGCACATTATTATTAGTTGTACACTCTTAGTGTATCAATGTTTTTTTACGAGAAACTTCCAATCTATTCATTCTCAACCATGGTAGTACAAAGTACACCCGAAGTAATAAAAATACAACCAGATTCGTGGACCAGCTAGCGACGATTAGAAGCACTGAAGGGAGCCGAAGGCGCGCCACCGTCATCGCCTCTCTCAGGCTGGAGCCGGGCAAACCTTGTTGCAGTAGACAGTCGGGAAGTCGCCATGCTAAGGCCTAAGGTTAAAACTATTTCATTCTACTAATTACATTATGCTAAGCTGGTAAGAGGTGTCGGTGTTAGTACCCTATTATGGTGTGTTGTTATACATCCCTACAATCGACAACACTACTTCCACCTCCCTACGGTTGGGCCACCGTCTTCAGATCCTTCATTGCCTACCTCATAGGAGGATATGACACTAGTAGAAATCAGGGCTTTGGTCCAAGCTCAATGTACACATTAGTCTCGGTTGCATTACGAACCGGGACTAATGTGAGCATTAGTACTATTGTGAGCATTAGTCCTGGTTCGAGCGGCTAGGGTGTCGGGAAGGCATTAGTCCCGGTTCAAATGGGACCTTTAGTCCCGATTTGAGACACGAACCGGGACTAAAGGGTGCGATGCCCATTAGTCCCTTTAGTCCCGGTTATATCTTTAGTCCCGGTTTGAGACACAAACCGGGACTAATGGGCATTGTACCCTTTAGTCCCGGTCCGTGTCTCAAACCCGGACTAAATGGGTTCTGAAATTTGTTTTTTGTTTTTCCATTTGTTTTTTGTTTTTTGTTTCTGTTTTAAATTGCTTACATCTTTTAGGATATTTGATACTTTTGAGTGATTCTTTTTGCATTAGATTCAAAATTTTGTCTAGTTTCTGTTTGTGCCATTAGTTTTCAAATTTGAATGATTTAAATAAGAATTTGTTCAAATTTGCTTCAAACCCTAGATTGTGAATAATTTGAGTTTTAAAATAGTTTTTAATTGAATTCTTTTTGCTCCTACTCACATGTAAAATTGTTGTCACGGTAAGATTTATTTGGTTATTTTTAGAATAATTTAAATTAGAATTGTAATTAAAACAGTACTGCTTTGCTTATATAGTTGTTTTAGTCCTTTAATTGTTGTTTTCAATTATTTTTAGTTAGTCCTTTCTGTAGTTTTTAACATGTTGTAGTATGCTTCTGTTAGACAATAGTAGATAATTTTTTATAATTAATTAATATGAATTTTGCTACTGTTGTGTATTAATAGTTGTTTAGCCTTTAATAATAGTTGATAGAACTAGTTTTGCTATATTAAAAAGTAATTCTTTTTGCCATTTTAATAGAACATGACTCTGGCTTGGTTAACCTTAGTTGTGACTATGGCTAGGATGGTGCTATCAGATGTAGTCGACGGTACGATTGGATGGACACCATCCCGGACTAAAGGGGTTCAAACTCTACCTACACCCCCCCCTCCCCCCCGGTGTATTGCCATTTCATTTTAAAAAAACAAAAGAAAATGATAAAACCTTCAAAAATTAGAATCCTTCGAGATGTAGTTATGTTACTACATCTACTAGTTAGGAAGATTTAAAAACTTAAATTTGGACATGTTTTGCAAAAAATGTTATGAAAAAGTAAAACAACTATAACTTTTGCATATGATGTAAAAAAACCCGTATAATATGTCAAAATGTTCAGCACGAAAATACGATTCTGATTTCGACCGCCGTAGGACGTTTTGCAAATTTTTAGAATCCTCAAATTCTTAAAGGAAAAAAGTTATCCTCAAATTTATGTTTTTTTGAATTTTTGGTCAAACTCTGGTCAAACTACTTATTCAAGAAATATTAGTGTTACAAAATAATTATTGGTTTTAAGAATAATAGTTTCAAACTCAAACGGTGAAACGTGTGGCTTCATGCTCAAGTTCAACTCCTAAGGGTTAATAGGATTGACAGCTTACTATTGTCAGGAAAACAACAAGTGCATGCAGACTTGGAAATGAGGGGGAATAGAACTCGGACATTAAGCATGCTCAGGCTAGAGTTGTGAGAGGATGGGTGATCGGCTGGGAAGTTAGACGATTTGAAATGAGTGGTCCATACTTGAGCAGTGATGAGGGGTGATTAGAGATTAAATTGTCAAATAAATTCAGGAATTTGAAAATCAAAAAAAATTTAAAAAATTCAATTTAGAAAAAAACAGAAAAACCAAATTTCAAAAAAATTCCTTTAGTCCCGGTTGGTAACACCAACCAGGACTAAAGATGGAGCTCCACACAGCGGCCATGTGGAGCTCCTTTAGTCCCGGTTCATAAGCCAACTGGGACTAAAGATTTTGGGCTTTAGCCCCGACCCTTTAGTCCCAGTTCCAGAACCGGAACTAAAGGCCCTCTGGAACGACAAAAGGCCCATTTTCTACTAGTGGCATAGAAGAAGACTACACTAGTGCATAAATGGCTATATTAGACGGGCCAGAAACAAGCCATGGAAAGTATCATTTGAGCGGGGTGGTCATGGGTTGTTGTCTCCGATTCTCTAGATGAGTGGTCGAGCTTGTCTGGAAAATGACGTAGTCAAGATGAGCTAGAAAAGTATGTCCATATCAGAACTCTCACTGGTAGAAAACCTACCTTTGATACGGAGCATTAGTCTCGGCCGGGTTTGGGCCAGGGACTAATGTGAGCATTAGTCCCGGTTCCAACAGCTAGGAGCGGACGGGGGGCACGACCAGGATTAGTCCCGGTTCAAATGGGCCCTTTAGTCCCGGTTGGTGATACCAATCGGGACTAAAGGGGTAGCGGCAGGCTGGGCCCCTGCGTGCCCCTTTAGTCCCGGTTGGTATCGCCCACCGGGACTAAAGATAGACCTTTAGTCTCGGTAGGTATATCCAATTGGGACTACACTCTTCCCTATATAAAGCTGCTTCGTCCAGCTCGAGTCCAAGCTTTCTTCTTTCTCTCCTCTCTGTTTCCTTCCCCAAGCTCGAGTTCATTCTCCATTTTTGCCAAGATTTGTCAAGATTGGAGGCACCCCATCTATTCAAGGGTTCTAAAAGGTTTGCAACTTCATCCTTTCATCTCTCATTGCTAGTTTAGCTCGTTTCATGCTTTATAAGTATAGTGATTTGTGGGTTTTAGTTTGTGAGTAATTATGTGGGAGTTTATTTGATTTATATGCAATTTAATTAAGCTCAAATTAACTTCTTAATTTGCATATGTGTATGTGTGGTTTACTTAGTGCCATCCCGTTCCCGTCCTCACCGCCATCAATCGCCCGCTCCGTCCCGTCGCCGGCACCACCTTCATGAGCCTCTTGTTCTTATCCTTTTTGTAAAAAAAAATCTTATTTGTATGATTTAGATAGTTACTTGTATAATTTTCTTACGTGTATTAGTGTTTGTTATATATAGTGTCATGGTTTTTATATTCGTCCCCGTCGGCCCTCATCTGGTTTATGATTCGGATGTGGCCACGTGGAGGGGCCTTAGTCCCGGTTCGTGTCACCAACCGGCTAAAGGTCCTCCAGCGCCTTGCCGCGCGCTCGCGGCCATGTGGAAGGACTTTATTCCCGGCTTGTGGCCAAGCGGGACTAAAGTGTGGGGCCTTTAGTCCCAGTTTTGTTGTCTCGGTTGGTGACCCAGTACTAAAGGTCGTTTCTAACCGGGACTAAATCCCGTTTTTCCACTAGTGTCTCTCTAAGGTGTGTTAGCACTTAAACTCGTCAAAAAAACTAGCTAGGGCTCGAACCTGGTTCTCAGAAAATAAAAGGTCCCTCGTTGCATATACTTGTGTTGTACAAGCCAGCGTGTTCGCTGTGTATACTTGCGCTACACAAGCCAGCGTTCGGGGCTTTTTCTCAACCTTACAATCAAATGCCTTCGGTATATTTCTCCCCTCGGGTCGAGTAGTTAGTTCACCAAGTGTCCATCCATAAAAAAGATCACCAGAAAAAAAAATACCTTGATTGCTTCTTGCTGCCACTAGTGCTTGACCTAATACATGGGCAAATGCCTTGTTCAGTCCGCAATTGTTGACGTCTTCTTTGTTCCCACCGGTAATTTCGGCTGCCACGAGGCCAAAGAACTTCCACTCTATGAATGATGATTTCCTTTTCCATTATTGTGCTAGTGCACAGAAGGGAAGAAGTTAGGGCGTTCATCGTAGACAGTGAAGAATGGATAAGCTAATACAACCACAAACACTGTCCTAGTCTTCCTCTTAATTTATGTTTTCGTTTTTCTTGCAACCAAACAATTAAGGAAAAAAAAAGGAGATGACAGCTAGTGATAAAAAACACGTGGAGGTGAACAGCTAAAGACATAAAAGATACTTAATAAGCATAACAATGTGAAAATCTAAACAAAGAAGATTGCTTTGTATTCTTGAAGATCACAAATCATGCCCCTGCAATCAAGCAACAACAAGTAGCCAGGTTCAAGGCTTCAGATATAGAAAGGCCCGATCAAGAACTCATCTAAACACTACCCACGCGATACCACAGCCAGGCTTCGGTTCATATGGAAACTTTCCAACTCTAGGGAGGAGGGGATTCAAGGCCACGCCTCCACCAATATGCAAGAGATAACCGGAAGCTTTCGCCTTTCCTTCATTTTCCACCTCAGCGGACAGTTAAGGCAGTAAAGGGGTGTGACAAAGCACTTCTTGATCCGGTTGCATGATGCCGACACAGGCCAGCTCCTACAGTTACAGTATGAGTCACAGCAACTAAATTCTTGATCCTTCCCAAGCCCAATGGCGTGCGTGTGTGCTCCCCCCTTTGCCAGTCAACTTGGTGCGTAGTGCTTTGCATGGTGTTCTCTCTACCTAAACTACACCAAAATCTTTTCATGAGAGCTCATTTATATACCAGCTTATCTTATGATGGACACAATTACACGCAACTTCAATATCAAGATTGCCATTGGTGGCCGCATCAAAGTCAGTGAGATTGTGTAAAGTGGACTTATTTCGTCCATTGCAGTAAACAACCAAACATGGCTTTATTGGGCATTCAAGACAATACAATTACTTCATTCCAAAAATAAATGGTTTTGAAAATTATGTAGTTCATAGTGTTCAGGCGATGTATAGAAGTTAACATGACACATCAATTACTTCCATCCAATGTGTGGTTACTTGCAGCTTTGGCGGCCGCTTAGCCGCCCTCAGGACCTGGACACCATCAACACCCTCCTCGCCGACCTTCGCTCGATGGCCTTCCGCGTGGCACCACCGCTGCCACCCCCTCCACCGGAGCCCGATTGAGCCTGCTACTATGATGCTATTCGTGTGTTTGTTCTTTATTGGGCTTGTTGAGATGTGCCCTCAGCATTGAACCTTGTACTCTTGTTGGGGTGAGCCCCTGTGTGCGTGTTATGTGAACTCTGTTGGATGTTTGGCTCGGGCAGTTTGCTTTATGATATAAAGCGAGGCGAAAGCCTTTTTCGGTAAGTTAACATGACACATATACACTTGAGAAACTGTATGGTAAACATTTTGTTTATTTTGTGCAAGACACAACAGATGTGTATTAGGTCCAGATTTCGCATCATTTGAAAAATATGTTTTGGGCTCAAATTTTACAGCTCTAGGAACCATCAACGAATTGATCACTACGTAGGTTGTTAGCAAAGTTACACGACTTCACATGGCACCCTTGCGCACAGAAAGCATTTTGTGTGTTAATCATGAGAGCTTATTTATATGCCATTCTAGCTTACCAGGGACGCTACACGTTTACCGGATCTGCTAGAGATTCTCTTATACCCTTGATGTTTCCGACGATGAGTAAAGACTTCCAAATGTTTTGCCTTTTGCCTGTCCTTCAACCCGACCTGCATTGATGTTGGCCTAGCAACAACTAAAGCATCAAAGGGACGGGAGAAAACAATACACTGGTAGCTCCGGCTACATGCCATTGATCCAGGCTACCCTTAGGGGTCGGACTGGTTTTGTCGAGCCAGAAATCTATTGTGGGTTCTGATTAGGCTAACAAGTATCAGTCTAGTTCATGATCCTTCCCAAGCCCAATGGCATACGAGCATCCCCCTGCCCCCCCCCCCCCCCCTCCAGCTCTGCCAACCAGCTTGGTGTATAGTGATCTCTACCTAAATTACACAAAAACGTTACATGAGAGGTCATATATATACCATCCTAGCTTAGGATGGACGTATTTACAGTTTACACGCGTCTTTAATATCAAGGTTGCCATGGGTCGCCACCCAAAGTAAGTGAGATTGAGTAAAGTGGACGCGTCCTTTGCTGGTAAACAACCATCGAGCTTTATTGTGCACTCAAGACAATACAATCACTTCCATCCAAGAATAAAAGGTTCCAAAAATTATGCAATTAATCGTGTGTTCCATTAACAAGAGTTGTTCGAAAAAAAATAACAAGACATATATGAACTTGAGATTTGCATGGTACACATTTTTTTAAAAAAGTGCAAGACACAATAGATATGCTTTGGGTCCAAACTTTAGACCATTTAAAAAATATGGTTTGAGCACAAATTTTGCAAGCTCTCTTTGGTCGTCGTAGAGATACAGTTCCAAAAATCTTACTGTAAAATGGATCCCTTATTTAATTTTGAGTAAAATACACCAGAAGTCCTAATACTATGAAAATGTTCATCTGAGTCCTAAAAGTTTGCTAAGTGAGTCACCCGCAGTTCTATCTGCGTTGCATCAGCTTTGACTTACACGGGTGGCAAGTTGACTACTGCCATGTGGCAACATTTCTTATAAACCACCCCAAAATGTCCCCTCTTCTAATTTTGCGGCCTTCCTCGTTGGACAAAACCTACACGGATTTTGTCTGCCCATCAATCTGCCCAAGCCATACATCCCATTCCCCTGATTCTCTTGCACGATCTGGTCGCCGCCATCCCGCACCCGCGTCACCGTCGGCCTTGCTCTCCCGCGCGACGACCCCGGACCCCTTGACCATGCGGCAGGTGCTGCCTTTCCCAAAGTGCGCGGTGACGGCAGTGCAGGTAGGAGGGCGGCGGTTGCAGCAAGCAGCAGGCAGGCTTCGGCCTCAGTCCTCCTCCTTCCACCCCGATGCTAAAGTTTAGACGGCTTCGTCCCCAGCTCCTCCCCACCATTAGATGATTCTCCCTGGGCGGAGAACTTAGATGTGCCAGTGGTTCTAGCGCGTGTCACAAAAGTTCATCACATTCATGATGTTCAGGTGTCGAGGTGGACTGTGGCTGTTGGAAGAGGAGAGGAAGGGAAGGGAAAGGATATATGCAAGGAGGGCCACAAAATTAGAACAGATTACCTGGTTGTGAAAAAAAAAATGCTGCATGTCAGTAGTCAACTTGCCACCCGTGCTAATCAAAGCTGATGCAGCGCGGATAGGACTGCAGGTGACATACTACTCCCTCCATTCCACAATGTAGTGCTTCCTCTATCTACGTGCTTCAACTTTGACCGTAAATTTAACTACCAAGACTGATTGCGGCGGGAGCAAAAATTATATCAGTGAATTCGTATTCGAAAGAAGTTTTCAATTATATAATTTTTTCTTCCGCCGCAGTTGGTCTTGTTGGTTAAATTTACGGTCAAAGTTGGACCTCGGGAAGCGCGGGCGCACTATATTTTGGAATGGAGGGAGTATCAAACTTTTAGGAGGACTAAGTTGACACCCCTCGAATAATTTTAGGACTTGTGTATGTTACTCTTTAATTTCTAAGGAATAGAAGACCAAGGTTCAACTCAGAATCTCAGCCTACCGATACAAGATTAATGTTTAAAACATATTTTACTCTAGAACAAATGGGAGAAGAACAACCCTGCGAATTGTGATGCAACCACGAAGTAAGAAAGCAAACTGTGGCAATGGATCATCAATTATACAAGATATGTCGCTTGACTAACATCTCATCTGTGGAGACGGATTGTTTGTGTGAAATAAATATGTATATATATGAAAACGGGCAATATATAGTAATTCTGCCATATTTGAACTTTGGAGCGCCTGCACTATTTTACATTCTCTTTCGGCTGTATCTTCTGCCTGGGTTAGCAGAGTTGAGAGAAACCAGCAATTGTTGTTTCATACTTACGGTAGTACTTTTTTTAAGTAAATATTTTGAACATGTGATATTTCTCTGTATTATGTATTTTGTTTCTGGATAAAACTCTCTTGAACAAATCAGCGTTGTAAGTTTATCTTTTTTTTTCTCTTAGGGCCAGAAGCTACAAAGTTTTACCAGGCACTGCAGAAGGAGCCTCAGGTCTCTGCTGGACCCTGGGTCTGAGCACTCTCCCTATAGAAATATAATGCCTAAAATGTAATGATATTCCTGGAAAGCTTCAGCTGCTGCTGGTGTATCTTTTTGTTTTCTTGAGCTCAAACTTTTGTACTCCCTCTGTTTCATAATTCTTGTTGTGGAACGGAGTAAATATGGACTAGTTCTACTTTATCAATCTTGGCAAATCTTTGCATCTTTCAAGAAGTAATTTTGTTGTTGTTGTGGCAAAGCCCAGCCTGCCCTGTATGAAATCTTGTTGTGGCTGTGATTGAAATCTTGCTGCAGCAAAGAAATTTACTTGTCTGTGACAGATATGGATTGGAGATGATCATGTGATTGCAGACTCGCAGCAATCAAGAGTAGTCAAGAGTCCAGTACGATCATCAGTAAATAAATAGATGTCGTTATCTTATCCTGGGGTCTCTGGGGTGCATCAACGGATACAGAGTAGTTGAGATATTATCTATTCTAGTGTAAGCGTCGAGGTTTCTTGGAGTTTCAACAGAGATAGAAATATGAGTCAGGCTGGGTCTCTGTATCTGATCGCTGAGGAATACCAGCTGAGAATGTAACCGTCTTGGGGCAAGAAAGTCCGATCTTCTAGCGTGCTAATTTCAGTCGTGTAGGCACTAATTTCTACCAAAGTTTGTCTGGATAAGATAGATTATACTACATGGCACCACCATAGGATCGATTGGATGTAATATAAGACCACATTTGGACCGAACATTGTCTGGCTGCTGAAATGAATATTCTGACTCTGCTCACCCAGCATGCCACTTTTCTCCTAGAATTCAGTTAGTTCAGACCAAATACCTACCATTTTTCCTATCTAATATGATAATCCTGCAGCGCACTATTTATCTCTCAGGCAGGCCCAGACTTACCCAGATTAATCTCCCTCTATTAATCTCAGGGACAGAAAGAGCACCAACAGAGCATGACCACATTGCATCGACTGTGATGATATGCTTTTCATACCACATCTGAGAAGAATACACAAACATATAAATTTAGGCGATACTTGGGCCTGAAACACACATTGCTGAAGAGAAGAGCTGCCAAGCACAAACATACAAAGGAAGCAAGATATGACTGAAATCCGACTTGAATAATACTTGGGGAAGCAGAAATTCCCTGGATTAGGTATTCAAAAGCATCTTGCTACATTAGAAACTTGGCTAGACTAAGACATGCCAAATTTTTTTTAAAGATAGCATATAAAAATAGCAGACACCATTGATGTGATGTGACAAACTCAGTGAGAACTGCAGCAGCCATTCCTTCACCTGTTTGGAAACAGAATCATCAATCTTGTCAGTAGCCTGGTACTGAGCAGCACCTATGTAAAATAGTACAGTGCCTGAACAAGCTTTGCATAACAAACTCGTGATCTGCTCTGCAACATAAACAAGAGCTCTATAACAGATATCATATTCCTGGCTATATGTCCTATGAATACCAATGACAACAAAATAAGTCCATCCTTTTAACATGGCTTGTTGTGAGTGGGGGAGTTGAATGATGCGACTGTTGTTTCTGATAACAATTAGACTACTGATAACTTGCTTTCAACTTAACAATTATGAAACAGCTAAACCAAGGGAGACCTATGTACATGGCCTAGGCACACAAAGATAATTTGAACGCCATCACAATATACAACAATTGGATCATGAAGTGCCAGAACAAGGAACTTTCCAAAGCCTGGGCAAAGCACAAGTCAGAGTGCTCAGGATGCTATTTTTTATTCAAAACTACGACAAACAGTCAATTGAGGAAACACAGTCCAAATCTCACAAACTATGTTCCGACGATCTTCTTACCCTTTGAACCATTTCAGCACATTAGCCCATCAAACCAGGCAGTCACCCTATGAATCATGTAACAGTTCAATTCCATTACCTCCACCAACATCGGCTGTGTCTAGAAGTACAAGACGTCAGACAATTAATAGTTTTGAGCCCCTTCTCCAAGACTGAGGTGTGGGCAGCGGTGTGCACGTCGCCGGCGGAGAGGACCCTAGGGCCTGACGGGTTCACGGCGTGCTGGCACACGATCAAAGACGACATTATGGCAGTGTTCAACAAGTTTTACCGCATGGCCGGAGGGGATTTCACGTCGATTAACAAGGCCATGATCACCCTGCTGCCCTAGAAGAATGAGGCCGTACAATTAGGAGATTTCCGGCCAATCAGCCTCATTCACTCTGTCGCCAAACTGATCGCAAAGGTGCTCTCGATGAGGTTGGGGGACGTGATCGATCAGCTGATCTCGTCGGCACAGAGCGCTTTCCAAAAGCGCAAGGGGATCCACGACAGTTTTCTGTTTGTTCAGAGCACCGTCAAGGTTCTGCACAGGAAAAACAAGTCGGCGCTGTTCAGACATAGCTAAGGCGTTTGACAGCGTCTAGAAAGCCCGGCATGGAGTTGATGCCGCGGATGGGCTTCCCGGCAGCCCTGGAGGGGTGGATCGGACTCCTGCTCTCCTCCACAATGTCCTCATGCCTCCTGAACGGCGTCGAGGGTGCGATCATCCAACACCGAAGGGGACTGCGGCAAGGCGATCCACTGTCGCTGCTGCTGTTCATTCTGGCGATCGATCCCCTGCACCGACTCCTCGAAGCAGCCACGTGATCGGGCACCCTTTACCCGCTGCCGGCCGGAGCGGCCCGGCTCTGCGTCAGTCTGTACGCCGACGACGCGGTCGTCTTCGTCAACCCAGTGCGCGGGGAGGTGGATACGCTCGACAGCTGCTGGGGGATGGGGGATTGGTAATGCCTCTGGGATGCACCGAAACCACGCCAAACCGACCGTCGCGCCCATCCGCTGCACCAACATCGATCTAGACCACGTCCTGCAGAGCTTTGGAGGACAGATAGTCGGGTTCCCCATCCGGTACCTCAGGCTACCTGTCGCGCTTGGTAGGCTTAGGCTAATGCATCTACAATACATCCTAGATAGGATTAGGCTCATCTGGCGGCTGGAAGGGGCACCTCATGGCGCTCTCAGGTCGTTGCATGCTTGTCCGGTGCGTGCTCTCCGCGCACCCGGCTTTCGTGATCACCGTCTTGCGCGCCCTGGCAAAGTTATTCAAGGTAGTAGACAGGGCGTGGAGCAAGTTCCTATGGCCGCAGGACGAGCAACGCACGGGCGGCAAATGCAAGGTGGCACGGCGGTTGTCACGACTCCGGTGGACCGCACCGGCCTTGGCATCTCGGACCTGTCGCAGTTCGCACACGCGTTTATGCTGCGCTGGCTCTGGCTGTCGTGGAAAGATCCCGGCTGCCCGTGGGTGGGGCTAGACACGCATTGCGATGACAAGGACCGAGTTTTCTTCGCCTTCGCCACGTCTGTCTCCCTCCGAAGCGGCAACCATACCTCATTCTGGAGCTGCCACTGGCTGGAAGACAGGACGCTGCGGCTGCAGTTCTGGGACATCATCAAGCATTCCATTCGCAAAAACAGGACCATGGCCATGGCGCTGCGGCAGGAGCGGTGGATCCGTGATCTTCAACATGGAAGCGTTGACAACATTCTGCCGCAGTTCGTTTCCATGGCAAGGACGATCAGGAGGGCGGGGATCGCGCTTCAAGACGACACCGCTGACGAGATCACCTGGACTGTAGGAGCAGGCACTGAATACTCCACGCGATCGGCATATGATCTGCAATTTGCCGATCGCCCGAGGACGAGCCTCAAGTCGCTGATTTGGAAGGTATGGGCGCCGGGCCACACAAAAATGTTCAACTGGCTGCTGCACGCCTGCACCATGACAGGTTATGGTGCAACGACCGCCTCCAGCGCCGGGAATGGGAGAACAAATATTTATGCGCTCTGTGCAACAGAATCCTAGAGTCGTCGGTGCACCTCTTCTGGGAACGCCCATTCGCCAGAAAGATTTGGTCACAGGTGGCAACATGGAGAGGGTGTGCACGCTCAATGGTGGGCAGGGCTGCTTCGGGAATAAGAAGTGGGACGAAGACGATGCTTGCCATGACCCTCTCGCGTCTATAGCCCCAGCGAAACAACTACACATTTAGGGAAAAGATGCCAAACCATATGGTGGTGATCAATGATAACAGGAGTGAAATGGAGCAATGGCATGTTGCCGGAGCAAAAAGTTTGGCATGATGTAATAAGAAACAGGTGGCCCTTGTTTGGTTTGGCCACCACTCTTCTCACTTGACAAAACTTTGTAATCTCCCTCTGTTAAATTAATGAAAACCCAGTGCATGTTGGATCTTTCAAAAAAAAAGTTTTGAGAATAGACAAATGGATGAGAGAAGGCAACAGTAAGTCATCCTCAGAATTGAGCTGACAAATAAACATGTTGCCGAGCTATAGGACAAACTATATGCAGCAGATTTTAATTGATTCTCTTTGTTATTAGCATGTGTCCATCACTATAGGACATTAATTTGAAGTAGTTTGAGGGTGCATGCTACTCACAATGACCACCAGATATTTTCCGAAGAGAAAATCAAACGGTTTGAATCTCACAAATTATATGCAGAAGATTTTCCTACCCACCTTTTCAGCCAATTAGAATATCAAACCAGACCGTCATCCTATGTATCGTGAAACATTTCAGTTCCATCACATCCACCAGCAATTGTTATGCCTAGAAGCATAAGGCAAACATTTAATGAAGTTTGAAGGAAAAGACTAATGGATATGAGAAGATATGGTTTGAACGGGAAGTTCCTTTATGGACTTCAGCAAATTAGTAAGATTAAAGTATTGGACAGAAGAATATAGCAAGCTGAGCATCCAAACATGACGAATAAGTTAGCCATTCCACATTACTACTTCCTTGATATTTGATCTGTTATCTTCTATGGATAAAGACAACTACATTGAATGATAAAAACAAAAAGGCTATAAGCTTGTCTATCTAGCAAACAAATAGTCAAGAGTGAAAACAACTACATTTGAAATTTTGAATGATAACATATACTAAGACTATAAGTTAGTCTGTCTAACAAAGGGACAACTGGTAACTAAGTGTAAGTTATTATTGAATGCTTAAGAATAGCAATGAAGATATACAAACATCCATGTAGAGAACACAACAAGATTAAATTGATGAACAATCACCTGGAGGATAGAAACTCTTGAAAGAATGACAGTAGGTAAAATGACTGATTTCACAAAGTTTCCTAGACTGCATTGACTTAAGTTGAACCATATAGACACTGCGGCCCACCCATAGAAGTATTTCATCAGCATCCTCAACGCATCCCAGTATACCTTTCTTCATTACTTCAATCTGGGGAGGGAGCCCAAGAATGGCACGCATGTCAATGGTGTTCCGTAGCACCCATGTGGCAGCACCATGACAATTGGTATTCCTCTGCCACAATTGCAAGTGATGGTAAGACAATATGGCGAAGCCAAGAGATCCATCCTCAGCATGGATGATCCAAGGCCTATCATGGCTGAAATCATTTGTAACAAGAGGCCCCCTGATCACAGCTAGACTTTGCTCATCCAAATCAAACTCAAGTATGCCATCGCTTATAGGATCCAGCAACCAGTAAAGTGAATTACCAACAAGCAACCCAGAGATGCCAACATAATGAATCTCGTACGGCACGGCTGTTGAGATGATATTGCCCCGCATGCCAGTCTCGGAGGAGTAAACACAGGCGGCGAGTCGGTTATCCTCTCCCAGTGGAGAGATCAAGACCACCTTGAAGGGGCTCGAGTGGCAGCTGCCATGCACATGGTCATGGTTGCTGGCAGCACAGAGCACAGTCCAGTTGACATCATAGCATACTTTGAACTCCGGCGGAACCTGCACACGGCGCTGCTCACCGATGATGGGGTCGCACACGATGACTTGGTCTTGCGGCGGCTCGTTCGTGAGAAGGACGCGACCGTGACGGCAATCAAGCAGCAGTAAGAATTGCAACTCCGTGCGGCTGCCGAGGTTGAGGTCGAAGCGCTGAGGAGGGATGCGGTCGGGATGGTCCATGATGGGTGTGAAGACGATATCATCATAGGTGCGCTGGTGGAAGACACCGAGGAGGGGCGGCTTTTGGTGGTGGAGGCAGAAGCGATGGAGGAACTTGGGGTCGGTGGCGGCGCATCGCCACTGCTTGCAGACGGCGGAGGCCCGGAGGAGCGAGGAGGGCTGCCGCGGAAGACGGAGGAGGACCTCCCTCAGGAGGTCGTCGTCTTCGACCGGCGAGGCCAGCGCCGCCGGGAGGCAGATCACTCCAGCGCCCTCGCCAGCCGCGCGGATCTGGGAACGGTGGCGGGGGCTGGGGCGAGCCACTCCGGCTTCCGCCTGGCTCGCCAGAACCTGGGGATGACGTCGGGTCATTCCGACGGCCTCCTCACTCGCGTGGGTTTGGGGGCCGCGGCGGCGGCGGCAAGACCTAGCTAGCCACACCACACAGTGAGTTCACCCTACCCGTGGTTGTAGCACTCGGGCTTAGTGGTGGTGTCGGGCCCCCATTCTCTTCACCCGGCGGCTGCATCTGTGCAATGCGCACCAAATTTTTTCTTCAGCTTCGTCAGACATTTCCCTCTTTGTTGTAGCGCAGCTAGCTTAGCTAAGGAGCATTTCGAGACATGATTTTCAACTGGCTACAGAGATTAGTAGTACTACTCCTGAGTCCTAACGATTATCGAAAAAAAAAATACTCCTGAGTCCTAACTAACAGATTGGTGCTACTCCCTCCGTTTCAGTTTATAAGTCCTGCGCGTATATCTAGATTGTCAATTTTATCATCCTAATATAAACTACTTCTATATAACACAAAAATTATACCGTTTGAAAATAGAACATCTGAAATTTATAGTGGTACTTTTTTGTAATATATGACTTGTATTAGGTTGGTCAAATTGATGACCTAGAGGTACGCGCACGCCCTGTAAACTGAGAAAGAGGAAGTAGATCATTTCATCTCGTGCTAATTAATATGTGACCATGCATCTAGTTTTCTTCTTCTATTCTACCACTGTTTCTTGGTTCACCAGTAAACTGATGAAACGTGCCACTTTTCAAACGTCGTTTCGAACCATGGTCATAATTTGGGAATCCGCAAGCTTGCTAATTGCTTCTCCGTGTCTCGTTTCAGCCAGATTCCCCAAGAACAATTTTTCTCTTGTGTGGACTTCCGAGATATATTCTATGATGATACCACAATGTGAACTGCATCAACCAAACTATTACCATGACATACAATTATTCTTCCTTCAGTTCCAAGTGATCCGTCATTTCTGTATAACTAAAAAAATGAACTAGTGCTAATTTCCCTGAACATAGTGTTATTTCAAACCATGATTACATTCTCTTTTTTTTATGATGGTAAATGCACTAGTAGAAAACCACCCATTAGTCCCGGTTCGTAAGGGCCTTTAGTCCCGGTTCATGAACCGGGACTAATGGGTCGTTACTAATGCCACCACCCATTAGTCCCGGTTCAAACATGAACCGGGACCAATGTGCCTCCACGTGGCCCTGTGCGCCGAGCCCAGTCAGGGAGCCTTTGGTCCCGGTTGGTGGCTCCAACCGGGACCAAAAGTCAATTATTATTTTTACAAAAGTGGCTGCTTTAGGGGTTTTGGGGGTTATTTTTAGGTTGTTATTATAGCTAGCTAATAGAGAGAAGTGTCCTCTCTTATCTCCGTCCTTGGTTTATCAACGCTGCTGCTATGTTCATTGCCCCCGCAGATATAACATGCTCATGCATGCTTTGCATCATACATCATCATGCATGATTAGTAGGACTTGTTATTATATATATATATATATATATATATATATATATATATATATATATATATATATATATATATATATATATAAAATAACAAGTCCTACTAATCATGCATCATCATACAACTTCTACTCGTTATTAATAATAAGTCATATGATCATCATCCTCATAGTCATCGAACCCAACCCTACATAATTATTCTTAGCACATGATCATCAGTATCAGGTAGGACCTACACCCTTAAGGTAAAATAGCATAAAACAATATAGACCCTGACTCTCCATTATGAAGAATGGCGATCATCCTGTCTCCAATTCTTGCCCTTCGCTGCTTATTGCTTCCAAGAAGCTCCTTACGACTGTCCATACATTTTTTCCATTCTTTGATTGTTATGTCTCCATTTCTTTTAGAAACCCGGTATGGACAGTTGAGATTCGTAGGACGACCTGGTCGTATGTTCAAAACATGAAGGCTATCATGCGTATACATCAGATGAGGCACACAATCATTCGGGATTATCTGTTGAAAAACATAGTAGTAACTTCGTAGTTAGCAATAATGTACTAGTTTTAGAAGTGTGCAAAAAGATGCACGGATGTTGTAATAGTAAAAAATAATCTTACCAGGGTATCTCCATGGTAGTTACCGTAGTTCAACACGTGCACTAGTGGCACGTATTGACCATAATGTTGAGGAGTTTGATTGTAGATATTGTAATTCTCAAGATCAGTACAAAACCCGACCAGATGATTTTTCTCCTGATAAGTTAATTCGGAGCCTTCGGTGTAGTACGTTCTGTCTACCATCTTCTGCACATTCTTTGAAGAATGAAAATAAGCTGTCAATGGAGATAAGTTGTCAACTATATATTTTGAAATAAACAATATAAATTACTTAATAACTATGTTTAGCTTACATGAAGGAAGAACTGGAGGTGTATTCACAAGGACCGAAATCGAAGGTGTCTCTTGCTCGATTGTAGGATCACCAAGATCCATGGTGACAAGCATACCCTCATCAAGACCATACATCTTGTAAAATGCATCCCAATTTTTGCCACCAAAATGGGTTACTCTCTGAGCATTGTATAGCTTTACTTTAAAATCCACACCATGATGGGTACTTACGATAATTTTTTTGGTTTTGAAACTTTCATGGTCTTCAAAACCCATCCTCTCCAAGACATAGCGTCTTGCAAAGCATGGGATAAGCTAGTCGAATTGGAAAAGATGAAAAATACACGTTAAAATAGTTGAAGTCGTGCTTAATTACGAAAAAAACTATTGTCGTCGTTGCGTACCGTATGAACATCGCAGGTCTCCTCGAGCTTAATGCTGAAGCGCCGATCTTCGTCCAGCTCAATGAACCTGTCGCAGATACCTCGGTCGTCGTGGCACAAGTCGCACTCCCCCGGGCGGTTTTCGTCGTCCGATGAGTACGACATTTCCGGCCTACGTTCATAATTCAAATATTAAACTAGATCATTATTATTAATCACGGGTTGACTATCGATGATCGATGTACGTACGTAGCTCCTCTTTCATTTCCGAATGCATTATTATATCAAATAGTGTAGCACACAGGAATGAAGGAGAACTTATCCAATATGAGCATTCAATAAGCAAAACCAAATCATAAAATAAGCAAAACCAAATCATAAAATAAAGTATAGTATTCAAATTAGCATGCATTCAATAATTATAAGCAAAAGTACATCATCTCTTGGTGTCCGTACATCGTCGAATATTATCACTAATACAACTAGAACCGTAGCGCCCGACGGGTATCGACGCAGGCGGTGGACACTCAAAGATAAGGAACCATCACAGGATCATAGCTCCAGTGAGATCCCTGAAGAACCTGCCAGGTATTGTCGAACCTCCCCTCCAATGCAACCATGTAGCGACGGACGTGCTCGTCCTCCTCGCTGACACGGTGACGTACCACCTCCGCGGTGTCCGGATGCCTCACCACCGTCACTGGCCCACGCGACCGCCACCAAACAAGGATCGGGTCAACAACGAGCTGCCTCCTCACCAACCTACGTCCCCCGGAAGGTAGCACCTCCCAATACCAACCCGGTGGAGCCCAGTCCCGAACATGGCCCTGATCAAGCAGGCCTCCACCGCCGAGTCGACGACGACGAGGATGCGGGATAGACATCGCCGACGTCGACGCGGGAACTACTTCCATATATAGTTAAATAAAAGTAGTTTTATTAATTAAATCAACTATCTAGTTCAACTACTAAGCACTTACTATAAATAAATAAGTAGTACTTACTAAAAACAAACTACTTCTATATATAGTAAAATAAATTAGTTTATTAAATCAACTAGCTAGTTCAACTATATATAAACTACTTCTTATTTTTTTCCTTTTTCTAAATACTATGAACAAAAAAATCATTAAAATTCTATGAACAAAATTAATTACACAATCTAAATATCACTAAAAAATTCTCTTAACAATAATATCACCAAACATGCATATTCAATAATAATATCACCAAAAAAATCTATTAACAGAAAAAAAATCCAACATAATATGAAGAAATTAATTACTACACATATCTAATCTAACAAAAAAATTTAATTAATCTAACAAAAAAATCTAACATAATATGAACAAATTAATTACTACACATGTAATCTAACAAAAAAAATCTAATCTAACCAAAAAATCTAATTAAATCAACTATCTAGTTCAACTACTAAGCACTTACTATAAATAAATAAGTAGTACTTACTAAAAACAAACTACTTCATTATATACTAAAATAAATTAGTTTATTAAATCAACTAGCTAGTTCAACTATATATAAAATACTTCTTCTTTTTTTCCTTTTTCTAAATATTATGAACAAAAAAATCATTAAAATTCTATGAACAAAATTAATTACACAATCTAAATATCACAAAAAAAATTCTATTAACAATAATATCACCAAACATGCATATTCAATAATAATATCACCAAAAAAATCTATTAATAGAAAAAAAATCTAACATAATATGAAGAAATTAATTACTACACATATCTAATCTAACAAAAAAAATCTAATTAATCTAACAAAAAAATCTAACATAATATGAACAAATTAATTACTACACATGTAATCTAACAAAAAAATCTAATCTAACAAAAAAATCTATGAACTACATATCTAAATTACTACACATTTAACCTAACAAAAAAAATCTATGAACTACAAAAAGAACCTAACAAAAATAAAAAACGCTCACGTCGGCGTCGAGGCGGCGTGGGGCAGGGGCGACGACGGGCTCGGGGCGGCGCGGGGCAGGGGCGACGAGGACAACGGGCTCGGGGCGGCGACGGGGACAGCGGGCTCGGGGCGGCGCGGGGCAGGGGCGACGGCTCGCGACGACGTCGGGGCGGCGCGGGACGCGGGCGGCGATGACGGGGCGGCGCGGGACACGGGCGGCGATGGGGCGGCGACGATGGCGGGCTCGGGGCGGCGACGGGGATGGCGGGCTCGGGGTGGCGCGGGGCGGGCTCGGCGGCGACGGCGACGAGGAGCAGAGGCGTCGGGGCGAGAAAGAGATGGGTTTTGGCGAAAACTGCTAAGTCCAGTATATATAGCAAGAGCATTGGTCCCGGTTGGTGGCTCCAACCGGGACTAATGCCCCCTTTAGTCCCGGTTGGTGCCACCAACCGGGACCAAAGACCTCTTTTTAGCAGCCCAAAGGGCGGGAAACGAAGACCTTTGGTCCCGGTTGATGGCTCCAACCGGGACTAAAGATGAGCATTCGTCCCGGTTGGTCCAACCAACCGGGACCAAAGAGCGGCATTGGTATCGGTTGGTGCCATGAACCGGTACCAATGGACCCGTGTAACTACTTTTTTATTTTCTGCAGCTATTTTTTTGTTGATTCTTTCTGCAGCTATTTTTTTAGTCCCACCTCGCCAAGCGAGAGGCACTCGCAGCTGTTTATAAGCCCTGAGTGCAGAGACAATGACGAAGAGGCTCAATGCTCCTGCACGTTGGTTAGCTTCAAGCCTTGCGGAATACGGTAGACTACACAGAGCTATGTGCAGTGCAGTTGACACTATTCCAAAAGGTTTGAAGCAAATTAACGAGCATTGCACCTCTTTTTTATTTTTAATGACTTATTACAACTCAGAAATAAAAAGAAAAAAATAAATGTAGCAGAAAAGAAAAAAAACTATATAAAAAACCACTCAGAAATAAATAGAAGAAAAAATAATTTTGATTAACTTTACTAAAAAAATAGCATAGATCAGATCCGTTCTGACCGTTGCAGCCGGCGATGGTGGTCATCTCTTCCGTCAGAGGTGGTCGGCCTGAGGCTGAGTGTTCGGATCTCGGGATTCGTCATCTGGCACCAGCTGCGAGTCGGGGAGATGTAGTTGCCGGTGAAAACCGAGCTGACGGCGGGCGATGGCGGCGTTCCATGTCATTACCATGATGAAGGCATCGTCGTGTGACTACCGTTGACCCACTCGTATTGCTCCGGGGGAAACCCTAGGATCTGGTGTTCCAGACCGGACGATGGCGGCACTGCGGTGTTGTTTCTCTCTTGGGAGCATTGTTTTGTGGAGTAGCGCTGGAAGTCAGAGGAAGGAGGTGGAGCGGCTTCGTCTTGCACGGAGCTTCGGTGGAGCTGTCAAGTCATGCCTGGCCGACAGGTGCTATGCTTGGTCATGCCTGGTCGGAGGTGCTACGCACGACAGATCCACCAAGGGCTTCAAGCTGTGTCGGCTGGTGGTACTTGGCAGCATGGCGCTGAGGTGTATCAGTAGCGACCGTGACGTGTTCAGCTGTTTGCGCGGGACTAAAGATGAGCATTCGTCCCGGTTGGTCCAACCAACCGGGACCAAAGAGCGGCATTGGTACTGGTTGGTGCCATGAACCGGTACCAATGGACCCGTGTAACTACTTTTTTATTTTCTGCAGCTATTTTTTTGTTGATTCTTCCTGCAGCTGTTTTTTTAGTCCCACCCCGCCAAGCGAGAGGCACTCACAGCTATTTATAAGCCCTGAGTGCAGAGACGATGACGAAGAGGCTCAATGCTCCTGCACGTTGGTTAGCTTCAAGCCTTGAGGAATACGGTAGACTGCACAGAGCTATGTGCAGTGCAGTTGACACTATTTCGAAAGGCTTGAAGCAAATTAACGAGCATTGCGCCTCTTTTTTATTTTTAATGACTTATTACAACTCAGAAATAAAAAGAAAAAAAATAAATGTAGCAGAAAAGAAAAAAACTATATAAAAAACCACTCAGAAATAAATAGAAGAAAAAATAATTTTGATTAACTTACTAAAAAAATAGCATAGATGCTTATTTTTAATGACTTATTACAACTCAGAAATAAAAACAAAAGAATAAATATAACAGAAAAGAAAAAAATAGAAAACTACTCAAAAATGAATAAAAGCAAAAAATAGTTGTGATTAACTGTACTAAAAAAGGAGCATATATGCTTATTTTTAATGGCTTATTACAACTCAGAAATAAAAAGAAAAAAATAAATATAGCAGAAAAAGAAAAAAAAAACTATATAAAAAACTACTCAGAAATGAGCAGAGATGCGCTTATAGAGGAAATTCAACTTAAATTCATAACGAATTTCAAGAGAAATCCGTATGAATTTATGCTAAATTCCCTATATAAGTGCATCTATTTTCATTTTCAGAGGAGCTCAATAAGGTAGAGAGGGAGGGGCTTATAAACCGGTCCGATTCCCCTTCGGTTGGCGAGGTGGGACTAAACTCTAGTCGCAACGAGGACCAACCCTTTAGTCCCGGTTGATGGCACGAACTGGGACTAATGGGCAGCCTTTGGTCCCGGTTCAAGCCACCAACCGGGACCAATGGTGTTGGGCCAGGAGCAAGGCCCATTGGTCCCGGTTCGTCCCACCAACCGGGACCAATAGGTCCAGACGAACCGGGACCAATGGCCCACGTGGCCCGGCCGGCCCCCGGGGCTCACGAACCGAGTCCGATGCCCCCATTGGTCCCGGTTCTGGATTGAACCGGGACTAATGGGTTGGACCGGCCTGAACCATTGGCCCTTTTTCTACTAGTGATGCAACCAGTAATTCAGTTCCAATTAATATGTACATGACACAGTCAATTTGAAAACTACGGTTGTTTGCTTTAGAAAAGAATGTTTTTTGTCAAAGCAAAACTTACTGATCCCATAATACACAACTAAACAGAAAAAACAGAGGAGGAAGAAAGAAACCGATGTAGAAAAACACAGCATACCTTCTGTCCGCCTCCTTCCCAAAAAATAGGGTTCTCTACCTCCTGCCGATGCTGTCGTTGGTCCACCTCGTCTCCGATGGTCTTAGGGCCATGGGGGCGTGGTGGGTCCCAGCCTTTACCGATGGGAGGGCTCCGTTTTTAGATGTGTCTTCGAGATTTGTTAGGGTTTGTGTCCTACCCAGGAAGGCGAGACGTCAGCGGCTCCTTGAAGGTGGAATAAGGTCCTCCCCGCCTAGCCCCCCGTTCTGGTGGTGCATCTAGCATCGTCGGTGGACGCATGGAGGTGTGTCTCCGGCGGATCTATCTTTGGTCGATTCGCTCGGATCTGTTCGTCATTCGTTTACGTTCGTGTGTTTTAAGGTTGGATCACTCTGATCTACGGTGCTCTTCATTGGCGGCAGTTGCTGTTCCGATACGTTGGTCCTATGGGGACTTAGCACGATGACTTCCCGACTGTCTACTACAACAACTTTTTTCCGACTCCAGTGAGGGAGGGGTGATAACGGCGGCAATGTAGTCGTTTTGCCCGACTCCCGCACTTGTAGTCGTTTCTATGTGGTCTACGGATTTAGATGTAATTTTTATTATTTCTGGTGTTCGCTGTACTTCCATGATTGCAGTGAATAGATCCGATGTTTTCCCGCAAAAAAGAGAAAGAAACCCATAATCCACTTCCGAGCCCAGACTCATCTCTACCCGCGCTGAAGAAAAAAAATCAAAATAAATAATAGAAAATTTTAAAAAATCCATATTTCTTGCATGGTAGATAATTTGATGCGTGAGGCGCTCCAATTTTCAAATCATTTGGACATCTGAGCAGCTCTCGGCAAAAAAGACAAATTCGGGGTCTGTAAAAAAGTTTATTGTTCATGTTCTGACCCAATTTGTCTTTTTTGCTGGGACCTCACCTAATAAATTTTCTACCATGCAAAAAAAGGATTTTTTATATATTTTTTAAAAAAATTGTGATTTTTTTCGGTGGGGTGCAGATGAGCTTGGGCACCGAAATGCTACACTCGAAAGAAACTATCTATCTTAATTATACTAAGAAAGCAGAGCTCCAACTTCCATGTCCATGTCTGATTGCTAGTAAAAATTTATGAACATTTTGAATTCATTTACAAAGGTTTATGAAGATTTTTTCAAGTAATTTGTTTTTAACTAGTGGACATTTTTAAATTTGAATAAACCGCCGGAAAAAAAAACAGATGGAAAACTCCCTGAAAGAGAAACAAAGCTTTTTTGAGTGCTAATTTCCTTTGAGGGATAAATAGAAACAGAGTTTTTTTTAGAACCACTTGTAATTTTATTAGAAACAGAACTGAAGCGCTACAAAAAATGTTCAACGTTCCGTGGGCTGCATAGGCTGTGCCTTCTACGCCTGAATGAGGCAGGGGCCTGCTCATACACTTCCTCCTTACCCCTGAAAAAAATCTTGTCTAAAAAAGACACCTTTTCTCCTCCAGCCGTTGGCGTTGCTGGCGGCGCCCCATCCGCGGCGAAGTCGCCGGTGAGCTGGGCCGTCCGGCCGCAGGGCATTGCTGCCGCCATTCCTCGCGCCCAGTACCCCATCTTTCCACTACGCCCCATCAACAGCCGCGCCGCCCCTAATCGTCGGCCTCGGCAGAGGAGGGGAACCGCGTTGCCGGCTTTGGCCCTCAATCCTCATCGGTGGAGGTAACTAACCAACTCCCTTATCAATTACTCGCTCGGCCAGAAATTCAATGATGAAACACTCACGCATGGGTTCTTCAGTAGGGACAAGCATGGCAGGTCAAGGATAAGGTTTGTGATGAACCACACCAACGTCAGGCAGGTCAATCTAACCTCTGTATTGCAATTTAAGCGATGATTTGGTCCACCGGCATTGCATTATATGGTGAGCCGAAAACCAAATGGGATTAAGCATGGCATAGCTGATGTAGTGATGTCTATTTGTCTTGCTGATGTAGTGACGTAGTGATCTCTGTATGTCTTGGTATAGTTGGACATTTTCATGGCCTGGGTTCATCAGTTGGCGGGTGGTGCAGAGAAAAAACCAATTGTTACGAGACATCATTATAGTTGACAACTTTCCTTACCGATTCCAGTTCTTGCCCCGTGATTATTTTGTCATGAAGCTTATCTTGGCTATCAAACCATGGACCGTCATCCGACCTCCTCCTCCTCCTCCTACTCAGCCAACAGAACCGTGCCACAGCCGTAGACATCTGACCTGAAAGATATTGTCCATTTAAATATTTCCTGAGTATGACAAGTTAAACAGTTGAAAGCCATATTTTCCATCTTTTGAGGAAGCCGAGCCATCTTTTTAGACATAAGAACTTGATGCATATCACTAACTCCTCTGCCCTCTGGTGACTATTGTATAGCAAATCTCTCATTGTGCAGTTTTTTTTAATTAAAAAACTCTGAATTTCAGCAGTCTCCACAAAACGAGTCATTTATCTGAAACAGAAGTTCTACTATTACAGAAGTGTGTAAAGTTCATTTGTGACCCTCTTCGCACAAGAAGAAATTTTGTCAGATCTACATGATGTCCACTCCATATAAAACTCAAGTACTATCACATAGGAACTGTGAAGCAACAAAGAGAGCTTAGGGACCATAAAGGAAATTCCTGCCTTTCCAAACTTACTGGATTACTGTGAGTACAATAAGCACTTGTTGATACTAAACATTTGGTGTTTATTAGTCTCTCGAGATCCCAATTTGCTTTCATACAGTGCATTTATCAGCTTTCTCTTCACATGTGAAAATTTTAAACACGCTATTAATTTCAAGTTCAATAACTAGAAACAGATTTGCAATGGGAGAAACTGGACAAAAAAATAAGGTGGACTTATTCATCTGTTGTAGAGGCTCAGAAGCTGCTTGGAATCTGCTCAAGACCAGGACGTCTTTACTAACAAAAATATCTTAGTCACCATGATGGTTCTGTGGTTCCCGTGCAACAGAGAAGGATGGCCAGAGCCTTGTTATCTTTGGTTGTCTGGCCAATATGTAAAGAATGCAAACTAGGCATCTTAATATCTGTGGAGTACTGAAGCAGCAACATTGACTTCATTGTTGATCAGGTCCTTGAATTGCCTCCCTCGCTGGTGATACGGTTACAGGGCTGGGATGGTGTTAGGTTTAGAAGAACTCATGTGGGGGGGGGGGGGGGGGGGGGGGCAGCCTGGTGCATGTAGCTCCCGCTTGCGTAGGGTCCGGGGAAGGGTCCGACCACTTTGGGTCTATAGTACGCAGCCTTTCCCTACATTTCTGTAAGAGGCTGTTTCCAGGACTTGAACCCGTGACCTCGTGGTCACAAGGCAGCAGCTTTACCACTGCGCCAAGGCTCCCCTTCCCCGGACTGTGACTTTAATTGATGAAAATGATATGTGGTCACAAGGAATAAAAAAGAGTTCATCTCTTGTGGACAGAAGAAGGTTTGCAATACTGAGATATTATGCAGGTTAGCATAACTCAAGAATTGTAATAATTTAAGAAGATACAAGAGACCATGGACTTATTATTTTACATATGAGTATCTACTACTCACTTATTATGCAGGTCAGAATTGTCTCGTTTCACCTGGGGCCTGATACATCTGAGGCTAGAGGTGGAGCTGAAGAGCTCACATTTCCTGTGCTACTAAAATTTGCAGGAGTTGTTACAACAAACTCATGTTCTATGTTGAGGTCTGCTTTCATGGTACCTTCCAATACTCTTACCACCTCCGACATTTTAGGCCTTTTTTTGCGATCAATCTGCAAGCACCACATTGCAAGCATCATCATCTGAATTACATCTTGCTTGTGTGCTTGCATGTCGTTACTGTTATTGTCAATCAAATCTACCAACTGATCATTCTTCACCTTTTCCTCCAATAGGGTGATGAGATGGACGCTCTCTTCTGACCGGGAAGTGTCGAGGTTCTTTCTTCCACTGATGATCTCCATCACCACGATGCCAAAGCTGTAGATATCCGCCTTTTCCGTGATCTGTGATGTCAACCATTCTGGAGCTAAATATCCAGGTGTGCCTCTCATTCTGGTAACTACTTGGCTCATATCCCTGTCGATGAGCTTGCATAGTCCAAAATCAGAAAGTTTAGCATCGAAGTTGTCATCCAAGAGAATATTTTGTGGTTTGACATCCAAATGAGCAATTCTTTTTGTGCACTCCTCATGAAGATAAGAGAGGCCCTTAGCTATGTGAGTTATAATTTTGCACCGCGTGCTCCAATCTAAAAGAGGGGCATCATTGTCATGTCGACAATAGATCCATCTGTCCAAGGATCCTTTGGGCATGTACTCATATACCAAGAGCCTGTGGGATTTCTCTGCACAGAAACCAATCAATCTCACCAGATGAATATGATGAATGCTGCCAATTGTCTGAACCTCTGCCGAAAATTCACTTTTGCCCTGACCAGTTCGATCCAAACGTTTCACTGCAATCCTTTGATCACCAAATTGTCCCTTGAAAACAGACCCAAATCCTCCTTCCCCGAGCTTGTCTGCGAATTGCTTGGTTGCTGCTCTTAGCTGTTGAAATGTGAACCTCATTGGTGTTCCTTGTAGCTCCCCAAACTCTTCCTCTTCTTCCATCTCATGCTGTTGTTGTGTTCTTCGTTTACATATAAAGAAGGCGACGAGGAACAAGATGGTGAGCAAAATGAAGCCGCCTACAGGAGCTAGAATTGCAACAACTCTTCTTCCAGAGGGGGATTTCGGTTTCATGCTTGTTGGCCCAATAGCTGTAGGCAGAGTACTTGGGGTCGGAGGTGTTGCCTCGGCCGGGGGTGCAGGCAGGGGACTTTCAGCTGTAGGTGATAGTGTTTGATTAATCAGGGGACAGAAGATGACCTGGTACTCTGTGCCCGACGGGCAAGCGTAAGTGGAATTATCATCAGGCCTGCTGTAGGCATCTGGGCACATATACTTAAAGAAGGCTGAGTAATTTGTGTAACTGCAATTGCTTTCTGCGCTCCTAATACATGCACTGTTACACCCTCCCGGAGCCTTTAGCTCTCTTGGGCACTGCGATGTGATGTTGGCTGCGCACCTTGGCCCCTTGCTGCACCCTGACCTTCCCTGAACCGGCACCGGCAGGAAGTCCATGGGCACGTTGAAGCCATCAATGAGCGAGATGTCGAAGAAATCATCATCACTTTCGCCTTGGCCAAGCCTGAACTCGCCCAGCGTGTTGGGCGATCGACCACTGACCGTACAGGCGAGCAAGGCGCTGCAGTCGCCAGTTTGGCATGACCCGCCTTCGCCAAGGAGTGAGCAGCCTGTGCGTGCCCAGATGCGCCCTGCTGAGGTACCAGCGGGCACGTCCAGCGCCCACGTCTCCCCCGGATCGAGCTTCATGCCACCTCCCGGCAGAGCGGCTGGCCACACGGTGTAGGAGCATTGGTTGATGATTTTGAATGTGGTGGCCTCGCTGGTGGCAGCGAGTAGGAGTACGAGGAGGAGAGGCAGGAGGCGGAGAGCCGAAGAGGTACTCGCCACTGCCATTTTTGTTACGATTTTTTGCTTGCACGTGTTAACTTGAAACAGAGTCTGAGGTGGAAACTTGCAATAGGGTTCCTGGGATGGCTAACAGGGTGGAAGAGTGGTAGGGGTTTGTAGATAGGGACTGCATCATTGTGTTGAATCATTCAACGGTCAGCATAAAAACAGCATAGCATGTCTATAGCCATGACTGTTTGATAGGAACAGACTTGCTTGTTTGCTTGTTTAGTCCCTTTCGAATTGTAGCTGCACGTCTTCCAAAGAAAAAGAATGGGAATCTATGCATGTGCATAACGTGTTGTTTGATAATTTTTTCTGCCTAACAAATTCTTTAAGCTGATGTAGACCTAAACCCTAACTGCATACTTGTCGTGGCATTTTTCTGCCTCCTCCAGCCCCGATGAGCACGGTTAGAGTTCGAGAGTAGAGCCAGGGAGCGCGGCGACAGCGGTGGCTGACTCTGCGGCAACCGAAGGCGCCGTTTCCGGCTGCCCCGGTGGCCTCGACCCGCACGCCGGCGAATTCGAGCACGCCGCCTGCGGAGGTCGCTGCTGCTGCTGGCCCTCTGTCGTGGATGACCTTTTTTTTAAATGACCATATCCTCTTGGGACTTTTTACACTTTAGTCAGTGCTATTCTATCTATTTGTGATCTGTTATGTCGTGCCACATCACCCTGTCTCGCGGGACCCATATGTCATAATCATGTTCGAAACAGCCTAAACCGCCGACTAGTGCTGTTTGCAAAAAATTAGGCTCAGAATTAGTGATTTTTGGCACAAAACCGTAGAAGTGCGGTTTCTGCAACCCTAGCCATCATTGTCAATGTTTTCTGCAATTCACTCCTCTATTGCAAATTATACGATGATTAGAAAACCAAATAGGATTATGGTCAGTAGCACAAGTATGTAGTGACGTGAATATGTGTAAATTAACAGTCCAAGAGTAACCGAGTACCAGTGTAGTTTGACATTTTCATGGCTTGGGTTCATCGGCTGGCCCAGAAACATAACAGATTGCCTACGAGTCATTGTTAGACATGGCAAATTTCCTCACCGATTCCGGTTGTTGCCCAGTTATTATTTTCTCACAAAGCTCATTTTGCCTCTCAAACAATGGGCCATCATATGCCCTGCCATTAACATCTGACTTTGATTCTGGTGAGGTAGCGCACTGTTCAGAAAAATATTTTGGTTCTGGTGAGGCAACGCACTGTTCCTGTAGCTGCAGTCAGTGTGATTGTGACTGATTCCCCGCCAAAAAAAAAACAAATGTGATTGTTATCATGCTTTCATCCCTTGCACACAGTTTTGTAAACCCAAAACCGTGAATATTTAGATTGAAATTATAGCAAAACCATCTAGCTGCCAACAGAACAAAAACAATGCTTCTTTTGTTTAGCATTTTACATTTAGCAAATTTCTATTTATATAGCCTTTAAAAGTTTCTGGGCACGACCAGTTAAACAGTTGAATGCCATATTTTCCATCTTTTGAGGAAACCGAGCAATCCTTTTAGACATAAGAACTTAATGGACATCACTACCGCCTCTGCCCTCTGGACACCATTATATAGCAAATATCTTATCATGCAGATTTTTTTTTCAAAAAACTCTGAATTTCAGCAGTCCACACAAAACAAGCCATTTTTCTGAAACAGAAGTTCTACTATTGCAAAAGTGTGTGTAAAGTCCATTTTTTGCCCTCTTCTCAAAAGATGAAACTGGAATATTACATAGGATCTCTGAAGCAACAAAGAGAGCTTAGAGATCAGTAAAGGAACTTCCTGCCTTCCCAAACCTAGTGGATTATTTCAACTACAAATTTTTAAATATGCTAGTATTAATTTTAAGTACAATAACTAGAAACAGATTTCCACTGGAAGAAACTGGATATAACAATGAAATTGAGTTATTCACCTGTTGTAGAGGCTCAGAAGTTGCTTGGAATCTTCTCAAGACCTGGACGTATCCTTCCTGTGCAATAGAGAAGGATGGCCAGAGCCTCGCTATCTTGGATTGTCTGGTCGATATCTAAAGAATGTGATCTAGGCACCTGAATATCTGGAGCACTAAAGCAACAACATTGACTTCACCATTGATCAGGTCCTTGAAGTGCCTCCCTCATATGGCGAATACAATTACAGGGCTGGGATAGTGTTAGGGTCAGAAGAACCTTATGGAGGGAACCCAGGAAATATGGATCAAGATCCAGGATCTGTGTGGCACTGAATTGATGAAAATGATATATGGGTGCAGTTACTGGACAAATCTAGGTAATTTACAGTTAATTTCTTAGATTTGCAAGCCAAGTCTCAAACGGAGTTCCTCTTCCTATTCACAATTTAGCTAAAAATCTGAAATATTCGGATTGAACATGTAGCAAAATCCTCTCAGTCAATGGAAACAAGAACAAATAAATATCTCATCAATTATCAAACTTTAGGTTATCCGGAGTGTTAAAAGGGCAAAAAATATCAATATGTAGCATTTTACAGTTTTCTCAAAACGGCTTACAATAGGTTTGAGCCATCTTTTCTCATTTTGAGGATCAAGCCGTACCTAATGTCATTAAACGCCAGTGGAAATGCTGCAGAAGATAAAGGCACTTGTAGTAACTAATTAGTTAGTCCCTTAGATTGCCAATTTGCTTTCACTCTGCATTTATCTGCTTTATTGGAGCTACTAGAAGTTTAAAACTTGTTAGTATTAATTTCAACCATGATAGCTCAAAGAAGGTTTGTGTTACAAGGAAAACCTGAACAAAGGAATACAAATAAGTTCATCTGATTGTCATAATTTGAGAAAATACAGCAGATCATAGCTTTGAGAGAATCCCCTACTCACAATCTAATTGGCTACCTTCTCAGGATTGTCTTGTTTCACCTGGGGCCTGATACATCTGAAGCTAGAGGTGGAGCTGAAGAGCTCACATTTGCAGCACTACCAAAATTAGCTGGATTCACAACAAAGTTATGATCTATGCTGATGTCTATATTCATCGCACCTTCCAATACTTTTACTACCTCGGACATTTTAGGCCTTCGTTTGCAATCAATCTGCAAGCACCACATTGCAAGCATCATCATCTGAATTACATCTTGCTTGTGTGCTTGCATGTCCGCGCTGTTATTGTCAATCAAATCTACCAGCTGATCACTCTTCACCTTTTCCTCCAATAGGGTAATGAGATGAATGCTCTCCTCTGACCGTGAAGTGTCAAGGTTCTTTCTTCCACTCATGATTTCCATGACCACAACGCCAAAGCTATAGACATCTGCCTTTTCCGTGATCTGTGATGTCAACCATTCAGGAGCTAAATACCCAGGCGTGCCTCTCATTCTGGTAACCACTTGGCTCATATTCCTGTCAATGAGCTTGCATAGTCCAAAATCAGAAAGTTTAGCATTGAAGTCGTCATCTAAGAGGATGTTTTGTGGTTTGACATCCAAATGAGCAATTCGTTTTGTGCACTCCTCATGAAGATATGAGAGGCCCTTAGCTATATGAGTGATAATCTTGCACCGCGTGCTCCAATCTAGAGGAGGAGCATCATTGTCATGTCGACAATAGATCCATCTTTCCAAGGATCCTTTGGGCATGTACTCATATACCAAGAGCCTATGGGATTTCTCTGCACAGAAACCAATCAATCTCACCAGATTAATATGATGAATGCTGCCAATTGTCTGAACCTCTGCTGAAAATTCTCTTTTGCCCTGACCAGATCGATCCAAACGTTTCACTGCAATCCTTTGATCACCAAATTGTCCCTTGAAAACAGACCCAAATCCTCCTTCCCCGAGCTTGTCTGCGAATTGCTCAGTTGCTGCTCTTAGCTGTTGAAATGTGAACCTCATTGGTGTTCCTTGTAGCTCACCAAAATCTTCCTCTTCTTCCATCTCATTATGTCTTTGTGTTCTTCGTTTACATGTAAAGAAGGTGATGAGGAACAAGACGGTGAACAGAATGAAGCTGCCTACAGGAGCTAGAACTGCAACAACTCTTCTTACAGAGGCAGCTTTCAGTTTCATGCTTGTTGGGGTCAGAGGTGTTACATCGGCCGGGGGCGCAGGCATGGGACTTTCAGCTGTAGGCGATATTGCTTGATTAATCAGGGGACAGAAGATGACTTGGTAGTCTCTGCCCGTCGGGCAAGTGAAAGTGGAAAAATCATTGGGATTGCTGTAGGCATCTGGGCACAACCGCTTAAAGAAGACTGAGTTAATTGTGTAACTGCAATTGCTTTCTGCGCTCCTAATACATGGATTTTTACACCCTCCTGGAGCCTTCAGCTCTCTTGGGCACTGCGATGTGATGTTGGCTGCACAACGCGGCCCCTTGCTGCACCCTGACCTTCCCTGAACCGGCACCGGCAGGAAGTCCATGGGCACGTTGAAGCCGTCAGTGAGCGAGATGTCGAAGAAATCATCATCATTTTGGCCTTGGCCAAGCCTGAACTCGCCCAGCGTGTTTGGGGATCGACCACTAACCGTACAGGCGAGCAAGCCGCTGCAGTCGCCAGTTTGGCATGACCCGCCTTCGCCAAGGAGTGAGCAGCCTGTGCGCGCCCAGATGCGCCCTGCTGAGGTACCAGCGGGCACGTTCAGCGCCCACGTCTCCCCCGGATCGAGCTTCATGCCACCTCCCGGCAGAGCGGCTGGCCACACGGTGTAGGAGCATTGGTTGATGATTTTGAATGTGGTGGCCTCGCCGGTGGCAGCGAGTAGGAGTATGAGGAGGAGAGGGAGGAGCTGGAGAGCCGAAGAGGTACTCGCCACTGCCATTTTTGTTACAATTTTTTGCTTGCACACGTTAACTTGAAACGGAGTTTGAGTTGGAAACTTGCAATAGGGTACCTGTGATGGCTAAAAGGATGGAAGAGTGGTAGGGGATTCTAGATAGGGACTGCATCAGTGTGTTGAATCATTCAACGGTCAGCATAAAAACAGCCTAACATGCCTATAGCCATGACTGTTTGATAGGAACAGACTTGCTTGTTTGCTTGTTTAGTCCCTTTCGAATTGTAGCTGTACGTCTTCCAAAGAAAAATAATGGAAATCTATGCATGTGCATAACGTGTTGTTTGATCAATTTTTCTGCTTAACAAATTCTTTAAGCTGATGTAGACCTAAACCCTAACTGCACACTTTTCTGCCTTTCAGGAAATTGTTAGGTTGCACATCTTAATTTGTTCATTCCTAATCTGTTGTTATGATTTGTCGTGGCATTCCTAATCTGGAATTTGGAGTCAGCAACAGTTTAGATGTAACCTGGTGGTTGGGGGCAAGCTGAAGCTGACAGCGGTTGGTAGCTGCCTGGAAGCAGCTGGAGGCCTCCTTCACCCGTCGACTGGCCTAGCTATTATACGCTGTCAATCACATGGAGCCATGCATGTCTCACTCACCATAACTCTGTGGTTTGCGTGCAAACAAGGGCGGCGAACATCTCTGTTAATTGGTAGCTGTTTTTTGTAGAGCTGAATCTGAGGTACGTTGCGCGCCTTATGTTGGTTGTGCCGTGGACAGAATTTAATCTCGCAGCTGGTATTGCACCATCTTAATTAGCTGATAGTAATTCTATTCCTGAGCACTGGTATGTACTTCAATTCTCTCTTCCAAATTAATTTAAGTTCTATTTTTGTTCATTTCTAGACTGTCCAGCTGGGAAAACCACCATGGTTTATTTTTGAATTACTAAGCAGTGATCATTGCATTGACACACGAGCAGGTTAAGAGTTCCATTCAATGAACTGGAATAGATAAGCTTTGTTCTTTTTTTCATCTCTAAAACATGCATGCTTGCCCTTGTTCCTGAGATAGCTAGCCTGATTTCATGAATTCCGAAAGTTGGAGGACATCCAGAGAACACACGCAAGCTTGATGAAGATGGTCTTCGAAGTACCTCCGCATGTCACGGTCTCACTGGTACTTCTATTTTAAACATACGCTCAAGCTTGTGATCTCTCCTACATATCACGTATGGTCCGGGGAAAAGCGTTGTGGTTTGAGGAAATGAATGAATGCTTATGGCAGGGACAGCTGTGTTCCTGATGCCGCGTTCTTGGGATTTATGAATGTGTTCTGAAATGACCTGGAAATGAGAATGCAAACGGAATTTCAGTCAAGAGTGTGCTGTACTGATAGTTATGTGTGAACCATTGCAGAGCAAGTATTGGAGAAGCAGCAGCAACCTCAGTCTCAGCAGCCGCTAAACAATCGAAATGACTTGTGAAACCGTGCTTACACCACTTCTTTTGTATATAGGAAAGATTATGTGACATCGCCATGTATGGTCAAACGGATGCATATATGCAAACCACGTTCAGGCCATGCTTTGTGTTTATTCAAAATAAACATGCTGACTTTGCCAGCCAAAATGCCACAAAGATCAGAGCAATTTCTTAGCAAATCTGTTAAATCGGACCAAACGGAATTTTCCGTCAGGTCCACACTACCTCCTGCTGTCAATCTCAAGGAAAACACAAGCACTGGTGGATCCTGAATACATCAGATTTGACAATGGCAACATGATGTTTAAACCTCAGCTGAGCACAAGAATAAACAGAAATATAAGTCTAGGTGATATATACTTGGGCCTGAAATTCGTGGCTAACGAGAAGAACTGCCAAGCACAACCATACAAGCCAAGCAAGGTATGACAAAACCTGACTTAAAATAATACTTGGGGAAGCTGAAAATCCCTGAATAGGATTAGGTATTCAAAAGAATCTTGCTACATTGTAAAGTTGGCTAGATAAGGCACGATAGGTTTTTTTTTTCTTCCAGATAAGATAGAAGCACTATCGACCGCATTGATGTGATGCGACAAACTCTGCGAGAGCTCCAGTAGCCATTCCTTCACCTCGAGAAACAAATTCATTATCAGCTCGGCGAAATAAATAAGAGCTAAGTAAACATATATCATATTCCTGTCTATATGTACTAGGAATGCTGATGACAAAAAAAACATCCTTGAACCCTTTTCCTGCAAACATGCTTTCGTCTCGGTTTATATATAAAGCAACAACCAAACAAGTGCACGACTGAACGATACAAGATGGTGAAGTGGCCCTCATACAATGCCGCTCCCAGGATAGTGGATCATGCAGAGTGCACGCGACTATGCTACGGAAAGAGAATCCAGGAACATTGAGTACAACGCCACGCTACATCCTATAACACCTAAGTTCACGACGACGCCCTCAAGAGGGAGAACGGCGCTGAGCGTCACCGCTGCCGAGTCCAGATGGACAAGGGTCTTCACACGGAGCCCTAGGGGAGAAGCACAATGAGGACATCTTCAAGAAGAGAGCGGCGCCCACGAGCGTCGCCGGCATCTGCGACTAAGCATTGAGCTTTCGCTCTGCGGCTTCCCCGTGCCTCTACGATGTCTTCAAGACAAGCGTAACGAGACCAGATCCTCAGGTCCGGATCGGGGCGCACCACTATCAAACACAAAGCGCGCGGCCGAGCCACCCGTTGCCCACACGACCAAGAGGGAAAGCTACCACCATCGCCATGGTGGCCGCCGGAGAGCCCATGATGCGGACCACCATCCGGAGCTGCCGCCCGACATCCATTTCCGAGACACCATCAATCGTCCACATCACAGTGCCTCAACCTCGAAAGGAAGAGTAAAAGGCGTCTCCTTTCACTCTTTTCCCGACATCAGTCAGGGAAAGCGGGCTGACGCCTCCACGGTAGGAGGCATCCTGAAAGCACAAGTGCTTCCTGGATGATTTTGGTAATTAATGTCAACATATTTTTTGTTGGACTAATACCTTTACCTAGTGTATTTCAGATGAGTTCAACAATGGCGTGGCAAGGACAAGAGGATGGGGAACCCCATCAAAATGCTAGGGACAAATATTGGCAAAAGCTCAAGACTCTTCATCTTCATTTTAGTGATATTTTAGTGATCTAAGATCACATTGAGTCCATAGGAAAGCAATACTATTAAAAGAGGATGGAGTGTTGCTTAATGGTCTACTTGCTCAAAGTGCTTAGTGATATTGCTCCAACCCCCCCCCCCCAGCCACCTTATCCATTCTACATATGTCCAAAACCCAAAGTCAAACTCGGCCCCACCGATTTGATCTATCCGGCGCTACTGAGTTCAGATGACATAGACACTGCCAGAAACCCTAGACAATTCGGTCTCACCGATACGGATCTCGGTCTCACCGAGACGGCCTTGCAAACTCTCTGTTGCCTGTTGTAATTATTTCGGTCTCACCTAAATGTGCGATCGGTCCCACCAAGTTTGCCTGACCAACTCTCTATTTGCTCGTTGCTGAAATTGGTCTCACCGAGTTCATGCAATCAGTCTCACCTAGATGAGGTTTTGCCCTAACCCTAGCACATCGGTCTTACCGAGTTGATCATGTCGGTCCCACCAAGATTCCTAATGTTCACATTTTGAACTAAATTGGTCTCACTGAGTTCTTCTATTCGGTCTAACCCAGTTGGGTCAAATGTGTGTAATGATTGGATTTTGTGTGGAGACTATATATACCCCTCCACCCCTTCTCCATTTGAGAGAGAGCCATCAAAACGTGCCTACACTTCCACTAGTCATTTTCTGAGAGAGAACCACCTACACATGTGTTGAGACCAAGACATTATGATCCAACCACAAGAATCTTGATCTCTAGCCTTTCCCAAGTTGCTTTCCACTCAAATCATCTTTCCACCATAACCAAATCTGTGTGAGAGAGTTGAGTGTTGGGGAGACTATTACTTGAAGCACAAGAGCAAGGAGTTCATCATCAACACACCATCTATTACCTTTTGGAGAGTGGTGTCTTCTATATTGGTTAGGTGTCACTTGGGAGCCTCCGACAAGATTGTGGAGTTGAATCAAGGAGTTTGTAAGGGCAAGGAGATCGCCTACTTCGTGAAGATCTACCCGAGTGAGGCAAGTCCTTCGTGGGCGATGGCCATGGTGGGATAGAAAAGGTTGCTTCTTCGTGGATCCTTCGTGGGTGGATTCCTCCATGGACTCGCGCAACCGTTACCCTTCGTGGGTCGAAGTCTCCATAAACGTGGACGTACGATAGCACCACCTATCGGAACCATGCCAAAATTCTCCATGTCTTCATTGCGTTTGCACACTCCAATCCCATCCCTTTACTTTTTTGCAACTAGCATGCTTTACTCTTTCCGCTGCTCATATTCTTGGCATGCTTGCTTGAAATGTATTGTGGATGTTTTCTTAAACACTGCTACTTTTTTCTTGTAGAGGGTCTAATCACCCCCTCTAGACCCCTCTTCTCGATATTTTCAATTGGTATCATAGCACTGGTCTTCATTGCTTTGGTTTAATCACCATTGGAGGAACATGGATGAGTCTACGATCGAGAGTATTAGACGTAGCGTACCCATGCTTGACGGAGAGTTATATAGTGCTTGAAAAAATGAGATGCTTGAGATTTTCAATGAATATAACTTGAAAAAGTATGTTGCTAGCCCTTGTGCGCCTCCTATTGATCCATTACATCCTACCCCCGATGAGTATCTTGACATGACCTGCAATCTTAGAACTATTGATTTTATCATGAGAGAATTGCCTAGAAATTTACTTGTATATATGCTTGCCTACATTTGAATATGCTTATTGTTGGGGAATGTAGTAATTTCAAAAAATTTCCTACGCACACGCAAGATCATGGTGATGCATAGCAACGAGAGGGTAGAGTGTTGTCCACGTACCCTCGTAGACCGTAAGCGGAAGCGTTATGACAACGCGGTTGACGTAGTCGTACGTCTTCACGATCCGACCGATCCAAGCACCGAACGTACGGCACCTCCGAGTTCAGCACATGTTCAGCTCGATGACGATCCCCGGACTCCGATCCAGCAGGGTGTCGGGGATGAGTTCCGTCAGCACGACCAAGGTAGTCAGAGTCGGGATTCGGAGTCGGATCGATTTTCCTCAGACAGAATCGAGTCGTAAGATCGAGTCGTGGAATCGAGGATTCTACTAGATTTACTCAAATAAGATATTTTGTATGCATACAACTAATTTATATGGGTTCTATAGAGTTTTGACACTAAATATGGAGCAAAGAACGTACACATCAATGCTAGTTGTATTCCACTTCTTTTTATGGCTAACCTACCATCTAGCTCGCATGTATGGAACATATATGAGAGGGAAATATATAGAACGTTTAAACCTTCAACGCACGAAATTTACTTAGGTTCTTTTTGGAGTGCGTGAATAGTCGATCACTTGTCTATTTGAGTTGCAGTGCTAAACCTTGAAGGGTCTTCCTCTCCTTCTCCGATCAATCTTGAAGCATCCTCCTTTTCATGCCAATTCCATCTGTTGACAAGCCTGATCCTCAATTTTGATCTAGGGTTTCTAAGAGCTAGATCAAAGGTGTCGGCGGTTGAGCATTTGGGCTTGGGAGGGGAATACAGGTAAATGAAGTATATGAAAAGGGGTTTGGATGATTGCATACTATTCTGCTACAACTAAACAAACGGTTTAGATAAATTAGTAGAATCGGACATAGTCCATAGCATAGTCGGGATTGTACAGTTTTGTATAGGATTCTATGATTTGGATCGCGACTCAACATGGATTCTACCTAATCCGGATTCATAGTGGGATTTGGATCGACATGCTTCTGTAGGGTCGTGAAGTCGTAGGATTCTAGTAGTCGAGTCAGGATTCTGACTACCTTGAGCACGACGGCGTGGTGACGATGATGATGTTCTACCGATGCAGGGCTTCGCCTAAGCACCGCAACGATATGACCGAGGTGGAATATGGTGGAGGGGGGCACCGCACACGGCTAAGGAATGATCACGATGATCAACTTGTGTGTCTTGGGGTGCCCCCTGCCCCCGTATATAAAGGAGCAAGGGGGGAGGCCGGCGGACCCTAGGGGGCGCGCCAAGGAGGGGGGAGTCCTCCTCCTAGTGGGAGTAGGACTCCCCTTTCCTAGTCCCACTAGGAAGGAGGAAGGGGGAAGGAAAGAGAGGGAGAGGGAGAGGGAAAGAGGGGCCGCGCCCCCCTCCCCTACTCCAATTCGGACTCCCCATGGGGGGGGGGTGGAGGCGCCACCTCCTGGGCTGCTGCCCTCTCTCTCCCCTCAGGCCCACTAAGGCCCAATACTTCCCCGGGGGGTTCCGGTAACCCCTCCCGCACTCTGGTTTTCTCCGAAATCACCCGGAACACTTCCGGTGTCCAAATATAGTCATCCAATATATCAATCTTTATGTCTCGACCATTTCGAGACTCCTCGTCATGTCCGTGATCACATCCGGGACTCCGAACAACCTTCGGTATATCAAAACTTATAAACTCATAATAAAACTGTCATCGTAACGTTAAGCGTGCGGACCCTACGGGTTTGAGAACTATGTAGACATGACCTAGAACTGTTTCCGGTCAATAACCAAAAGCGGAACCTGGATGCTCATATTTGCTCCTACATATTCTACGAAGATCTTTATCGGTCAAACCGCATAACAACATACGTTGTTCCCTTTGTCATCGGTATGCTACTTGCCCGAGATTCGATCGTCGGTATCCAATACCTAGTTCAATCTCGTTACCGGCAAGTCTCTTTACTCGTTACGTAATGCATCATTCCGTAACCAACTCATTGGTGACATTTCTTGCAAGGCTTATAGTGATGTGCATTACCGAGAGGGCCCAGAGATACCTCTCCGACAATCGGAGTGACAAATCCTAATCTCGAAATATGCCAACTCAACATGTACCTTTGGAGACACCTGTAGAGCTCCTTTATAATCACCCAGTTACGTTGTGACGTTTGGTAGCACACAAAGTTTTCCTCCGGTAAACGGGAGTTGCATAATCTCATAGTTATAGGAACTTTGTATAAGTCATGAAGAAAGCAATAGCAACATACTAAACGATCAAGTGCTAGGCTAACGGAATGGATCATGTTAATCACATCATTCTCCTAATGATGTGACCCTGTTAATCAAATGACAACACATGTCTATGGTTAGGAAACATAACCATCTTTGATTAATGAGCTAGTCAAGTAGAGGCACACTAGTGACATTATGTTTGTCTATGTATTCACACATGTATCATGTTTCCGGGTAATACAATTCTAGCATGAATAATAAACATTTATCATGATATGAGGAAATAAATAATAACTTTATTATTGCCTCTAGGGCATATTTCCTTCAGTCTCCCACTTGCACTAGAGTCAATAATCTAGATTACACAGTAATGATTCTAACACCCATGGAGTCTTGGTGCTGATCATGTTTTACTCGTGGAAGAGGCGTAGTCAACGGGTCTGCAACATTCAGATCCGTATGTATGTTGCAAATCTCTATGTCTCCCACCTGGACTTGGTCCCGGATGGAATTGAAGCGTCTCTTGATGTGCTTGGTCCTCTTGTGAAATCTGGATTCCTTTGCCAATGCAATTGCACCAGTATTGTCACAGAAGATCTTCATTGGTCCCGATGCACTAGGTATGACACCTAGATTAGAAATGAACTCCTTCATCCAGACTCCTTCATTTGCTGCTTTCGAAGCAGCTATGTACTCCGCTTCGCATGTAGATCCCGCCACGACACTTTGTTTAGAACTGCACCAACTTACAGCTCCACCGTTTAATAAAAACATGTATCCGGTTTGCGATTTAGAATCGTCCGGATCAGTGTCAAAGCTTGCACCGACGTAACCATTTACGACTAGCTCTTTGTCACCTGCATAAACGAGAAACATATCCTTAGTCCTTTTTAGGTATTTCAGGATGTTCTTGACTGATGTCCAGTGATCCACTCCTGGATTACTTTGGTACCTTCCTGCCAAGCTTATTGCTAAGCATATGTCAGGTCTGGTACACAGCATTGCAGACATGATAGAGCCTATGGCAGAAGCATAGGGAACATCTTTCATTTTCTCTCTATCTTCTGCTGTGGTCGGGCATTGAGTCTGACTCAACTTCACACCTTGTAATACAGGCAAGAACCCTTTCTTTGCCTGATCCATTTTGAACTTTTTCAAAACTTCATCAAGGTATGTGCTTTGTGAAAGTCCAATTAAGCGTCTTGATCTATCTCTATAGATCTTGATGCCCAATATGTAAGCAGCTTCACCGAGGTCTTTCATTGAAAAACTTCTATTCAAGTATCCCTTTATGCTATCCAGAAATTCTATATTATTTCCGATTAACAATATGTCATCTACATATAATATCAGAAATGCTACAGAGCTCCCACTCACTTTCTTGTAAATACAGGCCTCTCCAAAAGTCTGTATAAAACCATATGCTTTGATCACACTATCAAAATGTTTATTCCAACTCCGAGATGCTTGCACCAGTCCATAAATGGATCGCTGGAGCTTGCACACTTTGTTAGCACCTTTTGGATCGACAAAACCTTCCGGTTGCATCATATACAACTCTTCTTCCAGAAATCCATTCAGGAATGCAGTTTTGACATCCATTTGCCAAATTTCATAATCATAAAATGCGGCAATTGCTAACATGATTCGGACAGACTTAAGCATCGCTACGGGTGAGAAAGTCTCATCGTAGTCAACCCCTTGAACTTATCGAAAACCTTTTGCAACAAGTCGAGCTTTGTAGACAGTTACATTACCATCAGCGTCAGTCTTCTTCTTGAAGATCCATTTATTCTCAATGCCTTGCTGATCATCGGGCAAGTCAACCAAAGTCCATACTTTGTTCTCATACATGGATCCCATCTCAGATTTCATGGCTTCAAGCCATTTTGCGGAATCTTGGCTCATCATCGCTTCCTCATAGTTCGTAGGTTCTTCATGGTCAAGTAACATGACTTCCAGAATAGGATTACCGTACCACTCTGGTGCTGATCTTACTCTGGTAGACCTACGAGGTTTAGTAGAAACTTGATCTAAAGTTTCATGATCAATATCATTAGCTTCCTCACTAATTGGTGTAGTTGTCACATGAACCGATTCTTGTGATGAACTACTTTCCAATAAGGGAGCAGGTAAAATTACCTCATCAAGTTCTACTTTCCTTCCACTCACTTCTTTCGAGAGAAACTTCTTCTCTAGAAAGGATCCGAATTTAGCAACGAAAATCTTGCCCTCAGATCTGTGATAGAAGGTGTACCCAATAGTCTCTTTTGGGTATCCTATGAAGACACATTTCTCCGATTTGGGTTCGAGCTTATCTGGTTGAAGTTTCTTCACATAAGCATCGCATCCCCAAACTTTAAGAAACGACAACTTTGGTTTCTTGCCAAACCACAGTTCATAAGGCGTCATCTCAACGGATTTTGATGGTGCCCTATTTAACGTGAATGCAGCCGTCTCTAAAGCATAACCCCAAAACGATAGCGGTAAATCAGTAAGAGACATCATAGATCGCACCATATCTAGTAAAGTACGATTACAACGTTCGGACACACCATTTCGTTGTGGTGTTCCGGGTGGCGTGAGTTGCGAAACTATTCTGCATTGTTTCAAATGTAAGTTGTCAGGACCCCGACTCAATGCCACATCGATCTAGCATGTAACACCTCATATCACTTTGCGGCCTCACGCACGGTATTCCCACGGGTGTCGCCTTACCTTTGCCCGGGACCGTTTGCGCCTTTTAGCACACGTATATGATAGTGTCGCTAGCATCCATATGATAAGGAGCCCGGGCTGACATGGCTAGTCATAAACCCAAACTGGCACAAACTTACAGGGACAGGCATCCATGACCCAGCATCGAACGTGTCGGTCATCAGCGAGTGGATCAAGGCTGTAGCACTGGGCTAGCAGGACTCCAGTGAACCGGGCTGTAGCGGGCTAACAGGACTCCGGTATTCATCGCGTGACATTTCCCCGAAGGGACAGACACATGAACGAAGAAGGACACATGCCGGCCAGCCTAAGTGTTCCGGAGCAGTAGCAAGCTACCATGGCTCAGTGGAAGCACTAGGAGACATTTCCCGGTAAGAGAGACTACTAAGGGTAAACAACTAGATAGTCAGATCCCACACATACCAAGCATTTCAATAACATACATACAATATGCTCGATATGTGCAAATACAACATGGCATCACAACACGACTCTACAACTCAAGCATTTATTCAATAGGCTCCGAGGAGCAAGATATTACAAACATGGGTCTCATGACCCAACACTCAGAGCATACAAGTCAAAGCACAAGCGGAAGCTCAACATGTCTGGGTACAAACATCTATAAATGAAAAAGGCTAGAAAGCCTGACTATCTACCAGATCCTACCGAGGGCACAAGATCGTAGCTGAGGTAACAAGCTAAACGTCAAAGTCCGCACGGTACTACTAGTGAGACTGAAGTCTCTCTGCAAAAACATAAAATAGGCAAACGTGAGTACAAATGTACCCAGCAAGACTTACATCAAAACTATCTACATATGCATCATTATCAACAAAGGGGATGGTGGGATTTAACTGCAGCAAGCCAGCTTTGACTCGGTGGCTATCCGGAACTACGACTGCATGTAACTCTTTTGAGGTGGCGCACACGAGTCCACATATTCACCATATCAATACACCACTATGGATCCGCTCCCGCCCCCCTACGAGAACGCCATCCATAGCACTCACGCTTATCTTGCGCATTTCAGAGTATCCACTTTCACTTGTCTATGAACTGTACAGGCAACCCAGAAGTCCTTTACCGCGGACACGGCTATTTGAATAGATCATATTAACCCTGTAGGGGTGTACTTCTTCACACATGCTCTCGCCACTTACCGCCATGTACACGTCGTGTATCTTGGCAACCTTCAAGCGGAAGCCTGGCGAGGGAGTCGGCCACGACCTGACTAACCACACAAGTCTCTCGTCCAGGTTTATCGCCTATTCGGGTTCCATCCGCAAGGAGATCCGGCCGGGGTGTCGCTCACGGCCCCAAACGATGTGAGCAGGGTTCCCAAGCCCACCATCCGGGTGCCACTTGGTACACCGTGCCACTGTGCCTAGTCTGTCCCAAGCCCACCTATACCGGGTGCCACTTGGTAGACTAGTAACACTACCTACAAACACCAGAAACTAGTTGCAACTCCTGGACAGAGATCAGGTTGATTAATAAGTCGAGAGGGGCACTTAAGCATTCCAATGCATGGTAGTAACTGTTCATGGATCACAAACACAGAACTCAGTTCCTGAGGACGGCTGCAATGAGACAACCCACCATGTACTCCTACATGGCCTCTCACCGCTACCTTTACCAAATCGTGTTCACACACTTAGCTCACACACAGTAGGACATGTTCACACACCTCCGATTCATCCCCGATGAATCAGACCTGACACAACTCTAAGCAATAGCAGGCATGACAACAAGCATGAATGAGTAGGCACATCAGGGCTCAAACAACTCCTACTCATGCTAGTGGGTTTCATCTATTTACTGTGGCAATGACAGGTCATGCAGAGGATAAAGGGGTTCAACTATCGCAGCAAGTAACAGTTGTATCGTTGTTGTCCTAATGTAGTAAAATAGGGCAGGAGCGAGAGAGTGGGATTGTATCGGAATTAACAAGGGGGTTTTGCTTGCCTGACACTTCCAAAGATAGTATAGCTCTTCATCGGTGTTATCGATCACATCGTCGAAGCAACGTCTACCGAGAGGGGACAAGCACCGGCAACAGAGAAAGAACACAATCAATGCAATGCAACAATATGATGCATGAGTGTGGCATGGCAATATGCTGTAGTTTGAGCTAATGCAACTAGCAACCAGATTAAATGAAGTTGGTTTGAATCCAAGATTCAAATTCAAACTCCATATGTGGATATTAAAATGCCGTTTAAATGATTTGTGCTAATCAGCAGCTATAAGTTGTTCTAACATGCATGAAAATGGTACAGATGGATAGATTGGAATTTTCTAATAATTTTTCATATATAAATTATTTCATTTGGAGTTACAGATTATTTTCTATGATTTTTACAAGTTTTAAACATTTTCTGGAATTTCCTAGATAAAAATAAATCCAGAAAAAGGTTAACTGCGTCAGCATGACGTAGGTGTGACGTCAGCAGGTCAACAGGCCGGGTCCAGGTCAAACCTGACGGCTAGGACCCACAAGTCAGTGACTGTGGCTAATCCTAATATAAATTAAACCTAACCTAGTTTAATTAGTCAGGCCGGCCCGCATGTCAGTGAGTCAGTGGCTTAACTAAGATTAGTTATTAATTAAACCAAAAGTTAGCAGGGGCCTGGCCCACACGTCAGTGACTATTAGGGGAATTAGTGGTGATTAACGCCTAACCAAGCAACCACGTCAGCCCGCCGGAGTTTGGCCGGCGGCGACCTCAAGGCGCGGCGGAAACTCGCCGGAAAACTGCTACGGGGCTCGGTTTTGCGCGTGGTTTGCGTATACGGATAGCTGAAGGTGCGCCGCATCCAACTGGGCGAGCGGCAGCGGCTGTGGTGGCCGGAGATCGCCGGTAACGAGCTTGCGGCGGCGCCGGAGTTCGGACCTCAACAAGAATGGAGCTCCAGTGCACGGGGAAGCTAGTGGAGGGTCTCAGTAGACTCCTGACGATGCGAGGAGCACGAATATGTGCTCGGCCGTGACAGATGCTAGCTCAAACGATGACGAGCTACGCGGCGGCGGCATGGAGCTCTCGGCCATGACGGGGCTATGGCCTAGAGGTAGAAAGCGACCAGGGGAGAAGGGGGAAACGATTCAGGGGCTCACCGTGAGTCCGTTGGGAGGGTTAGTGGGCTCGAAGATGTCTTGTCGGGGGCGAATCGATGACGGTGATCGACGGGGCCGAAGGTTGAAGAAGGTGGCGGTGTGGGTGTTCGGGGGCGTCCGGCGGCGCGTGTGTCCTCGAGGAGGCGTAGACGACGGAGGTGGAGCTCCTGGACAGTTGGGGGGGCTAGGCGGTGGCTGTGGCCGCGGCGAATGGCGTCGGTGGCGATGGTGGCGTTCGGCCATGGCTGCGGGCAAGCCAGGGGGAGGCGGAGAGCCAGGAAAGACGGGGGAAGGACAGAGGGGGGGGGGGTCAGGGGGGTCTGCGTGGCGTCGTCCAGGGTGTCGGGGAGAGATGCAGGCAGGCAGGAGGTGGCGTCGTCGGCCGCGCGCGTGCAGACACGCAGCTGCTTCTCCTCCTGGCAGGAGGAAGAAGATGGTGTTGCCCCTGTGGGCTGGGCCAGAACAGGAGTTGGGCCAGGCAGGTAAGTCAGGTAAGGTTCCTCTCTTTCTAATTTTGTTTCTGTTATTCTATTATTTTCTCTGTTTTGATTTAGTAATAAAATACCAAACAATTTTGTAAAATGCTGAAAATATTTGTGGGCACTTGAAATTATTTCCAACAGCCCTCAACTAGTTTCACCATTATTAGAACATTTAAACTATTTATAGAATTTAAATGCCCCAATTCGAATACAATATGGATTAATTCAAAAATCCATAAATGACCAATAAATATGCTCATCATTTTGGCAGAGGTTTTCACCTTTATAAAAAATCATGAACATTTTTAAAGGGCATTTTGGGTTCTTGAAAAAGATTTTATTTGATCCTATTGATTTCTTTCTGGTGCTAGGGTTTGACCAATCCCCATTTCAAGTTTCTGAGAATTTTAAACATGATGCACACATGAAGGGCTAGCCTAGTGCATACCAGAACTAGGAATGTGACAACTCACCCCCACTAAACAAGAATCTCGTCCCGAGATTCAAGACGTAGGGTAAGCAGACAGAAGGGAAGATGAAGCTAGCACAATCTTCACGATCCAACTGTCTCCTCGAGGTTGTTGATTTGTTGACTCCAATTGATCTTGATGTCTTTGCTTCCGAGATCTTCATCCAACACGAGGACAAAAAGCGAGACATGCCTACATAGATGGATCATCTTAATGATCACAAGATCAACTCGCGGAGCGAGATGTAGAAACATCTCTCGAGCCGAGACACGAAGCATCTATCCAAAGGAATGGAGTGAAACAGATGACGAAGGTCCACTAGGTAGGCAACAAATCCACGCTCGATCACGATGTAGCGAGGAGATAAGTGCCATGATCCCACAATGGGGCACCTTGGGGGAGATGACTCGTAGATTTATTCCCCTAAATGGCAAAAAGGATTACTTCTGATATCTAAAACACTGAAACTCCTAATACTAGTCTAAGGCAATCACAATCGATCATTTGGCGGAGTTCAAAGGAATGGCATATTCGGATTCGAATGGATGATGTGGACTACCTTGTTGAAGACAACACGATGGATGATTTTGCTTATCATCGGAAATGGATGTGACCCATGGTAGGACCACTTCTGAAGATGATCCTGAACAACAATTGTTGAGAAGGGCAGTCCAAGGGAGATTGGCACAAAGCGGTGCAAGCTGGGGAAAAATGCAAACGTCGGGAATGTTCCAACCATCATATCTGCCTGAGATTCAGATCTGGTTGGTGTCAGGAAATTCCAGACTCATCAAGTCTAGAAAGAAAAAAGAAAGTTTGCAACACAAATCGATGAGATGACGTTACGAGATTCTCGGGGAATGAACTACGATAGCAAGTTCAAAAACATGAACTGGTTCTGCTACATACATGTGAACACACTGTCCCAGACAAGCATGGCCACATAGTAGTCTTATAATAAAACACTACCGAGTTGAGGTGGGGAACCATCAACGAGGATATTGAAGTCTTGTGCATGAACTAGTATTCGCACATCAACTCCTTTTCCTTGAACAAATCAATCAGTGGCTTGGTGTGCTAGGGATACGTATGGAATGAAGATGATCAGTCTAACAGACCACGGAATACTTCGCATGTGCATAACTGACTTGGGATGATTCCAGAGTAGGTAAAACAAGCCTTCTCAAACTCATGGCGGCAACTTGCATCAAATGCACATGAATTAGAGGGACTCACTTCTTTCGTCCAAACATATGCTTCACGAACGGGTCATGAGGATAACGCTTATAAAAGTTTCCAATACTAGCTGGATGTTCAACACAGATCATGAAGAAGATAACAATGTTGTTGATGGGCTCAACAACAATTCATCCAGGTTTCCATATAATTGGAGTTCCACAATTGTGTGAACACGGTGATAGCATTGGTCAGACCAAAGGATGTAATGGTGTATGCTCGAGGAGACAACCACGAGTAAGACAACATTACGACCATTTTTGGTTCTGATTTGATTTGATGATAACCCACACTCAAATCAAAGCTTTGGTAAGAAAATAGATCCAACAATTGACCATGAGGATCAATTAATGAATATATCATCCTTCTTCAACACACACACACACACAAAGATATCCCTTGAAATGAGCTAGGTGAGTTAAGCTTTTATCCTCCAACTCTCCAAGTTGCTGTTTAGCTTAACCAACTAGCTCAGGGTATCCGACACAGATGCTTGGAGAAAGGTGGTTTATAGGAAACCAACTTGATCACAAGCTCAACATAGCGGTCAGGTGACAACCTGGTGATACTTCCGAGAGGATATTCAGAAAATCACGAACCACCGATATGCTATTAAGTTCGAGAACAATCTTGCTTTTCAGGGCAAGAAGAGATGATCAAATAAGCAAGGGATTGGCATAGCCCTAACTCATTGATCGAAAGGTGCACCAAAAATAAGGACTAGGTAGCACAATCTATCTTAGAATGATGATTTAAGAACCAACACGCTAAGAATGAAATTATTGTCCTTTAACTACCAAGCAACAAGGTTGCTAGGAGTATTGATTTCACACATCATGATTCACTTGTCGACATTCCGGTTGCAACAACACAGGAACCGAGAAATGAATAATGATGGAGAGCGTATCACTACGTCAAGAATTCATGAGGGATGCTGCAATTCCTATGACAATCCTGACATAAAGGGGGGTAATACTCCGAGGTAGAACAGAACAAAAGCTGGATTGGCTTTTTGATCTGCGGAATACAACTACTTTGACCCAACCCTAGAAATGGATGAGGTACTAGAGTTTGTTTCTCCTAGTCATTCCAATTAGAATGGCTTGACAGGCCACAAGAATAATATGCATCGATGAACGCGAGTGCATAACTACTCCTGACTATCAATTGATAGATGAGGGCCAGAAACCAACTAAAGAGGGACAACCCAAAAAACATACGATTTTCTGAGCTGTGGATGCACGGATTAGTATGTCGAACCAAGTTCAACAGGTTTCTTCCGGATAACCCATGCAGAAAGGTTGAACTGGCAGAGTCACAATATAGAATGGAGAACCCGTCAAGAGCACTCTGGTGGTGATCCTTCGGTTCTAAGAACTTGTGCCATAAGCGGTTCATGGTGTTTGGAAGAAGGAAATACCACGAACCTCGAGGACTATTGCAAAGGTTACTAATAACCTAAAGGAACAAGCAATCACTAACATCATGAAGTAGGATGAACCTTGGGTTCAAAACCCAGGAGTAGAATACCTACTACTAGGTAGCATCACAGGATGCTTTCGAGAATAAAGGCCAGAATCATCACACTGGGAACACAAATCATGGCTAGCTTACTAGGTGGTACTCTAAGACACCTAGGGCCATAATACTATCTCCAACATATATACCAAGGCAATGAAGTACCTCAACACACTAGTTGGTGTGGTTACTCTGGCCAAAGGAACATCGGAACGGTAAGAAGGGATTTGCAAATGCATCAGACTAATTAGAAACCTGGGATGACTCGGACAGCATAACAGTTGTAAATGCTCAAGATGACTTGAGACATCCGACAAAATGGTGGCATAACCACTCGATCATCACAATATCAAGATTCTGAGACCAGCTATAAATACACGGAAGTAGTAGGAACTGAACCAAGGCTTAAGTCCAACAATTCTATAAGTCTACGGATTAGTAACACGTGATCCTGATAGACAGAAGAGAAGGCCTAGTTCCTTAACCCCGTAGGAAACATAAGATGACTCGGATCAGAGGGCATGAGGTATAAGGAGTAAAAAGAGCCTTACGTTCCATCCCACAATCAATTCCCTTATATAACGAAAGAATTTCTAGACTCAACTTCGACCAGTTTGGCTTGGTAATCCTACAGGCAGTCAAGCTCTGATACCAAAGCTGTCAGGACCCCGACTCAATGCCACATCATTCTAGCATGTAACACCTCATATCACTTTGCGGCCTCACACACGGTATTCCCACGGGTGTCGCCTTACGTTTGCCCGAGACCATTTGCGCCTTTCGGCACACGTATATGATAGTGTCGCTAGCATCCATATGATAAGGAGCCCGGGCTGACATGGCTAGTCATAAACCAAAAGTGGCACAAACTTACAGGGACAGGCATCCATGACCCAGCATCGAACGTGTCGGTCATCAGCGAGTGGATCCAGGCTGTAGCACTGGGCTAGCAGGACTCTGGTGAACCGGGCTGTAGCAGGCTAACAGGACTCCGGTATTCATCGCGTGACATTTCCCCGAAGGGACAGACACAGGAATGAAGAAGGACACATGCCGGCCAGCCTAAGTGTTCCAGAGCAGTAGCAAGCTACCATGGCTCAGTGGAAGCACTAGGAGACATTTCTCGGTAAGAGAGACTACTAAGGATAAACAACTAGATAGTCAGATCCCACACATACCAAGCATTTCTATAACATACATACAATATGCTCGATATGTGCAAATACAACATGTCATCACAACATGACTCTACGACTCAAACATTTATTCAATAGGCTCCGAGGAGCGAGATATTACAAATATGGGTCTCATGACCCAACACTCAGAGCATACAAGTCAAAGCACACGCGGAAGCTCAACATGTCTGGGTACAGACATCTATAAATGAAAAAGGCTGGAAAGCCTGACTATCTACCAGATCCTACTGAGGGCACAAGATCGTAGCTGAGGTAACAAGCTAAACGTCGAAGTCCGCACGGTACTACTAGTGAGACTGAAGTCTCTCTGCAAAAACATAAAATAGGCAAACATGAGTAAAAATGTACCCAGCAAGACTTACATCAGAACTATCTACATATGCATCATTATCAACAAAGGGGATGGTGGGGTTTAACTGCAGCAAGCCAGCTTTGACTCGGTGTCTATCCTGAACTACGACTGCATGTAACTCTTTTGAGGTGGCACACACGAGTCCACATATTCACCATATCAATACACCACTATGGATCCGCTCCCGTCCCCCTACGAGAACGCCATCCATAGCACTCACGCTTATCTTGCGCATTTTATAGTATCCACTTTCACTTGTCTATGAACTGTACAGGCAACCCAGAAGTCCTTTACCGCGGACACGGCTATTCGAATAGATCATATTAACCATGCAGGGGTGTACTTCTTCACACACGCTCTCGCCACTTACCGCCATGTACACGTCGTGTATCTCGGCAACCTTCAAGCGGAAGCCTGGCGAGGGAGTCGGCCACGACCTGACTAACCACACAAGTCTCTCGTCTAGGTTTATCGCCTATTCGGGTTCCATCCGCATGGAGATCCGGCCGGGGTGTCGCTCACGGCCCCAAACGATGTGAGCAGGGTTCCCAAGCCCACCATCCGGGTGCCACTTGGTACACCGTGCCACTGTGCCTAGTCTGTCCCAAGCCCATCTGTACCGGGTGCCACTTGGTAGACTACTAACACTACCTACAAACACCATAAACTAGTTGCAACTCCTGGACAGAGATCAGGTTGATTAATAAGTCGAGAGGGGCACTTAAGCATTTCAATGCGTGGTTGTAACTGTTCATGGATCACAAACACAGAACTCAGTTCCTGAGGACGACTGCAATGAGACAACCCACCATGTACTCCTACATGGCCTCTCACCGCTACCTTTACCAAATCATGTTCACACACTTAGCTCACACACAGTAGGACATGTTCACACACCTCCGATTCATCCCCGATGAATCAGACCTAACACAACTCTAAGCAATAGCAGGCATGACAACAAGCATGAATGAGTAGGCACATCAGGGCTCAAACAACTCCTACTCATGCTAGTGGGTTTCATCTATTTACTGTGGCAATGACAGGTCATGCAGAGGATAAAGGGGTTCAACTACCGCAACAAGTAACAGTTGTATCGATGTTGTCCTAATGCAATAAAATAGGGCAGGAACGAGAGAGAGTGGGATTGTATCGGAATGAACAAGGGGGTTTTGCTTGCCTGACACTTCTGACGATAGTATAGCTCTTCATCGGTGTTATCGATCACATCGTCGAAGCAACGTCTACCGAGAGGGGACAACCACCGGCAACAGAGAAAGAACACAATCAATGCAATGCAACAATATGATGCATGAGTGTGGCATGTCAATATGCTGTAGTCTGAGCTAATGCAACCAGATTAAATGAAGTTGGTTTGAATCCAAGATTCAAATTCAAACTCCATATGTGGATATTAATATGCCATTTAAATGATTTGTGCTAATCAGCAGCTATAAGTTGTTCTAACATGCACGAAAATGGCACAGATGGATAGATTGGATTTTTCTGATAATTTTTCATATATAAATTATTTCATTTGGAGTTACAGATTATTTTCTATGATTTTTAAAAGTTTTAAACATTTTCTGGAATTTCCTGGATAAAAATAAATTCAGAAAAAGGTTAACTGCATCAGCATGACGTAGGTGTGACGTCAGCAGGTCAACAGGCCGGGTCTAGGTCAAACCTGATGGCCAGGACACTCAAGTCAGTGACTGTGGCTAATCCTAATATAAATTAAACCTAACCTAGTTTAATTAGTCGGGCCGGCCCGCATGTCAGTGAGTCAGTGGCTTAACTAAGATTAGTTATTAATTTAACCAAAATTAGCAGGGGCCGGGCCCACACGTCAGCGACTATTAGGGGAATTAGTGGTGATTAACGCCTAACCAAGCAACCACGTTAGCCCGCCGGAGTTTGGCCGGCGGCGACCTCAAGGCGTGGCAGAAACTCGCCGAAAAACTGCTACGGGGCTCGGTTTTGCGCGTGGTTTGCGTATACGGATAGCTGAAGGTGCGCCGCATACAACTGGGCGAGCAGCAGCGGCTGTGGTGGCCGGAGCTCACCAGTAACGAGCTCGCGGCGGCGCCGGAGTTCGGACCTCAACGAGAATGGAGCTCCGGTGCAAGGGGAAGCTAGTGGAGGGTCTCAGCAGACTCCTGACGATGCGAGGAGCACGAATATGTGCTCGGGCGTGACAGATGCTAGCTCAAACGACGATGAGCTACGCGGCGGCGGCATGGAGCTCTCGGCCATGACGGGGCTATGGCCTAGAGGTCGAAAGCGACCAGGGGAGAAGGGGGAAACGACTCAGGGGCTCACCGCGGGTCCGTTGGGAGGGTTAGTGGGCTTGAAGATGTCTTGTCGGGGGCGAATCGACGACGGCGATCGACGGGGCCGAAGGTTGAAGAAGGCGGCGGTGTGGGCGTTCGGGGGCGTCCGGCGGTGCGTGTGTCCTCGAGGAGGCGTAGACGACGGAGGTGGAGCTCCTGGACAGTTGGGGAGGCTAGGCGGTGGCTGTGGCCGCGACGAACAGCGTCGGTGGCGATGGTGGTGTTCGGCCATGGCTGCGGGCAAGCGAGGGGGAGGGGGAGAGCCAGGAAAGAGGGGGGAATGACAGAGGGGGGGGGGGTCAGGGGGGTCTGCGTGGCGTCGTCCAGGGTGTCGGGGAGAGATGCAGGCAGGCAGGAGGTGGCGTCGTCGGCCGCGCGCGTGCAGACACGCAGCTGCTTCTCCTCCTGGTAGGAGGAAGAAGACGGTGTTGCCCCTGTGGGCTGGGCCAGAATAGGAGTTGGGCCAGGCAAGTAAGTCAGGTAAGGTTCCTCTCTTTCTAATTCTGTTTCTGTTATTCTATTATTTTCTCTGTTTTGATTTAGTAATAAAATACCGAACCATTTTGTAAAATGCTGAAAATATTTGTGGGCACTTTTGAAATTATTTCCAACAACCCTCAACTAGTTTCACCATTATTAGAACATTTAAACTATTTATAGAATTTAAATACCCCAATTCAAATACAATATGGATTAATTCTAAATCCATAAATGACCAATAAATATGCTCATCATTTTGGCAGAGGTTTTCACCTTTATAAAAAATCATGAACATTTTTAAAGGGCATTTTGGGTTCTTGTAAAAGATTTTATTTGATCCTATTGATTTCTTTCTGGTGCTAGGGTTTGACCAATCCCCATTTCAAGTTTCTGAGAATTTTAAACATGATGCACACATGAAGGGCTAGCCTAGTGCATACCAGAACTAGGCATATGACATAAACCAAACTCGTAACTCAAATATTCTCCTCCACGATCAGATCGTAGAAATTTTATTTTCTTGTTACGATGATTTTCCACTTCACTCTGAAATTCTTTGAACTTCTCAAATGTTTCAGACTTGTGTTTCATCAAGTAGATATACCCATATCTGCTCAAATCATCTGTGAAGGTGAGAAAATAACGATACCCTCCGTGAGCCTCAATATTCATTGGACCACATACATCAGTATGTATGATTTCCAATAAATCAGTTGCTCGCTCCATAGTTCCGGAGAATGGCGTTTTAGTTATCTTGCCCATGAGGCACGGTTCGCAAGTACCAAGTGATTCATAATCAAGTGTTTCCAAAAGTCCATCAGTATGGAGTTTCTTCATGCACTTCACACCGATATGACCTAAACGGCAGTGCCACAAATAAGTTGCACTATCATTATCAACTCTGCATCTTTTGGCTTCAACATTATGAATATGTGTATCACTACTATCGAGATTCAATAAAAATAGACCACTCTTCAAGGGTGCATGACCATAAAAGATATTACTCATATAAATAGAACAACCATTATTCTCTGATTTAAATGAATAACCGTCTCGCATCAAACAAGATCCAGATATAATGTTCATGCTCAACGCTGGCACCAAATAACAATTATTTAGGTCTAAAACTAATCCCGATGGTAGATGTAGAGGTAGCGTGCCGACCGCGATCACATCGACTTTGGAACCATTTCCCACGCGCATCGTCACCTCGTCCTTAGCCAATCTTCGCTTAATCCGTAGTCCCTGTTTCGAGTTGCAAATATTAGCAACAGAACCAGTATCAAATACCCAGGTACTACTGCGAGTATTAGTAAGGTACACATCAATAACATGTATATCACATATACCTTTGTTCACTTTGCCATCCTTCTTATCCGCCAAATACTTGGGGCTGTTCCGCTTCCAGTGTCCAGTCTGCTTGCAGTAGAAGCACTCAGTCTCAGGCTTAGGTCCGGACTTGGGTTTCTTCTCTTGAGCAGCAACTTGTTTGCTGTTCTTCTTGAAGTTCCCCTTCTTCTTCCCTTTGCCCTTTTTCTTGAAACTGGTGGTCTTATTGACCATCAACACTTGATGCTCCTTCTTGATTTCTACCTTCGCAGCCTTTAGCATTGCGAAGAGCTCGGGAATAGTCTTGTCCATCCCTTGCATATTATAGTTCATCATGAAGCTCTTGTAGCTTGGTGGCAGTGATTGAAGAATTCTGTCAATGATACTATCATCAGGAAGATTAACTCCCAGTTGAATCAAGTGATTATTATACCCAGACATTTTGAGTATGTGTTCACTGACAGAACTATTCTCCTCCATCTTACAGCTATAGAACTTATTGGAGACTTCATATCTCTCAATCCGGGCATTTGCTTGAAATATTAACTTCAACTCCTGGAACATCTCATATGCTCCATGACGTTCAAAACGTCGTTGAAGACCCGGTTCCAAGCCGTAAAGCATGGCACACTGAACTATCGAGTTGTCATCAGCTTTGCTCTGCCAGACATTCTTAACGTCGTTAGTTGCATCTGCAGCAGGCCTGGCACCCAGCGGTGCTTCCAGGATGTAATTCTTCTGTGCAGCAATGAGGATAATTCTCAGGTTACGGACCCAGTCCGTGTAACTGCTACCATCATCTTTCAACTTAGCTTTCTCAAGGAACGCATTAAAATTCAACGGAACAACAGCACGAGCCATCTATCTACAACAAACATAGATAAGCAAAATACTATCAGGTATTAAGTTCATGATAAATTTAAGTTCAATTAATCATATTACTTAAGAACTCCCACTTAGACAGACATCTCTCTAGTCATCTAAGTGATCACGTGATCCAAATCAACTAAACCATGTCCGATCATCACGTGAGATGGAGTAGTTTCAATGGTGAACATCTCTATGTTGATCATATCTACTATATGATTCACGTTTGACCTTTCGGTCTCCGTGTTCCGAGGCCATATCTGTATATGCTAGGCTCGTCAAGTTTAACCTGAGTATTCCGCGTGTGCAACTGTTTTGCACTCGTTGTATTTGAACGTGGAGACTATCACACCCGATCATCATGTGGTGTCTCAGCACGAAGAACTTTCGCAATGGTGCATACTCAGGGAGAACACTTCTTGATAGTTTAGTGAGAGATCATCTTAAAATGCTACCGTCAATCAAAGCAAGATAAGATGCATAAAGGATAAACATCACATGCAATCAATATAAGTGGTATGATATGGCCATCATCATCTTGTGCTTGTGATCTCCATCTCCAAAGCACTGTCGTGATCACCATCGTCACCGGCGCGACACCTTGATCTCCATCGTACCATCGTTGTCTTTACGCCATCTATTGCTTCTACGACTATCGCTACCGCTTAGTGATAAAGTAAAGCAATTATAGGGCGTTTGCATTTCATACAATAAAGCGACAACCATATGGCTCCTGCCAGTTGCCGATAACTTCGGTTACAAAACATGATCATCTGATACAATAAAATATAGCATCACGTCTTGACCATATCACATCACAACATGCCTTGCAAAAACAAGTTAGACGTCCTCTACTTTGTTGTTACAAATTTTACGTGGCTGCTACGGGCTGAGCAAGAACCGTTCTTACCTACGCATCAAAACCACAACGATAGTTCGTCAAGTTAGTGTTGTTTTAACCTTCGCAAGGACCGGGCGTAGCCACACTCGGTTCAACTAAAGTGAGAGAGACAAACACCCGCCAGTCACCTTTAAGCACGAGTGCTCGTAACGGTGAAACCAGCCTCGCGTAAGCGTACGCATAATGTTGGTCCGGGCCGCTTCATCTCACAATGCCGCTGAACCAAAGTATGACATGCTGGTAAGCAGTATGACTTATATCGCCCACAATTCACTTGTGTTCTACTCGTGCATATGACATCTACGCATAAAACCAGGCTCAGATGCCACTGTTGGGGAACGTAGTAATTTCAAAAAATTTCCTACGCACACGCAAGATCATGGTGATGCATAGCAACGAGAGGGGAGAGTGTTGTCCACGTACCCTCGTAGACTGTAAGTGGAAGCATTATGACAACGCGGTTGATGTAGTCGTACGTCTTCACGATCCGACCGATCCAAGCACCGAACGTACGGCACCTCCGAGTTCAGCACACGTTCAGCTCGATGACGATCCCCGGACTCCGATCCAGCAGGATGTCGGGGATGAGTTCCGTCAGCACGACGGCGTGGTGACGATGATGATGTTCTACCGACGCAGGGCTTCCCCTAAGCACCGCAACGATATGACCGAGGTGTAATATGGTGGAGGGGGGCACCGCACACGGCTAAGGAACGATCACGATGATCAACTTGTGTGTCTTGGGGTGCCCCCTGCCCCCATATATAAAGGAGCAAGGGGGAGGCCGGCCGGTCCTAGGGGGCGCGCCAAGGAGGGGGAGTCCTCCTCCTAGTGGGAGTAGGACTCCCCTTTCCTAGTCCCACTAGGAGGGAGGAAGGGGGAAGGAAAGAGAGGGAGAGGGAGAGGGAAAGAGGGGCCGCGCCCCCCTCCCCTAGTCCAATTCAGACTCCCCATGGGGGGGGCGCCACCTCCTGGGCTGCTGCCCTCTCTCTCCCCTCAGGCCCACTAAGGCCCAATACTTCCCCGGGGGGTTCCGGTAACCCATCCGACACTCCGGTTTTCTCCGAAATCACCCGGAACACTTCCGGTGTCCAAATATAGTCATCCAATATATCAATCTTTATGTCTCGACCATTTCGAGACTCCCCGTCATGTCCGTGATCACATCCGGGACTTCGAACAACCTTCGGTACATCAAAACTTATAAACTCATAATAAAATTGTCATTGTAACGTTAAGCATGCGGACCCTACGGGTTCGAGAACTATGTAGACATGACCTAGAACTATTTCCGGTCAATAACCAATAGCGGAACCTGGATGCTCATATTGGCTCCTACATATTCTACGAAGATCTTTATCGGTCAAACCACATAACAACATACGTTGTTCCCTTTGTCATCGGTATGTTACTTGCCCGAGATTCGATCGTCGGTATCCAATACCTAGTTCAATCTCATTACCAGCAAGTCTCTTTACTCGTTACGTAATGCATCATTCCATAACCAACTCATTGGTCACATTGCTTGCAAGGCTTATAGTGATGTGCATTACCGAGAGGGCCCAGAGATACCTCTCCGACAATCGGAGTGACAAATCCTAATCTCGAAATACGCCAACTCAACATGTACCTTTGTAGACACCTGTAGAGCTCCTTTATAATCACCTAGTTACATTGTGACGTTTGGTAGCACACAAAGTGTTCCTCCGATAATCGGGAGTTGCATAATCTCATAATTATAGAAACTTTGTATAAGTCATGAAGAAAGCAATAGCAACATACTAAACGATCAAGTGCTAGGCTAACGGAATGGGTCATGTCAATCACATCATTCTCCTAATGATGTGACCCCGTTAATCAAATGACAACACATGTTTATGGTTAGGAAACATAACCATCTTTGATTAATGAGCTAGTCAAGTAGAGGCACACTAGTGGCATTATGTTTGTCTATGTATTCACACATGTATCATGTTTCCGGGTAATACAATTCTAGCATGAATAATAAACATTTATCATGATATGAGGAAATAAATAATAACTTTATTATTGCCTCTAGGGCATATTTCCTTCACTTATACCATATGGAGATACCTTGAGGAGCGCTTTACAAACTATTCCTTAAAAAATCTAGATGAGATCCTTGAAAAGTCCATAGCTTTTCATAAAATGAATCCTAGTGATCCCAAATTTGGTGATTGTCTATTTGAGCTTCGTGACCTTATGTATGCCAAAGGAGATATTGGAGTCATTAGTAGAATCATTTCTCAAGTCATTAGAATTCATAAAGATGCACATTGTCATGGTCATAAATCTAACAAATCATTCTCTCTAGGTGATGATCAATCACAAGACGATGTTGAACATGGATATTATGATGAGGATGATGATAGTGACTTTGATCTTGATGAGTCAATGAGACACTTTGATCTCATAGCTAACCTTCGTGGTTACATGGCCGGAGGAAAGGAATGGGTTCTTGATAGTGGATGTACTGATCATATGACCGGAGATAAGGACATGTTTCGTGAGCTTGCTAAAAATGACGGTCCCCGAAAGTATGTCACTTTTGGTGATAAGGTAAAGGTGGTTAGCCTTGGTAAGGTGGCCATCTCACATGACAGCTCCATCCAAAATGTTATGCTCGTTGAATCTCTTGGCTATAATTTACTTTCGGTATCTAGACTAGCCGATTTCGGTTTCAGTGTCCTATTCACTAAAATAGATTGCCAAGTGTTTCAAAGAGATAATCATAATATGGTCTTTACCGGTATACGTAGAGGTGATCTATACATTGTTGACTTCACTAAAAGAGCTCCACCTAGAACTTGCTTAATTGCTAAATCTTCTAAGGGTTGATTATGGCATAGAAGGTTAGGTCACGTGGGCATATGAAATCTTGATAAGCTTATTAAAGCTGATCATATCCTTGGTGTTAAAGATGTTATATTTGACAATGATAGACTTTGCAGTGACTGTCAAGCAGGAAAACAAGTTGGAGGAAGTCATCCCGTGAAGAACATCATGACCACGAGAGGACCGCTTGAGCCACTCCATATGGATCTTTTTGGTCCCAACGCCTACAAGAGTCTCGGTGATAACTAGCTCATTCAGGTTGGTCATTGTTGATGATTTTTCAAGATTTATGTGGGAGTAAACGGTGGAGGGGAGCGCCACACACGGCTAACAATTGTCTGGGATGTGCTAGGGGGTGCCCCCCACATATATATATATAGGTGGGAGGGAGAGGGGAGAGGCCAGGAGGCGCCCCAAGTAGGACCGAATCCTACTTGGGTTCCTCCTAGGCCGGCGCCCCCTTCCTTATTTGCCAGAGGGGGAAGGAAAGAGGAGGGAGGAGGGAAGGCAGGGGGAGGCTGAATCCTCCCTCTCCTTCTCCATTCCCCTCTTTCCTTCTCCTCTGGTTCGGCCCATATGAGGGGTGCACCAGCCCCTGGTGGCTGGTGCGTTTCCCCTCTTGGCCCATTAGGCCCATATCTTTTGTCGGGGGTGCCCGGAACCCCTTCCGGTGACCCGATATGTATCAGGTACCCTTCGCAACAATTTCGGTGTCTGAATACTATCGTCCTATATATCAATCTTTACCTCTCGACCATTTCGAGACTCCTCGTCATATCCGTGATTTCATCCGGGACTCCAAACAACATTTGGTCACCAAATCACATAACTCAGTCATCGCGTGAGTGAAGCGGATGATTACGACTGAATTTGAAGTCTTGCGCTTCCGTCGTCTTCTCAGTTGCGCCATAATCAACTGCGTCTCTGATGGACCAACACCTAGAGCGGTGACTGCGTCCCCTTCTGGTGCCTTCATGCCTTCTCCTCTATTCCCTCCCGCCGTCACAGTGGGAGTAGCGTGGATGCTAGTGACGATGCAGACACTATTGAGTGGAGATGTTGCCGATAGTTGTTGTAGACCAAACCATTAATATCAATGTCGAGGTAGCCGATCATGGTGATGTAGCCGTGGTCGATGGTGTTGTCGTCATGGATGATGAAGACGCATAAAGCCGGAGGCCCAAAAAATGCGCTATGACGGAGATGCAGGCTTGGACGATGCACCTTGCAGATGTCAGAGGGTGTCATTGGCGAGGAGTCCACCAATTTTGCCAAGTCAGGAGGAAGCCCATCGAGCACACATCGGTTTTGCCAGAACTGTGTGGCCATGTAGGGTCATCCCTATAGTAACACCGTGTTGATGCAGTCGTGCCATCGTGGATGACGCGGTCGATGCCATCGTCATGACGCGGTCATTCGCATCTTTGAGGTTGCGACTTTGAGAAAAGCCTGTCACAGGACGCTAGGTGTCCATTTTGTGGATGAGGTGGCAGCGGTGTGTTGACGATGATGGTGATGAAGATCTTGGCGATGAAGTGTCGGTGATGGCGCAACGGCATGTTGACAATGATGTGTCGCTTGAAGGCGTCCCTCTGCGGTGATGAAGTGTTTTTATCATGCCGTGCCGAAGAAGTATGTTGAGATGTTGCCGGTGTAGTCCTGTCTCGTACAGCTCGATGTTGTTCGGCTCAGGAGGAGTCCATGTAGTTGCAGATCAGTGGCTTGATGCAAAATAACTCATGCAAACAAGCACGTGGATGCGTGCAGGCGTTCACCCTCCCGTGATCGATGCACGGCTGGTTCGCTCGGTGAAGACGGATGATGCAGATGGCTGATCTGCGTTGCTCCCGTCCGGCGTCCGTGCAGGATGCGTAGATGATGCGCCGGTCTCCTATTTGCCGGCTCGTTTGGCCGGCATGCGCTGCTCCTCGCATGACGCCCGCATTTTGACATAGAGTGGACGTGGTAATGGAGGGTTGTCGAGGCAAGGAGGCTGAACGTGAACGTAGCGTCCCGCTTGGAATTGCTGTTCCGGCGGGCGGATGGTCGATGCAGAGCCCGTGCGTGTGTGTCGTCGTCCCGGCCGTATCGGTATAGCATCATGCATGGAGTTGCTTGAGTCGAAGTAGATTGATCTGCCGCGTCGCGGAGTTGCCGGCATCTGGTGCTTCGTGACGCATCTGCTCGTGGTCTTTTGGCGCCGATCGTGTGCGTGAACCTGGGCCTCTGCGTGTATCGGGTAGATCACTCGCGACCTCGCGTTGGAGTCGATGTCGTGGCGCAGCTCCACAGGGACTCTTGGGCCCTTCGTGCGGGCCTGGGCCCTTCGTGTGTTGCTCCTCTGGATCGCCCTAGAGTCGCTGACCGTCCGTTGTACGTGGCGCGTCAGTTGCGCACTCTTGGACGCCTTCCGGTGCCGGATCTACTGAAGCTTGAAGACGATGTTGGGCTGAAGGACGACTCTATCGGATCGCGTTTCTGCGACGTCAGCGCTGCTGCGATTGCACCGGATGTTTGAGGATCAAAAGGATTATTTGGTGGCTAAAAAAATCTACTAGAGGAAATTTCGAAATTGATTTAATTTAAACTAGAAAATTAATCTCTTTGATTGATCGGGTGCCGCGCCGCCGGGAGAGGAGATTAATCTTCCCCGGGGGCGGCGAGCTGTGGAAGTGATGGAATGTTCTAGGATCGACATCGTTGGACAAACCGCTCTAATCATGTAAAAATTGGCTGATGTTTCTCTTGAACTGATCTGACCCTCATATGGGAGAGCAGCGATATGGGTCGTACTACTATATGGTAGTATTGTCCAGGCTGTTGCTTTTGGTTGATCTGGTAGGTAGCCTGCATTGAATGCGAACAGCGTCGCCGCCAGAAATTCAGGGAAAAGGAAGTGGGCCAGGCATCTGGTGAGCAGATACGGTAGGAATACGATGGGTTGGTTGACGCCTGGGCAGTAGTCAGTAACGGAAGACTCATCCGTTTTCCTACCCTAGCCGCCGGCGCCACCAGGCGACTAGGGCGAGGCACTTTTTCCTCCGATCTCCATCGGCCGGTGCGCTGGCCCCCTCTCCCTTTGACTGCTCCTCCGGTGGCAGGAGGGAGGGGGGACCCCGTTCCTCCGCTCTGTAGTTAGGTTTTGGATTTGTAGGTCGTGGTGCGTCGTTGGGGTGGTGGGAGCAGTGCCCGGACGAATAAATCTGCCTCAACCCCACTCCCACACCGGCGGTGTCCTTCATGGCGGGGTCTCGGAGTTGATGGCATCGTATCTCTGCCGATCCCTCAGATCGACAACGTTAGGGTTCATGGATGGTGTTGACGAGGCGGCGGCAACTCCATCAGGTGTGTCTCTCCTTCTGCTTTGTCCCCGTTGCTGTGGCGTTGTCTCCGACGTCATGGTGGAGCAGGGAGGTTTTGTCGTTCAGGAGTACGCGTAGGCGGTTGTCTACGCAAGTGACAGCTGGAAGATGGAGTATCTTGTGTTGGGTATGTGGTCGAAGGCGGGCAGTTCTGGTTTCCTTCTCCGACGTCGTCGTCATGCGAGGGTGTCAGTTCTGAAGTTCGATGGCGTGTCCGGGGACATATTGCCCCGGTCTGATTCTTTCAACGGCTATGGTTTTGCTTTTGGCAAACTACTTTGGAGGTCCGTAAACCTGCTGATCAGCGATGGAGCCGCGTCGAGCTTGGACGAAGAGGTGATCTGTCTTTTTACCCTTTGGTGGCCGCTTCGGTGGTGTCGAAGGAAAGGGACAGGCGCTGGTATTTTGCATAGGATTTTCCTATCTTTTCAGTCATGTATGGTCGGTGCTTACGTGCCTTGTAACTTGATGTTTATTCTATATAAATGAGACACGTATTACCATGCAAAAAAAGTCAGTAACGGATGTGGGCCGGTGGTACATGTTGGAAGCTCGATTCTGTACCTGGTCCAGGATTTTTTTTTCCGCCACAAGCACACGAAAAAAAACGAAAACCCAGGTTCAAAAAGCAGCACCATCCCCCCCCCCCCCCCCCCCCCCCCCGGGTGGTGGAAAAAAATAGGAAAATAGACAAATATTTTACACGTGTTCGTGTCCTCGGGAGTTTATTTTCTTTTCACAACTGAAAATAAAAAGGTGTGTTAATGTCGTCTGACCGTGTTAGGTAGGTTGTGCTGGCCGGGCGGTGGGATAAGCTTTTTTGAATACACATGTGGTGGGGGCGAGCTAGTATAGTAAAAGGTAGAAAAATAAAAAAAGAAGTTCAGCGGTGTCATGGAGGCGGACGCGGAGGCGAGCGCGACCGCGGCGGCGGTGGCGGATGGATCATCGCCGGCGGCTCAAGATGTCATCTTCCCGGTAGATCCAGTGTGCAGGTGGGATCCAAAGCTCTTCCTCCTTCTTCTCCTAGTCTTCACCGTTCATTCTGATTGATTCCCCCCCCCCCCCCCCCCCCCCCCCCCCTCTAGTTGTGCTCTGTGTTCCTCAAAGGCTGCCAATCTTCCATGGCGAGACGGTGAAGCAATTTGAGGTGGAACCCGGATGGCTCCTCTCTTCTCCCTCCCTCCCCTCCCTTCCTCCCCTCTTCCTCACCTCGGTAGGTCTTCTCCCCGCCCTTCCCCGGTGGCCGGCGTCCGGTCGCCCTCCTCTCCGCGTGCAGCTGCTCTCCCCCTCTCCTCTCCTGTTTCCCCGCAAGTGGGGCTCTCCCCTCCCTCCTCTCCGTTGTCGGTGCTTGGATCTCGTTTTTGGGCCCTGGTGTCGGATGAGGAGGATTCGCGGTCTCTGTCCTCCTCCCCCAGTGGTGCGGCGACATGCTCTGGGGGGGCGGGGGTGGCCTGCGCCGCCCCTCGCCTTCGTAAGTTCGCCCCCGGGGGTCGGGGCCGGCCGGTGGTGGGGTCTCCGTCGGTCGACGGCTGGATCCGGATCTCGCGGCGTCGGCGTAAATCGGGTAAGTTTGCGGTTGCATCCCCTGCTCCTGGTATCTTGGGCTGTGCTCCTGATGGGGAGCTTGGAGGCTCTCCATCTCCCTCTCCGTCTTCGGCTGCTGTGGCTTCGTCGCCGGTGGCGGCGACGGAGGGGCCGGTGGTCGCTCCTTGTAACCTAGATCTAGATCTCCGTGCGGTGGCCTCCGGACCGCGGGCCTGCTCACCGTGTGGGCCTGCTGGGCCTGTCGGGGTGGGGTTGGCTAGTGGGCCTCCCTCCCCCTCCCTCTCTTCTGTGGTCGACTTCCCCCCTCTCGTTTCTTTTGGCCCAGTTGGGTCCCCCGTCCGGCTACCGGCTCCTCATCCTTCTTCGGCCCATTTGGCGAGTCGGGCCCAGGTGGGCATGGCTCGCTCGGGCTATATATGGATCCCACGTGGTTCGCTCCCCCCTGCTAGGGTTCCCTACCTCCGCCTCTGATCTGTGCCGCTACCGTCTTCCCATCCGTCGCATCATTAGATCCCCCCACCTCCTCCCCTCCTTCCTTTTGCTGCGGTGATATCCATGGACAAATCTAGGGGTTCTTCCTGCGAGGCGCTTTTTGGTAGCAAGCGGCGCCGCGAGGACTCCCCCGCCTCCGCGGTGGATCTGGAGCTTGAGGCTTCACTCCGCTCCAAGATGGAGTCGGAGCAGGCGGCGCGCGAGCAGGCGGCTCGTGCCCGCGAGGCCTGGGCTTCGAGTCCGGAGCGGGTGCAGCGCTCGGAGAGGGATGGTGTGACTGGATCCGGTCCGCAAGGCTCTGGGTCTGGTCCTTCTCCTTCTCCGGTGCTGGATCCGTGGGAGGCGGCGGTGTCCTCCGGCGGTGGGGTGTCTTCGTCCTCGGCTTCCCTCCCTGTGCAGGGTGCGGGGCGTGGCTCGTCTGCCCCGTCTCGGCCCCTGCCTCCCCCGCCTCCTCGCTCGTTTGGGGCTGGATCTGGTTTTCGTCCGCCGCCTCGATCCTTCGCGGGGACGGCGCGTCGGCCACCTGGTCCGGCCTCGGGGGCGCCCCTTCCTCCGGGCATGGGGGATGGCATTCTTCCTCCTCCCTCATCGCATCAGCAACCTCGTCCCTCTCCTTCCTCCCATAGCAACCCTTCGACGCTCACCTGCTTCGCTTGCCACAGACCGGGGCACTTCCAGTCTCGCTGCACCAATCCCCCATTCTGCTTGATATGTCGCTCTGATGGTCACCTCACGGTCAACTGCATGGATAGGCAGAAACCTCCAGTGGTCCTCCAGTTCGGTCTGGGTCTCCCTAGCTGCTCCTTCTTCGCCTTTGATGGTGACCTGCCTGTTCGGGAGGTGGCACCTGCGTTGTCCAATGCGGCGATTGTCTCTGTCAAGGACCAAAAGATCTCGCCCCAAACTCTTCTGGAAGGGCTTCGCATTTGGGATGTGGCTGGATGGGACTGGCAAGTTGTGCAGTTATCGGACTTTGACTTCTTTGTGGTGTTCCCCTCCAAAGAATGCTTGCGAATGATCGCATCCTGCACCAGCTTCACCTTGCCTCTCAACCAACTGGTGGTTTCTGTTAAAGCGGCCTCCTACAATGGTACTACAGTTGGCCCTCTCTCTCAAGTGTGGGTGTTGATCGATGATCTGCCTGCTGGTCTGCGCTCTTCTGCTTTCCTCATGTCCTTTGGGGTTTTGATTGGGAAACCCATTGAGGTGGATGAGGAGTCTTTGAACAAGGTTGATCCTGCTAGGATGAAGGTCTGGTGCGTTGACCCTGAACGGGTGCATGGCTTTATTGATGTTTACCCATCTCCCAATGGTATTAGGCTGCGGGTGCGGGTGGAGGGGGCGGCGGTGGCTTTCCAAGATCCACCTCCCCCCACTCCTCCTACTAATCCTTCGGATAAACATGACAACGAAGGGGATGGTTCCTTTGGTGGCCCTAATCAGAGCTTTGGGTCTAATCTCCGCTTCACTCAATCTGAATGGGATGGCCTGGCAGACTCTGAACGTGAGTTGTTTAAATCTCAAGCGCCTTTTGGTGATGCTCCTCGTGATGACTCGGTGATCCCCCTTGCTGCTCAGAATGCTCCAACTGTTGCCGCTCATCTGCCAAAGGCTCCGCCTTGCTCGACTACTCCTGTGTCTGGTGCTTGCTCCAATCTTCCTGCCCGCCCTCTCTCCCCCACCCGCTCGGGAATTGAAGATCACCCTGTCTCTCCTACTCGTGATATGGTGGAATCCCAGTCCCCCTCGAAGAAGAAATCCTCAGTTTGCAAGTACTCGGCTAAGAGCTGGAACTCGTCGGGCTCGAAGCAATCCATGACGGGGATTTGTCGACGTCTTGATCAAGATCTGGGCACCATGTCCCGCTCGGCCCCCCCAGTTGAATCTCCTGCTGCGCGGTCGCCTGCTATCCATTCCCCGGTGTCCACGGCCCGCAAAAGGTAGGCGGGTGGCGCATTCTGGTGGTTCTATCCTGGAAAGGGCAGAGAAGCGGGCTGCGGCGAAGGACCTCCCTCCCCCAGGTACCTCCCCATCCTCATCTGTCGCTGTTTCTCCGGTTCGGGTGGTTTTACCTTCGATGTCCGATGATCATCTTTTAAACATTATGTCGGATGTGGGTGTGGTGGTTGATTCTTCTGTTGGTTCTCCTAGTTCGCTTCTTGCCATTATTCGGGCTAATGAATTGGCTCAGGCAGCCATTGCGAAAGCCAAAGAGGCTGTTGCCTCGTGGGTCGCGGATGCTGGCTGTGTTGCGGGGGAGGCTTCGGGTGCTGGTAGTGGCCAGCCCCCTTCCTGCCTTGCCAAGAGGGGCACTAATAAACGCTCTAAATCCTGCATGGCCCCCCTGCAGGTCGAGCCTCCGTATCAAGAACCTTTCGTATAAATGAGGGCTTTATTCTGGAATATTAGGGGGTTCGGTGCTAGGGGGCGCCGTGACCAACTTAAAGATCTGGTTTGTTCTAACTCTATTGATTTTGTGGGGCTGGTTGAAACTTTTAAGGATTCCTTCTCCCCTAGTGAGCTCTCTGCTATTGTGGGTATGGATAGATTTCATTGGCAATTTTTACCTGCTTCGGGCCACTCTGGTGGGATTTTGATTGGTTCTAATAAGGATATCTTTGATTTTGTTGCTTTTGATCATGGGTTTTTTTGGGCCAGTGTTGTTCTTTCCCACAAATCTATGAATACCCTCTGTGAGTTTATCGTTGTTTATGGGCCCGCGGATCACTCTCTATCGAACCTTTTCCTTAATGAACTCTCGATCAAGATTGAGTCCTGTAATTTACCGATGGTTATTGGGGGAGACTTTAACCTTCTGCGATGCCCCCTTGACAAGAATAATGATATTTTTTCTTGGTCTTTAGCCAATGCTTTTAATGACTTCATTAGTGCTAACGTCATCCGTGAGCTTCCTCGGGGGGGAGCTCGCTTCACTTGGTCTAATCATCAGGCTAACCCTATTAGATCTGTGCTTGATCGTGTCTTCCTATGTCCCAGGTGGGATTCCTTGTTCCCTAGGTCTTCTCTTATCGCAAAATGCATTGTCGGGTCTGACCATACCCCCTTGATTCTTGATGATGGTTCCATCTGCGATAGACCTCCGGCTAGATTTCAGTTTGATGCTTCATGGTTGTCGGTGGATGGCTTTGTTGATATGGTTGCAGCGAAGATTTCCCAATCCCTCTCTGCCAACCTCCGCTCGTTTGGTCCTCTGGATGACTGGCAGTCGTGTTCCTATGCTTTACGTAAATTTCTTAGAGGCTGGTCGCGTAACCGTGCGGCGGAGGATCGCCGCACCAAAGCTTTCCTTGAAAATCAGATCCTGGAGCTGGATCGTACTGCTGACTCCATTGGGCTCTCTGACGATGGATGGGCCGTTCGTTATAATCTGGAGGCTGCTCTATTGCAGCTGCACCATCAGGCTGAGATTTACTGGCGCCAAAGGGGCACTCTTAATTGGACTCTCAAAGGGGACGCTCCTACTGCCTACTTTTTTGCGATTGCAAACGGTAGGCGTAGGCGCTGTGATATTAGCAGCCTGATGATTAATGGTGTGCATTCTACTGATCAGTCTGTGATTATGGATCATGTGGTGGATTTCTTTTCGTCTTTGTTAGGGGCTAAACCTCAATCGTGCATGTCCATTTCCCCCCACCTTTGGGTTTCTGGTCTTAAAATTACCCCCGAGGAGAATGCCTCCTTGATGATTACGCTCTCTGATCAGGAAATTTGGGATGTGGTTAACTCTGCTAATCCCAATGCTGCTTCCGGGCCAGATGGCTTTTCCATTCCTTTCTTTCGGAAATTTTGACCCCAGTTGAAACAGTTGGTGTGTAACGTTATTCAGCGTTTCTGTCTTGGTACTGTCGATATCTCTCGCCTGAATTACGTTGTAATATCCCTGATTCCTAAGGTCAAGGGTGTTGATGTTATTTCCCAATTCCGGCCTATAGCGTTGATTAACAACTTTGCCAAATTCCCTTCCAAAGGCTTTGCGAATCGTTTGTCTCCGGTAGCTCACAGAGTCATTAGCCCCTTTCAATCTGCTTTTATCAAAGGGCGCTTCATTCTAGACGGTATTCTCTCCCTACATGAGATTGTTCATGACCTTCATGTGCGAAAAGCTAAATCAATTATTCTTAAGTTAGACTTTGAAAAAGCGTATGACTCGGTTAGTTGGCCTTTCCTCAAGAAGGTCCTTGCTAAAGACTTCGACGGTGCTTATGTTCATCGTATCATGCAGTTGGTCTCGGGTGGCCATACTGCTCTTGCTGTGAATGGCGCTATTAGCAACTTCTTTGCGAATGGCAGGGGCCTTCTCCAAGGGGATCCAGCCTCCCCTGTTCTTTTTAACTTTGTGGCCGACGCCTTCTCTTGCATGCTCTCCAAGGCGGCCCGATGTGGGCACATCACCCCTGTGGTCTCCCATCTACTTCCGGAAGGTGTCTCCCATCTGCAATATGCGGATGATAAAATCATCTTGGTGGAGTTGGATAATGCCTGTATTGCCAATCTGAAATTCATCTTGTTGTGTTTCGAAGCCGTTTTGGGTCTTAAGATCAATTTTGCCAAGAGTGAGGTTCTGGTGACGGGTGTGGATGGGGCAGAAGCCTTGCGGGTTGCCAGGCTCCTTAACTGCTCTTTAGGCTCTTTCCCTTTCAAGTATTTAGGTCTTCCTATCTCTCCTGGTATGCTTCATGCGAATGACTTCGCTCCGGTGGTTGCTAAAGTGGGGAACAGGGTGCTCCCTTGGAGGGGTAGATATAATACCAATGCCGGCAAAGTGGCTCTAATCAATTCTTGCTTATCCTCTCTCCCTATGTTCCTTATGGGCTTCTATCTTCTCACGAATGGCGTGCATTCTGGCTTCGACAAACATAGGGGTGGCTTCTACTAGAATTCTGCTGATAACAAAAGAAAATATAGGCTGGTTAAGTGGCAACTTATGTGTAAGCCTAAAAACCTTGGGGGGTTAGGCATTATTAATACTCGGGTGATGAACATTTGTTTGCTTATCAAGTGGTGGTGGAAAATTATGACTGTGGGGGCCGAGTCGCTGTGGTTTTCAATTCTTAAGGCCAAATATTTCCCCCACTCCAACCCTATGTTTGCTCCCGCGCGGCGTGGTTCTCAGTTTTGGAAGGCCCTTGTTAAAGTTAGGCCGATTTTTTTGGAGCACGTCAAGTTTTCTGTGGGTAATGGGTCTGTTGTTCGTTTTTGGTTGGATTGGTGGTCTGGGGATGCCCCCCTTGCCATGAGCTTTCCGATTCTGTTTTCTTACTGTCCCAACCCGCAGATCTCCATCGCGGAGGTGGCTGCTAATAATTGGGATTTGGCTTTTCGTCGGGTTCTGTCTCCTGAAGAGTTGAAAGATTGGCAAAGTCTCTCTGCCCTCTTCCCTGTGCTCTCGGAGTCGGCCGACTCGGTGATTTGGCCACATTCGGCCTCTAGTAAATTTTCGGTTAAGTCGTTGTACTCTAGACTCATTGGTGGTACTCCTTCGGCTAGATTCTCTTGTGTTTGGAAATCCAAGGTACCCCCTAAGATTAAGATTTTTCTCTGGCAAGCCTTCCGTGGTCGCCTACCTACTGCTGATCAGATCAAAAAACGCAATGGGCCGGGCTCGGAATTCTGTAACTTGTGTGGGGCCTTGGAAAACTCAGATCACATCTTTTTCAACTCTGTACTTGCCAAATTAGTTTGGTCCTGCGTCAGATCTTGGCTTCGGGTTTCCTGGAACCCCTCTTCTTTCTCTGATATTAGAACCCTAGCCAAAACCTTGGTCGGGGTCACCAAGAGGGTATTTTGGGTTGGCTTGGGAGCCTTATGTTGGGCTCTATGGGCCATTAGAAACAAATTTACTATTGAGCTTACCTTCCCATCTAAGCCTGCTGATGTTCTTTTCAAAACATGTATATTCTTGCAGCAGTGGAGATCATTGACTAAGGAGCCTGATCGGGACGCCCTGGACCTGCTCATCGACAAAGTTCGGGCTTCGGCTTCGCAGATCTCCTGGACGAATCCTGTCGTATAATTCTGGTGCTGTAGTTTGCGGAGATTAGGTCTTTCTCCTTCCCCGGCCTGCGCGCTGTGTTTGGCAATTGCCTGTATCTTGCTTGCTTTGGTTTCTCTTAAACTTCTCTGTGTGGCTCTATTATCCTGTGAACCTGTGGTATCCGTGACGCTGCCTTGTGGCTTTATCTATAAAGTCGGGCCTTGGCCTTTTCTCTAAAAAAATCTTCCATGGCGAAGCGGTGTCGGCATGCTCGGTGCAGGGCGGCGATTTGGCCTGGAACCAAACAGGGGGTGTGGCTTCTTCAATGGATGGCAAAGGCAGCTGCGGCGCCCCCGTCGGCGAGTGTAGTGCGGAGAGCGCACCGGCAGAGTCGGGGGAGTCAGCAGTAAAACCTGATCCAAATAGTGTGGGCTGGATTAGAAGGTACATCTTGCTTGCCCTGTAGCTACGCACAAAAAATGATGGTAAAAGTGATTGGGAAGCATGTTCTTGTTTGGTTTTGGGGCCGGTGGTGGCTGATATTTATGGTTTCAATTGGGATGAAAAGGGATCAATCAAGCTAAATTTTTTTAATTGATGCTAATGGCATTCTGTTCACTAAATTTTATCCAGACGTAGTAGGCATTCGTAACTGACAAGCAGTAGCTACAGCCCTGTTAGGCGATAATGGGATTCAGTCGACAAGTTTAAAAAAATTTGTTTTACGCTGTCTGCTAAAGGCTCGTGTGATAACCATGAATTTATTGGAGCATAACTCATCACTATTCCTAGGGAAAATAAAGGAACGAATACATAGGGGATTCATGTTGAGTACCGCATTTTGTTTTCTAAAAGTAGCGACGGAAAAACTGTTCCTGAAAATGACATTGAAAATCTCTTGGTTGCATCAGGGTCCGAGTTGGAGCAAATCCAATTGAGCGAACACCCTGCCCTGGGAGGATGGGGGCTCTAGAGAAGACAATTAGGGGCTTTGCGGAAAGGGCTGGGGATGAAGTGGTGAAGCCGGAGCTCGGGACATCTTTTGACTCACTAATAGAGGCGTACGATTTTTACAACTTATATTCATGGGAGCATGGGTGTGGTATTAGATACGGAAAGAGCCGACTTAATCCAGATAAAAGGAAGATCATGCAGGAGATTGTGTGCGGCTGCTCGGTAAGAGTACATTCGATGATGTTTGCTACGAAAACTTTAGAAAAGCATGAACCACGGTGGAGATTGGCTTTTGGGCACTAATGTATTTTGTTTACTTTCCTGACAGGGGAAACCTCTGCGTGAGAATACACGTTCTTGCAGATGTGAGTGTCCAGCAATGATAAGGCTGTTAAGGACATCGGACAACGGCTGGTACATAACGGAGCATCGAGTCAAGCATAATCATGTGATGACGCCAAATTGTGGAGAAATGCTGCACTGGCCATCTCACAAGCACATTGATGTGTACACCAAAGATCTGGTTCGGAACCTAAGGAAGAACAACATCAACCTCAGCAAGGTGTACAGCATTATAGCTGGGTTTTTTGGCACGGTTGAGAGTGTGCCTTTCACGAAACGGTCTCTTCGTAATTTGTGTGGACAGATAAGTCGTGACGAGGCAGAGGATGATGTTAGAAAAATGATTGAAGTTTTCGATGAGCTTGGAGCTAAAGATCCTGAATTTCTGTTCAGGGTGCAGCCAGACGGGGAAGGCAGGATAAGGAATTTGATGTGGGCAACAGGAGCTAGCCAGTTGAAATACAAGTTCTTTGGTGATGTTGTCACTTTCGATACGACTTATCGGACGAACGTGTACAACATGCCATTTGGGTTATTTGTTGGAGTGAACAACCACTACCAGAGTATACTCCTAGCAGGAGTGCTGATGAGGGACGAGCAGGTGGAGAGCTTGGAGTGGGTCTTCACCGAGTTTGTTAGGATGATGGGTGGGGTGGCTCCTCGTACCATACTTACGGGTAAGTTCTAGCAATTATCGATGAAAGTTTTAGAATTTGTTATTGTTGCTACATAGATTTGAAGTTCAATGAAAAAAAACAAGGAATGATTTGTTGTGTGCTCTTGTTTTCATTTCTCAGATCAGTATGGAGCGATGGAGATTGGTATAAAAAAGACACTTCCTAACACAGTTCATCGGTGGTGCAAATGGCATGTACTGAAGAAAGCAAAAGAAAGTCTGGGAGCACTTTATGGAAAGAGGAACGAATTCAGGCAGGAATTTCATAAGGTTGTGAACCACATGTTAACGGTGGACGAATTTGAGGAGGCGTGGGCACAATTATTAGAGAAACACAATCTGAAGGAGCACTCGTACATGACTCAGCTCTTTGAGATTAGGGAGAAATGGGATAAGCCATACTCCAGTACCCAACGCAGCGAGAGTGCAAACCATATGCTTAAGAGCTGTGTTCCACCAGGATCGCCAATGCATATGTTTGTGAGGCAATACATGAGGCTGCAGTTTGATAGGTCGTCTGACGAGAGTTACGAGGAGAAGAGAACAAAAATAGTAAGAACTGGCACTATCTTTTCGACACAATTGCGCAGCATGTTCTTACACTGACTACCTTGTCGTGCAGGGAGGGGTTGTGATGCGGACAGACTCATCTATCGAGCTGGATGCAAGCAGAATTTACACGAGATCCATGTTCGAGCAGTTCCAACTCATTCTGTACGAAGCATGGGGGTACCGAGTGCAGGAGGTAGAGCAAAAATCATTGTACAGGGCGACGCACACAAGACCTGTCAAGCGTGAGAAATGGAGCAGAGTCGTCTTCATGGTGAGAATGCATGACGACGGCGACCGGTTTGAATGCGAGTGCGGGCTTTTTGAGCACATGGGTATGCTTTGTGCCCACGTCCTGAAGGTTGCTTCTCTATCTAAGCTTTCCAAGCACATGTTGGGGCACAAAAGTACATGATGTGATCAGCTGACGCAAAATGTTCATTATTTTTGCCAGGTTATGGAATACCTAGGAATGACTGAGATTCCCAAGAAGCACAACGTGAAACGGTGGACGAAGGATGCACGGGACATACTACCAGAACACCTGCAGCACTATCAGCGTGATAAGATTAGTACAACAACTTTGACATTCAGACATAACAGAATGTACGTGCAGGCGCTGGAGTTGGTCAGGATAGGGGATGCTAGTGTGGAAGCTTATGACACGTTAATGGCTCTATTCAACCAAGCGCTTGTGGTGATGAAACCGTTTGACAATGCAAGGGACGGCATGAGTCTGGAAGATCGTGTTCAGAGCAACGCGGTACAAATTGAAGGCCTAGCTGATGATGCAGCTACTGCAGAACAGGAAGATAGGTGCTCCGGTCAGAGCAATCCGCTGGCTGGGTTGGCTCCTCCAACAAAGAAGATAAAATCCGGCAGGCCGACAAATGCTCGAGCGAAGGCGCCGTACGAGGGGATGACAAAGAGGAGTAGGTTCTGCAGCATCTGCAAGACTAAAGGGCACAAGCGAACGACTTGCCCAGAACGTGGTGATGCCCCGAAGATGCCCCGGAAAATGGCAAAATGCAGCAAATGCGGTGTCGCAGGGCACAGGAAGTATACGTGCGACAAAGTTGCCGGCAAAGGAATTACTGAAGGTGTGGATTAGCAATCTTAGAAGGGTTCATCCTGCAAAATCAGAGTCAGGATACCGCCCCCATGGATGACAATGCACACTGTCCCCTGTCAGGCCATATTATGGCATCAGTGAAAATTTCCTATCAAAGCATTGTGTTGTTCCAAAGAAAAAACTTTCCTTTGCGTTCGTACGATGGATGCTGGAAAGCACTGTCAGGTCGTGTGAGGCACTTTTTTCCAAATGAATTTGTGATGTAAAACCTGATGTAATTTGCTTGCAATGCAGTCTGTGTACTCCATTTGCCATCTTCGGTTATTGCTGTTCGCCCAACATAAAAAAGGAGAAGTTTGAGAGAGCCTGTTGATTAGGTGCTGTTTTGGACAGGGTAGGATAAATGCATTGCACAATGAAACATAAGTGCTGACGAGTTAGGAAGCCCAGCTGTGTCCAGTGCCACGCGGCTAACATGCATAGCAAGTGGCAAACACGTCAACAGCTCCCCCCGGATGCCGCCCAACCACTTTTGAATGTTCGAATTTTGAACAAGCACGGGAGGGGTTGTGAGCAGGGGGTGTACATATATGAGCGTATGGCCATCAGGTGTGTGGACATGTAACACCACAAATCGCCGTGCAAGAAAGAAGACATGCCTCCGTCCTTCAGCTGGTCAAGCTCTGGGGTGGTTGCTTCCATTCTAGCTTGGTCGCCACCAAGCTTCATGGCTGACGAGGTGATAATTGTAGTTTTGCTCCGATCCCCGCTTTAGAGGAAGTTCCAGCTTATGCACTCATACATTGGGCTTCATTTGCTATGCAGGACTTCCCTGTTGTTTCTGCGGGCGAAGCACAGCTGACGGGGAACGAAGTGGATGAAGGACTGGCTGTGCTGCAGCTCTTGCACAACAACGATGATGAGGTACATATTTAGTAGTGGAGTTTTTATTCGACAGTGCGAGCAAGAACACTGAAGTTGCGTTTCAAATGTGATTATCCTCCTGTGCGCAGCAATCAGTTGAGGGGCAGATAGCTGAGGAGAATCCGGCGGTGCTGGCCGCGGTGGACGAACAACAAGAGGTAAATCCACAAACCTGAAAAGTTCATCTACATACTCATGCATTTTTACATATCCAACATCACTAGTAGAAAAGAGGGCTTTGGTCCAGGCCGGGTTAGCCCATTAGTCCCGGTTCAATCCAGAACCTGGATTAATGGGGGCATTAGTTCCAGTTCGTGAGCCCAGGGGGGCGGCTGGGCCACGTGGGCCATTTGTCCCGGTTCGTCTGGACCTTTTAGTCCCGGTTGGTGCCACGAACCGGGACTAAAGGGTGCGATGCCCATTAGTACCGGTTTGTGGCACCAACCGGGACTAAAGGGTAGACCTTTAGTCCCGGTTCGAGCCACGAACCGGTACTAATGGGGTTTGAGGCATTAGTACCGGTTCATGGCACGAATCGGTACTAAATGTCCCATTTTCAAACTCTACCCCCCCCCCCCCCCCCCCCCCGGTGGATCGCCTTTTCAGTTTTTTAAAAAATAAAAAAAATGATGGAAATGTCAAAAAATAAAAGAAAATAAGTTTCCCATGTGATATGTGGTCTAGTTGTTGGGAAAATTTACAAATATGAATTTTGACTTTATTTGCAAAATCTCTCTAGAATTTAGTAAAATGGGCATAACTTTTGCATACTAACTCAAATGAAAAAGTTTTTTATATGAAAAATCATCTACTCGAAAAGGGCATAACTTTTGCATACTAACCCCGTTAAACATGTTCAAAATCCTCAAAAACCTAATAGAAAAAAATGTTACGGGGCTTTTAAGATCTAGAGTGGAAAAAATCGAAAAAATTTCAAACTGTGGTCAAACAATGGTCAAACTAATTATTCTAGAATATTAGTGTTACTAAATAATTATTTCAGTTATTTTGAATTTTGGTCAAATCTGGTCAAACTATGGTCAAACTGTGGTCAAACAATGGTCAAACTAATTATTCTAGAATATTAGTGTTACTAAATAATTATTGTTTTTTAAAACAATAGTTTCAAACTCAAACAGTGAAATATGTCACTTCATGCTCAAGCAAAATTCCTGAGGGTTAATAGGATTGACATCTTACCATTGTCAAGAAAACAACAAGTGCAGACTTGAAAACGAGGGAGAATAGAACCCGGAAGTTAAGCGTGCTCAGGCTGGGGGAGTGGGAGGATGGGTGACCGTTCGGGAAGTTAGATGATTTGAAATTATGAGGGGTGATTAGAGATTAGAGGATAAATTGAGCAGTGATGAGGGGTGGTGATTAGAGATTAGAGGTTAAAATAATTAAGAAATTTGAAAATAAAAAAGATTCAAAAAAATCGAAAAAAAATCATAAATTTTCCTTTAGTCCCGGTTGATGTTACCAACCGGGACTAAAGGTGGAGCTCCACGTGGCCGCGGCCTTTAGTCCCGGTTCATGTAAGAACCGGGACTAAAGGGGAGAGGCATTAGTAACGAAAACCGGGACTAAAGGGCCTTACCAACTGGGACAAAAGCCCCTTTTTCTACTAGTGCATCTTTACCTCCGATCTGCTCAGGAGGTGATGTAGGTGAAGAACCTTGAGGAAGGGATGGGGGAGAATGATCCAGATCATTCAGGAAATGGTTCAAGCGATGTACCATCGGAAGAGCTTGAAGAAGGAGAAGAATCAGGCATCCGGCTGATTACAGGGGCAGAGCAGGACGAAGAAGACGACGCAAGCAGCCACCTGTCGAAGCGCCAGCGAGTTGACTAGTGGGCGTAAGAAAATGGAAAGAAGACAGTACGGCGAGTTTGGCGATCTAATAATTTAGTTACGTGCTTGTTGTGATAAGATATCTGTAGTGAGGTTAGTTTATGCTAGGGGCACGAGCTCCATGTAATGGGGTGATCACGATGTAATTCGTAGCAGTTGTGGTCGTCAGCGCTATGCTGACAGCAGACGGTTGTATCCTGCAAATTAAGTAAGTTGCCTCGCGCGGGGTAATTAAGAGTTAGCAAGCAGAGTTATTAAACTAGTGTTGAAGCTGTGCGTAGAAACTACGCCCGTGCAATTATTAATTAATTAAGATAAGCACCTGATCTGCGTCCTAAGCTATAGGCATGCATGGGACTGATTAAAAAATCATTAGGATCGTGTGCTATGCATGCATGCAAGGGAGGAGCTATGCGTCTGGGCCATTACATCTAAAAGTAGCCATCAGTACATGCATGCGGAGCCAAAAAACACTTTTTTGTGTGGAGTTTCGGGCAGACAAGCACTTTCCGGTGTCGCCTTGCTGTGCCGCTGTGTCGGAGGAACAGTATCCCGGCTCGGCTGCTTCCCCAATCGTACACGGGTGCTGGTCCCAACCACAAAATGATACTCCCTCCGTTCGGAACTACTCGTCCAAGAAATGAATGTATCTAGATGTATTTTAATTGTAGATACATCCATTTTTGTGACAAGTAATTCCGAACGGAGGAAGTAGGTTGGAAACTGACCCAGAGGAGGGACCGGTCCTTTATAACGCAGCAAAATCGGGATGGGAGCATATAAATACGCTGACCGGTGAACCCCCTGGATCTTGTTTTTGTGTAAAAAAGGAAAGGTACCATTTGCACGTACGTGCACGGAAAAGGTATAAAAACACCCGGGTCAGTCGTGAGTGCTCATTATACTAAAAGAAGAAGCTGAACTGGCTACATGGACGTGCTGAAAATGCATGCGGGAGTTCGCGGGCTTGTGGCGCGCTCGTTTGGAGGGCAAAGTGTGCGGTAGCTGGCGATAGTAATTGCAAGTAAAAAATAAACCTGGCCGTATTTTCGTGGAGATAAAAGATTCTCCCCGGCTGCTCATACAGAACAGTGCTCATTGGGGGAAGATAGCATAGGGGAGCAGAGGAGGGGAGGGTGTGGGGAGGAGCGGAGCTTCCTAGGTCTCCTTGGCTGCCGGCGGGGAGAAAGCGAGCCGGCCAGATCATTTTCCGGCCGGACGCGGGCGGCGGTACTCCAGACCGCTAGTCATCTGCACTAACGCGGGTTCCCAATCCCATCTAATCTCGTTGTTTCCTGCTCGTTCACAGCCGTCAATGGCGGAACTGGCTGCGATGGCGTCGTCTTCCAGGCGTCATCGGTGGCCGTTGATGACGAGAAGAAGCAGCGCGTGGGGGAGCCGTGGGAACGACGCGTTCAGCTTAGGAGAGGGAGTTGACTTGGAGAAGAATGGATGCATGAGGGCGGTGTTCTCTGCAGCTCCATTGTTGGGGGTGGGGACCATGTGCTACCCGCTGGTGGAGAGGACTGGGCTGGGTTCGATGCTGACGGTGAGATGCTCCGGTCCGTTTGACAAGAACTTTTACGCTTTTTGTTTAGAGCGTGTGGACACATCCGACCGGGATACTTTGAGGTTCCACTTTCGTGACGGTGAGATCCGCGAAATAGGCAGATCTGATGTAGAAGATATAATGGGTGTGAGGTCTGGTAGCACAAAAATTAGGCTAGGAACACCTAAAGATAAGGGGAGAAAAGTTGAGAGGGTGCAAAGACTGTTGAAGCTACCTGTAAATGGTAAGCGAGGGATTAGCGTAGCTGATCTGAAGAAAACACTACAGATCTGCGACGCATATGGGCTAAACAAGGAGACATCTGGGCCAGCGCTAGCAGCTTATTCTTTGCTTGCTTGCTCTACCTTAATATCTCCACATCCGCCAAACGCAAACGTACCGGATGAGCTACTCGCCTGTGTAGCAAATCCAGCTGAGATCTGCGAGTATGACTGGGCTGGTACATATTGGACGTCTTGAGGGCAAGCGCTGACAAGTACCAGCAGGAACTGAGCCAGGGGGTGACTACTTTCACCCAAGGAGGGCCACATTTGTTTATTCAGGTTTGTTTCGCGTGATATAACATATGCATGTTCATGTTTGCTTGTGGATGTCTTTAGTTTAGCGTCCTAGAAAAATCTAATGCCTGCTGTCATAGCTATATTACTTGGAGTGGGTGGACTTTGGTGCAAACAGTCTGCAGACAGACCTGGTTCCAAAGATTGGTGCATACACCACAAAGAAGATGAAGGAACTAATTAAGATAGACATTAAGGATAGAGTACGGAGAATTCCTGAACTGCAGGTACATGTACATTTTCCCATCATATACATTACATCAATGAGCATATGTCATATTGGTGTGTGGTAAAACATATCATTATATCATTCATGATACATGCAGACAAAGACAGTGGAGAGCATGAAACAAAAAAGAAGGATGCACCCTGTGATTGCAAGCTGTGCTACATTAGCACAGGTGAGCAGCTAGAAGAACAAATGTAAATCGTTTCAACTGGAAACTATTCTGCTATTTCATCAATAATTTTGCATTTTTGTCTTCTTGTCTCCAATCCAGAGGAAAGCAGGAGTGGGAGGGGTTATCGATGAAGAGGTCATTGCTAAGTTAAGGAATATAATTTTACAGCTTTCGAGCGACCTCTATGGAGGAGTAGATGAAAATGGAATGAGCGAGAACAGAAGAACCGCACTCGTGGAGGAAGCGTTGCAAATGGTCGACGGCATGAGGCCAACAATCCTTCAACTACTTGTCCGCGAGATGGGCTATGTGGATATGACAGAACTTGAAGAAGCAGGTAAGTTTGGATGCGATACCATAAAAATCACAGATCACTCCATTGTCGAAAAGCTTCTAATGTGTTTCACACATACAGTAACTGCTCGAACTGGAGAAGTACCGGAAGTACGCGCCCCCAATGACGGCTCTACAACTGGGCTGCAGGAAGGTGGTGGGAAGATCGAGGAGCGTGGGTGTCCTGAAGAAGGAGCTGGTGCCTCCCATGGAACGAACTCACAAGATGCCGCAATTGGGTTGATCCACTTGAGAGCTGAGGAGGCAAGTGCTGACGTAGGTACCGCTACGGCGGACACTCATGGTGAATCACCTCCTGCCCCTGGTGATCAAACAAAAAGTGAGTATGGGTGTGGCAAAACATATGACATCCATATAAATTCATCCATATAAAATTGTGCATGAAGTAGCCAGATGAACGAAAAAAGTTCAGGAGAAAAATTGCAATAATATTTTTTATCACATTTGGATATTTGGGGGATTTGCTAACTTTATTACCCTAACAGGTCCACGCATCAACCTGGATGTGACACAAAAAGGGGGAGAGGCAACACGCCACTCAGTTAAGATAGGAAAGAAAAGAGCAGCCATGTTGAAACGTATACAAATGCACCAACCGAAGAAGAAAGTCAGATTCTTGTCAGACATTCCGGATGTGATCGACCCAACTACAATTGAGGCCTACCAAACAGAAGGTAAATGCCTGTCGTGCTTGCTTTTGTGTCCAGTTAACTGTTATGCATGCTTGTGGTGAGTGCTGATCAAGGTTGTCATTCTAGTTATCTCACTCATTCTGTGTTTGCATCACAAACAGGGCGCGAGGCTATGGTTACAGGAGATGGGCAAGTTGACAGCGGGGGATTCAATGGTGGTGTACCAGATGAAGAACCTAGAACGACTGCTACACCAGAAAATGAATTTGCCCTGGCTATGGTGGTGGCAAGTACAAAGGAACGGAGTGAAAATTCCAACGTGGAGAAACAGGACAGTCCGATGGTTAACACAGATTCTATGTCGGAAACCAAAACAACTGAAGGATGTACTATAGGTATTTGTGAATCATAATGCTAATTGATGACATACATCCGCATTTTTTGAGGTGTGACAGAGTGATTTCTGGATGCAGCGATGCTGGTTGGAGAGCTCCACAACTCTGAAGCAACTTGGGTAGCCCCACAACGGACTGAAGGTAAACAAAGAGGAGTTGAGCAACAAAAACAATTTGGAGCTATGGTACGCTGATTTTATCTAAGATGTTAAGTGATTTTTGGTAGATAATGACGTGAAGCAAGCAGCACCACTCATGATCGAGAACAATATTGATGCTGCAGCTATGGAGGGACAAACTAGTGGGAGTGCAGGTGAATACTTTGAAAATGAGCTGGTACTTTGTTCTGGCAGAGTAGAAATAGAATGGAAAGATTTGGAAGTAGTGAAACTTCATGTGTTTTCTGGGCACAGGTAACGTTCTCGCAGAAGTAGTAAAAGGGATATTGGTACGCACAATGCTGCGCGATGTCAAGTTAGAAATGGAGAGCCAGTTCCCTGGATACCTAGGATTGGAACATGAACAACCAAGACCGGAGTCTGTGCTTGCATTCTATGACTTAATGAAGAAATGTGTTGCTGAGAACGACCAAGAGAAGTCAGCACTGCTGGTCCATCAGTCAATAGATTCTAAATTTATGTTCATGATTATTGTAGTGTACTAACCTTGTCATGGAAATTTCAGGAGATGGTTTATCCATGGGCATCCAACATGGATGTTGATGATCGGGGAAGACGTGGTTGAACAATTCGGGCCGCTTGGTTCTCTGGATAGGCTAGGAATGACAGGAGTTTGGAGAGCAATAAGCTGGCTTGAGAACAAGATGTACCGTGGAACGAATAAAAGGTGGAGGGCAATTCCGGACCCAAACCTGATGGTAATCACATAATTCAGAATGCAAAAAAAGTCGATAAGGAAGAAGATCCTTTCAGTAACGCTTTATGAATGCTTGAAACAGGTTGAGATAATGATGAAGGAGCACCACAACGATATTGACATCGCATACGTGAGAACAATGCTTTGTGAAGAATTCATTGGATACAATCTCCAGGAGGTGGACCAGGTTAGTAATCAAAACAATTTGATTGATAGTTGGAACCGGGGCGAACACAAAAAAAAATGAATGACTGAAGCTCGATATTGACATTCGAAAACTAATGTAGGTCCTACTACTAATGAACGACGAGGAGAGCTGGGCCGTGTATGCTGTCAACTTGAAGACAAAACGGGTAGTCATCATGGATCCGGCGGATGGAAATGCTGACAACTTATATGCTTACGGTAGGCACTCCGTGAATCTGAGGAAATGTCTGAAGGGACTCATTCGTTGCATAAATGAGTGCTTCCCAGGATGGGGATTAACCAGACAGGGGTGGGGAATGGAATACAAGACGGAACTTCATGAGCCTTGCTCTCTGTAAGTTAAACAGCTATGTCCACTGATTCACTACATCTAATCCTTCTTTGTTGCATGTGAGGACAGTGAGGATACAGGCATCTACTGTGCACACATCCTGAGGGAGTTCGACGGCGTTGGGCTAGCTAAGCCTATCACACCTGTAGGTTTCCTTACTTTTGCTTCCATGTCCAAAGGAGACTAGGTAATGTAATGAAAAGGGATGAACATTAATATCAAATCATTCTTTTTCTGTCAGGTGACTGCCAAGTACCTACGTAAAATCCTAGCGTACCAGATGTGTCCTATGCCATCAAACAGGGGTGAACTCCCGGGAAGGATGCAGGAGATGAGGGCGAGCTGGGCTGTTGATGAGAGCAAGATGGTGCATGTCGGGTAGCTGCAACTGCATTTTGCAGCTGAAGGTCACATCGCTGTTTTTGGTGACAAAATCCATGATGAAGGAAGGCTATGCCTGCTTAATCGATGTTAGTGACAAATAGTGGTTCCCTCTAATATAAGACTCCATTATGACTATGGTAATAACTATGAGCGATGTAATATAAGACTAGAAATGTGATGCATGTACTCACCGTGGGTCGATGCGATTAGGTTTCCCGTATGCTCAAACAACCTGATCAAGGGAACCTTGCTTCCTGCAATGCAATGGATCTATATTATTAGAATATGCCTAGCATAACATTGAATCTGATTTGTTTCTTACGTGTGGTGCCGTAGTGAAGATAAGCACCCGTAGGGTGGTTTGACATTGGGTTTGCATCTCAACCGCAAAAAAATTGTAGCATGTTGTAAGTATGGTGAAGCCACAAATCTGTTAAGAATATCGTGCCAATAGGGAAAAAATGACATCTCCTGCCAAAAACATAAGTAGTTGGGGATGGACTATGTTGCATAACCGGCTGTTTGTGTATGTGCCATATCTCAACATGAAGGATGCAGCGACGGAGCTGACATTTGAAGTGTTGGAAAAACCAAACATTACATTACACATGGAAACAAGTGCTTGGATTAGGCAGAAGACTGCACAATAAAATGAAAGGGCAAGTACAAACATGAAGCAAACTGTCGCCCCAAGATACATTGCCATAAACTCGTGTCTCCATAGATCGCATAAAAGATAAAATAGGTCTACAACACTAACAGTTCTAGGAAGCTAAGCATAACTGAGCATGCCTTGCTTGTGTGAGCAAACTATGATCTACTAGCTTGCAGCTGCAGAATTCTGGTCTACTATGTCGCATGGAGCTAAGATCTCCCACATGATATCTGCTGGAACTGATGATTTGTTCCCCTGAAGCTTGAATGTTTCATGGAACGCAATTAGACGCATCTTGTCGATGTTGATCTGGAAAAAAAGTTGTCCATGCAAAGATCAGACTTGGACCAGGTAAGGGGCGTTTTCGCTTACAGGGACGATCGAATCGTTACCTTTGTTAGTGGCACCCTAGCATTAAACCCATCGTAATAGCGCAAGAACTGAAGAACGCAGATAGCTGAATCGTCACTGAAATTAGCAATAAAAATATGAGAAAACCTCGTTTCTATTTTTTATTACTGGTGTATGAATACAGGGAAAAAAGGGACTAAATGCTGGCTGATGTACCTTGAGAACAACGTGTCCGCTATGCGTTGGTACTTAGTCGTCCAGTTGTCACCCTTCACAGGCCATCCAGAGAAAAATTCAGACAGACAAGTGAACAAGCCTTTGTGCAGCACGGACAAAACAGCGTCATGCATAGCTTTAGCTCCAGGAGTACACCCGCTGGAGCCTGACAACGGATCAAGGACATGGGTTTCTGTCGCGACCATGTCCCACATGTACAATGACCATCCTTGCATTGATGGGACAGGCAGGAAGAACTGAGACACAAGGTATTAATGTTTGAGTGTAAATTTCCATTGACAGTATGCATAGAAAACATGTACATAATACATAGCGTGCGTACAGTTTGAGAGGCCTGCAAAGGATAGAGTATGTGTTGTCCGATAAATTGGTCCTGAATCTGCACCATGCGGGTGAAGTCCGCGCCAGCTAGCACAAGTATCTACATGCAGCATAAAAGCAGGTTGTCATGGCCAGCAGTCGGCGTGGGGTTTAATTGAATGCTGGGAAACAGAACTCACCACAAAATCAGGGTCCAATATGTGAGCATAGCTCATGTATGGGAGATCTGGGTTCTCTTCCATGTAAATCTGAGAGAACCGTCGAAATAGAAGAGTAGCCGTCTCATGATCCAGTGCAACAGGGGCGAGTAGTTGCTGCCTAATTTGAAGACCGGAAATGGACAGGTGCCTGGGACTGTTGTGGATAATCCACTTCCTGAAAATGCAAAAAGGTGGTTACACGCGAAAAAATTACATACATACTTACAGGAAAAATTACTAGACATGAAAACATTCATGTATCGCCCAAAAACCTGCTCAAAATTTCAGTGCTTGTGTTCCGCATGTAATCTTGCAACTGCTCGGTGAGCACAGTGCTCTGCAGTGGGGGAGGGCAGAAACCTGACATCCATGGGTTCTTGGCATAGCCAGTACATGATACATACTTCCTCTTAGGCAATGGCCTCTTGGACCGACCGAACACGGGCACAAACGGGTCATCTGGGCGGAGGCTGGCATACAACTCCGTGACAGACGCACAAGCAGAGGTTGCGAACTCCAAAATATGAGCTGAAGAAATTGGTCTCATATGGACAGAAGATTCGGAAGGGCTTGGGTCCATCCGTTTTTTTACAAGATTTGAATATCGCCGGCTCGCTAAATGCATGCTTGGGTGCAGCGACAGGGCTTGCAGACCTATTGACGTCTGAAAAAAAACAGGATACGCATGTGTTAGTTGCAAACGCAATAAGAAGGACTAGATGAACAAATGTCTAAACAGAAAATTGCACCGGAACTATCTGTGAGGTCTAGCCACCGTCCAGCAATTTTCTGTGCGGCAGGGGTACGCATAGGATTACCTACATAATCAAATAAAACATTAACTTGGGACAAGGTTTGAAGTAAGTTTGATAAATAGAGTTACGAGCATTACCATTCGGAGCAGAGTCAACACGCGTAGGACAATCAGGGAACCCCCTAATAGAGCAGCAAACGCAACGATTCTGCATGTTAGAAAGGATCTTCTCGGCGAATGTGTGCATGTCAGCCTGAATGTTCCGCGTTGCGATGTTCAGGTGAAGCAGTGCCCTCCCGTATTGTTGCCTTAGCGCAATAGCAAGGGGATCACCAAACTGCGAGTGAAGGGCAGTCAGAAACAAAGTTCAGGAAACCTGCTCCACCAAATAGTAAGTACATCACCAGGTCCGCCAAAGGCAGTCTCACCATCTGGGGGAAATTGGTCTTGATAAAACTGGAGAAATCAGAGGCAGACAGCTGCCGTGGTGTGGCTGGCGAGCTAGGTGTCCTAAGTACGCGCTGATTGCTCTCGTGTTGCTTCCGTGATTCGATGTTAGCGGGGCGTCGATCAAGTGTGCGCCGTCTAGGAGAGAATGCAACCTCAAGTTGATTACTGGCGGATGAAACAAAGTTGGCTCTGGTATAACAAATCCCGGAAGCATCCCTAATCTGTGAGCGGTAAAAAGTTATTACAGAGCTATCGCATGCGGCACACAAGTAAAGCTACATATGTAATGCAATGGCTTACCATTGCGGAACTGTAAGTGGCCGACATCTTGCCGATGTCAGTTGCCATGTCAATCATGCGGCGTGAAGTACTCAAGTCGAAGTGGGCGATCCTTGGGAAGACGTCGTGCTTCGTCGTGAAAATGCCAAGCTCAAGATTGTCGAGGAAGAAGATCTACAAAAATGAGCAAGGGTAAGATCTAAACACAACAACTGACCGAAAGTTGGGTGCAGGGATAACTTCATTTCACCTGAAGAAAAAAGTGACACCCTGTCAAGTTGATAGTGTCAACATTCATCTCCAGGTCTTTCTAAAGCTTAGCTACTGCATCCATTAAGCACTGAAGTACATACTCGCACCAATTAAACTGTTGAATGTTCTCTGGATTAGCTACAACTCCCCAAAAATCTATAGTAGCATAGTTGTGCTTCGTGGACGGTGCCAAGATGTGTCCCATCACAAAAATTACAAACGCTATCTGGAAACAATCCTTCTCCAACTTCCCCGATTCTTCAGTTATGTCCCTCTTTAAGAATTCCTTGGCAGCTCTAAGGCTGTGGGCTCCTGCTTGGTCCATCCTCAAAGTGCGCTTGATAAAATCAACTGACAATGGATTTATATCAGCGTCGCGGCCCTTGACATCACGGCTACCGCAAGGGATACCAAACACTTTAGCTACATCCTCTTCCCAGAACTTCAAGACCTTCCTCTCGCTGATATGTATAGCGCGTCGATGCACTCTAACTTTACTCATCAGCCATGCGCTAAGCCTGAGATTCAGTTTATAGAGCACTGGTAGTTGAAGCATACCTCCAAAACCGATCTCCGTAACAAGCCACCTCTTATAGTCAGTAAATTCTTTGATGACGGCAACAACTTGCTTGATTGACAACCTTGAAGTGTAACTCTGTCCTGCTAGCTGGCGGACATCTTCAGCTGCTGACGGGATCTGTGGCGCTGCTATCTGTTCAACTCCCGGTTCGTCCTCATCGCAACTCCCCGAACAGGACATCTGCACGAAATGCAGAATGGATCACACATTATGCAAGCGGGCTCACCAAAAAAAAGGATGAAGTTCATCGGCTGTACAAAGCTGGGCTAGTGGATCCGAGATGTTTACCTTGTTTTGAGATCGATGAATACAGAACAACAGGATGAGCGGCGGAGACAGGGAATGGATATGACTGAATGAGGAGGGAAGGGAGGCGGAGGTGGTATATCTGGTGGTGGTTGCGTGGGAGGCCTGGCAAGTAAATGACCCGGCTCGCCGTGCTGTGCGCATGCTCTCTAGGCGAATGCGTGGCGAGCATGCTGCTATATGTCGCAGCTGCAATCGAGCTTGCAGAAAAAAAAGGGAATAGGTACACCAGTTGAATTAATACTAAATAAGGTTCTGGTGCTGAGAGTACATGACACGTTTCCAGTCCGACACAAAATTAAACAGATGCTCTCGCACACGCACTTGCAGTACAAACAAACATTTGCGGCTGAGACTGACTAAGGGGAGCATTGCATCACTACATCTAATCTAAACGCACTAGCAAGGATTAGGCCTGACTTGGCGACATGCCGGCGATTGGCGATCTGCCGTCCTCCTCTTCCTCCTGATCTCCATCCCCAGCTGATTCCCCTTCCGATCTAGGCTTTCCCCTGTTTTTCTCCTTCCAGCTCTTCCTCCGCCTCGGCCTCTCTTCTTCAGTTCTTTGCCCACTTTCGTTGCTCTGCTCCGCCCCTTTTCTTCAAGCTCAGGCCAGATCCCCTCCTCCTAGCCTGAGGTGTTCATATGGGATTGGATGCTGTTCCCAGTGACCTTCTTGGTTCCACGCGAATGGTGCCTGGAAGCCTTGGATTGGATTCGATGGTCCTACATCAGCTAAGGACGCGGGCGTTGCATTTGGTCCGCAGCTCGCGCGACCCGGGGCGATGCTTACAAGTTATGAGGGCTCGAGCGGCGGCTTTCTTTCATTCCCGCGATCTGGAAGTTGTTGGTAAGGAACAATCTGTGGAGGGCCGCGGTTTTCTTGTTCGTGTGTACTCTGCGCCTCCTGTATCGATGGCTGTCTCCGACCAAGAAGTATCAGCTGAACAGATTCAGCAATTCTCTGTTGAAGACAAAGTGATTGATAAAAATTGTAGCAGCTTTATGAGTTTGGTGAAGACTATTCCTCATTTAAGGGTGGAATCTAAGGTGGTGATGATCATAGGATGCACGGGAGATGAGTTTCAGGATATAAGTATTTGTCACCATAATACTCTGCTGTCCAGGGACATTGACAGTGAACAAAATGTTAGGCAAGCAAGGGAATTTGGATGGCACAGTTGGTATCCTATGCTTATTTTTATCTTCGACCCTGGTGAAGTGACATCCACATCGATGTTTTCATCCATGCCAATGGATATGAGGTATGATAATTTTGGGGAAGATATGGGTGATTGGCTGGGAGAAGTGTTTAAAGCTGATGTTCAAAGAGATGGCAAGGCACGGCCTATTGATATTACTGCTGCTGGGAAGGGGGCATATGAGGGAAAGGAATTTTCAAAAGAAACAGTAGCGAGGCACAAAGAAGATGGTGAAGACTTAAACTTAGTCAACTCTAGATCAGCCAAGAGACTGCCGATGGGAAAAGATGGTTTGGATGATGGAAGTACAGCAGAGGATATTGATCGTATAGCACTAACAGGAGCCTTTATTCCATATGGACGACAGGGGGTCAGTCGCATATGGTTAGCTCGACGTCAGGAAGTAAACGCCAGAAGGACGATGAAGATGTGTGGAGCTACAATTTATGCAGGATCGGCGGCCTCCTTTGGGGAGGACCGCCGGGCACAATGAATATCTTGAGTTTGAACTGTCGGGGGTGCGGGCGACCCGAGACAGCTCAAGAGATATGCAGTTTGATTAGACTGCATCACCCGTCACTGGTTTTTCTCTCGGAGACCAGATTGTCTGATAAGAGATCTCAAGATCTTAAGTTCCGTTTTGGATTTAGTAATGCTTTTGGTGTGAAGAGTGAAGGACTGAGTGGTGGCTTGGTCCTTTTCTGGAATAATGACTCGGTGGTCTCTTTAAATTCATACAGCCAGTCACATATTGATGTGTTTGTACAAAATAACTTGCTGGGAGAGAGGGAGTGGAGATTTACGGGGTTCTATGGTCAACTGGTACGATCTCGTAGGAAGCTCAGCTGGGATCTCATGAAGTTCCTTCGCAAGGAATATGACATACCATGGTTAATTGCAGGGGACTTTAATGAGATATTGGATGCCTCTGAACAATTTGGTGGTAATGTACGGGAGGAATGAAAGATGGATGGGTTCCGGGATGCAGTTGAGATATGCAAGCTATGTGATTTGGGGTACTCTGGACTCCCCTTTACATGGGATAATAGGTAGCAGGGCAGGGATAATATCAAAGTCAGAGTTGACCGCGCGATGGTGGATGAAACATTTATAGAGCTGTTTGACAATACAGGGGTGCAGCATATCCAAACAACAGAATCAGACCACTGTGCTCTTTCAATTGTCATCAAACAATCAGACTGGATTGATTCAAATGCTATGGAGAGACCCTTCCGTTTCGAGAATGCTTGGACAAGACATGAAACATATGACAGAACAGTAGAGGAGAGTTGGCTTGATGGTGCGTCAGATATGGCTTCAGTGCATGGTGCATTGGGAGGAGTAAGGAATAAATTGAAGAAGTGGAGTATGGATGAGTTTGGCTCGGTTAAACGTCAACTAAAGATTATGCGACAACGTCTTGAAAAACTGCGTGCTAATACTCTGTACACAGGTCCGACAGGAGAGGAGAGGAAATTGATGCGGCGGATCTCAGAGTTGCTGTCAAGAGAGGAGATGATGTCCAAGCAGCGGTCTAGAGCAGATTGGCTAAAGGATGGTGACAGGAACACTGGCTTTTTTCACGCTCGTGCGAAGGAAAGGTTCAGAAGGAACAAAATTAAATTACTAAAGTGTGCTGATGGTACGGTTAAAACGTTTCAAGAGGAGATTGAGAAGAGTGCCAATGAGTTCTATAAAGCGATGTTTACAGCTCAGCCGGATTCTAGGCCGGAAGTGGTCACGGAATGGATTCCTCCAAAAGTAACAACAGATATGAATGAGAGATTATGTGCCCCGGTCACAGATGATGAGATTGAGCAAGCTCTCTTCAGTATGCATCCGAACAAATCACCTGGGCCGGACGGATTTACTGCAGGTTTTTATATCCGTCATTGGAATATTTTGAAACAAGCTATATGCAGAGCTGTTCGGGATTTTTTGGAGGGAGGAGTTATGCCTGATGTGGTTAACAGTACCGTACTTGTCCTTATTCCAAAAGTCAAGTCACCCCAGGAGCTTAGTCAGTATAGACCGATTTCGCTATGCAATGTTTTATACAAAATTGCATCCAAAGTCTTGGCACTTAGACTCAGGCCTATTCTAGATGAGATTATTGCTGAAGAACAGAGTGCCTTTGTGCCGGGACGCTTAATCACAGACAATGTCTTGATCGCTTATGAGAATATCCATTACTTGAAAAAGAAGAAAGGTAAAGGAAATGCATGTGCAGTCAAACTTGACATGGCGAAAGCCTATGACCGCGTCGAGTGGTCTTATTTGCGACAGGTAATGAGGAAAATGGGGTTCTCAGAACAGTGGATAGGGAGAGTGATGGCTTGTGTGGAGACTGTCTCTTTTTCAGTCCGGGTGAATGGGCGTTTTTCTGAATTTTTCAAGGCATTCAGGGGAATTCGACAAGGGGATCCCTTGTCACCTTATCTATTCTTGTTGTGCGCCGAAGGTCTGAGTAGCATGTTGAAGTACAAGGGGCCTGCTCATTTGGCTAAAGGTATTAGAGTGGGAACCCATGCACCTTGGATCTCGCACCTCTTATTTGCAGATGACTGCATGATTTTCTCCCAAGCTACGATTCAGGGTGCAGAAAGGCTCCATGATATTTTGGAGTTGTATAGAGAAGGTTCCGGCCAGCTGATAAACAAGGAGAAATCGGCTATTTTCTTTAGTGCCAACAGCTCGGATGAAGAGAAGGCAATTTTTCATGAGAGAATGAATGTTCACACAGAAGCTTTAGCTGAGAAGTACTTGGGATTACCCACGGCACTTGGGAGATCTTTTGAGGATCAATTCGACCATATTGTTACAAGTATAAGGAAGTTGGTTACTGGCTGGGCTCCAAAACTTATGAACAGTGCAGCCAGGGAGGTTTTGATCAAGTCAATTTGCCAAGCAATACCTACTTACTCAATGAGTTGCTTCAAATTGTCAAAGAAAACCTGCAAAAAAATTATTAGTGTGGTGGCGCAATTTTGGTGGGGAGGAGACGGAGTAAAAAGAAAGATCCATTGGAAAAAGTGGCAGGATATAGCGGTACCCAAATGTGTTGGTGGAATGGGTTTTAGGGACCTCCAGTTATTCAATAAAGCCATGTTAGCTAAACAAGGATGGAGGCTATTGACTAATCCCGAATCGCTATGTGCAAGACTTCTGAGAGGGAAGTATTATAACGGCAAAGACTTCATGACCGCTACAAGAAGAAGGGGATCCTCACACACATGGCGCGCCATATTGTTTGGTAGAGAAGCTCTTGAGCTGGGCCTAATCAAGAGGGTCGGTGATGGCGAATCAATTAAAATATGGGATGATCCGTGGATCCCAGCAAACTATAATTACAAGACCTTAGTAAAGCTTCCTCTTGCTGCAGTTAATAGAGTTAATGAGCTACTGGATGTAGATAGCAGAACATGGGATGAGGAATGTGTGAGAACTAATTTTACTGTGATTGATGCTGAAGCTATCCTGCGAATTCCAGTCAATGCGGGAGAGGATTTCTGGGCATGGCAACCTGATAAGATGGGCATTTTCTCTGTGAGGTCGGCTTATAAGTTGTTGACTGAGGAACAGGGTAGGATGACCCAGGTGTCAGGCTCGGACAATGGATACTGTAAGGCGTTTAAGATACTTTGGCGAATGGAGGTTCCTCCCAAAGTAAGATGTTTCTGGTGGAGAGTTATTCACAACTTTATTCCGTGTCGTGCTGTGCTGCAACATTGTCATATCGAGAAAATACCTTACTGTGAGGACTGTGGTGTTGAAGAAACTACATACCATGCTCTATTCACTTGCAATTGGGCTCGCAGGTTCTGGGAGCAGATGAAGGTACGCACTGGGATTAAAATTCCAAATCTTCATCCTGATTCATGGCCCCTTGATATGATACAGGGAGGTAAGGTGGATCACTTTTCAGCATGTACGATCTTATGCGGGGCATGGTCAGTTTGGTCTGAGCGCAATGCCAGAAGACATGGGGAGCAGCGATGATCAATTGCAAAATCTATCCAGTGGGCAATAGATATTGCAGTAGATTTATCACAACTTGGGAAGGAACAACAAAAGTCTAGTCCGCGGGTGCAGGCTCGCTGGAAGCCACCGGATGAAAATGTTCTAAAACTGAATGTGGATGCTCAGTATGGGGAGGCTGCAGGTCATGGGGGTACCGGATGTGTTGTCCGTGGTACAAATGGGAACCTTATTCGGGCACAATCCAGATGGTATGAATTTGCCGCTTCTGCTACAATGATGGAAGCATATGCAATTCGTGATGCGGTCCGGTTAGCGAGCGACATGGGATGGCAGCGGATCAAAATCGAGACTGATGCTTTGCAAGTTGTCAACTCATGGAAGACCCAAGCATTTGAAAGGGCTGATATTGCATGTCCTATGCAGGAGGTCAAGGAGCTATGCGGGAACTTTGCTAGTTTTAGTATATCTTTTGTTGGTAGGGAAGCCAATATGGCGGCCCATCTCTGTGCTCATCAAGCTAGTGAGGTTCGTCGGAGATGTTTTTGGATCAACTTTGTTCCAAATTTTCTCCGTGATTGTATTACCCGCGAATGTTTTACGACTGAGTAATCTATAGAGCTCCTGAATTGCAAAAAAAAAAAAGCAAGGATTAGGCCTTGGGTGCCGCCGGTCATTGGAGTACACAGCTGCCAGTATGATGATAGACATGCCAAGCAAGAGCACCAGCAAGATCAAGATGGTGGCCAACATGAGTAGTGCGACCCTGGAAAAATCTAAGCTACAGCTCGCCTTCGCCGGAACCATGTGCTGCGACGCGTGAGGAACTGCCCAGCCAGTAACATCCGGGACTCCTTCCTGGTGCGAACTACGGTACCGCAGCGCCGGAGAGGCTGGGGACGGTGGCGTGGCCAGTGCACGGGCTCTGGCAGATTGCAGGACGGCGCGGTAAGTCTCCTGCCACTCGAAGAATTCGCACTACCGAGACTGGGGGAAAATCGAACAAAGGAACAAATCAAGATCGGAAACAGATGGGGAGAGATGTAGGACGAGATCTAAGTTTAAGGTTCAGTACTCACACTCCACAAGATGCACCTGTAGTAGCGATTGCCTGGCCTCTTGCCGCCGCTGGAGATGTCGCTGACCACTTCCCGGAGACATCTAGGGCATGGAATCAGCGGGTGCAGCCCCGTGTTCGGCTCCTGCTGTGCAGAGGAAGACGAAGACATGGCTGGGAAAGTTAGTACGGGCAAGAATTGGGGATTGAGACTGGTAAGTGATGGGCTAAGGTTTCACATAAATGCAGATGCGGACTGCGGCCAAAGAGTGGGCCAGACCCATGCGTGCGACGGAGGCGGCCCAGATGGAGAGAGCGGTCGGACCTGCTGAGAGCCAGTTTTCTAAGACCGTACTGGACCTATACCGTTGGGCCTCATCTACTACCACTATAAAAACAAGAGAGAGGCAGATCCAAACAATCACAACCATTCATCATCAATATCTAATGGTCAATAATCCTCCTGTGTTTAACGCTGCAACCACGCGTTAACCAAATCCATCGATCGCTAATCTGACCCGCCGTTCAAAAAAAAAATGCTACTCGCACACGACCGCGCAACCTCTCCCCTGCTCCCCGCACGACCCCTCTCGCCTCCTCCTTCCCGCACGTCTCTCGCCCCCTCCTCGATCTCGCTCGCCCCATCCTCCTCCTCCCGTGCCGTTCGCCTCCCCGTCGTTCTCGCAGCCTAGCGCCGCCGTTAGTCGCAGGAGCCACCCTGCCGCGCCCGGAGCCGCCTCCCATAGCCGCCGCCGGTCCGCGCCCGGAGCCGCCTCCCGCAGCCGCCACCGGTCGCCGCGGCCGTCGCCCCGGGAGCCTCCCCGCCGGCCTTTTGCCGCCTGCCACGGCCGCGCCCTTCGTCGCCGGTGGCCGCGCACATTCTGCTGACTCCAAGACGAGGAGCTCGTGCATCTACGCCAATGCGGGATCTGTCCGCTCCTCGCTCGCTGTTGACGCCGCCATAGGTGGAGGTGCCGCTGCTCCACGGGATCCGGCAAGGTCGTCTTCCATCACGACAGCCCATCACGGGTGCAGGTGACTGGGGCGTGGTAGTCGTCCCCATCGTCTCTACTGTCCCCATGCCAAGCGGTGGTCCTTCCCGGTGGCCCTTGCTCCTTCGCCTGCGCGCCTCCGCGCCGGGCCGCCGCCTCTACTCCTCCGCCAGAGCCCTGCCGCGCCCGGTCGCAGCCTCGCGCGCCTCCGTGCCGGCCCTCCACGCCTCTCCGCGCACGCCGCAGACGGCCCTCCTCACCTCCCACGACACGCCCGAGGAGCTCAACTGACGACGACACCCATCTCCTTTCAGGTAAATCATGTTCCGATCTTTATATTCTGTTATTATATGCTTCTACTGATTTCTTAACTTCCCCGTGGTTTTACCTTAATCCACTTGCATCTTGAGGGTCCTAAAAACAAACACTGCATACTGTTTTATCATCTCAACGATGTTCAGATGCATTTTCAGGGTCCTTTGATTTTCACAACTTCTGTTGAACATAAACATCATGACAAATGCCCCCAAACCAGAAGCGAAATCACCTAACAAACATAATGCCATCAGGGCATCTACAATGGGGAGTGCTTATCTGGGCGCTTAAACAGAAAAAAGTAAACACCAGAATTTTTTTCAAGCACCAAGCGTGATCTATCCCAGCGCTAGGCGCTAACCATCGGCACTAAGCATTGGTGAAAATAGTGATCCGTGTGTCATCTCGTGAGGAAAGAAAAAGAAAGAAAATGCTAGCGCTTGATGCCTTGTTTTGCGTCGCTGCGGCGCCCGATGCAAGGAATCGATGCCGTAACTGCCAATCGACTAGGATCATTTCCCTGGCGCCCTCTCTTAGCGCCTAGCGTTGGAGATGCCCTCAGACGCAATCCTGAATCTCTCATCAATGCAGAGATGAGTGGACGTTCCAAAAGCTTTATCTCCGTTACCTGCTGGTTCGAGATCTGCACAAGTTTCCTCCCTTCCGTTGTCAGCCTCATCTGAAGGTATTCTTCCCCGGCCTTGTCATTCTGCAAGAGACGATTGAATGTTTGTTTCGACATGGATCTCCAGAGACGAAGTTCTGCACTCATGTGTTGCAGATTTTGTATTCTATCCCACCTCCGTTTAGTTTCAACTGTAGTTACCTGATAAACCGTGGAGGACAAGCGCGGTAGCAAACCAGAGAAACGGACAAGCGCCGTAGCAAACCAAAGAAATTAATTGTTATAACTGTTGTTTATGCTTGTTTGATTCCGATGCTTCCAGTTGGCATTTGTCTGTCATCTATTCATAGTTTCTGAAGCGCTACTTTTCTTAAGAAAATTACACATACAAGCTGCAACCCTGAGTGAGCACAATTGTCCTATAGCACATAATTCAGATTTTCACTTTTAAATACTTAAGAAGTGCAATTTTTCTTGAAATTTGTACATGCTTCTGGTCAGAGTGAGCACAACTGTCCTACGGTACAAAATTCAGAGTTTTGCTACACATTCAGATTACTAAGAATGCCAGAATTGCAAATACGTTAAGAGGCATGCCGTGTAATTGCAACAATTAGCAATAATAAGGTCTTATATATTTTGTAATTTCCAGGTCCTTTTTTTCTTTAATTTTTTTTCCAGGTCCTTTGATTGGTCTATTCTGTGTCAAAGGTCCCGTTCATCTCGGGCAAATTGCGTTGCAGCCTCAATTGTGCATGTGCTTCAATCTATTTTCATGTTGTTTTCTTGGGCCTTAGTGTTTTGCTTCTTGGGTGTTTGACGAACGCTTCACAAATTAAGCTCCTCTTAACAATTTCATAGGTGTCGGTTGGCCTGCAGCTCGTGTGGTCGGAGGTGCTCGTGTGGGCGGAGGTGCTCGTGCGGGATGAAACTTTGGACGATCTATGTTCATGTCATTATTGTTTATAAATATCTTCTGTTGTTCTAGATGATAGTCTTGACTTTTCCGGTGTTCATGGCGGTAACTAAGGTATATCTATGTTGTAGTCGACAAGGAGGCCTACCTATGATGCCCGTGCAGTTGAAAATGTTTGCAAGGCAGCCTATGATGTCTGGTTGGAGGCCTACTTATGATGTCAGATTGTTGTACACAGAAATTTTGCGGGATAGTTTGCAAATTGGGAGTTTATGTTTTTCTTAGTTAGCTTTTAAGATTGTTGTAGTTAAAACATGAGATGGAAGCCTCATATTGAATACTTAGCTATGTTACAAATTTATAGTAGTGGCTATCTTCTACATCAGCCTGTGTTCAAATAGTCTATTTTGTATGTTTGTTCACAGAAGTTGATTATCCTAGCATACAACTACCCTCCGGTCGTGAAGCCTTAGATTGAATACAAAGCTATGTTGCCAATAATCTCATAACCTTGCCTGTCACATTGCACCTATGATATGAGGAGTACGACAAATTTTACAAATAGAACATATATAATTTGTGGTAGCAGAATTACATTTAGTACTGAATATTTGATTAATAATCCTTACTCCATATGGAGCAAAGTCTACAACCTTTATATCTAAAGCAGTTTAACTTTGATACTAGGCAGTGGGTATGCTAAGCTTTGCCACTTTCTGAAGTGTGTTGAAGTAGGAGTTCCAGTTCTTGATTTTTCAGGAAACTGAAGAAGAGCGTTTGAGGAAAGAGGAGAAGTGGGAGGCACAGGAAGATAAGAAGGGGAGAAGGGAGGGGGAAAACGAGAAGTTGATCAAGAAGAATACTAGAAACGCCTTACCAGTAGGCTTTCGTTGCAATGTTTTCATGGATTATTGGATGAGTCTTCCTCTTGATTGTTTTTTTTAGGTAAGTTCATCATCACATTGAAACTATGCGATTGATACATGGAGTTTTGTGGATGACCTGATTTATTGGGCCTTTTTGAGATTTTTGTTTGGAATTAATATTCAGCACAACCATTGTCAAAGTATATTGATCAACAGATCAGCTTCTAAATCATTCATCATTTTCAATGCTTTGTGTGATGGGTTCAGTAAGATGATGACATCCGATTAATATCTTGCTGTTTGGGAGGTTTTGACTATATGAAAAATATTGTTTTCTTGCCAGTGAAGATTAGCATGTTTGTACGCCTACCCTATAGTAAATTGCCGTATTCAGATCAATTGTTGGATTATCAGGGTCATGAACTGCTAAAAGATAGTGATGATCCCTTGAGTCTATTATAAGTGCCATTTTAGTTAGATGTCCTTTTTATCGATTTGTTTATGATAATAATTGAGAAATAAGAAGCATTGTGGCATATCAAATATTACCATACATGGAAAATACCCTTTGGAATATGGTGGTAATTACACCTGGTTTTGTATTTTATTTAAAAAAATCAGAAAAATTTAAAATGTTCCAAAACATTTTCCCAACAAACTTGATTTGTCGTTTCTGTCGTACAATAGCATGAACAGTATGGTGTATATAGCGACAAATTTGTTTTTTTCGTCCACAACAACATGAAAGTCATTTCTTGGGGAAAGATTTTATATGGGTGCAACGTAAAAAACATTATTATTGGAGATATATCATGTATGAAGGAAAAACTATGTAAATATCAACCCGTATTTTGATAATTATTTGATGACAAGTGAGACGTGCGTTGCACGTGCAAGCTTACTAGTAATTAACGTAAGTCAAGGAGCGTTGCCACTGTGCTCAATTCAGTGCCACAGTTGAATACATATGCATATACATGCATGCGCGAGAATCTCGATGTGGACTAACGACTGAGATAATAGTACCATATAGTAGTATGCCCCATATTGAATTTTCGCTCATATGGGGTATATATAGGAGTACAACATGGAAAGAGGATTGGAGTACAAGGCAGGTCATTGTTGGTTTAAACCAAATCTATCTTTATCTCTTATAATCCGTAACTAACACATTTATACTTGTAATAGTGTCATATTGATGGAGTGGGGTCGACATGCCACCAAGGTGGATTTTGGTATGCCACCAATAGCGTTCTTTGCACTAAGGCTGGTCATAGTGGGGAGTAACTTAGACTAATGTCATGACACTAGTCTAAGTTACTACCTTCATAATGCAAAGTAACATGATAATAGTGTCGTAGATGGCTTCATTTATTAGCATATAGACTCATCTTGTCTTGAAAAGCGCTATGTTACAGTAACATATTATGTTACCACCTCACATTAAATACTTGCCACATAAGCAAACATTTCTTGTAGTGCGCTATGTTACTAGCTAAGGCTAGCCATAGTGGGAGTAACTTAGGTAGTAACATAACGCATCCCAAGATATATATGCTTATGTAGCATGGAGTTAATAAGGAGAGAGGTGCTTGTGGTAACATAGTATGTTATCGTAACATAACGCATCCCAATGCAAAATGAGTCTACAACATAATAAATGAAGGCTTGCATGACACCGCACTTATGTTACTACCCACTATGATGGTAGTAACATAGACTAGTAACATATGCATGTTACTAGTCTAAGTTACTACTCCATCCGTCTACGAATAAGTGTACATCTACCTTTTGTCCTAATTCAAAGTTTTCAAAATTTGACCAACTTTATAAAAAAGAGTAGTGACATATATGACATCAAATTGGTATATTATGAAAGTACATTTCAAAACGGATCTAGTGATACTAATTTAGTACCATAAATGCTGCTACTTTTCCCTATAAAGTTGATCAAAATTTTAAAACTTTGACTTAGGACAAAAGTTAGATGTACACTTATTCGCGGACGGAGGGAGTACCCACTATGACTAGCCTAATGCACATTCCGCTCGTGCAGGTATGGCCGAGCGCAGCCGTCCTCAACCTCCTCTGGTCGTCGACCGTGCTTTCCACCGCCAGACACAAGTCATCGGTCATCCCCGACCTCGTCTGCCTTTACCGCCTGCCCGTCGGACAAGCTGCTTCGGCGGAGGTGCAACATTGGAGCATGCAGGGGAGACATCCGTGGCACACGACAGTGCTATGCCGGAGGCAACGATGTGGCACGAGCAGCCAAAGATCGTGGTGCGGTGGTGGTAGCAGCACTAAGTAACAGTGACAAGTGAATCACTAGGGTAAGAGGAGGACAGGTCCGCGAGCATGGCATACGTGGCTACCCAGTTCGGTTCAGAAAAAAATCACAAAAAAAAGCTGACGTGGCGTGCACAGAAGTCACTGAAACATTGGTCTAAGCAGTCGGAATGGGGAAAAACTGAGGTAATTAGTGGCACAAATTTGGTTAAATTGGATAAAATGTGGAAAATCTGCTAAATGAGGTAAATGATGTGGCAAACTTGAAACTAAGCGGTAAATGATTTCCCTGCTTCCCCGACATCTCATCCAGGAGCAGACCGCCGTCAGTGGTTACCGGCCTAGATTAGTTCTCCGAAAGTAAGTTAACAAATGATAATTCTTTAGGACTGCTACAACACTTCATTATTTTTTAGCATTTCTCGTTTCTATTTGTAAGCAAACCAAAGTGACAACAGTATACTCCCTCAGTACTGAGCTCGAGACACTTATTTTGGGACGGAGGAAGTAGTTCGTAGCATTAGTTTGCATGATTTGTAGGCCCGCGATAAATAGATGTCAACAGCTGGTTGGTGAGAAATGACAGTTCTAGTGTACTCAATCTCTTCAACTTGCAAAGGCGATGGAGAATGGGACATTGAAGGCACACATATACATGAAATATTTCCATCTGAGGTTTCAGATGTGCATAAATAAGCTCACAAGGGAAACATTGGCATACTAGGGGGAGATGATTGGGATTTGGGACACGGACTCTTTAGCTAGAGATGATTGGGATCTGGGAGCACGCTGCTTGTTGGTAGGGTTGGAAGGTATCAAGAATTTAGTTGTGTTTTTAAGCATGGCATATGGTATGAACTAGGGGGCAACACATGCACGAATCTACTAGCAAATATGAAGTGTTCCATGAAAAAGAGACTCTCCAGATCAAAGTGGGTTGTAGGGACTTAATAATTTGCCGGAAGCCCCTCCCAACGCTACCAGAAATCCAGCTGTGCTTCGTCTGTACTCCAATCTCTGCGCCTTCTTCATTGCCTTAGCACACAGCTTAGCTTAGCCGGTCCTCCTGTGAATCCTTCTCCTTCATCTTCTTCTATGGTGTTAAAGCACATGATGTAGTCAACCATGCTAAGAAACTGGATCAACTTGCTGATTGATCTGAACTGATATATAGATATTCGTTAAAGTACAGATATATAGTAGAAACTGGTGCATTGGAAAAGTAATGTGTGTGAAAGGGCATGAAACTACTGCTGCACAGAAACATAGCTGAAGCGAAATCACTAATTGAGGAGTACATGCATTGCACGTGCACGTTTATCAGTAGAAACAGAGCTGAAGCGAAATCACTAATTGAGGAGTACTCATTACAAAGATCACTCCCACCTTTCCAGGTTGCGACAAGTGACGCACTGCATGTGCGTCACTTGTCGCAACATGAGAGTTTTTCCTTTTTTCGTAGATTCATTTATTCAAAATGTTTTATCTTTTAAAACGTGCGTCCAAATCATGAGCAATTTTCACCGTTGGATTCCTCGCGTCGAGATCTCCAAAACTAGATCCCATGCTGATAAATTTTGACGAATTTTTTTCATGAAAAAAACGAACCGGAAACACGGGTTTTTTCCCTTTCTGAAAGAGGCACGCCCATGCCTTTCGCGAAATCACAACCGTGCCTATCACGGAAGCGAAATCGTGCCTCTCAGGGAAGGATAAAAACAGAAAACGCGTATCTATTTTTTCCGTTTCCGAGAGGCACGACCTTGCCTCTCGCGGAAGCAAAACCGTGCCTCTCGCGGAATAAACAAAATCAAAAAACATGTTTTTCTTTCGTTTCCGTGAGGTGCGACCGTGCCTCTCGCAGAAGCAAAACCGTGCCTCTCGCGAAAGGAAAAAAACCCAGAAAACACGTTTTTTTCTATTTCCGAGGCGCACGACCGTGCCTCTCGCGAAAGCACAAAGCACAACCGTGTCTCTTGCGGAAGCAAAACCGTTCCTCTCGCCAAAGCGAAACCGTGACTCTCGCTAAAGAAAAAAACACGTTTTTTTGCGCTTCAATTTGGTTTTTTATCCAAAAGCTAAGGAAGAACGGTGAAAACCCGAAACGTCGAAAAAACCCATAAAACCGTTTAAAAAGCCGAAAACACGTGCGAAAAAATAAAAAAACAAAATGCGAAGGGAGCGCCCAGAAGGCGACACGTGGCGGATGGCTGAGAGCGCGCCAAGTGGCGCTGATCGTCCCTAAAAAAAAACTGGGCGCGACATTCCATGGGCTGCATAGACTGGGCCTTCTAGGCCCGCATGAGGCAGGGGCCTGCTCATACCCTTCCTCCTCCGTATTGCTCAAAAAAAAAAAACATTCCTCCTCCGAGAAAAAAAAACCTTTCACCTCCAGCCGTTGCCGGCGGCGCCCCCATCCGCGGCGAAGTCGCCGGCGAAGTGGGTCATCTGGCCACAGGGCATTTCCGTCGCCCAGTACCACATATTTCCACCGCGCTCCATCAGCAGCCGCGCCGCCCCTAATCGCCGGCCTCCAGCGAGGGGAACCGCGTTGCCGTCTTCGGCCTGATCCCCCTCAATCCTCAACGGTGGAGGTAACTAACCAACTCCCTTATCAATTACTCGCTCGGCCAGCAATTCAATGATGAAACACTCACGCATGGGTTCTTCAGCAGGGCCAAGCATGGCAGGTCAAGGATAAGGATGGGGATGGGGATGAACCACACCAACGCCAGGCAGTTCAATGTATTGCAATCTATGCCATGATTTGGTGCAACGGCATTACATTATATGGTGAGTCGAAAACCAAATGGGATTAAACTTGGCATAGCTGATGTTGATGTAGTCATGTGTATATGTCTTGCTGATGTAGTGATGTGTATATGTCTTGGTATAGCAGGACATTTTCATGGCTTGTGTTCATTAGTTGGTGGGTGGTGCAGAGAAAAAACCAATTTTTAGGAGGCATCATTATAGTTGACAAGCTTCCTTAGCAATTCTAGTTCTTGCCCCGTGATTATTTTGTCATGAAGCTTATCTTGTGCCCCGTGATTATTTTGTCATGAAGCTTATCTTGGCTATCAAACCATGGACTGTCATCCGAGCTCCTCCTACTCAGCATTTCCAACACAACTGTGCCACAGCCGTAAACATCTGACTTGAAAGATACTCCCTCCGTCCGAAAATACTTGTCATCAAAATGGATAAAAAGGGATGTATCTAGAACTAAAATACATCTAGATACATCCCATTTTATTAATCTTGATGACAAGTATTTCCGGACGGAGGGAGTATTGTTCCAAACTTCAGAAAATATTATAGCATTTAAATATTTTCTGAGTACGACAAGTTAAACAGTTGAAAGCCATATTTTCCACCTTTTGAGGAAGCCGAGCCATCTTTTTAGGCATAAGAACTGGATGCACATCACTACCTCCTCTGCCCTCTGGTCACCATTGTATAGCAAATCTCTCATAGTGCATTTTTTTTTCTTAAAAGAACTCTGAATTTCAGCAGTCCCCACAAAACGAGACATTTTTCCGAAACAGAAATTCTAGTATTGCAGAAGTTTGTAAAGTCCATTTGTAGCCCTCTTCGCCAAATAAGAAATTTTGTCAGATCTGCATGATGGCTACTCCATGTAAAACTGAAGTACTCCCTCTGTTCCAAAATACAAGTCTTTGTAGAGATTTCACTATGGACTACAGACGGAGCAAAATGGATGAATCTACACTCTAAAATGCATCTACATACATCCGTATGTGGTTCATAGTTTAATCTCTCCAAAGACTTATATTTAGGAACGGAGGGAGTATCACATAGGAACTGTGAACCGACAAAGAGAGCTTAGAGACCAATAAAGGAATTCCCTGCCTTTCCAAACTTAGTGGATTATTGTTAGTACAAAAAGCACTTGTTGATACTAAACATTTGGTGTTTATAAGTGTCTCGAAGTCCCAATTTGCTTTCATACGGTGCATCTCTCTGCTTTCTCCACACATGTGGAAAATTTTAAACTTGCTATTAATTTCAAGTACAATTACTATAAACAGATTTGCAACGGGAGAAACTGGACAAAACAATAAAATTGACTTATTTGTCTGTTGTAGAGGCTCAGAAGCTGCTTGGAATCAGCTCAAGACTAAGACGTCTTTATTGACGAAAATGTCTTATTCACAATGACGGTTCTGTGGTTCCCGTGCAACAGAGAAGGATGGCCAGAGCCTTGTTATCTTGGGTTCTCTGGCCAATATGTAAAGAATGCAAACTAGGCATCTTAGTATCTCTGGAGTGCTGAAGCAGCAACATTGACTTCACTGTTGATCAAGTCCTTGAAGTGCCTCCCTCGCTGGTGAATATGGTTACAGGGCTGGAATTGCGTTAGGTTTAGAAGAACCTTATGGGGCCAACCCAGGAAATATGGATCAAGATCGAAGATCCGTGTGGCACTGTTACCTTAATTGATGAAAATGATATGTGTGTGTAGCTATTGGACAAATCTAGGCAATTTACAGTTAGTTTATGAACTTTGCAAGCTAAATTTCGATCTAAGTTCCTTCTCCTACTCACATCTTTGCAAGCTAAGAATCTGAATTCTTTGTATTGAAAATGTAGTAAAATCCTCTCACAGTCAATGGAAGCAAGCATAACATCTCATCAGTTATCAACACTTTTTTGTTATATCCGGGGTGTTTAAGGAAGAGCAAAATTTAATAAATGCATGTACATTTTACAGATTTCTCGTAACGGCTTACAATAGGTTTGAGCCACCTTTTCTCCTTTCGAGGAAATCAAACTGTACCTAATGTCATGAAACCCAAGTGGACATGGCTGCAGAACATAAAGGCACTTGCGGTTACTAACATACGAACTGATCAGTGTTTATTATTTAGTTCCTTGGACTGCCCATTTACTTCTCTGCTTTATTGGAGCAATGAGAATTTTACAACATGTTAGTAATTTTTAATTTCAACCATGATAGCTCAAACCAGATTTGCGCTACAGGTGGAGCTCAAAGTACACAAATGACTTCATCTGTTGTGGATCGAAGAAGGTTTGTATATTATGCAACAGACCATGAATTTTGTTTTACATAAGAGAATCTCCCATGCACATTCTAATTGCCTACCTTGTCAGAATTGTCTCTGTTTCACCTAGGGCCTGATACATCTGAGGCTAGAGGTGGCGCTGAAGAGCTCACATTTCCCATGCTACCAAAATTTGCTGGAGTTGTTACAACAAAGTTATGCTCTATGTTTAGGTCAGCAGTCATGGCACCTTCCAATACTTTTACCACCTCAGACATTTTAGGCCTTTTTTTGCAATCAATCTGCAAGCACCACATTGCAAGCATCATCATCTGAATCACATCTTGCTCATGCGCTTGCATGTCGTTGATGTTATTGTCAATCAAATCTACCAACCGATCACTCTTTACCTTTTCCTCCAATAGGGTGATGAGATGGATGCTCTCTTCTGACCGGGAAGTGTCGAGGTTCTTTCTTCCACTGATGATTTCCATGACCACGACGCCGAAGCTGTAGATATCGGCCTTTTCCGTGATCTGTGATGTCAACCATTCAGGAGCTAAATATCCAGGTGTGCCCCTCATTCTGGTAACAACTTGGCTCATATCCCTGTCTATGAGTTTGCATAGTCCAAAATCAGAAAGTTTAGCATTGAAGTCATCATCTAAGAGGATGTTTTGTGGTTTGACATCCAAATGAGCAATTCGTTTTGTGCACTCCTCATGAAGATAAGAGAGTCCCTTAGCTATATGAGTTATAATCTTGCAGCGCGTGCTCCAATCCAAAGGAGAAGCATCATTGTCATGTCGACAATAGATCCATCTGTCCAAGGATCCTTTGGGCATGTACTCATATACCAAGAGCCTGTGGGATTTCTCTGCACAGAAACCAATCAATCTCACCAGATTAATATGATGAATGCTGCCAATTGTCTGAACCTCTGCCGAAAATTCTCTTTTGCCCTGGCCAGTTCGATCCAAACGTTTTACTGCAATCCTTTCATCACCAAAATGTCCCTTGAAAACAGACCCAAATCCTCCTTCCCCGAGCTTGTCTGCAAATTGCTCGGTTGCTGCTCTTAGCTGTTGAAATGTGAACCTCATTGGTGTTCCTTGTAGCTCCCCAAACTCTTCCTCTTCTTCCATCTCATGTTGTCGTTGTGTTCTTCGTTTACATACAAAGAAGATGACGAGGAACACGATGGTGAGCAAAATGAAGCCGCCTACAGGAGCTACAATTGCAACAACTCTTCTTGTAGCAGAGGATTTCGGTTTCATGCTTGTTGGCCCGGTAGCTGCAGGCAGAGTACTTGGTGTCGGAGGTGTTACCTGGGTCGGCGATAGTGCTTGATTAAAAAGGGGACAAAAGATGACGTGGTAGTTGGTACCTGACGGGCAATTGAAAGTTCTGGTGAAACCATCGTCAGGGTAGCTGTAGGCATCTGGGCACATCCGTTTAAAGAATTTCGAGTAATTTGTGGGGTTGCTTGTCTTGCTTCCATTAAAGCAGTACATGTCCTGCTTGAACACTGTGCACGCGTTGTTACAACCCCCCGGAGCCTTCAGGTCGCCCGGGCACTGTGATGTGATGTTGGCTGTGCAGCGCAGCCCCTTGCCGCACCCTGACCTTCCCTGAACCTGCACCGGCAGTAACTCCATGGGCACGTTGAAGCCGTCGAGGAGGGAGATGTCGAAGAAGTCGTTCGTTTGGTTTTGGCCAAGCGTGAACTCGCCCAGCGTGTTGGGCGGCTGACCATTGCCCTTACAGGCAAGCAAGCCGCCGCAGTCGCCAGTTTGGCATGACCCGTTGCCTTCGCCATGGAATGAGCAGTCTGTGCGTGCCCAGATGCGCCCGCCCATGGTGCCAGTGGGAACGTCCATCTCCCACGTCTCCCCCGGATCGAGCTTCACGCCACCACCAACCGGAACAGCGGCTGGCCACACGGTGTAGGAGCATCGGTTAATGACACTGAATTTGGTGGCCTCGCTGGTGGCAGCGAGGAGTAGGAGGACGAGAAGGAGAGGCGGGAGAGAGAGAGCCGGAGAGGTACTCGCCACTCCCATTTGTGTTATGATTTTGCTTGCACCGAACTTGAATCAGAGTTTGAGTTGCGAACTTGCAACTGGGCTCCTGTGACAGCTAACAACATGGAAGAATGATAGGGGATTGCCGACAGGGACTGCATCTGTGTGTTGAATCATTCAACGGTCAGCATAAAAACAGCCTAACATGCTCTGTAGTGATGACTGTTTGATAGGACCAGACTTGCTTGTGGTGCTTGTTTGCTTGTTTAGTCCGTTTCAAATTTGTACCAGTACTTAGTCTTCCAAAAAAAGGGAATCTGTGCATGTGTATAATCTATTGTTTGATTAATTTTGCTGCCTAAAATAATTCTTGAAGCTGATGTGGAATGCAATTTTGTTTTATGTTTGACTTTCATGAAATCGTTAGATTGCACATCTTAATTTGTTCATTCCTGATCTGCTGTTATGATTTTTAGCTACAGTCAGACCACTGTTTTAAATAGCCCGCTATAGCGTTTACAAAAAGTCTTGCGCTAAGAGACTTTGGTCCAAACAAATGAACAAACATTTTAAATAGCGCGCTATAGCTCCGCTATAGCACGCTATAGCATTTGGAAGAGGTCCGCCGCTAAGATGCTTAGCGCGCTATTTAAAACTTTGAGTCAGACCCAGAATCTTGAGTCAGCAACCATCTAGGTACCTGGTGGTTGGGGACACAAGCTGAAGTTGACAGCGGTTGGCAGCTGCCTGGAAGCAGCTGGAGTCCTCCTTCACTCATCGACCCGTCCTCACTCGCCATAACTCTGTGGTTTGCGTGCAAACAAGGGTGGGCAAAAACCTTGTGATCTTTGTGAACATCTCTGTTAATTGTATTAGCTGGTTGGAATCTTAGGTTGCACCACTTTTTTACTTTTAACACATTTTATAGGCCCGAATCTTAGGTTGCACGACTTTTTTGGTTGTGCCATTGATAGAAATGAATCTGGCAGCTGGTATTAGCTGGTTGGAATTCTATTTCTGATTACTGGTATGTACCTTGTATCTTCCAAATAAATTGTAGTTCTAGTTTTGTTAATTTTTTAGCCTGGTACCACTGTCAAGAAGGGAAAACCACCATGGTTTATTTAAAAATTGCTAAGCAGTAAGCATTGCATTAACACATGAGCAGGTTAATTAAGAGTTCCATTGAATGAACTGGAATAAACAAAGACTTGACCAAGGCTATACCATCTATGTGGCTGAGATTGTCCTACTGAATTAGCCGCCTCATATATATCACATCTGAAAGATATCCCATAATACGAGTATTTGGCAAGCTTTGTTATATTATTTTTAATCTCTCAACATGCTTGCCCTTGCTCCTGAGATAATCTGAGTGCATGAATTCGAAAGTTGGAGGACTAACCCAGTGCCATTAACCTTGCTACCCAGAGAATAGACGCCAGCTTGATCAAGATGATCTTCAAGTACCCCGGGACTGAAAAAGACTAATCTATCCTCTATTTCGGTCTTTATCATGAGTAGCTTGCCAGCATGTCGGGGTCTCATGGGTACTTCTCTCTTAAATTATAGTATCAAATTGTTGTTATGTTTGTAGTTCTGTGCTTGCAGGTTCAAGCTTACTCGATAGCGCATCTGATGCATGAAAGGAATGGATGTGATGGACGCTGACAACAATTGCTCCTGCAAGATCAGTACGCTAAGCATTTCTCAATACTCCTATCAGCCAATGGACCTACGTATCTCGCTGAGAATGAAACTAGAGTTTGCTGCAGTTCTCCCTACAATGTCGAAATGGCTACTGCAAGAGATCATACCGCAAGAATGGTTACATTTTAGTTCGTGCAGCATCAGAGATTTATATATAGTACAGAAATATATTTAATGGTTGATCTAATGAAGCTAGCTAATGGTAAACCTGATAAAATTAATTTGGTGCTGACTAGGGTGGCAAAAGTCTTGTGGCAATGCATGTTTTGCATATTTTTATGTTCAAGAAAACCCAAAAAACTTTGCAACTAGATGCACTGATAGAAAAAGAGGTTATACACAAGCCCAAGAAAGGGCAAAACCCAAAATTACAACGCTACCCCAAATACATGTACCATTTTACTTTCTGTTGCAATGAAGTTAGGTTCAAGCCATATTTTCCCTTTTTGAGGAAATTAAACCATATTTTCCCCTTGTGGAAATTAAGCCATGTTTTAATGTTCGGCACTGCCTATGTCATGAAAACCAAGTACAATCGGTGCAGAACTTAAAGGCACTTGTGGTAACTAACTGATCAATGCTTATTAGTCACTCCCTTAAATATCCAGTTTACTTTCATTTTGTTCATTTTTTTGTTTTACTAGAGCTATAATCATTGCTATTAATTTAACGGTGATAACTAGAAGCAGATATGCATTCACAGAGGAAAACTGAATACAGGAATAAAAAATGAGTTTATGTGTGGTATAGATCAAAGGAAAATTGTGATATTGAGATATTCTCATATGGATATTCTGCAGGTAAAATTAACCCAAGATAAGGGATTCCGAATTATAGTAATTTCAGCAAACAAATAGTAAAGACCAGGGCTTCTGTTCTAAGTAACAGAACCTACTGCTCACAATCTTATTGGATATCTTCTCGGGACGGTCTCATTTCACCTGGGCCCTGATAGATCTGAGTCTACAGGTGGAGCTGATGAGTTCACACTTCCATCATTACCAAAATTAGCTCGACCTGTTGCGACAAAGTTATAATCTATGTTGGTGTCAACATCCATGACACCTTCCAGGACCGTGACGACTTCGGACATTTTAGGCCTTTTTTGCAATCAATCTGCAGACACCACATTGCAAGCATCATCATCTGAGTTACATCTTGCTTGTGTGCGTGCATGTCATTGCTGTTATTGTCAATCAAATCTACCAGCCGATCACACTTCACCTTTTTCTCCAATAGGGTGATGAGATGGACGCTCTCTTCTGACCGGGAAGTGTCAAGGTTCTTTCTTCCACTGATGATTTCCACGACCACGATGCCAAAGCTGTAGACATCTGCCTTTTCCGTGATCTGCGATGTCAACCATTCTGGAGCTAAATATCCAGGTATGCCTCTCATTCTGGTAACCACTTGGCTCATCTCCCTATCAATGAGCTTGCATAATCCAAAATCAGAAAGTTTAGCATCGAAGTTGTCATCTAAGAGGATATTTTGTGGTTTGACATCCAAATGAGCAATTCTTTTTGTGCACTCCTCATGAAGATAAGAGAGGCCCTTAGCTATGTGAGTTATAATCTTGCACCGTGTGCTCCAATCTAGAGGAGGAGCTTCATTGTCATGTCGACAATATATCCATCTGTCCAAGGATCCTTTGGGCATGTACTCATATACCAAGAGCCTATGGGATTTCTCTGCACAGAAACCAATCAATCTCACCAGATTAATATGATGAATGCTGCCAATTGTCTGAACCTCTGCTGAAAATTCACTTTTGCCCTCACCAGTTCGATCCAAACATTTTACTGCAATCCTTTCATCACCAAATTGTCCCTTGAAAACTGACCCAAATCCTCCTTCCCCGAGCTTGTCTGCGAATTGCTTGGTTGCTGCTTTTAGCTGTTGAAATGTGAACCTCATTGGTTTTCCTTGTAGCTCACCAAAATCTTCTTCTTCTTCCATCTCATTCTGTCTTTGTTTTCTTCGTTTACATGTAAAGAAGGTGATGAGGAACAAGATGGTGAACAAAATGAAGCTGCCTACAGGAGCTAGAACTGCAACAACTCTTCTTACAGAGGCAGCTTTCAGTTTCATGCTTGTTGGGGTCAGAGCTGTTACATCGGCCGGGGGCGCAGGCATGGGGCTTTCAGCTGTAGGCGATATTGCTTGATTAATCAGGGGACAGAAGATGACTTGGTAGTCTCTGCCTGTCGAGCAAGTGAAAGTGGAAAAATCATTGGGATTGCTGTAGGCATCTGGGCACAACCGCTTAAAGAAGACCGAGTTAATTGTGTAACTGCAATTGCTTTCTGCGCTCCTAATACATGGATTTTTACACCCTCCTGGAGCCTTCAGCTCTCTTGGGCACTGCGATGTGATGTTGGCTGCACAACGCGGCCCCTTTCTGCACCCTGACCTTCCCTGAACCGGCACCGGCAGGAAGTCCATGGGCACGTTGAAGCCATCAGTGAGCGAGATGTCGAAGAAATCATCATCACTTTGGCCTTGGCCAAGCCTGAACTCGCCAAGCGTGTTTGGGGGTCGACCACTAACCGTACAGGCGAGCAAGCCCCTGCAGTCGCCAGTTTGGCATGACCCGCCTTCACCAAGGAGTGAGCAGCTTGTGCGCGCCCAGATGCGCCCTGCTGAAGTACCAGCGGGCACGTTGTCACGCCCAATATGCGACCCTATCCAAAAGGAACTCGAAGGTCCCACCAAAGATAAACCCGCATATTGAAATGCTTTTGCAAGATGGATATCATTACATCAGCATTACATAATAGATGGGGATACATACAAAAGGCATACAATGCCACACGAGTACAACATCATAATACACACACGAAACGGAGCAGTATGCAGAGAGTTATGATGCATTGAACATGGCATGATAATGTAAACGATACGGGGACTTAGTGGAAATTTCGGGTCAACCTCTTTGGATCTGGATCTGGGGCACGCGGATCGAGGCGGGCTGGGCTCGGCGGAGAGCTCGCCGGAGATGCGGGAGGAGGTGGCCGACAGGGTCGGAGAGGGCGGATCCGGCGGCGCCTTGCCGGATCCGGGCGAGGGCGAGGCGCGCGGGGCGGCGCGGGGTCGGCGGCGGCCGGGGCGGGGTCGGCACGAGACGGCGCGGCCGCGGTGATCGACGCCGGCGAGGATGGCCGCGGGGTCGGGCAGCTCCGGCCAGGGCAGGCGGCAGCGGAGGAGGCGCAGGGGGGCGGCGCCCGAGGGAGAAGAGGCACTACTAGGGAAAAGCCTAGCAGCAGCGCGTGTTTTGGGCCTATCAGTAGCGCGGGTACCGGCGCTACTAATAAGGCGCTACAGCTAACGTATAGTAGTAGCGCCCGTTGACCCACGCTACTGCTACTAATGAATAGCTGTAGCGCTCTTTGGAAAAGGGCGCTACTGATATTATCTGCAGCGCTTTTCGGCAGGAAGCGCTACTGGTAAGTAGGCGCTACTGCTAAATTTCCCCCCTCGCTACTACTAGTTTTATTAGTTTTTTTCCTGCATATTTGTTTTTTATTTGTTTTATATTTGAATAGGCTTTATACAATAATCTTTAGCATATCATCCACATACAAATGTAATCATAGCATATACATACAATTAGTCTCATCAAATCATGTCATCATCATAATCATCATCCAACACAAAGTGGTCTCGTCATCAATCTCGAAAATAGCGATACAAGTCTCGATTACTTGCAAATACATCGTCATCCATCTAAACAATGATATACGCGAGAATAGCTATCACTTTGAGTACATGAGTTCGTATCCCTCTCTCACATTAGCGTGAACCTAAACTAAGTACTGCGTGTCACTCAGAAACCAAAAACCGGTACACCTGGGCCTGACACTCCGGCCACTTGTCGTATATATACTCCTGGCGTAGCACTTCTTCGCCATCTATGATCTATGCACCTGCATCGTCACATGAGTCGATGATATGCAACATATATAGTTGAGCAACAGAAAGAGACAGACTTGGCAAAAATAGGAACAACATATCATAAGCATAAATAACAAAGCTCATCGTACCCAAAATGACCTAACTAGAGTGATTTTCGCTAGTCGAGGAGGAGGACGGTTTAATTACATGACAAATAAAGTTTCACCGTGCATAACTCAAAGTTTTGTCATAAAAGAAAGTATGGACTAAACGGACACATTGTCATATATCGACAATCACTCCATCATGTCGTGCCATCCATCCATGTCAGGGAGATAGTCATCGAGCTTAGTGAAAGGCTTCATGTCGAGACGCTGAGAGGCTATCCATGTTCGGACGTCTTCCCGCGACATTTGTCCTTCTGCATGGAACATCCCTGTTTTTCCGACGACCTCATTCATGATGATTTGGGCAAGTTCGCGCTGGATGTTATAGAACTCAGCTCGAAGTCGATGATCCTCGATATCTCCTATGTCCTTTGCCCATTAAAGAATATGGGCATCGCCAGATCTAGGTGCCATGTGAAGGTTCTGGTGATCCCGTCTGTACTCCAGCATGTGGTGTAGGACATAGAATCCATCATTAAGAGAATCGTTCGGTTGCTGGATGCAGCAGAAGTCGGTCTTATGGTTGAAGGCGGCCCTGCCGCCCCTTCTCTTCTTGTCCCTAACCTCTCCACCCCTTGCTTGGTAGTAAAACATAGCACTGTTGAGAACATCTTTGATGTGGGTGTAATCCTTTTTGTGAATGTTCTTCGACGAGTCCAAGTAAAGAGCGTGGGAGAATCGGGGGTAGATGATGATGAGGACGGCGCGCTCGCCGCTGCGCAAAATAAGTACACCTCAAATTAATTAGCCTTCACCGTGCAAATGAATTATTGAAATCGAAGGAAGGATAGCAGCGCGGATGACTTACACGGGATGATAAGGCACGAGAATCGCCTCCTTGTCCTTATTGGCGAGCATGAAACTGACGATGTAATCCCTCGCGTATTCACGATGCTGTGCATAGACTCCCAAGAAGCCCTCGTGCATGTAGTACGGGTCAGCGACACAGATAAAACGTATCTGCTCAACCCCAATGATGTAGTTCATGTGCAAGGCATAAAGGCGGACAAACGTAAAATCCAGCTTCTTCACGTGAAACATGTCGAATATGTAATCGAATCGGAGGAAGAACTTATCCGCGGGGAAGCCGTCGACGTACGACATTTGCCACGGAACGTTAACCACGTAGAGTGGGTATCCTGGATCTTTCGAGGCGATGAGGCCTTTCTCTACCCGCAGCACATCGTCATGAAGTCTCCTTAGATCGCCGAATCTGGCCCGTAGCGCTGTTTCAGGTAGGATTGGTCGACCGGGGATATGCCATTTATCCGCATCGGGGATATCTACACGGTCCTGAAGCCGAGGCTGCTGAGGCGGCTGGATCATAGAATCAGCTTTTTTGCCTTTCCTCGCTCTCTTCCTAGGCTTCTTTACCACCAGATGGTCGTCAATAACACGTTGAGACGGTAATTCAGGCACCGACTCATGATGCTCAAACCCCGAGGAGGCGCCAGTATAGACATACTGTTCAGCGCCATCGTCATCCTCATCCTCATCCATGGCGACATCATCAACGACTAATGGAGCCACCTGCTTACCCCGTCCGCTATCACCCAACCCGACACCCGACGCTAATTGGGTAGGTGGGGTGTTGATGTTCATACCTTGCTGAGGCTGCGTGCTCGTGGGTGTGCTCCCGGCCGCCTCCAGACGAAGCAGACTCTTTGGCCACAACATGACCCACCCATTGCAACAATCACCAAGCCGCCGCGGGGTCTCGTCGTCATCCCCCCCTAGTATTAGAGGAGGCAAATTCTCGTGGCCCGGTTTGACACTGGCCACGGAAACCTTGAAGACGTTCGGGGGGATCGACCGGCTGTGGAACAATGGTTCCTTCGGCTCCATTATCGTCCCCTTCCCCACGTCCACCTTCTGTTCGCCGATGGTGTACAATATGGTGCACGGGGTTTCGTCGGCCTGCAAAGAAAAGTCTGCGACGTGAGACATCCGAAAGGCAACGAAAACGGGAGATTATACATTTATATTGAAGGGGTTCGGTGTGGCAGATACCGTGAGGGCGTCGAGCTCAGCCAAAGAGGAGGCACCACCGAGCACGGCCGGTGCGGCAGCCGGTGCAGGAGCAGGTGCGGGAGCCGGTGCGGGAGCATGTGCTCCCAAGAAGTCAGCAAGGGGAAAGTCTTCTGCAATTTTTTCTAGATTTTGCCTTGTCCAAGTGTGAACGCCCGTCACCAAGGAAGTAGATTTATCTGCAATTCGTCTGCCGCCCGGTAGACGTCGTCGCAATCACCAGAACCCTGTCCTTCATCGTTGCTAGCCATGTTTCCTATGATTAAATCTAGTCAATTAATTCTAGACCTAATAAAATGAATAATGACATAAAAAAGGACAATTGTTTTGCAGGAATGTTGACTCCTTCCTGGTGCGGCAAATCCCGGGCACTCGATATGTCCTAGTTTGTAGCACAAGTCATGCCGAAATTCACGGGAAATTTCGGCATGACCTTTACTAAAAAGTGGACAAATCGAGAACCTGAAATTTTCCGTAACAGAAATGAATCAACATTCCGGCAAAACATAGGCCACTCAGCATCATTCCCTGGAAACAACAAAGCCACTTGGGCACAATCGAACAACTTCAATGAAAAGATATAACATGACCACTTCAATGAAAAATAAAATTTGCCTAAATTATTTTCCTTAAAAAATAGTGGTCTTTTCAAAATCAAAAACCTTTGCCAATCTACTTAACCTAGCTTGTTAATCCAACGAACCTAATTAACCTACCTATTTAACCTAGTTAGTTAATCTAGTTTACCTAGATAATTAACCCTAATTAAACTAGTTAAGCAGCTAGTTCTCTGTCAAAGCCTAAAATAAATTTTTGCACTAATTAACCTGGATAATTAACCTAATTAAACTAGTTAACCTGACTAGTTCTCTGTCAAAGCCCTAACTAAGTTTTTGCACTAACCTAGATAATTAACCTAATTAAACTAGTTAACCTAACTACTTCTCTGTCAATGCCCTAACTAAATTTTTGCCCTAACCTAGATAATTAGCCTAATTAAACTGGCTAACCTATGCATGAGAGAGAGAGGAGGGGTGGGGGCTTACAGATGATGGCTCCGGTGGTGGCGACGGAGGCAGTGGTGGCGAGGGAGGCAGGGGCGTCTCCGGTGACGGCGAGGGAGGCAGGGGCGTCTCCGGTGACGGCGAGGAAGGTGGCGTCGACGGTGGCTCCGGTGGCGTTGACGAGGCCGCGCGGCTCCGTGGCGTTGGGGGCGGCTCCGGTGTCGTCGACGGCGCACGGCTTTGGTGGCGTCGTCGGCGGCGGCGAAGTGGGGCGACTGTGAATCGGGGAGACGGCGGCGCGTGCGGGGGGTGGGTTTAGGGATTTGGCGGAGAAGTGGTGGCCGGGGGGGGGGGGGGGGAAACGGTTTTTTGGCTAAGTCAAACTTAGCGGTAGCGCGTTTCGCAAAACGCGCTATAGCTAAGATAGCTATAGCGGTTTCTGCAAAACGCGCTGCTGCTATAGCTATGTAAATTTCTTTCTTTTTTTTATTTCCTATTCTGTTTCTATAGCGGGGGTCTAGGACACGCGCTGCAGCTACGTTAGCTATAGCGCCTCTTACAAACAAACGCTGCTGCTATGCCTTCCTCCGATTTTTCGCTTTTTCGTTTATTTTGCTTTACATTTTATTTTTCCCTTTCTCCTTTTTCTATTTCTTTCATTTTCATTTACTTTTCTATTTGTTTTTCATCTTATTTTATTTCCATTAGTAGTAGCGCTCTTCCAAAGAAACGCGCTGCTAATTATGCTCTAGCAGTAGCGCGTTTCTTCGAAGCCCGCTACTGCTATGCGTAGCCTAGCATTCTGCCAATGGGAATATTAGTAGTAGCGCTTTCTTTACCACAAGCGCTACTGCTAAGTTTGTATCTGTAGCGCGGTTTTTCTTTGATCGCTACTGCTATATAACACTAGTGCACTTTTTTGACCCGCGCTGTTGCTAAATTTCTGTGTATAAGGTTTTCCCTAGTAGTGAGGTGGGGGCGCTCGGGGCCCCGAGCGGCGGTGCAGGGAGGCGCCGGCGAGGCGGCGGGGCGCGCGGGGCACGGGGCGGCGCGCGTGGGCCTGGGCGGGCCGCGCCTGGGCCCGGCGGGCTGCGGCGGCGGGGCGCGGTGGCTAGAGGCGGAGAGGCCACGTGGCGGACGCGGATTGGCCGGGGCGGCGGTGGACATGTCCGGGCGGCGGGGGAGATGTGTCCGGCGGCGCAGAGGAAGAGGAGGCTTTTGTACCGCGAATTTCGGGGGAGGAGACTTATTTATAGATAGAGGGAGCTTGGAGTGTCCAAATGGAGTGCGGTTCTCGGCCACGCGATCGTGATCGAACGACCGAGAGCATAGAGGGGGTTAGGAAGGGTTTTGGGCCACTTTGGAAGGGTGTTGGGCTGCAAGACAAAAGAGGCTTTTACGGTTACCCGGTTAACCGTTGGAGTATCAAACGGACTCCAAATGGCACGAAACTTGACAGGCGGTCTACCGGTGGTGTACCAAGGCCGCTTGGCAAACCTCGGGCCATTCCGAGAATGTTTAACACCCGCTCACAACGAGAGACAAAAGGGGGACGCCGGAGGACATAGGAGTGCCGGATTGCAAAACGGACAACGGGGAAAATGCTTGGATGCATGATATGAACACGGATGCGAAATGAGATGCACATGATGACATGGCAAATGCAACACGCAATCAAAATACATGGCAATGACGGAGAATAACTGGCGGACACCTGGCGCAATGAAACCGGGGCGTTACAGCTCTCCTCCACTAACAAGAGATCTCGTCCCGAGATCTTAGGACCGAGACGGAAGGGAAAAGGGATGGGGTGAAACAAGAACTCAAGAGAGTAAACAAAGAATTGAGAGCCCTCGAGAAGAAGAGAGGAACGACGAGAATGACGAGAATCGAAAGCTCACGGAATCAGATAGACTATGAAACCACTCCGGTTAGAATGAGATAAGAATGAATAAGACTGAAAGGATTTAAGCAGCATTCCGACTGAAAATGGAAGGAATAGAACATGAACTTGAGATGATGGAATGATACTTTATGAAGACATGACACAAAACCTTCGGAAAGAATTGAAAAAGTGGAATGAAAAGAACGGAGAAGAAGACGACATCTTCTACCACGAATGGAATAGAAAGCAACCTTAGAAGAAAGGATTGAATAGAATTGTTGAGAAAATCAACAACGAAAAGAATAAGCTTGTTGTGGACTTATCAAAAACAACTCAAAACTTGAGGTGAAATTATACCACAACCAAAAGTCAAAATAGCTGAGCGGAACGAAGAAAATGCAAAACTCCACTTGAAAAGAATACGGAGAATTAATTGCACTTTGAGACGCAAGAGGAAAAGATACTTGAGCTCCTTCGAGAAGAAGCTTGATGAACACTTGAGGAATGAATGAAATCATGAAGAACCACCATGAAGAACTCTGGTGACAGAAGGATGATGAGATAGAATAAAGGAAGAAAGAATAAGACGAGCCTTGCGATGATATAGATGGAGGTTCCGACGAAATGACCGAGGAAATTTGAACTCCGGAAAGGAAAAGATGAAAACACTTGAAACTAGAATTTATTCATCACAAACAAACTCTGAAGGAGGGGATTAAACACTTGGAGGAAATAAGAATAAGATTTATTGTATACTTACCCTTCATCAAATTAAATTGATGACAAGCAATGGATTTTGCATACTACTTATTCTTCTTGAAAAGGATTAAGGAGTGACATATCGCAAACTTGAGAAGGTCTTCATGAACCACCGCTAGGATTGAAAGAACGAATGAATTAATATGATAATCAAGGAAAAGAATCTTGAACGAACCACCGTAAGAATTCCAAAAAGACTGATGAAAGAGAAATGAATCACCGGGAAGAATTAGAAGAACAAATATGCTTGAGGGGATTTAGATGCAAAAGAACGAAGAGATCATGGGCTGATTAAAGAACACTTGAACGAAGCACCGGGATAAATAGAGAACGGTATATGAAATGTGAGGACGAAGAATTCTTCTAGAACGATGGCCTCCGGTGAAAAGAAACGGGAAAACAACTCCTGACATACTCCGGATGGGTAAGAAAGAATATCTGACAAACGGAATAATATGAGAGGATAACATGAAGCTAGAACCATGAATCTTCGGAAGAACGGACAAGATTTAGAGGAAAAACTCTTCTTCGATCTTCAAATGACGATGAGAAACACCACCAAAATAACTGAGGTACTTCGGTAGAATGAAAAACGAAAAGGTTGAGGAAACCATGAAAAGAATTTGAAAGCGATCTTAGGGAAGGCCTGTGACTGATGGAATTCATTCTTACGTCACACTTGAAAAGAATTATGAATGACTCCGGGGAAATTAGAAGAGTCAGGTAAGATCCTGGGAAAAGACCTGTGGGTTAGGGCCCACTAAAAGAAAAAAAACACCATTGAAAAGGATTGTTGAACAGGTAGATGATGCACCGGAACAATTGAAATATTTGCATGAGGTGACAACCTCGAATTAATTGGAACACAGATGAATCTTCTGAGATGTCTTGAACACTCCGGATGGGTAAACTGGCGAGAGACGAACGAGCAAGGAGAACACTTGAGCTGAGGGAAAAGACACGATCGACACCGAAAAACTTGAATTGAGTCCACCGGAAGAGAAATGGATGAAGAATGACGAACGAGACGAGAATCCACCGGTTGAGATAATTAAGGGAAGACTGAAGATGCTCTACACGAATGAAATTGATGCTTGAAACAGACTCAGGCTCCGGGAAGAAGAGGGTGGGAGGGCGGGAAAACAAAGTTAACTTGGAAGGGGAAAACGACGAATATCTTGAAGAGAAAACGCCGGTTGAAATCATTGAGGAAAGAAAGCAAAGACTTCACACGAGTAGGATGGATACTCGAATATGGACTCCGGTTCCAAGGAGAAAAAGGGTGGGCGGGTGGGAAAGAAAACAACTGAGGATTGAACTTGGCAAAGATGAAGAGACTCGAGTCAACTTGACGAGAAATGCGCCGGATGAAAAGAGCTGAGAACCAACGATCGGAAAACCCACTGCGTGATCCTAAAGAAAAATTTGAAGGGGAAGAGGAGTAGTTCAAAACATCTACGTCAAGATTCCTCACCAGAGCGACGAAGGGGCTGAGGAGTAAAAAGAATCCTACTCTCCGATATAACTAGACTCCGAAAACAGTTTTCTTCTAGACTCAACAACGGCCAAACTACACGATCAATCAAGGGGGCTCATAAGGTCGGTCTAGGCTCTGATACCAACTTGTCACGCCCAATATGCGACCCTATCCAAAAGGAACTCGAAGGTCCCACCAAGGATAGACCCGCATATTGAAACGCTTTTGCAAGGTGGATATCATTACATCAATATTACATAATAGATGGGGATACATACAAAAGGCATACAATGCCACACGAGTACAACATCATATTACACACACGAAACGGAGCAGTATGCAGAGAGTTATGATGCGTTGAACATGGCATGATAATGTAAACGATACGGGGACTTAGTGGAAATTTCGGGTCAACCTCTTTGGATCTGGATCTGGGGCACGCGGATCGAGGCGGGCCGGGCTCGCCGGAGAGCTCGCCGGAGATGCGGGAGGAGGTGGCCGACGGGGTCGGCGAGGGCGGATCCGGCGGCGTCTTGTCGGATCCGGGCGAGGGCGAGGCGCGCGGGGCGGCGCGGGGTCGGCGGCGGCCGGGGCGGGGTCGGCACGAGACGGCGCGGCCGCGGTGACCGACGCCGGCGAGGATGGCCGCGGGGCCGGGCAGCTCCGGCCAGGGCAGGCGGCAGCGGAGGAGGCGCAGGGGGGCGGCGCCCGGGGGAGAAGAGGTGCGGGCGCTAGGGGCCCCGGGCGGCGGTGCAGGGAGGCACCAGCGAGGCGGCGCGGAGCTCGCCGGCGGCGAGGCGAGGTCGCCGGCGGGATGCGCGAGGCGGCGGGGCGCGCAGGGCACGGGGCGGCGCGCGTGGGCCTGGGCGGGCCGCGCCTGGGCCCGGCGGGCTGCGGCGGCGGGGCGCGGTGGCTGGAGGCGGAGAGGCCACGTGGCAGACGCGGATTGGCCGGGGCGGCGGCAGACATGTCCGGGCGGTGGGGGAGATGTGTCCGGCGGCGCAGAGGAAGAGGAAGCTAGGGTTTGTACCGCGAATTTCGGGGGAGGAGACTTATTTATAGATAGAGGGAGCTAGGAGTGTCCAAATGGAGTGCGGTTTTCGGCCACGCGATCGTGATCGAATGACCGAGAGCATAGAGGGGGTTAGGAAGGGTTTTGGGCCACTTTGGAAGGGTGTTGGGCTGCAAGACAAAAGAGGCTTTTACGGTTACCCGGTTAACCGTTAGAGTATCAAACGGACTTCAAATGGCACGAAACTTGACAGGCGGTCTACCGGTGGTGTACCAAGGCCGCTTGGCAAACCTCGGGCCATTTCGAGAATGTTTAACACCCGCTCATAACGAGAGACAAAAGGGGGACGCCGGAGGACATAGGAGTGCCGGATTTCAAAACGGACAACGGAGAAAATGCTCGGATGTATGAGATGAACACGGATGCGAAATGAGATGCACATGATGACATGGCAAAATGCAACACGCAAGCAAAAGACATGGCAATGACGGAGAATAACTGGCGGACACCTGGCGCAACGAAACCGGGACGTTACACACGTTCAGCGTCCTCGTCTCCCCCGGATCGAGCTTCACGCCACCTCCCGGCAGAGCGGCTGGCCACACGGTGTAGGAGCATTGGTTGATGATTTTGAATGTGGTGGCCTCGCTGGTTGCAGCAAGTAGGAGTACGAGGAGGAGAGGCAGGAGCTGGAGAGCCGAAGAGGTACTCGCCACTGCCATTTTTGTTATGATTTTTTGCTTGCACACGTTAACTTGAAACAGAGTCTGAGTTGGAAACTTGCAACAGGGTGGAAGAGTGGTAGGGGATTGTAGATAGGGACTGCATCAGTGTGTTGAATCATTCAACGGTCAGCATAAAAACAGCCTAACATGCCTATAGCCATGACTGTTTGATAGGAACAGACTTGCTTGTTTGCTTGTTTAGTCCCTTTCGAATTGTAGCTGTACGTCTTCCAAAGAAAAATAATGGAAATATATGCATGTGTATAACGTGTTGTTTGATCAATTTTTCTGCCTAACAAATTCTTTAAGCTGATTTAGACCTAAACCCTAACTGCACACTTTTCTGCCTTTCAGGAAATTGTTAGGTTGCACATCTTAATTTGTTCATTCCTAATCTGTTGTTATGATTTGTCGTGGCATTCCTAATCTGGAATTTGGAGTTAGCAACAGTTTAGAGGTAACCTGGTGGTTGGGGCCAAGCTGAAGCTGACAGCGGTTGGCAGCTGCCTGGAAGCAGCTGGAGGCCTCCTTCACCCGTCGACTGGCCTAGCTATTATATGCCGTCAACCACATGGAGCCATGCATGTCTCACTCACCATAACTCTGGGGTTTGCGTGCAAACAAGGGCGGCGAACATCTCTGTTGATTGGTAGCTGTTTTTTGTAGAGCTGAATCTGAGGTACGTTGCGCGCCTTATGTTGGTTGTGCCGTGGACAGAATTTAATCTCGCAGCTGGTATTGCACCATCTTAATTAGCTGATAGTAATTCTATTCCTGAGCACTGGTATGTACTTCAATTCTCTCTTCCAAATTAATTTAAGTTTTATTTTTGTTCATTTTCTAGACTGTCCAGCAGGGAAAACCACCATGGTTTATTTTTGAATTACTAAGCAGTGAGCATTGCATTGACACACGAGCAGGTTAAGAGTTCCATTCAATGAACTGGAATTGATAAGCTTTGTTCTTTTTTTCATCTCTAAAACATGCATGCTTGCCCTTGTTCCTGGGATAGCTAGCCTGATTTCATGAATCCCTAAACTTTGAGGACATCCAGAGAACAGACGCAAGCTTGATCAAGATGGTCTTCGAAGTACCTCAGCATGTCACGGTCTCACTGGTACTTCTATCTTAAACATACACTCAAGCTTGTGCTGTCTCCTACGTATCACGTATGGTCCAGGGAAAAGCTCTGTGGTTCGAGGAAATGAATGAATGCTTATAGCAGGGACAGCTGTGTTCCTGATGCCGCGTTCTTGTGACTTACGAATGTGTCCTGAAATGACCTGGAAATGAGAATACAAACGGAATTTCAGTCAAGAGTGTGCTGTACTGATAGCTATGTGTGAACCATTGGAGAGCAAGTATTGGAGAAGCAGCAGCAATCGAAATGACTTCGCATAAACTTCAGTCGTGTAAACAATCGAAATGACTTGTGAAACCGTGCTTACACCACTTCTTTTGTATAGGAAAGATTATGTGACATCACCATGTAAGGTCAAATGGATGCATATATGCAAACCACGTTCGGGCCATGCTTTGTCTTTATTCAAAATAAACATGCTGACTTTGCCAGCCCAAATGCCAAAAAAAATAAGCAATTTCTTAGCAAATCTGTTAAATCGGACCAAATGGAATTTTTCGTCAGGTCCACACTACCTCCTGCTGTCAATCTCAAGGAAAACAGAAGCACTGGTGGATCTTGAACACATCAGATTTGACAATGGCAACATAATGTTTAAACTTTAAACCTCAGCTGAGAACAAGAATAAACAGAAATATAAGTTTAGGTGATATATACTTGGGCCTGAAACTCGTGGCTAACGAGAAGAGCTGTCAAGCACAACCATACAAACCAAGCAAGGTATGATGAAATCTGACTTGAAATAATACTTGGGGAAGCTGAAAATCCCTGAATAGGATTAGGTATTCAAAAGCATCTTGCTACATTGTTAAGTTGGCTAGATAAAGGCACAATAGGTTTTTTTTTTCAGATAACATAGAAGCACTGTTGACCGCATTGATGTGATGCGACAAACTCTGCAAGAGCTCCAGTAGCCATTCCTTCACCTTGAGAAACAAATTCATTATCAGCTCGGCGACATAAATAAGAGCTATGTAAACATATATCATATTCCTATCTATATCTACTAGGAATACTGATGAAAAGATAAACATCCTTGAACCCTTTTTCTTTCGCCTCGCTTTATATATAAAGCAACAACCAAACAAGTACAGGACCAAACAATACAAGATAGTGAAGTGGCCCTCATACAATGCCGATCCCAGGATACTGGATCACACATGACACAAGCGACTACGCTACCGAAAGAGAGTCCAGGAAGATCGAGTACAACCCGGTAGGGCGGCGGCCCGGTGAACCGGCGGCGGTTGCCGGCGGTAGGCGCGGTGGCGGTGCTGCCCTGGGCGGCAGGGCGGCGTGGTGGCGTCCGGTCGCCGGCGGTGCGCCCCCGGCCCAGATCTGGGCCCTCCCGGCCCCATCTGGGTCCTAGCGGGCTGGCCATTGGCCTGGCTGTGACGTCCTCTGCGTGGCGCGGAGGAGCGGCTCGGACTCGAGGTGGTGGCGCCGACGGCATGCCTTCTGCAGCGTGAAGGCGGGAGCTTTACGGGCATCTAAGGACCCGGCCGGACCTGTGGGCCCACGGAACTGGTATGTTCCTGCTGTCACGTCCGGTCGGTTACTGTCGTTGACGGTGGAGGTTGGGCCCTCCCACGTGCCGACGATGCTGTTGTCGAGAGTCCTGGCTCCTCTTCTTCACTGTGCAGGCCTCTTTCACGGTGTCGTGGTGAGACGGCGCGGAAGCTTCAAGACCGTTTTGGCGCAGAGTGATGGTTTGCTTGGTGGCGTGCTTCGGAGCGCCCGAGGTGAAGGTTGGGATCGGGAGAAATCCCTGTCGGCCAAGCTGACTCCGACGCAGTGGTGCCTGAGGGTGTCGCCGAAACTTCCTGGAGGGCGTCAAAGGTACCCTTCCTCTCTCCTCGTCGCGTACCGGGGGAAACCCTTGGCAGCAGCGTCGTCATCGTCGCGTCCCTTCTTGGAGGTGTTGATTGGTACCGGCGCTTCGGAGTATAGGAGCTTAATGGAGGATCCCCGGTGGGCGCGGCGGTCATGAAGCTTCTTCGTTTTTGTTGATCCGCCGGTGTCGGCATTTGTTTCTTTTCTTTTTCTCTTTCTTTTCTTTTGGGCGTGCCTGTGCTGCTTCCGCCCCAGCACCTATCTGCTTGTACCGGTGATGTTTGCTTTGTAATACAAAGAGGGGGGAAACCCTATTTCGAGAGAGATCGAGTACAATGCCATGCTACGTCCTATAACACCTAAGCTCACGACAACGCCCTCAAGAGGGAGAACGGCGCTGAGCGTCGCCGCTGCTGAGTCGTGACGGACAAGGGTCTTCACCCGGAGCCCTAGGAGAGAAGCACCACGACGACGCCTTCAAGAATAGAGCGGCGCCCGCGAGCGCCGTCGTCTTCGGCGACTAAGCGTGGAGCTTCCGCTTTGCAGCTTCCCCGTGCCTCTACGAGGTCTTCAAGACAAGCGTAACGAGACCAGATCCTCAAGTCCGGGTCGGGGTGCACCACTGCCAAACATAGCGCGCACCCGAGCCACCCGCCACCCACACGACCAAGAGGGAAAGCCACCACCATCGCCATGGTGGCCGCCGGAGAGCCCACAATGCGGACCACCATCCGGAGCTGCCGCCCGACATCCATTTCCCAGACACCACCAACCGTCCGCATCGCAGTGCCTCAACCTCGAAAGGAAGAGTAAAAGGCGTCTCCCTTCACTCTTTTCCCGACATCAGTTAGGGAACCCGGGCTGACGCCTCCAGGTAGGAGGCATCCACGCCTGCGTCCCTAGCCAGTCCCGATGGACCGAGGGAGGCGCAATCCCATGACTACCGACGGCCGCTGCCGAGCAATCTACCACGACGCCATGGCCGTTGTCGGTGTCAAAACCGGCGGATCTCGGGTAGGGGGTCCCGAACTGTGCGTCTAGGCGGATGGTAACAGGAGACAAGGGACACGATGTTTTTACACAGGTTCGGGCCCTCTCGATGGAGGTAAAACCCTACTCCTGCTTGATTGATATTGATGATATGGGTAGTACAAGAGTGGATCTACCACGAGATCAAGGAGGCTAAACCCTAGAAGCTAGCCTATGGTATGATTGTTGTTCTATCCTATGGACTAAAACCCCCCGGTTTATATAGACACCGGAGAGGGCTAGGGTTACATAGAGTCGGTTACAATGGTAGGAGATCTACATCTGTATCGCCAAGCTTGGTGGGAGCGACTGAAGGATTCTGTCAATGACCGCCTCGTCCGGGAGGTTAATGTCCAGCTGGGACAGGCGGTTGTGCAACTCAGACATTTTGAGTATGTGCTCACTGACAGAACTATTTTCCTCCATCTTACAACTATAGAACTTGTCGGAGACTTCATATCTCTCGACCCAGGCATGAGCTTGGAAAACGAGTTTCAGCTCCTCGAACATCTCATATGCTCCGTGTTGCTCAAAACGCTTTTGGAGCCCCGGTTCTAAGCTGTAAAGCATGCCGCACTGAACGAGGGAGTAATCATCAGCATGTGACTGCCAAGCGTTCATAACGTCTTGGTTCTCTGGGACGGGTGCATCACCTAGCGGTCCTTCTAGGACATATTGTTTCCTGGCAGCTATGAGGATGATCCTCAGGTTCCGGACCCAGTCTGTATAGTTGCTGGCATCATCTTTCAGCTTGGTTTTCTCTAGGAACGCGTTGAAGTTCATGTTGACATGAGTGTTGGCCATTTGATCTACAAGACATATTTGCAAAGGTTTTAGACTAAGTTCATGATAATTAAGTTCATCTAATCAAATTATTACAATGAACTCCCACTCAGATTAGACATCCCTTTAGTCATCTAAGTGTTACACGATCCGAGTCGACTAGGCCGTGTCCGATCATCACGTGAGACGGACTAGTCATCGTCGCTGAACATCTCCATGTTGATCGTATCTTCCATACGACTCGTGTTCGACCTTTCGGTCTCTGTGTTCTGAGGCCATGTCTGTACATGCTAGGCTCGTCAAGTTAACCCTAAGTGTTTTGCATGTGTAAAACTGTCTTACACCCGTTGTATGTGAACGTAAGAATCTATCACACCCGATCATCACGTGGTGCTTCGAAATGACGAGCTTTAGCAATGGTGCACAGTTAGGGGAGAACACTTCTTGAAATTGTTATAAGGGATCATCTTATTTACTACCGTCGTTCTAAGTAAACAAGATGCATAAACATAATAAACATCACATGCAATTATATAGTAGTGACATGATATGGCCAATATCATATAGCTCCTTTGATCTCCATCTTCGGGGCTCCATGATCATCTTTGTCACCGGCATGACACCATGATCTCCATCATCATGATCTCCATCATCTTGTCTTCATGAAGTTGTCACGCCAACGACTACTTCTACTTCTATGGCTAACGCGTTTAGCAATAAAGTAAAGTAATTTACATGGCGTTCTTCAATGACACGCAGGTCATACAAAAAATAAAGACAACTCCTATGGCTCCTGCCGGTTGTCGTACTCATCGACATGCAAGTCGTGATTCCTATTACAAGAACATGATCTCATACATCACAATATATCATTCATCATTCATCACAACTTTTGGCCATATCACATCACATGACACTTGCTGCAAAAACAAGTTAGACGTCCTCTAATTGTTGTTGCAAGTTTTACGTGGCTTCTATAGGTGATCTAGCAAGAACGTTTTCTTACCTACGTTAAAGCCACAACATGATTTTGTCAACTTCTATTTACCCTTCATAAGGACCCTTTTCATCGAATCCGCTCCAACTAAAGTGGGAGAGACAGACACCCGCCAGCCACCTTATGCAACTAGTGCATGTCAGTCGGTGGAACCGGTCTCACGTAAGCGTACGTGTAAGGTTGGTCCGGGCCGCTTCATCCCACAATACCGCTGAAGCAAGATAAGACTAGTAGCGGCAAGCAAGTTGACAAGATCTACGCCCACAACAAAATTGTGTTCTACTCGTGCAATAGAGAACTACGCATAGACCTAGCTCATGATGCCACTGTTGGGGAACGTTGCAGGAAATTAAAAATTTTACTACGGTTTCACCAAGATCCATCTATGAGTTCACCTAAGCAACGAGTCATGGGAGAGAGATTGCATCTACATACCACTTGTAGATCGCGTGCGGAAGCGTTCAAGAGAACGGTGATGATGGAGTCGTACTCGCCGTGATTCAAATCACGGATGACCAAGTGCCGAACGGACAGCACCTCCGCGTTCAACACACGTACGGAGCGGATGACGTCTCCTCCTTATTGATCCAGCAAGGGGGAAGGAGAGGTTGATGATGATCCAGCAGCACGACGGCGTGGTGGTGGATACAGCAGAACTCCGGCAGGGCTTCGCCAAGCTGCTGCGGGAGGAGGACGAGGTGTAGCAGGGGGAGGGAGGCGCCAAGACACAGGGTGCGGCTGCCCTCCCCCCTGCCCTCCTTTATATAGGCCCCCAGGGGGGGCGCCGGCCCTGGGAGATGCAATCTCCCAAGGAGGGCGCCGGCCAGGGGGGTGGAGTGCCCCCCAAGGCAAGTGGGGCGCCCCCCTCACCCTAGGGTTTCAACCCTAGGCGCAGGAGGTGGGCCAAGGGGGGTGCACCAGCCCACTATGGGCTGGTTCCCCTTCCCACTTCAGCCCATGGGGCCCTCCGGGATGGGTGGCCCCACCCGGTGGACCCCCGGGACCCTTCCGGTGGTCCCAGTACAATACCGGGTGACCCCGAAACTTTCCCGATGGCCGAAACAACACTTCCTATATATAATTCTTTACCTCCGGACCATTCCGGAACTCCTCGTGACGTCCAGGATCTCATCCGGGACTCTTAACAACATTCGGTTTGCTGCATACTCATATTCATACAACCCTAGCGTCACCGAACCTTAAATGTGTAGACCCTACGGGTTCGGGAGACACGTAGACATGACCGAGACGGCTCTCGGGCAATAACCAACAGCGGGATCTGGATACCCATGTTGGCTCCCACATGCTCCTTGATGATCTCATCGGATGAACCACGATGTCGAGGATTCAAACAACCCCGTATACAATTCCCTTTGTCAATCGGTATTTTACTTGCCCGAGATTCGATCGTCGGTATCCCAATACCTCGTTCAATCTCGTTACCGGCAAGTCACTTTACTCGTACCATAATGCATGATCCCGTGATCAAACACTTTGATTACATTGAGCTCATTATGATGATGCATTACCGAGTGGGCCCAGTGATACCTCTCCGTCATACGGAGTGAAAATCCCAGTCTCGATCCGTGTCAACCCAACAGACACTTTCGGAGATACCTGTAGTGCACCTTTATAGTCACCCAGTTACGTTGTGACGTTTGATACACCCAAAGCACTCCTACGGTATCCGAGAGTGACACGATCTCATGGTCTAAGGAAAAGATACTTGACATTGGAAAAGCTCTAGCAAAACGAACTACACGATCTTGTGCTATGCTTAGGATTGGGTCTTGTCCATCACACATTCTCCTAATGATGTGATCCCGTTATCAACGACATCTAATGTCCATAGTCAGGAAACCATGACTATCTGTTGATCAACGAGCTAGTCAACTAGAGTCTTACTAGGGACATATTATGGTCTATGTATTCACACGTGTATTACGATTTCCGGATAATACAGTTATAGCATGAATAAAAGACAATTATCATGAACAAGGAAATATAATAATAACCCTTTTATTATTGCCTCTAGGGCATATTTCCAACAGTCTCCCACTTGCACTAGAGTCAATAATCTAGTTACATTGTGATGAATCGAACACCCATAGAGTTCTGGAGTTGATCATGTTTTGTTCTCGAGAGAGGTTTAGTCAACGGATCTGCGACATTCAGATCCGTATGCACTTTGCAAATATCTATGTCTCCATCTTGAACATTTTCACGAATGGAGTTGAAGCGACGCTTGATGTGCCTGGTCTTCTTGTGAAACCTGGGCTCCTTGGCAAGTGCAATAGCTCCAGCGTTGTCACAGAAGAGTTTGATCGGCCCCGACGCATTGGGTATGACTCCTAGGTCGGTGATGAACTCCTTCACCCAAATTGCTTCATGCGCTGCCTCCGAGGCTGCCATGTACTCCGCTTCACATGTAGATCCCGCCATGAAGCTCTGCTTGCAGCTACACCAGCTCACTGCTCCACCATTCAACATATACACGTATCTGGTTTGTGACTTAGAGTCATCCAGATCTGTGTCGAAGCTAGCGTCGACGTAACCCTTTACGACGAGCTCTTCGTCACCTCCATAAACGAGAAACATGTCCTTTGTCCTTTTCAGGTACTTTAGGATATTCTTGACCGCTGTCCAGTGTTCCTTGCCGGGATTACTTTGGTACCTTCCTACCAAACTTACGGCAAGGTTTACATCAGGTCTGGTACACAGCATGGCATACATAATAGATCCTATGTCTGAAGCATAGGGGATGACACTCATCTCTTCTTTATCTTTTGCCGTGGTCGGGCATTGAGCCGAGCTCAATCTCACACCTTGCAACACAGGCAAGAACCCTTTCTTGGACTGATCCATTTTGAACTTCTTCAAAATCTTATCAAGGTATGTGCTTTGCGAAAGACCTATGAGGCGTCTCGATCTATCCCTATAGATCTTGATGCCTAATATGTAAGCAGCTTCTCCAAGGTCCTTCATTGAAAAACACTTATTCAAGTAGGCCTTAATACTGTCCAAAAGTTCTATATCATTTCCCATCAAGAGTATGTCATCTACATATAATATGAGAAATGCTACAGAGCTCCCACTCACTTTCTTGTAAACGCAGGCTTCTCCATAAGTCTGCATAAACCCAAACGCTTTGATCATCTCATCAAAGCGAATGTTCCAACTCCGAGATGCTTGCACCAGCCCATAAATGGATCGCTGGAGCTTGCATACTTTGCTAGCATTCTTAGGATCGACAAAACCTTCCGGCTGCATCATATACAGCTCTTCCTTAAGATGTCCGTTAAGGAATGCCGTTTTGACGTCCATCTTCCATATCTTATAATCATAGTATGCGGCAATTGCTAACATGATTCGGACGGACTTCAGCTTCACTACGGGAGAGAATGTCTCGTCGTAGTCAATCCCTTGTACTTGTCGATAACCCTTAGCGACAAGTCGAGCTTTATAGATGGTGACATTTCCATACGCGTCTGTCTTCTTCTTAAAGATCCATTTGTTTTCTATCGCTCGCCGATCATCGGGCAAGTCTATCAAAGTCCATACTTTGTTTTCATACATGGATTCTATCTCGGATTTCATGGCTTCAAGCCATTTGTTGGAATCTGGGCCCGCCATCGCTTCTTCATAGTTCGAAGGTTCACCGTTGTCTAACAACATGATTTCCAGGACAGGGTTGCCGTACCACTCTGGTGCGGAACGTGTCCTTGTGGACCTACGAAGTTCAGTAGCAACTTGATCCGAAGTACCTTGATCATCATCATTATTTTCCTCTTCAGTTGGTGTAGGCATCACAGGAACATTTTCCTGAGCTGCACTACTTTCCTGTTCGAGAGGTAGTACTTCATCGAGTTCTACTTTCCTCCCACATACTTCTTTCGAGAGAAACTCTTTTTCTAGAAAGGATCCGTTCTTGGCAACAAAGATCTTGCCCTCGGATCTTAAGTAGAAGGTATACCCAATGGTTTCCTTAGGGTATCCTATGAAGACGCATTTTTCCGACTTGGGTTCGAGCTTTTCAGGTTGAAGTTTCTTGACATAAGCATCGCATCCCCAAACTTTTAGAAATGACAGCTTAGGTTTCTTCCCAAACCATAATTCATACGGTGTCGTCTCAATGGATTTAGATGGTGCCCTATTTAAAGTGAATGTAGCTGTCTCTAGAGCGTATCCCCAAAATGATAGCGGTAAATCGGTAAGAGACAACATAGACCGCACCATATCCAATAGAGTGCGATTACGACGTTCAGATACACCATTACGCTGAGGTTTTCCAGGCGGCGTGAGCTGTGAAACGATTCCACATTTCCTTAAGTGCATACCAAATTCGTGACTTAAATATTCTCCTCCACGATCTGATCGTAGAAACTTTATCTTTCGGTCACGTTGATTCTCTACCTCATTCTGAAATTCCTTGAACTTTTCAAAGGTCTCAGACTTGTGTTTCATTAAGTAGACATACCCATATCTACTCAAGTCATCAGTGAGAGTGAGAACATAACGATATCCTCCGCGAGCCTCAACGCTCGTTGTACCGCACACATCGGTATGTATGATTTCCAATAAGTTGGTTGCTCGCTCCATTGTTCCGGAGAACGGAGTCTTGGTCATTTTGCCCATGAGGCATGGTTCGCATGTGTCAAATGATTCATAATCGAGAGACTCCAAGTCCATCAGCATGGAGCTTCTTCATGCGCTTGACACCAATGTGACCAAGGCGGCAGTGCCACAAGTATGTGGGACTATTGTTATCAACTTTACATCTTTTGGTATTCACACTATGAATATGTGTAACATTACGCTCGAGATTCATTAAGAATAAACCATTGACCATCGGGGCATGACCATAAAACATATCTCTCATATAAATAGAACAACCATTATTCTCGGATTTAAATGAGTAGCCATCTCGTATCAAACGAGATCCAGATACAATGTTCATGCTCAAACTTGGCACCAAATAACAATTATTAAGGTTTAAAACTAATCCCATAGGTAAATGTAGAGGTAGCGTGCCGACGGCGATCACATCGACCTTGGAACCATTCCCAACGCGCATCGTCACCTCGTCCTTCACCAGTCTCCGCTTATTCCGCAGCTCCTGCTGTGAGTTACAAATATGAGCAACGGCATCGGTATCAAATACCCATGAGTTACTACGAGTGCTGGTAAGGTACACATCAATTACATGTATATCAAATATACCTTTGTTGTTGCCGGCCTTCTTGTCCGCTAAGTATTTGGGGCAGTTCCGCTTCCAGTGACCCTTCCCTTTGCAATAAAAGCACTCAGTCTCAGGCTTGGGTCCATTCTTTGACTTCTTCCCGGCAACTGGCTTATCGGGCGCGGCAACATCCTTGCCGTCTTTCTTGAAGTTCTTCTTGCCCTTGCCCTTCTTGAACTTAGTGGTCTTATTGACCATCAACACTTGATGTTCTTTCTTGATTTCAACCTCTGCTGACTTCAGCATTAAAAATACTTCAGGAATGGTCTTCACCATCCCCTGCATATTGTAGTTCGTCACAAAGCTCTTGTAGCTTGGTGGGAGCGACTGAAGGATTCTGTCAATGACCGCCTCGTCCGGGAGGTTAATGTCCAGCTGGGACAGGCGGTTGTGCAAACCAGACATTTTGAGTATGTGCTCACTGACAGAACTATTTTCCTCCATCTTACAACTATAGAACTTGTCGGAGACTTCATATCTCTCGACCCAGGCATGAGCTTGGAAAACGAGTTTCAGCTCCTCGAACATCTCATATGCTCCGTGTTGCTCAAAACGCTTTTGGAGCCCCGGTTCTAAGCTGTAAAGCATGCCGCACTGAACGAGGGAGTAATCATCAGCATGTGACTGCCAAGCGTTCATAACGTCTTGGTTCTCTGGGACGGGTGCATCACCTAGCGGTCCTTCTAGGACATATTGTTTCCTGGCAGCTATGAGGATGATCCTCAGGTTCCGGACCCAGTCCGTATAGTTGCTGGCATCATCTTTCAGCTTGGTTTTCTCTAGGAACGCGTTGAAGTTCATGTTGACATGAGTGTTGGCCATTTGATCTACAAGACATATTTGCAAAGGTTTTAGACTAAGTTCATGATAATTAAGTTCATCTAATCAAATTATTACAATGAACTCCCACTCAGATTAGACATCCCTTTAGTCATCTAAGTGTTACACGATCCGAGTCGACTAGGCCGTGTCCGATCATCACGTGAGACGGACTAGTCATCGTCGGTGAACATCTCCATGTTGATCGTATCTTCCATACGACTCGTGTTCGACCTTTCGGTCTCTGTGTTCTGAGGCCATGTCTGTACATGCTAGGCTCGTCAAGTTAACCCTAAGTGTTTTGCATGTGTAAAACTGTCTTACACCCGTTGTATGTGAACGTAAGAATCTATCACACTCGATCATCACGTGGTGCTTCGAAACGACGAGCTTTAGCAATGGTGCACAATTAGGGGAGAACACTTCTTGAAATTGTTATAAGGGATCATCTTATTTACTACCGTCATTCTAAGTAAACAAGATGCATAAACATAATAAACATCACATGCAATTAGATAGTAGTGACATGATATGGCCAATATCATATAGCTCCTTTGATCTCCATCTTCGGGGCTCCATGATCATCTTTGTCACCGGCATGACACCATGATCTCCATCATCTTGTCTTCATGAAGTTGTCACGCCAACGACTACTTCTACTTCTATGGCTAACGCGTTTAGCAATAAAGTAAAGTAATTTACATGGCGTTCTTCAATGACACGCAGGTCATACAAAAAATAAAGACAACTCCTATGGCTCCTGCCGGTTGTCATACTCATCGACATGCAAGTCGTGATTCCTATTACAAGAACATGATCTCATACATCACAATATATCATTCATCATTCATCACAACTTTTGGCCATATCACATCACAAGACACTTGCTGCAAAAACAAGTTAGACGTCCTCTAATTGTTGTTGCAAGTTTTACGTGGCTTCTATAGGTGATCTAGCAAGAACGTTTTCTTACCTACGTTAAAGACACAACGTGATTTTGTCAACTTCTATTTACCCTTCATAAGGACCCTTTTCATCGAATCCGCTCCAACTAAAGTGGGAGAGATAGACACCAACCAGCCACCTTATGCAACTAGTGCATGTCAGTCGGTGGAACCGGTCTCACGTAAGCGTACGTGTAAGGTTGGTCCGGGCCGCTTCATCCCACAATACCGCTGAAGCAAGATAAGACTAGTAGCGGCAAGCAAGTTGACAAGATCTACGCCCACAAAAAAATTGTGTTCTACTCGTGCAATTGAGAACTACGCATAGACCTAGCTCATGATGCCACTGTTGGGGAACATTGCAGAAAATTAAATTTTTCCTACGGTTTCACCAAGATCCATCTATGAGTTCATCTAAGCAACGAGTCATGGGAGAGAGATTGCATCTACATACCACTTGTAGATCGCGTGCGGAAGCGTTCAAGAGAACGGTGATGATGGAGTCGTACTCGCCGTGATTCAAATCACCGATGACCAAGTGCCGAACGGACAGCACCTCCGCGTTCAACACACGTACGGAGCGGATGACGTCTCCTCCTTCTTGATCCAGCAAGGGGGGAGGAGAGGTTGATGATGATCCAGCAGCACGACGGCGTGGTGGTGGATGCAGCAGAACTCCGGTAGGGCTTCGCCAAGCTGCTGCGGGAGGAGGACGAGGTGTAGCAGGGCGAGGGAGGCGCCAAGACACAGGGTGCGGCTGCCCTCCCCCCTGCCATCCTTTATATAGGCCCCCAGGGGGGGCTCCGGCCCTGGGAGTTGCAATCTCCCAAGGGGGGCAGCGGCCAGGGGGGTGGAGTGCCCCCCAAGGCAAGTGGGGCGCCCCCCCCCCCACCCTAGGGTTTCAACCCTAGGCGCAGGGGATGGGCCAAGGGGGGCGCACCAGCCCACTATGGGCTGGTTCCCCTCCCCACTTCAGCCCATGGGGCCCTCCGGGATGGGTGGCCCCACTCGATGGACCCCCGGGACCCTTCCGGTGGTCCCGGTAAAATACCGGGTGACCCCGAAACTTTCCCGATGGCCGAAACAACACTTCCTATATATAATTCTTTACCTCCGGACCATTCCAGAACTCCTCGTGACGTCCGGGATCTCATCCGGGACTCCGAACAATATTCGGTTTGCTGCATACTCATATTCATACAACCCTAGCGTCACCGAACCTTAAGTGTGTAGACCCTACGGGTTCGGGAGACACGTAGACATGACCGAGACGGCTCTCGGGCAATAACCAACAGCAAGATCTGGATACCCATGTTGGCTCCCACATGCTCCTCGATGATCTCATCGGATGAACCACGATGTCGAGGATTCAAGCAACCCCGTATACAATTCCCTTTGTCAATCGGTATTTTACTTGCCCGAGATTCGATCGTCGGTATCCCAATACCTCGTTCAATCTCGTTACCAGCAAGTCACTTTACTCGTGCCGTAATGCATGATCCCGTGATCAAACACTTTGATTACATTGAGCTCATTATGATGATGCATTACCGAGTGGGCCCAGTGATACCTCTCCGTCATACGGAGTGACAAATCCCAGTCTCGATCCGTGTCAACCCAACAGACACTTTCGGAGATACCCGTAGTGCACCTTTATAGTTACCCAGTTACGTTGTGACGTTTGATACACCCAAAGCACTCCTACGGTATCCGGGAGTTACACGATCTCATGGTCTAAGGAAAAGATACTTGACATTAGAAAAGCTCGAGCAAAACGAACTACACGATCTTGTGCTATGCTTAGGATTGGGTCTTGTCCATCACATCATTCTCCTAATGATGTGATCCCGTTATTAACGACATCTAATGTCCATAGTCAGGAAACCATGACTATCTGTTGATCAACGAGCTAGTCAACTAGAGGCTTACTAGGGAGATATTATGGTCTATGTATTCACACGTGTATTATGATTTCCGGATAATACAGTTATAGCATGAATAAAAGACAATTATCATGAACAAGGAAATATAATAATAACCCTTTTATTATTGCCTCTAGGGCATATTTCCAACAGGAAAGTCCCATCCGGACACGGGACGAAGTCTTCAATCTTGTATCTTCATAGTCTTGGAGTCCGGCCGAGGATGATAGTTCGGCTATCCGGACACCCCCTAGTCCAGGACTCCCTCAGTAGCCCCTGAACCAGGCTTCAATGACGACGAGTCCGGTGTGCATATTGTCTTAGGCATTGCAAGGCGGGTTCCTCCTCCGAATAATTTATAGAAGATTCTGAACACCAGGATAGTGTCCGACTCTGCAAAATAAATTCCACATACCACCTAGAGAGAATAATATTTACACAAGTTCAATCTGCTGACGTATTTTGTTGCGTGATGTCACACCACAACCAAGCCTTTACTCGAATTGTTTTTATTATACCACCTCAGCGCGTTTAGCGAAGCGGTTTCCTTGGCACGTCTTGTCGAAGCAGAGATCGTGTTCCCCTTATTCCGGGATTCCCATCTATACGGACGTGGGTAGCCCAACCGCGCCATTGATTGCGGCGCTTGGGAGATAAGCGAGTTTTACCAGGCCGGCGGGGACGCATAGTTTCGTCCGCCCATATATAAGGGGATAAGCATCCACCTTTTTTACCTACGCCTTCTTCCTCCTTTGCTTATCCATCTCCGCGCACTCGAGATCCAGCGCCCAAGTCCGCACATCTCACCTCGACCTTCCCAGCCATGTCCGGAGCAGGAGGCAAGTGGATGGCCTCCTCCGTCATGGAGGGGCACATCAAGAAGCTGCGCAGCGCCGGATATCTATCCAGCAACATCGCGCACCGGCTCCCCGACGAGGGGCGGCTCATCCCCACCCCCGGGCCCCATGAGAGGGTGGTATTTCTTCCCCATTTCCTCCACGGACTGGGCTTCCCACTCCACCCCTTTGTCCGGGGGCTCATGTTCTACTACGGCCAGGATTTCCATGATCTGGCCCCGAATTTCATCCTCAACATCTCGGCGTTTATCGTCGTGTGCGAGGCCTTCCTCTGCATCCAGCCCCACTTCGGCTTGTGGCTCAAGACCTTCAACGTCAAGCCGAAGATTGTGAAGGGCATCCAAGCGGAGTGCGGAGGCGCCATGGTGGGCAAGATGCCCAACGTCAATTGGCTCGAGGGCGCCTTCGTGGAAACCATCAAAATGTGGCAATCGGGGTGATTCTACATCACCGAGCCGCGTGACCCTAAATGGGCAGCGGCCCCCGAATTCAGATCTGGCATCCCCATGCGGCTCACCTCCTGGAAAGAGAAGGGCCTGCTATGGGGTAGTTCAGAAGAGCTAACCGGACTCCAGTCCTGTCTCCAAACCCTGGTGAACAAGAAGCTCAAGCTTTTGAACGTGATCCAGGTCATGCTCGTCCGCCGGATTCTCCCCTGCCAACAACGGGACTTCAATTTGTGGGAGTTTGATCCGGCACAGCACCGGACCTTGAGCGGGCTCTTCGACACTACGTATGAAGATGCCTGGAGGGTGCTGTTCAAGGGTGCAGAAGCTCCCGCATCCGCTACTGAGGATCGCGGATTCAGCTCGCAGTGTCCGGCTGGCGAGGTAAGCCATGTTATCCACTATGGGACACTTGCTTTTCATGTTTTGACTTTATGCGGGGTCTAAAATCCCAACACCTTTAACAGGCCTGGCAAGCGACGCCGGACAGTTTAACTGTCCGGCTCCCCTTCCAGAAGACCCAGCGGATGCCCGTCTAACAGGGCTGCTGGTCCCGGCACTTTACGTAGTACCGGAGAAGAAGGCCAAGAAGAAGGCCACGGGAACCCGAAGGAGTTCCCGGCGTCAGGTGGTATCGGATTCATCGTCTGATGACTCCGAGGCGGACTCCTCCCACGAGGACGAGGAGGAGAGGAAAGAGGCCTCTCCCCCAGCGGGGGGAGAGAAGAAGAGGAAGGCCTCCCCAACAAGGGAGGCCGAAGGGTCCAAGAAGGGAAGGACCCTTCCCCCGGACCCTTCCCCCGGACTGTTCCCCTGGCGAGATCGTAAGTATCCGGACTCCTGAATAACTTCATGATTTATCTTTTCGCCACATGGTGTCTTTCTAATGCCGCATACAACCCTGCAGTCCGCCCAAGGACGATCTTCCTGCTTCGTCGAGCGGGTCCTTGGGTACGTCGGATGTGGATAGTACTTCACTTCCGACCGCCTCCACCCCCCGTGACACCGACGACGCCGAGGTGGGATCCCAGAGAGGGACCCACCCGGAGGAGGAGGCCCCGGAGGTGCCACAGGGCAACCTCCCGGACTTCGTACCGGACTCCGCACCGGAACCTTCAGTGGTTCCGGAGTCCGGCGGGCGGCCCCTTCGTAAGAAGGGCAAGACTGTGACGCCAGCGGCCTCCGTCCAACCGGAGGCGCCGGATAACTTGCTGGAGGCGCTCAACGGCGCTTCCATCAAAGAGGAACACCGCACTGTCATGAGTGCGGTGATTTAGAAGGTTCAGCTCGCCAAAAGCGGGCCGACCGAGGCCTGCAGCAGCCTTCTAACAGGCTTTGAGGTAATAATTTTAATATATGTAAATTAGTACCGCATAGACAGTAGCCCCTGATGCTCGGTTCGGTGTTCGGAAAGAAAAGCCGGACTGAGGATCTAAAAAGATATACGCAGGAGTCTTAAAAAATATGTCAATATGGGATTGCAGGCTGTGCTGCTGACCTCTGCCGCACTGACGGCGGAGGTCAATGCTTTGAAGCAAAGCCTCGAGCGGTCCGAGAGCGAGCTCGGCCGTGCCAAGAAGCAGCTCGAGGACAAGGAAGGTGAGTAACACCTTATTAAAGTTGTACCTTACAGAAAAGGATTTGGTTGCAAGAAGAGTGACAAGGATAACGTGGGTACTCCAGGGGCCATGAACGAGGTGGCGACCCTGAAGGAGGCAGTGTCCGCGGCCGAGCGTAATGCGGCCGCGGAGCGTGCTGGGCGAGAGAAGCAGGAGGCGCGGGTGGCGGAGGTACATCAAGAGCTCCAGGCTCTCGTGGAAAAACATGAGAGTTTGGAGCGCGACTCGAAGACTCGAGAGTCCGAGCTTGCATTGGCTCTTGAGAGTGCCAAAGCCGCTAAGGCCGAAGCCCACAAGGCCCTCCAGGAAATCGAGGCGTTGAAGAAAATAGCGGCGGGTAAGGCATTTTTCATGCAAAGCAAGCATGTGAATGTGAATTACCTATTACTTACCCGAATTCGGAGCTCTCCAGGAGCGTTCGCAGATCTGCCCCGCAGCGTGTCCGATGCTGCCGCTTTCTACAGGGCCGAGGAGGGGAGCTCGACGGAGAAGGTCTTCTGGTCTCAGTATGCTGAGGTCGGACATCCGGTGCCCCTTAGCGACCAACTGAAGCAGCTGGTCGAGCTCCACAAGGTGGCCAAATAGGCCATTAAGGGCCTCATAGTTCGGCTGTGGCCCAAGGAGGCCATGCCTGGGAGCTACTTCGGCCTGGTGCGGCGGCTGGTGGATGCTTGTCCATGGGTTGAAGTCGTCAAGCACTCCGCCTACATTGAAGGTGCCCGTCGGGCCCTTGCCCGTGCTAAGGTGCACTGGGGCAAGATGGACGCTGAGAAGCTTGTGACGGACGCGCCACCGCCGGGCAAGGAGTATCGCACGCCCGAGATGTATTATTAGGGTGTCCTGAAGGGTGCCCGCATTATTGCGGGTGAGTGCTTCAAAGATGTAATATTTGAGTAGACTCGCATTTTGTTATCCTGTGCGCTGAAGACTTTGTTCATATGCGCTAAGCAACGCTTGTTAATTTAAAATATTACCTTCTGTGCGGCCGTTTATCAAATCTGAGAGATGGCAAGTCGTCGGCTTCAGCCCCCATGCCACGAGTGCTGGGTTGTTCGGGATAAACTTGAGCGCTCTTGTTCCCATTTTTGGGTCCATCTAGGGAGGTGCTCAACAGAACGAACAAGGCAGGACTTATAGTGCTTGAACACTCTCACTTAGCCATAGAATTCTATAATTTTAAATTTCGGCGAAGCCCCTAGTGTTCGGAAGACCGAGTTCGGGGCGCTATCCATGCCTGGGCCGGACGAAGCCGGTTCCTCGCTCTAAGCGGCATAAGTCTTTAGAGACTCGAAAAAACCTCTCGAACAGCGACTGGCTCTCGCCTCATCATGACGGTCAGTTTTAGCTTTCTCCACTGAGGCGCTCGCCCAGCTCAACTGGGGCGCAATCGCAGTGGTTCTCCCAGCGCTACCTTAGCCGATATAACGGAACGTAAGGTACCAAAACATGGGAGCCGGGCAAACCCAACTATTGACCCAAGACATGATTCGGAGCCGATGCATATAATGTTATAAGTTCGGGGTGCCGCACTTGTGAAAGTGTTCGGACTTATCACACCATAATGTGGGGAACTTAAGCCCTGGTGTATTTAGCCGTACCAAAGTGTACGGATGCAACATGTCATAAATGAACATATGTATAAGAAAGGAATGCAATTATAAGCAAAAAAGCGATGCATTGTTTATTCAAGAAATACTGCCATGAGTGCAGAACGATACAAATAGTGCGGTAAGCAAGGGATGGGACTATTAAACATGTCCCCCTCCAGGGGTAGGCTGCGGAATGGTGTATAAAACAGATTTAATGCTCATAATGGAGACCACCTGGATACTCGTTGTAGCCTTTCTCCTTCCCTTGCTGTTGCATCGTGAGTTCGGCAGCTCTACTGCCGGACAGGGCCTCTGGTGAACGGAGTCCTGTGGGTAAGAAAAAAAAGAAAAAGGAAAAAAAGGAATGGCACACTTGGGAGCCCCTGGTGTGGTTAAGCCGCATTCTGGGCCTATCGTGGTCGTGCCCCTCCCCCTATGCCCATGGTATCTCCAGAGCGTAATGATGTACACGAAGGACCAGTCTTGCAATTTTGCAAGGGCTGGGGTTGGGGCCGCACTCTATGCGTTCTCGGGACGTGCAAGGTGGTCTTGTTGTAGGTTACTCCGGGCGCGTTTAGCAGTGTCCGGTCGCTTAACGGCCGGACTCGAGAATTGCCTTAAGAGGCTGCTCTATACTTCTGCCACGAGAGCCGCTATGTGTTCCTCTGTTCGGAGGGAGCGTTCAGTGTTTCCGTTGATCGTGATGACTCCTCGAGGGCCTGGCATTTTGAGCTTGAGGTATGCGTAGTGCGGCACCGCGTTGAACTTTGCAAACGTGGTCCGTCCAAGCAGAGCATGATAGCCGCTGCGGAACGGCACTATGTCGAAGATTAACTCCTCGCTTCGGAAGTTATCCGGGGATCCGAAGACCACTTCCAGTGTAACTGAGCCTGTACAATTGGCCTCTACGCCTGGTATGACGCCTTTGAAGGTCGTCTTTGTGGGTTTAATCCTTGAGGGGTCTATGCCCATCTTGCGCACTGTATCCTGATAAAGTAGGTTCAGGCTGCTGCCGCCGTCCATCAGGACTCTGGTGAGGTGAAATCCATCGACGATTGGGTCTAAAACCAATGCGGTGAATCCGCCGTGGCGGATGCTGGTGGGGTGGTCCCTTCGATCAAAAGTGATCGGGCAGGAGGGCCATGGGTTGAACTTCGGGGCGACTGGCTCCATCGTGTATACGTCCCTGAGTGCACGCTTCCGCTCCCTCTTGGGTATGTAGGTTGCGTATATCATGTTCACCGTCCGCACTTGTGGGGGGAAACCCTTCTGTCCTCTATTGTTCGGCGGTCGGGTCTCTTCCTCGTTATCGCTATGCAGCCCCTTGTCATTGTTTTCGGCAGTTAGCTTGCCTGCCTGCATGAATACCCAACAGTCCCTGTTGGTGTGATTAGCTGGCTTTTCGAGGGTGCCGTGTAACTGGCACGAGCGGTCGAGTATTCGGTCCAAATTGGACGGACCCGGAGTAGTTCTTTTGAATGGCTTTTTCCGCTGACCGGGTTTGGAGCCTCTGAATCTGGCATTGACTGTCGTATCCTCAGTATTGTCGCCGTTAATGCAGCGTTTGTGCTTGTTGCGACGCGACCTGCCGTTGCGGTCCTTGGTATCCGTACTGCCAGATTTTTTGCTGAGGTTGTTACTGTGGGCTAGCCAGCTGTCCTCTCCCACGCAGAAGCGGGTCATGAGTGATGTGAGGGCTGCCATGGATTTCGGCTTTTCCTGTCCCAGGTGCCGGGCAAGCCACTCGTCGCGGATGTTATGTTTGAAGGCCGTGAGGGCCTCCGCATCCGGACAGTCGACGATTTGATTTTTCTTAGTTAAGAACCGTGTCCAGAATTGTCTGGCCGATTCTTCTGGCTGCTGAATTATATGGCTTAGGTCGTCAGCGTCTGATGGTCGCACATACGTGCCCTGGTAGTTATCAAGGAATGCGGCTTCCAGGTCCTCCCAACACCCAATTGATTCTGCTGGCAAGCTGTTAAGCCAATGCCGAGCTGGTCCTTTAAGCTTGAGTGGGAGGTATTTGATGGCGTGAAGAGCATCACCACGGGCCATGTGGATATGAAGGAGATAGTCTTCGATCCAAACCGCGGGGTCTGTTGTGCCATCATAGGATTCAATATTCACGGGTTTAAACCCTTCGGGGATTTGATGATCCATTACTTCATCTGTGAAGCATAGTGGGTGTGCGGCGCCTCTGTATTGGGCTATATCATGACGTAGCTCAAACGAGCTTTGTCTACTGTGTTCGGCCCGGCCGGACTTACTGTGTCTGGCGCGACAGTTGTCGTCGCGTATCATGGGGCGCCCACGCGATCCGTAGATCGATCTTGATTGTCTTGCCTTATCCTCCAATATATCTCGCAAGTCTGGAGCGTTCCCTTGTGGATTTGTGCTTTTCGAGCGATGCCGGGGTACGGTTTTAGTGTAGGGCCTAGAGGCCTCTCTGTCGCGGCCACGGGGTGGTCGGTCAGCCGTATTGTGCGCTGGTGATGCAGGTTTATATGCCTCCTCCTCTAATCGGGGGAGCAGCTTGCGTTTGGGATAGCTTTTGGAGGGGCGTTCGAGTTCATGCTCTTCGGCCGCAAGGACTTCAGTCCATCTGTCGGCTAGCAGATCTTGATCAGCTCTAAGCTGTTGCTGCTTTTTGTTGAGGCTGCTTGCCGTGGCCATAAGCCTGCGTTTAAAACGCTCTTGTTCAACGGGATCCTCAGGCACGACGAATTCGTCGTCGTCAAGGCTTGCCTCGTCTCCAGAGGGAGGCATGTAATTATCGTCCTCTACCTCTTCGTCTGCCGCTCTCTCATGAGGGCTGGCTTCTCCGTCCTCCTGTGCTGAATCTTGCTGGAGGGGGTTGTCTTCGGCACTGTCTGGGGTGTTATTATCTCCGGTGCCGGAATCTCCATTCTTGCTATGGCGGGATTTAGAGCGGCGCCGCTGACGCCGGTGCTTAGGCTGTTTCTTGGAGGGGTCTTCCCCCGCTGTTCCCTCGCCATTCCCATCCTTTGGGATATCCACCATGTATATGTCGTATGACGAGGTGGCTTTCCAGTGCCCAGTAGGCGCTGGTTCTTGGTCGTCTCTGGCATCGTCGTCCATACTGTCGATGTCTTCGGAGTCGAAGTCTAGCATGTCGGTTAGATCGTCGACAGTGGCTACTAAGTGGGTGGTGGGTGGGCTTTGAATTTCTTCGTCGTCCGCATCCCAACCATCCTGACCGCAGTTCGGCCAGGGCTCTCCTGATAACGAGAGATAATTTAGCGAATTCAGGATGTCGCCGAAAGGTGAGTGTTGAAAGATGTCCACAGCGGTGAACTCCATGATCGGCGCCCAATCGGATTCGATTGGAGGGGGTGCGGGAGGTTCGGAGTCCGGCGATGAGTCCAGATCCTCGGAGTCACGAGTTTCACAAGGAACAAGGTCAGTATTCGGCTCCATTGCCGTAGAGGTTGCAGCCCCCGAGGCGGTGTCTAGCCACCCGTCCTCGATCTGCGCAGCCGGCTCTGAATTAAGGGTCGGAGCGGACTCATGTGCGGCCTCCAGGGCACTGTCCGGTAGCAGAGCTAAATCATGCCCATCGTGACAGTGCGGCGCGCTCGGCTGTGGCTCGAATCCATCGAAGATCAAGTCTCCACGGATGTCAACCGTGAAGTTCAGATTTCCAAATCTGACCTGACGGCCAGGGGCGTAGCTTTCGATCTGCTCCAGATGGCCAAGCGAATTGGCCCGCAGTGCAAAGCCGCCGAATACGAAGATCTATCCGGGGAGAAAAGTCTCACCCTGGACTGCGTCGTTGTTGTTGATGATCGAAGGAGCCATCGAGCCTACCGTTGACGACATAGAGGAACTCTCGATGAAAGCACCAATGTCGGTGTCAAAACCGGCGGATCTCGGGTAGGGGGTCCCGAACTGTGCGTCTAGGCGGATGGTAACAGGAGACAAGGGACACGATGTTTTTACCTAGGTTCGGGCCCTCTCGATGGAGGTAAAACCCTACTCCTGCTTGATTGATATTGATGATATGGGTAGTACAAGAGTGGATCTACCACGAGATCAAGGAGGCTAAACCCTAGAAGCTAGCCTATGGTATGATTGTTGTTCTGTCCTATGGACTAAAACCCTCCGGTTTATATAGACACCGGAGAGGGCTAGGGTTACACAGAGTCGGTTACAATGGTAGGAGATCTACATATCCGTATCGCCAAGCTTGCCTTCCACGCCAAGGAAAGTCCCATCCGGACACGGGACGAAGTCTTCAATCTTGTATCTTCATAGTCTTGGAGTCCGGCCGATGATGATAGTTCGGCTATCCGGACACCCCCTAGTCCAGGACTCCCTCAGTCGTGGCAGACAACGCCGATATGCTCGATAGAAGAGCAATGTCCCGACCACCACCACCAACCACCACAACGAGCCGAGACCAATCTCACCTACCTGGAGCTACCGCACTTACCCGTCTCGGGCCCAAATCTGGCCCACCCGAGCGCAAGCCCTAGGGAAAAGCCACCGCCGTCGCATGTGCGGCAACCTCGACACCACGGTCGATACCTGCCCAACCCGCACGCCACTGGCTTAGTCCGAGAGAAGGAAGACCGCCGCCACCACCCTGTGTTGCACGTCGGAGCACAGCTGTGCACGCTGCCATACCATCCGAAACCCGGACATCCAGCCTTTGGACAGCCCCCAGCCACCAGCACCCATGCTGCCGCGGCCAGACACCGTTGGGCCAACACCGCCTACAGTCACAGCCAACCAAGGCCGGCAACCGCCGTCCCGTGCTGGCCACAGCCTGGGCCGGCGGATTGAGCGCAAAATCTGGCACCCCACAGGGCCGCCATGGGGAAATCCCAAGCCGAGCCAGACCACACGGCCCACGGCCCCGTGACACACCTGCCCCTCCTCTCCTCCACGCAGTCGCCGCATCCCCGCCGCACCACCATACGTCGGCCGCCACTACCATGCCCCGTGCCAAGCATGGCATCCTCACTGGCTTCCACGTCCTGCGTTGTGCCTTGCCATGCGAGGAGGACAAAATCCCCACCAATGCCGACGCCAGTCGGGCTTTGCCTAGCGACGCCTCCAAATGGCGGCGATGAGGGGCCATGGAAAGAAGGCGCTGGAGGGTGACAGCTAGTGTCCTCCCGGCCTCTTGCGATGGGGCGAGGAGCTGCATTCAAGACCTCCTTGAACCCTTTTGACAAGTTAATTTGTTGGGGTGGGGGATTTGTAGCCTTCTAACACTATAATTTTAACAGCTTATAGATTATAAAAACAGCTAAGCTAAGGGAGACTCTAGGCATATACAGATAAGGACACCAACACCACATCCAACATCACGATATCATTTACAATCAAATAATGAATCAGTTTATCTTTCCTCATCACCATCATTTTATTTTTTTCTCTTTGTCATTCACATGTGTGAATCCCTGTAGGCTAATGCACAACAATATGTGAATGTGTGCTACTCATGTTCATAACCAGATATTTTTCCATAGAAAAAAAACAAATTCCAAATCTCCCAAGCTATATTCAGAAGATCTTCTTACCTTTTGCACCATTTCAGCACGTTAGCACATCAAACTACACAGCCATCTTTTGTATTGTGCAACATTTCACCTTCATCAGATCCACCAGGAGCGGTTGTGCCTAGAAGCATAAGAAGTCAGGTAATTAACATCAATTCCAAAGAAAGACAAATCACTAAGTGAAGGCAAGAAAGTGTGAATTAGACAAACGTGTTGACAAATACAACTTGAGAAAAATAACTCACTTTTGCAAATCACATATTATAGATAGTCCATAGCTCACTTTTGATACTAGCATAAAACAAGCAAAGCTACATCTATTGTAAATGCAAGGAATATTCCTGGAAGCAGTATACTTGGCTACTCCCTCCGTAAAGAAACTCCGTAAAGTAGTGATCTAAACGCTCTTACATTTCTTTACGGAGGCTTCATAATGCAGTATTTAACCAATAAGAAGATCCAAGACTTGGTCTAGAATTTATCACATGTAAAACTTGCCCCTTATCATGTCGAGCATACAAGAATAAAACATGCCAAACTCATAAACTCTGGCAACAAGAAGTGATTTTCAGCAGGTAGATTCAAATAAATGAAGCCTGATTAGAGCCAAGAAGTGCAATTTATTTGTGTGCTACAGATGTGCTATTCATTTGCAGGAGGATCTTCAACAAGAAGTGACAAAAAATCATTTCGGATGGCATGAACCCATCATAAGTTGTTAATTTTAGTTAAGGAAAAAAGCAAGATTAAAAAAAATAATTATTTGATAAAGAATATAAGTACATTTGAGATTTCAAACTTGCCAACTAAGTTAAGTAATTGGCATCGGATTATACATATTTACTGACTTAAGAATTGACTTGGATCTCCCAAGAATGAAAACACAACAACATTGCATGACAAACATAGAACACGGTATGGCCGTAAATTAAGTTTGACTATCAAACAGAGGTACAATTGCTAACTAAGATAAAGTTGTCAGTTACTTTTTTTTAGAAAAGGAGGATGACCCCCGGCCTCTGCATCTGGGCGAGCATACGGCCACTTTATTAATTATTCTGACAAGACCTTACAAAGTGATACAACAGTAAGACTAAAGCCGCCGTCTAAGCAACAGACTCTCGCTACACCTATCCAGTTGATGAAGGGGCGCGGATAGCCTGAGCCTAATACCAAACAGACATCGCAGCCAAGCCTAACATCTAAGACCTGAGATCCCAACCTAGCCACTTGCCGGGTCTGGGGCACACACTGGTCCGGCATGCTCTCAGAGGCCGCCGCCGCCAACTGCCACCGCTCCATCTTCAGAACTGTACTGATGCATCAACCTTGCTCGGTCTAGCTATCGTCGACGCCACCACGGCGCCCAACGGCACCTCCTCCCTGCGCGCAAACAACTGAGCACGTCGCGGTCGCCACTGATATACCTCAGCGCCATGCTGCCAAGTACCAACAGTCGACACAGCTTGAAGTCCTTGAAAGATCTGTCGTGCGTAGCACCTGCCGACCAGGGATGACAAAGCGTAGAACCTGTCGGTCATGTATGAATTGTCAGTTACTTAAAAAGCACAATGAAGAGTCTGAGAAGCCATGTATCAAATACATACAACTGGATTGGATTACTCCTGTCACCTAGTGCATAGAAACTTCTGAAAGGATGGCAGGCAGAGATAGGCCGGGCTTCATAAAGTCCCTTGGATTGCATTGACTTGAGGTAAACCATGTAGACATTGGCATCCACATATATAAATAGTACATTGTCATCCTCAGCATAGCCCACTATAATTTCCATCCGCCTTCTCCTAGACCCAATCTGAGGAGGGAGCCTAAGAGTATTATTGTAACGCCCCGGTTCGTTGCGCCAGGTGTCTGCCAGTTATTCGCCGTTGTTGCCATGTCATTTGCTTGCGTGTTGCACTTTGTCATGTCATCATATGCATTTTGTCATGTCATCATGTGCATTTCATTTGGCATATGTGTTCGTCTCATGCATCCGAGCTTTTTCCCCGTTGTCCGTTTCGCGATCCGGCACTCCTATGTCCTCCGGCGTCCCCTTTTTCTCTCCTGTTGTGTGCGGGTGTTAAACTTTCTCGGAATGGCCCGAGGTTTGCCAAGCGGCCTTGGTATAGCACCGGCAGACCGCCTGTCAAGTTTCGTGCCATTTGGAGGTCGTTTGATACTCCAACGGTTAACCGGGTAACCGTAAAGGCCTCTTTTGTGTGCAGCCCAACACCCCTTCCAAAGTGGCCCAAAACCCAGCAAACTCCCCTCCATGCTCTCGGTCGTTCGATCACGATCACGTGGCCGAAAACCGCACCTCATTTGGACTCTCCTAGCTCCCTCTACCTATCAATAGGCCCTCCCCTTCCAAATTCGCGGATCAATTCCCCTCGAAACCCTAGCCCCGCTCCCTCTCCGCCGCCGGACATGTCCATCCTGGACCGGACGTGTCCGTGCCGCCGTCCCCGGCTAACCGGAGCCTGCCACATCGCTCCCGCCGCCGTCTCCGCCGCCAGGGCCCGCGCGGCCCAGATCCGGCCCACGGGGCCCATGCCACCGCCTGCCACCGCCCGTCGGGACCCGCGCGCCCGATGCCCGCGGCCCGCGGCCCGAGCCGGTGCCGCGCCGCCGCCCTCCGCCGGGCCGCACCGCCTCCCACGCCGGCGTCTGCCGCACATGCCCCGACGACCCCGCCGCCCCGTCGTCGGCCCTCCGCCGCCGCCGCGCCTCCCCGCTCGCCGCCCGAGCGCCCCGTGACCCGCCGCATCGTGTCTCGGGGGCCCCGCCATCTCCGCGCCGCCCGCGGGAGCCCGCGCCCCGAGCGCCCCCGCGCCGGCCTGCCGCCGCCGCTCCTCCGGCTGCGCTCGTGCGCCGGCGCCGCCGCCCCGTGCCCGAGGTCGCCGCCCCGCCCGGCCTCCTCCGGCCTCCTCCTATGCAGCTCCGGCGAGCCGCTGCCCGTCTCGGCTTCCGCGCGCCCGGATCCAGATCGGATCTGAGAAACCCTAAGGTTGACCTCCAAATTCGTCCAAGTCCTATAAATTTGCACATTATCATGCCATGTTCATCATGCTGTATCTTTGCATCCGTATCTCTGTTTCGTGCGTGTAATATGTAAAATTGTTCGTCTCAACGAGTACTTCATTTCATCTCATTGCATCATTTTCATTTGAGCTCATCTTGGTGCCCGAAATGCTGTTGGAAGAGTGCATGTTGATGTTAACCTGCTGAAACTGTTATAACTTGCTCGTTTGTCATTTTTGCCATGATTGATGTGTGCATCCTATGAGGTTGATGTCTACATGTGTTTTTATCTATGCCATGCCATCTTTCCAGTGGTGCCAACCATGTATTTTTGTGAGTTGTGTGCTGAGTGTATCAAGCTTGTTAAGGAGGGTAGTTGCTGTTGCTGTTTTCCTGACAGATTCTGTTATATTTTGTTGCTATGTTAACATGCTTCTACTAATCATTATATGCATAATCTGGAGATGTCCTATAAACATGTTTTGATCTACATGTTATGCCCTAACCATCCATGCCCCTGGTTGCATTTATAGCTTGCTGCAGATTGTTCATATCTTGCTCCAAAGTTGCTTGATAACGTTGCTGTCAGCCTGTTAACATTAAGTTCACTAGTTCCCATGTGTTTTGCTAGTGATCCATGTACCCTATGAACTTGTTCTTGCCATGCTTAGCTTCATAAACATGCCTTCTTACTGATGGTTGCCTTGTCATGCCATGTGTTGCTCTGTGGTGAGTGGTTCAAGCTCATGAACATGCCTACTTATTGTTGTTCCTGCCATGTATGAATCTGTAATATAACTTGCCATGTTTATATGGGTGCCATCATATCTTCTGATCCTTTTTGGCTCATGGTCAGTAAGGGACTTTTGATCTATGCAATTAGTAGATTCACGCCATGCCTTTGTTTGCCATGATATGTTCCTGTAGCATGTTGTTTGATAGCTCTAAACAGTGCAACCTGATGTTATTTCCTGATAAGTCTGAAACTGTTATTATTTGCAATCTTCCCATGTCTTTTTGAGCATGTTCTAGTTGTTTCTGGAGATAGCTCAGTGTTCATGTTTTGTAGTGCTTTACCTGTACTTCATGCCCATGGCTTTTGTTATTATGTTGGGGTGCTGTAGCATATTGTTTTGATGCTTGTAAGATGCCTAGTTGCTGTTATGGACAGATTGTTGTTATGACTTGTATATGGTGTATGTGTTGCACCGTTGCTCCATTTTGGGTGTGCTCTATATGAAACTTGCTTGTTTTTTCATGTAGTTTCATATTATCATGTTGCATCCTTGTTTTGGTGTGTTTGCTTGATGTTTGGATGCATTTTGCATCAATGCCATGTTTAACTTGTTTTGCTCATATCTTCTAGACCGTAGCTCCGAACTAAATGAACTTTATATGTAACTTGACTAGAATCTTGTGTAGATCATCTTGGTGCATCTTAACTTGCTGTTTAACTACTTGAACATAATGTTTATTCAATTCTGGACCCATTTCGAAATTTGCATATGAGGACTTACCGGAATTGTTATATGTTGTTTCTGGTCTCATTTAAACTTGCCTTCATGTGTTGTTCTTGTTTGCATCATCTCTTGCCATGAGTAGCTTCATGTAGCCTTTTCATGCATCATGCTTGTTGTGCATCATGTCTTGTCTATGTGTGGTGTGTTTACCATGTTGTGTGCTTCTTCTCGATAGTTCCCTTTTCGTTGCGATCGTGAGGATGCATTCGTCTACGTGTGGTTCGTCTTCGTGGCTTCATCTTCTTCATGGACTCGCTCTTCTTCCTTGCGGGATTTCAGGCAAGATGACCGCTACCCTGGATCTCACTACTATCATTGCTATGCTAGTTGCTTCGATTCTATCGCTATGCTGCGTTACCTAACATTTGCTCTTCAAGCCTCCCAAATTGCCATGAACCTCTAACCTTTGACACCCTTCCTAGCAAACCATTGTTTGGCTATGTTACCGCTTTGCTCAGCCCTTCTTATAGCGTTGCTAGTTGCAGGTGAAGTTGAAGATTGCTCCATGGTGGACAGGATTTATGTTGGGATATCACAATATCTCTTATATTATTAATGCATCTATATATTTGGTAAAGGGTGGAAGGCTTGGCCTTATGCCTGGTGTTTTGTTCCACTCTTGCCGCCCTAGTTTCCGTCATACCGGTGTTATGTTCCCGGATTTTGCGTTCCTTACGCGGTCGGGTGATTTATGGGACCCCCCTGACAGTTCGCTTTGAATAAAACTCCTCCAGCAAGGCCCAACCTTGGTTTTACCATTTGCCTCACCACCACCTACCTTTCCCTTGGGAGTAATTAACCAAAGGGTCATCTTTATTTTAGCCCCCCCCCCGGGCCAGTGCTTGTCTAAGTGTTGGTCCGAACCGAGCAGCCTGCGGGGCCACCTCGGGGAAACTCGAAGTCTGGTTTTACTCGTAGCTTGACTTATCCGGTGTTGCCCTGAGAACGAGATATGTGCAGCTCCAATCGGGATTGTCGGCGCATCGGGCGGCTTTGCTGATCTTGTTTTACCATTGTCGAAATGTCTTGTAAACCGGGATTTCGAGACTGATCGGGTCTTCCTGGGAGAAGGTCTATTCCTTCGTTGATCGCGAGAGCTTGTCATGGGCTAAGTTGGGACATCGCTGCAGGGTTTAAACTTTCGAGAGCCGTGCCCATGGTTATGTGGCAGATGGGAATTTGTTAATGTCCGGTTGTAGATAACTTGACACCTGATCCGAATTAAAATGCATCAACCGCGTGTGTAGCCGTGATGGTCTCTTCTCGGCGGAGTCCGGGAAGTGAACACGGTTTCTGGGTTATGTTTGACGTAAGTAGGAGTTCAGGATCACCTCTTGATCATTGCTAGCTTCACGACCGTTCCTTTGCTTCTCTTCTCGCTCTTATTTGCGTATGTTAGCCACCACATCATGCTTAGTCGCTGCTGCAACCTCACCACTTTACCCCTTCCTGTCCCATTAAGCTTTGCTAGTCTTGATACCCATGGTAATGGGATTGCTGAGTCCTCGTGGCTCACAGATTACTACAACAACAGTTGCAGGTACAGGTTGTGCGATGATCATGACGCGAGAGCGATGTGTACTTGTTTGGAGTTCTTCTTCTGCTTCTTCTTCGATCAGGGGATAGGTTCCAGGTCGGCAGCCTGGGCTAGCAGGGTGGATATTGTTTGAGTTTTTGTTTATGATTCATCCGTAGTCGGATGTTGTTCTTGTATGTTGTATTCGTGTGGCATTGTATGCCTTATGTATGTATCCCCATCTATTATGTAATGTTGATGTAATGATATCCACCTTGCAAAAGCGTTCCAATATGCGGGTCTATCCTTGGTGGGACCTTCAAGTTCCTTTTGGATAGGGTCGCATATTGGGCGTGACAATTATGCATTTCAATGGTGGGAATTTAAGAGAGAATTAACCGGCCTATTTGACTGGTGAGATTAGGCAGAGGAATCAACAGCTTTCAACGCCAAACGCCTACCCTCACGGATGTCTCCAACTAACGAAATGTTTTTCCCTGTCAATTCCCAATCCCCAGTTAAATTACCGGGGTCCTCTAGGGAAGATATTTGAATGAGTTGGGCCTCCTAATTCCGCTTCCTCTTCCCTCCGTAATTCCCGTGTCCCTGAGTTAGTCAAAGAATTTAATGTCCCACCTACCTTAAACTCCCATTCCTTGTCTCCAACTACCCCCACCAAACACGCTGTAAACCCCAGATCCACATTAGTTAACAGGTCGCTGGACTGACCAGCCAATGCCACACGATACTTCGGCCCCAAATCCAGGTCACCGAGGAGGGGTCCGCAATGACCCGCCTTCCCGATGACGACGATCTCCTCCGGGAGATCCTCCTCCACCTCCCATCGTGTACGTCCTAACGCGTGCATCTTCCGTCTGCCAGAGCTGTGGTGGGGCCTCGTCACCGACCCCAATTTCCTCAGCCGCTTCTATATGCCCACCACCGGAAGCTGCCCCTCATCGACGTCTTCGATGCCCGTGGCCATGGTAGGGTAATTTTAAGGGCCCTAGTGTGTCGTTTGACCGCATCCCCTCTCGGTGCTTTGACTTGCGACGTCACGACATTGAAACTTACACTCACTCCAGGCCCCAACTGCTCGGGTGCCACCATGGTCGCATCCTCCTCATGGACTATGAGCGCACAAAACTCGTTGTGTGTGTGCCTATGGTTGGCCAGGAGCGCCACATCCCTATTCTCGGACTTCATGAGGGGCTTCCTCAACGGTGCGGTGATCTGCGCTGCAGGCGACCTTGGCCACATGCACGGTGACTACCGCTCGAGCCCTTTCAAGGTGGTCTTGTTCACAGGAAAAAGATGTGGCGTTGGGCTCTTGCTGGGCTATAGACTAGAATAGAATAGGCCGGGTAACTTTTATATTACATAGCCCATCTTGGAAATTTGCTGAGTTGTCGTATTGCTTTCTTCTTTCCTCTGTTGAACTTTGTTTCTCAAAAATAATGGACGTCTAGCCAGCGGCCGGCGGCTCGCTGGCCTTTCGCGAGCGGCCGGCCAAAAATAGGATTTTTTTTGTCCCTAATTTATAAAGGATAATCATTTGTCCCCTATAATTGATATAAAATAATAATTCTAATCCATATATTAGAAAAAGTACCTGCAACAAAAAAGTATTACAAAAGCACCCGTGTAAATAAGTGTGAACGCATTTAATTTGAGTTTCAAATATTTTAAAAGTCACAATTTTTAAACCGCGCGTCGGAATTAAGCTCCGTTTTCACCATTAGAACCGTCGCGGCATGCTCTTCGAAAGTAGATCCCACATGCTTATGTTTCGACGAACTTTTTAGTGTGCAATTTAGTCTCCGTTTGGTGCAACAGTTTAGCCGTCGATGTGCAACTAGCTGAGAGTCGATGTGCATCTTTTTCCTCTAACTGTGGACATGCAGTTTTAATTGATGGCACCATCCCATACTACTCTCTAACAGTGAAATGTGCAATTTCGTTTGCTGCCCTGATGCCTCACCAACTGCCAGGTAGTCGTCGCGCGTGGACAGCCCCCACAACGGCGTTTAAGGGACTATCCTATAGGAGTGTGCCAACCCAGAGTGCGTGTGCGTGAGCGACTATGCTGGCCAGAGTGTGCAACTCCACAGTAGCGCATGAGCAACTACCCCACCGTACATGTGCAACTCCCGCATCAGTATCTGCGACTATGCTAACGAGAGTGTGCAACTCCACGGCCACGCATGTGCGATTATATTGACGAGTGTGCAACTCCGCGGCCGGGTGTGAGCACCTCCCACAACAATTCATGTGCGACTAGGCAGACGACATTGTGCAACTCTGTGGCCATGCATGTGCGACTATGCCGTCGAGAGTGTGCAACTCCACGGCCGTGCGTGAGCACCTGCCGCTGTAGTATGTGTGCAACTACGCGGACGAGAGTGTGCAACTCCGCGGCCACATATGTGTGTCTATGCCGACGAGAGTTTGCAACTCTGCCGCCGTGCGTGCGCTAGTACGCCAACGAGATTGTGCACCTTCGTGGTCCTTTGTGTGCGACTATGAGGCCACATTTGTGCAACTCCTGTAGTCATGCGTGAGCTGTTATGCCGACTAGAGTGTGCATCTTCGCGGCCGTGCATGTGCGACTATGCCGACGAGGCTGTGCAACTCCGTACTCATGCGTGCAACAGTCTTTCCAGTGTGATGCAGTAATTGATCGACCTTACAATGTCGCTCATCTAGCTATACTTAAGTAAGCAATGCAAGCGCGAGACATCATCTAACCATCTTTGTATTGTTCGTGTTGTGCAACTTTTTAATGATCGTATCCAACTGGGAAGTACTACGTGAGCAACTACAACTACTGTGGATGCCAACTATGCCGACAAAGAGTGTGGAACTATCACAATCATGTGTGAGCTATTATGTCGACAGGAGTGCGCAACTCTTGCTTCGCCGTGCGTGTACGACTACTCTACCATGCGTGAGCAACTCTCGTAGTTGTGTGTGAGCTGCTATGCGGCTGGGGGCTACCGCTTTGGCTCCATGGCGAGGGTCTCCCGGCGACCTGCTAACCCTAGCCACAATGGATTTGTTGGTCGCACCTCGAAAACTGTTGCGAGTGCGGCTGTGGACACTCATGTGTGAGTTACTGCGCCGACGAGAGTGTGCACCTCTACTGCCGCGCATGCACGACTACATTGATGCGTGTGTGCACTTTCATGGATGTGCGTGTGCGCCTGTGACGTGCTTACAAACATCACATGCTCTAGCTACACTTAGTAAGCAATGCGAGCGCGGGTCATCATCTAGCCCACTTAGTATCGTCATTTTGTGTAACTTCACAATGGTCATATCCAACTGAGAACTATTATATGTGTGCAACAACATCTACTGCGGATGACAACAAAAAAATGTTACTAGCAAAAATAGATCAACTTAAGCAACTTCATACTAGTAGGATGTGCAACTTTGACAACTACCCCGACCAACTGCCTTGCAGTCGATGTGCAACTCCGAAAGCATGTATGTACAATTTTACATGTCTTTCCGACGATGACATCGCTCCACCTTTATCACGAGAAAACAAGAAACAGCCCGGGGGCGCTGCTGCTCCGGCTCCACGGGTAGCGGTCTTCTAGATGACTTGTTAACCCATCCATAATGGATTTGCGAGTCGCGCCTCGAGCACCGCTGCGACACCTCCACTCCAACTACCCCTTGCAGTACGAATGCAACTTCTATAGTTGTGCAACACTTCCTATGATCTTGAGAAAACCGAGATTAATAATTTATTAAACATACAAGTGTTACCGTGTTAGTTAACTAAAGAAAACATCTAGTTCACCACCCAATCATCCACTGTGTGTTAGTTAACTACAGAAAACACCTATTTCACCACCCAATCATTCACGGAATGGTAAGTTTCTGAAAGGAAGATGAAACATACGTAGAATTGGACCCATTTGCTTCGGCGGATATGTCCAGATTGCATTAATATACTACTTAAACACTTTGGAACAAATCTGAAACGGCTTGACAACAACATTAGAAACAAATCCATAGATAATAGTAGTACTACTTTGCAGCCTGAATCCACCCGAGAAGACACCTCGTCTCCAACTAATGAACTACTCCCTCCGTCCCATAATATAAGAACATTTTTTATACTAGTGTAGTGTTGAAAACGTTCTTATATTATAGGACGGAGGGAGTATTAATTAAGTACAGTATTACGCCCACATAACTACCATTAAGAGAAGATTTGAGAGCAGTCGATGTTCTTTTCGATCCAAATGCAGAAACACACCTCCTTGGACGAACGAGAGGAAGGAGGATGTGTGGATCTCAAATCCAGCGGCGATGGGGAAGATAGGGAGGGGTGGCAGCGGAGGCGCACCGGCGTCGATTCGGATGGAGAGGAGGCCCAGCGTGGCGGTGGTCGGCCGGGGCAAGCTTGACCCGAGGCGGGAATCATCCATGGTGGCGACCTGTGTGGAACACAGAGAGAACCCGAGGCGGGGCGCTTCGCTAGATGCGTGCAAGGGGATTAGCTGTTTTTTTTCGAAGAGAGGCAGAGACAGCGAGTCAGTGACGACTGTTTCTGTTGGCTAGCACGGCCGCGCGTTTCCTCTGGATCATGCGCGCGCACTTTTTAGGTTTTAGGAAAAATAATAGTAGTTGTTTGCTTCTCAAAAAAAAGACCACACTAGTTGTTTCGATGATCTCCAAAGGAAAAAAAAAACTACGTTTTGACTGAGTAAAATACTTGTAGTGGAGTATTTCGAGTGTATCCATTCCTCTCTGTCCGTAACGAAGGGCGTGACTCCTTCCCTTCCGCCGCCCCTATGACAGTCTCCGGAGATGACCCGCCGCCACACTCCACACCTGCCCTAACAGCGTGTTTGGTAAGGACGGGGTGGAATGGGAGTTCTCCACGAGATTAAATATAGAAAATTGATTTTTAAGTCCGATTCCTATATTTGGCATGTGAAGGCAATTAAAGGTGGGAATTTAAGAGAAAATTAACCGGCCCTATTTGATTGGTGGGATTACGCAGATGAATAAATAGCTTTCAATGCCAAACGCCTCCCCTCTTGGACGTACCCAACTAACGAAATGTTTTTCCCTGTCAATTCTCAATCCCCAGTTAAATTACCAGGGCCCTCTAGGGAGGATATTTGAAGGAGTTGGGCCTCCTAATTCCCCTTCCTCTCCCCTCCTTAATTCCCATGTCCCTGAGTCAGTCAAAGAATTTAAAGTCTCACTTACCTTAAACTCCCATTCCTTGTCTCCAAATACCCATCAAACACGTTGTAAACCCCAGATCCACACTAGTCAACAGGGCGCTGGACCGACCAGCCAACGCCGCACGATGCTTCGCCCCCAAATCCACATGACCGAGGAGGGATCCGCAATGACCTGCTTGCCCGGTGACAACGATCTCCTCCGGGAGATCCTCCTCCGCCTCCCACCGTGTACGTACCTCGTGCATCTGCCGTCTGCAGGAGCTGGCGGGGCCTCGTCAGCGACCCCAATTTCCTCAGCCGTTTCTGTGCCCGCCACCGAAAGCTGCCCCTCATCGACTTCTTTGATGCCCGCGGCCACAAAGGGTCATTTTCAGGGCACTCGTGTGTCGTTTAACCGCATCCCCTTTCGGTGCTTCGACTTGCGATGTCACAGTGTTAAAACTTACACCCGCTCCCAACTGCTTGGGTGTCGCCATGGCCACGTCCTCCTCATGAACTATGAGTGCACAAAACCCGTTGTATGCGCACCTATGGTTGGCGAGGAGTGCCACATCCCTATTCTCGGACTTCATGCGGGGCTTCCTCAACGGTGCGGTGATCTGCGCTGCAGGCGACCTTGGCCATGTGCACGATGACTACCGCTCAAGCCCTTCCAAGGTGGTATTGGTGTCGATAAAGGATAATCAACCAACCTCCCGTGTTTACTCATCGAAGACTGCCACAAGGGGCAATCATATCTCTACCACAGCTCCATGTGAGCTTGTTTATGCTAATCCCAGGGTCCTTGTTGACGATGTCGTTTACTGGTCACCTAGGTTTGTAGATTCCAGCTTTCCCTTCTTAAATATGGATGGAGTCACAGACGACATAATTGATTTTGGTTTGGATAGACATAGTCTAGCTGTTATCAAGGGGCTTCCTGGTTTGAATGAATCCCTCAGTCATCAGATCATCCATGCAAAGTATGGTGTTCTCGGTCTTGCAACATTTTCTCATGGTAGAGTCGAAATGTGGCAGAGGAAGGTTAGTTGTCATGGTGGTGCCACATGGTTGCTGCAGAAGACTGTTGGAATGCATACTATTCGTGGGATAACTCGGAATGAAATTTTGATAAAGCTAGGGTGTGTGATGAGGATAACGGTGTGATGTTTTTATATGTGGCCGGTTATGTCAATGCAACAGGCCAGGAAACTTTATCGAAGCCATTCTACCAATAAGTGTCATCCTTTCACCAATTTCTGTGCACCAGGTGATTGCTCCTCTTTAGTCCTTGTATATGGTTGATGGACCAGCTACATTGGAAGCTAGCCTTGGCTGTGAGAGAGGCACTTTGCCTGGCGGATGATCTCTATATTCAGAGAATAACAATATGGCCTTGGATTGCAAGGTGGTGATTGATGCGATCAGGCAAGGGAGTACACCTTCTTATGGTGAAGTGATACATGAAATAATGTTGCGTTCTTCAGTTTTCGTTTCTTGTAATTTTCGTCATGGGTTTAGGACCTCGAATGTTGAGGCCCATAGTCTTGCAAAACATGCACTATTTTTAGTAGTTGTCCGCCATGTTTGGTTAGGTCATCTTAACCTTCTCTTCGTCCCGGAAGCAGTGATAATAAAGCTTTGCATGTTTGCCCTATAAAAAAACCTCTACCACCAAGAACATCTCAAGAATAGCATAAACTGCACAGTTGTACAATGTTTTGAACTGAAAGTTATATCATTTCTTGCATTCTTCCAAATACTACAAGATAATTAGCCAGGCGAGGGGAAAAGAGCTCTGGGCATCATAATTATTGGTTATCTCTTTAAAGGTGGCTTGGAGTTGGCTGAGGAGAAAGTCAGTTCTACTACGTAAGGCGGCAAGGGTGAGGCAAACTAATCTGAACAAGAGAAGTCACAGGCAAAAAAAAAAGTGAACATCATCTTCCAAATGGCTGCATCGTCTACAAACAGACTTAAATGGTTTGAGTTTAGAGGAAACTCTAAGTGCAGAAGGTAGGGCATAATGTTGAAGCAGCCTCCAAGTAACAGCTTCCACTCTGAAGTACTCCCTCCGTTCCAAATTACTCGTCGCTGAAATGGATGTATCTAGAACTAAAATACATCTAGATACATCCATACGTGCGACAAGTAATTCAGAACGGAGGGAGTACAACCATTGATTGCTGACCGGTTTAAAACTGCGATACACACTCTTAATAGTGCAAACACCCCTTGTAGGTGTGTGCTTCCATGTAAAGAGCTGCCTAGCACAGCCATGTAAAGGAAGATATGTCTTGGAGAAGCTCAACTACTTCCCTCCCTTAGGTATTACTCCCTCCGTTCCAAAATACATGACCCAACTTTGTATTAACTTTGTACTAAATTAGTACAAAGTTGAGTCATCTATTTTGCAACGGAGGGAGTAAAACGCATCTTGTCACATTACAAACTTACTTAACAAAGGCACATGCTCAGCAACCACATTGGTGGAACACAACGAACTCGGTAGGGACTAGGGACAACAGCAGCCCTTGACTACTTCACCTGCAGAAAACAAAATTGCTAATCCGTTAGTGAACGATATATGCAGAACCTGATATGCCTATGCAGCAAACATGGTTATAAAAAGGCTATGAGCAAGGTGTGTGTCCAAGCTCGTAAAACATAACTTATATCATACTCTTCGCAATATCTCCTAGGTTTACAAATGACAGCGAAGTACACCGAAGCCTTTTGACAATGTATATTATTGAGGCGGGATAGTTGAATGCTGCTAATGTCGTGGTTTCAGCTAGCTGACTCTGAAACAACTAAACCAAGGGACAACTCTAGGCATGACCAAACAGGCACAAGCAGTAACAGCAACACCACTATATGCAACATTTTTGGTATCATTTGCGACCCAAAAAGGGACAATCATTTTGCCTTTGGCATCACCGTCGTTTATAATTTGGTTTATAATTTGACTGTGTGCTATTGACATGCCTGAAACCCCATAGCCGAACAGGAAATAGTTCATGGGATGAAGGCTGCATGCGCTGGCAGCCAGATATTCTTATGCTCTGTTAGAGAGAAGATAATGACAGTCCCCAAGAAGAAGACTCAGCGCGATCTCTGGAGAAAGCTGGAAAGCCTGCTCAGCTAGAGAAGGTTATTTTTCTTCTTCTGATAATCTCTATCACTTGTCTATTATACATTCCTATGTTCTAGCATCTTCCTGGTGGTACTGAAGTGAACTAAAGGAACATCCGAGGACAGGTGTCTATGGCGACATTTATAATTACCCCCTCAATCAGTTTGATACTATCCTTGACATGGAAATGGCTCCTGAGATAGAAGAGGAAGAAGTAAGCAGAATGCCAAGTATGAGACTCAAGCTAAGTTTGTTATGTTCTCACTGCTCACAGGCTTTCCCATATATGTTGTGAACTCACATGCCAATACAGGAAGGTGAGATAAGATGCGCTGAAGGTGCTGATATCAAGATGGGCGAAATGGTCAAATGAAGACATGGAATACTTTGAAGGCATCTGTGTTCACTAGATAATGTAAAGAAGTTTTACATTTTCTAAATTATAGGCTTTGAAAACCTCATTCTGATTTGTTTTATATGTTCATGATGCACAAATATGTATTTGGACAAAATGGTTATTCGGCACGGTAGTGCCATCTGCAGATCAAACCTGCATAAAAAATATAAAATGATTGCAGATGACGGACATGAAGATGATGGTTTGGAATGAACCAGTAACAAAGCAACCCAAGGGACCAGGCTCTGATTTAAGGTCAAAGATTGGGCGGAAGTCTAGAAATGTTATCACTGGGGTAAATCACTCGTTTCAGCAGAATGTTCTTGATGTCATGATACACCGTGTTGCCTAAAAACATAGATAAAAATCAAACACATCTTATTAGTTTTCACCAACTAGTAGTGGGGAATCAGTATTATGCTTTTCTTTTTATCTACATTGTTCTACAATGGAGAAGCTTCCCCAAAGCATGCATTTGGGGCATAATATTAGCTTTTCTTTTCAAAATGCTACTATTGTCTTGCTTTCAGCTAGCTGACTCTGAAACAGCAAAACCAAGGGAGAACTCTAGGCATGACCACAGGCACAAGCAGGTAATATTAACAACAACAACACTATGTGCAACATCTGGATATCATTTACGACCCAAAAGGGATAGTCATTTTTCCTTGGCGTCACCATCCTTTAAAATTTGTGTGTGTGCTATTGACATGCAGGAATACCTATAGCTGAATGGGCAATACTTTGTGGGATGCAGGCTGCCTGTATAAGCAGCTAGATATTTTCCATACAAAAAGACCAAACAGTCCAGATCTCACAAACTATATCCTGAAGATGTTGTTACCTTTAATACCATTCCAGCATATTACCTCATGAGACCAGACAGCCATCCTACGTATCTTGCAGCATTTCAGCTCCATCGCGTCCACTAGGAATGGCTACACCCAGATGCATAACAAGTCAGGCAATAAATAAAAGCTACAAGGAAAAGACATGTAGATAGGAGAAGGCAATAGTGAGTCAATTACATAGATAAACCAACAAACATAACTTCAGAAAAACAAATCATTTCAGCTCTCAGTTTTTATAGAAATTTTATTCCACATTTGATGCTAACAACATATAAACAAAATCGCATCTTTTTAAAAATGTGAAGACCATTCCTAAAAACAGTAATATTTAGTTACATCATAATGAGAGCTATAACTCATAAGAAAAAATGCCTAGAATTTAACCAACATATCAAGCATACGAAAATCAAAACATGCCAAAACTAATAAATTCTAGAAACGACAGTGATTTTGGTGTTCAGCTGTAAATGAATCTAGCCTACTAGAGACAAGAGATCCAATTTATTTGTGTGTGGTACAAGTGTAGTTGTCACTTACAGCAGGGGCCTTCAACAAGTGACCAAAAAACAATTATTTCAGGAAGTATAGATTCAAGAAAAGTTTTTGGTATGGAGATAACATTTATAGCAAGATGAGAACAGATAGTACTGAGACAGAAGAGTATAAGTAGCTTAGAGGACCCAAAGACACCAACTGAGTTACTCGTTTGACATTTGATTTGGTATCTGTGAAGAGCAAAGCCATAAAAACACACTACAGCTACAAGTTTGTCTCACTAGTAAAGGAATTAATGGACAATGGGGAAGCACAACAAAGGGAGTAGAACATTATTAGATTTGGGTACTACCACAACACAAGGACTAAGGATGAGCAGTCACCTGGTGCATAGAAACTTGTGAAAGGATGAATGTCATCGGCATAACTTTCATAATTGCTTTGATAATGTTTCATGGATTGCATTGACATCACTTGAACCATGTAGACATTGTAGTCCAGAAATAAAAACATTACACCATTATCCTCATCATACCCAAGTATATTGACCCCTGTCACCGATCCTTCAACCTGAGGAGGGATCCCAAGAACAGTGTGCATTTCAACGGTCTTCTGCAGTAACCATGTGGCACCACCGTGACAACTGACCCTCCTCTGCCACATTTCAAATCTACCATGAGAGAATATGGCAAGACCAACATCACCATCCTCTGCTTGGATTATCTGATGCGTGGTGGAATGATTAAGATCTGGAGGCCCCTTGATCACAGCAAGCCTCTGCCTATCCAAATCAAACTCAATTATGTCGTCTGCGAGCTCATCCAAATTCAAAAAATTTGATTCAGCATCGACACTCTGAGACGACCAGTAAATGGCATTGCCAACAAGGATCCCAGGATTACAATGAACAAACGCACATCGATCTGTTGTTGAGATGTGATTTTCCCATAGGCCAGTCGCCGAGGAGTATACATAGGGCTGGAAAAAAGCTCGAAACTCGTGAGCTAAACGAGTAGCTCGTGACTCGGCTCGAATCGACTCGAACTCGAAGAATAACGAGTCAAGCCGAGCTTTAGTTTAAGATCGTTTATAGACCAAGTTAAACGAGCCAATCTCACGAGTACTCGTGTAACTTGTTAGGCTCGGTACAAATGATCAGTCACTCCCAATCCAAGAAAAAGATCAACGACTCAGCACCCTGCGTCCCAGGCACACAACACAAGGCCCGACCGTTGAAGGCCCAGCCGCCCAGGAGACTCACGTGTTACAAGGAAATTACAATTGTTTAGTGATATATATGTTTAATATATACATAATCATTTTTATCATATTTGAGGGTTTTATGTTCATATCTTTAACGAGCTTAACAAGCTAAACGAGCCAGCTCACGAGTTATACGAGTCGAGCCAATCTTGGGTTTGAGCTCGTTATAGTAACGAGTCGAGTCGAGCTAACTCGTTAACGAAACAAGCTCTAGCGAGTCGAGCCGAGCTGGCTCGGCTCGGCTCGAATTCCAGCCCTAAGTATACACAAGCGATGGGTGGAGTACCTTCTTGGTAGCCCTGGCACGGGGACATCAAGACCAGAGTAAAGGGGCTCGAGTGGCAGCTGCCGTGCGTGTGGCGTGGGTCTAGGGCTGGAAAAAAAGCTCGAAACTCGTGAGCTAAACGAGTAGCTCGTGACTCGGCTCGAATCGACTCGAACTCGAAGAATAACGAGTCAAGCCGTGCTTTAGTTTAAGATCGTTTATAGACCAAGTTAAACGAGCCAATCTCACGAGTACTCGTGTAACTTGTTAGGCTCGGTACAAATGATCAGTCACTCCCAATCCAGGAAAAAGATCAACGACTCAGCACCCTGCGTCCCAGGCACACAACACAAGGCCCGACCGTTGAAGGCCCAGCCGCCCAGGAGACTCACGTGTTACAAGGAAATTACAATTGTTTAGTGATATATATGTTTAATATATACATAATCATTTTTATCATATTTGAGGGTTTTATGTTCATATCTTTAACGAGCTTAACAAGCTAAACGAGCCAGCTCGCGAGTTATACGAGTCGAGCCAATCTTGGGTTTGAGCTCGTTATAGTAACGAGTCGAGTCGAGCTAACTTGTTAACGAAACAAGCTCTAGCGAGTCGAGCCGAGCTGGCTCGGCTCGGCTCGAATTCCAGCCCTAAGTATACACAAGCGATGGGTGGAGTACCTTCTTGGTAGCCCTGGCACGGGGACATCAAGACCAGAGTAAAGGGGCTCGAGTGGCAGCTGCCGTGCGTGCGGCGTGGGCCTAGGGCTGGAAAAAAAGCTCGAAACTCGTGAGCTAAACGAGTAGCTCGTGACTCGGCTCGAATCGACTCGAACTCGAAGAATAACGAGTCAAGCCGTGCTTTAGTTTAAGATCGTTTATAGACCAAGTTAAACGAGCCAATCTCACGAGTACTCGTGTAACTTGTTAGGCTCGGTACAAATGATCAGTCACTCCCAATCCAAGAAAAAGATCAACGACTCAGCACCCTGCGTCCCAGGCACACAACACAAGGCCCGACCGTTGAAGGCCTAGCCGCCCAGGAGACTCACGTGTTATAAGGAAATTACAATTGTTTAGTGATATATATGTTTAATATATACATAATCATTTTTATCATATTTGAGGGTTTTATGTTCATATCTTTAATGAGCTTAACAAGCTAAACGAGCCAGCTCGCGAGTTATACGAGTCGAGCCAATCTTGGGTTTGAGCTCGTTATAGTAACGAGTCGAGTCGAGCTAACTTGTTAACGAAACAAGCTCTAGCGAGTCGAGCCGAGCTGGCTTGGCTCGGCTCGAATTCCAGCCCTAAGTATACACAAGCGATGGGTGGAGTACCTTCTTGGTAGCCCTGGCACGGGGACATCAAGACCAGAGTAAAGGGGCTCGAGTGGCAGCTGCCGTGCGTGTGGCGTGGGTCTAGGGCTGGAAAAAAAGCTCGAAACTCGTGAGCTAAACGAGTAGCTCGTGACTCGGCTCGAATCGACTCGAACTCGAAGAATAACGAGTCAAGTCGAGCTTTAGTTTAAGATCGTTTATAGACCAAGTTAAACGAGCCAATCTCACGAGTACTCGTGTAACTTGTTAGCCTCGGTACAAATGATCAGTCACTCCCAATCCAAGAAAAAGATCAACGACTCAGCACCCTGCGTCCCAGGCACACAACACAAGGCCCGACCGTTGAAGGCCCAGCCGCCCAGGAGACTCACGTGTTACAAGGAAATTACAATTGTTTAGTGATATATATGTTTAATATATACATAATCATTTTTATCATATTTGAGGGTTTTATGTTCATATCTTTAACGAGCTTAACAAGCTAAACGAGCCAGCTCACGAGTTATACGAGTCGAGCCAATCTTGGGTTTAAGCTCGTTATAGTAAGAGTCGAGTCGAGCTAACTCGTTAACGAAACAAGCTCTAGCGAGTCGAGCCGAGCTGGCTCGGCTCGGCTCGAATTCCAGCCCTACGTGGGTCGGTGGCAGCGCAGAGCACAGCCCCATAGAGGTAGTCTAACCCCGTGAACACTGGTGGAGCTTCGATGCGCCGATGCTCGCTGGTGATGGGGTCCAACACAATGACCGTCGTCCTGAACTTGAGGAGGACGCGACCGTGGCGGCATCCGAGCAGGTTGAACTTCCGGAAGCCGCGGACGTGATGTCTTACGTCGAAGCGCTCGGGAGGGATGCGGTCGGGAGGGTCCAGGACGGGAGTGAACACAATGTCGTAGCCATCTCTCTCAAAGACGCCGAGGATGGGCGGCTTGCGGTGGTGGGCAGAGAAGCCGTGGAGGAACAGGGGGTCGGTGGTGACACGTTGCCAGCGTTTGCAGACGGCGGAGGCGCGCGGGAGGGAGGACGGCTGAGGCGGGAGGCGCACGAGGATCTCCCGGAGCATATCGTCGTTGTCCGGCAGGGAAGCATGCTTCCCCGGCGAGTTGCCGCGGCGGCGGCGACGGCGGCTGTGGCGGGTCACACCGGCGCCCTCCTCGCTCGCGTGGACTTGGGGATGGAGCCGCGTGCTGCGGCGGCCGGTCGCTCCGGTTCCGTCCTCACCCACGCGGATTTGGGGGTTGAGGCGCGAGCTGCGTCGGCGGGGCACTGCGGCGCCCTCGCCACTCACGGGGATTTGGGGGTGGAGCCGCGGGCTGCGGCGGAGGGCCATTCCGGCGGTGTGGATCTGGGGATGGAGACGTGGGCTGCGGCGGCGGGTCATCTCCACGCCCTGGAATGGAATGGAACGGAACGGAGGCGCCGTCGGGATCTAGTTAGAGGGCACGGGGGTAGTTCCGAAAATATAACGTACTCCAAACCACCACTTCCAAACCAAGGCCATTCCGGCGGCGTCCTCGCTGGTTCGTTCGTGTGCGTGTGAACCATTACCCCACGTATTCTTTTTTGCATAGGGCCAACTACCATTTATCTCAAATGTCAGAATTATTCTATATAATACTCAATAAGTAAAACAAAAACAAAAAAAATGTTAACGCGGTAAATATGTTAATAGAGTGGCACATAATCAACTAGGAACCAACACAAATGTCATAACTATCGGATAGTCGGGCGGTGGCGATAGCAATCTAGAACATGCTCGAGCTCCAGCGGTACTTGTCCTCCCTCAAATCCATATCATTGATGCCACTGCCCACCTCTAGTGACGTTTTCATCTTGTCTCTGCCAAGGATAGCAGCCCTCCCCAGGATTTCCCATTGCCATGGAAATGATCAACTGAGCATTGACGAGCGGAAAGGTCCCTCCTATCCCACCCCTGGGCGGCCCCAACGCCGATACCCACCTGGGTCGGTCAGATTTATCGCCCAACACCCTGCCATGCCCCTCCCGGGCGAAGGACGATCTCCCCGGTGGCACACCGCGACCCGATGGGAGAGGCAAGGATGACTCTAGGGCCCTTCTGGTGGCGGAATCTTCCCTCAACGATGGACGATGACTGGGACAGGACTAGCCCTTAGGTGAACACAACACACGCACGATGAGGAGATGAAACAAAGTTCGACATGGCCCGCCTACAATGAACCGGCGCCGAAGAAACCAGATGTCGCCCCAGCCAGAAACTGTCGAACTACCATGTAGAGGCCACCACACCCGGAACTCACTGCGCCGCTGCCGCCCATGGCCGGAGCTGCTATCACGCCGGGCCGCTGCCCCAACCCACGCTGGGCCGCTGTTCACGATAATATGAAGAAGTTTACATATAATTATGGGCCTTGAAAATTCCACTCCAATTTGTTTAATATTGCGATGTAGACATATGTGTATGGATAATAGTAGTGGCAACTACAAATCTGATCTCCAAAAAAAATATGAATTGATTGCAGATGATGGTTTTGATGAGCCATTTACAAAGAAGCCCAAGAGATCAGGCTCGGATACAAGGTCAAAAATTGGGCGGAAGTCTACGAAAGTTATGGCCGAAGTAAATCACTTGTTTCTGTATGAATATTCTTGATTTCATGGTACACGGTGCCGCCTAAAAAGATAGATAGAATTAAACACACCTTATTCTTTTGGCACATATTTGGTGTCCTACAAATAGTGGTGGGGAATTAGTATTACACCTTTTTTCTTTATCTACGTTGTTGATAGTTCTTTGGACGATTTTTTTTCCTCATTGGAGAAGTTTCCCCAAAGCGTGCATCTGGGGCATACATAATATCAGCTTTTCTTCTTTTGAAAACTATTTCATTGTTCCGTAGGTTAACTCTGAATTAGCAGCACAATTCCTGTTGGGGTATAATTTATTTCTCGCCTTTTCCACGACAAGTAGAACAAGACGAAGACAGGAATAGCAGGCTAAGGACGCGGATGTGATTCACCAACCACGACGCCTTTGGTAACATGTGTGGTGTTGATGATGGTGTAGTTTAGACAATTTATCATTTATCTTCTCACGATAATCTGTTGAGTTCGTACGATGGTTCATTTTGCTGTGAGCATGGAAACTGGCATGAGTTGTGCTTACTTAGAACGGTATTCAGTCTCTCTCTCTCTGATCTGACCAGTTTCTTGCAAAGCTGCAGCGGATGTACACTGTTAAGGTCAAGTTGTGTGATGAATTCACAAGAGTAAAATCCATTATCACTGTACTTAAGTAAGTTTTTTGCTCTTGTCACTGAACTTGAATGTACCCGCGATACGATCACAAAACAGAGGTTTAAGTTCCACCATGGCCATGAGCAAGAGCTAGAAACCATATCGGAGCAGTGGTATTGAACTGGGGAAAGAAATTTGCTTTTCTTTTGTGTCGTGAAGCTAGGACAGTTTTTCCTTTTCCTGAAACAAGCAAAAATAAAAGAATGGAATATGCAAAAGCTAGTGCTAGTTGTTATTGAGTGCCCTGCAACTACTCAAGATTAAACAGAGAGCAGGTTTCAGAACACCCCTCTGTTGAATGTAAGTGGTGGCTAATAACAGTTTATGAGCAAAAGGCGTGAGCATGCGTGAACTCGTAAAATGTACTCCCTCCGTTCCAAAATAGATGACCCAACTTTGTACTAACTTTGTACTAAAGTTAGTACAAAGTTGGGTCATCTATTTTGAAACGGAGGGAGTAACATATATCATATATTCATGTCTATATTGCCTAGGAAGGCTGGGTATATTACCAGTAAAAACAGAGAAAATCATTGAAGATTTTTGGCATTGTAATTTGTGGGGTGGGATAGCTGAATGCTGCTAATGTCTCGCTTTCAGCTTTTAGAAGATGAAGAAGACATGAATAGCAAGCTAAGGACAAGGATATGATTCACCCAAGCACTGAATGAATCACACTAAACGGTATGCTCGCAATATTCGTGAATGGAAAACAGTGGGTCTACACGAAATTACCGAAGCTCCAACAAACAAGCCGATCCTTTGTCTGTTGAAAACACCAGTTCCAGCAGACTAGTTCAATAATTCACAGATGTGAATTGATAATAAACCAGAATGTCATGAGACTGCCAATTGGGCATTAAACTTGATCATCTGATAGCCAACACTTGACAGAATACTTGATCATCTCATGGTCAACACACAAGTTTAACGGTCATTTCTACACAAGACAGTTTCACCCGAGGATCATGGTGCACTATCACATCAAACTTGCTGACTAATTCAGGAAATGGAACCGAGTACTTCTCATGATACGTGAAGGGTAGTAGGGTAGCCTTGTCAGAATTTTTTATTTGATCAATCCTTCTCGCTTAGTTCATCCGTAAATAGTTCCTAGTCTGTACTATGTATGTTGCAAAATAAGTGTACTATGTCAAAAAATATTAAGACCTGTCAATTAAGACTTGCAACACGTCTTGCAAGCTGAAATTCACTACACTAAAGACTTCTTTTTTTTGCTGATGATCAACATTACAGACTTGGCTAGACTAAGATACACTCCCTCTGTAAACAAATTAGTGATCTAAAACGCCTTATATTTGTTTACACAGGGAATACTTAGTAGCATATACACATTGCGGACCATATTGCTGTGAAAACCAACTTGTACATTACCTGGGCAACATGGAATTCCTAGGTTTATGTATTCAAATTCTTTACCAAGAGAAAAAAAAAATCATCGAAGGTACACAAAAAACATAATACTAGAACCTATGACGCATCCATGGTTACACATAGTTTATGAACAACATATGTGAACTCAATGTTTCTGGCATTTATCTCCTAGGACACACGCTCAACACTGCAGCAAGATAATTTTCATCAAAAATTCCAAATCTCACAAACTAACGTTGAAGATGTTCCTCCCCTGTTGAACCATTTGAGCACCTTAGCACATCAAACAATACAATTAGGCAACATTTAAGCTCCATCACATCCACCGGTAACACCTATATTTAGACACGTAAGAAGTCAGGCAATTCTGATAATTTTTCAGATAAGAAGAAATGATTAAGAGAAAGTAACAGAGTCAGATGAAGCGACAAATGTAACTTGATATAAATAGCCCACTTGCATAGCAAATTTCTACATGTGTTTAAGAGATCACCTTTTGATACTAGCAATAGCTAATCAACAACATATATGTTGTAAAATTGAAATAATATTCTATAAAATAATTTAGCTACATCATAATGAAGAATTTAGCTGAGGATATACAAATGTTTTCAAAATTCTTCTCAAGTAAACTAGTACCTGTCAAGCGAACGAAAATTAAAATGCTCAAACTAATTAATAAAATCTAGCAACAAAAGTGATATCGGCTATTCAACCTCAAATAAATCAAGCTTGATTAGAGATAAGAAATTCAATATATTTCTATGTGCTACAGATGTACTGGTCACTTACAGCAGGCATCATTAACAAGTGAAAAAGTATTTCAGAAGAAGTTATGGATGCAATGCGGGTCATTGCTATGGCGTTAAGACTAATAACAAGTTCAAAACATATACATACACCAATAAAAGAATATAACTAGTTCTGAGGTCCAAACATGGCAACTGAGTTGCTCGTTTGACACTTGATTTGGTATCTACAAAGAGTGAGTTAGCTACATTGAATGGTAGAGCTGCAAGTCCATCTATCTAGCAAAGGTCATTTGCTAACTAAGATTAGTTGTTACTTGCTAGCACACTTACGAAACACAATAAAAGTATTACAGCAACAGTGTACAAAACATTACATAGATTAGATTACAAAAGCATTAAGACGAAAGATGAGCAATCACCTCATAAATTGAAACCCGTGAAAGGATGACATTGATTGATATAATAGGTTTTATAAAATCTTTTGGATTTCATTGACTTAAGTTCAACTGTGTTAATCTATGTAACTGAGGATCCTGAATCTGTCGCTTCAAAAGAAATTGAGGATCCTGATAAGCTAAGGGATGAGAAAATCTTAATTTTCGGGTTACTCTTCGGATTTTTTGTCTTGGCAAAGGCTCGGAGTCGGAGGAAATAATATTTACCTCTTCTCATTCCCTGACTCGTTCCCGTGTCAGCCTGATGATAATCAATGTCAATAAGGTGATTGAAAAATGAGCCAAGAGAGTCGAGGGCTACCTCCGACTCAGAGGAGTCCACCAGTTGAAGCAATTCAGAAGCGCTGGGCTTCTTTCCTCTTTTCTTGGCGGCGGCTCTCCTGGCGGCTTTCCTGGCATTCCTAGCTCTTTTTGCAGCCTCATGATCATACTTTTTCTTCCAAAATTTGTCATCAACCTAAGAAAATGAGCAAAGGTTTGGGTAAAAGACAAAATATTAAGGATGTAGGTAAATTAACTCAGTTTGGCGGCTTACCACTAGAGCCGGGTTAGCTTTGCAGAAAGGGCTTAAGCCCACCTTGCCGCAGTCTGCTAGGCTTTCATTCAAAAGTGACTTTGTCATATCATTGATGACATCTTCAGGTAAATCGTCAGGGCTGTGGCACAGTGGATCTTCCTTCTCGCCCGTGTAGGTGCACATTTAACCGGGGCGACGGCTCAGCGGGATGATCCGCCATGCGACCTAGCACCGGACCAAGTCAATACCATTTAAGCCGTCCCCTAAAAGAGCTTTGACCTTAGCCATGGTAGGAGCGAGCTTCTGACGGTCAGTAGCTGACACCTTGTCTGGAAGAGGATGATTGGAATCAAGGCGTAGGGCGCGAAGGCCGGGCAGAGGGTTCTCATCAGCCGGAGAAGTGTCTTCGCAGTAGAACCATGTCTGGTTCCAGTCTTTGGGATGACTTGGTAGATTTGCGTAAGAGAAAATGGCGCCTTTCCGTCGTTGGATTGAGAACCCGCCAAGTTCCAAACTAGGTCCGTTGGAATATTCAGTCTGGCGGTTCAAATAAAACAACTCTCTGAAAAGCAGCAAGCTGGGCTCTTCTTCAAGATACACCTCACAGAATACTTGAAAGTTGCAAATATTAGACACGGAGTTGGGTCCGATGACTTGAGGACGAAGGTCAAAAAAGTGCAGGACGTCTCTGAAAAACTTTGAGCCGGGTGGTGAAAAGCCCCTATTCATGTGATCAGTGAAAACGATGACTTCCCCCTCTTTGGGCTGAGGCTTTTCCTCTGTTGGATCTGGAGAATGGTACGACATCACATCCTTTTTAGGCAGATAGCATGTTTTCACAAAATCGCCAAGTGTACTCTCCGTGACGATGGATTTGACCCAGTTGCATGAAGTGACTATTTTGGGCGGCATTGTGAAGAAGGAAGCCTAAAAAAGAGAAGAATTACCGGTTCAAATTTAAGCCGGAGGAAAAGTATTACAGCACGTATTCTGAATGGCAGCTTATAAAGGGGCCTAATGGTATATGACTAATTATGTCAGGTTATTTAAACCGTCGTGAGCAGTCACGTTATTTAAGCCGCCATGGGTAAGTCGGATGTTATCTATTAAGCATTGCAATTTAAGCCGATGGTTTGAGCCGTCGTGGCTAGGTGGATCTATCAAAACGCAGATTTTTGGCTAAGTGTCACACAAACAAGTTTCACAGATTGCAATCGTTATTTTGGATCAACGGATGTTCAGAAAAAGGAAATGAATCTAGACCTAAAAAACCAGTACAGATGAGTTCATAAGCCTAGAGGGATCTTTTCTTCTAGGAAAGGGATCTGCTAGTATTGAAAGAAAAGGCAAAACAGCAACCGCATCGGTTATACGCCATTTTCAGATCAAAGAGATTCACGGTGCAAGCACTGAAGATGAACTACGATGAACTATGAAGAACACAGAGAAGTTCAGAAAGCCTAATGCGGATCTGAGGTGCGGAAAAGCAAAAACTTATAGCTGCAGATCTACTGCGGAGGGTCGCCGCCGTTCTCTGGTTTGATTCAGGGTGATGCAGCGGCCTGGGACAAAGACGACGGTGCGCTCTGCGGTGACGGCGGAGCTCGAGCGGCAGAGGTCGCGAGAGGAAGGAGACGACGGAAAGGGGGAGAATGAGAAGAAGACGGTCGCGTGGCTATTTATAAGGAAGGACTGATAAGTGGGCGCGAAAAATGAGAAGGCCGAAAATATGGTTATCCAGCTACCAGGATGCCTCGATTCTCGGGATGGTCATTAAGATAAGGATCCGTTGAGATAGGTTGGATAAAATGTGAATTAATGGCAGATGACGTCATGTCGGGTTATCGCAAATCCAGAAGATGGCGTCATGGCGGGTTATAAACTCTCGCACAATGAAGAGCAGAAGATTTTTTCTAAGTGTTGAAGATTGACATGAACCAGTTCAAATCAATCTGGGACCTAATGTTGGGGATATAACTACTAGGTATGACCCGCCCAGCGGGGGCCGGGTTATACCTACGGCGATTCGTCATGTGAAGCCCGAGACGACATTTGAAGATGGTGGTTCAGTTAAGGGCCCAAGGTCCAAAGACGGCTTAAGGCCCGTAGGAATAAACCGCCATATGTATATGACTTGTATTGTAAGGCAGGAATAGACAGACACCGAGCCGGACACTGTTTATGAGCCGGCCGGGACTCTGTGAGCCACTGGGCCTCGACCTCTGTATATAAAGGGATGACCCAACGGCGGTTCAGGACAAGTAACATCAGATCGAGAACTATGTCAAGCGAATTCTCTCCCTAGTAATCGAGACATAAGCAATCCCACCTCAAACTGGATTAAGCCATTACCTTCACCGCAAGGGGCCAAACCAGTATAAACTCCCGTGTCCTTAATTTGTCCCGTTTTAACCCCTTTAAGCTTCCTAGTTGCGATGGCTCCACGACTAAGTCCTTTTACTAGGACATCTGTCGTGACGTTTCCACGACAGAGGCAAAGACTGCAATTGGGCCAACCTCATTTGGCAAGTCTATCGGCAGTCCAAATCATGTCCTGAAGCGCCAACCAAGCAAAAAACTTGACTTTTGGAGGGGCCCAAAAATTCCAAATCATTTGGTCCACGGGGGAGAACACCATGCCCAGAAATTGTGCTCTATAGGCGGATGCCGCCGAGTAGAGCCCACACGATGTATGCTTCCAAATGATGTCATCCTCAGCATGCCCAAAAAGATGGACCTCATGCAAAAGCATCCATAGAGTGAAAAATTGTCAGATGTGCTCAACCGAGACAGTGGTGGAAGGCCTGATCTTGAGGATCCATGTGTTCTCTCCGAGGGCCTCCCGCACCTTCCATTTTTTCGTGAAGAGGCCTCATGGATGAGGGGGGCAATGTCTTTGGGCTTGCCCCCAACAAGCCAAGGAGAATTCCAAAAGGGGGTCTTCGCGCCATTTCCAGCACTAATGGTGGTACAGTCATAGAAAAAGTTTAGATCCTCCTCGTCACACGGGTTACCCATGCCAACCCACATCTTGGTCGGCTCTTTCCATTCATACCAAGGCCAACGAAGGCGCAATGCGCGCGCGAACTTGTTAGTGTTGAGGATCCCAAGTCCACCATAACGTTGCGGCCGACACACAATTTCCCAATTAACCACTACTAGGAAAAGGCCTACTAATGACGCACCTAATTTGGTCATTAATGGCGCATTAGTGGTGCGCCATTAGTGCCACGCCATTAGTATATTTTACTAATGGCGCACCACAGGTGCGCCATTAGTATCTGGTATACTAATGGCGCACCTCAGATGCGCCATTAGTATATACAACAGTGCGCCATTGGTATGCCTCCCAGGGGGCCATGTATACCCAGGTGCTTTGGCATACTAATGGCGCACAACAACAAGATGCGCCATTAGTAACTTCGGCATACTAATGGCGCACTGTTTAATGATGCGCCATTAGTATCCTTTGGCATACTAATGGCGCACTGTGATGTGATGCGCCATTAGTATGAATATTAGGTTTTTTTATTTTTAAATTTTCTGTTTTTTGCACAGGTTACAAAATGTATAATTGGACAAAATATAGACAGCACACATCAACAACAGATTCATCGAATACAATAGAAGATTAGTCTCTGAATACAATTCATCATATTAGTCTCCGAATACAATTCATCATATTAGTCTCCGAATTGAAAAGACCGAACAAAGATAGAACATTATATTACAAGTCTCGAGACCGCGAGTAGCGAGTTTGTCTTCACATTACAAGTCGATATCGATCATCTAAACTACCATCACATAGAAGAGAGCTGTGGTCATCACGATGAGCATCATCACGATGAAACTCGTCTTCATCCGGTTCCTCCAATGCTCCCTCCCCTCTCCCGCTAGATAGCGGGCGTATCTAGAAAAAGTCCTAAACTAAACCTATACTAAACTATCTAGTTCTTCATCTTCTGCTTCTTTCTTCCAGTTCATCAACCTGCAAACAAGAAACAACAAACATGAAAAAGTTGATCAAGGTTTAAATGTAGCATTCCCCTTAGCAAAATGTCTTTGCTGTAGGAGCTAGCACTTATGAGTTTGGAAACATTAGTCAAACCTCAATCAGATTAAGTTGATCAAAGAAACAGTAGAAGAGAGCCAACACTGCATAAATGGAGCCAATAACCCAAAAGACAGAAGTAGAGCCAGCAAAGTATAGATCAAAGCCAAACCCAAAGATCAACTCAAACTAGAACTAACTCCATGATTAGGGGATCCCTCAATTAAGCTTGGGTTAGTTTTCAGATGAAATCCAACAAACCCACTACTAATCAACTAGCCCAGAGGTAGGGTTTGAAGTAGGGATTGTCCTCAGGCAGCCTAGTAGTGCTAGGACTATTGCATCATTGGATCAAGTAGTGCAACATCTTTAAGTAACGATGAGAGCCTCAGGACACCATCATTGGCATGGCAAGATTAAGGAGCACCTGTTCTTATCAGTGAAAGTAGGAGAGAAAGAAAGAAAGTGAGGAGACCAGTGCAGCATCTGTTCAAATCAGATTTAAGAGAGAGGGAATTGGCAAGGAAAGATATAGTCCATAACCTGCAAGAAGAAATAGGCCATTGATAGCACATTTACTAAACATCTGCTATAAGCAGAACACATACACCCACTTACACATGGGTACTATTCTGTATATAGGTACACAAGCACAACACATGCACCTGGTATAGATAGGAGTATAAGCATGCATCTAAATTATCTGAAACATATGAAATAGCTAATGCAAAGAAAGAATTATCACTACATGCAACCGTCAGGACTATGTCCTGTACAATATACAACTAAACCACCAGTAGATGATGTACTAAACCATACAAGAAATACCAATACATGGTATTTAGATAAAGACTAGTATATATCAAACACAGATACTAGCTTGAAAGAGAAACTATAATTTTATACCACTACAGGAGCAAATCATGAAGTACACAGAGTAATTGCAGTAAAGAGATGAATCAGTATATGTTGATCAATAAGAGAGTTACGGCTATATACAAATGAAGGACTATATCCTTTATAAGATAACAAAGAAACAGTAGCACTTATGCATATGAACAAACAGAACCAGCAGCCAACCAATAAAGAAACTAGCATGTGCTATATGACAGGAACAATAACATCTATAAGACCAAGATAATTGAAAGGATAGGCCAACATTAGGGTCATGCAATCATTTGATCCCATCATTGCAACACTAGTTGAGCAACAAATCAAATATAACAGTAGTTCCATTGGTTCAACCAACAAGTTAACAAAAGTTTACTTCCCACTACTAATTTTGCAACTCGTGATAATAAAGAAAACAAAGCACAAATAAATAGGAATGATCTTTTCCATGACACAAGCACAAACAAAATCACCCATACGCATGAAACAGAGCAAGGTACTAATATAGCAGCACAAGAGCGGGAGCTACAGGTAGGAGACGGATTCACAGGAGAGGAGGTTGGTCGATGCCGCACACGACCACGTCGCCGTCACGCGGTGGATGTTGTAGTCGAGTTGGACCATGTGCGGGGTGTCGTCGTGGCGGTGGATGACCTGGTTGTCGTCATCGTCCACGGAGGATGCCGGCTGCTCCGAATCTAACAAACAAGTAAGTGCTAGTGTCGTTGATCTAGTACAAAAATTAAGCAAGCTAGTATAGGAGACACGCGTGCTGCTGCTAGTATCTACAGAAATAAATCAAGCTGCATGTGTGTGTGCTTGAGCTAGCTTAGTACGTACAGTCCATGGTTGGGCTCCAAAACTAATAGAGCATGCTAGCGTCAACAGAATCAATCACAAGGTTATTTTGTTGTTGTTGCTAGCAGTGCTAACTGTATGTATTGATCCATCCATCCATGACCTAACTAATGTTGTTGTATCTCTAGACTAAGTGCAGCAACACAAGAAGAACTAAAACTACAGAGCACATGTGTACGTAACTACTATACTCATCCATGGCAAATTGTACCAAACCATCCATACATAGCCAGATTGCAATGGAGTGGATTTAACACAAGACATGAAAAATTGATGAGCCAAATGATTTTTAGTATTACTAACTTGAAAGGAAGCTCACTGTTTCCATCTTCTATCTATCCATGATTTTATTTTTCTGAAGCAAGCATCAAAAAGCACAATGACAATCGAATTTCACACAAAAACTGAACCAATACTTGCTGTTATGTAGTGTCCATGACAATTGCAATTCATGTCCACTCCAGATCAGATTTGCAAGGGCTAGAAAGAGAGGTTGTAGCTCACCATGTGTGGGGGTAGGAGGTGGATGCAGGGGAGGGGAGGAGGGTGTCCTGCAGAAGAAGCTTCGCCATTAGAGCAACCTGCACAAAACAGAGGAAGGGGAGATGAATAAATCATGGTGAGGAAAAGGGCCTTCCACATGATTAGATCGGGAAGAGAAACAACAACAAAAATACCAAAAAAATCCCTTCCATGGCGTGCTGTACTAGGAGCAGCTCCTCTCTCTCCGCTAGGGTTTGGGGCGCTGGGAGGCTCCATGGTGCCGCTGCGTGGTGGCGGACAAGGGAATCCATCTCCATGGCGGCGTTCCGCCCCACGGAGGTGCGCCCCTCCTGTCGTCGTCGCGGCACGCCCATGGCGACCTGCAGAGAAGGAAGAGAAGATGAGGTGAGGTGAGGAGGAGATGGTGGGCGAAGAAGGAGGGGGAGGGGCTTACCAGTGCTGGATCCGGTCACCTATGGCCTCGCCGTGGCCTGCCATGGTGGATCCCGGCGAACAAAAGGGAATGCAAAACCCTAGCCAGTGGGGGAGCCGCGGATCTGCATGGAGGTAAGCCAGATGCGGACCAAGGGGATCTCGCCGGCGTGCTGCGCGCGGCCGGAGCTCGCCGGAACCGGGCGGCGTGGGTGGCGACGGCGGCGAGGGAGAGAGGGGTTCGGGGGGAAGAGAGGAGGCGACGAGGGTTTGGGTGGGTTCGAGCGAGAGAGAGCGAGAGAGCGAGAGAGGCTGTTTTTTTTCCGGTGAAAATGAAAGGAAATGATATACTAATGGCGCACTGTTCTACAGTGCGCCATTACTAGTTTAAACTAGTAATGGCGCACTGTTCCACAGTGCACCATTAGCAGTTTTGCAAAAAAAAAGGAATAAAAAATATAATAAAAAAAAACAACATTAGTGGCGCACTTTCCGACAGGTGCGCCATTATTAGTTACAACTAGTAATGGCGCACTGTGTCTAGATGCGCCATTAGTATGTTTGGACAGGCGCACTAGTTTAAAAAAAAATTGATACTAATGGCTCACCCTGGGCCAGGTGCGCCATTAGTAGTTTCAGCTCTAATGGCGTATCAGAAGGTGGTGCGCCATTAGTATATACTAATGGAGCACCGCTTGTCTGGTGCGCCATTAGTGTCAATCCCATCTATAGCCCTTTTTCTAGTAGTGAACCTTGCATATTGCCCCGGTCGTCTTGTCCAAGCCAGCCCAAAGGATAGCCCTCTCTAGCTTGGTGACACTATGAAGGATGCTTGGCGTAATGACAAGACGTTTGATGAAGTAGATCAATTCGGAAGTCGCGACGGACTTGACAAGAGCCGCTCGCCCAATGGGTGTGATGTTTTGACCCTCGTAGGTTCTCAATCTGCTCGTGACCTTGTTCACGAGGAATTGCAGGTCTGCCAACTTGAGCTTCCAAATAGAGAGGGAGAGCCCCAAATAACGTAGTGGGAAGGAAGCTCGAGTCACAGGCAAACTTTGAGTAATGTGTACCAAGTCAGGATTGTTGCAACGAATCGGGACCATCGAACTCTTGTGGAAGTTGGTGCAAAGGCCCATGGCGTCCCCAAAATCTCTCAGAATGGCCGCAAGATTATCAACATCTCTCTTTATCGGAGCAATATGAACACAGCCGCGTCATCCGCATAGAGAGAGGTGGAAATTGCAAGTATTGCTTTGTTGTGCTGGCTTGCAAAACCCAAAGAGGGAGCTAGCAACACATGTTTATCTAACTGAAAACGCCAAAATGATATTATTTGTCCACAGGGGATCTAGAAAGAGAGCCATAACGATGAGATTGAACTAGGATTCATTCCACATTTTCTTCTTGTAAAAGGCTTTTCTTCAAATTACCAATTTGAACCAACAGGAAATCTTCAGTGCTGATGCATCCCGTATTGCAGATATTATAACCCAAGGATTTTCAAGAAACTAAGAAATGAAAAGACCGGTCATGAAGAAGATAACAGACAAAATGCTTTGAGTACGCAAGGGTGCCATGTGAACTCGTCTAACTTTGCTAACAACGTACATGTATTGAACAATTCTTTAATGGTTCCTGGACCTGTAAAATTTGAGCCCAAAACATATTTTTTTTCAAATGATGCAAAGTCTGGACCTAATACACATCTATTGTGTCTTGCACAAAAAAATAAAAAAATGTGTACCATACAGTTTCTCAAGTGCATATGTGTCATGTTAACTTCTATACATCACCTGAACACTCTATGAACTACATAATTTTCAAAACCTTTTATTTTCGGATGGAAGTAATTGTATTGTCTTGAATGCCCAATAAAGCCATGTTGGTTGTTTACTGCAAAGGACGAAACAAGTCCACTTTACTCAATCTCACTGACTTTGATGCGGCCACCAATCTTGCATTGATATTGAAGGCACGTGTAATTGTGTCCATCATAAGATAAGATGGTATATAAATGAGCTCTCACGAGAATATTTAGGTGTAGTTTAGGTAGAGAGAACACAATGGAAAGCACTATGCACCAAGTTGACTGGCAACCGGGGGAGCTCACACGCACGCCATTGGGCTTGGGAAGGATCAAGAATTTAGTTGTTGTAACTCATACTTTAGCTGTAGGAGCTGGCCTGTGTCGACATCACGCCACCGCATCCAAAAGTGCTTTGTCCCACCCCTTTGCTGCCTTAACTGTACGTTGAGGTGGAACATGGAGGAAAAGGGAAACTTTGGGTTATCCCTTGCATATTGGTGGAGGCACGGCTTTGAATCCCCTCCTCCCTAGAGTCGGAAAGTTTCCACACGAACCGAAACCTGGCTGTGGTATTAGGTGGGTAGTGTTTAGATGAGTTCTTGATCGGGCCTTTCTATGTCTGAAGCCTCTAACCTGGCTACTTCTTGTTGCTTGTTGCCTGTTGCCCGCAGGAGCATGAATTTTGCTCTTCATGAAGACAAAGCAATCTTCTCTGTTTAGATTTTCACATTGTTTTGCTTATTCATAAGTATATCTTTTATGTCTTTAGTTGTTGACCTCCATGTTTTTTTATCACTAGCTGTCATCTCCTGTTTTTCCCCTTAATTTTTTGGTTGCAAGAAAAAATCGACAACAAAAATTAAGTGGAAGAGCAGGACAGTGTTTCTGGTGGTATTAACATATCCATTCTTCTCTGTGCGTGATGAAGACCCTAACTTATTCCCTTCCGCACACTAGCGCAATAATGGAAATGGAAATCATCATTCATAGTGGAAGTTCTTTGGCGTCGTGGCAACCGAAATCACCGGTGGGAACAAAGAAAACGTTAACAATTGCCCATGTATTAGGTCAAGCACTAGTGGCAGCAAGAAGCAATCAAGGTATATATTTTTTCGGGTGATCTTTTATTTTATGGATCGACACTTGTTGAACTAACTAGTCGACCCAAGCGGAGAGACATCCCGAAGGCATTATATCATAAGGTCAAGAAAAGGCCTTGAACGCTGGCTTGTGCAACGCAAGTATACACAGCGAACACGCTGGCTTGCACAACAAACATATACGCAATGAGGGGCCTTTTTTCTGTGAGAACCAAGATTAGAGCCCTGGTCGGTAGCCCCACTCTAGGAGGTCTTTACCACCGTGCTAGACACACGTTCTCACTTGTTAAACTAACTCAATAGTTTGTCTGACAAAACTGAAATCGTTAAGCCCGGATGAAGGGAAACATAGCGAGGTTCTAAGGTAAGCCTGGACCTGAAGCTTCGCACCGGTGCCCCCAAGCAGGTTTGTTCCCTAGTTGGTACGGTGAGCGGGCGCGAGGTGGCTGCCGGAATGGCATGGCTGCTTGTACCTCAAGGCCGGCTAGCAGCCTTAATTAATACAGCTAGGAATAGGATGGATAGTTGTCTTTCACTCAGATTGTTTGCATCGATGCATACTCTTGGGTTTCATGCATTCTATATGAAAGGATTTCCCGCTGTGCTCTTTTTGTTTACACAAGCAACTGAGAGCGATCACCCACCTTCTTAAATTGTCATATTAATAACAACAAAGCGACATATATAGTGGCTGGGCACACATGCAGAATGACGTTTATTTTATTTTGGAAACAAATAGTGAATGAGCCTTCGTCTTAGGGCCGTCTAAAATGCATCAAATATCTAACCCTAGTATGTTTCTGATGCTTGGTGGTATGCTTTATAATATAAAGTGGAGGGAAACCCTTTTTCGTAAACCCTAGTATGTTTCTTACCTTAATCCTAAATCCAAGTTTGATTAAACCCAAAGCTTGGGTTGTAACATAATAGACAAAATTGTCCATGTAAATGAGCCTTCGCTCGTGTATGTATCTGAATCAAAATTCTTTTGCTTCTAACCATCAAAATATACTTTTTATTTTTCTATTTTTTGTGAAGGGAGGTTGAAGCCTCCTTAATCCTGCATGCCAGATGCAGGCAACCATAATTTTATTGAACTGTGTACCACACAATGAGACCAAACTCATCAACAAGCAGTGTACAGTGGGTACACAACAATGGCCCCAACCACCTCAATTATGTTCTGCTTCTGAAACACCCAAATTAGCGGATTATTTGATTATGAAGAGACTGGTGCAGATAACTAACATTCTCAAATCAACCCCTAATGGATAAGCTCACTACAGCAGGCCCGACTAGATTCTGTCGTTTATTTCCATTTGAGCCTCTAATCCGCATAGACCCAAATCGGGTTTTTTTTTTTGAGAACCAATCGGGATCTATTTGTGGGTGGTGTGTGTAAACAAAAACAAATTAATCTGTGGCTAGCTGAAAAGCACGGAAGAGTTCTGATATGGGCGCACTTTTCTAGCTCATCTCGACATTTCCATTTTCGAGATCACTCATCTGGAGAAACCCATGACCACCCTGCTCAAATGATACTTCCTATGGCGGGTTTCTGCCCGTCTAATATATCTCTTTATGTATTAGTACAACCTTCATCTATCTTGTCCTCCTTAGACGGTAGGCAATGAACGATCCTGAGATGGTGGCCCAGCCATAGGGAGGCGGAATAGTGTTGCCGATTGTAGGACTATGAACGCTGCACCATAAGAGCATCTCTAGCAGATTCCTTAAAAAGGTCAAACCTATAAAATTTCGGCGGGTTTATGGTTTCAGACCATTTTTTCTATCCAGAACAAACACGGTAAAAGTCTGCGGACCCTTGTACATTTTATGGGCCACCGAAAATGCGAGTCTCTGACCCATACTTCTACAGGTCTGAGGACGGTATACAGGCCACGAACTGGCTGATTCCGCCGCCCTCTCCCCACGCGCCGCCGTCCATACCACCCATCTCCAGCTGTCGATTTCTCCCAACTCCAACAAAAATCTGCACTGCAAAGGATCGAGTGCGTGCGTGCGACCATGGCTGATCCCATTCGTGCTCGATGCGTAGAAGGGGAATAGGATGCGGGCCTGGGGCCGGGCTCGCATGTGTGTGCGGCCATGGCGGGCGGGCGGATGCAGTCCTGGGGCCGGGCTCGTGGACTCGAGGAGCAGTCTCGAACTGCTCCTCCTGAGGCACCAGTTTGCGGCAGCGGTGCGCGGGCGACACTGGCAGGGGCCGCGGTGTGCGGCACTACGGTGGAGAGCGGATGGGCCAGCCGAAGGGGCAGATGATGGGCGATGGTGGCAGGCCGGAGGGGCAGCGGTGGGTCGGGCCTCGACCAGTCTGTGCGTGAAGATAAGGAGGAGCCTCACGGGAAGAAGAAGAGAAAAGAAATAAAATATGAAGAAAAAAGTGGATCTTGCTGGTAGATGCTCTTTTAAGGGCCATTTTTAGTGTATCTACTTTATCGTGACCGTTTTCAACCCGTAAAACCAGTTTTAGGCGCCCCGTATATATGTTTTAAAGGTCGAACTTTTACGGTGTCCGGTAGGGATGCTCTAATAAGGTGCTAACACCGACATCTCTTCCCAGCTTAGCACAATGTAATCAGTACAATGAAATAGTTTTAACCTTGTGTACACTAAGAGTCTACAACTAATAATGATGTGCATGGTTGAGACCCATGTCCATCATAACAGAATTAGGCAAGCCATATATATCAGAAAAGATATGGTTCAAACATAAAAGGCGAGTAATAAATAAATAAAAATAGAATACAGGTGAATGCGACATGTGCTAGAATTGATATGATAAATAAATAAAAATAGAATACATGTGAATGCCCCACATGTGCTAGAATTGAAATGGTAAGTAAATGAAAATAGAATACATGTGAATGCCGCATGTGCTAGAATTGAAGAAGCGTGAATGCATACAAGTCGATAAATACAGTGATATACCTTCACTCCGGCAATTCCCAACATATGAACATAGGACCCTTTCAAGACTCTTAGTTCTAGTTCCTCCAATACCAATGGATAGAGAGTATACACATGCTCAGTCGCTCAGATAGTACATGTGTTGTACATGGATGAATTGTTTAGGCTTGAAGGGCACCAGGAATTTGTTTACCACTAGTTTGTCCAACTGGTCAAGAATTTTGACCCTTTAGGCCTCCTTCGTGGGAAGAAATTGGGCATTGTATCCATAATTACAATCCTACGATACCAATCATGTATCAAACTAATGGCAAGAGACTCTGAGAATGTCATTAGTGCCCATGGCACCCTCCACCAGCATGAGCATTAGATTGTTACACTGATCTTGTGATGCCTCAAGTTGAGTATAAAGCGTTTATCTCTCCCATCCCCTTACTCGACTTTCTCAATTCTCCTTTCTTGCTGCAAACTTTTATCGGAGCAATGCTTTTTCACCCAGCCAATTAATGTATACCAAAGAGCTGGCCAAGGGGGTGAGCGGAACATGCATGTGGAAACTACAGTAACACCGCAAAAAGAGATACAATCGCAGGAATGGAATATGTTTTCCTCCACATTTCTTCACTATAGTTAGGTCGTCATATACAGGCAGGAAAACGAAACAGTAATGACAGCACACAAACAAAGAATTTGTATTCCTTGGTAAATAGTACGTATAAAGTTGCTACCCATTTGTTAATTTCTCATGGATATAAGTAAACCCTTTGTATGATTCATTCAGAACATTCTTTTTCCTTTTTTGTACTTATGAGTCTTCAGAGCTTGATTTAGCTTCGCATAGTTCTGCTCGCAGTTCGCCGCAAGTAAAATACAGAGTACACAGAATTACCAAAGTTTTAATAAACAAGTCAATCCTTTGTCAGAAACACCTGTTCCAGCAGACACTTATACTATACCGTCCATTCAAAAATATAGGTCACAACCATATACACATTGCGGACCATATTGCTGTGAAACCCAGCTTGTATATGTTACTAAGGCAAGATGGAATTTTCTGGTTTATGTATTCAAATACATGTTGCGACATTAGAAATTTGGCTAGACCAATGCACACGGTAAGTTTTCCAGATAAGCCAAAACTGTGAAAACCTAATGTGGGATATGATTGCATCACAGTGTGTAACATATAAACATTGTGACCATATTGACACAATTCGACGAGCTCAATGCAAATTGAACAACCATTCCTTCACCTAGAGAAAACGAAAGCGTCAATATATTAGTAACCGGATATAGGTATGTGTGTAAAAAACATAGTTTATAAACAAGATATGTGTGTGAACGCAATGCTCCTGGCTATATCTCCTAGGACACCTGGCCAACGCTCGCAGCTAGATAATTTTCACCAAAGAAAAAATTCCAAATCTCACAAACTAATTAACAAAGAAGATGTTCTTACCCTCTTGAACCATTTCAGTGCAGCAAACAATACAATCAGGCAACATTTAAACTCCATCACATTCACCAGTAACACCTATATTTGGATGCGTAAGAAGTCAAACAATTATGATAATTTTGAGGACAAGACAAAGTAACAACGAGTTGTTAGATGAACATAGAAATGTAATTTGAGAAAAATGCCCACTTTCGTAACACATTTTCTACAAATGTTTAATATATCACTTTTTGATACTATCAATATCTAATTAAAAACATAAATATTGTAAAACACAAATAATATTATAGAAAATGGTATATTTTGCTACCTCTCATAATGAAGAATTAAGCTGATGGAGTGATGGTATAAATAAAGTGTCAAGAATTCTTAGAATATCATCGGGCCTGATTAGAGATAAGAAATTCAATTTCTTTCTATGTGTTGCAGATGTACTGGTCACTTACAATATGTGCCATTAACTAGTGTAATGAAAAAAACTGTGAAGAAGGTGTCGATGCAATGAGAGTAACTATTATGTGTTGTTAAGACCAATACCAAGTTCAGAACAGATATGGATACCCAATAAAAAAATATAACTTGTGTTGAGGTTTCAAGCTTGGCAACTAAGTTGCTGATTTGACCCATGATTTGTATCTCCAAAAGAGTGAGACAACTTGAGTGATAATACAAAAGTAAAGCTACAAGTCCATCTACTCCCTCCGCCGCAAAATAAGTGTCGCTGATTTAGAAAGAAGTTGTACTAACTTGGTACTAAATTTGCAATCCTTTTTGGGACGGAGGGAGTATTTAGCAAAGGGACAAGTACTAACTAGGCTTTAGTTGATATATACTTGCTAGTTAAAACTTGCGAAACGCAATACAAGTGTTAGAGCAAAAAATGTACAAAGCATTACTTGGATTGGGTCACTACAAAAGCATTAAGACAAAAGATGAGCAATCACCTGGTGTATATAAACTCGTGAAAGGATGACATTCATCCATACGACGGGTTTCATAAAGTTTTCTAGATTGCATTGACTTAAGTTCAACCATGTAGACACCTCCGTCCTCATAAAAAAACATAACACCATTATCCTAATCGTACCCAACTATTTTCATGTATATCATCGCTCCCTCAATCCGAGGAGCGAGTCTAAGAATATTATCCATTTCAACAGTCTTCTGGAGTAACCATGTGGCAACACCATGGCAATCAACCTTCCTCTGCCATGTTTGGAATCCACTAGAAGAAAATGTTGCGAGACCAAGATCACCATCCTCTGCTCGGATGATCTGGTGCGTGGTGGAAAGAAAATGATGCAGATCGGGAGGTCCATTAATCATATCTAGAGTTTGCCTATCCAGATCAAACTCAACTATGTCCTTTGTGAGACTAGCCAAACCCGGCACCCGTAGGTTCGATCTCACGTACCAGTAAAGACACCCGCCAATAAGGATCCCATGGTTATCTTCACTTTAAATGTTACAATGAGCCGTTGATGTAATAAGATTGCCCCATGTGCTAGTCTTTGAGGAGTAAACACATGCTACGGGTTGATTATCCTCCGCATGCATGGACATCAAGACCACCTTGAAGGGGTTCAAGTGGCGTCGGCTCTCATGCACGTGGTCATGGCCGACGCCAGCGCGGAACACCGCCCCGTTGAGCTCGTCCATATAAAACTCCGGTGGAACGGCAATGCGGTGCTGTTCACCGGCGATGGGGTCGCACACAACGACCTCTCTCGGCTCAAAGTGTACGAGGAGGACGAGGCCATGGCGGCACCCGACCGGATAGACATGGGAGTGACTGTTGTAACGTACTAACGTCCGAGGGAGAAGTGCTTTGGTGGGACGCGATCGGGAGGGTCGAGGACGGGGGTGAACACGATCTCGTCATTGCGGCGATGGAATACGCCGAGGAGGTGCGGCTTGCTGCTCCGGTGATGGACGCGGAAGCGGCGGATGAACTTGGGTTCGGTGGCGACGGATCGCCAGAGCCTGCAGACGACGGAGGCGCGCGGGAGCGAGGAGGGATCCGGCGGGAGGCGGAGGAGGTACTCCCGGAGCAGGTCCTCGTCGTCCGGCAGGGAGGCCGACAAGGTGCCGCGGCGGCGGGTCGTTTCCGTGTCCTCTTCGCTCATGTCGATTCAAGAATGGAGGCGCTGACGAGAAGTGCAGGCAGGACTTGGAAGACGTAGTATTGGGCCTTGGCGATAGAGTTGTTTCTTAGGCGGGCTTGAGTGGGAATGGAGCTAGACTGGACATTTAAATATTTGTGTTGGGCCCAGCCCAAGTCTTATCGAGCCCAAAAAGAATGGTTCGCTTCAGCCTGCATGCTGCGAGAGTGAAAAGTTGCGTGTATAGTATCACCTCATGCGACCAAGACCCTAAAAAAAGAAAAAGAAACTTCATGCGACCAGGATCAGTACAATGTTTTGAACTGAAAGTTAACTCTTTGGAGTACAATGTTCATGTTGGAGTATATCATTTCTTTCCTTTCCAAATACTCCAAAGAGAATTAGCTAGACGCCCAGACTAGGGGAATAGAGTTCTTGGTAGTGATCTAAACGCTCTTATATTTCTTTACATAGCGAGTAGTAATTTAGTGCCTATGTGACGTTGGCCTGAACTTTATTGAGGAGAATTTCAGTTCTGCTAGCTAAGGGTGAGGCGAATCAAACTGAACAATAGAAGTCGCAGGCAAAAAAGAAAAAAAAAAGTGAACATCGTCTTCCAAATGGCCGCATCTTCTACAATAAAACTGCCATAGACAATCTTAGTAGTGCAAACACCCTTGGAGGAGTAAAGAACTGCCTAGCACAGCCATGTAAAATAAGGTATGTCTTGGGGAAGCTCAACTACTTCCCTCGCTTCGGTATTAAAATGCATCTTGTCACATTACAAACTTACTTAACGAAGGCACATGTTCAGCAAGTTCTTCCACATAACCCAAATACACACTGCCGACCACGTTGATGGAACACGACAAAAAACGGTAAGGGACTAGGAACAGCAGCCCTTGACTACTTCACCTGCAGAAAACAAATTTGCTAGTCCGTTAGTAAATATAGTAGATACATGCAGAACCTGATATTCGTATGCACCATGCATGGTTAAAAAAAGCCTATGAGCAAGATGTGTGTGCAAGCTCGTAAAACACAACAGATATAATACTCTTCGCTATATCTCCTAGGTTAACAAATGACAGCGAAGTACACCATTGAAGCCTTTTGACAATGTAAATTATTCAGATGGAACAGTTGAATGCTACTAACTTCGTGTTTTCAGCTAGCTGACTCTGGCAAAACCAAGGGAGAACTCTAGGCATGGCCAAACAGGCACAAGCAGGTAATATTAATTAACAGCGACACCACTATATGCAACATGTGGATATCATTTGCGACCCAAAAGGGACAGTCATTTTGCATTTGGCATCACCATCATTTTTAATTTGTGTGTGTGCTATTGACATGCATGAATCCCTATAGCCAAATGGGAAATAATTCATGGGATGCAGGACGCATTCGCTGGCAGACAGATATTCTTCTGCTCTGTTAGAAAGAAGGCTCAGCGCGATCTCCGAAGACTGGAGAAAGCTGGAAAGGCTGCTCAGCTAGAGAAGGTTATTTTTCTTCTTCTGATAATCTCTATAACTTTTCTATTATACATTGATTACATTCACATGTTCTACATCTTCCTGCTATCAGTCAGAGTGCTGAAAGCGAACTAAAGGAAAGTCTGAGGAAAGGTGTCTACGGTGACATTTATAACTACCCCTTCAATCAGTTTGATACTATTAATATCCTTGACATGGAAAAAGATTATGTGGATCCTGAGATAGAAGAGGAAGAAGTAAGCACAGTACAGAATATGAGACATAAGCCAATACAGGAAGGTGAGATAGAGTGTGCTGAATGTGCTGATATCGAGATGGATGAAATGGAAGATATGGAATACTTTGAAGGCTTCGGTGGTGAAGATGGTCAACAACTCAACATTTCCCTTGCTTCTACTGATCTAATTGGGCACGTTATAGAGCGCTCTGACCTGTGAAGATTCTCTTTTTCTGTGTTCCCTCGATAATGTAAAGAAGCTTTACATTTTCTGAATTATGGGGCTTGAAAATGCCATTATGATTTGTTTAATATGTTCATGATGCCGAAATATTAATTTAGACAAAATGGTTATTCGGCATACTAGTGCGAACTACAAATCTAACCTCCATGAAAATATAAAATGATTGGAGATGAAGATGATGGTTTCGATGAGCCAGTAGCCAAGAAGCCCAAGGGACCATGCTCTGATTTAAGGTCATAGACTGGGCGGAAGTTATCACCTAGTTTCGATGGGCCAGTAGCCAAGATGATGTCTTCGGAGATGAAGATGATGGCTTCGATAAACCACTTGTTTCAGTATGAATATTCTTGATGTCATGATACACTATGTCGCCTAAAAGCATAGATAAAAATCAAACACATCTGATTGGTTGACACATATTTGGTGTCGAAGTGGGGAATCTGTATTATGATTCTCTCTTCATCTACATTGTTCTTCACTGGAGAAGTTTCCCCAAAGCATGCATTTGGGGCATAATTAGCTTTTCTTTTCGAAATGCTACTAATGTCTTGCTTTCAGCTCGCTTACTCTGAAACAGCAAAACCAAGGAGAATTCTAGGCATGGCCAAAGAGGCACAAGCAGGTAATATTAACAGCACCAACACTATATGCAACATCTGGATACCATTTACAACCCCAAAGAGACAGTCAATTTGCTTTGGCATTACCCTCATTTAAAATTTGTGTTGTGCTATTGACATGAAACAATCTCTATAGCGAGTCAGCAATAGTTTTTGGGATGCACACTGCCTATGTTGACAGCCAGATATTTCCATAAAAAAACCAAACAATCGATATCTCACAAACTATATCTTGAAGATGTTGTTACCTTTAGGACCATTCCAGCATATTACCACATGAGACCAGACAGCCATCCTACATATCTTGCAGCATTTCAGCTCCACCGTATCCATCAGGAATGGCTACGCCCAGAAGCATAAGTCAGGTAATAAATAAAAGCTACGAGAAAAAGACATATGGATAGCAGAGTAGGAGAAGATAATAGTGAGTCAGTTGCATAACATAGATGAACCAACAAACATAACTTCTGAAAAACAAATCGTTATTCGGCCCTCACTGTTTTTTATAGATATTTTATAACCCACTTTTGATGCTAACAACAGATAAACAAAATAACATATGTTTAAAAATGTGAGACCATTCCGGAAAACACTAATGTTTAGCTACCTCGTAATGACAGCTTTAGCTCATAAGAAAAACTGCCTAGAATTAATCCAATATATCAAGCATACAAAAATCAAAACATGCCCAAACTAATAAATTCTAGAAACAACAGTGATTTTGGTATTCAACTGTAAATGAATCTGGCCTACTAGAGACAAGAAATCCAATTTATTTTTTTGTGTAGTATACAAGTGTACTAGTCACTTGCTGCAGGGGCCGCCTTCAACAGGTGACCAAAAATGTATTATTTCAGAAAGTATAGACTCAACAAAAGTTATTATTGTGGAGATAACATCAATAGCAAGATCAAAACAGATAGTACTCAGACAGAAAAGTATAACTAGCTTAGACGACAAAGACACCGGTTGAGTTACTCATTTGACATTTGATTTGGTATCTCTGAAGAGCAAGATATAAAAACACAAAACTATTACAAGTTTGTCTAACTAGTAAATTGAAGGAACAATTGCTGGACACTGGGGAAGCACAACAAAGGCATTCCATCAACCATGTATATAGAACATTACTGGATTTGGTTACTACCACAATACAAGGACTAAGGATGAGCATTCACCTGGTCCATAGAAACTTGTGAAAGGATGACAGTTATTGGCATAACGGCTTTGATGAAGCTTCCTGGATTGCATTGACATCACTTGAAGCATGTAGACATTGGTGTCCACAAATAAAAACATTACACCATTAACCTCATCATACCCCAGTATTTCCACCCCTCTCATCGATCCCTCCACCTGAGGAGGGAGCCCAAGAATAGTATGTATTTCAACACTCTTCTGCAAGAACCATGTAGCACCACCATGACAACTGACCTTCCTCTGCCACATTTCAAATCTACCATGAGACAATATGGCAAGACCAAGATCACCATCCTCTAACTGGATTATCTGATGTGTGGTGGAATAATTCAGTCCTCGAGGCCCCTTGATCAAAGCAAGACTCTGGCTATCCAAATCAAACTCAATTATGTCGTCCGCGAGCTCATCCAAATCCAAATAATTTGATTCGGCACTCACACTCTTAGATGACCAGTAAAGGACATTACCAACAAGGATCCCAGGATTACAATGAACAAACTCACATCGATCCGTTGCTGAGATCAGATCGCTCCATAGTCCAGTCTCCGAGGAGTATACGCAAGCGATGGGTGGACCATCGTTTTGGGAGCCTTGGCACGGGGCCATCAAGACCAAATTAAAGGGCCTCGAGTGGCAGCTGCCGTGCATATGGCCCTGGTCAGCGGCAGCGCAGAGCACAGCCCCATAGAAGTAGTATGACATTTCAAACACTAGTGGAACGTCGATGCAGTGATGCTCGCTGGTGATTGGGTCCCATACAATGAACCCGTCTGACTCCAGGAGGAGGACGAGGCCGTGGTGGCATCCGAGCACTTCGGCCTTCCGGAAGCTGCGGATCTGACGCCGTGTGTCGAACCTCTCGGGAGGGATGCGGTCGGGAGGGTCCATGATGGAGGTGAACACGATGTCGTAGCAGTCAGGCTCAAAGAAGCCGAGGAGGGGCGGCTTGCGGTGGTGGGCAGAGAAGCTGCGGAGGAACCGCGGGTCGGTGGTGACGCGTCGCCAGCGTTTGCAGACGGCGGAGGCGCGCGGGAGGGAGGACGGCTGAGGCGGGAGGCGCAGGAGGATCTCCCGGAGCATATCGTCGTCGTCGGCAGGGCGGCAGGCGCAGCCGGCGAGGCGCCGCGGCGGCGGCGACGGCGTGTAATTCCGGAGCCCTCCTCGCTCGAGTGGACTTGGGGGTGGAGCCGCGTGCCGCGGCGTCCGGCGCCCTCCTCGCTCGTGTGGGCTTGGGGGTTGAGCCGCGGGCTGCGGCGGTGGGTCACTCCGGAGCCCTCCTCACCCACGCGGATTTCGGGGTTGAGCCGCGAGCTGCGTCGGCGGGGCAGTGCGGCGCCCATGCCACTCACGGGGATCTGAGAGTGGAGCCGCGGGCTGCGGCGGAGGGCTATGCCGGAGCCATCCTCGCTGGTGTGGGTTTGGGAGAGGAGCCGCGGGCTGCGGCGGACGGCCATTCCGGCGGCCTGCTCATTGGACGGGATCTGGGGATGGAGGCGTGGGCTGCGGCGGCGGGTCATCGCCGCGCCGTGGAACTGGAATGGAGGCGCCGCCTGGACCTAGGGTTAGACAACACAGGGGTAATTCCGAAAATAAAACCTACTCCACCCCACTGACCAGTATACTGATTACTGGGAAGAAAAGTTCCTAGAGGCCAAAACCAGGCTCGGTCCAAGCAGCCAGGTAGACAGAAGGTTTGAGATAATTTTGCAACTTTTTGTTTTTAGACGAGAGAGAATTTTGCAAGTTTGTCATAGGGTTATTTGGGTCACTTCACGTGGAGTCTTTGTGCTGAAAATAAATAAGGTAAATTATGAAAGAAACAAACTGACATGGGGCGGATAATCAAAGACAAACAAATGTGAAGTAGTTTAACGCATGCAAGGTTTAGAAAGCTTTGATTTAAGCCACTTCAATAAAATCGTTTCTTTTTGAATGGGTCATATGAATAATTATTCTCTAGTCGCAACCACCATTTATCTTCGAAGCCAGAATTATTCTACATCTCAAATCAAATGCTCATCAAAGTAACTATGTAAAGGTACATTACTTAATTAATATGCACTCGTTTTCACCCGCAAAAAATATATATGTGAAGGCAAGAAGAAGAATATAGGCATCAAAAGGGGAGAATGGAGGGACAAGTAAACTCAATGTGGACGTGGTGTTTTGTTCAGAGACGCTTCAAGGTGTTGTTGGTGCGGTCCTTAGAGATGAGAAAGGGGATTTCATTGCAGGTGTCAAATGGAAAGATTGATCATGTATCAGATGCAGCAACTTGGACTCAATTTTTTTCCTTGGTGTTCAAGTCAAATTGCATGGAGGGTTTATGGCATCGGGCGATGCGGCAATTTATGCGGATTGCAAGGTTCTAGTTATTGGTTATACTTTGGTTTCTTTTGTTCACTACCGTAGGGAGGCAAATCGTGTCTCCCATGAATTAGCTATGTCTGCTATCTCGATCTCACCTTCGAGGTGGATATTGGACGATGTAACAGTGTTTTTATTTTATAAAGTTACTCAAGTTTCAAAAGAAATATGTCAATAGAATGGCACATAATTAATCGGGAAACCTCCACAAATATGGTATCTATCGGATGGTCGGGTGGTGGCGATAGCGATGTCTAGAACATGCTCGAGCTCCGGTGGTACTTGCCCTCTCCTAACTCCATATCATGGATGCCCCCCCCCCCCCACTCCGGGATGCTTTCGTCTCGTCTCTGTCATCGGGATAACAGTCGCCGCCACCGGGATTCACTGTCGCCATGGAAAACAGCCGACCGAGCATGTAGAGCAAGAGCGAGAGAGAGGGGGGGGGGGGGAGAGGGAGGGTGACAAAAAGAAAGAGATGTTTATTTCAGTTGTGACTCGATATGTTTAACCAGCTGATTGGTCTAGCTAACGTCAATCTCCTCCTACCATTACTGTCGATCCATGTTAGCATGACAACCAGGCCCCACCAGTCAGAAAATGGCATGAACTCCGGGTTAAATCCTCTAGCCCCATAGTAGTGTTGAAATTCTGAGCTGAACTTCCCGGATTTAAGGGTGTTCGAAAAATCTATGACGCGATTTTCATAGTTGGTCTAGGTTAGTTTCGTAGATAGGGTTTGGCCGACTAGACGTCATATCTTCTCTGACGGTGATGGCGGCAGCAGCCAATAAGGGTGCAGTTCTCTCCTCGATGTGATGGTCTCCATGGCAGTGGGCGGCAAATATGGAAGATATGGTCTACTCGCGGGTCATGCCCGGCCGGCGAGATCTGGGTGGTGGGGAAGGGTCGGCGAGGCGGCGACAATGACCAAGCTCATGTCTTTTGTCCTCCGGGTCCGCCTACGTCTCGGCGGTGTCTCATCTAGCGCAGCTCGAGAGGGGCCATGAAGGTTGCTTTTGGGGGTGAATCACCAGTGATGGCTACCTCCTCGGATCGTGGTGGCATCGGCGACCTACGGGGCGCGATGACTTCCAACAAGGGTTTTATGAAGAGATGGAGAGCGGATCTGACCCTCTCCTTCGACAACGTCAGGTGGATACGTAGGATCTGCGCCAACAAGCAAGGGGAGGTTCTCCAGGACATGAGCCTCAAAGTTTCGTCCTCACCGTTCTACGGCGGGTCGCCCGATCGACTCACAACGCTGCTTTAGCTATGGTACTTCGCCAAATATGGTTTGTGGGTTGCTTATATTGCGGCGACAGTGGTTGGCAAGGAGCGTCAAAGACGATGAGTTCAAGGGCCTCCTAGGTCTGAGTTGTTACACTTTTTTGGTATTTTCAAAGTTTGGAGGATACATGTGATTCTGGGTCCTTAGGGTGTCTCCGTGTGTGCACTTTGTATAAATTTTGCAATGAACACGTAGATATTTCTAAAAAAAACCTAGGGACTCAAGCTCGCCTGGATGTGGGTGTATGCAAAATACACTAATTAACCGGAGGAACTGAAGGCAAGACCCTGATGCCCTGTAGTTTTTTCTACTGTTGCTTCTTGGTTTGCCGATAATACAGTGAAGAAACATAGCACTTTTCAAACGTCATGAGTTTATGCTTCACCAAAAAGTAGTCATTTGGCCCTTGTGTCGCCATCATTTTAATTATTTTACTGTATATAAATGCAGCAGTAGCCCGATAAACCGACCGACGGCGGAACCTGACGATGCAGTTTTTTTACTTCTACATGCCACTCTTTGTTTGGTTTCCCAGTATGTATTCTAGCTCCTTATGCAAGACTAATCAGCTGAATAGACAGGTTTGTGTTTATGTTTTCTTAGGAAATTGGCAGACAAGTTTGGTATATGCAAGCTCCCAGTACTTGTTTCCAAGTGTCCTGTAACTGCCACTAGTTTCAGTAGAGCAGATAACTAGTACTTTACTTGTTCCAGTGAGGCTTCCAAACACCAATGTTCCTTTTCTACAACATACATGCCTTTATTTCTGGCATATAAGGATAATATTGATCCTGTGACTCTTGGTTCAGTTGTGCGGATATGGTACAATGTTAACCAACAAGTAGCATGGTAAATATGAGTTTTTTTTTTGTTTAAAGCGGTCAATTACTGTTTGTCCATAAAACTAGAACAAGTAGTAAAAAAAATGAAGTAATAGTAATTTTCCTGAAGGGCATATGTAATTTGTAGCAGCAGATGGATTTTGTGGATGTATATAAGACACGGTCTGCAGACGAAAATGAGCTTGTTTTTTCTCAATGTTTAGTGATGGTTGTCCAAGTAAGAAATGCATCCAAAACTTTCCTGGCTGGATAGAAGATCTGTCAGGCACAACCATTTAAAAAAGACACAATGGAACCCGACTCCAGTTGTAACTTGGGGAAGCCGAACTTTCCTCAATTAGGTATTGGAAAGCATCCTGTTACATTAGAAACTTAGTTAACCAAGGCACACATTCGGTAAGTTCTTCCACATAAAAGATACATACACTGGAACCATTGATGCAATGGAGTCAATTGCAAAAAACTACCACATTTGCGGCTAGGTTTGCGGAAAACCACCAAGTCAGTAATCCGTTGCAAAAAACACCGCGATTTTACTAAACTCTTTGCAGAAAACACTGATCGGGTGATTTGGCCCGTTTGATGACTTTCTGACTAGTGGGGCCGGATTGTAAGGAGCTTAACTGGACAAATATTAGCACACACACCCCTAGATATTTACAAAAAACGCAATCAGACCCCCGCCCTTGACAACCGCGAAGCATTGGCCCTGCCGCTGGTACGGCGACGCCCTTGTTGGCGTCGGAGATGGCTACGGTCGCGGCGAATGACGAGGACGCAGCTGGGGTGCACGCGTTTCCGAGGCGTTGGCCTGCCGGTGCTGCAGCGACGGTGGCGGCCGGGTCGGCGTCGTGGAGCACAGGCCGGGAGCTGAGGAGGAGGAGCAGCACCCTCCTCCGACGTGGCCAAGGGTGGGGGAGGGAGGGGGAGCAGGCGACGAGCTGAGTCCACCTGCTGGACAAGTTGTTCCCGTTGCCCTCCTACACGAAGGAGGACAAGCTCGAACCAGAGGCCCCTCCGGCGCCGTCCACGTTAGAAGCTCGGGTAGGGGCAGTGCACGGCGGCTCAGGGCATCCGCGCCATGGAAAGCGGGCGACGGGTTGGCTTCCGGCGGCGGCGGGAGTTGGCGGCGGCGGCGCGGTCAGCTGCAAGGGCGTGGTGCGGCTGCCTCCTCGTGATTGGAGAATGCGGAGCGAGGCGGCCGGCGGCATTGCGGCTATTCCGGCTGCGAGGGCGGCGGCAGCGGGAGCCCTGAGCTGCCCCCGTGCCGGCATCCCGGCCTGGGCGGCACCGTGTCGGACGGATGGCAGCACCGCGGCGGCGGTGCGTAGTGGATAGGGCGTGTTCCACGGGGGAGGGTCTGATTGCTTTTTATTTATTAGATCTAGGGGTGTATGTGTTATTTTCTTGGTAAGTACAATCTGGCCCCACCTGTAAGAAAGTGATTAAACGGGCCAAATCATTCGATTAGTGCTTTTTGCAACGACTTAACAAATTTTCCGGTGTTTTCTGCAACGGATTAACGAGTTGGTGGTTTTGTGCAAACCTAGCCGCAAATGTGGTGGTTTTTTGCAATTGACTCGATGCAATGCGGCAAAGTCCTGAGAACTGCAACAGGCATTTCCACCTAAACATGCAAAATGCCAATCCGTTAGTAAACAGGAATACAGGCAAAACCTCCTCGTAGCAACCATGCAACATACATGGTTAATGAAAAGTATGTGAACAAGTTGTGTGTGCAAACTTGTAAAATTTAACACGTGCAATATTCCCGGCTATATTTTCTAGGAGTATAAATGACAACAAGGTAAACCATTGAAGCCTTTTGACTCTGTAATCTATTGGGTATATATTGGGGGTGGGATAGTTGAATGCTACTAATGTCTTGCTTTCATCATGTCAACTTTTAAACAACTAAAACAAGCTAGGGAGAACTCTCGGCGTGGCCAAGTAGGCACAAGGAGGTAATATCAACAGCAATACAACACCATATGCAACATCTGCATATTCTTATTACGATACAAAAGACACAAACATGCATGAATTCCTATAGCTGAATGGGCAATAGTTTTGTAGGTACATGCTTCCCCAAGTTGGCAGACAAATGTTTTCCATGCAGAAAGTCAAACCATCCAGGTCTTACAAACTAAATCTAGAAGATGTTATTATCTGTTGAACGATTCCAACACATTAGCACATGAAACAAGATAGCCATCTTACTTCTTGTGCAACATTTGGGTTCCATTGCATCCACCAGGAATGGCTATATGGGCAGGAAAGTAGTAAAAGATACGAGGAAAATATATGGGCAGGAAAAGGAAAAGTGACTCAATACATAGATGAAACGACAAATATAATTTATAAACAACTCGCTACTTATAAATATTTTATAACCCACTTTTGATGCTAACAATAGAGACAAAATCACATCTGTTTTTAAATACCAAAACCATTCCTGAAAAAGAAAATCTACCTCTCATAAGAAAAAAGAAGACTGACTAGAATTTATCCCACATATCAAGCAGACAAAAAAAAATAAAAACTTGCCCAAACTAATAAATTCTAGCAACATCGGCGATTTGCCCAAACTAGTCACCTGCATCAGGGATCTTCAACAAGTGACCAAAAAACTATTATTTCACTCGACGAAAATTGTTACCATGGAAATAACATTAATAGAGAGATCAAAACAGAAAGTGGTACACAAGAGAATATAACTAACTAGCATTGAGGTCCCAAAGATGCCAACTGAGTTACTCATTTGACATTTGATTTGTTATATACCTGAAGAGCAAAGATATTAAAAATAAAACTACAAGTTTGTCTACCTAGTAAAGGAAATAATTTCTAACTAAGTTCAAGTGGTTAATGAACACTGGGGAAGCACAACAATTATACATAATATAACTGGATTCTGATACTACCACAATATAAGGACTAAGGATGAGCAATCACCTGGTGCATAGAAACTTGTGAAAAGGATGACAATTTTTGGGATACTGGGTCCGGTATAGTTCTCTGGATTGCATTGACGTAAGTTGAACCATATTAAAATTGCCATCCACATGTAAAAGAATTGCACCATTATCCTCATCGTACCCTAGTATTTGCATTGCTCTCACCGACCCTTCAATTTGAGGAGGGAGCCCAAGTTTTGCAGCGACTATGTGGCACCACCATGACAATTGACCTTCCTCTGCCACATTTCGAGTGTACCGCGAGAAAGTATCACAAGACCAACAACATCATCCTTTGCCCGGATTATTTGATGCCTGAAAGAGTGATTAAGAGGTCGAGGCCCCTTGATCACAGCTAGACTCTGGCTATCTAAATCGAACTCAATTATGTCGCCTGTGAGCTGATCCAAATTCACAAAATCTATGTCAGGACTCGGGACTCGCACTCTTTGACGACCAGTAAAGAACATGACCGACGAGGACCCCGGGATTACTTTCATTAAGCTCACATCGATTTGATGTTGAGATGATATTGCCCCATACACCAGTCTCCGGGGAATATACACAAGCGACGGGTGGAGTATCATCTACGTCTTCATATTCTTCTTTGTCTCCGCCTCCTACCAGGGACATCAATACCACCTTAAAAGGGACTCGAGTGGCATATACCGTGCATGTGTCCATGGTCGGCGGCAGCACAGAGCACAACTCCATAGATGCATAACCCTCTGAACACTTGAGGAGCGTCCACATGGTGGTGCTCGCCGGTGATGGGGTTCCACACAATGACCTTATGCCGGTACCCATCTATGAGGAGGACTCTACCGTGGCGGCACCCAAGCAGTTCGTTCTCGGTTTCGAGGCCATGGCAGTTGAAGCGCCGATGAGAGGCGCGGTCGGGTGGGTCCAGGATGCACCTGAAGGTGATCCCGCCATTGATACTAGTAACGTACATTCAATCATTGATATTACTACTAGACGTGTACGAGAAAAACACAAACGAATGAACACAAAATACTCTTAGCGCTCCTCACTGAAAAGAACCAAGATGGTAACTGAAGTCTTCTACCTCATCACCATATAAATCCCACCTTCGCTCAAAAAAGTGGGCTAGATAGCCGTCTGGGCCTTGGTTGAAATGCTACTAGGGGTTGGCGCTTGAGGCCAACTTAATTAACTTGCCTCTAGGGGGGGGGGGGGGGGGGCTCGCTCCAAGCAGTTTTGGATCATTTGCTATACATGGCCCTACGAAGGGGTTAGGAACATTTTCAAGATGAATCTTGCACTACAGGCATATTTTGTTGTGAATGTTTGGCTCATCTTCCTTGCATATTCCTTGCACATATGTGGATTTAAGAACATGTAAGGCACACCTCTGTGAAGGTCAATGCGACAAGATGCCTTGAGTTCAAGGCGTCTAGACTTGTTAACCTTCCAAGTGAGGTCAGTTAACATTGTTCACACGACAGTGCAAGTTGTTCTTTCATACTTGCCATGGTGATTACAACTTGCTGACGAAACTAACACTACAAAATCCTGAGTTCATGGCGACGTTTTTCTCAAGAAGCTGACGCTACAGAACCTCTCGTTCCATGACTCGGATGTCCCCAACATCTTCAACACCTGCAACAAGCTTCGGATTCTTTCCTTGAAATCCTCTGAGATGGGCCGAGAACTTGTGCTAAAGAAGCTGACGACACTCAAACCCATATGGTTTGGGTATGCACAGGTTGGGATGATTTGTGTTCTGAAACTTGGTCTATCACACATGGTATAGTGAACCCTCCCCCTTTCCGGTGTCTTTCCTCTATGTTCCTCAGGTTGCCAAAGTATGCTTCACTTATCCTGTCCTCACTTGACAGTTGTTGTTCACATTGAGAAGGTGCTTATATAGTAACCGAAACTGTTGGGGAACGTAGTGATTTCAAAAAATTTCCTACGCACACGCAAGATCATGGTGATGCATAGCAACGAGAGGGGAGAGTGTTGTCCACGTACCCTCATAGACCGAAAGCGGAAGTGTTAGCACAACGCGGTTGATGTAGTCGTACGTCTTCACGATCCGACCAATCAAGTGTCGAACGTACGTCACCTCCGAGTTCAGCACATGTTTCAGCTCGATGACGTCCCTCGAACTCCGGTCCAGCCGAGCTTAGAGGGAGAGTTCCGTCAGCACGACGGCGTGGTGACGATGATGATGTTCTACCGACGCAGGGCTTCGCCTAAGCACCGCTACGATATTATCGAGGTGGAATATGGTGGAGGGGGCACCGCACACGGCTAATAGATCTCAAGGATCAATTGTTCTGTCTAGAGGTGCCCCCCTGCCCCCGTATATAAAGGAGCAAGGGGGAGGGGGGCGGCCGGCCAGGAGGAGGCATGCCAGGGAGGAGTCCTACTCCCATCGGGAGTAGGACTCCCTCCTTTCCTTGTCCAAGTAGGAGAGGGGGAAGGAAGGGGATAGAGGAGAGGAAGGAAAGAGGGGCGCCGCCCCCCCTCCTTGTCCTATTCGGACTAGAGGGGGAGGGGGTGCGCGGACTGCCCTGGACACCCCTCCTCTGCTCCACTTTGGGCCCATGAGGCCCATTAACCCCCCGGGAGTTCCGGTAACCCCCCGGTACTCCGGTATACATCCAATAACCCCCGAAACCATTCCAGTGTCCGAATATAGTCGTCCAATATATCAATCTTCATGTCTCGACCATTTAGACTCCTCGTCATGTCCTTGATCACACCCGGGACTCCGAACTATCTTCGTTACATCAAAACACATAAACTCATAATATAACCGTCATCTAACTCTAAGCGTGCGGACCCTACGGGTTCGAGAACTATGTAGACATGACCGAGACACGTCTCCGGTCAATAACCAATAGCGGAACCTGTATGCTCATATTGGCTCCCACATATTCTACGAAGATCTTTATCGGTCAAACCGCATAACAACATATGTTGTTCCCTTTGTCATCGGTATGTTACTTGCCCGAGATTCGATCGTCCATATCTCAATACCTAGTTCAATCTCGTTACCGGCAAGTCTCTTTACTCGTTATGTAATGCATCATCCCGTAACTAAATCATTAGCTACATTGCTTGCAAGGCTTATAGTGATGTGCATTACCGAGAGGGCCCAGAGATACCTCTCCGACAATTGGAGTGACAAATCCTAATCTCGAAATACGCCAACTCAACATGTACCTTTGGAGACACCTGTAGAGCTCCTTTATAATCACCCAGTTACGTTGTGACGTTTGGTAGCACACAAAATGTTCCTCCGGTAAACAGGAGTTGCATAATCTCATAGTTGTAGGAACATGTATAAGTCATGAAGAAAGCAATAGCAATATACTAAACGATCAAGTGCTAAGCTAACGGAATGGGTCAAGTCAATCACATCATTCTCCTAATGATGTGATCCCATTAATCAAATGACAACTCATGTCTATTGTTAGTCTTGATAACCCACAAGTATAGGGGATCACAATAGTTTTCGAGGGTAGAGTATTCAACCCAAATTTATTGATTCGACACAAGGGGAGCCAAAGAATATTCTCAAGTATTAGCAGCTGAGTTGTCAATTCAACCACACCTGGAAGCTTAGTATCTGCAGCAAAGTGTTTAGTAGCAAAGTAATATGATAGTGGCGGTAACGGTAACAAAAGTAAAGACAACAAAAGTAATGTTTTTGGTATTTTGTAGTGATTGTAACAGTAGCAACGGAAAAGTAAATAAGCGAGAACCAGTATATGGAAAACTCGTAGGCACCGGATTAGTGATGGATAATTATGCCGGATGCGGTTCGTCATGTAACAGTCATAACATAGGGTGACACAGAACTAGCTCCAATTCATCAATGTAATGTAGGCATGTATTCCGTATATAGCCATACGTGCTTATGGAAAAGAACTTGCATGACATCTTTTGTCCTACCCTCCCGTGGCAGCGGGGCCCTATTGGAAACTAAGGGATATTAAGGCCTCCTTTTAATAGAGAACCGGAACAAAGCATTAGCACATAGTGAATACATGAACTCCTCAAACTATGGTCATCACCGGGAGTGGTCCCGATTATTGTCACTTCGGGGTTGCCGGATCATAACACATAGTAGGTGACTATAGACTTGCAAGATAGGATCAAGAACACACATATATTCATGAAAACATAATAGGTTCAGATCTGAAATCATGGCACTCAGGCCCTAGTGACAAGCATTAAGCATAGCAAAGTCATAGCAACATCAATCTCAGAACATAGTGGATATTAGGGATCAAACCCTAACAAAACTAACTTGATTACATGATAAATCTCATCCAACCCATCACCGTCCAGCAAGCCTACGATGCAATTACTCACGCACGGCGGTGAGCATCATGAAATTGGTGATGGAGGATGGTTGATGATGACGACGGCGACGAATCCCCCTCTCCGAAGCCCCGAACAGACTCCAGATCAGCCCTCCCGAGAGAGATTAGGGCTTGGCGACGGCTCCGTATCGTAAAACGCGATGATTTCTTCTCCCTGATTTTTTTCTCCCCGAAAGCCAATATATGGAGTTGGAGTTGGCGTCGGAGGGCCACCAGGGGGCCCATGGGGTAGGGGGCGCGCCCGGGGGGGGGGGGGGGGGGGCGCCCCCCACCCTCGTGAGCAGGGTGTGGGCCCCCTGATCTTCATCTTTGGCGAGGATTTTTTATTGTTTTTTCTAAGGTGTTCCGTGGAGTTTCAGGTCATTCCGAGAACTTTTATTTTCTGCACATAAAACAACACCATGGCAATTTTGCTGAAAACAGCGTCAGTCCGGGTTAGTTCCATTCAAATCATACAAGTTAGAGTCCAAAACAAGGGCAAAAGTGTTTGGAGAAGTAGATACGACAGAGACGTATCAACTCCCCCAAGCTTAAACCCTTGCTTGTCCTCAAGCAATTCAGTTGACAAAATGAAAGAGAAAAAGAAAAACTTTTACAAACTCTGTTTGCTCTTGTTGTTGTAAACATGAAAAGCCAGCATTCAAGTTTCAGCAAATATTATGAACTAACCATACTCACAATAACACGTAGGTCTCACAATTACTCATATCAATAGCATAATCAGCTAGCGAGCTATAATAATAAAGCTCGGATGACAACACTTTCTCAAAATAATCATAACATGATATAACAGAATATGGTATCTCGCTAGCCCTTTCTGAGACCGCAAAACATAAATGCAGAGCACCTTTAAAGATCAAGGACTGACTAAACATTGTAATTCATGGTAAAAGAGATCCAGTCAAGTCATACCCAATATAAACCAATAATAATGAATGCAAACGACAGTGTGCTCTCCAGCGGGTGCTTTTAATAAGAAGGATGATGACCCAACATAAAAGTAAATGGATAGGCCCTTCGCAGAGGGAAGCAGGGATTTGCAAAGGTGCCAGAGCTCGGTTTTGAAATAGATATAAATTATATTTTGAGCGGCATACTTTCATTGTCAACATAACAACTAAAAGACGACAATATCTTCCATGCTAAACAGATTATAGGTGGTTCCCAAACAGAATGGTAAAGTTTATACTCTCCCTCCTCCACAAGCATCAATCTATGGCTTGCTCGAAACAATGAGTGCCTCCAACATTCGACGGGTCCCAGGGGGAGTTTTGTTTGCAATTATTTTGATTTAGTTTGCATAAAGCATGGGACTGGGCATCCCGGTTACCGACCATTTTCTCGTGAATGAGGAGCGGAGTCCACTCCTCTTGAGAATAACCCGCCTAACACGGAAGATAAGGGCAGCTCTAGTTGACATATGAGCTATTCGAGCATGCAAAACAGAATGTTTGTTTGAAGGTTTAGAGTTTGGCACATACAAATTTACTTGGAACGGCAGGTAAATACCGCTTATAGGAAGGTATAGTGGACTCATATGGAATAACTTTGGGGTTTAAGGAGTTTGGATGCACAAGCAGTATTCCCGCTTAGTACAGGTGAAGGCTAGCAAAAGACTGGGAAGGGACCAACTGGGAGAGCGACAACAGTCGTGAACATGCACTAAAACTAATTCACATCAAGTACAAGCATGAGTAGGATATAATCTACCATGAACATAAATGTCATGAAGGCTACGTTGATTTGATTCAACTACATGCATGAACATGTGCCAAGTCTAGTCACTCAATTCATTTAAAGGAGGATACCATCCCATCATACCACATCATAATCATTCTAATAGCATGTTGGCACGCAAGATAAACCATTATAACTCATAGCTAATCAAGCATGGCACAAGCAACTATAATCTCTAAATGTCACTGCAAATATGTTTACTTCATAATAGCTGACTCAGGAACTATGAATCATTATATTTACAAAAACAAAAGAGGTCGAGTTCATACCAGGTTTTCTCATCCCAATAAGTCCACCATATATCGTCATAATTGCCTTTCACTTGCACGACCGAACGATGTGTATAATAATAAGAGTGCACGTGCATTGGACTAAGCTGGAATCTGCAAGCATTCAACTCAAAAGAGAAGACAAGTAATATGGGCTCTAAGTTAAATGAACAATAATGCATATAAGAGCCACTAAGCATTTTCAATATAGTCTTCTCGACCCCCAAAAGAAAGAAAAGAAAATAAAATTATTTACACAGGAAAGCTCCCAACAAGCAAAAGAAAAACGGAAAATATTTTTGGGTTTTCTTTTTAATTACTACAGCAAAGAAATAAACTACTACTAATTTTTTTTGGTTTTTTCTTATGGTTTAACAAGCACACAAGAAGAAAACAGGAAAAAGAAAATAGACTAGCATGGATATTACAGTGAAAGAGTATGAGCACCGACAACTAGCAATGAGTGTGTGTGAACATGAATGTAATGTCGGTGAGAAATACGTACTCCCCCAAGCTTAGGCTTTTGGCCTAAGTTGGTCTATTGCCAGGGATAGCCTGGCGGATACCCGTAGGTGAAGCTGGGGTCGTACTGTGATGCAGCGGCTATCGCCGCCTGAGCTGTAGCGTGGCGTCGAGCAGCCTCCGCTCTCCTCTCGTACTCATCTGCCTCCTCTCTGGTAATAATATATCTTCCTTTTGTCTGAAAATCAAAGAAGGCAGGAGCAGGAAGAGCAATATGGAGTACATGACGTTTGGTAAAGATTAGTCGATACTGGAGAGGTGGTTCAGTCCTCTCAACAAACTGGTTGGAAACCATAGAATCAAAATCTAAATAAGAAGGGGGTAACTCCATATTACCCTCATGAATGTCTATCTCAATAAAATTAGCTAAGCGGGTTGCATAAATTCCTCCAAAGAAATCTCCGTTATGCCTATTCTGATGCAACCTGCGAGCTACAATGGCTCCCATATGATAAGATTGGTCACCCAACACAGCACTCCTGAGAATGCTGAGATCAGGGACACACATGTGACATGCTTCATCCTTAGCATTTATGCACCTACCTATGAAGAGAGCAAAATAATGTATAGCAGGAAAGTGAACGCTCCCTATAGTGGCTTGTGTTATATCTCTAGATTCCCCCACAGTTATTCTAGCAAGGAAGTCTCTATATTCAGATTTAGGGGGATCCCTGACATTACCCCAAGATGGAAGTTTGCAAGCACAAGTGAAATCCTCTAAGTCCATGGTATAAGATTTGTCATAAAGGTCAAACATGACTGAAGGAGAATTACGCGAAGATGAAAACTCAAACCTCCTCACAAATGAACTTGTGAGATCATGATACTGGGGGCATTTGTCAGCTTCAAAGTCCTCAAGACCGGCGTTACTCAAATATGTGCTAAATTCTTCTTTGATTCCCACTTGATTCATAAAATTTTCCGAAGGCCATTCACAGGGCCTCACAGGAGCGTCTCTTGGTGGTTCGTCAGCATCACGTATTGCAAGCCTGGGACCTTGCTTCCTTGAAGGACCACCTTGGAACATCCTCCTAAACATATTGTTTCGTCTGAAAAATTTCTGAAATTTTTAGTAACTTCAAATAAAAGTGAACCAACTTCAATAAAATTGATAGCAACAACTCCCATAAGTGTCTAGAGCCTATATCAAGCATTAGAACTACTTGGAACCACATAAATTTGACATGCGAGCTCAAGAACATGGTCACCTATGCAGCACAAATTTGCAATGAATAAAGCACTAGAACAAAAACTAATTGGACCAATGTAGGAGTCACATACCAAGAAACAATCTCCCCAAGCAGTTTTGCAAGAGGTGCTTTGAGCAAGGGGATCGAAAATCACAACAACGGGGGCTGGAACTCGTGCTTGAGTTGGTTTTTCGTGTTTGTGTGAGGAAGAGGAAGAAGATGGGTGCAGGGATAAGTGGGGGAGGGCCACCGTGGGCCCACGAGGTAGGGGGGCGCGCCCAGGGGGGTAGGGCGTGCCCTCCACCCTCATGACTAGGTGGCAGCTCCCCCCGCGGTAATTTTTGCACAGTAAATCCTCAAATATTCCCAAAAAATCATATTAAATTGGCATGGCATTCTGAGGACTTTTATTTTCGGGATATTTTTATATTGCACGGATAAGTCAGGGAACAAACAGAAAAATACTATTTTACTTTATTTCTACTAGATAACAGAAAATATAAAGAGGGTACAGAAGGTTGTGCTTCTAGTTTCATCCATCTCGTGATCATCAAAATGAACCCACTAACAAGGTTGATCAAGTCTTGTTAACAAACTCATTCCGAATAATCACGAAACCGGAGAAATTTCGAATGACACTAAGTTACCTCAACGGGGATATGAAAATCCCCAACAATAAGAATATCATACTTTTTCTTGATAGTAGGGAGAGGAAATTCAAAACCTCCAAATATAATCGATGGAATTTTTCCAATAGAGTTGATACTATAAACTTGAGGTTGTTTTCTCGAAAAATGTACCGTTTGCTCATTGCCATTAACATGAAAAGTGACATTGCCTTTGTTGCAATCAATAATAGCCCCTGCAGTATTAAGGAAAGGTCTTCCAAGAATAATAGACATACTATCATCCTCGGGAATATCAAGAATAACAAAGTCCATTAAAATAGTAATGTTCGCAACTACAACAGGCACATCCTCACAAATACCGACATGTATAGCAGTTGATTTATCAGCCATTTGCAAAGATATTTCAGTAGGTGTCAACTTATTCAAGTCAAGTCTACGATATAAAGAGAGAGGCATAACACTGACACCGGCTCCAAGATCACGTAAAGCAGTTTTAACATAATTTCTCTTAATGGAGCATGGTATAGTAGGTACTCCTGGATCTCCAAGTTTCTTTGGTGTTCCGCCCTTAAAAGTATAATTAGCAAGCATGGTGGAAATTTCAGCTTCAAGTATCTTTTTTTATTAGTAATAATATCCTTCATATACTTAGCATAAGGATTCGTTTTGAGCACATCAGTTAATCGCATACGTAAAAAGATGGGTGAAATCATTTCAGCAAAGCGCTCAAAATCCTCATCATCCTTTGTCTTGGATGGTTTCATAGGAAAAGGCATGGGTTTCTGAACCCATGGTTCCCTTTCTTTACCATGTTTCCTAGCAACGAAGTCTCTTTTATCATAACGTTGATTCTTTGATTGTGGGTTATCAAGATCAACAACAGGTTCAACTTCTACATCATTATCATTACTAGGTTGAGCATCAACATGAACATTATCATTAACATTATCACTAGGTTCATGTTCATCACCTGATTGTGTTTCAGCATCAGAAATAGAGATACCATTTGGATTCTCGGGTGGTTCAGCAATAGGTTCACTAGAAGTTTGCAAAGTCCTATCATTTTTCTTTTTCTTCCTTTTAGAAGAACCAGGTACATCAATATTATTTCTCTGAGAATCTTGCTCGATTCTCTTAGGGTGGCCTTCAGGATACAAAGGTTCCTGAGTCATTCTACCAGTTCTAGTAGCCACTCTAACAGCATAATCATTTTTCTTACTATTCATTTCATCAAGCACTTATTTATGAGCTTTAAGTACTTGTTCTACTTGAGTGGTAACCATAGAAGCATGTTTGCTAACAAGTTTAAGTTCACCTCTAATATCAGCCATAAAATCACCCAAGCGTTTAATCATAAAGGTATTCTATTTTAATTGTCTACCAAAATAAGCATTAAAGTCATCTTGCTTAAACATAAAGTCATCAAACTCATCCAAGCACTGACTAGCAATTTTAGTAGGAGGGACTTCAGCTTTATCATATCTATAGAGAGAATTTACCTTTACTACCTGTGTCGGGATATTGGGAGGTTCTTCAGTGAATAAGTAATTGAGATCATATACTTATTCAACAGGCGGTAAATTAAGACCATTTATTTCTTAAATAGGAGGTAAATTCTTAACATCTTCAGCTTTAATACCTTTTTCTTTCATAGATTTCTTTGCCTCTTGCATATCTTCGGGACTGAGAAATAGAACACCTCTCTTCTTCGGAGTTGGTTTAGGAATAGGCTCAGTAATTGGCTCTGGAGCTGGCTCAGGAGGTGGCTCGGGAGGTTCCCAATTATTTTCATTTGCCAACATATTATTAAATAGAATTTCAGCTTCATCCGGTGTTCTTTCCCTGAAAAGAGAACCAGCACAACTATCTAGGTAATCTCTAGAAGCATTAGTTAGTCCATTATAAAAGATATCAAATATTTCAGGTTTCTTAAGAGGATGATCAGGCACAGCATTAGGTAACTTGAGAAGCCTCCCCCAAGCTTGTGGGAGACTCTCTTCTTCAATTTGCACGAAGTTGTATATTTCCCTCAAAGCAGCTTGTTTCTTATGAGCAGGGAAATATTTAGCAGAGAAGTAATAAATCATATCCTAGGGACTTTGCACACAACCAGGATCAAGAGAATTAAACCATATCTTAGCATCACCCTTTAATGAGAACGGAAATATTTTGAGTAAATAAAGGTAGCGTGATCTCTCACTATTAGTAAACAGGGCGGCTATATCATTTAACTTAGTAAGATGTGCCACAACAGTTTCAGATTCATAGCCATAAAAAGGATCAGATTCAACCAAAGTAATTATATCTGGATCAACAGAAAAATCATAATAATCCTTATCAGGAACATAGATAGGTGAAGTAGCAAAAGCAGGGTCGGGTCTCATCCTATCTCTAAGAGATTCTTCACTTCATTTAATTAGCAACCTCTTAAGTTCCTACCTATCCTGGCAAGCAAAAATAGCTGCAGAAGATTCAGTATCAAAAAGATAATCCTCAGGAATAGAGGCATATTTTCATCATCACTATCATCATCATATTCAGATTCAATAATTTCTCTTTCTCTAGACCTAGCAATTTGCTCATCAAGAAATTCACCAAGGGGCACAGTAGTATCAAGCATAGAAGTAGTTTCATCATGAGTATCATGCATAGCAGAAGTGGCATCATCAATAACACGCGACATATCAGAATTCATAGCAGTAGCAGGTTTAGGTGTCGCTAGCTTACTCATAACAGAAGGAGCATCTAGTGCAAGGCTAGATGGCAGTTCCTTACCTCCCCTCGTAGTTGAGGGCAAAATAGTAGTTCGATCATCTTTTAAGTTCTTCATAGTTTCCAGCAGACATAAATCCCAAGTGACTCAAAGAATAGAGCTATGCTCCCTGGCAATGGCGCCAGAAAAAGGTCTTGATAACCCACAAGTATAGGGGATCGCAACAGTTTTCGAGGGTAGAGTATTCAACCCAAATTTATTGATTCGACACAAGGGGAGCCAAAGAATATTCTCAAGTATTAGCAGCTGAGTTGTTAATTCAACCAAACCTGGAAACTTAGTATCTATAGCAAAGTGTTTAGTAGCAAAGTAATATGATAGTGGTGGTAACGGTAACAAAAGTAAAGACAACAAAAGTAATGTTTTTGGTATTTTGTAGTGATTGTAACAGTAGCAACGGAAAAGTAAATAAGCGAGAACCAGTATATGGAAAACTCGTAGGCACCGGATTAGTGATGGATAATTATGCCGGATGCGGTTCGTCATGTAACAGTCATAACATAGGGTGACACAGAACTAGCTCCAATTCATCAATGTAATGTAGGCATGTATTCCGTATATAGCCATACGTGCTTATGGAAAAGAACTTGCATGACATCTTTTGTCCTACCCTCCCGTGGCAGTGGGGCCCTATTGGAAACTAAGGGATATTAAGGCCTCCTTTTAATAGAGAACCGGAACAAAGCATTAGCATATAGTGAATACATGAACTCCTCAAACTATGGTCATCACCGGGAGTGGTCCCGATTATTGTCACTTCGGGGTTGCCGGATCATAACACATAGTAGGTGACTATAGACTTGCAAGATAGGATCAAGAACACACATATATTCATGAAAACATAATAGGTTCAGATCTGAAATCATGGCACTCGGGCCCTAGTGACAAGCATTAAGCATAGCAAAGTCATAGCAACATCAATCTCAGAATATAGTGGATACTAGGGATCAAACCCTAACAAAACTGACTCGATTACATGATAAATCTCATCCAACCCATCACCGTCCAGCAAGCCTACGATGCAATTACTCACGCATGGCGCTGAGCATCATGAAATTGGTGATGGAGGATGGTTGATGATGACGACGACGACGAATCCCCCTCTCCGGAGCCCCGAACGGACTCCAGATCAGCCCTCCCGAGAGAGATTAGGGCTTGGCGGCGGCTCCGTATCGTAAAACGCGATGATTTCTTCTCCCTGATTTTTTTCTCCCCGAAAGCCAATATATGGAGTTGGAGTTGGCGTCGGAGGGCCACCAGGGGGCCCATGAGGTAGGGGGGCGCGCCCAGGGGGGCGCGCCCCCACCCTCGTGAGCAGGGTGTGGGCCCCCTGGTCTTCATCTTTGGCGAGGATTTTTTATTGTTTTTTCTAAGGTGTTCCGTGGAGTTTCAGGTCATTCCGAGAACTTTTATTTTCTGCACATAAAACAACACCATGGCAATTCTGCTGAAAACAGCGTCAGTCCGGATTAGTTCCATTCAAATCATACAAGTTAGAGTCCAAAACAAGGGCAAAAGTGTTTGGAAAAGTAGATACGACGGAGACGTATCAGTTAGGAAACACAACCATCTTTGATCAACGAGCTAGTCAAGTAGAGGCATACTAGTGACACTATGTTTGTCTATGTATTCACACATGTATTATGTTTCCGGTTAATACAATTTTAGCATGAATAATAAACATTTATCATGATATAAGGAAATAAATAATAACTTTATTATTGCCTATAGGGCATATTTCCTTCAGTCTCCCACTTGCACTAGAGTCAATAATCTAGATTACACAGTAATGATTCTAACACCCATGGAGCCTTGGTGCTGATCATGTTTTGCTCGTGGAAGAGGCTTAGTCAACGGGTCTGCAACATTCAGATCCGTATGTATCTTGCAAATCTCTATGTCTCCCACCTGGACTTGGTCCCAGATGGAATTGAAGCGTGTCTTGATGTGCTTGGTCCTCTTGTGAAATCTGGATTCCTTTGCCAAGGCAATTGCACCAGTATTGTCACAGAAGATTTTTATTGGTCCCGATGCACCAGGTATGACACCTAGATCGGATATGAACTCCTTCATCTACACTCATTCATTTGTTGCTTCCGAAGCAGCTATGTACTCCGCTTCGCATGTAGATCCCGCCACGACGCTTTGTTTAGAACTGCACCAACTGACAGCTCCACCGTTTAATATATACACATATCCGGTTTGCAATTTAGAATCGTCCGGATCAGTGTCAAAGCTTGCATTGACGTAACCATTTACGACTAGCTCTTTGTCACCTCCATAAACGAGAAACATATCCTTAGTCCTTTTTAGGTATTTCAGGATATTCTTGACCGCTGTCCAGTGATCCACTCCTGGATTACTTTGGTACCTCCCTGCTAAACTTATTGTTAAGCATACATCAGGTCTGGTACACAGCATTGCATGCATGATAGAGCCTATGGCTGAAGCATAGGGAACATCTTTAATTTTCTCTCTATCTTCTGCTGTGGTCGGGCATCGAGTCTGACTCAACTTCACACCTTGTAATACAGGCAAGAACCCTTTCTTTGCTTGATCCATTTTGAACTTTTTTAAAACTTTATCAAGGTATGTGCTTTGTGAAAGTCCAATTAAGCGTCTTGATCTATCTCTATAAATCTTGATGCCTAATATGTAAGCAGCTTCACCGAGGTCTTTCATTGAAAAACTTTTATTCAAGTATCCTTTTATGCTATCCAGAAATTCTATATCATTTCCAATCAACAATATGTCGTTTACATATAATATCAGAAATGCTACAGAGCTCCCACTCAATTTCTTGTAAATACATGCTTCTCCAAAAGTCTGTATAAAACCATATGCTTTGATCACACTATCAAAGCATTTATTCCAACTCCGAGAGGCTTGCACCGGTCCATAAATGGATCGCTGCTAGTTGCATCATATACAACCCTTCTTCTAGAAATCCATTCAGGAATGCAGTTTTGACATCCATTTGCCATATTTCATAATCGTAACATGCGGCAGTTGCTGACATGATTCGGACAGACTTAAGCATCGCTATGGGTGAGAAAGTCTCATCGTAGTCAACCCCTTGAACTTGTCAAAAACCTTCTGCAACAAGTCGAGCTTTGTAGACAGTAACATTACCATCAGTGCCAGTCTCCTTCTTGAAGATCCATTTATTCTCTATGGCTTGCCGATCATCGGGCAAGTCAACCAAAGTCCATACTTTGTTCTCATACATGGATCCCATCTCAGATTTCATAGCCTCAAGCCATTTTGCGGAATCTGGGCTCATCATCGCTTCCTCATAGTTCGTAGGTTCGCCATGTTCAAGTAACATGACTTCCAGAATAGGATTACCGTACCACTCTGGTGCAGATCTTACTCTAGTTGACCTACGAGGTTCGGTAGTAACTTGATCTGAAGTTTCATGATCAATATCATTAGCTTCCTCACTAATTGGTGTAGTTGTCACAGGAACCGGTTTCTGTGATAAACTACTTTCCAATAAGGGAGCAGGTACAGTTACCTCATCAAGTTCTACTTTCCTCCCACTCACTTCTTTCGAGAGAAACTCCTTCTCTAGAAAGGATCCAAATTTAGCAACAAAAGTCTTGCCTTCGGATCTGTGATATAAGTTATACCCAATAGTCTCCTTTGGGTATCCTATGAAGACACATTTCTTCGATTTGGGTTCGAGCTTATCAGGTTGAAGTTTTTTCACATAAGCATCGCAGCCCCAAACTTTAAGAAACGACAACTTTGGTTTCTTGCCAAACCACAGTTCATAAGGCGTTGTCTCAACGGATTTTGATGGTGCCCTATTTAACGTGAATGTGGCCGTCTCTAAAGCATAACCCCAAAATGATAGCGGTAAATCAGTAAGAGACATCATAGATCGCACCATATCTAGTAAAGTACGATTACGACGTTCGGACACACCATTACATTGTGGTGTTCCGGGTGGTGTGAGTTCTGAAACTATTCCGCATTGTTTCAAATGTAAACCAAACTCGTAACTCAAATATTCTCCACCATGATCAGATCGTAGAAACTTTATTTTCTTGTTATGATGATTTTTCACTTCACTCTGAAATTCTTTGAACTTTTCAAATGTTTCAGACTTATGTATCATTAAGTAGATATACCCATATCTGCTCAAATCATCTGTGAAGGTGAGAAAATAATGATTCCCGCCGCGACCCTCAATGTTCATTTGACCACATACATCAGCATGTATGATTTCCAACAAATCTGTTGCTCGCTCCATAGTTCTGGAGAACGGCGTTTTAGTCATCTTGCCCCACTACACCACGGTATTGTATTCCCTACCGACGTGTGTTGGGAAAGATGTCTATTACCGACCGATCATTGGTAGGGAAAACTCTCATGAGACTATTGGTTGGGAAAACCTGCATACGCTAACGAACTATCGGTCGGGAATTCATGCATATTTGCCATCGAGCGGTCAGTCGGGATTTCTCCTATTCCCATCGAACTGTGGGTCGGTAAATAACGCCGACCGACCGCGTGTGGCTAAATGGGCCAAGCGCGCACAGACAAAAAACTTTAGCGCTAAACTTTGGCCCAGCCCACGAACCTCACTCCTCTTTCCCTCGAGGTACCATGAAATCCCTAATTCCCCACCACAAGTCGCCACTTGCGCCGCCCCCAACATCATGACGCTTGCTCTCTCCGGCCGGCCGCTGCACCGTGCCGTCGTCCTCAAACCCTCCCGCCGCCCTACACCACCCATCCTCCACGAGCTTTCCTCCGCCAACTTGCTTCATCCCCACCTCGTCACCAAGAACCCCGGCGTCGTCGTTGTCTTGGGCACTAGGCAGATCCCGGCAAAGACCAGGCTCAACCTGTGCCGGAAGCTCTTGTCGGCCGTGGCGGAGCACTGCTCCATGCCATCTCGTTTCTCCACTGCCGCCCCCGCGTCGTCCTGCCTCTCCACAGTGCCCCCACACCACCCTGCTCCCCGACGTTGCCATGTACTCCCTGCTGCCACCGCCGGTGATTTCCCACGGTGAGGCAACCCCCCCTCTCTCTCTCTCTCACCTGACAACTGAATTCATCTCCTAGATCGAAACAAATCAGCAGCGGTGGTTTCTTTCTTCTTCAGAAGGCCAGACTTTTACTGTTCATATTCAAGAGACCATATCCATTTGACGTGCAAGGACACTCTGGTGAGTTTCTCTGCCTCGAGTCCTGACGACCTCTCTCTCTCTCTGAAAAATCCTTCAACATTATGTTTCTAAATCTGTGATTTAGTGCGCTATATGTGGTTGTTCTTTGCTTAGAAAACAATTTCGTCAATCTGTTGGTATATGCTGACTTGATGTAATTTCAGTCTTAGATGAATTTTGTTCATAAGATGTGGTGTGTCCAGTTTCTTTTTTCTTTCAGTATACGATCGATGTTGTGATTTAGTAGCTTGGAGGCTGTCACTTCAATTCAAAACTGAAGTGAATACCTAAAATGATAAACAGAGCAGGAAATGATGGCTAGCAAACATATTTTTTTTTATAAAATTTGTGAGCTGAATATCCAGGCAACCACTTCGGTGAGTTTCTCCACCCCATGTACTGAGGCCCTCCTTGAATGTATACAACGTCTTTTCACACTTTGCATTTTTTTTCTTAAACACCGATCATGCATGTTGATTGCTGAAGTAGATTACTTTGACAGTATTGCAAGTTGTTTTTACCTACATGTGACATCTACTAGCAGTTTTGTCTAGTACAGTCTCTTTTAAAGCTTTGAAAATTTCCATTGCAATCATCAAAGTCTGTTCATCCTGCGATTTAACTTCTAGATATTTCTCGTGGAAATCATAGTCCAATTAATTATGTTGTTCATGACCATGTCCTGCTACTGTAGCACAATTTCGATTCCTTCCTGGGTTTGTGTCTTGCTTTCATGCTTGATTGAGTTGAGTGTACAATAAAGAAAGGGCTAAGCTGAATCATGCTAAGTCTGAAAACCTCTCAGTTATAAAGAAAGAGATGTCATTTGATTCATGGGATAGGAATTTTCCCATTGGGTCTAGGCTAATGTTTTTTTCCCTCTGAAATGTGAAGGATTGATTCCTATCCTACAGAGAAATAGGATTCCGTTCCTACAAACCAAACGGCTCTAAAGGAATTTTTCCTACTAAATTCATGTAAACCAAATCGGGCCTCAATCTATTATTTAGATATGTTTTACATTTGTGCTTCTCTGAAGTAAATGAAATTTAGTGTTGAGATGAACCATACTAATTGGTGACAGATGGTAAGCATCTGCTCTATGGAACACCATGCTTTTCTTTGTTGAATTGGCCATCATACGCTTGGTCTTCCTTGACAAATAACAACTTGTGCTCAACTTGTTTATTTCTGATTTTGATTTCTTATAGTTATTCTTGTATGGAAAATGTGACACCGCCTGTCAAACCTCGTAGGTGAACATTTAAAACACTGCCCACCAAATGAAGGGTGGATATAGTACTAACCAGGAATGCCACTGTTCGGTGGGATCTGAATGACGCCTGGAATCCCGAAAGGTTGGTTTATTATGTTTTGTTTAGCTATTAAGCCATACCTGCAGGATCAAATATATACACATGGTATAGTTATCCCTGCAGGATCATGCTTGTGTGGCAATAATACATTCTAAGGCAAACAAAAACATGAGATTATACTGATATTAAATTATATATGTACATTCATAAAAGGAAAATTTGTGTCTTTGGCCTATTCCTTGTCTCTTCCAATGAAATTTAGCAGACAGTTTGGTTATCCTTCAATAAAGTTCCTTGACATTCACTGGCTATTCCTGCTGCTCCTCCTCCTGTGTAGACCATGGGCAATATATATATAAATTGTGCCATATATGTCATTCATGGCCATTTGCTGCTAATATCACGGCATACTAATCTCAGGTGTTAATCTGAAACTACCACAACAGTTAGTACAGTTGGTATGTCTGAAAGTTCATCCAAGAAATAAAAAAGAGAAAATTGGGTTACATGTAAACAGGAAACTCTAATATACTTTCCTATTGTCTTCTAATTACTACTGTCCAAGTGCTGAGGTTGCATTCCTTCCATCATGTTCCCCTTACTCCTTGAGTAGAAGGGTTGTGGATATGAAGAACTGTCAAAGTATCTGGTGTTGCTCTACTGGTATTCCTATATTTTTTCCATCTGTACAAAAAACAAAAGCACCAAATATATTCTTACCTCCGCTATGTCAGGGGCAGTTAGACAAGAAAGGAGATGGTTTCGGATATGAAGTAACAAAAAATTTCAAACCATCATCAAGCAATGGAGGAAGCTATAGATCCTGAAGCATATACATAAATGATCATAGATCATGCAGGTTCATAACATGGAAATACTCTTAGAAAGGTGCTTTACATGGATGTTGTACTCTATTTGTTTGACCAAAAGTATGGCGAATGTTACTACAATGTAGTTACACTCTCGTTCACTTATAGTAGGATAGTTAAGTGATTACTTTTCCCTTGTGCTTCACATAGCTGTTGGTTGGCAGAAAACATTTAAATCTTCCGTGCTACATTTGTTTGCTCAACTCCTATGAAATTTGTTACTAGACTGTCGTTGCTGTTGTTGTGTTTTTTTTTCTTTCTAACAAAGTAGGTTTTTTATGAAACCCTTCCCAGGCACTGCCACGGATGTCGAGTGGCAAAATGTTATTCCTTAGGTTCATGAAATGAGGAAAAATCATATGAGTTTAATTTTTCTAGATACTGCATCAATAATGTAAGCAAATGAGTTCTCCTTTGTTAGACCCCTCCTGTTATGTACATTTTCTGCCACTAATCGTTAACTTCATGCAGCATTGAGCATTCTAATTATTCTAACGCATCGCTCTCTATCTTGAAAACTACTGTACTGCAGGCTGAAGCTATGGCATGTATGATTGATGTAATTTCATCTCAATAAAAACTATTTTGTGCATGGTATAATGGTGCCAGCCTACTTGCTGTAAATGCATGATTTTGATGGATTTTGTTCATGGCTTTGATTATACAATCTGGAATTTTACCCTTTTGGACCAAATTCAACAGACTATATCATCCAATACTAATGATTTCAGTTATCATGGTGAATTCAGGTCAAAGCTAAATACCGTCTGTGTCCGCCTACCTTGTCAAGAATACCAGGTTAATCTACTTTGGTGCTATAGCTTCTTTTCTTCTTACTCTTATTTTTTTAGGTTTCATTTGTCTTATTCCTATTTCCATTCTGGGCGAAAATGCTAGAACCGTTTGCAAACATGTACTGTACCTTTTAAGTGTTCTGCCTTCCTGCCCAAAACAATGTTAGATGAGCTATGACAATACTTTTGGGCATTCAGAAAGAGTCACATCTATAATTAGCTATCAGCTTGCTATATCCAGTGTGAACTACTAGAAATATGTACATCCACCAAAAGAGTCACAGTTATATATTTAGCTTCCAGCTCACTGTATTCACTACCTTTCAAATAGATAGACAAAAGGTGGAACAAGGGCTTCTTTGCCACATCCATGGCTACTGCTAGAAGTTGATTGGCGGTCTTCACGTCCAGAAATGCTAGTTTTGTAGATTAGGCAAGTGTATTCTTCATTTTCTGCTGCTGTGTGTGCATAGAGCACATGTGAATTCTGCTTGCATTCAATTTCATAAATTAATTGAGCATTCTAATAATCGAGACTTGTTTAACTTTTGTAGGAAGCAAACATAAGGACTTGACTCACAATGAGCCATGAAGCCAGCGATCTGCATCAAATAGATGTTTTAGTTTTCATTTTGTACAACATCAAATGGATGTTTTAGTTTTCATTTTGTACAACTGATGTCTCATAGTTTCTGTCTTTTCGTTGTCCTTTGTTGAACCTCATGTATGGTGTCTTGGTGGTTATGTTTGGAACAGACTGAAGTGTATGTATCTGACGATTAGTTAATGGAATAAAAAGTGGTGCACCTGATGTATGATGTCTTGGTGATTATGCTTAGAACACATAGACTATATGTATGTGACAATCAGTACCATATGTTTAATTAAAGCTGTGATTGGATAATCAAAATGTTAAGGAACTGTTGGCCGCAAAAGAAAACACCGTCTGACTGTTGGTCGGCAAAACAAACCCTGCCTCACAGTCGACTGGGAAAGGCTAAAACTAGGCCCAATAGAATGTTGGTCGGGAAAGAATTCCCATCTGATAGTTGGTCGGGAAAGCCCCATGGCTACCTCAACGGACTGTTGGTCGGGAAAAGCCCATGGCAGGCCCAACAGATTGTAGGTCGGGAAAGATACATCATAGTCGTCAAGCAGTCGGTCGGGAAAGATATGTTTGTCGGGAAAGGGTTTTCCCGTCTGGACTTTCCCCAACAGACCTGATCGGTCGGCAGTAGTCTTTCTTGACCGACCATGTGTTGACGAAAGCTGTTTTTCCAACCAAATTGGGTGTTGGGAATATAGTGTTGTGGTGTAGTGCCCATGAGGCACGGTTCGCAAGTACCAAGTGATTCATAATCAAGTGATTCCAGAAGTCCATCAGTATGGAGTTTCTTCATGCGCTTTACACCAATATGACCCAAACGGCAGTGCCACAAATAAGTTGCACTATCATTATCAACTCTGCATCTTTCGGCTTCAACATTATGAATATGTGTATCACTACTATCGAGATTCAATAAAAATAGACCACTCTTCAAGGGTGCATGACCATAAAAGATATTACTCATATAAATAGAACAACCATTATTCTCTGATTTAAATGAATAACCGTCTCGCATCAAACAAGATCCAGATATAATGTTCATGCTTAACGCTGACACCAAACAAAATTATTCAGGTCTAAAACTAATCTCGAAGGTAGATGTAGAGATAGCGTGACGACCGTGATCACATCGACTTTGGAACCATTTCCCACGCGCATCGTCACCTCGTCCTTAGCCAATCTTCACTTAATCCGTAGTCCCTGTTTCGAGTTGCAAATATTAGCAACAGAACCAGTATCAAATACCTAGGTACTGCTGCGAGCATTAGTAAGGTACACATCAATAACATGTATATCACATATACCTTTGCTCATCTTGCCATCCTTCTTATCCGCCAAATACTTGGGGCAGTTCCGCTTCCAGTGACCAGTCTGCTTGCAGTAGAAGCACTCAGTCTCAGGCTTAGGTCCAGACTTGGGTTTCTTCTCTTGAGCAGCAACTTGTTTGCCGTTCTTTTTGAAGTTCCCCTTCTTCTTCCCTTTACCCTTTTTCTTGAAACTGGTGGTCTTGTTGACCATCAACACTTGATGCTCCTTTTTGATTTCAACCTCCGCAGCTTTTAGCATTACGAAGAGCTCGGGAATAGTCTTGTTCATCCCTTGCATATTATAGTTCATCACAAAGCTCTTGTAGCTTGGTGGCAGTGATTGAAGAATTCTGTCAATGACACTATCATCAGGAAGATTAACTCCCAGTTGAATCAAGTGATTATTATACCCAGACATTTTGAGTATATGTTCACTGACAGAACTATTCTCTTCCATCTTGCAGCTATAGAACTTATTGGAGACTTCATATCTCTCAATCCGGGCATTTGCTTGAAATATTAACTTCAACTCCTGGAACATCTCATATGCTCCATGACGTTCAAAACGTCGTTGAAGTCCTGGTTCTAAGCCGTAAAGCATGGCACACTGAACTATCGAGTAGTCATCAGCTTTGATAGGCCAGATGTTCTTAACGTCGTCAGTTGCATCTGCAGCAGGCCTGGCACGCAGCGGTACTTCCAGGACGTAATTCTTCTGTGCAGCAATGAGGATAATCCTCAAGTTACGGACCCAGTCCGTGTAATTGCTACCATCATCTTTCAACTTAGCTTTCTCAATGAACGCATTAAAATTCAATGGAACAACAGCATGAGCCATCTATCTCCAATAAACATAGACAAGCAAAATACTATCAGGTACTAAGTTCATGATAAATTTAAGTTCAATTAATCATATTACTAAGAACTCCCACTTAGATAGACATCCCTCTAATCATCTAAGTGATCACGTGATCCAAATCAACTAAACCATGTCCGATCATCACATGAGATGGAGTAGTTTTCAATGGTGAACATCACTATGTTGATCATATCTACTATATGATTCACGCTCGAGCTTTCAGTCTCAGTGTTCCGAGGCCATATCTGTATATGCTAGGCTCGTCAAGTTTAACCTGAGTATTCCACGTGTGCAACTGTTTTGCACCCGTTGTATTTGAACGTAGAGCCTATCACACCCGATCATCACGTGGTGTCTCAGCACGAAGAACTTTCGCAACGATGCATACTCAGGGAGAACACTTATACCTTGAAATTTTAGTGAGAGATCATCTTATAATGCTACCGTCAATCAAAGCAAAATAAGATGCATAAAGGATAAACATCACATGCAATCAATATAAGTGATATGATATGGCCATCATCATCTTGTGCTTGTGATCTCCATCTTCGAAGCACCGTCATGATCACCATGGTCACCGGCGCGATACCTTGATCTCCATCGTAGCATCGTTGTCGTTTCGCCACCTATTGCTTCTACGACTATCGCTACCGTTCACTACTAGGGAAAACCTTATACACAGAATGTTACCAGTAGCGCTTGTTAAAATGAGGCGCTACTGCTACTTAGCAGTAGCACGTCTGGCAGAACCGCGCTACTGTTAGCCGCTTAGCAGTAGCGCGGCAGGAACAGAAAGCGCTACTACTATAATTGCCACACCGTTCCCGACGTGCTAGGTATAGTAGTAGAGCCCTTCTACGAACAGCGCTACTACTACGGATTTTAGCAGCAGCGCGTTTTTCCTCCCCACGCTACAGTTAAAGCTATTTTCACCTAACCCACCGCGCGGCCTCATTCCCTCTCCTCTGCTTCCTCCCCCAATTCTCCTCTACTATTCCTCGTCACCTCCGCCTCGCTGCCGTATCCCCCGACCCCGCCTCGCCGCCATCTCCCCCGACCCCGCCTCGCCGCCGTCTCCCCCGACCCCGCCTCGCCGCCGTCTCCCTCGACCCGCCTCGCCGCCGTCTCCCCCGACCCCGCCTTGCCGCCGTCTCCCCCGACCCCGCCTCGACGCGCCTCGGTGCCGCCGTCTCCCCCGACCCCATCTCTCTCCCTGCCTTCTGCATAGTATGAACCCTAGCTATTTATTGCTAGTTAGTATGAACCCTAGGCTATTTTTAGTGCTAGTTAGTTAATTACTTAGATGGTAATTAGGGCAGTAGTTCCTAGGTACTAATTAGTTAGTAAGAACTAGGTACTAATTAGGTACTAGAATATTTTTATTTATAGTAAGTTTATTTTTAGTAAGAACTAGTTGAATTAATAGAACTAGTTAGTAAGAACTTGTTTCTATTTTTTAGTTAAAGCAATTTTTCCCGCCTCGACGTGGACGATGCCTATCCCGCATCCTCGTCGTCGAGTCGGCGGAGGACGACACCTGCTTGATCAGATCGGCCATGTCTGGGACTGGGCTCCGCCGGGGTGGTACTGGGAGGCGCTACCTACCGGGGGGTGCAGGTTGGTGAGGAGCCAGTCTGTCGTTGACCCGAACCTTCTTTGGTGGCGGTCGCGTGGGCCAGTGATGATCCAGAGGCTCGAGGACTCCGCGGAGGCGGTGCGTCACCCTGTCAGTGAGGAGGACGCGCACGTCCATTGCTACTTGTTTGCGTTGGAGCACAGGCCGTTCTCCAATACCTGGCAGGTTCTCCGGGGATCTCACTGGAGCTATGATCCCGTGATGGTTCCTTCTCTGTGGGTGTCCACCGCCCGCGCCGATACCCGTCGTGTGCTAGAGTTTTAGTTGTATTAGTGATGTTATATGTATGACACTATTCGTGATGTATTAATGATAATATTCGACGATGTATGGACGCATGAGATGATTTACTTTTGCTTATTGAATGCATGCTAATTTGAGTCCTATAAGATATTTTGAAATGTATATCTTGTGTTGCTCAATATCCAGGTGGCCGGTCATGTTTGCAGGTTACACCTCCGAGTGGCCTATGTTTTGCCGGAGTGTTGATTCATTTCCGTTCCGAAAAATTTCAGGCGCTCGATATGTCCTATTTTAGCAAAGGTCATGCCGGATTTTTCCGTGAATTTTGGCATGACTTGCGCCAGAATATGTAGGAAATATCGAGTGCCCCAGATTAGTGTGTTGAGTATCTTGGTAGTTGTCTTTGATCGATTTTAAATTAATGTTTTAACTATGAACATAGGAAATGTCTGACGACGAAAAGGATTTCGGTATTTGCAAATACTGCGAAGACGAGCGCGGCCTATGCGACAGAATCTTCCTAGATGATGATAGGCGCTTCAACATCAAGCTGGATGAGAACTTCGAAGTGGATACATTAAGTCACAACGACAAGTCTTTTTTCGTAATTAAGCATGACATCTGCTTTATTTGCTTCAACTTATAATTTTTTTTACTATTCTACTAGCGTATCCCCTGCCATGCAAGAGTTTTTGTATTGGATAAGATAGGTTTCAGTCATAGTATGGAGGAAAAGAAAGTTTACTTGAAGACCGAGCATGGTTATATTTTCCATGCAAAATTATACAATTCAGACGACTACACCTATTTTGGATGCAAAACATGGCGAGCACTATGCAAGACTTATGCATTTGAGCCTGATATGGTTATCACCTTTGATATTCGTCCGGAAGATGATATTGAAGGTAATACCGACATCTGGGTCGATGTGCAGATGCCTCCAGTTATACCATTATGTAAGTTTCTCAACCATATTTATGTGTTTGATATTGTTTATTCAAAAATAGTTGACAACTAATTTGTATTGTCAGCTTATTTCTGTGCAAGCAAACATGTCCAGCGCTTGGTAGACAGGACCGTATACTGTCCTGGGGCTGAACTCAACTGCGAGGAGCTCAGTCATTATGTTTCATGGCTTGAGGATCTTGATACTATCAAGACAAATTTTCTTCCTGCATTTAGAAATGTTAGTACTGAAAATGTGCAACCAATAGTGTTCGTAATGAACTACGGCCATATCTATTTAGGAAGGATGGTAAGATTTTTACTATTTGTCATCAGTGCATCTTTTCCATGCAGTATTTTTGAAGCTAAACTTCATTGCTAAGTATGTTACCGTACGATGTTCTTCAACAGGGACTCCCGACGAATGTTGTGCCTTATGGGATCGAGACTAAAGGTACCATGAGTATTATCAGCTTACGGCCAAGATATCCTACAGATTACTTTAGTGCATTCAAGATTAGCGACGGATGCTTAATAGTGCAAGACTGGACCAAATATGTGATGGGGGAGCGCAGAGAAGTACTAGGGGGCAGCAAACAGATGCGCTACCCACGATTAGGAGACAGGTTCATCTGCATGCTCCTGTTTGATCAAGGAGGAGAGCTATACATGTTTTATGTTATTTTACCTAAGAGAGAGCAGCAGGATTGATTAGCTAGCTAGAAATGAGTTTGAGGATGATGATGTGCTACACTATTACTATGATGATAAAATAGCTAGTGTTGGTGGTAATGACTATGATGATTATTATTAGCTAGTGTTAGTGGTGATTAAATAAATACTGTTGGTGGTAATGACTACGATGATGATTAAATAGCTTGTGCTGGCGGATTAGATTCAAGTGGAGGCAACATGTGGTGCACATCGAAAGTACTACTAGTCCAAACTAGATCAAGTTTGGATTAGTAGTATACTTTTGACATGCACCACATATTGCCTCCACTTGAACCTAGTCCACCTTCATTTGACATACTGTTATGGACATAATGATGTAAACCTCATAACTGGTATTGTATCAATATTTGTACGACGGCGCATAAATACACTAAAATTAAAAAAAAATAAAAAATACTAGTAGCGATGGACAGAAAACACGCTGCAAGTAGTTGCCTTAGCAGTAGCGTGGTACTGAATAAACGCTGCAGCTATTTGTCCTAGCAGTAGCGCGTGCGGGCACGCGTTACTGCTAAGCAATAGCTGTAGCGCCTTATTAGTAGTGCGCCCCCCCGCGCTACTAGTGGACACAAAACCCGCGCTACTGCTAGGGTTTTCCCTACTAGTGGTTTAGTGATAAAGTAAAGCAATTACAGGGCGTTTCCATTGCATACAATAAAGCGACAACCATATGGCTCCTGCCAGTTGCCGATAACTCGGTTACAAAACATGATCATCTCATACAATAAAATATAGCATCACGTCCTTACCATATCACATCACAACATGCCCTGCAAAAACAAGTTAGACGTCCTCTACTTTGTTGTTGCAAGTTTTACGTGGCTGCTACGGGCTGAGCAAGAACCGTTCTTACCTACGCATCAAAACCACAATGATAGTTCGTCAAGTTAGTGCTGTTTTAACCTTCTCAAGGACCGGGCGTAGCCACACTCGGTTCAACTAAAGTTGGAGAAACTGACACCCGCCAGCCACCTATGTGCAAAGCACGTCGGTAGAACCAGTCTCGCATAAGCGTACGCGTAATGTCGGTCCGGGCCGCTTCATCCAACAATATCGCCAAACGAAAGTATGACATGCTGGTAAGCAGTATGACTTGTATCGGCCACAACTCACTTGTGTTCTACTCGTGCATATAACATCTACGCATAAAACCTGGCTCGGATGCCACTGTTGGGGAACATAGTAATTTCAAAAAAATTCCTATGCACACGCAAGATCATGGTGATGCATAGCAACGAGAGGGGAGAGTGTTGTCCACATACCCTCGTAGACCGAAAGTGGAAGCGTTAGCACAACGCGGTTGATGTAGTCGTACGTCTTCACGATCCGACCGATCAAGTACCGAACGTACGTCACCTCCGAGTTCAGCACACATTCAGCTCGATGACGTCCCTCGAACTCCGGTCCAGCCGAGCTTAGAGGGAGAGTTCCGTTAGCACGACGGCGTGGTGACGATGATGATGTTCTACCGACGCAGGGCTTCGCCTAAGCACCGCTACGATATTATCGAGGTGGAATATGGTGGAGGGGGCACCGCACACGGCTAATAGATCTCAAGGATCAATTGTTCTGTCTAGAGGTGCCCCCTGCCCCCGTATATAAAGGAGCAAGGGGTGGGGGCGGCCGGCTAGGAGGAGGCACGCCAGGGAGGAGTCCTACTCCCACCGGGAGTAGGACTCCCTCCTTTCCTTATCCAAGTAGGAGAGGGGGGAGGAAGGGCAGAGAGGAGAGGAAGGAAAGGGGAGCGCCGCCCCCTCCTTGTCCTATTCGGACTAGAGGGGGAGGGGGCGCGCGGCCTTCCCTGGCCGCCCCTCCTCTGCTCCACTTTGGGCCCATGAGGCCCATTAACCCCCCCGGGGGGTTTCGGTAACCCCCCGGTACTCCGGTATACATCCGATAACCCCCGAAACCATTCCGGTATCCGAATATAGTCGTTCAATATATCAATCTTCATGTCTCGACCATTTTGAGACTCCTCGTCATGTTTGTGATCACATCCGGGACTCTAAACTATCTTCGGTACATCAAAACACATAAACTCATAATATAACATTCATCTAACTTTAAGCGTGCGGACCCTACGGGTTCGAGAACTATGTAGACATGACCGAGACACGTCTCCGGTCAATAACCAATAGCGGAACCTGGATGCTCATATTGGCTCCCACATATTCTACGAAGATCTTTATCGGTCAAACCGCATAACAATATACGTTGTTCCCTTTGTCATCGGTATGTTACTTGCCCGAGATTCGATCGTCGGTATCTCAATACCTAGTTCAATCTCGTTACCGGCAAGTCTCTTTACTCGTTACGTAATGCATCATCCCGTAACTAACTCATTAGCTACATTGCTTGCAAGGCTTATAGGGGTGTGCATTACCGAGAGGGCCCAGAGATACCTCTCTGACAATTGGAGTGACAAATCCTAATCTCGAAATATGCCAACTCAACATGTACCTTCGGAGACACCTGTAGAGCTCCTTTATAATCACCCAGTTACGTTGTGACGTTTGGTAGCACAAAAAATGTTCCTCCGGTAAACGGGAGTTGCATAATCTCATAGTTGTAGGAACATGTATAAGTCATGAAGAAAGTAATAGCAACATACTAAACAATCAAGTGCTAAGCTAACGGAATGGGTCAAGTCAATCACATCATTCTCCTAACGATGTGATCCCGTTAATCAAATGACAACTCACGTCTATGGTTAGGAAACACAACCATCTTTGATCAACGAGCTAGTCAAGTAGAGGCATACTAGTGACACTATGTTTGTCTATGTATTCACACATGTATTATGTTTTCGGTTAATACAATTCTAGCATGAATAATAAACATTTATCATGATATAAGGAAATAAATAATAACTTTATTATTGCCTCTATGGCATATTTCCTTCAGAAACCTAGTATTCTACAACTGAAATTTTGCTGGAAATTGGGTTGAAGATCCTACTACAATGATTTGGTTTAACCATATTGCAAACAACTATGAGTGTGGTCATACTTGCCACCACTAACTTCGTGATAAAAATCATCACAAAATCCTATAAACCTAAATAGTTCACCCCCACTCTCTCTATTACCTTAACGTGCACGAGAAAGAATTTTCCTTATTAGTTGATTCATGCACACATCCCATCTCATCACACATGCCACCTCATTAAAGGTCCACTCAACATGCATGGGAAAAGGTTTTCCATTATATTATGTCAGTTATATTCAAAATATTTTCCACTAAATAATAATCAAAATACAATATTTAACATATAGTTTTAGATTCCGTTCATAATTATTAATAAAACTATGCACGTTTCATACATCAAATCACTGCAATATATCACAATCGATTCTATCATCAAGGTGCGGGGTATATTCTAGTAATTAATATGTACCGGTGAATTTTGTACTATTTAATTATAGCATCCATTCAATTCTCATCCATTGCAACAATTTAAATTGAAAAAGACACGGGCTCCATTATGAGAGCTTACATCACATTTTTCAAAGTTTCTATAGCTCCAAACTTTGCATCTCATGTTTTTTTAATAATAATATTTCTTCACATTGTAGGGGATTATTTGACATGTGTGCTATGCTTTTTTATCCTTTAGAGATACTAGGAAAAAAGCCCGTGCTTTGCAACGGAGAAAAATAATACTACACACTCTTAATTTACAAAAAATGTTCTATAATATGAGAATTTGTAGTTACGGCCCAAACAAAGATGGTCTTGTCCTACAAGAGCGCAACTCAAGATTTCACGGGTATTTTATTTCGACGCGGCTTGCATATAGATTTAATTCATACAAAGAAACAGGAAAGTGATCATGCATTTATTCATGTCATGTGTGAAATGAGGTATTGTTAAGGGCCGGTAAAGGAAAACGACAAAAACAGATGATGACACATTAGCACACTACCGAGACATGTGTGCATCAAGGGTGGTTTTCAGTTTAAGCATCGTCAACTTAGGGTAACTCTTGAACGCTTTTTTCACATGCATATTTCTTAATACATGAAGAGTTGTTAAAAAGATACATGATTTTTTAAGCATAAAGAGAGATTTTTTTGTCTAGAAAAGAACATTCTTGCATGCTCTCATGTGGACGCAGTTACTTGCGTTCATATTTCATCACTATTTCTTGCTATACATGTCATAGGCATTGGTCCTTATTTCATCATTTTTTATATCATGTCAAACATGTCTTTTATTTTATTTTGTCGTGCATGCCTCCCTTTTACTTTTTGTCATGCATGTCTTCTCTTTCTTCTTCTTATATATAGGAGAATAGCGCAACATCTCATCTTTATTGGATCTCCTCTGCATTTTCTATTTTATTTCTTTTATAGCGGACATCCCATCTTTATTGGGTCCTTCTTTTATTTATTTTCATGCATGCCCTTATTTATTGGGTGTCTCTCGCAAATCTATCTTCAATTTCGTGTCCAATCCTAATTTTGTTGAGGCGTTCATCCCCAATCCGAATCACTACCGGTATGAAAGAAAGATAGATAATGCATTATTGATTAAAATTGCACCCTAGATAGTATTTTTTTTAAATTGTTAATATGTAAAAATAACATCATATTCAGATTTTACATATTTTTCTAATCAAAATTCATATATAACATGTTAAATTTGGACTTACGGATTAGAAGATATGAGTATTTTTAAAAACATTTCATATACTGCGGATTTAATGTCAGAAAAATCAGGAGTTTTCTATAAAATAGCATGACGGACTAAGAATACCTATTTCTTTTAAAATAGGTAGTACTCCCTCCGTTCCTAAATATAAGTCTTTAAGAGATTCCATTATAAACTACATACGGACGTATATAGACATATATTAGAGTGTAGATTCACTTATTTTGCTTCGTATGTAGTCCATAGTAGAATCTCTAAAAGGACTTGTATCTAGGAACAGAGGGAGTATAGTATATAGTATAGGTATAGATTTGCTGGGTTTTTTAAACAGGGTTTTGTTTTTTCTATTACGGACCCTCTCGCTCATTCTCCGGCGAGCTGTGGCCCATTGTGGGAGTGTACCGGGCAGCTAATCCTGCACTGGGGGCCCACTACAAGCCCGTGACCAGTGGTTTGGTTGTGGTGTTGGGCTTACTTTCAGATTGCGAGTGGCCTCCCCACCACCGCCGACGCGAGCTCCGGCGCATCCTGCGGCGGCGGCGATGTCGACCCTCTCCCGAAACCTTCCGTTCGCACGCCACTGCTGTTCGCTACCTGCGCATTTGCCCCCGCAGCGGCTGCCGCTCCCGTCTCCGTCTCCAGCGGGTCCCCGCGGGGTGGTACCTCATTGCTGCCTTCGACCTTGGGCTCCTCCGCATCCAGATCCAGAAGGTGAATTTTCTTCTCCTCCTTCCGGTGATGGCGGTTAGTCGATGTGTAAATTGTAGCACCGTGACTGTTGCCGATTCGCCAGCTTCTATGAAATCTGATGATATGCCTTCGTTATAGCATTGCATTGCATATTCAGAAGCAGCAGAGTTTGTTCAGCCAGACTTTGGTAGATCTCTTCAGTTTCTGAAACACACCATTTTTTAGCAGTAATTGGGCGATGAGCGCCAACTATCACTTTACCACTGGAACGCTAATTGAGCACCATATATACCATAGGCATTACTGCAGCATTCCAATTCTGAAGCATTTTCAGAATCAGCGCAACAATTTTTCTAGATTTGCAGCCTCGGGCCGGGTAGCCTGGAGATGAAACAAATGGTGACCTAGGGGCATCCTTAGAATCTACTAAAAGATTTATATTAACACCTTCACCCTTTTGCCACAATTCAGAGATTGTTACTTTGGCCACAATCCGAAGCAAGTTCTGTAGTGAACTCCAAGAAATCTGATACAGGTTCCACAGATTTGGCTTTGGCTGCACTCCTCATCACATTATTTAAACCCATGATTTTCTGCTCCCATCTCCGCGTCCAGGAGATGAAGCTCTTCACTGTCCTGTTTTCCTACGTCCTCCTCCTTAGCCTCCATACACCACCAAGTCTATCAGACGGTCCACCACTTCAAGATGTGTGCCCTATGGCGCCTCAGGATGAAAGGCAGCTGTTCATGAACGGCTACCTCTGCAAGCACCCGAGCACCATTATGGCTTCCGATTTCAAGACATTGCTTCTCAATCACGCCGGGAAACTAGACAACGTGGTCCGGTCATCGGCAAACATCGTCACCGCTGCCGAGTTCCCTGGCCTCAACACCCTTGGCATGTCGATGGCACGGACCGACATCGACCCCTACGGGTTAGTGCTTCCCCACTCTCACCCAAGGGCGTCCGAGATGATGTTTGTCCATGATGGCAGTGTGCTGGCCGGTTTCTTTGACACAACCGGTAAGCTGTTTCAGAAGAGACTATGTAAGGGGGATGTGTTCATCTTTCCCCGTGGTTTGGTTCATTTCATCATGAACTATGGTTTCCGTCTTGCAACGACGTTCTCGGTGCTTAACAGTCAGAACCCTGGTGTGGTTGGCATCACCCATGCAATGTTTGCGCCAGATTCAGATGTAGTTGAGGGGTTGGTGGCCAGAATGATGAAGTGCAGAGAGATGGAAATCTCTGACAACAAGACTACTGATTTTCCATGGACTTCCTGATTAGTTATGTAACTAATCAAGATAGTGGATCTAATTATTATGAAATTTACCAGCAGATGATGATTTCCACGTTTCAATCTTGTTATGTATTTGGACAGAATCTCAGTTTAGTAATGTTCTATACTCAATGATGTAAATACCATGTGATGTAGCTGATTAATTTCTGTAGGAAACTAGGAATTATAAAGATCAGAATCGCGACGCATAGATTGGGACCATAGCCTTCTATCTGTTTACCTTACAGGTTGGTTGTTTAGCCTGAACCCTGTCATGATAATAATAATGATCCTGGACGCTATGCATTATCTCTCCATGGTGTTGTTTCTCTCATTAGTGACGCACAAGCACAGCCACGTTTTGCAACCTTATGTAAGCTGTGACATGAGATTTTTGTCAAGCGACAGCAAGCCAGTCTCTTTGGTTCAGCATCACCAAGGTTGGCATCCTCTGGACTGTATTTATCATAGCCTTGCTTTTCCTTTTGCTTTACTCAGTGGAATTCTATAGCGTTCTTTTAGTATTGTCATCTTTTGCTCCTTGCAGTTGAGGAGGTCCCTTTCTTTTCCCTGCCTTCTTTTGAAAGTGAAGCTTATTTCTTATTCTCTCTTCACTGAAAGTTTGATTCATAGGTGTATACCTATGATGCCACTTACAGATTTATGCAAGGATTATCCTACCAATCAACTAGCTACTCGTGCATAGGATTCCAAGCATTCGGCAGCGAGATGAACTGGTTGAGCTTACCGAGGTCCAAGGAATAGTCCAGGGGGAACGAATGGCTACTCGACTGCGCCCCGAATTCACACTAGTGGCACGCTAAGCAGCACAACTTCTATCTGACTAGATTTGCAAAAATGTTATGAAATCTGATGTCATATACCTTGATAATAGGGAGCATTACATGGTCACAATAGTAGCAGAGATAGTTCAGTCAGACTCAACACCCTCTAAGTTAGAGAGAATAGTTTGCCGTGCAATACCCCGAGGGGCAGGTCATGTATTTATATGGGCAATGACTTGATTGCCAAGATTACGAGTACAGGATAAGTACAACAACCGTGGAGATATAACCTGGTTGTTTAAAACAAGATATACATGACCTAAACCTAACCAACATACGTAAGGATCTTGTACGTTAACACTCTAAGCATGGTTGGTCTTTCTGTGAGCAGGAGAGCAATTCATGTCTGGCTTCTCGTATAATATGCTAGCTGTGTTATGTGACTTGTGTTTCAGCATACATCTTACGTCATGCTTTCTCTGTCCGGAATTACTTGTCGCTCAAACGGATGTATCTAGATGAGCGACAAGTAATTCCAGACGGAGGGAGTACATCTTAAAGGCTGAAATTTAAATGTCATATACAATACACTTTCCTAAGCACAAAAGTACTTGTGTAATAATAACACACTGGATATATCTTGTTAGGATTATCAGTTCACCTAGGACCTGATACATCCCAGGCTAGAGGTGCAACCGAGGAGCTCACATTCACAGTAATAGCAAAATCTACTGGATTTGTAACAACAAACTTGTGCTCTATGTTCACCGGTAGAAAAACCCCCATTCGTCCCGATTGGTTAGGGCCTTTTGTCCCGGTTCTTAAACCGGGACTAAAGGGTCGTTACTAATGCCCTAGACCTTTAGTCTCGGTTCAAGCACGAACCGGGACAGATGGGCCGTCACGTGGTCGGTGCGCCGAGCCCAGGTAGGAGGGCCTTTGGTCCCGGTTGGTGACACCAACCGGGACCAAAAGGCATCCACGCGTCAGCATTTCAGGGGCTGGGGTTTTTGTTTTTTTTGAAAGGGGGGAGGGGGTTGGGGGTTTTGGGGGGTTAATTTAGGTGTTTCATATATTGTGTTAGCTAGCTAATTAATAGAGAGAAGTGTCTTCTCTTATGTCCGTGCTTGGTCGACGCTACGTACTATACATAGAGAGGCCCTCGACACGCTAGCTAGTAAGAAAATGAAGGAAACCATTAAGTACAGAAGTTCGTCATGCATACCGAGAGAAGTGAGATCGACCTCTCCTTCTCCGAGAAATTGGTCGAACAACAAGTTTTCATATTATCTATCCGACGCTACTGCCTACATACATATACAATATGTAAGATCTCTTACAATCCCCTAGCAATTGAAATCAACTTCCACATGGTATTCTCCGGCTTTATTGATGACGTGGTCAAGAAAGAATCCCGCCAATTCTTCTTGAATTGCTTTCATGCGATCTTGTGGTAGGAGTTCATTCCGCATCTGCCACGTCTAATTTGAAGAAGGGGGTTAATACATATATATGAATGAAAGTCAACAGAAATGATGGTGTAATAAAATGAAATTGTGAATATTATTGCTTACACACTTCATATTGTCTTTTAGAGTAGCCCCGCTTATTTTCAAAGTCGCGTTGTAGATGAACTCGCACACGTAGTATCCACAGTAATCATTCCCTTGTTCCTGCCACAAGCACTTTATGAGAAATAGAGGTCAATCAAACTGTTAATGAAGCATTATAAATGGCATTGATGAAAGTATAGCTATAGAATCAACGGGAGATGCGCATAACTAGCTAGCTAGTTGTACTTACTTTCGGTTATGTATATCACAGCTCCTTCGGCAGTCCCGGAGCTTCTCCAGTGAACTGTTTCCAAACCCTACAAGACAAAGAAAATAATTATTATTACTTGAGATATCAGGAAATGAACAAAAAGTTGCCGATATGGTGCGATAATGATCGATTGAACTTACTTCTTGAGCATTTTAGTCATGTCCGCATAGGTTTTGGGATCTTTTCGTCTCGAGTCTAAGACGGTTACTAGTCCCCGCTCAAGCTTAATCTCCAGAAGAACATAGTGGAAGCTGCGCACGCATGCATAACTCATCAATTACATTACTATAACCTCGCTCGAGTAATAAGGGAAACCGAATATGCACACAACAGTAACACTCACTCGAAGTTGTAAGGAAAAAGTATTAAATCTTTGTTTTGATTTTTGATCAACGATTGTAGCAAGTTGGCCTCGGCCTCTTCGGCGTTCTTTGTAACCAGAAATTCATCTATGATATTTGTGTTAATGAACCCAATATCATACATTTCTTGTTTTCTGCACTCGACGATCTTCAATCTGCATAATATAGTGAGGATAATTAATTATAAATACATGCAATGAAAAAGCTTAGATATATATAGAGACTTAATGACAGAAATAGTACTTACAGACAGTAGCAAAAGACCGTTAATTTATCGAGGGCCTTTTGATTGAAGAACTCGAAGAACTCCTCAAATGGAACAGGCAACAGATCATTTCCAACGAGGTCGTGCTCCTCTTTAATTCTCAGATACAAAGTATTCGTCCCCTCAGACTCTCTGCAGGTTTTCATGTACCAATTATGGAATCTTCGCATCATCGTTGTTAGAGATTTTTCATCTTTGACGAGAGGCTTCCCGTACTCGTATCTGTGTTCGTCCACCTCCAAGAAATCAAAATGTACATCGTCATGCAGGTAATCTCTAAGATTGCTATAACCGGGCACCGTCCCCGGAGCATTAGCGACGATGTCGCTAGACACATTGAGCGGGGGGCACGATTGATTTGCTTGTTCGCCGAGCTGGGCAATTTTTTTCGCAGTTGCTCGTTCTTTTGACCTTTGATGTCTGACAGTACTTCCCGACCGCTCCGCTTCGAGATATTCCTTTTCAGTAATGCGCTCATAGTTGGTTTTCGGCGGAGACTTTGGTGGTTTCCTCAGGGCATCGATAGTGCGCTTTGCTTTCACCGGATCTACCTTCTCCTCCGGAGGTGGATGTCTCTTTGCTTTCAACCCTTCAAAGAAGTCCCCCACTTCGGTCCGCACGATCTTCGCGTTTTCCTCCTCGGTCCTTTCGTACGGTAACTTCTCTAGAGGCTTGAGAGGTGGACCGTATCTGTATTGCCTCCCGCCTCTGGCTGTGCTGCTAGACGCCGGAGCAAATAGAGCGGCTGCGACTGTCTTCTTTCGTGCTTGCTTACGAGGCGGAGGAGAAGGACTACGACGCGTCGGCGGGTCTCTTCCGCCCTTGCCGGCGAGGCGGAGAAGGAGGAGGCTACTGGCTGCTCGGGCGCGCCGGCGCAGGCGGAGAAGGAGGCGGAGTGCTGCCACGCGCCGGAGAAGGAGGCTGAGTGCCCTGATCGTCACTCGCTGGAGGAGGAGGCGGTGGAGGAGGCGGAGTGCCCTGACTCGCCGGAGGAGGAGGAGGAGGAGGAGGAGGAGGAGGAGGCGGAGGCGTCCAGTTCGGAAGGTTGATGAACTCCTTCCGCCATAGGCATGGAGTCTTCAGAGCAGAACCCAGCCGAGTCTCCCCTTCACCGGTAGGGTGGTCAATCTGGAGGTCATCAAATCCCTCCGTTATTTCGTCCACCGTCACCCTAGCATATCCTTTTGGAATCGGACGACAGTGAAAAGTTGCATCGGGTTCAGAAGGTCGAACAGAGCCGATAGCCGCCTTGACTTTTAAGTTATGTCATTGCGTCATAAGGTGGCAATTTTGAGACTCCGTGATAGCATCCACGGGGTAGCTAGCAGGAGCCATCAAGACATGCTCCAGCTGAAGCAGCTCGGTGGAAGCCACGCTGCTTCTCCGCTGAGATGGCGGGGTAGCTTCGGGGGAAGCTTCGGCAGTTCGTTTGCTGCGATTTCTTCTCGTTCCTCTATCGCTTGTACCCTTGCGTGCAGCGCCTGTAGTTCGGTCTGCTGCACTTTCTTCCTCCTCTCCTGGCATTTGTAACCGCCTGTGTCCGGAATGAAGGAAATATGCCCTAGAGGCAATAATAAAGTTATTATTTATTTTCTCATATCATGATAAATGTTTATTATTCATGCTAGAATTGTATTAACCAGAAACATGATACATGTGTGAATACATAGACAAACATATAGTCACTAGTATGCCTCTACTGGACTAGCTCATTAATCAAAGATGGTTATGTTTCCTAACCATAGACATGTGTTGTCATTTGATTAACGGGATCACATCATTAGGGGAATGATGTGATTGACATGACCCATTCCGTTAGCCTAGCACATGATCGTTTAGTATGTTGCTATTGCTTTCTTCATGACTTATACATGTTCCTGTAACTATGAGATTATGCAACTCCCGTTTACCGGAGGAACACTTTGGGTGCTACCAAACGTCACAACGTAACTGGGTGATTATAAAGGAGCACTACAGGTGTCTCCAAAGGTACATGTTGGGTTGGCGTATTTCGAGATTATGTTTTGTCACTCCAATTGTCAGAGAGGTATCTCTGGGCCCTCTTGGTAATGCACATCACTATAAGCCTTGCAAGCAATGTAACTAAATGAGTTAGTTATGGAATGATGCATTACGTAACGAGTAAAGAGATTTGCCGGTAACGAGATTGAACTAGGTATTGGATACCGAGGATCGAATCTCGGGCAAGTAACATACTGATGACAAATGGAACAACGTATGTTGTTATGCGGTTTGACCGATAAAGATCTTCGTAGAACATGTAGGAGCCAATATGAGCATCCAGGTTCCACTATTGGTTATTGACCGAGAATAGTTCTAGGTCATGTCTACGTAGTTCTCGAACCCGTAGGGTCTGCACGCTTAACGTTACGATGACAGTTTTATTATGAGTTTATAAGTTTTGATGTACCGAAGTTTGTTCGGAGTCCCGGATGTGCTCACGGACATGACGAGTAGTCTCGAAATGGTCGAGACATAAAGATTGATATATTGGAAGCCTATGTTTGGACATCGGAAGTGTTTCGGGTGAAATCGGCATTTTACCGGAGTACCGGGAGGTTACCGGAACCCCCCGGTAACCTAATGGGCCTTATTGGGCCTAGTGGAGGAAGAGGAGAGGAGGCCTAGGGGCAGCCGCGCGCCCCTCCCCCCCAAGTCCGAATTGGACAAGGAGGGGGGGCGGCGCCCCCCTTTCCTTTTCCCCCTCTCTTCCTTCCCCCCCAAGTCCTAATCCAACTAGGGAAAGGGGGGGGGGGGAGTCCTACTCCCGGTGGGAGTAGGAATCCTCCGGCGCGCCTCCTTCTAGGGCCGGCCACACCCCCCTTTCTCCTTTATATACGGGGGCAGGGGGCACCCTAGGACACACAAGTTGATTTTCAAGATCGTTCCTTAGCCGTGTGCGGTGCCCCCTCCACCATATTCCACCTCGGTCATATTGTCGCGGAGTTTAGGCGAAGCCCTGCGCCGGTAGAACATCATCATCGTCACCACGCCGTCGTGCTGACGGAACTCATCCCCGACACTTTGCTGGATCGGAGTCCGGGGATCGTCATCGAGCTGAACGTGTGCTGAACTCGGAGGTGCCGTATGTTCGGTACTTGGATCGGTCGGATCGTGAAGACGTACGACTACATCAACCGCGTTGTCATAACGCTTCCGCTTACGGTCTGCGAGGGTACGTGGACAACACTCTCCCCTCTCGTTGCTATGCATCACCATGATCCTGCGTGTGCGTAGGATTTTTTTTGAAATTACTACGTTCCCCAACAGTGTTATCCGAGCCTGGTTTTATGCATAGATGTCAGATGCACGAGTAGAACACAAGTGAGTTGTGGGCGATACAAGTCATACTGCTTACCAGCATGTCATACTTTGGCTCAACGGTATTGTGAGATGAAGCAGCCCGGACCGACATTACGCGTACGCTTACGCGAGACTGGTTTCACCGTCACGAGCACTCGTGCTTAAAGGTGACTGGCGGGTGTCTGTCTCTCTCACTTTAGCTGAATCGAGTGTGGCTACGCCCGGTCCTTGCGAAGGTTAAAACATCACTTACTTGACGAACTATCGTTGTGGTTTTGATCCGTAGGTAAGAACGGTTCTTGCTCAGCCCGTAGCAGCCACGTAAAATTTGCAACAACAAAGTAGAGGACGTCTAACTTGTTTTTGCAGGGCATGTTGTGATGTGATATGGTCAAGACGTGATGCTATATTTTATTGTATGAGATGATCATGTTTTGTAACCGAAGTTATCGGCAACTGGCAGGAGCCATATGGTTGTCGCTTTATTGTATGAAATGCAAACGCCCTGTAATTGCTTTACTTTATCACTAAGCGGTAGCGATAGTCGTAGAAGCAATAGATGGCGTAACGATAATGATGCCAGGATGGAGATCAAAGGTGTCGCGCCGGTGACGATGGTGATCACGATGGTGCTTTGAAGATGGAGATCAGAAGCACAAGATGATGATGGCCATATCATATCACTTATATTGATTGCATGTGATGTTTATCCTTTATGCATCTTATCTTGCTTTGATTGACGGTAGCATTTTAAGATGATCTCTCACTAAAATTATCAAGAAGTGTTCTCCCTGAGTATGCACCGTTGCGAAAGTTCTTCGTGCTGAGACACCACGTGATGATCGGGTGTGATAGGCTCTACGTTCAAATACAACGGGTGCAAAACAGTTGCACATGCGGAATACTCAGGTTAAACTTGACGAGCCTAGCATATAACAGATATGACCTTGGAACACGGAGACCGCAAGGTCGAGCGTGAATCATATAGTAGATATGGTCAACATATTGATGTTCACCGTTGAAACTACTCCATCTCACGTGACGATCGGACATGGTGTAGTTGATATGGATCACGTAATCACTTAGAGGATTAGAGGGATGTCTATCTAAGTGGGAGTTCTTAGTAATATGATTAATTGAACTTAAATTTATCATGAACTTAGTACCTGATAGTATTTTGCTTGTCTATGTTTGTTGTAGATAGATGGCTCGTGTTGTTGTTCCGTTGAATTTTAATGCGTTCCTTGAGAAAGCAAAGTTGAGAGATGATGGTAGCAATTACACGGACTGGGTCCGTAACTTGAGGATTATCTTCATTGCTGCACAGAAGAATTACGTCCTGGAAGCACCGCTGGGTCCCAGGCCTGCTGCTGATGCAACTGATGACGTTAAGAACGTCTGGCAGAGCAAAGCTGATGACTACTTGATAGTTCAGTGTGCCATGCTTTACGGCTTAGAACCAGGTCTTCAACGATGTTTTGAACGTCATGGAGCATATGAGATGTTCCAGGAGTTGAAGTTAATATTTCAAGCAAATGCCCGGATTGAGAGATATGAAGTCTCCAATAAGTTCTATAGCTGCAAGATGGAGGAGAATAGTTCTGTCAGTGAACACATACTCAAAATGTCTGGGTATAATAATCACTTGATTCAACTGGGAGTTAATCTTCCTGATGATAGTGTCATTGACAGAATTCTTCAATCACTGCCACCAAGCTACAAGAGCTTCGTGATGAACTATAATATTCAAGGGATGGACAAGACTATTCCCGAGCTCTTCGCAATGCTAAAAGCCGCGGAGGTAGAAATCAAGAAGGAGCATCAAGTGTTGATGGTCAATAAGACCACCAGTTTCAAGAAAAAGGGCAAAGGGAAGAAGAAGGGGAACTTCAAGAAGAACAGCAAACAAGTTGCTGCTCAAGAGAAGAAACCCAAGTCTGGACCTAAGCCTGAGACTGAGTGCTTCTATTGCAAGCAGACTGGACACTGGAAGCGGAACTGCCCCAAGTGTTTGGCGGATAAGAAGGATGGTAAAGTGAACAAAGGTATATGTGATATACATGTTATTGATGTGTACCTTACTAATGCTCGCAGTAGTACCTGGGTATTTGATACTGGTTCTATTGCTAATATTTGCAACTCAAAACAGGGACTACGGATTAAGCGAAGATTGGCTAAGGACGAGGTGACGATGCGCGTGGGAAATGGTTCCAAAGTCGATGTGATCGCGGTCGGCACGCTACCTCTACATCTACCATCGGGATTAGTTTTAGACCTAAATAATTGTTATTTGGTGCCAGCGTTGAGCATGAACATTATATCTGGATCTTCTTTGATGCGAGACGGTTATTCATTTAAGTCAGAGAATAATGGTTGTTCTATTTATATGAGTAATATCTTTTATGGTCATGCACTCTTGAAGAGTGGTCTATTTTTATTGAATCTCGATAATAGTGATACACATATTCATAGTGTTGAAGCCAAAAGATGCAGAGTTGATAATGATAGTGCAACTTATTTGTGGCACTGCCGTTTAGGTCATATCGGTATAAAGCGCATGAAGAAACTCCATACTGATGGGACTTTGGAATCACTTGATTATGAATCACTTGGTACTTGCGAACCATGCCTCATGGGCAAGATGACTAAAACACCGTTCTCCGGAACTATGGAGCGAGCAACTGATTTGTTGGAAATCATACATACTGATGTTTGTGGTCCAATGAATGTTGAGGCTCGCGGCGGGTATCGTTAGTTTCTCACCTTCACAGATGATTTAAGCAGATATGGGTATATCTACTTAATGAAACACAAGTCTGAAACATTTGAAAAGTTCAAAGAATTTCAGAGTGAAGTGGAAAATCATCGTAACAAGAAAATAAAATTTCTACGATCTGATCGTGGAGGAGAATATTTGAGTTACGAGTTTGGTTTACATTTGAAACAATGAGGAATAGTTTCGCAACTCACGCCACCCGGAACACCACAACGAAATGGTGTGTCCGAACGTTGTAATCGTACTTTACTAGATATGGTGCGATCTATGATGTCTCTCACTTATTTACCGCTATCGTTTTGGGGATATGCTTTAGAGACGGCCGCATTCACGTTAAATAGGACACCATCAAAATCCGTTGAGATGACACCTCATGAACTGTGGTTTGGCAAGAAACCAAAGTTGTCGTTTTTTAAAGTTTGGGGCTGCGATGCTTATGTGAAGAAACTTCAACCAGATAAGCTCGAACCCAAATCGGAGAAATGTGTCTTCATAGGATACCCAAAAGAGACTGTTGGGTACACCTTCTATCATAGATCTGAGGGCAAGATTTTCGTTGCTAAATTCGGATCCTTTCTAGAGAAGGAGTTTCTCTCGAAAGAAGTGAGTGGGAGGAAAGTAGAACTTGATGAGGTAACTGTACCTGCTCCCTTATTGGAAAGTAGTTCATCACAAGAACCGGTTCCTGTGACAACTACACCAATTAGTGAGGAAGCTAATGATATTGATCATGAAACTACAGATCAAGTTTCTACTGAACCTCGTAGGTCTACCAGAGTAAGATCCGCACCAGAGTGGTACGGTAATCCTATTCTAGAAGTCATGTTACCTGACCATGATGAACCTACGAACTATGAGGAAGCGATGATGAGCCCAGATTCCGCAAAATGGCTAGAGGCCATGAAATCTGAGATGGGATCCATGTATGAGAACAAAGTATGGACTTTGGTTGACTTGCCCGATGATCGGCAAGCCATTGAGAATAAATGGATCTTTAAGAAGAATACTGACGTTGATGGTAATGTGACTATCTATAAAGCTCGACTTGTTGCGAAAGATTTTCGACAAGTTCAAGGGGTTGACTATGATGAGACTTTCTCACCCGTAGCGATGCTTAAGTCTGTCCGAATCATGTTAGCAATTGTTGCATTTTATGATTATGAAATTTGGCAAATGGATGTCAAAACTGCATTCTTGAATGGATTTCTGGAAGAAGAGTTGTATATGATGCAACCAGAAGGTTTTGTTGATCCAAAAGGTGCTAACAAAGTGTGCAAGCTCCAGCAATCCATTTATGGACTGGTGCAAGCATCTCGGAGTTGTAATAAACGCTTTGATAGTGTGATCAAAGCATATGGTTTCATACAGACTTTTGGAGAAGCCTGTATTTACAAGAAAGTGAGTGGGAGCTTTGTAGCATTTCTGATATTATATGTAGATGACATATTATTAATTGGAAATGATATAGAATTTCTGGATAGCATAAAGGGATACTTGAATAAAAGTTTTTCTATGAAAGACCTCGATGAAGCTGCTTACATATTCGGCATCAAGATTTATAGAGATAGATCAAGACGCTTAATAGGACTTTCACAAAGCACATACCTTGATAAAGTTTTGAAAAAGTTCAAAATGGATCAGGCAAAGAAAGGGTTCTTGCCCGTACTACAAGGTGTGAAGTTGAGTCAGACTCAATGCCCGACCACAGCAGAAGATAGAGAGAAAATGAAAGATGTTCCCTATCCTTCAGCCATAGGCTCTATCATGTATGCAATGCTGTGTAACAGACCTAACATGTGCTTAGCAATAAGCTTGGCAGGAAGGTACCAAAGTAATCCAGGAGTGGATAACTGGACATCGGTCAAGAACATCCTGAAATACCTGAAAAGGAATAAGGATATGTTTCTTGTATATGGAGGTGACAAAGAGCTAGTCGTAAATGGTTACGTCGATGCAAGCTTTGACACTGATCCGGACGATTCTAAATCGCAAACCGGATACGTGTTTTTATTAAACGGTGGAGCTGTAAGTTGGTGCAATTCTAAACAAAGCGTCGTGGCGGGATCTACATGTGAAGCGGAGTACATAGCTGCTTCGGAGGCAGCAAATGAAGGAGTCTGGATGAAGGAGTTCATTTCCGATCTAGGTGTCATACCTAGTGCATCGGGACCAATGAAGATCTTCTGTGACAATACTGGTGCAATTGCCTTGGCAAAGGAATCCAGATTTCACAAGAGGACCAAGCACATCAAGAGACGCTTCAATTCCATCCGGGACCAAGTCCAAGTGGGAGACATAGAGATTTGCAAGATACATACGGATCTAAATGTTGCAGATCCGTTGACTAAGCCTCTTTCACGAGCAAAACATGATCAGCACCAAGACTCCATGGGTGTTAGAATCATTACTGTGTAATCTAGATTATTGACTCTAGTGCAAGTGGGAGACTGAAGGAAATATGCCCTAGAGGCAATAATAAAGTTATTATTTATTTCCTCATATCATGATAAATGTTTATTATTCATGCTAGAATTGTATTAACCGGAAACATGATACATGTGTGAATACATAGACAAACATATAGTCACTAGTATGCCTCTATTGGACTAGCTCATTAATCAAAGATGGTTATGTTTCCTAACCATAGACATGTGTTGTCATTTGATTAACGGGATCACATCATTAGGAGAATGATGTGATTGACATGACCCGTTCCGTTAGCCTAGAACTTGATCGTTTAGTATGCTGCTATTGGTTTCTTCATGACTTATACATGTTCCTGTAACTATGAGATTATGCAACTCCCGTTTACCGGAGGAACACTTTGGGTGCTACCAAACGTCACAACGTAACTGGGTGATTATAAAGGAGCACTATAGGTGTCTCCAAAGGTACATGTTGGGTTGGCGTATTTCGAGATTAGGTTTTGTCACTCCGATTGTCGGAGAGGTATCTATGGGCCCTCTAGGTAATGCACATCACTATAAGCCTTGCAAGCAACGTAACTAAATGAGTTAGTTACGGAATGATGCATTACGTAACGAGTAAAGAGACTTGCCGGTAACGAGATTGAACTAGGTATTGGATACCGACGATCGAATCTCTGGCAAGTAACATACCGATGACAAAGGGAACAACGTATGTTGTTATGCGGTTTGACCGATAAAGATCTTCGTAGAATATGTAGGAGCCAATATGAGCATCCAGGTTCCGCTATTGGTTATTGACCGAGAATAGTTCTAGGTCATCTCTACATAGTTCTCGAACCCGTAGCGTCCGCACGCTTAACATTATGATGACAGTTTTATTATGAGTTTATAAGTTTTGATGTACCGAAGTTTTTTTGGAGTCCCGGATGTGATCACGGACATGACGAGGAGACTCGAAATGGTCGAGACATAAAGTTTGATATATTAGAAGCCTATGTTTGGACATCGGAAGTGTTCCGGGTGAAATCGGCATTTTACCGGAGTACCGGGAGGTTACCGGAACCCCCCGGTAACCTAATGGGCCTTATTGGGCCTAGTGGAGGAAGAGGAGAGGAGGCCTAGGGGCAGCCGCGCGCCCCTCCCCCCCAAGTCCGAATTGGACAAGGAGGGGGGGGGGGCAGCGCCCCCCCTTTCCTTTCCCCCCTCTCTTCCTTCCCCCCCAAGTCCCAATCCTACTAGGGAAAGGGGGGGAGTCCTACTCCCGGTGGGAGTAGGACTCCTCCGGCGCGCCTCCTTCTAGGGCCGGCCGCACCCCCCCTTGCTCCTTTATATACGGGGGCAGGGGGGCACCCTAGGACACACAAGTTGATCTTCAAGATCGTTCCTTAGCCGTGTGCGGTGCCCCCTCCACCATATTCCACCTCGGTCATATCGTCGCGGAGTTTAGGCAAAGCCCTGCGCCGGTAGAACATCATTATCGTCACCACGCCGTCGTGCTGACGGAACTCATCCCAGACACTTTGTTGGATCGGAGTCCGGGGATCGTCATCGAGCTAAACGTGTGCTGAACTCGGAGGTGCCGTACGTTCGGTACTTGGATCGGTCGGATCGTGAAGACGTACGACTACATCAACCGCGCTGTCATAACGCTTCCGCTTACGGTCTACGAGGGTACGTGGACAACACTCTCCCCTCTCATTGCTATGCATCACCATGATCCTGCATGTGCATAGGATTTTTTTTGAAATTACTACGTTCCCCAACACGGAAACCCAGCCCTCCATGGAACGGAGCCTGACGTGCCTCGTGTCCGTCCAGGGTGCTTAGGATTCCCGAGGGCCATTGTGAGCTCATCGTTCTCTCTATCTGGAACGAACGTCCCTTCCTGCGCTGCATCGATATAGTGCTGAAGCCTCTTGACTGGTATTTTCATTTGCTCGTCCGTCCAAAGGCACTTCCCTGATACAGGGTCCAAGGTTCCGCCAGCCCCAAAGAACCAAGTCCGGCAACGGTGTGGCCAGTTCATTGTCTCTGGTTCGATCCCTTTATCAAGCAGATCATTCTCAGCCTTGGCCCACTTAGGCCGGGCTTTGAGGTAGCCACCTGACCCCGTGCGATGGTGAAGCTTCTTCTTCACAGCATTTTGCTTGTTTGTCGTCAACATCTTCTTACTCTTTTCCGATGTCTTGTGGGCCACAAATGCGGGCCAGTGATCTCTGATCTTCTCATATTTGCCGATGAATTTGGGTGTCTCTTCTTTGTCGACAAACCTTTTCAGCTCATTCTTCCACCTCCTGAATAGGTCTGCCATCTTCTTAGAGCATGAGACTTGATTAATTGCTCTTTAACTGGTTTCTCCGGATCCTCCTCTGGCGGTAGGGTGAAATTTGCCTTCAGCTCAGTCCGAAGATCATCTTTCTGCATATCATTGACATAAGACACATCAGGGTCTTCGTTCTTAGGCTTATACCATTGGTGGATGCTGATCGGGATCTTGTCCCTAACAAGAACCCCGCACTGAGCAGCAAATGCTTCCTTTGTCCGGATGGGTTCAATCGGTTGGCCGTCGCGCGCGATTGCTGTGATCTCAAACCTTTCCCCTCTCGGTTGCTGCATCAAAGCGGACACCGCTGTTTTGGTTGGTGCTCTTTTGATCTTGTTCAATCGTGTAAAATGTATTCCCATTTATCTCGTATCCTTTGTAAATCAATACAGTCAAAGATGGTCCCCTGGACAACAAATACAGCTCATCACAAACAGTCTTGTCACCTCTGAGACGTGTTTCCAACCAACTGCTGAAAGTCCTGATGTGTTCACATGTAATCCAGTCGTCGCACTACTCCGGGTGTTTGAAGCGCAGACTGTTCTTGTGTTCATCGACATACGGGGTCACCAAGGTAGAGTTCTGTAGAACTGTGTAGTGTGCTTGAGACCAAGAATATCCGTCCCTTCATATTATTGAGTCCCCTCCAAGCGTGCCTTTTCCAGTCAGTCTCCCCTCATACCGCGATTTAGGGAGACCTATCTTCTTAAGGACAGGAATGAAGTCAACACAAAACCCAATGACATCTTCTGTTTGATGGCCCATGGAGATGCTTCCTCCTGGCCTAGCGCGGTTACGGACATATTTCTTTAGGACTCCCATGAACCTCTCAAAGGGGAACATATTGTGTAGAAATACGGCCCCAGAATGACAATCTCGTCGACTAGATGAACTAGGACATGCGTCATGATATTGAAGAAGGATGGTGGGAACACCAGCTCAAAACTGACAAGACATTGCGCCACATCACTCCTTAGCCTTGGTACGATTTCTGGATCGATCACCTTCTGAGATATTGCATTGAGGAATGCACATTGCTTCACAATGGCTAATCGGACGTTTTCCGGTAGAAGCCCCCTCAATGCAACTGGAAGCAGTTGCGTCATAATCACGTGGCAGTCATGAGAATTTAGGTTCTGGAACTTTTTCTCTGGCATATTTATTATTCCCTTTATATTCGATGAGAAGCCAGTCGGGACCTTCATACTGAGCAGGCATTCAAAGAAGATTTCTTTCTCTTCTTTTAAAAGAGCGTAGCTGGCAGGACCTTCATACTGCTTCGGAGGCATGCCGTCTTTTTCGTGCAAGCGTTGCAGGTCCTCCCGTGCCTCAGGTGTATCTTTCGTCTTCCCATACACTCCCAAGAAGCCTAGCAGGTTCATGCAAAGGTTCTTCGTCACGTGCATCACGTCGATTGAAGAGCGGACCTCTAGATCTTTCCAGTAGGGTAGGTCCCCAAATATAGATTTCTTCTTCCACATGGGTGCGTGTCCCTCAGCGTCATTCGGAATAGCTAGTCCGCCGGGACCCTTTCCAAAGATTACATGTAAATCATTGACCATAGAAAGTACGTGATCACCGGTACGCATGGCGGGCTTCTTCCGGTGATCCGCCTCGCCTTTGAAATGCTTGCCTTTCTTTCGACATTGATGGTTGGTCGGAAGAAATCGACGATGGCCCAGGTACACATTCTTCCTGCATTTGTCCAAGCATATACTTTCAGTGTCATCTAAACAGTGCATGCATGCGTGGTATCCCTTGTTTGTCTGTCCTGAAAGATTACTGAGAGCGGCCAACGTTGATGGTTACAAATAGCAACGCATGCAGGTTAAATTCCTCCTGTTTGTGCTCATCCCACGTACGTACACCGTTTCCATCCCACAACTGTAAAAGTTCTTCAACTAATGGCCTTAGGTACACATCAATGTCGTTGCCGGGTTGCTTAGGTCCTTGGATGAGAACTGGCATCATAATGAACTTCCGCTTCATGCACATCCAAGGAGGAAGGTTATACATACATAGAGTCATGGGCCAAGTGCTGTGATTGCTGCTCTGCTCCCCGAAAGGATTAATGCCATCCGCGCTTAAACCAAACCATACGTTCCTTGGGTCACCTGCAAACTCAGTCCAGTACTTTCTCTCGATTTTTCTCCACTGGGACCCGTCAGCGGGTGCTCTCAACTTCCCGTCTTTCTTACGGTCCTCACTGTGCCATCGCATCAACTTGGCATGCTCTTCGTTTCTGAACAGACGTTTCAACCGTGGTATTATAGGAGCATACCACATCACCTTCGCAGGAACCCTCTTCCTGGGGGGCTCGCCGTCAACATCACCAGGGTCATCTCGTCTGATCTTATACCGCAATGCACCGGCATGCATTCAAATCCTCGTACGCACCGCGGTAGAGGATGCAGTCATTAGGGCATGCATGTATCTTCTGCACCTCCAATCCTAGAGGGCATACGACCTTCTTTGCTGCGCATGTACTGTCGGGCAATTCGTTATCCTTTGGAAGCTTCTTCTTCAATATTTCCAATAGCTTCTCAAATCCTTTGTCAGGCATAGCATTCTCTGCCTTCCACTGCACCAATTCCAGTACGGTACCGAGCTTTGTGTTGCCATCTTCACAATTGGGGTACAACCCTTTTTTGTGATCCTCTAACATGTGATCGAACTTCAGCTTCTCCTTTTGACTTTCGCATTGCGTCCTTGCATCGACAATGACCCGACGGAGATCATCATCATCGGGCACATCGTCTGGTTCCTCTTGATCTTCAGCAGCTTCCCCCGTTGCAGTATCATTGGGCACATCATCTGGTTCCCACTACTAGGAAAAGGCCTACTAATGGCGCACTGGTTTTGCCTACTAATGGCGCATTACCAGTGTGCCATTAGTATCACGCCACTAGAATTTTTTACTAATGGTGCACCACTGGTGCGCCATTAGTATCTGGTATACTAATGGCGCACCTGGCAGTGCGCCATTAGTTTTGCCCACAGTGCGCCATTAGTGTCTTCTATACTAATGGCGCATGACATGGCAGTGCGCCATTAGTAACAATTTTTTTAATTTTTTTCCTTAATCTCAGGTCACTATTTCACCTATGAGATATCCAACACATATATATACAACAAGCATCCATATAACAATCATAGCCAACACACAAGTTCCATCATATATACATACATAGCCAACACACAATTTCCATCATATATACATACATAGCCAACACACAAGTTCCATCATATATACATACATAGCCAACACATAGTTCCATCATTACATATTACAAAAGTTTCACATTGTTCATCCAACACCGTTATCCATCAATTCACAAAAGTTTCACATTGATACAAAATAAAAACACAAATGGAAAAGAAGCACTCCATCCACGCAAGCTTTCGTCAATTAAATCAAATTTGCAAAATGATAAACAAGAAGTTAGAAGAAGAAAAAGAAGAAGACTAGAAGAATACTAGCAGAAGAAGAACACTAGAAGAAGAATAAGAAGAGTTTTGGAAAAGAAGAAGAATAAGAAGAAGACTATAAGCTTATTATGTAAACTTGATCATTTTGTGCTAACATAAGTTATTTTGGAGCTAACCTATAGGAAACTAAGCATATAAGCTCTAAGTTAGTATATTAGAGCCAACTTAGGTAAAATGAAGCTAACCTATGTCATTTTGGAAAAGAAGAAGAATAAGAAAAAGACTATAAGCTTATTATGTAAACTTGATCATTTTGTGCTAACATAAGTTATTTTGGAGCTAACCTATAGGAAACTAAGCATATAAGCTCTAAGTTAGTATATTAGAGCCAACTTAGGTAAAATGAAGCTAACCTATGTCATTTTGGAAAAGAAGAAGAATAAGAAAAAGACTATAAGCTTATTATGTAAACTTGATCATTTTGTGCTAACATAAGTTATTTTGGAGCTAACCTATAGGAAACTAAGCATATAAGCTCTAAGTTAGTATATTAGAGCCAACTTAGGTAAAATGAAGCTAACCTATGTCATTTTGGAAAAGAAGAAGAATAAGAAAAAGACTATAAGCTTATTATGTAAACTTGATCATTTTGTGCTAACATAAGTTACTTTGGAGCTAACCTATAGGAAACTAAGAATATAAGGTCTAAGTTAGTATATTAGAGCCAACTTAGGTAAAAATGAAGCTAACCTATAGGAAACTAAGCATATTAGAGATAACATAGGTAACTAAGTATATATATATATATATATATATATATATATATATATATATATATATATATATATCATTTTGGATAACTAACCTATAGGAGATCTGACATACCTGACAAAGTTCAGTTCTCATGCATTGTTCTTCTCCTTCTTCTCCTTCCTCTTCCTGATGTGCCTAGAGTGGCGAAGCACTGGAGGCAGTGGAGGCAGTGGGATGTAGTCTTCTACCACAATTGGCGTGGTCATGTCGCCCAGCTGTGGGATCGCCGGCGCCACCACCGGTGCGTGGTCATTGTCAGGTACCACCACCATCGCGAGGCCACCTTCAGGCACGACCATCGCTAGGTCATCCTCAGCCACCTCCATCTCTTGCCCATGGTCAGCCACCACCATCTCTTGCCCTTGGTCAGCCACCACCAGTGCTAGGTCATTCTCAGCCTGATGCCCATCGTCATCCTGCAGCTCCTCATCCTCACTCTGCTCCTCTTCTCCCGCACTCCAGTCCGGATCATCCTTCTTGTTGTCTATGCTGCTGCCAGAATCGCTGCTGCTTTCACTACAGCCAGAATCGCTGCTGCTTTCGCTACAGCCATAGTCGCTGCTGCTTTCGCTGTAGCCAGTGTCGCTGCTGCTACTCCCATTACATGTCCAAAATGCAACAATGACCGTTAACAATCGATGTGAGACAAAGCCAAATGTAGAGGAATAAGAAGAGGAAGAACGTACCGGCATCATCATCGGCAGCGTAGCGCATGCGACACATAGTCGTGTTGACCACCTTCACGATGAGCATGTTGGCGTCGTCGTCGTACCTGAAGAGAAGGAAGTACCCCAGCCGCAGGTCGTAGGCACGGTAGAACTTCTCCCACCCACGAGACAAGTACATGTGGCCCTTCTTGATCACCAACTGTACATCCCACTACCTGCGAAACCCGCTGCCGGCCTGTCGCAGCTTCACATTATTTGGCGGATCTTCACCCATCAGCATGTTCATAAAACTGTCAGGCAGCCTCTGCAGTTTGGGACAATGAGTGATGTAGAAAACAACAGATATCATAATGAGATGGGTGAAGGGGAGATCTCTCGTTTTATATACCTGCGTCATGGATGATACTGAAGTCTCAAGTATGATAGTGAAGAACTCGGAAGCATCCAACTCGTACTGCGGTGTCGCAGATCGGCGGTGGCTGCTTCCCGCCATCTCTGATAAGCAGCATACGAGACCAATTAGTACCCTTACAACAGATCATAAAACATGCATGATAATAGGCATTAGTCGCAAGTACCCCATATGTCCTATTTTTAGCAAAGTAATGCTAAAATTCACGGAAAATTTCAGCATTACCTTTGCTGAAAATAGGACATATGGAGTACCCGAATTTGCCAGAACGGAAGTTAATCGACATTCCGGCAAACTCAAGGGCCTCTCGGGGTACCTACAACATCATCACAAGTACATCAGCATCATCAGTGAATACATGCATAACAGCAGCAAAACTATTATTTTTATGCAGTAAACAAACGAACACTAAGAGTAGAATGTTGTTGCAACAAACATTATTGTGTGACATCGAAAGGCATCACTCTGCTTAAAGGGAAGGATGACTTAAGTGGCAGATGTATATGATTGCACCACTTGATCTGCACTTCTCTATATTATATGATGTACTGAAGAACTTGGAGCAAAAAAAGATAAATAGGAACATATTTCTCACCTTGTAGGTGTTGCTGCTGCTGCACTGTCCGAACTTCACTTCCTTTACCTCCTCGGAAACCTGAAATATGCAGATGTTAGAAAGGTTAATGAACCAACAGATGCCCTAATGGAACTAATAACAACATGACAGCAAACAACCAACAAACATGATGGGCTTAAGATTAATGAACCAACATCGACAAACCAGATGGACAGAGATGTAGTGAGAGGATAATTCTTTTCTGAATTTTTTATTTGTGTTTGAATCTGTTCCCAAAGTCAGCCAGAACAAACACACCATTATTATATATGATGCGCTTGCTCCTTGCTGCCTTGTACACTTAGGAGCTCACTGAAAAGCAATGACATATTCATGATCTAGTTTAGCAGCAGGTTGCAATATTCCCCCTAATTGCAAGATGCATCATTTCTAATTAATTAGGAGAACCTACCTAGCGAGTCTCTGATTTGTTTATACCGTCAACAAAAAAATTCTACAAGAAAAAAGGTAGGCCAAATATTCATGCCACTTCCATTAGGGCATCATCTTCCTACAACTACTCATCTTCAGCAGCACATGATACTACTACTGTATCTAATACAACAACATGACACTTGTTACTGTATCTAATGTTCCTACAACTACTGTATCTACAATAGTAGCACATGATACTGCTACTGTATCTACAACTACAACTACTACAACAACATAAAACTACTATGCATCATCTTCCTACTATAATTGCTACTCATCTTTAGAACCAAACACCAGCAAAAATAGAACCAAACTACTATAATTTCTTCAGCTTAACAGCAAGATTAATACAGTAATACACAAGAGATTAGTCATTCGAATAATCAGAACGGCCTCAATCAAATTCATGCCATCCGACAGAAACACTGAATGAAAATGCCCCGCGCGTATAGTTTTACCTGGCTGTTTACTGCTGCTGCTGCGCTGCAGGGGCGGAGGAAGGGGCGCCGCCGGTGGAGAGGGCGAGGCCGAGGACGGCGTGGGGCTTGAGGGCCTGCGGCCTGGTGAGGCCGACGAGGTGGTCGTCCCCGACGCCGGCGGAGCTAGGGTTCGGGGAGACGGCGGGTGGCGCTGAGGGGAGGGGGCGGTGGAGAGGGGGTAGGGGGAGGTCGCGGGAGAAGAGAGGAGGAGGCGGGCGGGGGCGCAGCTTCGGGGCTGGAGGGGCCTGTACCGGAGGCGGGGCAGCGGAGGATTCGGCCGGCTGGGCGCGCCCGTGGCGGCGGGCCGGCAGCGATGGCAGCGGCTAGGAACCCTAGCTGTGGCGCTCGGGAGGGAGGGGGACGCAGGCAGGGCCGCGGGGGGAGGGGGACGGCGAGGGCGCGGGCGCGGGCGGAGGGGGGACGGTGAGGGAGGTGGTCGGCGGCGGAGGGTGGTCGGGTGCACGGCCGGGGACGGCGGGTGAGATGAGGCAGGGGAGGGATTAGAGTGTGGATTGGGGATTGGGGATTTTAGTGTGGGGGAGGCTTAGCAATGGCGCACCACCCAAGGGTGCGCCATAAGTACATCCATATCAATGGCGCACCACCGAAGGGTGTGCCATAAGTAATTTAATCTAGCCCGACTTGTCAGATTATATACCACCTAACCCTATCTACAACAAAACCCGCCCACTAGCCCAACTGGTCAGTACGCAGCACACACATCAGGAGGTCCTGGGTTTGATTCCCAGGCTCCCCAATATTTTTTTATGCATTTTAAATCCTGTTTGATATTTATTTGTGTTTAAATATGTTCAAACTTGTTTAAATCATAACAGTAATATTTTTTATAAAAACAGTAATAATTTTTTAGAAAATATGTTCAAATTTGTTAATTGAAAATATCATCGGTGGCGGCGGTGGAGCAGGGGGAAGGTGCGGGGGGTGCCCGTTGGCGGCGGTGGAGCGGGGGAGGGTGCGAGGGGCCAGGTGCTTGTCGGCGGCGGTGGAGCGTGGGAGGGTTGTGGTGGGTCGTCGACGGCGGTGGAGCTAGCGGGGGAGGGTGCGGGTGGGATCGAGATCGATATCAAAAAGAACCCGCCCACTATCCCGACTGGTCAGTACGCAGCACACACACCAGGAGGTCCTGGGTTCGATTCCCAGGCTACCCAATATTTTTTTATGCATTTTAAATCCTGTTTGATATTTATTTGTGTTTAAATATGTTCAAACTTGTTTAAATCATAACAGTAATATTTTTTTATAAAAACAGTAATAATTTTTTTAAAAATATGTTCAAATTTGTTACTTGAAAATATCATCAGCGGCGGTGGTGGAGCAGGGGGAGGGTGCGGGGGGTGCCCGTTGGCGGCGGTGGAGCGGGGGAGGGTGCGAGGGACCGGGTGCTCGTCGGCGGCGGTGGAGCGGGGGAGGGTTGCGGTGGGTCGTCGGCGGTGGTGGAGCTAGCAGGGGAGGGTGCGGGGGGTGCCCGTTGGCGGCGGTGGAGCGGGGGAGGGTGCGGGGGGGGCCGGGTGCTCGTCGGCGGCGGTGGAGCGGGGGAGGGTTTCGGTGGGTCGTCGTCGGCGGTGGAGCTTGCGGGGGAGGGTGCGGGTGGGATCGAGATCGAGATCAAAAAGTGTCCATGAAAATATACACGGTGCGCCATTAGCAGTTTTGCAAAAAAGTAAAAAAAATTATATACTAATGGCGCACTGTTTACAAGGTGCGCCATTACATGTTAGAACTAGTAATGGCGCACTTTGGCATCATGCGCCATTAGAATGTATGGAAAAATGGAAAAAAAAATCAATACTAGTGGCGCACCGTGTGCCTGGTGCTCCATTAGTGTCTTCCACACTAATGGCGTACCTCCAACCGGTGCGCCATTAGTATATAGTAGTGGCGCACTGCTTACCTGGTGCGCCATTAGTATCAATCCTATCTATAGCCCTTTTCCTAGTAGTGTCCTCTTGATCTTCAGCAGCTTCCCCCATTGCAGCATCACCGTATTCAGGGGGCACATAGTTGTCATCGTCCTCTTCTTCTTCGCCGTCTTCCATCATAACCCCTATTTCTCCGTGTCTCGTCCAAACATTATAGTGTGGCATGAAACCATTGTAAAGCAGGTGGGCGTGAAGGATTTTCTGGTTAGAGTAAGACTTCATATTCCCACATTTAGGGCATGGACAACACATAAAACCGTTTTGCTTGTTTGCCTCAGCCACTTCGAGAAAATCATGCACGCCCTTAATATACTCGGAGGTGTGTCTGTCACCGTACATCCATTGCCGATTCATCTGCGTGCATTATATATAATTAAGTGTGTCAAAAACCACTACAGAACATCATGAATAGATAATTAAGTGACCAAATTAATAGAAGTTCATCATCACATTAAAACCAAAGTACATACATAGTTCTCATCTAACAACATAAAGCTCTCCAGAGCATCTAAATTAATTAAACCATACATTGAAATTATGTAAAACATTTCTATGCGAAAACAAATGCAATCATAATCGCAACCAAGGTAACAATTGATCCAACGGCATAATGATACCAAGCCTCAGTATGAATGGCATATTTTCTAATCTTTTTAATCTTCAAGCGCATTGCATCCATCTTGATCTTGTGATCATCGATGACATCCGCAACATGCAACTCCAATATCATCTTCTCCTCCTCAATTTTTTTTATTTTTTCCTTCAAGAAATTGTTTTCTTCTTCAACTAAATTTAACCTCTCGACAATAGGGTCCGTTGGAATTTCCGGTTCACATACCTCCTAGATAAATAAAATCTATGTCACGTTGGTCGGCATAATTTTCATAAACAATAAATGAAGCAATAGTTATAAAGATAATATATACCACATCCGAATCATAGACAGGACGAGGGCCGACGGGGGAGGATACCAAAACCATCGCACTATATAATAACAAGCAATAAAATAGTAAGAAAATTAGACAAGTATCTATCTAAAGCAAGAATTTTTTTCTTTCAGAAAGAAGATAAGAACAAGAGGCTCACCACGGTGGTGCCGACGACAAGATCGGTGCGGGCGATCGACGATAGTGAAGACGGGGACGGGGCGTGACGGGCCGCTAATATAAACCTAGACAAATCTCGGGAAAAATAGAGTTCGGAGGTCGTGCTTTGAGAGGAGAAAGCTTAACTAGTGTGGCTCGGGCATTTCATCGAACACCTCATGTGCATAGGAGGTGAGTTAGAGCACCACAAAGCCCTCCCCTCCCCGGCCAGAGAAAAACAGAGTAGTGGAGTGCTCTGCTCGCGGGCGAGGGGTATATATAGGCACCTCAATGGTCCCGGTTCATGGCACGAACCGGGACTAAAGGGCAGCCTATTATCCCGGTTCAAGCCACCAACCGGGACCAATGGTGGTGGGCCAGGAGCTAGGCCAATTGGTCCCGGTTCGTCCCACCAACCGGTCCCAGTTGGTGGGACGAACCAGGACCAATGGCCCACGTGGTCCGGCCGGCCCCCTGGGCTCACGAACCATGACCAATGCCCCCATGGGTCCCGGTTCTGGACTGAACCGGGACTAATGGGCTGACCCGGCCTGAACCAAAGCCCTCTTTTCTACTAGTGGTTGGTACCTGCATTCTTGGTACATTCCAAGACTTTGACAACCTTAGACATTTCTCTTGCAACCAATCTGCGACACCACATTGCAAGCCTTATCATCTGAGTTACCTCTTGCTCATGTGTTTGAATATCGTTACTATTCTTGTCAATCAAATCTACCAACTGATCGGTCTTAACCTTTTCTTCCAACATGCTAGTAAGATGTAGGCTCTATTCAGATCGGGAAGAGTCGAGATTCTTTCTTCCGCTGATGATTTCCATGACCACAACACCAAAGCTGTAGACATCAAACTTTTGTGTAATTTGCGACGTCAACCATTCTGGAGCTAAATAGCCAGGTGTGGCTCTCATTCTAGTAACCACTTGGCTTGTATCCTTATCAATAGCTTGCACAGTCAAAAGTCAGAAAGCTTAGCATTGAAGTTTTTCATCTAATAGAATATTTTGTGGCTTGACATCCAAATGAGCAATTCTCCTCATGCAATCCTCATGAATGTAAGAGAGACCCTTAGCTATGCTCATGATAATCTTGCACCGCATCCTCCATTCCAACAGAGGAGCACTATTGTCATGTCGACAATATATCCACTTGTCCAAGGATCTGTTTGGCATATACTCATAAACCAGGAGCCGATATGTTTTGTGTGCACAGAAACCAATCAATCTCACCAGATTGATATGATGGATGATGTGGCTTGTCTGAACCTCTGCCAAAAAATCCGCTTTTCCCCTGACCCTACGCGGTCCAAATGTTTTACTGCAATTGTTTCCTCACCGAACTGTCCCTTGAAAACATACACAAATCCTCCTTACCAGGCTTGTCTCTGAACTTCTCAGTTGCTACTTCTATTTGTTGAAATGTGAACCTCGTTGGTGTTCTTTGTAGGTTCCCAACATCTTCATATTCCTTCTCCTCCATCTCCTGGCGCCGTTGTGCTCTCGCTTTTGTACGGCTAAAAGGATTAAAGCTCCAGTCAGTATGAAACAGAATACGGAAGCCGAAACCAAAATAACCATACCTAGTGACGAGACTGTTATGCCCGTGGGCGTGGGTGCGGGAGGATTTGGGGTAGAAGATGTTAGATCGTTCAGGGCACAGAAAACGATCTGGTAGTTGGTGCCTGTCGGGCAAGTGAAAGTGGTGCTCGAGCTATCATCCCTGGAGTAGCAATATGCGCCTGGGCACATCCGCACGAAGAGCAGCGAGTAGGTGGTGGGTTCACAACTGCTCGACCTCCCAGTGCAGCAGTACTTGCTCTGGTTGAACACCATGCCAGGAATGTTGCAACCCCCCATGGGCATTGTAAAGTGACGTTGGCTGCACAGCGTGCTCCCTTGCTGCACCCTGGCCCTCCCTGGGACGACACTGGCAGGAATTCCATCGGCACGTCGAAACCATGGACAAGGGAGATATCGAAGAAATCCGCATTGTTGAACTAGGCACTCGTAAACTCCACGAGCGTCCTCGACAGCTGCCCTGGGACCTTATAGGTGAGGAAGCTACCACAGCCGCCTATTTGTCATGACCAGTTGCCCTTGCTATCGAACGAGCAGCCCGTGCATGCCCAAATGCTCTGCGCACCAGTGGTGGCATCTGTTGAAAATATGAGCAAATTACTACGAGATTTAATCCGAATTAACAGAAGATAAATCAGGACTACAGTAGCAGAGATTGAACTAATCATGCGAACTAGCATAGTAGATGAACATATCACATCTAGGGCACATACTAGAAACATGAATTCTACCACGATCTCGAACAAGAAAGATAGAATCACATACGGTGCAGCGGGAGCAGCACCGCCGGCGTTGACGTTGTCGCCCATGTCGTCGAGGATGAGGTTGCCGAGGTCGGGGAAGAAGTCGTCGTTCATGAAGTCGTCGCTGCCAGCAGTCGCGCGAGTGCGCTCCCCAAAAACTTGATCGCCCCTCTCCCGTACAGGATCACGAGAGGCGAGGTTCCGGAGGCCTGCTGTCCCTTCTCCCGGTGCACGCCGAAAGGAGGGATGGAGAAGGCTTGATCGGCGGCGCAATGGACTGGAACGGTGGTGAGAAACCATACAAAGCGGCGGCGGCTAGGGTAGACGTCTGCCTGACTATATAGTGCGGGCCGGGTAGGTCGTGGGAGTAAACCCCACGTCCGAGTCGTCACGATCCAAAAGAATCGAAAACGGTTCAGTAATTAACGTGTCCATTAATTATTAATTAATGACTCATTAATTTTTCCCGAGTAGCAAAAATATAGACAACGTGCATAGCTCTGTCCTTGGCTCGGCTCAATCCCGCAACCCGCGGCGCGTCGTGACGAGGCGAGCGAGGAGGAGGAGCGCGCATGTAGGTCTCTTCTTCTCATGCTCATACAAGTGGTAGGAGAGCTCACCTTATAAAGAGGTGCAACTCTCTCTCAACTTATGAGGTGGGACTAAACTTTAGCCTCACTCACTCCACTCACATGTGTGCATGACTGGGCCAAGAGAATTTCAGAAATTTTGTTGGGCTTTGGGCCAAACGCCCACTAGCAAATTCCAACAATCCCCCACAAAGTCTCATTGGCACATTTCACCATTTGGTTCCAAAACATTGTTTATATACCGGTGGGTAGTGGAGACTGTGAAGTTGAACTTCCACCTAGAGATTTATGCTAGACTAGATCACAACTTGAATAGTGGACTATGCCTTGAACTACAAGTTTTCTGCGAGACTAGTTTCACACAAATTCTGGACCGGTACTGGGCTGCCGCAAGGCTTCCCCGCAGGTGGAGCGTATACGTCATACTCTAGGGCCTTTCATGAATTTATTAGAGAGCACCCACTTCTCACAGACTGCGACGTTAATAGTCAAATTCATATAGGTGTGTTCCTCAGGAGATGCTCTATAGGACAACATCTCTGCTTACTCAAATAAGCCACTTGGAATACATTAAGATAGATATCAACCTGCCATGCAGATCAGGAGAGTATTGCATCTTCACGGAGTGGGATAATTAAAATAAGGATACTCTCCTCTCAGCTGACCAACAGCTTGTCTCCCACTTCTACTTCACGGGATCTCCGATCACATAGAGTGGGTTACCACTACGGACAACTCATGCGGTGGGTCTCAAACCCATCTCCATCGATGCATTATCTATCACATTACGTGATAGACCCTTTGTGAAGGGATCTGCCAAGTTTTTCGACGTTTGGATATAATCCAACATAATAACTCTGGAGTTCCTTAGTTTCCTGACAGATTTTAATCTCCTCTTCACATGCCTTGAGGACTTCATATTGTCCTTAGAACTATTTATCTTGACGATCACAGTTTGATTATCACAGTTCATCAGGATAGGGGGTATTGGTTTTTCAACCATAGGTAAGTCCATCAATAGCTCACGAAGCCACTCTGCTTCAACAGTGGCAGTGTCTAATGCTGTGAGTTCTGCTTCCATAGTTGACCTCGTTAAGATGTTCTGCTTGCAAGACTTCCAGGAAACAACGCCACCACCAAGTGTAAAAACATAACCACTTGTGGCCTTAATCTCATCAGCATCAGATATCCAGTTTGAGTCACTATAACCCTCCAGTACCCTTGGATACCCGGTGTAGTGAATCCCATAGCTTGCAGTGCCCTTCAAGTAGCGCATAACTCTCTCAAGCGCACGCCAATGATCATCTCCCGGTTTTGACACAAACCGACTCAGCTTGCTCACAGCAAAAGAGATGTCAGGCCTCGTGGCACTCGCCAAATACATAAGCGAGCCAATAATCTGAGAATACCTCAGTTGATCTCTAGAAATCCGTCGATTCTTTCGAAGGAACACACTAGCATCATATGGAGTTGGAGAAGGCGTGCAGTCGCTCTACCCAAAACGACTCAAAACCTTTTCCACATAGTGAGACTGAAGCAGTGTGATCCCACCATTCTCATCTCTCAACAGCTTGATGTTCAAGATAACATCAGCTACTCCTAGATCCTTCATATCAAAACAGCGAGATAAGAAATCCTTAACCTCCTTGATTAAATCAAATTTGGTTCCAAAGATCAATATGTCGTCGACATACAGACAAAGAATAACTCCTTCGCCCCCACCATGGCGATAGTACACACACTTGTGACCATCATTTACTACAAAGCCGACAACAGTTAATGTTCTTTCGAACTTCTCATGCCACTCCTTAGGAGCTTGCTTAAGGCCATATAAAGACTTTAATTACTTGCACACCTTTCCTTCTTGACCAGGTACTACAAAACCATCTGGCTGATCCATGTAAATTTCCTCCTTCAACTCTCCATTGAGGAAAGCCGTCTTAACGTCCATTTGATGAACGAGAAGACCATGTGAGGCAGCCAGTGATAGTAGCACCCGAATTGTGGTTAGTCTAGCCACGGGTGAGTAAGTATCAAAGAAGTCTTCACCTTCTTTCTGGGTATAACCCTTAGCCACAAGCCGTGCCTTGTACTTTTCAATCGTACCATCAGGTCTAAGCTTCTTCTTGAACACCCACTTACATCCTACAGGTTTGCACCCGTAAGGACGGTCAGTGATCTCCCAGGTCCCGTTAGCTAAGATGGAATCCATCTCGCTACGAACAGCTTCCTTCCAGTAGTCAGCATCAGGAGATGCATAGGCTTCTGAAATAGTCCTGGGTGTGTCATCCACAAGGTACACAATGAAATCATCACCAAAGGACTTTGCAGTCCTCTGTCTCTTACTCCTTACAGGATTTTCATTGTCACCCTCAACAGGATTCTCAACGTGTTCCATCGCAATGGTGGGTTCAGGAATTACAGTCAGTTCCTCACTAGATGGAATAGGTATCTCCTGACTTGATGAACTTGACATATCCTTCATAGGAAATATGTCCTCAAAGAAAGTTGCATCATTAGACTCCATAATCATACCAACATGCATGTCGGATACCTCAGATTTTATTATCAAAAATCTATAGCCAATGCTATGAAAAGCATAGCCCAGAAGAACACAATCCATGGTTTTTGGTCCAAGCTTGCGCTTCTTGGGAATTGGTATATTGACTTTCGCCAAACCACCCCAAGAATGTAGGTAAGAGAGTTTCAACCTTTTCCTTTCCCATTCCTCAAATGGAGTCATGGTCTTATGCTTTGTGGGAACTCGGTTTAGGACATGGCACGCGGTCATTAGCGCCTCCCCCCACCATTCCTTGGAAAGACCCGATGTGTCTAACATGGCGTTAACCAAATCAGTTAGAGTTCGGTTCTTTCTTTCGGCCACCCCATTAGACTGAGGTGAGTAGGGAGGCGTCCTCTCATGGATTATACCATGTTCCGCACAAAACAGATCAAATTCATTGGAAAAATACTCTCCACCACGATCGGACCTAAGCCATTTAATTTTTCGATCAAGTTGGTTCTCTGCCTCAGCTTTATAGTTTTTGAAGAAAGTTAAAGCCTCATCTTTTGATTTCAGAAGATACACATAACAATATCTAGTGGAGTCATCAATCAACGTCATGAAATATCTCTTTCCACCTTTTGTCAACATGCCATTCATCTCACAAAGATCAGAATGTATAAGCTCTAGTGGCGCCAAGTCTCTTGCCTCTGCAGTCTTATGGGACTTGCGAGGTTGTTTAGCTTGCACACATACTTGGCACCTAGAGCCTTTGACAGTAGAGATTTTCGGAATTAAATTCATATTGGCTAGGCGCGTCATGCAACCAAAGTTAATATGACAAAGTCATGAATGCCGAATATCTGACTCATTATTGTGGGAAACATTATTAATAACTTTAGTGCAAATATCTGACAAAGATAGGCGGAACAAGCCTCCGCACTCATAGCCTTTTCCAACAAATTGTCCACACTTGGAAATTACAACTTTATTGGACTCAAGAACCAACTTAAAACCATCTCGACATAAACGGGAACCGCTAACGAGATTTTTATTGATGGACGGCACATGATGAACGTTCTTCAGACGCACGGTCTTCCCCGAAGTAAACTTCAGATCGACCGTACCAACACCTCGAACGATGGCATGTGACCCGTTCCCCATCAGCACGGGAGAAGTCCTTGTCGCCTGGTAAGAAGAAAACATGGAGGCGTCAGCACAAACATGTACATTGGCATCGGTGTCAATTAACCAATCAGGGGATTGAAATACTGAAAGGATGGTAGGAAAAATACCGTACCCTGATTCCTTCATATCAGTATCACCGATGACAACATTAGCGGACTTGCCGCCCTTCTCATGTTCGCGCTCCTCAAAGCGGTTAGGACACTTTGGAGCCCAGTGATTAGGATCACCCAAACATGGCAAAGTCCCTTCCCCTTCTTATGAGAATTCTTCTTGAAGTTGGTAGAATGTGATGGCTTGTTCTTTGTATCAAACTTGCCTTTCCCCTGAGTTTTGTTCTTGTTGTTTTTGAACTTATTGGGCTAGAAGTTCTTCTGTACCATGTGGGCACTAGACGCTCCCTCAGCAACTCGAGCACGTGTGTCCTTTGCTCTCGCCTTCTCTTAAACATCAAGAGTACCAATGAGATCCGCAATGGAAAACTCCTGTCTCTTGTGTTTCAGGGAAGTAGCAAAATTGCTCCACGAAGGTGGAAGCTTGGCAATAATGCCTCCGGCAAAAAATTTGTCCGGCAACACACACTTGAAGTGCTCAAGTTCTTTTGCGAGCGACTGTATCTCATGAGCCTGCTGTACAACAGAGTGCTCATCAGTCATCTTGTAGTCATAGAATTGCTCCATGACGTACAACTCGCTGCCGGCGTCCGAGGCACCAAACTTGGCCTCGAGCGCTGCCCACATGTCCTTGCCGTTGTCAAACGACATATACAAATTCACAATGGAATAATCAAGAACACCCAGAAGAGCGCTTTTAAAGAGAGTATCGATCTTCTCAAAATCTTCCAGCTGTGCTGGATTAAGATCGCCCTCAGGCTTGCCCTTATTGGCGTCATAGCATCCCATGGTCTGAAACCAATAGACTGCTCTCGTGCGCCACCTCTTATATTGCACCCCCTTAAAGGCAGGCGGCTTCAGATGCGCAGCAAAACCACTCGAAGTAAATTGCCTATAATCAGGTTTTTGGATTGTTGAAAATATGAGCAAATTACTACGAGATTTAATCCGAATTAACAGAAGATAAATCATGACTACAGTAGTAGAGATTGAACTAATCATGCGAACTACCATAGTAGATGAACAGATCACATTTAGGGCACATACTAGAAACATGAATTCTACCACGATCTCGAACAAGAAAGATAGAATCACATACGGTGCAGCGGGAGTAGCATCGCCGGCGTTGACGTTGTCGCCCATGTCATCGAGGATGAGGTTGCCGAGGTCGGGGAAGAAGGCGTCGTTCGCGAAGTCGTCGCTGCCAGCAGTCGCGCAAGTGCGCTCCCCAAAAACCTGATCGCCCCTCTCCCGTACAGGATCACGAGAGGCGGGGTTCCGGAGGCCTGCTGTCCCTTCTCCCGGTGCACGCTGAAAGGAGGGATGGAGACGACTTGATCGGCGGCGCAATGGACTGGAACAGTGGTGAGAAACCATACGAAGCGGCGACGGCTAGGGTAGACGTCTGCCTGACTATATTTCAAATTCAGCGATGTGTGGATCGAATTCAGATTTGAAACATGGTATATTGCGTTGAAGTTTGATGTTATGAATATATTTTACAGATTCTTTTTATGTGAATTTCTGATAACAGAGTATGATGATTCCTCCTTCGTGATCATACATGCCTGTTCAACCCTTCAAGTGTATATGGTCAATCATGTTTTGTGAATTTCTGTCACTGTATATTGTACCATCCTGTTCAACCCCTCAAGTAGCGTTTTGTAAATATTTTGCAACATTATGTCCCAAGACACGAGAACTATATATTATATCAAGTATTTGCCCTCATATGCACTGCTATATGTCCGGACCATGTGGCCTGGACCTTTTGTGCCCTCAAACACAATCCATCAGACATTCACGGATAGATCTGCACGTCAAATTCCCATAAATCAGAGGCAAACCTAGGGATGTTTGCGGACATACCGACCTCCGCCATGTAGGTGTCCAACTGCCAGGTCCTACCCATTACTAGTAGAAAAAGGGTCATTTGTCCCGGTTCATAAGGGCCTTTAGTCCCAGTTCTGAAACCGAGACTAAATGATCGGTACTAAAGGCCCCCCTTTAGTCCCGGTTCTTACACCAATCGGGACAGATGGAGCTCCACATGGCCGCTGTGGCTTGCCCAGGCAGGGGGACCTTTTGTCCCGGTTGGTAGCACCAACGGGGACTAAAATGCATCCATGCGTCAACAGTATAGGGGTTGTTTTTTTGGAAAGGGGTATGGGGGTTTTGGGGGGTTTTGTAGGGTTAATTTAGTTGTTTCATATATTGTTTTAGCTAGCTAATTAATAGAGAGAAGTGTCCTGTCTCATCTCCGTGCTTGGTCGACGCTATGTATTATACATATAGAGAGGACTCGACACGCTAGCTAGTAAGCAAATGAAGGAAACCATTAAGTACAGAAGATCGTCATGGACATATGCATACAGAGAGAAGTGATATCGACCTCTCCTTCTCCAAGAGATTGGTCGAACAACAAGTTTTCGTATAGCTATCCGACGCTACCGGCTACATTTAGATACATTAAAACTGAGTACTTTTCCAGCCCTCTCATAGCATCATCGTTCACAGCCGTCCGATCATCAATTTTAAGCATTTTCAGCCGTTAGATTAGCTAGGAATCGCACATAATCTCGGTTCTTTTGCTAATACCGATCGCACACCGGGTGGGCCGCTGCTCCGTCAGAATTTTTGGACGTTCCGTGTTAAATTGGGCCCAATGGGCCAAATCTCCTCTCCCCACCCGAACCGGATCGAGACGTCGTCTCGTACAACCCCCTCCTCTCCCCGACCTCTCTGCTCTTTCTCCGTGCTCTTTCTCCCTCGCTCTTTCTCGATCTCTAGCGCCAGCGCGCATAGCGAAACGGCGTCATACTCTCTGTTGATTTGCCTACCACGCCGCTGTTGTCAACTCCCGATCCCAATCGAAGCTCGCCCAATCCCGATCGAGGTCCACCCGCCCAATCCAGCGACCGTAGGAGAGGAGCAGCCAGTGCGGTCGAGGCCTCGAGGGGATTCAGCGGATCCAGGATCGAGGGAGCCGACGCGACGCGCGCGAGGGAACCGGCGGTCCAGGGGAACCAGCCAAGGCGAGGCGCCCGAGGTGTTCCGGCGCTCGAGCGGCTGGTCGATGCGCTGTGGTTCGTCGCCTGGCTACGGGGCATGCTCCGCCATGCCGCCTTCTAGGAGAGAGGCCGCGGCTGGGCGACGGCGCCGGCGTGCAGGACGGAGTCGCCGCTCCAAGGGCCAGTTGTTGTTCACGCCGTCGGGAGCGCGTTCGCAGCGGGCCGTGCCAGCCGACTCTCGCCGATGTCGTGCCTGAGGGCTTTGCTGGTTGGGCCGCCGGTGGAGGACGAGGCCAAGCTTGCTCTGCTCTTTCAGATCCAGGAGTGTAACAGAGTGCTGCGGCGAGATCTCAGCTTTCAGGCGCAAACACCCCAACCCGTGATCTGTTTTTACGACGAATCTAAAGTTCTCCAGCACGCTGCTGCCAGGTCCAGGAAGGTATGCGAACTTTGAGCAGGCAATGTTGGTTCGTTCTCGGTGGAGGTACAGTGGGTCACTGGATACTGGATACAATAGCAGCAGGTGGATGTGTACATAATTGTACTTATCCTGTGCTTTCTTGTGATTGTAAACCTAATCACATTCTAGATCGATTGATTCATATTGCCTTTCATAATTAGAATAACTGGTGTTGTTTATGATGGTATGCATTATCTTCCCTCCAGTTTTATTCTAGCTGCTCAACTTGCATATTTTACAACAGGCCCAAAAGACACACACTATTTTATGGATATTTACATTAGCTTTTCATCCTTCAGTGGTGAAAACAGTTTCTCAAATTTTCTTTCCTTGTTCATTCTTATATTAATTTTGTTGTAATGATTTTCATGACAATCCACGCACACATACACACACAGATGCAATATTTATTGAGTCTGATTTTTTGGTGGAAACAAACCAGAGGAAGTGATGTACAACTCAGAAAAAGGTAAGTGATGTGAAAGTTCTACGTGCATTGCTATTTACACTACCATGCAATGACATTCAAATATTAAGCATGGCCTTAATAAAGTTTAACATGCCATTTTCTATTAGAGTACTCCGATCCAAGCTGGATATGTGGCTAGCCTCTCCTAATCTTCCCATGCTTTCAGTTTCTTTGGTATCGGAGTTCTCATCTATTCTTTGAGATTTCAGCGATCAATACCGAGCATATGTATTTTTTGTGTACCCCTGGTACTCTAATTCCTCCCCCCCCCCCCCCCCCCCATTATTTCTTTTTTACATTGCATCTGATTAATACCCATGAGATCCCCTTTTCATTTCAAAAATTTGTGGTCTCCTTCCTGTTATGTCACTATTAAGTCTTCGGTTCAACGTAAACACATGCATGGCCACCTTAAGTGCTCAACTGCCACGTCTAGCAGGAAATGGAGAGGGACACGAAGATTATATGCGTACCGATGGTTGCGGGTTGATGAAGACGGTCCTGCTTGTGTAGTGGTGAGGACTATATACCCCATGTACTTTGCCATGAACAATCCAAGGTTGAATAATAAAATATTGATAGGATCTACCATTTGTGACTTTCTCTTTTTAAAATGTGAATATGTTTCTAGACATTGAATAAATCTTGATAGGATCTGCCATTTACGGCTTTCTCTTTTTAAAATGTGATTATGTTTATAGACTTTGAATAATTAAAACACCAATTTCTCAAGATTCTGAATAAATCTTTTTATGTGGATTTCTGCTTTATTTATCTACTATGATCAGTGTTTTCTTCTTGCATGTGGCTTAGTAACACCAACCAATACATGTCTTTACCCATGTGATTTGTTTGTTCCTCTCACTCTATTATTAAACTTATTAATTTGATCTTTTTCGTTATACAGATCACTTCTGACATTGCCGGTTCCTGCACTCCTGGACTCCTCTTTTACCAACGACCCACATGCAAAATAACGTAAGTTGACAGGCTCCAACTTGATAATCTAGATGACATGGTCATTATACTGAGAACTGTCTTCCTTCAAAAGTAGAAAAAAAATGTTGCTCAATATGCTATTTACAGAACAATGAGTAGCTGGCACTTGCTTCTATTAAATAGACAGTCAATTTGTAGTATGCATCAGTACCACAAAAAGCCTTTTAGGTTGCCTGTCAGTTTAAATTATTTCTATAATGGTAAATAGACAGCCAATTTGTATTATGCATCAGTACCACAAAAAGCCTTTTAGGTTGCCTGTCAGTTTAAATTATTTCTATAATGGTGATTGGATATTGTGGGCTCTGCCTGTCATTTTAGCATGCTGCAGATTTCTGCCTAAGGTGATTATCATCTTGAATTTGAGCAGAAGGCTAAAGCTGTTCTTGGAACTTACAACAGGGTTGTCTTTCCAAATGAGAAAAGATGACAAAGCTCTGTTTTTTCTTAGAATGTTTCCTTTTACTATGCCTGGTAAGAAACAAGCAAATCCTCTCGAGTTTGTCGAGTTGTTTGCAGTGATCACCTGCCATTTTTTATTTGTATAATGTTTGAAGTTTGTATGAATGGATTCAATGAAATTATAGGTGTCATACTACTTTGGTCGTCATTATGCTTCTAGATATTTATAGAAATCACTATCATTCTATTGAAATAAGGACGGGCGTGGCAACGCGCGCCATCAATGATCTAGTATATACAATATAAGATCTCTTACAATATAATCCCCTAATATCCGAACTCAACTTCCACATGGTATTCTCCGTCTTTATTGATCACGTGGTCATGAAAGAATCCCGCCAATTCCTCTTGAATTGCTCGCATGCAATCTTGTGCTAGGAGTTCATCCCGCATCTGAAACATCTAATTTGAAAAAGGGGGTCAATACATATATATGAATGAATGAAACTCAACAAAAATGATGGTAATAAAATAAAATTGTGAATATTATTGCTTATGCACTTCATATTGTTTTTTAGAGTAGCCCCGCTCACAGGTCATGTGGCGGATGGACTCGCAAACGTAGTATACACAATAATTATTCCCGGGTTCCTGCCACAACTACTTTACAAGAAATAGAGGTCAATCAAACTGATAAGCAAGCATGCTAAATGTTATTGCTGAAACTAGCGTTGGGATCACTAGGAGATGCGCGGAACTAGCTTAGTAGTACTTACTTTCTTGTGTTTAAATCGCAGCTTCCCCGGCAGTCCCGGAGCTTTTGCGGTGAATTTTTTCCAAACCCTGCCAGACAAAGAAAACAATTACTTGATATCAGGAAATAAACAAAGTTCCCGATATGGTGCGATAATGATCGATTTAACTTACTTCTCGAGCATTTCAGTCATGTCTGCATACTCCTGGCGATCTTTTCGTCTTGAGTCTAAGACGGTTACTAGTCCCTGCTCAAGCTTAATCTCTAGGAGAATATAGTGGAAGTTGCGCAGCATGCATAACTCATCAATTACATTACTATAACCTTGACTAATAAGAAAAACCGGATATGCACAAGACAGTAACACTCACTTGAAGTTGTAAGGAAACAGTATTATATCTTTGTTTTGGTTTATTATACCAACGATCGTAGCAAGTTGGCCTCGGTATCTTTGACATGAAATTTAACTGTATATTCATCTATGATATTTGTGTTAATGAACCCAATAGCATCGATTTGTCTTTTCTTCAATTCGGCGATCTTCAATCTGCATAATATAGTGAGGATAATTATATATACATGCAATGAAAAAGCTGAGCTATATATAAAGACTTAATGACAGAAGTAGTACTTACAGACAGTAGCAAGTGACCGTTAATTTATCGAGGGCCTTTTGATTGAAAAACTGGAAGAACTTCTCAAATGGAACAGATAACAGATCAATTCCAACGAGGTCATGCTCCTCTTTAACTCTCAGCGTCAAAGTATCCTTCCTCCCAGAGTCTCTGCAGGTTTTCATGTACCAATCATGGAATCTTCACATCATCGTTGTTAGAGATCTTTCATCTTTGACGAGAGGCTTCCCATAATGGTATTTGTGTTCGTCCACCTCCATTGTATCATAATGTACATCGTCGGGCAGGTAATCTCCAAGATTGGTACCAGGCAAAATCTCCGGATGATTAGGGACAATATCGCTAGACACCTTGAGCGGGGGGCACGTGTCACAGCCCCAGTTCAGCCCTTGCTTGACTTTGCTTGTTCATCATGCCATCATGTTTAAATTCCAAAGAAATTTGAAATGGGGATTGTTGAAACCCTAGCACCAAATGAAATTTAATTAGGTTCAATAAAAATATTTTCAATAACCCAGAATGCCCTTTGGAAATGTTCATGATTTCTGTTAAAGGTGAAAACCTCTTCCAAAAATGATGAACATATTTATAGGCTATTCCTGGATTTTTGAATTAAACTATATAGTATTTGCATTTGGGCATTTAATTGCTAATAATATTTTAAATGCTCAAATAATCATAAACTAAAATGTTTACTGTTTGATATATTCTAAACAGTAGCCATGATTAGTTCCATGATTTTTGGATCTGTTTAAGCATTTTAAATAAAGTCACAAAGTTGCAGAATAATAGAAAAACAAAAAACAATAAAAGAGAGAGAGACTCACCCGGGCCACTTACCTGGCGCCACTCACCAGGCCCACCTGGCCGGCCCAGCCCAGCGCCGCTGCCAGTCACCACCTACCTTTGCCAGTAGGCAGAGGAGGGACACCGCGATGCCGCCGCGCTCGCCACGCCACCACCCTGCCTGTCTGCCGTCGCCCGCGCTAGCGCGACGCCTCGAAGCGCCTCTGCGGCACCGCCTCGACCCCGTGGACACCTCACACACGGCCCTGTCTCTCTCCCTCGCTCTCTCCCATGATGGCCGACGCTGCCGTAGCCGCACCGTCGCCATAGCCGTGCCCACCGTCTTCTCCGTGCCACGCCACCTTGTCAAGGAGCTCCGCCGCCCTCCTCTCCGTCGAGTAGCCTGAGCCCCGAGCGCTCGCGCGCTCTGCTTCGTCTTCCTCGAGCTCGACTTCACCAAGCACCGCCGCAGATCCCCTTCGTCGTCGCCGCCGCATCAGTTCGTCCCCGACCGTGCCGTCTGGTTCTACGTGACCGCCGTGAGCTTAGCTACCTCTTCATCCTCTCCGTTCGCCTTCTCGTGCATCGTAGCGACTGCACGAAGCTCACCGCACGCGCCTCCGCCTGACCATGTCGCCGGTGTTGCTCCGGTGACCATTTGGTCACGGGCTTGTGCCGTCACACCCCTCGCACCGCGTAGAGTCCATAGGTGCTAGCGCCACGCCTCCTAGGCCACCGCAGCCCCGCGCACGAGCTGGCCGAGCTTCGGCCTCCGCCTGACCTCGTCGCCGGCGAAGCTCCGGCCACTCCCCGGTCATGCCACCACCATGGCTGGGTGCGGGCGATCACCAGCTGCCCGTAGCTGCTCTCCGCGCAGCAAATGGGGCCCTGTGGGCGATTCCCGCAGCACGCCGCCGCGTCTGGCCTCGCCGGCGGCTAAACGCCGGCGGGTTGACCGCTCTGACCGGCGGGGTTTGACCCCGTCTACCCAGGGGTTTGACCCCTCTTTCTCACTGACGAGCGGGCCCAGGCCCCTGTTTAATTAGTGTTAGGTTTAATTAGTGTTAGTTAACTAGTTAATTAGATGATCCACTGACACGCGGGCCCCGCACTGCTGACAGCTTAGTTAGGGCTGATTTAGCACTAATTATCTCAGTTAGTTAACTGAGTCACTGACCAGTGGGTCCCACAGGTCAGGTTTGACCTGGCCGACCCAGTTGACCTGCTGACGTCACCCCGACGTCATGCTGACGCAATTAATCTTTTCTGAATTTATTTTTATACAGGAAATTCCAGAAAATAACCAAAACTTCTAAAAATCATAGAAAATCAACCGTAGCTCCAAATCAAACAAATTATATATGTAGAATGATCAGAAAAATCCAATCTATCCATCTGTACTAGTTTCATGCATGTCAGAACACTTCAATCTTGCTGTTTAGGTGAAAGAAGCTAATGCACTTATATCACTTATTATTTTGGGTGATCATTTGAATCCTTGGTTCAAATGGACTCAAACCTTTATGTCCCAAGTTGCATTAGACCTATCACACATCATATTGCCATGTCATAGCATGCATCATATTGTGCATTGCATTGATTGTGTTCTTTTCTGTGTTGCCGGTATTTGTCCCCTTTCGATAGACGTGGTTTCGACGATGAGATCGATGACACTGATGAAGAGCTATATTATCTTCGGAAGTGCCAGGCAAGCAAAACCCCCTTGTTCATTCCGATACAATCCCACTCTCTCGCTCCTGCTCTCTTTTACTGCATTAGGACAACAACGATTCATCTGTTACTTGCTGCGGTAGCTGAACCATTTATCCTTTGCATGACCTGTCATTCCACAGTAAATAGTTGAAACCCACTAGCATGAGTAGGAGTTGTTTGAGCCCTGTTGTGCCTACTCATTCATGCTTGTTTGTCATGCCTGCTACTGCTTAGTGTTGAGTCAGGTCTGATTCATCGAGGATGAATCAGAGGTGTGTGAACATGTCCTACAGTGTGTGAGCTAAGTGTGTGAACACGATTTGGTAAAGGTAGCGGTGAGAGGCCATGTAGGAGTACATGGTGGGTTGTCTCATTGCAGCCGTCCTCAGGAACTGAGTTCTGTGTTTGTGATCCATGATTCAGCTACTACCACGCATTGGGCCCGAAACCAATAGACCCTCTCGGCTTCTTAATCACCCTTGTCCTCTGTCCAGGAGTTGCAAGTAGTTTCTGGTGTTTGTAGTATGCTGGAGGCCGTGCGCAGTGCTGACCGTAGGGTGGGCTGTGATGCGGTAGGCACGTGGCACGGTGTACCGGGCGCCCGTTTGGTGTCTCGGGAACCCTGCTCACATCGTTTGGGGCTCTGAGCGAAACTTCGGCCGGATCTCCTCATGGATGGAACCCGAATAGGCGATAAACCTGGACTAGGGACTTGAGTGTTTAGGTAGGTCGTGGCCGACACCCTCATTGGGCTTCCGCTTGAAGGTTGCCGAGTACATGTCGTGTAAACGGTGGTAAGTGGTGAGAGCGTGTGTGAAGAAGTACACCCCTGCAGGGTTAACATCATCTATTCGAATAGCCGTGTCCGTGGTAAAGGACTTCTGGGTTGCCTATAACAGTTCATAGACAAGTGAAAGTGGATACTCTAAAATACGCAAGATAAGTGTGAGTGCTATGGATGGCATTCTCATAAGGAGACGGGAGCGGATCCATAGTGGTGTATTGATATGGTGAATATGTGGACTCGTGTGCGCCACCTCAAAAGAGTTACTTGCAGTCGTAGTTCAGGATAGCCACCGAGTCAAAGCTGGCTTGCTGCTGTTAAACTCCACCACCCCCTTTGTTGATAATGATGCATATGTAGTTAGTTCTGATGTAAGTCTTGCTGGGTACATTTGTACTCACGTTTGCCTATTTTATGTTTTTGTAGAGAGACTTCAGTCTCGCTAGTAGTTCCACGTGGACTTCGACGTTTAGCTTGATACCTCAGCTACGATCTTGTGCCCTCGGCAGGATCTAGATGATAGTCAGGCTTCTCAGCCTTTTCCATTTGTAGATGTCTGTACTCAGACATGTTAGCTTCCGCTTGTGCTTTGACTTGTATGCTCTGAATGTTGGGTCGTGAGACCCATGTTTGTAATATCTCGCTCCTCGGAGCCTAATGAATACATACTTGAGTCGTAGAGTCATGTTGTGATGCCATGTTGTATTTGCACATATCGAGCATATTGTGTGTATGTTATTGAAATGCTTGGTATGTGTGGGATCTGACTATCTAGTTGTTTATCCTTAGTAGCCTCTCTTACCGGGAAATGTCTCCTAGTGTTTCCACTGAGCCATGGTAGCTTGCTACTGCTCTGGAACACTTAGGCTGGCCGGCATGTGTCCTTCTTCGTTCCTGTGTCTGTCCCTTCGGGGAAATGTCACGCGATGAATACCGGAGTCCTGTTAGCCCGCTACAGCCTGGTTCACCGGAGTCCTGCTAGCCCAGTGCTACAGCCTGGATTCACTCGTTGATGACCGACACGTTCGATGTTGGGTCATGGATGCCTGTCCCTGTAAGTTTGTGCCACTTTGGGTTTACGACTAGCCATGTCAGCCCGGGCTCCTTATCATATGGATGCTAGCGACACTATCATATACGTGTGCCAAAAGGCGCAAACGGTCCCGGGCAAAGGTAAGGCGACACCCGTGGGGATACCGTGCGTGAGGTCGCAAAGTGATATGAGGTGTTACATGCTAGATCGATGTGGCATTGAGTCGGGGTCCTGACAGCTTTGGTATCAGAGCTTGACTGCCTGTAGGATTACCAAGCCAAACTGGTGGAAGTTGAGTCTAGAAATGCTTTAGTTATATGTAGGGGAATTGATTGTGGGAAGGGAACGTAAGGCTCTTTTACTCCTCATACCTCATGGCCTTCTGATCTGAGTCAACCTCTTCTTTTCTACGGGGATTAAGAAACTAGGCCTTCTCATCTATCTATCAGGATGACGTGTTACTAATCCATAGACTTATAGAATTGTTAGTTTCAAATCTCAGTTCAATTTTTACTACTTCCGTATGTTCATAGCTGGTCTCAGAACCTTGATATTGTGATATTAAGTGGTTATGCCACCATTTTTGTTGTATGTCTCCAAACTTTTTGAGCATTTACAGCCGTTATGCTGTCCGAGTCATCCCAGGTTTATAAATAGTCCGATGCATTTGCAAATCCTTTCTTTCCGTTCCCGATGTCCTTTATGGTCAGAATAAGCACACTAACCGGTGAGTTGAGGTATTCTATTGCCTCGACATATATGTTGGAATTATTATTATGACCCTAGGTGTCTTAGGGGATCATCTAGTAATCTAGCCATGATTTGTATCCCAGTGTGATGATTCTGGCCTTTATTCCCGAAAGCATCCCGTGATGCAATTTAGTTAGTAGGTATTCTACTCGTGGGTTTTGAACCCAATATTCACCCTTCTTACCTCATGTTGATAGTGTTTGCTCGTTCCTTTAGGATATTAGTAACCTTTGCATTAGTCCTCGAGGTCCGTGGTATTTCCTTCTTCCGAATACTATGAACCACTTACGGCAGATGTTTGTTGGATCAAAAGATCACAAGAAGAGTACTCTCGAAGAGTTCTCCATTTTATATCGTGACTCTGCCAGTCCTACCTCTCTGCATGGATTGTCCGGAAGAAATATGTTGAACTCGTTCGACATTCTAATCCATGCGTCCACAACTCAGGAAATCATATGTTCTTTTGAGTTGTCCCTCTTAGTTGTGTCCTGACCCTCGTCTATCAATTGATAGTCAAGAGTAGTTGTGCACTCGAGCTCATCGATGCTTATTATTCTTGTGGTCCGTCAAGCCATTCTATTCCAGAATGACTAGGAGAAATGAACTCCAGTACCTTGTCCATTTCCAGGATTGGGTCAAAGTCGTCGTACTCCGCAGATTAAATACTAATCCAGCTTTTGTTCTGTTCTACCTTGGAGTAATACCATCTTTATATCAAGAATGTCATGGGAATTGCACACCATCCTATGAATTCTTGATGTAGTAATACTCCTCGCCATCATTATTCATTCCTCGGTTCCGTGTTGTCGCAACCGGAATACCGACAAATGAATCGTGATGTGTGAAATCTATACTCCTAGCAAATCCATTGCTTAGTAGTTAAAGGACAATAACCTCACTCTTAGCATGTTGATTTTTGAATCATCACCCTAAGTATGATTGTGCTACCTAGTCCTTATTTCCGGTGCACTCTCCGATCAATGAGTTAGGATCTTGTCAAACCCTCGCTCTTTTGATCATATCATCTTGCCATGAAAAGCAAGATTGCTCTCGAGCTTAGTAACATAGCGGTGGTTCGTGATTTTCTGAATATCTTCTCGGAAGTATTACCAGGTTGTCACCTGACCGCTATGTTGAGTTCGTGATCAAGTTGGTTTCATATAAACCACCCCTTCTCCAAGAATCTGTGTTGCATACCCCTGAGCTAGTTGGTTAAGCTAAACAACAACTTGGAGAGTTGGAAGATAAAAGCTTGTCCGACTTAGCTCATTTTAGGGGATATCTTGTATGTATGTTGAAGAAAGATGATATCTTCATTGATTGATCCTCGTGGTCAATTGTTGGATCTATTGTCTGACCCCAAACCTTTGATTTGAGTATGGGCTATCCTCAAATTAAATCAGAACCAACGATGTTCGTAATGTTGTCTTACTCGTGGATTTTCCTCGAGCATACACCATTATGTCTTTTGGGTCTGACCAATACCATCACCTTGTTCACATAGTTATGGAATTCCATCTCCATGGGAATCTGGATGAATTGTTGTTGATCCCATCGACAATATCCTTATCTTCTCCATGATTTGTGTTGAACATCCAGCTAGTATTGGAAACTTTTATAAGCATTATCTTCATGACCCGCCCGTGAAGCATATGCTCGGATGTAAGAAGTGACTTCTTCTAATTCATGTGCATATGATGCAAGTTGCCGCCATGAATTCGAGAAAGCAAGTTGTTGCTTCCTTGGAATCATTCCAAATCAGTCATGCAAACGTGCGAAGTATTCTGTGGTCTGATAGACTGATCATCTTCATTCTATATGTATTCCTAGCACACCAAGCCACTGATTGATTTGTTCAAGGATAATAGGTTCTACGTGCTAGTCCTGAAGGTACCAGACGGATTTGTATAAGATTCTGTTATCCTCAACGATGGTTCCCAACCAGAACTCGGTAGTGTTTCATTGTAAGACTACTATGTGGTCATGCTTGTCTTGGACAACGTGTTCACATGTATGTAGCAGAACCAGCTCATGTTTTGGAGCTTGCTATCGTAGTTCATTTCCTGAGAATCACGCAACGTCTTCTCGTCGGTTTGTGTTGTAAACTTTCATTTTTCTTTCTAGACTCGATGAGTCTAGATTATTCTGACACCAACCAGATCTGAATCTCAGGCAGATATGATGGTTGGAACGTTTCCCAAGAATTATAATATTGGTCTCTTTGTAACCCGGTAAAGTGGATGCGTGGCCACCACACCCAGCCGGAAGACCTGTTATTGTAATATCTTGATTGAAGAAGTTGGCCACCTCTCCATAAGGACTTCCTAGGAATTATTCCCTATTTGTGTGCCTTGTGATTTTTGTGTTCCGAAGTCCGACCTTTACTTGATGTTCTAGATACCAGACCATTTCAATGAATGGGATACGCTAGTACATCAAGGAGAACATTAGAAGCGGAGTGCTAAATGTCTCTTGGTCGATCATCCAGATTTAGTTCCCTTGGCCCCGCTAAGGTGAAATCTGAGAAAGTGTTGTCTTCCTTTGTATCTGGATCGTCCATCGCTATTCATCATGGTAGTATGTTGTGTTGTCAGCACCCTTGACATGGATGTTGGTAAAACCTTGATGATTATGGAAATGCTCGAGTTCTTGAGAGCACACACAAGCGCTAGGTGTTATCATCGGCACTAACTGGGATTGCTCTCAGTTTCCTCGGTTATGCTATAACCATTCCAACAGTGGATTCACTCTCTACTGTTGAGCTTCTCCCTAGTTACTAAAATCATTCCTTGTGTTGTCTTCAACAAGGTAGTCCACATCATCCATTCTGGCCCGAGAATGTCTTTCTTTCAGACTCTTTCAAATGATCGATTGTGATTTGCCTTAGGCTGGTATAAAGAGTTTCAATGATCTCTGAATCAAAGATAATTCTTTTGCCACTTAAGGTAATAATCTACGAATCACCCTCCTCCAGGATGTCTCGCTGAGGTATCATGGCAACTCAACTCCTCGCTACGTTGACAACCGTTCACCACCCTCTTAAGGGTAAAATTGTTGTCTACCTAGTGAACCCTCGTCATCTGTTCCACTCCATCCCTCTAGATGTGTGCTTCATGTCTCAGCTTGAGAGATATTTCCATGTCTCAATCCATGAATTGATACTAAGTTGTTCGATCTTCGAGGAGATCGATCCTTCTAGAGTTTTCCCTTTCTTCTTGTCATCATGTTGAATGAAGATCTCGAAAGCAAAGACGTCAAGATCGAATTGAAGCAATGAATCAACATCTTCGAGGAATGCAATGGATCATGAAGATTGTGTCAGTTCCGTGTCCCCTCTGTCTTCTTACCTCACCGTCTTGAATCTCGGGACGAGATTCTTGTTTAGTGGGGGTGAGTTGTCACAGCCCCAGTTCAGCCCTTGCTTGACTTTGCTTGTTCATCATGCCATCATGTTTTGAATTCCAAAGAAATTTGAAATGGGGATTGTTGAAACCCTAGCACCAAATGAAATTTAACTAGGTTCAATAAAAATATTTTCAATAACCCAGAATGCCCTTTGGAAATGTTCATGATTTCTGTTAAAGGTGAAAACCTCTTCCAAAAATGATGAACATATTTATAGGCTATTCCTAGATTTTTGAATTAAACTATATAGTATTTGCATTTGGGCATTTAATTGCTAATAATATTTTAAATGCTCAAATAATCATAAACTAAAATGTTTACTGTTTGATATATTCTAAACAGTAGCCATGATTAGTTCCATGATTTTTGGATCGGTTTAAGCATTTTAAATAAAGTCACAAAGTTGCAGAATAATAGAAAAACAAAAAACAATAAAAGAGAGAGAGACTCACCCGGGCCACTTACCTGGCGCCACCCACCAGGCCCACCTGGCCAGCCCAGCCCAGCGCCGCTGCCAATCACCACCTACCTCTGCCAGTAGGCAGAGGAGGGACACCGCGATGCCGCCGCACTCGCCACGCCACCACCCTGCCTGTCTGCCGTCGCCCGCGCCAGCGCGACGCCTCGAAGAGCCTCTGCGGCACCGCCCCGACCTCGTGGACACCTCACACACGGCCCTGTCTCTCTCCCTCGCTCTCTCCCATGATGGCCGACGCTGCCGTAGCCGCACCGTCGCCATAGCCGTGCCCACCGTCTTCTCTGTGCCACGCCACCTTGTCAAGGAGCTCCGCCGCCCTCCTCTCCGTCGAGCAGCCTGAGCCCCGAGCGCTCGCGCGCTCTGCGTCGTCTTCCTCGAGCTCGACTTCACCGAGCACCGCCGCAGATCCCCTTCGCCGTCGCCGCCGCATCAGTTCGTCCCCGACCGCGCCGTTTGGTTCTACGTGACCACCGTGAGCTCAGCTACCTCTTCATCCTCTTCGTTCGCCTTCTCGTGAATCGTAGCGACTGCACGAAGCTCACCGCACGCGCCGCCGCCTGACCACGTCGCCGGCGTTGCTCCGGTGACCATTTGGTCACGGGCTTGTGCCCGTCACACCCCTCGCACCGCGTAGAGGCCGTAGGTGCTAGCACCACGCCTCCTAGGCCACCACAGCCCCGCGCACGAGCTGGCCGAGCTTCGGCCTCCGCCTGACCTCGTCGCCGGCGAAGCTCCGGCCACTCCCCGGCCAAGCCACCACCATGGCTGGGTGCGGGCAATCACCAGCTGCCCGTAGCTGCTCTCCGCGCAGCAAATGGGGCCCTGTGGGCGATTCCCGCAGCACGCCGCCGCATCTGGCCTCGCCGGCGGCTAAACACCGGCGGGTTGACCGCTCTGACCGGCGGGGTTTGACCCCGTCTACCCAGGGGTTTAACCCCTCTCTCTCACTAACGAGCGGGCCCAGGCCCCTGTTTAATTAGTTTTAGGTTTAATTAGTGTTAGTTAACTAGTTAATTAGATGATCCACTGACACGTGGGCCCCGCACTGCTGACAGCTTAGTTAGGGCTGATTTAGCACTAATTATCTCAGTTAGTTAACTGAGTCACTTACCAGTGGGTCCCACAGGTCAGGTTTGACCTGGCTGACCCAGTTGACCTGCTGACGTCACCCCGACGTCATGCTGACGCAATTAATCTTTTCTGAATTTATTTTTATACAGGAAATTCCAGAAAATAACCAAAACTTCTAAAAATCATAGAAAATCAACCGTAGCTCCAAATCAAACAAATTATATATGTAGAATGATCAGAAAAATCCAATCTATCCATCTGTACTAGTTTCATGCATGTCAGAACACTTCAATCTTGCTGTTTAGGTGAAAGAAGCTAATGCACTTATATCACTTATTATTTTGGGTGATCATTTGAATCCTTGGTTCAAATGGACTTAAACCTTTATGTCCCAAGTTGCATTAGACCTATCACACATCATATTGCCATGTCATAGCATGCATCATATTGTGCATTGCATTGATTGTGTTCTTTTCTGTGTTGCCGGTATTTGTCCCCTTTCGATAGACGTGGTTTCGACGATGAGATCGATGACACTGATGAAGAGCTATATTATCTTCGGAAGTGCCAGGCAAGCAAAACCCCCTTGTTCATTCCGATACAATCCCACTCTCTCGCTCCTGCTCTCTTTTACTGCATTAGGACAACAACGATTCATCTGTTACTTGCTGCGGTAGCTGAACCCTTTATCCTTTGCATGACCTGTCATTCCACAGTAAATAGTTGAAACCCACTAGCATGAGTAGGAGTTGTTTGAGCCGTGTTGTGCCTACTCATTCATGCTTGTTTGTCATGCCTGCTACTGCTTAGAGTTGAGTCGGGTCTGATTCATCGAGGATGAATCAGAGGTGTGTGAACATGTCCTACTGTGTGTGAGCTAAGTGTGTGAACACGATTTGGTAAAGGTAGCGGTGAGAGGCCATGTAGGAGTACATGGTGGGTTGTCTCATTGCAGCCGTCCTCATGAACTGAGTTCTGTGTTTGTGATCCATGATTCAGCTACTACCACGCATTGGGCCCGAAACCAATAGACCCTCTCGGCTTCTTAATCACCCTTGTCCTCTGTCCAGGAGTTGCAAGTAGTTTCTGGTGTTTGTAGTATGCTGGAGGCCGTGCGCAGTGCTGACCGTAGGGGTGGGCTGTGATGCGGTAGGCACGTGGCACGGTGTACCGGGCACCAGTTTGGTGTCTCGGGAACCCTGCTCACATCGTTTGGGGCTGTGAGCGAAACTTCGGCCGGATCTCCTCATGGATGGAACCGGAATAGGCGATAAACCTGGACTAGGGACTTGAGTGTTTAGGTAGGTCGTGGCCGACACCCTCATTGGGCTTCCGCTTGAAAGTTGCCGAGTACATGTCGTGTAAACGGTGGTAAGTGGTGAGAGCGTGTGTGAAGAAGTACACCCCTGCAGGGTTAACATCATCTATTCGAATAGCCGTGTCCGTGGTAAAGGACTTCTGGGTTGCCTATAACAGTTCATAGACAAGTGAAAGTGGATACTCTAAAATACGCAAGATAAGTGTGAGTGCTATGGATGGCGTTCTCGTAAGGAGACGGGAGCGGATCCATAGTGGTGTATTGATATGGTGAATATGTGGACTCGTGTGCGCCACCTCAAAAGAGTTACTTGCAGTCGTAGTTCAGGATAGCCACCGAGTCAAAGCTGGCTTGCTGCTGTTAAACTCCACCACCCCCTTTGTTGATAATGATGCATATGTAGTTAGTTCTGATGTAAGTCTTGCTGGGTACATTTGTACTCACGTTTGCCTATTTTATGTTTTTGTAGAGAGACTTCAGTCTCGCTAGTAGTTCCACATGGACTTCGACGTTTAGCTTGATACCTCAGCTACGATCTTGTGCCCTCGGCAGGATCTAGATGATAGTCAGGCTTCTCAGCCTTTTCCATTTGTAGATGTCTGTACTCAGACATGTTAGCTTCCGCTTGTGCTTTGACTTGTATGCTCTGAATGTTGGGTCGTGAGACCCATGTTTGTAATATCTCGCTCCTCGGAGCCTAATGAATACATACTTGAGTCGTAGAGTCATGTTGTGATGCCATGTTGTATTTGCACATATCGAGCATATTGTGTGTATGTTATTGAAATGCTTGGTATGTGTGGGATCTGACTATCTAGTTGTTTATCCTTAGTAGCCTCTCTTACCGGGAAATGTCTCCTAGTGTTTCCACTGAGCCATGGTAGCTTGCTACTGCTCTGGAACACTTAGGCTGGCCGGCATGTGTCCTTCTTCGTTCCTGTGTCTATCCCTTCGGGGAAATGTCACGCGATGAATACCGGAGTCCTGTTAGCCCGCTACAGCCTGGTTCACCGGAGTCCTGCTAGCCCAGTGCTACAGCCTGGATTCACTCGCTGATGACCGACACGTTCGATGTTGGGTCATGGATGCCTGTCCCTGTAAGTTTGTGCCACTTTGGGTTTACGACTAGCCATGTCAGCCCGGGCTCCTTATCATATGGATGCTAGCGACACTATCATATACGTGTGCCAAAAGGCGCAAACGGTCCCGGGCAAAGGTAAGGCGACACCCGTGGGGATACCGTGCGTGAGGCCGCAAAGTGATATGAGGTGTTACATGCTAGATCGATGTGGCATTGAGTCGGGGTCCTGACAGCTTTGGTATCAGAGCTTGACTGCCTGTAGGATTACCAAGCCAAACTGGTGGAAGTTGAGTCTAGAAATGCTTTAGTTATATGTAGGGGAATTGATTGTGGGAAGGGAACGTAAGGCTCTTTTACTCCTCATACCTCATGGCCTTCTGATCTGAGTCAACCTCTTCTTTTCTACGGGGATTAAGAAACTAGGCCTTCTCATCTATCTATCAGGATGACGTGTTACTAATCCATAGACTTATAGAATTGTTAGTTTCAAATCTCAGTTCAATTTTTACTACTTCCGTATGTTCATAGCTGGTCTCAGAACCTTGATATTGTGATATTAAGTGGTTATGCCACCATTTTTGTTGTATGTCTCCAAACTTTTTGAGCATTTACAGCCGTTATGCTGTCCGAGTCATCCCAGGTTTATAAATAGTCCGATGCATTTGCAAATCCTTTCTTTCCGTTCCCGATGTCCTTTATGGTCAGAATAAGCACACTAACCGGTGAGTTGAGGTATTCTATTGCCTCGACATATATGTTGGAATTATTATTATGACCCTAGGTGTCTTAGGGGATCATCTAGTAATCTAGCCATGATTTGTATCCCAGTGTGATGATTCTGGCCTTTATTCCCGAAAGCATCCCGTGATGCAATTTAGTTAGTAGGTATTCTACTCGTGGGTTTTGAACCCAATATTCACCCTTCTTACCTCATGTTGATAGTGTTTGCTCGTTCCTTTAGGATATTAGTAACCTTTGCATTAGTCCTCGAGGTCCGTGGTATTTCCTTCTTCCGAATACTATGAACCACTTACGGCAGATGTTTGTTGGATCAAAAGATCACAACAAGAGTACTCTCGAAGAGTTCTCCATTTTATATCGTGACTCTGCCAGTCCTACCTCTCTGCATGGATTGTCCGGAAGAAATATGTTGAACTCGTTCGACATTCTAATCCATGCGTCCACAACTCAGGAAATCATATGTTCTTTTGAGTTGTCCCTCTTAGTTGTGTCCTGACCCTCGTCTATCAATTGATAGTCAAGAGTAGTTGTGCACTCGAGCTCATCGATGCTTATTATTCTTGTGGTCCGTCAAGCCATTCTATTCCAGAATGACTAGGAGAAACGAACTCCAGTACCTTGTCCATTTCCAGGATTGGGTCAAAGTCGTCGTACTCCGCAGATTAAATACTAATCCAGCTTTTGTTCTGTTCTACCTTGGAGTAATACCATCTTTATATCAAGAATGTCATGGGAATTGCACACCATCCTATGAATTCTTGATGTAGTAATACTCCTCGCCATCATTATTCATTCCTCGGTTCCGTGTTGTCGCAACCGGAATACCGACAAATGAATCGTGATGTGTGGAATCTATACTCCTAGCAACTCCATTGCTTAGTAGTTAAAGGACAATAACCTCACTCTTAGCATGTTGATTTTTGAATCATCACCCTAAGTATGATTGTGCTACCTAGTCCTTATTTCCGGTGCACTCTCCGATCAATGAGTTAGGATCTTGTCAAACCCTCGCTCTTTTGATCATATCATCTTGCCATGAAAAGCAAGATTGCTCTCGAGCTTAGTAACATAGCGGTGGTTCGTGATTTTCCGAATATCTTCTCGGAAGTATTACCAGGTTGTCACCTGACCGCTATGTTGAGTTCGTGATCAAGTTGGTTTCATATAAACCACCCCTTCTCCAAGAATCTGTGTTGCATACCCCTGAGCTAGTTGGTTAAGCTAAACAACAACTTGGAGAGTTGGAAGATAAAAGCTTGTCCGACTTAGCTCATTTTAGGGGATATCTTGTATGTATGTTGAAGAAAGATGATATCTTCATTGATTGATCCTCGTGGTCAATTGTTGGATCTATTGTCTGACCCCAAACCTTTGATTTGAGTATGGGCTATCCTCAAATTAAATCAGAACCAACGATGTTCGTAATGTTGTCTTACTCGTGGATTTTCCTCGAGCATACACCATTATGTCTTTTGGGTCTGACCAATACCATCACCTTGTTCACATAGTTATGGAATTCCATCTCCATGGGAATCTGGATGAATTGTTGTTGATCCCATCGACAATATCCTTATCTTCTCCATGATTTGTGTTGAACATCCAGCTAGTATTGGAAACTTTTATAAGCATTATCTTCATGACCCGCCCGTGAAGCATATGCTCGGATGTAAGAAGTGACTTCTTCTAATTCATGTGCATATGATGCAAGTTGCCGCCATGAATTCGAGAAAGCAAGTTGTTGCTTCCTTGGAATCATTCCAAATCAGTCATGCAAACGTGCGAAGTATTCTGTGGTCTGATAGACTGATCATCTTCATTCTATATGTATTCCTAGCACACCAAGCCACTGATTGATTTGTTCAAGGATAATAGGTTCTACGTGCTAGTCCTGAAGGTACCAGACGGATTTGTATAAGATTCTGTTATCCTCAACGATGGTTCCCAACCAGAACTCGGTAGTGTTTCATTGTAAGACTACTATGTGGTCATGCTTGTCTTGGACAACGTGTTCACATGTATGTAGCAGAACCAGCTCATGTTTTGGAGCTTGCTATCGTAGTTCATTTCCTGAGAATCACGCAACGTCTTCTCGTCGGTTTGTGTTGTAAACTTTCATTTTTCTTTCTAGACTCGATGAGTCTAGATTATTCTGACACCAACCAGATCTGAATCTCAGGCAGATATGATGGTTGGAACGTTTCCCAAGAATTATAATATTGGTCTCTTTGTAACCCGGTAAAGTGGATGCGTGGCCACCACACCCAGCCGGAAGACCTGTTATTGTAATATCTTGATTGAAGAAGTTGGCCACCTCTCCATAAGGACTTCCTAGGAATTATTCCCTATTTGTGTGCCTTGTGATTTTTGTGTTCCGAAGTCCGACCTTTACTTGATGTTCTAGATACCAGACCATTTCAATGAATGGGATACGCTAGTACATCAAGGAGAACATTAGAAGCGGAGTGCTAAATGTCTCTTGGTCGATCATCCAGATTTAGTTCCCTTGGCCCCGCTAAGGTGAAATCTGAGAAAGTGTTGTCTTCCTTTGTATCTGGATCGTCCATCGCTATTCATCATGGTAGTATGTTGTGTTGTCAGCACCCTTGACATGGATGTTGGTAAAACCTTGATGATTATGGAAATGCTCGAGTTCTTGAGAGCACACACAAGCGCTAGGTGTTATCATCGGCACTAACTGGGATTGCTCTCAGTTTCCTCGGTTATGCTATAACCATTCCAACAGTGGATTCACTCTCTACTGTTGAGCTTCTCCCCAGTTACTAAAATCATTCCTTGTGTTGTCTTCAACAAGGTAGTCCACATCATCCATTCTGGCCCGAGAATGTCTTTCTTTCAGACTCTTTCAAATGATCGATTGTGATTTGCCTTAGGCTGGTATAAAGAGTTTCAATGATCTCTGAATCAAAGATAATTCTTTTGCCACTTAAGGTAATAATCTACGAATCACCCTCCTCCAGGATGTCTCGCTGAGGTATCATGGCAACTCAACTCCTCGCTACGTTGACAACCGTTCACCACCCTCTTAAGGGTAAAATTGTTGTCTACCTAGTGAACCCTCGTCATCTGTTCCACTCCATCCCTCTAGATGTGTGCTTCATGTCTCAGCTTGAGAGATATTTCCATGTCTCAATCCATGAATTGATACTAAGTTGTTCGATCTTCGAGGAGATCGATCCTTCTAGAGTTTTCCCTTTCTTCTTGTCATCATGTTGAATGAAGATCTCGAAAGCAAAGACGTCAAGATCGAATTGAAGCAATGAATCAACATCTTCGAGGAATGCAATGGATCATGAAGATTGTGTCAGTTCCGTGTCCCCTCTGTCTTCTTACCTCACCGTCTTGAATCTCGGGACGAGATTCTTGTTTAGTGGGGGTGAGTTGTCACAGCCCCAGTTCAGCCCTTGCTTGACTTTGCTTGTTCATCATGCCATCATGTTTTGAATTCCAAAGAAATTTGAAATGGGGATTGTTGAAACCCTAGCACCAAATGAAATTTAACTAGGTTCAATAAAAATATTTTCAATAACCCAGAATGCCCTTTGGAAATGTTCATGATTTCTGTTAAAGGTGAAAACCTCTTCCAAAAATGATGAACATATTTATAGGCTATTCCTGGATTTTTGAATTAAACTATATAGTATTTGCATTTGGGCATTTAATTGCTAATAATATTTTAAATGCTCAAATAATCATAAACTAAAATGTTTACTATTTGATATATTCTAAACAGTAGCCATGATTAGTTCCATGATTTTTGGATCGGTTTAAGCATTTTAAATAAAGTCACAAAGTTGCAGAATAATAGAAAAACAAAAAACAATAAAAGAGAGAGAGACTCACCCGGGCCACTTACCTGGCGCCACCCACCAGGCCCACCTGGCCGGCCCAGCCCAGTGCCGCTGCCAGTCACCACCTACCTCTGCCAGTAGGCAGAGGAGGGACACCGCGATGCCGCCGCACTCGCCACGCCACCACCCTGCCTGTCTGCCGTCGCCCGCGCCAGCGCGACGCCTCGAAGCGCCTCTGCGGCACCGCCCCGACCTCGTGGACACCTCACACACGGCCCTATCTCTCTCCCTCGCTCTCTCCCATGATGGCCGACGCTGCCGTAGCCGCACCGTCGCCATAGCCGTGCCCACCGTCTTCTCTGTGCCACGCCACCTTGTCAAGGAGCTCCGCCGCCCTCCTCTCCGTCGAGAAGCCTGAGCCCCGAGCGCTCGCGCGCTCTGCTTCGTCTTCCTCGAGCTCGACTTCACCGAGCACCGCCGCAGATCCCCTTCGCCGTCGCCGCCGCATCAGTTCATCCCTGACCGCGCCGTTTGGTTCTACGTGACCGCCGTGAGCTCAGCTACCTCTTCATCCTCTCTGTTCGCCTTCTCGTGAATCGTAGCGACTGCACGAAGCTCACCGCACGCGCCGCCGCCTGACCACGTCGCCGGCGTTGCTCCGGTGACCATTTGGTCACGGGCTTGTGCCCATCACACCCCTCGCACCGCGTAGAGGCCGTAGGTGCTAGCACCACGCCTCCTAGGCCACCGCAGCCCCGCGCACGAGCTGGCCGAGCTTCAGCCTCCGCCTGACCTCGTCGCCGGCGAAGCTCCGGCCACTCCCCGGCCAAGCCACCACCATGGCTGGGTGCGAGCGATCACCAGCTGCCCATAGCTGCTCTCCGCGCAGCAAATTGGGCCCTGTGGGCGATTCCCGCAGCACGCCGACGCGTCTGGCCTCGCCGGCGGCTAAACGCCGGCGGGTTGACCGCTCTGACCGGCGGGGTTTGACCCCGTCTACCCAGGGGTTTGACCCCTCTCTCTCACTGACGAGCGGGCCCAGGCCCCTGTTTAATTAGTTTTAGGTTTAATTAGTGTTAGTTAACTAGTTAATTAGATGATCCACTGACACGCGGGCCCCGCACTGCTGACAGCTTAGTTAGGGCTGATTTAGCACTAATTATCTCAGTTAGTTAACTGAGTCACTTACCAGTGGGTCCCACAGGTCAGGTTTGACCTGGCCGACCCAGTTGACCTGCTGACGTCACCCCGACATCATGCTGACGCAATTAATCTTTTCTGAATTTATTTTTATACAGGAAATTCCAGAAAATAACCAAAACTTCTAAAAATCATAGAAAATCAACCGTAGCTCCAAATCAAACAAATTATATATGTAGAATGATCAGAAAAATCCAATCTATCCATCTGTACTAGTTTCATGCATGTCAGAACACTTCAATCTTGCTGTTTAGGTGAAAGAAGCTAATGCACTTATATCACTTATTATTTTGGGTGATCATTTGAATCCTTGGTTCAAATGGACTCAAACCTTTATGTCCCAAGTTGCATTAGACCTATCACACATCATATTGCCGTGTCATAGCATGCATCATATTGTGCATTGCATTGATTGTGTTCTTTTCTGTGTTGCCGGTATTTGTCCCCTTTCGATAGACGTGGTTTCGACGATGAGATCGATGACACTGATGAAGAGCTATATTATCTTCGGAAGTGCCAGGCAAGCAAAACCCCCTTGTTCATTCCGATACAATCCCACTCTCTCGCTCCTGCTCTCTTTTACTGCATTAGGACAACAACGATTCATCTGTTACTTGCTGCGGTAGCTGAACCCTTTATCCTTTGCATGACCTGTCATTCCACAGTAAATAGTTGAAACCCACTAGCATGAGTAGGAGTTGTTTGAGCCCTGTTGTGCCTACTCATTCATGCTTGTTTGTCATGCCTGCTACTGCTTAGAGTTGAGTCGGGTCTGATTCATCGAGGATGAATCAGAGGTGTGTGAACATGTCCTACTGTGTGTGAGCTAAGTGTGTGAACACGATTTGGTAAAGGTAGCGGTGAGAGGCCATGTAGGAGTACATGGTGGGTTGTCTCATTGCAGCCGTCCTCAGGAACTGAGTTCTGTGTTTGTGATCCATGATTCAGCTACTACCACGCATTGGGCCCGAAACCAATAGACCCTCTCGGCTTCTTAATCACCCTTGTCCTCTGTCCAGGAGTTGCAAGTAGTTTCTGGTGTTTGTAGTATGCTGGAGGCCGTGCGCAGTGCTGACCGTAGGGGTGGGCTGTGATGCGGTAGGCACGTGGCACGGTGTACCAGGCGCCCGTTTGGTGTCTCGGGAACCCTGCTCACATCGTTTGGGGCTGTGAGCGAAACTTCGGCCGGATCTCCTCATGGATGGAACCCGAATAGGCGATAAACCTAGACTAGGGACTTGAGTGTTTAGGTAGGTCGTGGCCGACACCCTCATTGGGCTTCCGCTTGAAGGTTGCCGAGTACATGTCGTGTAAACGGTGGTAAGTGGTGAGAGCGTGTGTGAAGAAGTACACCCCTGCAGGGTTAACATCATCTATTCGAATAGCCGTGTCCGCGGTAAAGGACTTCTGGGTTGCCTATAACAGTTCATAGACAAGTGAAAGTGGATACTCTAAAATACGCAAGATAAGTGTGAGTGCTATGGGTGGCGTTCTCGTAGGGAGACGGGAGCGGATCCATAGTGGTGTATTGATATGGTGAATATGTGGACTCGTGTGCGCCACCTCAAAAGAGTTACTTGCAGTCGTAGTTCAGGATAGCCACCGAGTCAAAGCTGGCTTGCTGCTGTTAAACTCCACCACCCCCTTTGTTGATAATGATGCATATGTAGTTAGTTCTGATGTAAGTCTTGCTGGGTACATTTGTACTCACGTTTGCCTATTTTATGTTTTTGCAGAGAGACTTCAGTCTCGCTAGTAGTTCCACGTGGACTTCGACGTTTAGCTTGATACCTCAGCTACGATCTTGTGCCCTCGGCAGGATCTAGATGATAGTCAGGCTTCTCAGCCTTTTCCATTTGTAGATGTCTGTACTCAGACATGTTAGCTTCCGCTTGTGCTTTGACTTGTATGCTCTGAATGTTGGGTCGTGAGACCCATGTTTGTAATATCTCGCTCCTCGGAGCCTAATGAATACATACTTGAGTCGTAGAGTCATGTTGTGATGCCATGTTGTATTTGCACATATCGAGCATATTGTGTGTATGTTATTGAAATGCTTGGTATGTGTGGGATCTGACTATCTAGTTGTTTATCCTTAGTATCCTCTCTTACCGGGAAATGTCTCCTAGTGTTTCCACTGAGCCATGGTAGCTTGCTACTGCTCCGGAACACTTAGGCTGGCCGGCATGTGTCCTTCTTCGTTCCTGTGTCTGTCCCTTCGGGGAAATGTCACGCGATGAATACCGGAGTCCTGTTAGCCCGCTACAGCCCGGTTCACCGGAGTCCTGCTAGCCCAGTGCTACAGCCTGGATTCACTCGCTGATGACCGACACGTTCGATGTTGGGTCATGGATGCCTGTCCCTGTAAGTTTGTGCCACTTTGGGTTTACGACTAGCCATGTCAGCCCGGACTCCTTATCATATGGATGCTAGCGACACTATCATATACGTGTGCCAAAAGGCGCAAACGGTCCCAGGCAAAGGTAAGGCGACACCCGTGGGGATACCGTGCGTGAGGCCGCAAAGTGATATGAGGTGTTACATGCTAGATTGATGTGGCATTGAGTCGGGGTCCTGACAGCACGATTGGTTCGCTTTGTTCGCTGAGCTGGACAATTTTTTTCCCAGATCGTCGTTCTGCTAACCTTTGATCACTGATAGTACTTCCCGACCGCTCCGCTTCGATATATGACCTTTGAATAATGCGATCATAGTTGGATTGCGGCGGAGAAGGTGGTGGTCGCTTCAGGGCATCGATACAGCGCTTCCCTTTCACTGGATCTATCTTCTCCTCCGGAGGTGGATGTTTCTTTGCTTTCACTGCTTCAAAGTAGTCCCTCGCTTCGGCTTTCACGATCTTCGTGTTTTCCTCAATGGTCCTCTCGTATGGTAATTTCTCTAGAGGCTTGAGAGATGTACCAAATCTGTATTACCTCCCGCCTCTGGCTATACTGCTAGACGCCGGAGCAGACGGAGCGGGTGCGGTTGTCTTCTTTCCTTGCTTACGAGGCGTACGAGAAGGACTACGATAGCGGGTCTCTTCTACCCTTGCTGACTAGGCGGAGAAGGAGGAGGCTGGCTGCTCGGGCGCGCCGGCGCAGGCAGAGAAGGAGGCGGAGTGCCGCCACGCGCCGGAGAAGGAGGCGGAGTGCCCTGATCACTCACCGGAGGAGGAGGCGGAGTGCCTTGACTCGTCGGAGTATGAGGAGGCGGAGGCGTCCAGTTTCGGAAGGTTGATGAGCTCCTTCCGCCATAGGCATGGAGTCTTCAGAGCAGAACCCAGCCGAGTCTCCCCTTCACCGGTAGGGTGGTCAAGCTGGAGTTCCTCAAACTCTCTGTTATTTCATCCACCGTCACCCTAGCATATCCTTCTGGAATTGGACGGCAGTGAAAAGTTGCGCCGGGTTCAGGAGGTCAAACAGAGCCGACAGCCGCCTTGACTTTGAAGTTCTGCCATTGCGCCATAAGGTGGCAATGTTGAGATCCGTGATAGCATCCACGGGGTAGCTAGCATGAGCCGTGAAGACAGGCTCTAGCTGAAGCACCTCGGTGGAAGCCACACTGCTTCTCCGCTGAGATGGCGGGATAGCTTCGGGGGTAGCTTCGGCAGGTCGCTTGCTTTGAACTGCTTCTCGTTCCTCTAGCACTTGTACCATTGCATGCAGCTTCTGCAGTTGGGTATGCTCCACTTCCTTCATCCTCTCTTGGCATTTGTAACCGTCTGCGTCCGAAAACCCAGCCTTCCACGGAACGGAGCCTGGCATGCCTCGTGTCCGTCCAGGGTGCTCAGGATTCCCGAGGGCCATTGTGAGCTCGTCGTTCTCTCTGTCTGGAAGGAAAGTCCCTTCCTACGCTGCGGCGATATAGTCCCGAAGCTTCGTGATGGGTATTTGCAGCTGCTCCTTCGTCCAAACGCACTTCCCTATTACAGGGTCCAAGGTTCCGCCAACCCCGAAGAACCAAGTTCGGCAACGGTCTGGCCAGTTCAATGTCTCTGGTTCGAGCCCTTTATCAAGCATGTCATTCTCAGCCTTGGCCCACAACGGCCGGTCTTTGAGGTAGCCACCTGACCCTGTGCGATGGTGATGCTCCTTCTTCGCATCATTTATCTTGTTTGTCGCTGACATATTCTCACTCTTATCCAATGTCTTGTGGGCTACAAATGCGTCCCAGTGTTCTCTGGTCTTCTCATACCGGTCGGTGAATTCTGGTGTCTTTTCTTTGTCGACAAATGTTGTTTTCAGCTCATTCTTCCACCTCCTGAATACTGCCATCTTCTTAAGAGCATAAGACTTGATCAATGGCTCTTTAACTGGCTTCTCCGTATCCTCCTCTGGCGGCAGGGTGAAATTTTCCTTCAGCGCGGCTCAAAGATCATCTTTCTGCCTATCATTGACATAAGACACCTCAGGGTCTTCCTTCTTAGGCTTCAACCATTGGTGGATGCTGGTCGGGATCATGTCCCTAACAAGAACCCCGCACTAAGAAGAAAATGCTTCCTTGGTCCGGATGGGTTCAATCGGTTGGCCATCGCGCGCGATTGCTGTGGTCATGAGCCTTTCATCCGAGCGCAACTTTTTCTTCGGGCCTCCTCTCTTTACCGAAGTTGTGCTCGATCTGGAGGGCTAGAAAAAAGAAGAAAGACGAGAGTTAATGTGTGTACATACCAAAACATGAATGCATCAATTAGCTAGTCAGCACAGGCTTAATTAATATATATACCTGGCCGGACTCTGTTCGGTCACCGGAGCCGTCATCATGGTCTCCTTCTTGCACCGGCATTCGGTCACCGGAGACATCACAATCATGTCCTTCCTCCTCCATTGTTCGATAACCGTAGCCTACTTCACCCTCTCCTTCCAGACCATCGATTTCGTTGAGATACGACATGACATCAGCTCCGGTTGTGATTATGTCCCCCAACACCTGTTCTGCTTCCTTGTCTCAGCCGTGCTCCGTAGTTTCTGCAAATATTACAACATGGCAATTATTATACAAACATGACAGATGGATATATTAGTGGCAAACGTAGACCTAGCTAGCTAATCACAACAAGGAATCATATTAATTAGTGGCCTCGACGCGTCTCTAGGGTTTGGGGTGGCCTCGGCAATGCTTCAAGGGTTCGGGGTGGCCTAGACGACAACACTCTTTTAACTTGGTAAATTTGGGTGGCCTCGGCAACGCTTCTAGGGTTTGGATAAACTTGTGCACATTGTCAGACCCTCGACCCTCGACCGCTCGGTGATCCATGACCCTCTACGTACCCTATTTCCCGACCCTCGACCCCCCATGTCACGTTTGCATAGTGTCAAAGGATTCAACAAAACCATGTCTTCATCATTAGGCGAAAGTAACAGGCGCATGATGGTACGAAGCTCTCCAAAGTTATTTTGGAACGGAGTCCCAGATAGGATAATTCGCTTTTTGGTACAAAGTTCAGCAAGAGCCTTCCGAATATCGCTATTTGGAAGGCCTTTGCTGAAATTCGTACCAAAAGCCGGATTATCCTATCCGGGACTACTTTTCAAAATAACTTTGGATAACTTCGTACCATCATGCCCCGGTTACTTCCGGCTAATGATGAAGCAATGGATTTCTTCAATACTTTGACACTAGGCAACCTCTCGACTCCTCAGCGATCCTCGACCCTCGACCCCTCGACGACCCTCGACCCTCGAACCCTCAGCCCCTCGACGACCCTCGACCCCTTGACACTTGAACCCTCGGCCCCTCGACGACACTCGAACCCTCGCCCTCGACCCCTCGATCCCTCCCCCCTCATGTCGAAGTTATCGGGGAAGGGGTATATCGACCCCCCCTCATGTCGAAGTTATCGGGGAGGGAGTATATCAAAGAAAAGAAAAGAAGAAAAAAAGAGAGGAGAATGCTATTTTTTCTTCTTCTCCTCTATTCCTTTCTTCTCTCTTTTTTTTTCTTCTTTTTCCCTCTTCTTATTTACTTCTCGGGGAGGGGCTATATCAACAACAACATACATATGGGGGAGGGGCTATATCGACACGACATACATATAGCCACATACATATAATTTTTTTATGAACATCCATACATACATATAGCCACATACATATATATGGCTATGAAAAATGCTATGAAAAAAAATTCTTCATATAAGAAAATGCTATGAACAAAACAATTAATACATATATCAACATCCATACATATATAGCCACATACATACATACATACATACATACATACATACATACATACATATACATTATATATATATGAACAAAACAATTTTCATCCTAAAAAATATCAACATATAAAAAAACAGAGCCGGGGCGGCGGCTCACAGCGGGGGCGTCGATGGCATGTCGACGGCAACGGTTGGGGGGCGGCGATGGCACGACGAGGGCGACGACGGGGGCGGCGATGTGGCACGGCGATGACAGGGGCGCGCCGGGGCAGGGGCGCTCGTGGCCGGGCGCGCTCGGGGGCGGGGTAGTAGGCCGACGGGGGCAGGGGTGCGGGGTCGGGGACGGCGACGGCGATGACGGGGCACGTACACGGGCAAGGCGGCGGTGGGGGCGGGCCGGGGCACAGGGGCGCTAGAGGCCGGGCCAAGGAAGGGGCACAGGCTCGGGGAAGACGATGGTGATGATGGGCACATGCTACGGCAACGGTGACGGCAGGGGCGGCGGACGGCGTCGGGGCATTTACTGACTTCATTTGTTATTTTTCATGCATTTACTGATTTTTTTGAGCTATAAGACCCTGAAATCCAAAAGCATTTCAAATAAACTCTGAAATGGTTGGAACTTGGCATGGTATCATCATTTCACCCACATAGCATGTGCAAAAAAGTTGAGAGGGTTACGGCAAAAACTAGATGCACTTCGTGTATAAAACGAACAATCTCTTTCGAAGTGTTAGAGTTTCATATGGAAACTCATCTGTTACAAAGGAATTTCATTTTTTTGAACTTATTTGAACTCCAGACTTTTTGTGTGTTCAAAATTCACCATTCAAAGCCACATCATCAATTTTGAACCCTTTCTGAGTTCATTTGTTATTTTTATGCATTTACTGATTTTTTTTGAGCTATAAGACCCTGAAATTGAAAAGCATTTCAAATGAACTCTAAAAAGGTTGAAAGTTGGCATGGTATCATCATTTCACCCACATAGCATGTGCAAAAAAGTTGAGAGGGTTACGGCAAAAACTGGATGCACTTCGTGTACAAAACGGACAATCTCTTTCGAAGTATCAGGGTTTCAGACAAAAACTCATCTGTTACAAAAGGCATTTTATTTCTTCACATGTAACTGCAGTGATATTCTAGATCAAAGGCATCATCATAATAGTTGTGGAGAGAAAGTCTTCACCTTTTCTTCGCTTGTGTCCTTTCCTTATTGCTCCGCCCATGGATAATCTTCATTGTTTAACAGGGTGCTTGGGTCAGCCTTGACTTTGAAGGGAGGAATTTCATGAAACTTTTCATAATCTTCAGACATGTCTGTCTTGACCTCCACTCCCACGATGTCTCTTTTTCCTGAAAGAACTATGTGGCGTTTTGGCTCATCGTATGATGTATTCGCTTCATTATATTTTCTTTTTCTTGGTTTGGCAGACATGTCCTTCACATAGAAAACCTGCGCCACATCATTGGCTAGGACGAACGGTTCGTCAGTGTACCCAAGATTGTTCAGATCCCCTGTTGTCATTCTGTACTGTGGGTCTATCTGTACCCCGCCTCCTGTCAGATTGACCCATTTGCACATAAACAAAGGGACCTTAAAATCATGTCCGTGGTCAAGTTCCCATATGTCCACTATGTAACCATAATATGTGTCCTTTCCCCTCTTGGTCGCTGTATCAAAGCAGACACCGCTGTTTTGGTTGGTGCTCTTTTGATCTTGTGCGATCGTGTAAAATGTATTCCCATTTATCTCGTATCCTTTGTAAGTCAATACAGTCGAAGATGGTCCCCTGGACAATGAGTACAACTCATCACAAACCGTGTTGTAACCTCTGAGACATGTTTCCAACCAACTGCTGAAAGTCCTGATGTGTTCACAGTAATCCAGTCGTCACACTGCTCCGGGTGTTTGGAGCGCAGACTGTTCTTGTGTTCATCGACATACGGGTCCACCAAGGTAGAGTTCTGTAGAACTATGTAATGTGCTTGAGACCAAGAATGCCCGTCCCTGCATATTATTGAGTCCCCTCCAAGCATGCCTTTTCCAGTAAGTCTTCCCTCATACCGCGATTTAGGGAGACCTATCTTCTTAAGGCCAGGAATGAAGTCAACACAAAACCCACTGACATCCTCTGCTTGATGGCCCATGGAGATGCTTCCTTCTGGCCTAGCGCGGTTACGGACATATTTCTTTAGGACTCCCATTAACCTCTCAAAGGGGAACATATTGTGTATAAATACGGTGTCCAGAATGACAATCTCGTCAACTAGATGAACTAGGACGTGCGTCATGATATTGAAGAAGGATGGTGGGAACACCAGCTCAAAACTGACAAGATATTGCACCACATCACTCCTTAGCCTTGGTATGATTTCTGAATCGATCACCTTCTTAGAGATTGCATTGAGGAATGCACATAGCTTCATAATGGCTAATCGGACGTTTTCCGATAGAAGCCCCCTCAATGCAACCGGAAGAAGTTGCATCATAATCACATGACAGTCATGAGATTTAGGTTCTGGAACTTTTTCTCTGACATATTTGTTATTCCCTTTATATTTGACGAGAAGTCAGACGGGACCTTCATACTGAGCAGGCATTCAAAGAAGATTTCCTTCTCTTCTTTGGTAAGAGCGTAGCTGGCAGGACCTTCATACTGCTTTGGAGCCATGCCGTCTTTTTCGTGCAAACGTTGCAGGTCCTCCCGTGCCTCTGGTGTATCTTTTGTCTTCCCATACACGCCCAAGAGGCCTACCAGGTTCACGCAAAGGTTCTTCATCACGTGCATCACGTCGATTGAAGAGCGAACCTCTATGTATTTTCAGTAGGGTAGGTCCCAAAATATAGATTTCTTCTTCCACATGGTTGCGCGTCCCTCAGCATCATTCGGAACAGATAGTCCGCCGGGACCCTTTCCAAAGATTACATGTAAATCATTGACCATAGCAAGTACGTGATCACCGGTACGCATGGCGGGCTTCTTCCGGTGATCTGCCTCGCCTTTGAAATGCTTGCCTTTCTTTTGACATTAATGGTTGGTCGGAAAAAATCAACGATGGCCCAGGTACACATTTTTCCTGCATTTGTCCAGGTATATACTTTCGGTGTCAGCTACACAGTGCATGCATGCGTTGTATCCCTTGTTTGTCTGTCCTGAAAGGTTACTGATTGCGGGCCAATCATTGATGGTTACAAACAGCAACGCGTGCAGGTTAAATTCCTCCTATTTGTGCTCATCCCACACACGTACACTGTTTCCATTCTACAGCTGTAAAAGTTCTTCAACTAATGGCCTTAGGTACACATCAATGTCGTTGCCAGGTTGCTTAGGGCCTTGAATGAGAATTGGCATCATAATGAACTTCCGCTTCATGCACATCCAAGGAGGAAGGTTATACATACATAGAGTCACGGGCCAGGTGCTGTGATTGCTGCTCTGCTCCCCGAAAGGATTAATGCCATCCGCGCTTAAACCAAACCATATGTTCCTTGAGTCACCTGCAAACTCAGCCCAGTACTTTCTCTCAATTTTTCTCCACTGCGACCCATCAGCGGGTGCTCTCAACTTCCCGTCTTTCTTACGGTCCTCTCTGTGCCATCGCATCAACTTGGCATGCTCTTCGTTTCTGAATAGATGTTTCAACCGTGGTATTATAGGAGCATACCACATCACCTTTGCAGGAACCCTCTTCCTGGGGGGCTCACTGTCAACATCACCAGGGTCATCTCGTCTGATCTTATACCACAATGCACTGCATACCGGGCATGCGTTCAAATCTTCGTACGGACCGTGGTAGAGGATGCAGTCATTAGGGCATGCATATATCTTCTGCACCTCCAATCCTAGAGGGCATACGACCTTCTTTGCTGCGTACGTACTGTCGGGCAATTCATTATCATTTGGAAGCTTCTTCTTCAATATTTTCAGTAGTTTCTCAAATTCTTTGTCAGGCACAACATTCTCTACCTTCCACTGCAGCAATTCCAGTACTGTACCGATCTTTGTGTTGCCATCTTCGCAATGGGGTACAACCCTTTTTTGTGATCCTCTAACATGCGATCGAACTTCCGCTTCTCCTTTTGACTTTCGCATTGTGTCCTTGCATCAACAATGACCCGACGGAGATAATCATCATCGGGCACATCGTCTGGTTCCTCTTGATCTTCAGCAGCTTCCCCCGTTGCAGCATTACCGTATTTAGGGTGCACATAGTTGTCATCGTCCTCTTCTTCTTCGTTGTCTTCCATCATAACCCCTATTTCTCTATGCTTCGTCCAAACATTATAGTGTGACATGAAACCCTTATAAAGCAGGTGGATGTGAAGGATTTTCCAGTCAGAGTAAGACTTCGTATTCCCATAATTAGGGCATGGACAACACATAAAACCATTCTGCTTGTTTGCCTCAACCACTTTGAGAAAATTACGCACGCCCTTAATGTACTCGGAGGTGTGTCTGTCACCGTACATCGATTGCCGGTTCATCTCCGTGCATTATATATAATTATGTGTGTTAAAAACCATTACAGATTCACATGGATAGATAAGTGACCAAATTAATAAATTAATAGAAGTTCATCATCACATTAAAACCAAAGTATATACATAGTTCTCATATAGCTCTCCAGAGCATCTAATTAAACCTTACATTGAAACTATGTAAAACCTTTCAATGCAACAACAAATGCGATCATAATCACAACCAAGGTAACAATTGATCCAACGGCATAATGATACCAAGCCTCGATATGAATGGCATATTTTCTAATCTTTCTAATCTTGAACCGCATTGCATCCATCTTGATCTTGTGATCATCGACGACATCCGCAACATGCAACTCCAATATCATCTTCTCCTCCTCAATTTTTTCCTTTTTTCCTTTAAGTAATTGTTTTCTTCTTCAACTAAATTAAACCTCTCGACAATAAGGTCGGTTGGAATTTCCGGTTCACATACCTCCTAGATAAATAAAATCTATGTCACGTTGGTCGGCATAATTGTCATAAACAATAAATGAACCAAATAGTTATAAAAGATAATATGTACCACATCCGAATCATAGACAGGACGAGGGCCGACGGGGGCAGATACCAAAACCATCGCACTATATAATAACAAGCAATAATAAAAGTAAGAAAATTAGACAAGTATCTATCTAAAGTAAGAATTTTTTCTTTTAGAAAGAAGATAAGAATAAGAGGCTCACCACGGTGGTGCTGGCACGAGATTGGCGCGGGCGATCGACGGCGGTGAAGACGGGGACGTGACGTGACAGACCGCTAAACCTAGACAAATCTCGGGGAAAATGGAGCTCGGAGGACGAGTTTCGAGAGGAGAAAGCTTAACTAGTGTGGCTCGGGCATTTCATCGAACACCTCATGTGCATAGGATCAGGTGAGCTAGAGCACCACAAAGCTCTCCCCTCGTCGGCCAGAAAAAACAGAGCAGCGTGGAGTGCTCTGCCGCGGTGATGCACTACTAGGGAAAACCTTATACACAGAAATTTAGCAACAGCGCGGGTCAAAAAAGCGCGCTAGTGCTATATAGCAGTAGCGATCTAAGAAAAACCGCGTCACCGAATGACAATCTCGTCAACTAGATGAACTAGGACGTGCGTCATGATATTGAAGAAGGATGGTGGGAACACCAGCTCAAAACTGACAAGATATTGCACCACATCACTCCTTAGCCTTGGTATGATTTCTGAATCGATCACCTTCTTAGAGATTGCATTGAGGAATGCACATAGCTTCATAATGGCTAATCGGACGTTTTCCGATAGAAGCCCCCTCAATGCAACCGGAAGAAGTTGCATCATAATCACATGACAGTCATGAGATTTAGGTTCTGGAACTTTTTCTCTGACATATTTGTTATTCCCTTTATATTTGACGAGAAGTCAGACGGGACCTTCATACTGAGCAGGCATTCAAAGAAGATTTCCTTCTCTTCTTTGGTAAGAGCGTAGCTGGCAGGACCTTCATACTGCTTTGGAGCCATGCCGTCTTTTTCGTGCAAACGTTGCAGGTCCTCCCGTGCCTCTGGTGTATCTTTTGTCTTCCCATACACGCCCAAGAGGCCTACCAGGTTCACGCAAAGGTTCTTCATCACGTGCATCACGTCGATTGAAGAGCGAACCTCTATGTATTTTCAGTAGGGTAGGTCCCAAAATATAGATTTCTTCTTCCACATGGTTGCGCGTCCCTCAGCATCATTCGGAACAGATAGTCCGCCGGGACCCTTTCCAAAGATTACATGTAAATCATTGACCATAGCAAGTACGTGATCACCGGTACGCATGGCGGGCTTCTTCCGGTGATCTGCCTCGCCTTTGAAATGCTTGCCTTTCTTTTGACATTAATGGTTGGTCGGAAAAAATCAACGATGGCCCAGGTACACATTTTTCCTGCATTTGTCCAGGTATATACTTTCGGTGTCAGCTACACAGTGCATGCATGCGTTGTATCCCTTGTTTGTCTGTCCTGAAAGGTTACTGATTGCGGGCCAATCATTGATGGTTACAAACAGCAACGCGTGCAGGTTAAATTCCTCCTATTTGTGCTCATCCCACACACGTACACTGTTTCCATTCTACAGCTGTAAAAGTTCTTCAACTAATGGCCTTAGGTACACATCAATGTCGTTGCCAGGTTGCTTAGGGCCTTGAATGAGAATTGGCATCATAATGAACTTCCGCTTCATGCACATCCAAGGAGGAAGGTTATACATACATAGAGTCACGGGCCAGGTGCTGTGATTGCTGCTCTGCTCCCCGAAAGGATTAATGCCATCCGCGCTTAAACCAAACCATATGTTCCTTGAGTCACCTGCAAACTCAGCCCAGTACTTTCTCTCAATTTTTCTCCACTGCGACCCATCAGCGGGTGCTCTCAACTTCCCGTCTTTCTTACGGTCCTCTCTGTGCCATCGCATCAACTTGGCATGCTCTTCGTTTCTGAATAGATGTTTCAACCGTGGTATTATAGGAGCATACCACATCACCTTTGCAGGAACCCTCTTCCTGGGGGGCTCACTGTCAACATCACCAGGGTCATCTCGTCTGATCTTATACCACAATGCACTGCATACCGGGCATGCGTTCAAATCTTCGTACGGACCGTGGTAGAGGATGCAGTCATTAGGGCATGCATATATCTTCTGCACCTCCAATCCTAGAGGGCATACGACCTTCTTTGCTGCGTACGTACTGTCGGGCAATTCATTATCATTTGGAAGCTTCTTCTTCAATATTTTCAGTAGTTTCTCAAATTCTTTGTCAGGCACAACATTCTCTACCTTCCACTGCAGCAATTCCAGTACTGTACCGATCTTTGTGTTGCCATCTTCGCAATGGGGTACAACCCTTTTTTGTGATCCTCTAACATGCGATCGAACTTCCGCTTCTCCTTTTGACTTTCGCATTGTGTCCTTGCATCAACAATGACCCGACGGAGATAATCATCATCGGGCACATCGTCTGGTTCCTCTTGATCTTCAGCAGCTTCCCCCGTTGCAGCATTACCGTATTTAGGGTGCACATAGTTGTCATCGTCCTCTTCTTCTTCGTTGTCTTCCATCATAACCCCTATTTCTCTATGCTTCGTCCAAACATTATAGTGTGACATGAAACCCTTATAAAGCAGGTGGATGTGAAGGATTTTCCAGTCAGAGTAAGACTTCGTATTCCCATAATTAGGGCATGGACAACACATAAAACCATTCTGCTTGTTTGCCTCAACCACTTTGAGAAAATTACGCACGCCCTTAATGTACTCGGAGGTGTGTCTGTCACCGTACATCGATTGCCGGTTCATCTCCGTGCATTATATATAATTATGTGTGTTAAAAACCATTACAGATTCACATGGATAGATAAGTGACCAAATTAATAAATTAATAGAAGTTCATCATCACATTAAAACCAAAGTATATACATAGTTCTCATATAGCTCTCCAGAGCATCTAATTAAACCTTACATTGAAACTATGTAAAACCTTTCAATGCAACAACAAATGCGATCATAATCACAACCAAGGTAACAATTGATCCAACGGCATAATGATACCAAGCCTCGATATGAATGGCATATTTTCTAATCTTTCTAATCTTGAACCGCATTGCATCCATCTTGATCTTGTGATCATCGACGACATCCGCAACATGCAACTCCAATATCATCTTCTCCTCCTCAATTTTTTCCTTTTTTCCTTTAAGTAATTGTTTTCTTCTTCAACTAAATTAAACCTCTCGACAATAAGGTCGGTTGGAATTTCCGGTTCACATACCTCCTAGATAAATAAAATCTATGTCACGTTGGTCGGCATAATTGTCATAAACAATAAATGAACCAAATAGTTATAAAAGATAATATGTACCACATCCGAATCATAGACAGGACGAGGGCCGACGGGGGCAGATACCAAAACCATCGCACTATATAATAACAAGCAATAATAAAAGTAAGAAAATTAGACAAGTATCTATCTAAAGTAAGAATTTTTTCTTTTAGAAAGAAGATAAGAATAAGAGGCTCACCACGGTGGTGCTGGCACGAGATTGGCGCGGGCGATCGACGGCGGTGAAGACGGGGACGTGACGTGACAGACCGCTAAACCTAGACAAATCTCGGGGAAAATGGAGCTCGGAGGACGAGTTTCGAGAGGAGAAAGCTTAACTAGTGTGGCTCGGGCATTTCATCGAACACCTCATGTGCATAGGATCAGGTGAGCTAGAGCACCACAAAGCTCTCCCCTCGTCGGCCAGAAAAAACAGAGCAGCGTGGAGTGCTCTGCCGCGGTGATGCACTACTAGGGAAAACCTTATACACAGAAATTTAGCAACAGCGCGGGTCAAAAAAGCGCGCTAGTGCTATATAGCAGTAGCGATCTAAGAAAAACCGCGCTACAGATACAAACTTAGCAGTAGCGCTTGCGGCCGAGAAAGCGCTACTACTAATATTCCCATTGGCAGAATGCTAGGCTACGCATAGCAGTAGCGTGCTTCGAAGAAACGCGCTACCGCTAGCGCATAATTAGCAGCGCGTTTCCTGAGAAGAGCGCTACTACTAACGGAAATAAAATAAGATGAAAAACAAATAGAAAAGTAAATGAAAATGAAAGAAATAGAAAAAGGAGAAAGGGAAAAATAAAATGTAAAGCAAAGTAAACGAAAAATTGAAAAATCGGAGGAAGGCATAGCAGCAGCGTTTGTTCGTAAGAGGCGCTATAGCTAACGTAGCTGCAGCGCGTGTCGTAGACCCCCGCTATAGAAACAGAAAAGGAAATTAAAAAAGAAAGAAATTTACATAGGTATAGCAGCAGTGCATTTTGCAGGAAGCGCTATAGCTATCTTAGCTATAGCGCGTTTTGCGAAACGCGCTACCGCTAAGTTTGACTTAACCAAAACACCGTTTCCCCCCGGCCACCACTTCTCCCCCAAATCCCTCAACCCACCCCGCGCGCCGCCGTCTCCCCGATTCACCGTCGCCCCACTTCGCCGCCGCCGACGGCGCCACCAGAGCCGTGCGGCGTCGACGACACCGGAGCCGCCCCCAACGCCACGGAGCCGTGCGGCCTCGTCAAGCCACCGGAGCCGCCGTCGACGCCACCTTCCTCGCCGTCACCGGAGACGCCCCTGCCTCCCTCGCCACCACTGCCTCCGTCGCCACCACCAGAGCCATCATCTGTAAGCCCCCACCCCTCCTCTCTCTCTCATGCATAGGTTAGCCAGTTTAATTAGGTTAATTATCTAGGTTAGGGCAAAAATTTAGTTAGGGCATTGACAGAGAAGTAGTTAGGTTAACTAGTTTAATTAGGTTAATTATCTAGGTTAGTGCAAAAACTTAGTTAGGGCTTTGACAGAGAACTAGTCCGGTTAACTAGTTTAATTAGGTTAATTATCCATGTTAATTAGTGCAAAAATTTATTTTAGGATTTGACAGAGAACTAGCTGCGTTAACTAGTTTAATTAGGGCTAATTATCTAGGTAAACTAGATTAACTAACTAGGTTAAATAGGTAGGTTAATTAGGTTCGTTGGATTAACAAGCTAGGTTAAGTAGATTGGCAAAGGTTTTTGATTTTTGAAAAGACCACTATTTTTCAAGGAAAAGAATTTAGGCAAATTTTATTTTTCATTGAAGTGGTCATGTTATATCTTTTCATTGAAGTTGTTCGATTGTGCCCAAGTGGCTTTGTTCTTTCCAGGGAATGATGCTGAGTGGCCTATGTTTTGCTGGAAAGTTGATTCATTTCTGTTCCGGCAAATTTCAGGTTCTCGATTTGTCCACTTTTTAGCAAAGGTCATGCCGAAATTTCCCGTGAATTTCGGCATGACTTGTGCTACAAACTAGGACATATCGAGTGCCCGGGATTTGCCGCACCAGGAAGGAGTCAACATTCCTGCAAAACAATTGTCCTTTTTTATGTTATTATTCATTTTATTAGGTCTAGAATTAATTGACTAGATTTAATCATAGGAAACATGGCTAGCAACAATGAAGGACATGGTTCTGGTGATTGCGACGACGTCTACCGGGCGGCAGACGAATTTTTTAGCCTTACCGACGATCAACAGATGTTGTTGCTGGGCCCACCGGTGGCATCGGGGACTGAGACCGACACGCAGACCGGTGCTGAGACCGACACGTAGACCGGTGCTGAGACTGAGACCGGCGCTGAGATTCAGACCGGCATCGAGACCGGCGCTGAGACCGATGCTGCCTTGGGGAGCGGAGCCGGTGTAGAACCGAAAGCAAAGAGACAACGGGTTCCTAACAAACTCAGGACTACTAGACTGGTGGTCACGGAGGTGGACAACGGCAATTTTGAGCCAAAGGCGCCCGAGGAAGCGCGTGCGTGCTACGGCAATCAAATAGGCTGCATCATACGGACAACCGCCACCATCAACGATGAGAATCTAAAGAAGATAGAAAATATGAGGAGCTCCCTCCTAAAGAAGTTTCACCAGATATTCTTGTTCCCGGGCCGGAATGAGAAGGATTATGAAGATCCAGACAAGGACCCGGCAATGAAGAAGATAAACAAACACGCCATGACCAAGTTTAGCAACGCGTTGGCCGCCTGGAAAAATCGAGTGAAAGCAAAGATCAACGATGGGGAACCCTACTCCGAGATTGTAAAGGAAAGTCCGACAATCATGGAAGAGCAGTTTCAAATATTCAAGGAGGCTTGCAAGGCCGAAGCTGCCAAAGAAAAGTCTAAGTACATGAAGGGGCTTCAAAAGAGGAACATTGGGACCCACCACCTCGGAAGCCGTGGTTACGGCGGAAAGAGGTCCAAATGGGCCAAGGAGGACGCGGAAGCCGCGAGTCTGGGCATCCCAGACCCCTTGGCGGATTTCACCGTCCCGCGGGAGCGTGACGTCCTTAGGGCCCGCCATCGTTGGGACCCACTGAAGAAGGTTTATGAGACAACACCGGTCATTACGGAGTTCATGAGACTGCTGGTAATTTTAGTTTCTGATCAATTCGACTGCACACGTTAGTCATATTTGTAAACGATCCTTGTGCCTTTTGCAGAGAGAGCAGCACCGGATTGCGGCCGAAAGCGACTCGCCGTCTGACGCATTGGCGAGGCCCAAGTGGGACACTCCATTCAACTGGGCGTTGAACATATTGAAACAACAACCGGTGGATACACGACCGTCGTATGGACGCGTGCACGGTGTCGGAGACGGCGCCACATGGAAGAAGTACTACCGTGAGACCACGGAGGAGAAAAAGGAAAGACGGAGGTTAACTGAAGAAAGCATCGACAAGAAGGTTGAGATTGCGGTTGAGAAGAAATCATCTCAGACAGTCGCAACAGCGGTAGCTGCCGCAAAACATGCTATTACAGATATATCTACTTCCTTGGTGACGGGCGTTCACACTTGGACAAGGGAAAATCCAAAAAAATGCAGAGGACTTTCCCCTTGCTGACTTCTTGGCAGCACATGCTCCCGCACCGGCTCCCGCACCGGCTCCCGCACCGGACGTGCTCGGTGGTGCCTCCTCTTTGGCTGAGCTCGACGCCCTCACGGTATCTGCCACACCGGCCCCCTTCAATATAAATGTATAATCTCCCGTTTTCGTTGCCTTTCGGATGTCTCACGTCGCAGACTTTTCTTTGCAGGCCGACAAAACCCCGTGCACCATATTGTACACCATCGGCAAACAGAAGGTGGACATGGGGAAGGGGACGATAATGGAGCCGAAGGAACCATTGTTCCACAGCTGGTCGATCCCCCCAAACGTCTTCAAGGTTTCCGTGGCCAGTGTCAAACCGGGCCACGAGAATTTGCCTCCTCTAATACTAGTGGGGGATGACGACGAGACCCCGCGGCGGCTTGGTGATTGTTGCAATGGGTGGGTCCTGTTGTGGCCAAAGAGTCTGCTTCGTCTGGAGGCGGCCGGGAGCACACCCACGAGAACGCAGCCTCAGCAAGGTATGAACATCAACACCCCACCTACCCAATTAGCGTCGGGTGTCGGGTTGGGTGATAGCGGACGGGGTAAGCAGGTGGCTCCATTAGTCGCTGATGACGTCGCCATGGATGAGGATGAGGATGACGATGGCGCTGAACAGTATGTCTATACTGGCGCCTCCTCAGGGTTTGAGCATCATGAGTCGGTGCCTGAATTACCGTCTCAACGTGTTATTGACGACCATCCGGTGGTAAAGAAGCCTAGGAAGAGAGCGAGGAAAGGCAAAAAAGCTGATTCTATGATCCAGCCGCCTCAGCAGCCTCGGCTTCAGGACCGTGTAGATATCCCCGATGCGGATAAATGGCATATCCCCGGTCGACCAATCCTACCTGAAACAGCGCTATGGGCCAGATTCGGCGATCTAAGGAAACTTCATGACGATGTGCTGCGGGTAGAGAAAGGCCTCATCGCCTCGAAAGATCCAGGATACCCACTCTACGTGGTTAACGTTCCGCGGCAAAGGTCGTACGTCGACTGCTTCCCCGCGGATAAGTTCTTCCTCCGATTCGATTACATATTCGACATGTTTCACATGAAGAAGCTGGATTTTACTTTTGTCCGCCTTTATGCCTTGCACATGAACTACATCATTGGGGTTGAGCAGATACGTTTTATCTGTGTCGCTGACCCGTACTACATGCACGAGGGCTTCTTGGGAGTCTGTGCACAGCATCGTGAATACGCGAGGGATTACATCATCAGTTTCATGCTCGCCAATAAGGACAAGGAGGCAATTCTTGTGCCTTATCATCCCGTGTAAGTCATCCGCGCTGCTATCCTTCCTTCGATTTCAATAATTCATTTGCACGGTGGAGGCTAATTAATTTGAGGTGTACTTATTTTGCGCAGTGGCGGGCGCGCCGTCCTCATCATCCTCTACCCCCGATTCTCCCACGCTCTTTACTTGGACACGTCGAAGAACATTCACAAAAAAGATTACACCCACATCAAAGATGTTCTCGACAGTGCTATGTTTTACTACCAAGCAAGGGGCGGAGAGGTTAGGGACAAGAAGAGAAGGGGTGGCAGGGCCGCCTTCAGCCATAAGACCGACTTCTGCTGCATCCAGCAACCAAACGATTCTCTTAATGATGGATTCTATATCCTACACCACATGCTGGAGTACCGACGGGATCACCAGAACCTTCACATGGCACCTAGATCTGGCGATGCCCATATTCTGCAATGGGCAAAGGACATAGGAGATATCGAGGATCATCGACTTCGAGCTGAGTTCTATAACATCCAGCGCGAACTTGCCCAAATCATCATGAATGAGGTCGTTGGAAAAACAGGGATGTTCCATGCAGAAGGACAAATGTCGCGGGAAGACGTCCGAACATGGATAGCCTCTCAGCGTCTCGACATGAAGCCTTTCACTAAGCTCGATGACTATCTCCCTGACTTGGATGGATGGCACGACTTGATGGAGTGATTGTCGATATATGACAATGTGTCCGTTTAGTCCATACTTTCTTTTATGACAAAACTTTGAGTTATGCACGGTGAAACTTTATTTGTGATGTAATTAAACCGTCCTCCTCCTCGACTAGCGAAAATCACTCTAGTTAGGTCATTTTGGGTACGATGAACTTTGTTATTTATGCTTATGATATGTTGTTTCTATTTTTGCCAAGTCTGTCTCTTTCTGTTGCTCAACTATATATGTTGCATATCATTGACTCATGTGACGATGCAGGTGCATAGATCATAGATGGCGAAGAAGTGCTACGCCAGGAGTATATATACGACAAGTGGCCGGAGTGTCAGGCCCAGGTGTACCGGTTTTCGGTTTCCGAGCGACACGAAGTACTTAGTTTAGGTTCACGCTAATGCGAGAGAGGGATACGAACTCATGTACTCAAAGTGATAGCTATTCTCGCGTATATCATTGTTTAGATGGATGACGATGTATTTGCAAGTAATCGAGACTTGTATCGCGATTTTCGAGATTGATGACGAGAGACCACTTTGTGTTGGATGATGATTATGATGATGACATGATTTGATGAGACTAATTGTATGTATATGCTATGATTACATTTGTATGTGGATGATATGCTAAAGATTATTGTATAAAGCCTATTCAAATGCAAAACAAATAAAAAATAAATATGCAGGGAAAAAAACTAATAAAACTAGTAGTAGCGAGGGGGGGATTTAACAGTAGCGCCGACTTACCAGTAGCGCTTCCCTGTAAACGGCGCTGCAGATAATATCAGTAGCGTCCTTTTCTAAAGAGCGCTGCAGCTATACATGTGTAGCAGTAGCGTGGGTCAACAGGCGCTACTGCTATACGTTAGCTGTAGCGCCTTATTAGTAGCGCCGGTACCCGCGCTACTGAGAGGGCCAAAACCCGCGCTGCTGCTAGGCTTTTCCCTAGTAGTGATGGGGTATATATAGCCACCTCATTGGTCCTGGTTCGTGACTGGAACTGAGACTAAAGGCCCCCCTTTTGTCCCGGTTCTAGGCACGAACTGGGACCAATGGTTGTGGGCCAGGAGCGAGGGCCATTGGTCTCGGTTCGTGCCTGGAACCGGGACAAATGGGCCTAGACGAACCGGGACCAATGCCTCACGAGGCCCGGCCGGCCGCCTAGGCGCTCGAACCGGGACGTATGCTCCTCATGGGTCCCGGTTCGTGGCAGAACCGGGACTAATGGGCTGGGCAGGCCCGAACCAAACCCCTGTTTTCTACTAGTGCATAGTTCTCCTCGTGCGTTCAGCTCAAAAACCATCTTCGTGCATTCATGTCGCCTTGCTGCGGAGGTGACTATACAGCATGAATGGTGGCCAGACGGATGTGACCGCATGGGAGGGTGCTGAAATGCTCACGCGACGACTGAGAAGCCTACTCCGTCCGCTGCGCCGCATTGAATCGGCATCGGTCCGCCTGCCCCGGCTATTTAAGCAGGGAGGCGCTGCTGGCCAACCCAATCCCCGCCTCTCCTCTCCTATCCACACACTGCCGACGACCCTCTCATCTACTCTCCTCTCCGCACACCGTCACCGAGCAATGGGTAAGTCCAAGTCCGGCGGCAGCGGCTGGTTCTCGTTGTCGACCACTGGATTTGGAGGGAGCTCTGGATCGTGGCGCCGCCACCCATAGTCTTCGGGGCCATGGCACCCTCTATAGCTTCCTCCTGTGGGGTGCGTTGCCTCCTATTGAATTGCAATGCCACATAATGTGGTAGGTGTCACTCGACAGTGTAGATGCATATGACGGGGCACCTAATCCACCAAATATTTCTGTCCCTCGTACACATAGCATTCAGTTGAAAATCCTAAACTATCCAATATGGCGTCCAGTTAACCTGCATAAGAGTTGGTTCCGTGTTTCGACGCCTTCCGGGAAAGTGGTTATAAGAAAAAGTTACAAAATGCTATACCTGATTGTGTTTGAGATTGTCCATCTCATTGATGAAGCTCTTGTACAAGGCCTCTTGCTTTCCTCCGAACATTTTGACCAAGCGAAAGCCAAAGTGGGTAGTCAAAAAATTGGCTTCTTATCCCTCAAGGCCTTCCAAAGGCCACCTGGCGTCCTTTTTTCCAGGACGTCCAACCGGCAACCGCTCCCACATCCATACCGAGAGGTCCCAAGTACATCCGCCCATAGCGGGTTCGTCGCTGGTTTTCATACACACATCGTCGAGCTGCCAACAAGAACTAGTTCATCATTAGCTTCCAACAATTCCTAAAACATAAATACATCCATAAAAAATTACTGCAATAACTTGTTACCTGACAGTACAAGTAGGCAAGACCAGAGAACCCCCAGCTGTACTTCTGGTCCTAGTCGACTAGGAAGTCAAGATACATCTAGAACGCAACGTCACCAGAGTAATCTACAAAAAGTACCTGGGATAGGAGATACCACAGGTACGCCCGCACGTATTGGTCCACCGTCTCGTTGTCCACACCTTGTGGGCATCCCGACCTGTTCTCACTTGAATGGGACACCGGATGCCCGGGTTTCAATCTTTCCCCTGGCGGTAAGAAAGGGGGAGCAATCGCCGATGAGACCGGTAACCCTCTCACACCAGAACTTGTTGCACACTCGTCCAATGAGAGGCTCGCTGTGGAGCGGAAGACCAATAATCATCGCGAAGTCCTCCAGGGTGACTGTCATCCCCAAAAGGAAGGTGGAAACTGTGTATCTCCGTCCTCTAACAATCCAGCGGGCTGTGAGAGTAGTATGGTTCACCACCGGTGGTACACACTTGTACTGCAGAACAAACGGTAGGAGGCTAGCTCTCTCGAAATAAGGCTCAAACCGCTCGTCGTATGCCAACTGGCATGTCTTGGTGTGACCCCTCATTCACACTATTGGCAACATGTGTCATAATGGCACAAACATGTCAGAACCTTCAACTTTTTAAAAATACAATAACATGAATACGATGATGCCAAAGCTTGTTTCCTGTCCATTCTCGGTAAAACACCCATGATACCCTTTGTCGAAAGCAGGGTCAAGCCAAACATACGAACGACCACCGTCCGCAGCCTCACCCATCCTAACACAAATGACATATATAATGAATTATTTCACAACATCCATATTTGACAACATCATTCATACATATGAATTGAATATATATGCCCATATACATTGGAAACATTGGAATTTTTTTTACAACCTATATGTATCAATTCACAACATATTATGCATAAATATCATATCCATATATCCATACATACACATACATCCATTCATCAAATTTCCATATATCCACATATACAACAAAAAAACTTGTTCATCAATACATATGCATTCATCCACTAATTTCAATATGCATCTATCCATACAAATTGAAAAAAATAATAACCAAATCCAACATATCCATACAATTTGTTCATCCATACAAAGGGAAATAATTATCTACTAGTACAATATATCCATAAAATCTACCCACCTATTACTATATATCTGTTCTAAACAGATTTAAAATCAAATAATTCAAACAACTTGATGAACTAGGGTCCACCTAGTGCCAAATAATGCATGAAAACTATATGATTTGACAAAAACTATTTGGAGGGATTGAAAGGCCTACCTTCCTCCTTGTTTCAAATCCAAGACCGACAAAACGGTGCCCAAACAGAGGAGATCCAAGGGGGGAGTGGAGGGGAAGAGAGAGGAGTATCCTCTCTATTCCTGGATGAACAAACAAGATGAACTCGAGTGAATGGGTGGGTAAGTGACCCACAAGCCGTCACGTCAGCCACTTAACTCTCGGGGGCCTACCAACATCGACCCTGGAGGTAGGATATAATTGCCAACCGCCGAGGAGTTTGGCGGTAGGCACTCATCCACGTTAGCACGGCCTGAGGGCACCATCGACATTGAACAGCATCCAACCGCCAAGGTTCCTGGCAGCAGGCAGTTATACCCTACCGCCGCGTCGTCATCGTCGCGTTCCTTCTTGGAGGTGCTGATTGGTACCGGCGCTTCGGATGCTCGGAGCTTGGTGGGCGATCTCCGGTGGGTGCAGCGGCCTCGAGGCTTCTTCGTTTTTTCGTCGATCCGCCATTGTTGGCATTAGTTTCTTTTCCATTTTCTCTTTCTTTCCTTTTGGGCGTGACTGTGCTGCTTCCGCCCCAGCACCTATCGCTGGATGTTCGGTTGGTTGCTTTGTATACAAAGCGGGGGGAAACCCTTTTTCGGCATACCCTACCACCAAGGACGATGCCGGTAGGAAAAATGTTAGATCGTGAATTTTTTTGAAACCATGGTCAGATCATGCTAAAGGTTGTGAAAAGGGTCAAAACAGTGATTTCGGCGGCTTCCAGCAACATAGCGCTTGAGGATGGTGACACCACCTCTACGCCCAATCATGAGGCAGTACATGGAATTCCGGTGTAAGTTTCTGTCAATCATGGACCCAAATACTGAAACGGGATTTTTGGTGTATTAGTTTTGTGAACTGTTTTCCCTCATATGTTAACTAGTTCAGGGATTGGATGAAAATTCATGGTAAGCTATTTTCATTCCATATATTCAAATGATAAAATCTAGCAGAAATCTGTAAGATCCGTATTTCTTCTGAGACAAAAAATTAAGGCAGATTTACCCAGGACAACAAATCATCTCAAGTAACTTAGCCAACCCGAATCCACAGGTACATAATTGCATCACAGACAAATAACCTAGATCCATTAATACATAATCACATCAAATAAAAAATAGCCCTAGAATCCATTAACATAGAATGGCATCGCTGAAGATAAAGCCCATACATCTTTTCTACCAGCAGAATTGTACAAGCGAGGATTCAATAATGGATTATTAAACCTGCTGCTTTGGGTCCGGGATGGTCTCCGGAGCGGGTCGCCGGGGCCTCTTGTGGGACCGTACTGAATCATCAAAGGATGAGTAAATGCAGTGCACCTTCTCCTTCCCGTTGCTCCCCTACGTAGCCATCTTCCTCTACAACCCCAACCAAAATTTTCAGTACTACTATCTAATACGTACTACCCAAACCAACCATTAAAGACAAAACAAATTGTCAATCTCAGCAAAAAGCTTCCACGAGAACAAGAAAGAGAACAACTCGAGCAGAGGAGAGGAGGGCTGACGAGAATCCGGGAATGTGTGGTAGGGAACTTACTACCTAGCACCTCCTTTTAAAAGTCCCAAAAGACTCGTGTTTCTATCCTTGCCTCTAGGAATTCACTAGCGGGTAGTGCGCGGCGGCACGCCGCGCCCCGTTGGTTTGGTTTGTTTAGGATTTGTTTTTGTGAAGTTGTTGAAAATTTGTTGCACGTTTGTATGTGTGTTTCTTTATAGTGAGCAGAAGAATAGTTTCATTGATATATAACTTTATATACTTAGTTCTGAATGGTGTTTATTTTTGCCTTGTCAGCTAATCCCTTTCTAGAATTATATGCGGGCTACAATCTGTATGATAGGGTGCATATGTTGTATTAAATTGATACAACATAAGTTTGGTGAATTGATTTTTATGTAGTAATAGTTTGATGTATTGGAGTTTCTGTTTAGACTTTTGTCTTAGAAAGGAGCCATCCAAAAGTTTAGATACAAATATGTTACTCTAGTGTCATAGTGATCCAATACAAACTTGATGTTTAATGTTGACGGGGCTGAGCAGCACACCTGCAAACTTGTTGCCTTACAGAGATATCCAAAATATAGTTAGTGCAGTTGTTATCAAGTTATTTTGTGAGATGTTAAAAAATGCCAAATGCCAATCCAGCTACGCAGAGTTGACTGGTGTTACTGGTATAGATTGTCCCCTCCTCTCTTCATTTCTTTGGTGTTTATAGAATATCCCCTCCTCTCTTTAGATAAAGGGTAATGTTTCAGGTGACCAACCTAAAAGAAAATGCCTTCATATCTTTCTCCTCTGCCCAATAGTCACAAAGTTTCAAATTAGTGTGGTACTCCAACTTATGTATTGAGTGTGCCACTCCACAATACGGAGACTCTGCAATCTTATGTGTAATCAGCTATGTATGTTTTTGCAAGCCTGCAGTTACGGCTGAAGATTGTATGAAGGTTACCTCTTTGACTCCATGCCTTCCTAAAATGTTCCAGGGAATCTCCCAAAAATAAAATATGGTCTGAGGACCAACTATTTTATTTTCTATGGTCAAATTCAATTGTTAAGAAAACTGAGGCAAAAACATTAGGAACACGTACAGATGTGCAAAGTAATAAAATGCTATTTAGCCACTGAAAGTAAAAAGAATGTTGCAAATAATGATATCTATATCTTTCGAATACATAACCACGCTTAAAATTTTGCTATTCGGCAAAAAGGTGGAAATGTTTGTTTAGCTTCATGAAGGCAAAAAGTACTACCTAAGATGTTTTCATGCAACTTCAGGTAGAACATCTACTTCAGTCAACCTGTGTAGAACAAATTGAAAATACAAATCACATCTACTTTACTCAACCTGTGTAGTACAAATTGAAAACACAAAATCACATTAAAATTTGTCTAGAGTCCTCGAACGATATAGATCCCTTAGCAGAGGCCAGAAAGTAGAAATATTTGGCTAATCAAACATCCAGCATAAGCAAATACAGTAGCAAATTTCTTTAAAAGCAACACCTCTAACAGAGGACAAAAGAAAAAGCCTTCGGAAGAAATATTTCTCTTATTGCAGCGGTAAGTATGTTAGTTTAATGCACCTTTGGTTATTGCTTTTCCTTGGTCGTACTTTCTACAGGCGACTGCATCACCAACTGAGCTTTGCTTGTTCGACATGATAGCTCATTGCTAGCCGTCTTTTGTACTGTGATGTAGACACAAAACTGTAGAAGTTTTTGTGGAGGGCTGTTTGTGCTTCTTCTACTGATAGTGTATTTAACAAAGTTAACTCTCCTGTAAGAATTGCAGATATCAGTGTGTACATCGCTAACAGGGGACACACATTGCTAACGCTGGTTCATTTATATATTTTTCGCAATAGGTACCCTAATTTTTGTGCGAATTACATATTCATGTGATAGTTACTGTCGTAAGAAACGTGACAAGCTTTCTTATGCTTATTCCGAGTATTTTCTTTATGCTTCAATACATGCACAATGTTCATTTGTCTTGAATCATTTCTCCAGGCATTTTGATGACTTATTTTCACCGTATCACTTTGCAACGTAAAGACGCGCATTGCGCGTGCACGCATACTAGTATATCATGGGAGAACTCCGTGCATAATGGGAGCAAAAATTAATAACAGCTTCGTACACTGAACATCATTATCACATACATATCAGTACATGGCAATGTTGTACTGACGGCAAAAACATCACTATAACCAGAACTCCAACACTTGCATGCCTTTACCTATACATAGTGAGAACACTAAGATGTGCTTAAATGAAAATAAAGTAGTTAAATTGAGTAAAATGGTCTGTTAATAAAAATTATGACCAAATAAAACCCCATCCACTTGTGAAGAATCAGTTATTTCTCTGTATGTATATTATGATATTAGTCTCACCTGTGGGCATCCCATGGTCACCCTGAAGCATGTTTTCAAACCTTGTCGCGAAGCCACTTGAACCTACATTTGATTTGTCCAGTATAAAGAAGTTGATCATGCCGCAGTGGCTGAGCATACTACTTTTGGCAACCTTGTTCAACAAACTAAAATTAAACGAAAACAAATGGTTCATCTCAGTTTGTCTTCCAACACCAAGAGAAAAGACTTCATACATCTATGGTGAAAAGAACTGTAAATAGAGGGATACCAATCCAGGATGTGCAAATAGATGAATTCTCTCTTGTTTTACCATCATTAAGGTTTCCTCCTCCTACTCCTACTCGTTCCCGCCCTTGCTACTATTGCTGTCGAGAAAAAATTGATGACAGGCCTACAGACTCGAGTACCTTTTTTTGAGTGAGCAAAAATTGACTAACTTGATGCAAGACTCAAATACTAAAAAAATGAAACCACAGAGATCAGCCATGTCTAGGATTATCAAGACTATAGAACATTACTGAGAACAACAAAAAGGTTATGAGCTGTGGCATGTTGTGGTAACGAACCAAAGACACACCTACACTTTGATTGAACGGAAAACCCCGGTAACTCAGGTTGCTCTCTCTGTGGCTTCTTATGATCTATAACAGAAATAAAATGGAATCCCACAAGTAGATCTTTAAATCTAAGTGAACAATATCAGTTCTGAAGCACAAAGGAAACAGAAGCTGCAAATAGTACTCAACTTCCAAAAAAGAAGATAATGAAAATATTTCTTGCTGTAAAAAAATAATACTGATCAACTGATCGTCCCAGGCAAAAAAAAGGTAGATTTGCTACTTCTCAAACGTTAGGTTTAGTTTGTACTATTTGATTCTTGGTGGAGAAAAGAACTGTTAGAGAAGTAAGCAACTACTGAGAAAAGATTATGTCTGGAATGTCCTTTTAAGATTTGATTCAGGCCATTAGCTGTTGACTTGAATTAATTACAGTTATTGTCCTTACCTTGATAGCCGCTCCCTATCATACACTACAGGTCGGATTTTTTTTTTCTTTACAGCGTTGATACAATAGTTGGAACTTAACTGAACTCTATGAGCGTGCCATCTGTGCGTCACACTGTCACTGCAATTCAGGTTCAGGAGTCAGTACACCAGTACTTCTACCTTCTAGGCTGTCCATTTAAGGACACATCTTCAGGTTAACTACCCATCCTCAGAAATTGTTCTACACGAATACACCCATCTAAATTTCTGGTCACAAGATAATCTTGAGATACAGATGTCTCAAATCCACTCTCTGAATTTTGTACCGAAGCTGCTTCTTTTCTCTTCCTACTCAACTATCTAATACTATGTCAAGTTATTATGTGCTGATTTCCAAAAGTCAATCGAGCAGTAATCTATAATCCAGTTGCATAAGCAGGACATAAATAATTGGGCAAACCAATTATATACATACAAGAAAACTATCCAAGAAATTTAGCTAGCTTCCTCACGTGTTGCTGCAAGCAGTGCTGGAGCATAAACCAGAATTTTATAAAATGCTTGGGATAGATGCCTAGATGCCATACCTGTTCAGCAAAATGAATCTTGATGGCGAGGACCTCTCCTTTCCTCCACTTGTTCGCGTCTCCTCTTCTTCCCGGCGTTGACCTGGGCTGTGAGGCACCTAGCCTTCCTCTCTTCAACCTCCTTCACGGCCTCCTTTTCTTTCCGTTCTGGTTCTGGTCCGGTGTGGTGGTCCGCTGCCGTTGATTCGTCTCTTCAGAAGATGGCTCAGTTGTGGTGGTGATCCTCTGCTCACCGGAGGGGAGACCGGCCACCGGGGGTCACCGTTGTGCCGTCCATGGCGATGGCGAGGTGGGGGAAACTGTGCCCCGTCCGCTGTGGTGGCTGCCGGCACCGCCGCGGGGAACGGCCGAGGAAGCTCGGGATGCGGCTCAACGAGGGATCCGGCAGCCATGCGTGAAGGGCAACTCCCCCGCTGGCCAGCGCGCGCATGTTGCCCACCACGTCACGGGGGTGCTGGAGAAGTCCGTGCAGTGCTGATCGCCACGACGCCGACGTTGATGACCCTGATGTGGCGAGGCGGCCGAGGCGGAGCGTGGTGAGGAGAAGATGGGCAACCACAACTCGATCGCTGGTGGAAGGTGGGTTGGGGCAGTACGTCTCCGGCGGTGGGGAGAGCTGCAAGGCCGTGACGTGATGGTTGAGGGTCGCCGGAGGCGGCAGGGATCCGGCGGCACGGCTGTAGGTGGCCCGATGGAAATGAGATGAACCAGAAGAGAGCCTTTTTATGTACGCCTATAGGCGGTGGAGCGCCGAAGGATAAGAATTGTATCGTGCCATCTGGAGTCTTCGGTCCGGACACGGGGAAGAGAGAGATAGGAACTGAGAAATATATTTGGAGATCGATCCAGAAGCGGTCAAAGCGGTGACAGCCTACAGGAAACACACACGTGATGGCAACGTCTAGAGGGAGAACACACAGAAAAAATTACGAGCCTAATTGGTTTGATGCCAATAATTGGCATGCCAATTGTTGGCAAGTCTAAAAATTTGGCTCTCAATTGATTGGCTACCAATTGGTTCTTGCCCACCTTTCAAAAAGTTGCCAACTATTGGCAACTTTTGGTCTTGCCAAATGTTGGCTTGCCAAATATTGGCAATGCCAAACTTTGGCAGCGAACCAATTAGCCTCGTTACCCCGTCACACGCGTCAATTTTTTAGGGGCTGTAAAAAAAATTCAAAAAAATCAGGAAAAAGAATCCCTTACGGGCCTAGTATTCCTAGTATGCTTCACCGCCAGCTAGATACATTTTCTTCTAAATTTGTTCTCATCCGTGTTTCTTTTTTGCATATAGATTAGCACAAATCTTGTAAAACACACATGCATGCGTTAGGCTTACACTTATGGTAGATTTTAATTTCTTGGCTGGAATTACCAACGGCTAGCTACCTCCACAAAATAGCCCGATCCATGACTTGGACTGTAATAACAAGTTGTCTATCTATGGTAGAAGTATCCATTATTTAGAAGTATCCGTTCTTTTGAGAATTGGATACATGTACCTAGTAAAGATATTTTGTCCATGTCACAAATCAGGGTGTTCTGTAGAAGTAGCTATTGATAATTCCAGGCAAGAAATAAAAGCTTACCAGAAGTTACAACACTACTAATCTATACGAAAATGAAACACACACGTGCAACTAAATTTAGAGGAAAATACATCTCGCTCTAGCGGTGATGAATTCATAGTCAAGAACATAAAGATGAGAATTCTGGGACTTTAAAAGGAGATGCTAGGCGGCAAGTTTCTCACCGGGCATTGCCGGATTATCCTGGCTAGGCCTCCTCTCCTTGGCCCAAGTTGTTGTCTTCCGTGGGGGCAGAACCTACGCTTTCTATTCAGGTTGCCATTTTGTCTCCTCTTTTTGTTTGCCTTGGTAGTGGATAGTGTAGCACTAGTAACAAGTTCGGTTGGAGTTGATGCAGGATCCTGGTTTCTTGGTCGAAACTCTAGTAGATGGCTGCCCAGCAGAACAAGGGAAGTAGAAGATACGCTGCACGGATTCACTATTTGAGGATTTAGGACGGTCCTACAAGAGGCCCCTGCAGCTAGCTCGAGAGCAGGTATAAGTATAATACTTTATCAGATTGTGGTTGTAGGATTCTGCTTCTAGATAATCTATATGGGATTTATCTTCTTCGATGCAGTTCCATATTAATGGATATAGGGTTAGTTTTTCTGTGATATGATTGTGAATTAATGGATTAGCATAGGACTAAGTTGTCTCTGTGATGCGATTCTGCATCAATGCCTTCGAGTTGGGCTAAATTGCTTGTGAGGATGATCTGTTATTCTTGGTAAATCTTCCTTAATTTCTTTCTCTGGACTATAAATCTTACATATTTCTGCTAGATTTTATGATTCGGCTATGTGGAATGCAAAAAAGGCTTACCATGAATTGTCATTTATTTCCTGAACTTGTTAACATTTTGAAGGAAAATAATTAGCAGAAAAGATAGATAAAAATCTTGTGTTGTATATATGCATTTCATACTTTGGCTCCAACTCTGCCCTTTTCTTTCAAGTTATGGCCTTGCTATTTCAAATATGTCATGCAAGAAAAATGACAGACCTCACCTGTACAACTATCTATGACTCTTCAGTTTTGCAAAGTGCACATGGTTCCTTGAAAATTAGGGATAGAACGGGATGGGAACATGGTATCATGATTGACGGAAGCAGATGATGGAAAATGTAGGTACTGCTAAATGATTGGGCGCAATGGTGGTGTTACCAGCCTCAAGCACCATGTTGGTAGTGGCAGTGACAGGTTAAGGGTGTGCCCATCCGCTCCCAAAGATGTCTCCACTGAGATGAAACATTTGTCGGACAATACGAGGCAGAAACCGCGAAAGCGGACCGCACGAAAAGGGGCTGTTGTGCAACCGGCTATGGACACAACCTCTGAGTCCAAGAACTCTGTACCCTGTGGTCAAGGGTACAGAGTTCTTGGACTCAGAGGTTTTGACCATAGCCGGCTGCACAACAACTCCTTTTCGTGTGGTCCGCTTACGTGGTTTCTACCTCGTACTATCTAACAAACGTTTCATCTCATTGGAAACATCTTTGGAAGGAGACGGGCACGCCCTAGACTGCTACTGCCACCGGCAACATGGTGCTTGAGGCTGGTGACACCACCGCTGCACCCAATCATGTAGCAGTACTACACCTCCATCGTCTGCTTCCGTCAACCATGAACCATGTTTCCATCCCGTCCTATCCCTAATCTTCAAGGAACCATGTGCATTCTGCAAAACTGAAGAGTGTTAGATAGTTGTAGAGGTCTTCCATATTTTTGCATGACATATTCGAAATAGCAAGGCCACGATAACTTGAAAGAAAAGGGTAGAGCTGGAGCCAGAGTATGAAATGCATACAACACAAGATCTTTATCTATTTTTTCTGCTAATTATTTTCCTTCAAAATGTTAACATGTTTAGGAAATAGATAATGATTCATGGTAAGCCTTTCTTGCATTCCACAGAGCTGAATCATAACTAGCAGAAATATGTAAGATTTGTAGTCCAGAGAAAGAAATTAAGCCAGATTTACCAAGAACAACAGATCATCACAAGAAATTGAGCCCAACTCTAACGCATTGATGTAGAATCGCAGAACAGAGACAGGTCCTATGCTAATCTATCAATACACAATCATATCATAGGAAAACCATCTCCAGAATCCATTAACACGGAACTGCATCGAAGAACATAAATCCCCTACAGCTTATCTAGTACCAGAATCCTACAACCACAATCTAATAAAGTATTATACTTATACCTGCTCTGGAGCAGGCTGCCGGGGCCTCTTGTAGGACCGTACTGAATCCTCGAACAGCGAATCCGTGCAGCGCATCTTCTCCTCCCCCTTGTTCTGCAGTTCTGCTGGGCAGTCATCTACCAGAGTTTCAACCAAGAAACGAGGATTCTGCATCAACTCCAACCAAACTTGTTACTACTGCTACTAGTATCCACTGCCCAACCAAACAAAAAGAGGAGACAAAATGGCAACCTGAACAGAAAGCATCGGTTCTGTCCCCCACGGAAGACAACAACTTAGGCGGAGGAGAGGATGGATGACCTGGATAATCAGGCAATGCCCGATGAGAAATTTGCCAACTAGCAACTCCTTTTAAAGTCCCAGAGTTCTCGTCTTTCTGTTCTTGACTATGAATTCATCACCGCTAGAGCAAGATGTATTTTGTTCTAAATTGATTTGCGCTTGTGTGTTTCTTTTTCGTATAGATTAGCAGTACTGTAACTTCCGATAAGCTTTTGTTTCTTGCCTGGAATTATCAACGGCTACTTCTACAGAACACCCTGATTCGTCACGTGGACAAATTATCTTTGCTAGGTACATGTACGCAATTCTCTAAGGAATGGATGCTTATGAATAATGGATATTTATACCATAGATAGACAACTTGTTATTACAGTCCACGTCATGGATCAGGCTATTTTGTAGAGGTAGCTAGCCATTGGTAATTCCAGCCAAGAAATTAAAATGTACCATAAATGTAATCCTAACACATGTGTGTTTTACAAGATTTATTGTAATCTATATGCAAAAACAAACTTGGATGAGAATGAATTTAGAAGAAAATGTATCTAGCCAGTGATGCATGAATTTTCAGAGGCATGGATAGAAACACGAGTCTTTTGTAACTTTAAAATGGAGGTGCTAAGTAGTTAGTTCCTAACCATACAGATTTCTGCTTGATTTTATCATTCAAATCCATGGAATGAAAAAAAATCTTACCGTGAATTTTCCCCTTGGAAGGACCCGTTAACTGGCGAGTATGCTTCGTACAGTATTGTCCTCTTGGGAGGACCCTGTAACTAGTGAATCATGGTAAGAATTTTTACTCTATATGGTTGAAAGGTAAATTTAAGAAAACATCTGAAATCTCTACAGTACTATCAGAAAAGTAAGAAGATTTACCCAAAATAATTGGTTGTCAAAAACAAGAAATAATGCCCAGAAGATTGTTTTGTTTGACAAACTATGAAAAAAACATATCTAATCCTACGCAAGCTGACTGTTCCATTGTTACCTGGGAGTATATGTAGATACAGGTTCACACAGTATGATATGTGTTTATGAATAGTCATCAAATTCTTCAGTTCATTTGATCGAACTAGCTACCATCGTAGGGTATGCTAACAAAGGAGTATATATTTTATTAATAATATTGATTTCTCACAATGTCTTTCACTAGGGATTTAAAAAGGTTTTGGTGAGGAGATGGCCCAAAGTAACTTTTTTGCATGCTAATATGTGTCTCATTTATATCATAAGAATCATAGTACAAACTTCACAAATCACAAAACACTAGTCGCTACTATCATCATCATCATCATCATCATCATCATCATTATTATTATTATTATTATTATTATTATTATCCTCTACTATTAAAGGAGAGTTGATACGTTCTCCTCACATCACCCCTCCCTCCTATGTTGGCTTTTATCTCTCCATGCCCTCCTTCCTTGGTTTGAAATAATCTAAATGCGATCAATACTTTCCTTTCCTTTTTTTAATGGAAACCATGTCTTACATTAACTCAATCAAATCTTATCACAACTATGTCATGCATTAACTCAATCAAATCTTATCACAACTATGTCAATCAAATCTTATCACAACGTTGTCGTTGCGGGCATACCGTCGAGCACCTCGTGCACGACGGGCGGAGGGCGGCGCGGGGGCGGAGGGCGGAGGGCGGGGCAGGCGCGGGCTGAGGGCAGTGGCCGGGGGGTGGGAGGCGGAGGCGGAGGGCGCGGGGGCGGGAGGCGGTCACGGGCCGGAGGGCGGTGGCGGCGGGTCGAGGCGGAGGGCGCGGAGGCGGAGGGGCGCGGGAGGAGGAGAGGCTAGGGGCGGGAGCCGGAGGCGGCGGGTGGGCGCGCGGGAGTAGAAGCCGGCGGGGCGGCGGGCGGCGCGGGCAGCGGCACGGATGGTGACGGTCGGGGGCGGGGCGACCGCGGCCACGGCCGGGAGGAGGTGGAGGAGAGGCCGGCGGCTAGGGACGGGACGGGCGCGGGCGCGCGGGAGGTCGACGGGGCGGCCGCCGGCGACGGGGGCGACTAGCAGCGGCGGTCGCGGGCGTGGGCGCGGGAGTTGGGAGGATTTTTCCCTCCCGCGCGAGGATAACCGCCAAATGAGGGTTGGGGTAGGTTTTGCTCCCCAGCCCTTACTTTTGAAGGTTGGGAGAGGGTTTGAGGGTTGGACCTTTAAAAAATTTTGAGGGTTTGAGCGTTAAGGGTTTCTAGTCTACCGCTTTTTTTCGACGAAAACTGTAAAAAAGCAGTTATTTTTAGAGGTTTGAGGGTTTGAGGGTTCTACTAGTAATGCTCTTATGTCACCGGAATGCCAGTATGCCATTGTCGTTATCCCGTGGATGTTCATATGGAGCGACTTACGGCAAATAGAAGGCCAGGTCGAGAGACTACTTCTCGTGTGTTTAATTTCGTAACTTGTGGTTCATTGTGTCGATCATATCTGATGACTGCCGTGACAAGTCACCGAGGATCCGCCCGCTGTGTGCAGGGAGCCTGCCATCTCCACCTCTCCGTCGGTGTCTGCCGCTGGTGGTTGCCAAGCCAAAGCAGAGTGGCGTTGGTATTAGCCTGGTAGTACAATTATCTCTGATGCTACAGCTGGGGCTTACCAAGCTAGTGAGTCAAACTAACTGTAAAACTGGGACATATCCGTTTTAATCTAGCCAAGCGAGAATGCACCACAGAAACAATTGCAAACTGAACTGCACTTCTGTTGGCACTGATGCTATTGAACAAGTACTTGCACTTCCATTTTCTCATAAACTGAATTGCAAACTCTCCCAAGGCACACAATAAAAAGGTCATGAGCACCACGTTACCTTTATTTTCTTACTCTACACGCAGCATTTGACAGAACACGGAACTATGCTTCAGAACTACTTTACTGAGGACGGAAGCAATTTTTTTGTCATTGATCTCATGGCCAAACATGGAACTAGAAGGTAAGCAACTGAGACATCCGCGGGAAGAGCTTTCAAGCATCAAGCAGTCTGCTACATTTCACTGAAACCATAGACCAAATCAGTATTGACTGAAGAGGAATCAATTTCTAACTCCCTCACACCCAGCTTGAAGAAACAAACCTGGGCAAGGAACTGCTAGAAAAGTGGAAATATGGGATACCCCACTCGCAACCTCCCAAGAAGCAGCCAGCCGTATCCCCACGTCGAGGACCTCATCATGCCTGCCGGAGCAGCCCATCTGGCACACAGCAGAGGGGCGGGGCAGGGATTGAGGAAGCTCTGGCCTCACCAAACTAATCACCAAATTCATGGGGAAAAAGGCAGCACCTAATTCTACAATAATCAATCACATGTGATGCTATAGCCACAAGATCCATTGTAGATAGACATGGGCTTGGGTCACGTATTTCTCACCTGCGGAGTGGACCATCGATCGCGTGCAAGTGCATCACCCAGATGTCAAGGCACTCGTCGGAGCAGAGCATGGCGATGACAACATCGGAGCAGAGGACATCGAGGACGAGGTGCTGCTGCTGCTCCGCTGTGGAGAGTTGGGCTTTTCTCCCTGCGAGCCGTCGTCCACTCGTCGAGCTCCAGCCACCGACGCGCTTGGAGTGAACGGCGCAGCCCCTCCTCGGCCGGATCCCGACCACCTCCGGCTCGTAGTAGTGCGGGGAAGAGAGCATCACAATGGGAGGGAGAGCTTGCAGAAGAGGAGAGAAAGAGAGGGGCCGAAGAAGGTACACAGCGTATCGCACGAGGACGGGGCACACGGCGATGGGCAGGTGGCGTGCGTGGCCACCGCGCTGCGTCTAGTTGGGGGAGGTTGGCCGTCGTCGAAGTGGAGCGCCAAGGCCAGCTCCGGTGAGAGGAAGGTGGAGGTGGGGGAGATCGGTTGCTGGCTGGAGAACTGAGGGAGGGCCTAGTGTGGCGACCACGAGGACCGGAAGGAAGAAGAGCACGCGCGCGCGGGCTACATGGTGCCCACGAGAATCGGAAGGAAGAGAGCCCAAGCCCGCGCTAGCGGTGGATCTTGGCCGCATCTGGGCAAGCTCGAGGTCACCGGCTAGATCCCATCGCGGAGGGTGTTCTTGGTGGAGAAGGGGGAGGTCGCAACGGCGTCGGAGGGAGGCAACCCGTGCTCAACGTCGCCGGATCTGACGGGGGAGGAAGGGATGCAACGCTGGTGACGACGAAAAGGGGAGGCCAGAAGGCCGGCAACGCACCCTCGTCCCTCCTCCTCGTCCGTCAGAGGGTCTGGGGAGGTGGGTGATCGTCGGAGGGCAGGGACGGGGCGATAGCCATGGTGGAAGCCATGGCGAGCCAGTGATGGGGAAGAGTTGACGACGGTATGACCACGAAAGGATTTGAGAGCAACCAATGTGACGAGAAAATAAGGTATGGCACTTCTCATGGGCTAGGAACCGTCCGGCATCGTGGAACCTCTCTCGTGGGCTGGAACAGTGAGCGCACGGCCCGAGGACTGTCTCCCTGCCATTCGACAGCCTACTAAACTGGCTCTAGTAGCCTATCAACAGGGGACCATGGGCCCATTTTAGCTATAAGAAGAAATAACTATCAACCATCTAAAATAGACAAAATGAAAAGAGGGAAAGCACGGGGACCAAATCCCAACGAGGGACGTGTGGCTCTGATTGCAACCTTTCCAGAGAAACACAATAGCTTTGCTTTTCCATATATATATATATATATATATATATATATATATATATATATATATATATATATGTATGTATATATATATATATATATATATATTAGAATATTTATATATATATCAGGCACGACTAGTGTTGAACCATTAGAATATTTATGCCTTCGATTGTAACACAACGAGCAATTGGCTAGTAAGAAATAAAAGAGGCATGGCCTACCTTAACCATCTCCCAACAACTCACATCATCTCCATATAAAATGCTTTGAAAAGTTGTAATGACGAGTGAGTAATCTCTAAGAAAAAGGAGAGTGATCTATACTTACTCGGCATAAACCAATCAGACACATTAATATAAATATTTTAGAAGGGTGCTCATCTGAAAAAAAAGGCAATACCTGACTTTCCTAATCTTGGCTGAAGGTGCTCTACCCCTGGCTACTCCCGCAGATCTGACCTGTAAATGACATAATTTATCCCCGGTAATCAAACTGCTGAGCGGTATCGTTTCTTTTACGTTTAAAAAGGCATGATTTTTCGGATGCATCTATGATCTACTCCCTTTCTCCCATAATATAATATGTTATTACGACCAATATATGAGTACAATGCCTGCAGTAACATCTTATATTATAGGATGGGGGAGTAATAAGTAGCTAGGTACATGATCTATCATTATCTATTTCATATTTTTTAGCCCATCTAGTCAGTCATCACGATCCATTGTCATCGTTAGATTTACACAACAATGAAAACCGAGGATGTTGCCATATAAAGATATGGTGGCATGTGATTGCCTCATCACAAGACTAGGATGAATTTATTTTTTCAATGCATGATTTGGGAATGTTGTAGGACTTGTTAATTACATACCTCATCTATCATGCTTGATCTTGTGGCCTTGAGTTGATCCAGCTGGGTGTCATGATCCATTTCCATCGTTATATTTATGGAATGGGGATTCACTTTAGGCCCACCATAGCTCTAGTGAGTGATGATTATACAGATATCACCTCCTGTTAAACTTGTGAGGTATCTTCTCAATGGATGATTTTGCTAACACTTATTGGATTTGCTAAGAAGGTACCTTATATGTCATGCTGGTCTCCCAGATCTGCGGGAATCCGGTCGGATATCATGATCCATCTTTGTCGTGAGATCTACACCATGGGCATCCATCGAGGCCCATATTAGATCCAGAGAGCAACGATGACGAGAAGCAATGTGTTTTGAGAGTGTTTCCATCTATCTAGATCCAATGGCTTGTGCCATGGATTCTTGTGAAGCTCAAAGCTCAAACTAGGAGGAATGGGTCAAGGCTTACAGCTCGCAACAAATTGACAATGGGCGGCAGGAGGCGGTCATCTTGCGAGGTTGTCACCGGACCATCGGTATGGCACCTAATGGTGTCAAGGTATGGAATCAGCAAATAGTTAGAGACCATACGGTGATTATAATCTCTAGAGAGAATTGAGGGTTGTGTGAGAGGGCCGGCGGCGGAGGCGGAGGAGGGAAGTGGAAGGCATGGGTGGGGATTTAGGGTTAGACAGGCTTAAAAAGACCCATTGGATATTTTAGGAAAGTGTATGCAAGTTTTTCTTGATAGTCCCTCAATAACCTAAATTTCTAGAAATATTCTTTTTACCGGAAAGGACAAACTTGCTACTTTGGTGACCTAGGGGCATCCTTAGAATCTACTAAAAGATTTATATTAACACCTTCACGCTTTTGCCACAATTCAGAGATTGTTACTTTGGCCACAATCCGAAGCAAATTTTGTAGTGAACTCCAAGAAATCTGATACGGGTTGCACAGACTTGGCTTTGGTTGCACCACTAAACTGTCATGTTTTCCTACGTCCTCCTCCTTGGCCTCTATACACCACCAAGTCTATCAGACGGTCCACCACTTCAAGATGTGTGCCCTATGGCGCCTCAGGGTGAAAGGAAGCTGTTCATGAACGGTTTCTGATGGAGTCATGTACCTAGGGTAGGGTCATAGACCTGATCTAAGTACCCTGCCCAAGGACACCCTTAGAAGAGATCACTTTCCAGTCGACCTACGAGGAACTCACTCGACTGACTTGAAGGACTTGACCACGAAGACTCACTCGACCACCAGAAGGTCAAGAAGCACTCTGCACTGCAACGGTCTGTAATTAAGTAGACTTTATGATAGTTAAGACACTTTATGAGGGGCGTTACCAGTAACGCCCCGGACTTAATGTACCTTAAACCCTTCATTACGTGGGTTGGCTGGGGTCCTGGCGCACTCTATATAAGCCACCCCCCTCCACAGGCAGAAGGGTTTGGAACCCTGTAACTCATATACGCATAATCCACTCGACCGCCTCCGGGCTCCGAGACGTAGGGCTTTTACTTCCTCCGAGAAGGGCCTGAACTCGTACATCTCTTGTGTTTACAACCTCTCCATAGCTAGGACCTTGCCTCTTCATACCTACCCCCCACTCTACTGTCAGACTTAGAACCACGACAGTTGGCGCCCACCGTGGGGCCGGTGTTTTAGCGATTTTGTGGAGAAGTTGCGATTCTTCCGAGTACTTTCATCATGGTGGCTGCTGGAGTTTTGGTCGAGGGTCGCGAGGTCCGCCTCGGCGCTCTCACCTTCGTCGCCGATGACTCCGCCTGGCTCCAGGAGGCTCCACTCGACGTTGATGCGCTCCCCGTCCGCGGGGCGACGCATTTTCGCGCCTGTGTCCGCGGCGTTCTGCTGCGGCAACCGTCGACCCCGTATCGGTCGACTCCCCTATCGACCACCCTCCCGGTCTCCCGCCAGTGCAAGCGCTCTGGTCGGTCGAGGCTTCAGCGGTGGGTGAGACACGCGGTGGCTCGCCAGACGGCCACCACCCAAGTTGCGGCAATCGAGCCCGACGAATCTCTCTACGGCCTGTTCGATCTGTCGACTGGCTCCGTAGAGACTGCATCCGAATGCGATAGCAGTGATCCAGCGGCGAAAATCCTGATGGTCAACGGGCCTCGCAGTCCGCCTGGCTTCGCCCATAATGGTGGGGCAGGCGGCGGAGACGATCCCGCACGAGGCCACGAAGAGTACCAGCCCGAGCCAGTCGACTCTCTGCAAAGAGAGGAACTTCGCCGCAGGAATATGGATGCCCTGCATACTCCCATCGCAGGAGAAACCCCCGAGGCTCGCGCCTAGGAGGAGGCACGATTGGCCAATTTGGCCGAACGTGCTCGCTTGGAGAATCTTCAGCGAGCACTCGACGAGCGCGCGCGACAACGAGTTCCCGGCGCCAATCGACGTCAACTCTTCCCGCCGACTCAGGTATATCGAACCCCAATCTAGAATTTAGCACCTGCAACCCGTATAGCAGAGTCCATCCAGCCCTCTCAGTCGGAAGCTGGCAGAGGCTTGATGCAGATCAGGGATTTGCTCTGGGCAGCAGGAGACCAGAATTCAGCCGTGTCGCAGTCGCGCAACAGAATTCACAGTCGATCCGTCGCTGCGAATACGGTTCAGTCGGCTCACAGTCCCAGATCGCCTCCGCGGTGAGAAGGGCGCGAGAATCGGCGAGACCAGTATGGAGACCGACACGACCGAGATGATAGGCGTCGAGTGCCCGCTTCCCCTCCGAGGTTAGGGTCTTACGCTCCTCGGCGGCAAGACGACAGGCGTCAGCTCAGTGTGGGGCGAAGATCTCCAGTCGACCCCAGAGAACCAGGCTTCGACGTGCGATCCATTATCGTGCAAGTCTTGGTCGACCGGAACAGAGCCCATCGAGATGGACCCGACAGAGATGCGCCCACAAGCAGTCGAGTGCATGTTTCTGGTCCAGAATGTTTCAGAAGAGCTATCAGAGCCGCAGTGATCCCCCCCAATTTCAGGTTGGCAACAGGAGTCAGCAAGTTCACCGGTGAGTCTAAGCCTGAAACTTGGCTTGAGGACTACCGAGTGGCGGTTCAGATTGGTGGTGGGAACGACGAGGTGGCCATGAAGCATTTGCCCCTCATGTTGGAAGGTTCTGCCAAAGCGTGGTTGAATCAGTTACCTCCTAGTAGCATTTACACTTGGAAAGATCTGTCCCGAGTGTTCGTCAGAACGTTTGAAGGAACTTGCAAGCGACCGGCTGGATTGACGGAGCTGCAAGTCTGTATGCAGAAGACCAATGAGACTCTCAGGGAATATATTCAGAGATGGATCACTTTGCACCATACTGTGGAGAATGTGTCTGATCATCAGGCAGTCTGCGCCTTCAAGGGTGGCGTCAAGAACAGAGAATTGAGTCTGAAATTTGGTCGAACCGGAGACATGACCCTGAGTCGGATGATGGAGATTGCTACCAAGTACGCCAACGGTGAAGAAGAAGACCGACTCCGAAGCGGCTAGTACAAACCGAGTCAGTCGGAGAAGGGAAACACCAGTCGGAAACAGAAGCGGAAGGCTGAACCAGTAGCTCCTGGAGAGGCTCTGGCCGTGACTCAGGGAAAGTTTAAAGGGAAACCAAAAGGATCCTGGAACCCTAAGAAGGTAAAGGATAAAGAAGGGAACGACGTGATGGATATGCCGTGTCACATCCACACGAAGAAAGACGAAGAGGGCAATATCATTTACCCAAAGCATACCACACGCCAATGTCGACTCCTGATCCAGCAGTTTCAAGGAAAACAGTCTAAGGACAAGGAAAAGGAGTCAGACAAGGCCGAAGACAAGGAGGACAGTGAGGAAGGATATCCGCATGTCAACTCCACTCTGATGATCTTTGCAGATGTGGAAAGAAAGACTCGACTGAAAGTCATTAACCGTGAGGTGAACATGGTTGCCCCAGCAAAAGAAAGTTATCTGAGATGGTCCCAAACACCCATCACATTCGACCAATCTGATCACCCGAATCATATTGCCACTCCTGGGAGGCAAGCTTTGGTGGTCGATCCAGTTGTCGAAGGCACTCGACTGACAAAAGTGCTGATGGACGGTGGTAGTGGACTGAATTTGTTGTATGCAGACACACTGAAAGGAATGGGCATTCCGATGTTTCGACTGAGCACCAGTAACATGAGCTTTCATGGAATTATACCAGGGAAGAAAGCCGAGTCACTCGGCCAAATAGCTCTGGACATGGTGTTTGGTGATTCGAAACATTTTCGCAAAGAGAAGTTGACGTTTGAGGTCGTGGATTTTCAGAGTGCGTATCAGGCAATTTTGGGGAGACCAGCTTATGCACGGTTCATGGCTCGACCATGTTACGTGTACCTCAAACTGAAGATGCCCGGCCCAAAAGGAGTGATCACTGTCACCGGTGATCGGAAAAAGGCAGAAGAGTGCTTTCAGAAGGGCTCAAAGATTGCCGATTCCCAGGTGACAGCGGTCGAGTTTGAAGAATACAAGCAAAATGCAGATCCGAGTGATTTGCTGCGATCCAAGAAACCCGCCACAGAATCTGCATTTCAGTCGTCCGGTGAGACGAAGCCTGTTCACATTCACCCGACCGACCCCAATGTAGCACTGACCCACATCTCCACAACACTCGACCCGAAATAGGAAGAAGCGCTCATCCAGTTCCTCCGTGAGAACTGGGACATTTTTGCATGGAAGCCCGCTGACATGCCAGGTGTTCCCAGGGGACTGGCTGAGCATCGCCTAAGAGTCGACTCATCAGCAAAACCAGTCAAAGAGCATCTTCGGCGGTCCGCCGTCCAGAAGAGAAAAGCCATTGGTGCGGAAGTGGCTCGACTGTTGGCGGCAGGATTTATCCGAGAGATATACCACTCCGAGTGGCTCGCCAATGTCGTCATGGTTCCTAAGAAGGACAAATCGCTCCGAATGTGCATTGACTTCAAGCACATCAACCGGGCCTGCCCGAAAGATCATTTTCCTCTCCCTCGCATAGATAAAATTGTTGACTCGACCGCGGGATGCGAGAGATTGTCTTTTCTAGACGCCTATTCCGGGTACCACCAGATCCGTCTGTACGGGCCCGATGAGATAAAAACAGCTTTCATCACTCCATTCGGGTGCTTCTGCTATATCACCATGCCATTCGGCCTCAAGAATGCCGGAGCCACATTTATGCGAATGATTCAGAAGTGTCTGCTCACTCAAATCAGTCGGAATGTGGAAGCGTATATGGATGATATCGTCGTCAAGTCACGAAAAGGTTCTGACCTGCTCGCTGACCTCGCCGAAACATTTGCCAACCTCCGAAGGTATGATATCAAGCTCAATCCATCAAAGTGCACATTCGGAGTTCCTGGTGGCAAGTTACTCGGTTTTCTCGTTTCCGAGCGAGGGATCGATGCTAATCCAGAAAAGATCGGCACTATTCTCCGAATGAAACGCCCTGTTTGAGTGCACGATGTCCAGAAGCTTACTGGATGCTTGGCCGCATTAAGTCGATTCATCTCACGACTCGGTGAAAAGGCATTACCTCTTTACCGACTGATGAAGAAGGCAGACAAGTTCGAGTGGACTCCAGAAGCTGATGCAGCGTTTGCTGAGCTAAAAGCTCTGCTCTCCACCCAGCCGGTGCTTGCTGCTCCAATCAGCAAAGAGCCTCTGTTGCTTTATATCGCAGCCACGGGACAAGTCGTCAGTACAGTGCTTACGGTCGAGCGGGAGGAAGAAGGAAAAGCCTTCAAAGTTCAGCGCCTAGTGTATTATTTGTCTGAAGTCTTGACTCCATCCAAGCAGAGATATCCTCATTATCAGAAGCTTGTGTATGGAATATACATGACCACGAAGAAGGTTGCTCATTATTTCTCTGATCATTCCATCAAAGTCGTCAGCGACGCTCCACTATCAGAGATTTTGCACAACAGAGATGCAACTGGTCAAGTGGCGAAATGGGCGATTGAACTTCTTCCCCTTGATATCAAGTTTGAGGCAAAGAAAGCCATTAAGTCCCAGGCAATAGCAGATTTCCTCGCCGAGTGGATTGAACAACAGCAGCCGACTGAAGTTCACTCGGAGCATTGGACCATGTTCTTTGATGGCTCTAAAATGCTGAATGGTTCCGGTGCTGGGGTGGTCTTGGTTTCCCCCAGAGGAGATAAGCTTAGATATGTGCTCAAGATTCACTTTGATTCCTCCAACAACGAGGCAGAGTATGAGGCCCTCTTACATGGATTACGCATGGCCATTTCACTGGGCGTCCGTCGCCTGATGGTCTATGGCGATTCAGATTTAGTGGTCAATCAAGTGATGAAGGAGTGGGACGTGAGAAGCCCAGCCATGACTGGATACTGCAATGCAGTGAGGAAGCTGGAAAAGAAGTTTGAGGGGTTAGAGCTCCATCACATACCCCGACTGAAAAATCAGGCAGCAGATGATCTGGCAAAGATAGGTTCCAAGAGAGAAGCCATTCCGAGTGGTGTGTTCTTGGAGCATATACACACTCCGTCAGTCAAAGAAGATCCTTTCACCGAAGAAGGTCCACAGCCCAAGAGTGCCACAGATCCGACTGAGGTTGAGGTCCCAGCGGTGGTCGACTTGATCATGGAGGTCTTAGTGGTCATTCCCGACTGGACAGTTCCATATATCGCGTATATCCTAAGAAAAGAGCTCCCAGAGGATGAGGAAGAGGCTCGATAGATCGTCCGTCGATCCAAGGCCTTTACCGTAATCAAAGGACAGTTATACAGAGAAAGCACGACTGGAGTTGGTCAGAAGTGCATAACGCCAGAAGAAGGTCGAATCATCCTTAATGATATCCACTCGGGGACCTGTGGTCATCATGCGTCCTCTCGGACCATCGTGGCCAAAGCATACCGAGCCGGATTTTATTGGCCAAAGGCGAATGAGATGGCAAAGGAAATAGTGGACAAGTGCGAAGGATGTCAGTTCTACTCGAATATGTCGCACAAGCCTGCATCAGCTCTGAAGACCATTCCACTCGTCTGGCCTTTCGCAGTATGGGGGTTGGACATGGTTGGTCCTTTGAGAACAGGTCGAAGTGGCTTCACGCATGTACTGGTGGCAGTCGACAAGTTCACCAAGTGGATTGAGGCTAAACCAATCAAGAACCTTGACGCCAGGACTGTTGTTAGCTTCATCAGGGAACTGATATTCAGATATGGAGTCCCGCACAACATCATCACTGATAATGGATCGAACTTTGACTCGGAGGAATTCAGAGATTTCTGCAACTCTCAAGGAACACGAGTCGACTACGCTTCAGTCGCCCATCCGCAGTCGAATGGACAAGCAGAGCGAGCCAATGGCCTGATTCTCAAGGGATTGAAGCCCCGACTGATGCGTGATCTCAAGCATGCGGCTGGAGCATGGGTCGACGAACTTCCCTCGGTGCTTTGCGGACTGCGGACCACACCTAATCGGTCGACCGGAAGAACTCCATTCTTCTTGGTCTACGGAGCTGAAGCAGTCTTGCTGAGTGATCTCCTCCACAATGCTCCTCGAGTTGAACTCTACAACGAAGCAGAAGCTGAACAAGCGCGGCAGGACGCAGTCGACCTTTTAGAGGAAGAAAGGGAGATGGCCCTGATACGATCGACCATCTACCAACAAGACTTGCGTCGTTTCCACGCCAGAAATGTGAGGGGTCGAGCCTTCCAGGAAGGGGATTTAGTTCTCCGGGTGGATCAGAAGAAACAACACAAGCTTGCTCCTTCTTGGGAAGGACCCTTCATCATCTCCAAAGTTCTCCACAATGGGGCGTACCGTCTTTACAACGTTGAACATAATATCGACGAGCCCCGAGCTTGGAACGCGGAACTACTCCGCCCATTTTACACTTAAGTTTATCACTCGGATGAGTTGTAATAAAGTATTTCTGTAGTTCATGGGTTTCAAAATAATAGTGTCATAATTCCTCCATAATTTTTGTCACTTTTTATTTTCCCCTCAGTGGGTGACTTAGCCGCGAATCCGTTTCGCCTAAGTTTGTAAAAATCCTTACCGAGTGGTGAGCCAGACTCCCACTCGGGGACTTAGCCGCGAATCCGTTTCGCCTAAGTTTGTAAAAATCCTTACCGAGTGGTGAGCCAGACTTCCACTCGGGGGCTTAGCTGCGAATCCGTTTCGCCTAAGATTAAATAAAATCCTACCGAGTGGTAAGCCAGACTTCCACTCGGAGGCTTAGCTGCAGTCCAAAGTACTCGCCTAAGTTATTTAAATCCTACCGAGTGGCGAGCCAGACTCCCACTCGGAGGCTTAGCTGCAGTCCAAGGTACTCGCCTAAGTTATTTAAATCCTACCGAGTGGTAAGCCAGACTTCCACTCGGAGGCTTAGCTGCAGTCCAAAGTACTCTCCTAAGTTATTTAAATCCTACCGAGTGGCCAGCCAGACTCCCACTCGGAGGCTTAGCTGCAGTCCAAGGTACTCGCCTAAGTTATTTAAATCCTACCGAGTGGCGAGCCAGACTCCCACTCGGAGGCTTAGCTGCAGTCCAAAGTACTCGCCTATGTTATTTAAATCCTACCGAATGGCGAGCCAGACCCCCACTCGGAGGCTTAGCTGCAGTCCAAAGTACTCGCCTAAGTTATTTAAATCCTACCGAGTGGCGAGCCAGACTCCCACTCGGAGGCTTAGCTGCAGTCCAAAGTACTCGCCTAAGTTATTTAAATCCTACCGAGTGGCGAGCCAGACTCCCACTCGGGGGGCTTAGCTGCAGTTTAAACACTCGCCTAAGTACAATGCGCTCCCGCAAGGAGGACGAGGTGTAGGTCGACTGCGACCCTCTCCTCTGAGCCACGCCATAAGTACAATGTGCGCTCGTAAGGAGGACGAGGTGCAGGTCGACTGAGACCCTCTCCTTTGAGCTTCGCCACAAGTACAACGTGAAAATCCTACCGAGTGAAGAGCAAACCTCTCACTCGGGGGCTTAGCTGCAGCCCAGTGCTCGCCTAAGATGTGAAAATCCTACCGAGTGAAGAGCAAACCTCTCACTCAGGGGCTTAGCTGCAGCCCAGCGCTCGCCTAAGATGTGAAAATCCTACCGAGTGAAGAGCAAACCTCTCACTCGGGGGCTTAGCTGCAGCCCAGCGCTCGCCTAAGATGTGAAAATCCTACCGAGTGAAGAGCAAACCTCTCACTCGGGGGCTTAGCTGCAGCCCAGTGCTCACCTAAGATGTGAAAATCCTACCGAGTGAAGAGCAAACGTCTCACTCGGGGGCTTAGCTGCAGCCCAGTGCTCGCCTAAGATATGAAAATCCTACCGAGTGAAGAGCAAACCTTTCACTCGGGGGCTTAGCTGTAGCCCAGTGCTCGCCTAAGATATGAAAATCCTGCCGAGTGAAGAGCAAACCTCTCACTCGGGGGGCTAGCTGCAGCCCAGTGCTCGCCTAAGATATGAAAATCCTGCCGAGTGAAGAGCAAACCTCTCACTCGGGGGCTTAGCTGCAGCCCAGTGCTCGCCTAAGATACGAAAATCCTACCGAGTGAAGAGTAAACCTCACACTCGGGGGCTTAGCTGCAGCCCAGCGCTCGCCTAAGTGGATTAAGGAATAAGTCAACTGCAGTAAGCTTCTTGCTTTGAACCTTCAAAAAGACATTTCGAGCCAAAAACAATCATATTCAAACATCAAATCCAAGTTCGGATCGATACCTAAAGGAACCGAAAGTGCTCAGGCGCTAAGCCTGTTAAGGTTTATCGGTTACAACTCCACTCGGCATACCGAGGCAAATTTAAAGTGTCGAGCTTAAAAGTAGTTTTTTACCCCTCCTGTGGAGGGCTAGAAGGAGCGACGAACTCATCAAGATCAATTCCATCTGCGATCCGAGTGGCAGCAGCAATGAAGGTTTCCATGAAGGACCTGAAGTCGTGTTTCTTGGTGTTGGCCACTCGAAGAGCCGCCAGCTTGTCTTCTCGTGCATCTTTGCAGTGGACTCGGGCCAGACACAGAGCAACATCTGCACCGCACCGAGCCGACGACTTTTTCCACTCCTGCACTCGACCAGGAACCGTGTTCAGGCGAGCCATCAGCGACTCAAGGTCGTTCTAGAGTGTCTCCCTGGGCCAGAGCGATGAGTCGATGCGAGATATGGCGACCTTCAGCCTTGCAAGATAGTCCACGACAGCTGCAACACGGGACTCCAGTCGGAAAACATTCATGGCAACTTCGTCGTTCACCGGAGAATTGATGGGGTCAAGGTTTGGTTCCAGCCGGCTAGTCTCTTCTTCAAAGTTTTGACAAAATTCTGCAAGGACAATCACCGAGTCAAGGCAATGGTCGAATGGAAAAATCACAGTTGAAAATGATTGTTGAGAGTAAAGGGTTACCTTCAAGAATAAGGAACAGCTTATTGGCAAGACCACTCAGGAAGGCCTCCAGATTATTTTTCTTCCCAGTCAACTAGTTGACTTGGTCGGTCAGGGCAGCTTTGTCAATTTTCAGTCGAACGACTTCCTTGTTGGCAATCCCAAGAGCTGCTTCCAGATTGGTATTTTCTTGTTCAAGCTTGGTGACTGAAGCTAACTTCTCGTCAGCAAGCTTGATCTTATCAGCTAGTTCAAGGTCTTTCTTCTGTTGGACCTCCCTCACCTTACCTACAAGTTACAGCAAGATCAGATTTTGAAACAAACGAAGGGAAAAAGCAGTCATCGAGGCCTCACCAAACATACCTTCAGTCTCCTCCTTTGCCTTCGTCAGATTCTCCTGAACCAGCTTCAAATCCAGCTCGAGCTGAATGTGCTTGTTTTCCAGCTCGGTGTAGCGAGCCGCAAGGTCACAGGATTTCTGCGAAGAACCAATCGACTAAATGTCAAAGAAAATTCACTTCCGAGTGGAAAAGGAAAAATCATGCGTGTCTAAGACTACAGCCGAATACAAGCATTCGACCGTAGTCTCGGGGACTACACCCAGTGGGTGCACTCAGCGTGCCCCCACTAATCCTATTGAAGACAGAGTCGACCAGTCGGCCTAAAAAAACAAGATGTATTCTTTAAGACTGTAATCGACTGCAAGCAGTCGACCACAGTCTCGGGGACTACACCCAGTGGGTGCACTCAGCGTGCCCCCACCGGTTTTGAGAAATCCATTCGCCTCAGATGAATGACGGAAAGATTCAACTTATAAAGCCTAAGGCCGACTGCCTGCAGTCGACCTTAGCCTTGGGGACTACACCCAGCGGGTGCACTCAGCGTGCCCCCGCTAACACGGAGTTTTAATCGACACACCCACTGGGTGACTGCTATGAATTCCGGAAAGAAATTTTTTTGATAGCATATCCTAACAGAACAAGCGGTGGTCGACTGACCTGAACATTGCTTTGAAGGGCGGAACTGGCGTCGTAAGCTGCCTGGCTCGCATCCCGGATGGTCTTCACCTGCTCCATCATGATCCCTGCCTGGCGTATCGCCTCCTTCGCGGCCCCAGCTTGGTCCTCTGGGACGTGGTACGTCGTGAAGAGGGAGGGCTGTGCGGCACTCGACGAAGTAGGGAGAGCACTCGTTAGTGGGTCTGCGAAGGACATAGTGTGTCGAGTGGTGTTCTCCTCCTCCGTGACCAGAGTCTCGGGCACCGTCACATCCAGGAGCACCCTGCCGGCAGACGCTTTCCTGCTCCTTCTGTGCTTCAGCGGTTCCTCATCTTCATCATCATCAGGAAGAGTGATAACAATGTTGGATGGAGCTACAGAAAAGAATCAGAATTAGAGATCATGAGTCAGTCGACTAAAAACGAAATTAAGAGTATAGTACCAAGGTTTGAGGTTGCTGCGTCCTCCATCTCATGGTCATCAGCCCTGGCTGAGGTCTCAGAAGTAGCAGCACTGCAATCCCAAAGAATTAGTCGACTAGCTCAAACGTCAACCAGAGATAAAGCTTGCACAAAACAGGATGATTTAAGCAGCAATGATTACCCTGATATGGTGGGGATGGACACCTTCATCTTCGGCAGAAGCTTGGTCGGCTTTGACGGGGCCGCCCTGGGCTGCTTCGACGCCCTCTGAGTCGGCACCGGAGAAGTGGTCCGAGGGCGCTTGGTCGACTGCGCCACAGTCGCAACCCCCTTGCCATGTTCAGTCGCAGGGTCATGGACAAGCTTCGACCGCCTTTCCGAGCGCGGTGGTGCGACCTCCTCCTCCTCCTCTTCTTCTTCCTCCTCATCGTCATCATCATCATCATCATCCTCAGCGGCATCCGAGTCCCACTCCTCCTGGCTCTCGCCCCCGCTCGCTTCTCCCTCCTCAGTCGGAGCCTGTGCCCCATTGGGCATCGAGTACAGCTCAGTGAGGGCCTGATAGACATCAAGACAAAAGTCAATCAACCGATCAGCAGAGAAAACAGAAATAAATATGACAAGAATACAATGGGAAGTGGAGCAGACATACCTTGTTTGGAACGCTGAGGTGGTCGAGTGGAGGAATCCTTCTGGCTCCACGAGGGTTATCCTTGTTCCCAGTAACAGCGACCATCCACCTTTCCAGAGTGGCATCGTCGACTGCTTCTGGATTGATCCGAGTCTCATCTTCAGTTCCGCGGTACAACCACATGCAATGGCTCCGGAACTCAAGAGGCTGGATACGACGCCTAAGAAACACCTCCAGGAGATCCATACCCGTCACTCCCTCCCGAACCAACTGAACTACACGCTCCATCAACATCTTCACGTCAGCTTTCTCCTCCGGAATCACCTTCAGAGAGGAGGGCTTGTTCACTCGGTCCATGGTGAACTGAGGAAGTCCACTCGACTTCCCCGGTGTCGGCTAATTCTGGCAGTAGAACCAGGTCGACTGCCAGCCTCTGACTGACTCGGGAAACATCATGGCTGGGAAGGTGCTCTTGTTCCTCACCTGGATCCCCAGACCTCCACACATTTGGACAACTTGGGTTCTTTCGTCTCCTGGGCTTGCCTTCTTCACGGCCCGAGAGCGGCACGTGAATATATGCTTGAACAATCCCCAATGCGGTCGACAACCCAGGAAATTCTCACACATGGACACAAACGCGGAGAGATAGGCGATGGAGTTCGGGGTGAAGTGGTGGAGTTGCGCTCCAAAGAAGTTCAAGAAACCACGAAAGAAAACGCTCAGTGGCAAAGAAAATCCGCGGTCGACATGGGTGGCCAGAAGCACGCGCTCACCCTCTTCCGGCTGGGGCTGCCACTCTTTCCCCGGAAGCCTTGCGGCTCCGTGGGGGATCAGCCCGTCGTTGGCCATATCGAGGAGATCCGCCTCCGTGATGGTCGACCGGATCCAATCTCCCTGGACCCAGCCTTTCGGCAGGCGAGATCTAGACGAAGACCCGCCGCGGCTGGTGGATCTCCCCTTCGCCTTCTCCGTCGCCGACGCCTTCTTCGCGCGTTCCAGCGCTGCCGTCTTATCCTTGACCATGGCTGCCGGCGAGACGCGTGAGGAGAAGTTGTGCGGAGGCGAGAGCGAGCGCGTTGGGCGGAGACGAAGGAAGCAGAGAGAGAATGCTGAGGCACTGTTCAAAAAACCCTCGCCGGGCGCATTTATAAGATCCTTTCCGACTGGATGACAGGTGGGCCCAGTCGATCTAATCATATCCCAAAACAGTTGCGCGGACGTGATACATGGCGAAGAAAGCGGCGCGGGGATCGAGGCGTCTATGCCCTATCCCATCCGAGCACCGCGGTCCGCCCAGCTTCGCGCGCTTCCCCAAATTTCGTATCCCGCGGGATCCGCGAACGGTAGGTCGGTCTGTCGGACGCGGGATTTCCTGTGATCCGTCACTTGGAAATCGGCGAAGTCCAAAAGATCACTCGACGAAAGAAAAGAATGGATCGAGTCGACTGAAGAAAAGTTGCTCACTATCAACAAAGAGATTTTTTGGTTCAAAACAACGCACGACCAGTATGCGAAGGCTAATCGGAAACAACATCAACTCCTTCATCACTCAAGCCTCAATCCATTCGGGGGCTAATGATGGAGTCATGTACCTAGGGTAGGGTCATAGACCTGATCTAAGTACCCTGCCCAAGGACACCCTTAGAAGAGATCACCTTCCAGTCGACCTACGAGGAACTCACTCGACTGACTTGAAGGACTCGACCACGAAGACTCACTCGACCACCAGAAGGTCAAGAAGCACTCTGCACTGCAGCGGTCTGTAATTAAGTAGACTTTATGATAGTTAAGACACTTTATGAGGGGCGTTACCAGTAACGCCCCGGACTTAATGTACCTTAAACCCTTCATTACGTGGGTTGGCTGGGGTCCTGGCGCACTCTATATAAGCCACCCCCCTCCACAGGCAGAAGGGTTCGCACCCCTATAACTCATATACGCATAATCCACTCGACCGCCTCCGGGCTCCGAGATGTAGGGCTTTTACTTCCTCCGAGAAGGGCCTGAACTCGTACATCTCTTGTGTTTACAACCTCTCCATAGCTAGGACCTTGCCTCTCCATACCTACCCCCACTCTACTGTCAGACTTAGAACCACGACAGTTTCCTCTGCAAGCACCCTAGCACCATACTGCCTTCCGATTTCAAGACTTTGCTTCTCAACCGTGCCGGGAAACTAGACAACATGTCCGGTCATCTGCGAACATCGTCACCACTGTTGAGTTCCCTGGCCTCAACACCCTTGGCATGTCCATGGCACGGACCGACATCGACCCGTATGGGCTAGTGCTTCCCCACTCTCACCCAAGGGCGTCTGAGATGATGTTTGTGCATGATGGCAGTGTGCTTGCCGGTTTCTTTGACACAACCGGTAAGCTGTTTCAGAAGAGACTATGTGAGGGGGATGTGTTCGCCTTTCCCCGTGGTTTGGTTCATTTCATAATGAACTATGGTTTCCATCTTGCAACGACGTTCTCGGTGCTTAATAGTCAGAACCCTGGTGTGGTTGGCATCACCCATGCAATGTTCGCGCCAGATTCAGATGTAGTTGAGGGGCTGGTGGCCAGAATGATGAAGTTCAGAGAGATGGAAATCTCTGACAACAAGACTACTGATTTTCCATGGACTTCCTGATTAGTTATGTAACTAATCAAGATAGTGGATCTAATTATTATGAAATTTACTAGCAGATGATGATTTCCACGTTTCAATCTTGTTATGTATTTGGACAGAATCTCAGTTTAGTAATGTTCTATACTCAATGATGTAAATACCATGTGATGTAGCTGATTAATTTCTGTAGGAAACTAGGAATTATAAAGATCAGAATCGCGACGCATAGATTGGGACCAGAACCTTCTATCTGTTTACCTTACAGGTTGCTTGTTTAGCCTGAACCCTGTCGTGACAATAATAATGATCCTGGACGCTATGCATTATCTCTCCATGGTGTTGTTTCTATCTCATTAGTGACGCACATGCACAACCAAGTTTGGCAACCTTATGTAAGCTGTGACATGAGATTTTTGTCAAGCGACAGCAAGCCAGTATCTTTGGTTCAGTATCACCAAGGTTGGCATCCTCTGGACTGTATGTATCGTAGCCTTGCTTTTCCTTTTGCTTTACTCAGTGGAACTCTATACCGTTATTTTAGTATTGTTATCTTTTGCTCCTTGCAGTTGAGGAGGTCCCTTTCTTTTCCCTGCCTTCTTTTGAAAGTGAAGCTTATTTTTTTATTCTCTTTTCACGGAAAGTTTGATTCATAGGTATACCTATGACACCACTTACAGATTTGTGGAAGGATTATCCTACCAATCAACTAGCTACTTGTGCATAGGATTCCGAGCACTTGGCAGCAAGGTGAACTGGTCGAGCTTACCGAGGTCCGAGGAATAGTCCAGGGGGAACGAATGGCTACTCGACTGCGCCCTGAATTCACACAAGTGGCCCGCTAAGCAGCACAACTTCTATCTGACTAGATTTGCAAAAATGTTATGAAATCTGATGTCATATACCCTGATAATAGGGAGCATTACATGGTCACAACAGTAGCAGAGATAGTTCAGTCAGACTCGACACCCTCTAGGCATGGTTGGTCTCTCTGTGAGCAAGAGAGTAATTCATGTCTGGCTTCTCATACAGTATGCTAGCTGTGTTATGTGACTTGTGTCTCAGTCATACATCTTACCTCATACTTCCTCCGTCGGGAATTACTTGTCGCTCAAACGGATGTATCTAGACAAGCGGAGTGTTTGACAAAAAACTACCACTTTAGGGGTCCGCGTCCCATAGAACTACCACTTTTTTAAAAGTGGCCGAAAACTACAAAAAAAAAAACGTAATCACGTGACTAAAAACTACTAGGTTGACAGAATGGTTGTTTTGACCGTTTTAACCGCGATTCTGACGTGAGTGGCCCACGTGCCAGGCTGGCGGCCCGCCTAACGGCTAACGGCGCGCGCGCGGTGCCGTTAGTGCCGCTCGCACCTGGTCGGACCTGGTCAGACCTGGCCGGCCGGCTCCCCATTCCCCACCAGCTCTCTCACTCTCGCCCGAGCTCCTCCCTAGCCCTAGCCGTCGCCAGCCATGGCGGCTGTGGATGCAAACTCCGGCGGCGATTCAGGCATACCTCCAGGCGGTAGCGCGGCGCAACATCCTTCTTAGTCCGAATGTAATCCTTCTGCGGGCGGCGCACAACAGAGGTTGGATTGGTCGGCGCCGGCGCGACCACCGTCGACCACAAGAAGCAGAGCTCAAGGTCGGCGGAAGCTTCCTCGTTCTGTGGGCGGCGGTAGGTACAACATCTCATCCAGTAGATCCCACCATAGATTGTGAGATTCAAAGATTCAGAGAATTAGTAAATTAGGCTAGTTTTTTGCATGGTTAGATTTAGTTTTGGTGACCTTGCAAATTGTTACTATTGTGCATACTTTGTTGTGTAAGAAACTGGAAAAAGCAGTTTGATAGAAACTCAATATTGTGCCTAGTTAGGTTCAGTTATCCTATTTTCAGTTAATAAAGGTTTTTTATTTATAATTTTCAGAACTGATGACCCAAAGTGGTCAATTTGGTTCCATTTCAATGCCAGAGAATCCGTGGTTCGAAATTTATACCAGTCAGACATATCATATTTGACAATGCTTTCTCTTATTGGGAGTGAGGGCTTTGTGGCTGATGATTATATGTACTATGTATTTGATGAGGAGAAAGGATTAGAAGGTTTAGATAAAATATGCTGTGAAGATGATGTGCAGCAGATGTTGGCACATTCTCATAATGAAAAGATTCTGAACATAAGAGTAGTGGGAGCTCTTGAGGCATGTAATGCAGATGAAAATCATGAAAACAGAGATAGTTATTTTGCTGAACATTGCATTAACACTCAACAAAGTTGCACTAAGTTGGTGGATATAAGCATGGACAGAAAGGAAGAGCTGAAGAAAAGAATGGTGCAGAGAGAGGCTGATCTTAACCATTTTGAAGGCGACACTGATGTGTCTGAATTTGTTACTGATGATGAAGCTACAAATTCAGGTTCAGATGGGAACAATGTGGATTTTCAGTCAGAGTATTCCTCTGAAGATGAAGCTGCAAAACAAGATACAACAGTGGTACAGAAACTGAAGGTAGTGAGAAAACCTGGTCCAACCAGTAGATCCCACCATGAGGTTGAGAAAATGGAGAAAGCAGATTGGTTCCCTGAAGCAGATGAAAAATGTTTCCCTGGTGATTATGGTGTTAGTGATGAAGAAGATGAGCCTGAAGGATCCTATAAACTACCAAGTGGTAGGAAGAGAAGGAATAAGAAGTTGAAAGACAGGATATTGTATTCTCACAAACTTCAAGGACCAGTAGAACAGTTCTGTAAGGGCTTGTGCTTCACAACTGTGTATGAGTTCAGAGATGCACTTAAGGATTTTCACATTAGGACTTTGAGAAATTTTCAATACCACAAAAATGCCCCAGATAGGATTATTGTTTGGTGCTCAGAGAGAGCCGCCCAGGGATGTGATTTTTATATATGTGCTTCCAAGTTAGCTCATGAAAAAACATTCTGCATCAAGAAGTGTGATATGTTGCACACCTGTGGAGCATGTGCAGAGTCCACAAAGGTTAATACTAAGTGGATGTCAAGGTCAGTAGAGGCAGCATTGAGAGAAGACATTGGATCTCCTGTGGATGCATTAATTAAGAAGACCAAGACTAAGTTTACAGTGGATGTATCAAGAAGTGTGGCATATAGGTCAAGGAGGAAGGTTGTTGATGTAGTTCAAGGTGACCACAAGCAGCAGTACTTGAGGCTTAGGGATTATCTTCAAGAAGTTCTTGACACAAACCCAGGTAGCAGGTGTATAGTAACAACATTTGAAGATCCAGAGAACCCAGCACCTACTCCTAGATTCAAGTATATATTCTACTGTTTAGCAGCTTCAAAGGAAGGTTTCCTTAATGATTGCAGACCATTTATAGGTCTTGATGGATGCTTCATCAAGTTAACCACTGGACAACAAATTCTTGCAGCCACAGGAAGGGATGGAAACAACAATATTGTCCTATAGCTTTTGGTGTGGTTGACAAGGAAGATGGTGAAAGTTGGAATTGGTTTTGAACTCAATTGAGATGTTGCATTGGCAGTGGCAACAAATTTGGAACATACACTATCATATCTGACAGGCAAAAGGGCTTGCTTAAGGCAATAAATGAGGTATTCCCTGATTCACCTCAAAGGTATTGTCTTAGGCTCATATATGCAAATTTTCAATCTGCTGGATTTAGAGGCCAGGAACTAAAGAAGTGTATTGACAAGGCTAGCTACTCATACACTAAACATGGGCATGAATTAGGCATGGAAGAGCTGAAAGCACAGTCTGAGGATGCTTGGAAATGGCTCAAAAAATTCAGGTCTCTACTTGGGCTAGGTTTGCTATGGATCATACTTGCAAAACATATTTAGTTGTGAACAATCTAAGTGAAGTATTCAACAAGATGATACTAGATGTTAGGGCCAAACCAATAAGTTCAATCTTTGAATGGATTAGGACCAAGCAAATGATCAAGAGGCAACAAACTAGGGAGAAGTTACAGATTAGCAGGTGGACAATCACACCAACCTACTCAGAGATTTTAGAAGAGAACAAGCAGTATGCCAAGTATTGCCAAGTAGACAGAGCTGGTCCAACAATTTGGCAAGTTACTAGCAAAGAAAAACAGTATTGTGTGGACATGGAAGGGTATACATGTGACTGCAAGAGATGGAACATGACTGGTGTACCTTGCAGTCATGGCATATCTGTAATGACAAAGCAAAAGCTGCATCCTGAGCACTATGTCAATGACTTTTTCAAGAAGCCACTTTATTTGGAGACATACAAAGAAATTATATACCCTGTTCCTGGTCCAGATTTCTGGCCTCACACAAACACTCCAGACATTGAACCTCCTGTGTTCAAAGAAAAGGCAGGCAGAAAACAGACTGCAAGGAGGAAAGGAGAGTTTGAAGTTCCTGCCCCAAGAGACACCAGCAGGATGAGAACAATTACCTGTGGAAATTGTGGGTTGGAAGGACACAAGTATACAAGTTGCAATAAGACTCTTAGGCCTAAACTGCAAATGAGGAAAAACAAACACCAGGTAATTATCAAGCATCAGAGCAATGTTTTCTTTTACATAGTCTAATCTAAGTGAAGTTGGATCTTTAATGTAGGAAAATAGGGCAGTTTATGCACCTGCTCCAACTGCTCCAGTACAAACTCCAAGAGCACCAGCCCCTACTACAAGAGCACCAGCTACTGCTGCATTAGCACCGGCACCACATGCAAGAGCACCAGCTCTTGCTGCATCTGCACTAGCTCCTACTACAACAGCTAAAAGGGGTAGGCCTGCAGGTGGAGGGAGAGGCAAGAGATTTAGTGCACCAAGATCCGTTGCGGCAACTTCAGATGTTTTGGCTGGTACCAAAAGGAAGAGGTTTGCAAGCAGCAAATTAAAGGGCTATTTCTATGCAAGTGGTAACTGACACTATAAAAAGGTAGAACTTCTCTCTATGAACCTGTTTGAATTAGTTTAGAACCCGTTTCACTTTGTTTTGAACATGTCTGTACTTTTCTGAATTTGTGTCTGTCTGAATTTGTGTGAACCTGACTGAATCTGACTGTACTTCTATCCAATTTGACGTGTAGCGTGGCCTGATGGTGGGCTTTCGTGTTGGACCTAACTAACCCACCAAGCCTGCCACACTGTCTACATAAGAGAGGCCACCAGAAACCACTGGATCCCTGCGCCTCATTCCCCTTGACCAAAACCTATCCGCCACTGATGGATCCACAGTTAGGAGAGGTAGTTAATGAACAAGACAAGGTTGCTAGGGCTGAAAGAAAGGCTGAAAGGAGGGCCAACCGTCATGCACAGGCACAGGAGCGACGCCAGAGGATTGCTGCCATGATTGTGGCGGAACGCAACCAGAATGACGTGAAGCAGTTCAAGGAGGTGTTCCCAGAAGGAACCAACATCACAGATGAACTAATCATCTGGTGGGCCAGAGACAGGGCATCTTTCCATCGATTCCAAGCAACAAGGAAGAGATGGACTCAGATCTTGGCTGCAGCAGAAGGAAGACAGGATTGGGATTAGTTCAACACGGTAGTTTCTGACTAAATTGTGGTGTTCTGAATCTGCTTGTCTTGTGCTGAATATTGCCCTGAATCTTGTTCTTAGTCTTGTTTTGAATCTTGTTCTTAGTCTTGTTTTGAATCTTGTCTTAATCTGATCTTTCTGAACTTTATGATTGCAGTGAAGGATGCAGTTCAGGAGATGCACGAACCGTGATGAAGACGATGCAATGTGGATGCCTGAATCTATGTTAAAGACTATGCTCATTTATGAACTATCTATGTTTGGGTTGTTGAAAAATCTATGTTAAAGACTATGCTTATTTTAAGCCTGAACTTATGGCTGAATCATCTATCTGCATTTATCTGAATGTTTCTATACTTGGGCTTTGCTGAAATGTGATTTTTTGGTCCAGTTTGACCAACGACTACTCCACTGTTTTAGCACAAGTTCCAATCTACTGGGTTTCAACAAAGACTTTAATTGCAGCACAACTACCACCATTTCTCATCACTCCATCTACCACTTCCCCACTGTCACACTCCACCGCACTTCCTCCACTCCAACATTTAAGTAGCCCAACAACTAACTCTATCTCTGCTCTATCTCTGCTCACTCTATCTCTCTCTCGAAAACCTCACTCTACCTACATCCATGGTTGGTTCTTCCTCTACGCCAGACCCATGGCTGAACCCCTTCCCCACCGGCAAGGGCTGGGTTGCCATGCTTTTTGGGTCGGCTCGCAGAGACGAAGACCTCTTCCTCGACTACATGGAGATTGCCATGATATATAGCAGCGTAGAAGGGCTCGTTGATGCATCAGAAGAGGTGAGGAAGAAGGCAACAACAGAGGAGAAGCAGCGCATGGACCAGCGCTATGCAACCCCAGGTAAGGGTATCATGCCCATCGACATGTTGCTGTGGGCAATGAAGGAGGCGGACTCCGGCGATGCTGGGCAGAGGGAACGTTGGGCATCCCACCGCTATATGCCTCCAACACAAGCTACATCGGCAACTACTATGGGCAAGGATGACGAGGACCTGCAAATCATCGCCCCACCAGCACTGCTGGCTCGCGGACGTCCTCCTCCCATCATCGTCATCGATGGAGACGAAGAGGAGGTGCCAAAGCTGCCACCTACCACTCAAGTCAAGCAAGAGGTGCAACGGTCAAGTCGCATAGTAGGGCAGGGGCCTAACAATCTGAAACTGTAAGTTTCAGATTCAGTTACAGCAGTTATTGCCAGATCTATGTGAGATTCAGTTCTGTCAGTTTAGTTCTGTCAGTTTATCAGGGTGTTTGCAATCTCAGTGAGATTCAGTTCTGTCAGTTTAAGTGTCTTTGAACAATTTCAGTGTCCATGTGCTATCTATGTAAGACTAAATGCTATCTATGGGAGACTAAATGTCTTCCAAACTTCTCTGAATTTGTATGAACCTGTGATGAAGCAATTTCTAAAATAAACAGATCTCAGCAAGAACTTATGATACAACACACAGAAATAAACTTCATTAGACTTAGATAATTTAGTTCTTAACTTAACTTAGCACCAGTTCTCAGCATCAGAATAATATTTGGGCAGTACAGATCATGGCAAACAGCACCCCCCACACCAACCAAAATGATCTGAACCCATTACAGTTCTTAGGTAGTTCAAAGGTAGTTCATAGGTAGATCAAGGCATATTTGCATCAGACTGATCATTCCTAGGCCAATTATATATATAGGCCTCATATATACTTACCATCCAGAGCTGCCACTTCACTCCTCCATCACAACTTCCTTTATCTTGTCCATCTTTTCCTTGCACCCATGACCAACCTTCAGGAGCTCAGTAATGACATTCTCCAGCTTCTTCTTCTCTTCTTTAAGGAGGCCTTTCTCCACCTCTAGCACCTTCATGGCCTTCATTGTGTTTTGGATTATATCATCTTGACTCTGAAGGATGCACCTTTGTTCTTTTTTAAGCTTAAGCTTCCCCATTTGAAGCTCAATCTTTGCCTGCTCCTCAAGTTGCTTCTTCTTCTCCTTCAGTTCATTGATTGCCAGGCTTTTGCAAACCATGTCATTAGATTTGATTCCATCCTGATAATCAAACAACTTGGACACATCATCCACCAACTGGCTATACTGATTGGCCAGAGAATCAAGCTCCTTTTGCAGTTTTGCAACCTCTATCCCATGAGCCTCATTATCCTGGGCTGTACCAAGGTTCTGCTCATGATACATATCCCAAAGCTTGCTTAAGCACCTTTGCAGAATTACAGGCCAGGGGGCATCTACCCACTCCAGAACACCACAGTTCACACCATCCTGAAAATCAAATTAAATTTACAGTGAACACCACAATTAAAAAGCAAATTCAGAATAACAAATCATAAACAATAATGATATAAATACCTACACTAGCTAGTTAATTCTATACTAAAAATACAATACATCAATATGTTTCATATGTTTCCACTGCTCTTTACTACAAGTACAATATTTAGACATACCAATGTTTTCAGACTTAAGGAAAATTCAGAAAAACAACAACTAAACACTCTGTTCCCACCACGTAGGAGAAATTCAAGCTAATCAAATCCACACCAACTTGGTCCATTACCTCAGTAGCACATCCTATGAATCTCCTGCCAGTGTCAGTGCCTTCAAATGCCACAAACTTGCCCGGCCTCTGCCTGTGCAGGATGCACCTTCTATCAGATTCAGTCACAAGCCCACAGAAACTAGGGTCTATCACAGTGTCAGGAGTTTGCTGCAACAGCAAAAGCATATCTATATCAACAACAACTCACACATATCAACTTAAATGGAAAAATCTCAAATATCTTCAAACCCTAACCCTAACCCTAGAACAGAACAGACAGGAGAGGGAGAGGATAGACTGAGCTGACTTACAAAGTACTCCATCTGCATGCTGCTGAACTCGCTCATGTACTCGTCATCGTCGTCCGACGTCTCATTGCTGTTCGGCCACGACGACATTGGTCGCGGCGTTGCCGTAGTGCGAGAAGAAGAAACAGAAGCAGAGGAGAGCAGAGAGGAGTGGAGTGAGCTCGGGGGAGAGTGAGAGAGCTGGTGGGGACGAGCGGCCCGGTCGGCCAGGTTATGAACAGGTGCGACCAGGTGCGAGCGGCTCTAACGGCACTGGGCGCGCCATTAGCCGTTAGGTGGGCCGCCAGCCTGGCACGTGGGCCACTCACATCAGAATCGCGATTAAAACGGTCAAAACAACCATTCTGTCAACCTGGTAGTTTTTAGTCACCTGATTACGTTTTTTGGTAGTTTTTGGCCACTTTTAAAAAAGTGGTAGTTCTGTGGGACGCGAACCCCTAAGGTGGTAGTTTTTTGTCAAACACTCAGACAAGCGACAAGTAATTCCGGATGGAAGGAGTACATCTTAAAGGCTAAAATTTAAATGTCATATCCAATACGCTTTCCTAAAGGCTGAAATTTGAATGTAATAAAAACGCACTGAATTTTTTTCCTGCCACAATCTAGATATATCTTGTCAGGATTATCATCAGTTCACCCAGGACCTGATACATCCCAGGCTAGGGGTGCAACCGAGGAGCTCAGATTCACAGTAATAGCAAATCTACTAGATTTGTAACAACAAAGTTGTGCTCTATGTGTGTCTCTGCGTTCTTGGTACCTTCCAAGACATTGACAACCTTAGACATTCGAGGCGTTCTTTGCAATCTTTATCATCTGAATTATCTCTTGCTCATGTGTTTGAATGTCGTTACTATTCTTTGTCAATCAAATCTATCAGTTGATCAGTCTTAGCGTTTTCTTCCAACATGGTAATAAGATGCAGGCTCTGTTCAGATCGGGAAGAGTCAAGATTCTGTCTTCCGCTGATGATTTCCATGACCACAACACCAAAGCTGTAGGCATCAAAATTTCCTGTAATTTGTGACGTCAACTATTCCAGGGCTAAATAGCCAGGTGTGGCTCTCATTCTAGTAACCACTTGGCTCATATCCTTATCAATTAGCTTGCACAGTCAAAAATCATAAAGCGTAGCATTGAAGTTTTCATCTAATAGAATATTTTGTGGATTGACATTCAAATGAGCAATTCTCTTCATGCACTCCTCATGAATGTAAGAGAGACCCTTAGTTATGCTGGTGATAATCTTGCACCGCGCCCTCCATTCCAACCATGGTTTTTGAGTCGCTGATTAGTCACTGTATAGTCGCCGACTAATCGCCAAGTCATTTTCTAGAAATCAGGGCGACTCGCGACTATACAACGACTTGGGTCGACTAATCACCGAGCCGCAAGGCTGGCGGCGACTAGTCGACGTGACTAGTCGCGACTCAAAAACCATGATTCCAACAGAGGAGCACTATTATCATGTCAACAATATATCCATTTGTTCAAGGATCCGTTTGGCATATACTCATAAACCAAGAGCCGATGCAGTTTGTCTGCACAGAAACCAATCAACCTCACCAGATTGATATGATGGATGCTGTCACTTGTCTGAACCTCTGCCAAAAATCCGCTTTTCCCCTGACCCTGCTCTGTCCAAACATTTTACTGCAATTGTTTCCTCACCGAACTGTCCCTTGAAAACATACCCAAATCCTTCTTAACAAGCTTGTCTCTGAACTGCTCGGTTGCTACTTCTATTTGTTGAAATGTGAACCTCGTTGGTGTTCCTTGTAGGTTCCAAAAATCGTCACCTTCCTCCTCCATCTCCTGGCGTTGTCGCGCTCTCGCTTTTGTACGGCTAAGAGGATTAAAGCTCTAGTATATATGAAACCGAGTACGGAAGCTGAAACCAAAATAACCATACCTAGTGACGAGATTGTTGTGCCCGTGGGCGTGGGTGCGGGAGGATTTGGGGGTAGAAATGTTAGATCATTCAGGGCACAGAAAATGATCTGGTAGTTGGTGCCTGTCGGGCAAGTGAACATGGTGCTCGAGCTATCATCCCTGGAGGCGCTATATGCGCTTGGGCACATCCACACAAAGAGCAGCGAGTAGGTGGTGGGTGTTGGATAATCAGCAACCGGTATTCACTGAGGGCCAAAGGCAATTACATATACATGTATGGTAAAGTGCAGGAAACCCCTTATACAATGGGGATGTACCAAAAGGGACTATACACATCTAACACCCCCCTCAAACTCATGGTGGATCAACAACACTGAGTTTGGAGAGAAGAAAACCATGCCGCGCTCGAGTTTGTACCTTCGTGAAGAAGTTCAGCAACTGTAACTCAGAGGGACATAGTGAACAGCGAGAATCTGATCCTGCACAGCAGCACGCACAAAGTGGGCATCCACACCGATGTGCTTGGTGAGCTCATGCTTCACCATGTCACGCACAATACTGATAGCACCAGTACTGTCTGACAATAAGGGAGTTGAGGTAGTAGAAGACACACCAAAGTCCTCAAGGAACCACCATAACCAGATCACCTCAGCCGTCAACATAGCCATGGCTCGCAACTCAGCCTCTGTACTCCAGTGAGAAATGGCAGTCTTTTTCTTTGTCTTCCAGGCAATAAAAGAGCCACCAAGAAAGACACAGTAAGCAGACAACGAGCATCGATCAGAGGGATCACTAGCCCAGGTAGCATCAGAGTAGGCCTGGAGCTCAAGACAGCTAGAGCAGGGAAAGAAAAGGCGCTGAGAGATCGTGCCACGAAGATATCATAGAACACGGAGGAGATGACTATAGTGGACAGAGGTGGGGGCTAAAACAAACTCACTCAGGATGTGGACAGTATAGGAGATGTCAGGATGCGTAATAGTAAGATAGACAAGGCTGCCAACAAGGTGAGGATAGCGAGTGGGATTAGGAAGAGGGTCACCATCAGAGGCACGAAGCTGAACGTTGAGCTCCATTGGAGTCACAACTGTGCACTCATCACCGAGAGCAGCGCGAGCAAGAAGATCCTGAATATATTTTTCTTGGGAGATGTAGAAGCCATCAAAGGTCGAGGAGATCTCAATCCCAAGAATATAGTAAAGTGGACCAAGATCAATCATGAGGAACTGGCTGTGAAGGCGAGCCTTAACAAAGGCAATGTAGTCAGAGTCGTCACCAGTGATGATCATGTCATCAACATAGAGAAGGAGAAGAGCCCGACCACGAGGAGACGTGTGAACAAACAACGCGGGATCATGATCACTGTGCAAGAAACTAGGGACAGTCACCACAAAGGCGAAGCGCTCAAACCAGGCGCGAGGGGCCTCTTTAAGACCATAGAGGGAGCGGCGAAGTCTACAGACCATACCATCAAGAGCATAGTACCCCGGTGGTGGCTGCATATAAACCTCCTCATGCAATTCGCCATTGAGAAAGGCGTTCTGGACATCAAGTTGAGAGATGGACCAATGAAGAACAGAAGCCACATCAAGAAGAGTGCGAACAGTGGTCATGTGGGCCATAGGAGCGAATGTCTCACCATAATCGCGTCCCTGCTATCGCTGAAAACCACAAGCCACAAGACGAGCTTTGTAGCGCTCAAGAGAACCATCGAAGTGAGTCTTAATCTTGTAGACCCGCTTGCAGGTGATGGGACGAACACCAGAAGGTAGGTAAACTAGATCCCATGTGCCAGAGCGCTCAAGGGCAGCAAGCTCTTTGTCCATCGCAAGCTACCATTCAGGCTGAGTCATGGCAGTCTGATATGAAGTGGGCTTAGCAATAACAGAGAGACCGTACCGATCAGGAGAATACCGATCAGGCGGGGGGCGAGGCCGAGCACAGAGGTTATGAGCCGGGGGAGGTGTGAATGGTGGTGCACCAGAGTTGGAAGGCGTGTCAGGGGAAGCATCCTCAATACGAGGGCAGCGAGTATAGTGGAGAGGAAACGGTGAGAGAGGGCGACAGACTGGAGATGATGGTGGAGAGGTGGAGGAGGAGGATGGGGAAGATGGTGTCGGTGGTGAATGAGAATGAATGAGAGGTACAGGAGGAAGAGGTGAAACATGAGGTACATTGCAGGGTGTATCGGGAAGGAGAAGAAAAGAAATATCGTCCATAGAGAAGCTCGAGGAAGAAGGACGTGGGTAGTAAGAGCGAGACTTGTCAAAGGTCACATCACGCGAGATGTGCAGATGATGACCAACAGGGTCCCAACAGCAATAGCCCTTGTGCTCATCACTGTAGCCAAGGAAAACACACTCAACCGACTGAGCAGTCAGTTTCGTGCGTTCTCGCGGGGCAAGAAGGACATAACACACACATCCAAACATGCGAAGGGCTGAGTAGTCAGGAGAATGACCAGTGAGACACTCCATAGGAATACCACCCTGCAGGGCAGTCGATGGCTGAATGTTGATGAGGTAGGTGGATGCAGAAACAGCCTCAGCCCAAAAGTGGGGTGGAAGGGAAGCGGCAATCGTCAGCACACGGGCCGTCTCATGCAAATGGTGATGCTTACGTTGTGCAACACCATTCTGAGCATGGGCACCAGGACAAGAGAACTGGGCAAGAGTACCATGTTCCACGGGAAAACCACTCAATAGCTTGGAGATATACTCGCCAGCGGAGTCAGCACGAAAAGTGCGAATAGGTGTGGAAAACTGGGTGTGAACCATGGTAGGAAATTGTTTGTATATACAGAAAACCTCGCTACAAGATTTCATGAAGTAGAGCCAAGTGTAGCGAGAGAAATCAACAATAAACAAAACATAGTAGCGATGACCACCTTTCGAATCAAAGCGAGCAGGACCCCAGACATCCGAATGAACTAGGTCAAAGGGATGCTGAGAAACCGACTCACTGATAGGATAAGGTAACTGGGTCTGTTTGCCAATTCTACAACCATTACAATGTAAAGAAACATCTTCAGATACATACCCTAAGAGACCCTGGTGCACTAATGATGACAAGCGAGAGCCACAGATGTGACCAAGGTGATGATGCCACTTCTGTAAGGACGCAGACGAGGAGGCAGGAAGAGCATGAGAACTGACAGAAGTGGTGGCAGTGGAAGGAACACAAAGCCAGTCAACCTCCCAAAGGCCCTCTGACTCACGGCGCCGGGAGCCAGCACCAACCAAAGCCTTGGTGCGACGATCCTGAATAGAGCAAGAGTTGGTATCAAGAATGACACGACAACCAGAATCAGGAAGTTGGGCAGCAGAAAAAAGATTCATGGTAAGGCGAGGAACATGAGAAACTAGGAACCGAAAAGGACGGAGTGGAAAGCCACGACTAGCAACAGGAAAAGATGTGCCATCGACAGTAAGAACATTAATAGGAGAATCAAGAGGGCGAAGAGAAGACAACGCTGAAGAATCAGAGGAAATATGAAAGGAAGCTCCAGAGTCCAGAACCCACGAAGATGTACCTGACGGTGTAGATGCTGGCGGTGATGAGGTGGTGAAAGCAGTCACAGCAACAGCAGACCCCGTCGATGAAGAACCGGAGTCCAGAACCCACGAAGATGTACCTGACGGTGTAGATGCTGGCGGTGATGAGGTGGTGAAAGCAGTCACAGCAGCAGCAGACCCCGTCGATGAAGAACCGGAGGAACCCAGAAGGCGCTTGAGCCGCACAATGTCCTGGTTAGTGAGTGACAGAGTCGAGGAAGATCCAGGAGTCCCACTGGAAGAGGAGCGCCTGTGGTCTCGCTTATTCTCATGACAATCAGACTCTGGGTGACCTGGCCAAGAGCAGTAACCACAGAAAGTTTCACGGCAGGACCGACCCTTCTCAACATAGATAGGGCGATCAACCCCCCTGAAGGTGTGGGTAGGAGCGGTGGAGCAGTGAGACGAGCAGATGACACAGGAGCTCGGGCAGCCAATACTGATGGAATCGCAAGCAACCCAGCAGAGCGAAGGCGGGTCTCCTCAGCACAAAGCTCGGCAAGTACCTCCGAGAGACCAACACGACCACGAGCAAGCAAGTGAGCATGGTGAGGCTCGAACTCAGACCGGAGATGGGATAAGAATTCATGAACCCGCTGAAACTCCAAATCGGAACGCGTAGTCTGACGGCAACGACAAGTCCATAAAAAACTGTCCGAAGGGAGTCAAGCTGGCACTAGATGGCAGAGCACTGAGAATAGAACTCATCAACAGAGGAATCACCTTGTTGGAGGGCATGCTCCTAATGCACCAAAGATAAGAAGAGAGCATCACCAGAGGGCTGATAGCGCTGACAGAGATAAGGTCACATGGCTGCAACTGTGCCAAGTTCCATGAACTCCGAAGCAAACTGAGGGAGGACACTCACAGTGAGAACAACAACAACACAAGCATCATCATTGCACCACTGAGTGTAAGCGGACAGATCATCGCGGTACATAGAAAGAGCATCTGAATAAGATGATACCTGCTGGTCATACGCATCAACTACAACATCATCAAGGGCCTTGGCTGCATCCTGGTCAGCTTGAGAAGCATCAGCAGCAAGGACCAGTGGCACCGGTGGGATTGAGGCCACTAGCACAACAGGACATGATGGGCAGGGGACCTCGCCAGAGAGAACACCCCACAGAAGAAGAGCATGCATACGGATGCGCATGAAGCCCACAAACTCAGCGTAGTTGGTGCCATCGAAGATCACCGAACAACGCCATAGCCTAAAGAAGACATGATGAGCTCACTCTTTGTCTATCTTCTCTCTCTTTTTTTCTTTTTTCGGAAGTAAGTTGCTGGAGAGTCCCGATCTGGATCGAGAGGAGCAGGCAAGAGCGCTCTCGCTCAGAATCGAGAGAGATGAGAGAAAACACGCGTGCTCATGCACGGGACAGGAGCAAGAGGAGCAGGCATCCAGGAGCAGCCAGTCAGAGTAGCCCAAACTCGGCCAAACGGGCAGCGGCCGGACAGAGCGGGCGAACCAGAAGGGGCTAGCTGGATGGGTCAGCGGCTGGACAGAGTGGATGCAGCAGTAGCCAGACGGGGCAGATGCGCCAGCGGCCGACGGCAGCGGCGGCCGGACAGGGCGGCGGCCGGACGAGGCAGCGGCCTGCTAAGGAAGAGAAGCAGCATAGCCGGGTAGGAACTAGATGGAGAGGCAGCGGCCGGATGGCCGGAGACAGTCTGCGGCGGCCGGGGACGGGTAAGCTAGGATCGAGGTGCACGGGGTTGCATTGTGCGTGAGGAAGGGGCTAGCATAGCATCTTATACCATGTTGGATGATCAGCAACTGGTATTCATTGAGGGCCAAAGGCCATTACATATACATGTATGGTAAAGTACAGGAAACCTCTTATACAATGGGGATGTATCGAAAAGGGACTATACACATCGAAAAGTGGGTTCACAACTGCTCGACCTCCCAGTGCAGCAGTACTTGCCCTGGTTGAACACCATGCAAGGATTGTTGCAAGCCCCCGTGGGCATTGTGAAGTGATGTTGGCTGTGCAGCATGCTCCCTTGCTGCATCCTGGCCCTCCATGGGACAACACCGGCAGAAATTCCATTGGCACGTTGAAACCATGGACAAGAGAGATATCGAAGAAATCCGCATTGTTGAACTGGCCACTCGTAAACTCCACGAGCGTCCATGACAGCTGACCTGGGTCCTTACAGGTGAACAAGCCACCACAGTCGCCTGTTTATCATGACTAGTTGCCCTCGCCATTGAACGAGCAGCCCGTGCACGCCCAAATGCTCTGCCCACCAGTGGTGGCACCAATGGGCACCTCCAACATCAATGACTCTCCCGGATCGAGCCGCATGCCGCTGTGTATCGGCACGGCGGTTGGCCACACCGTATATGAGCATTTACTGGTGATGTTTATGATGGCAGCCACTCGGTGGCAGCAAGTAGTAGGAGGAGAGGAAGGAGGTGGTGGAGTGCCACAGAGGTCATCACCACTGCCATTTGTGTATGATTTGCTTGTATCATCTGTTAGCTTAATTGAATCAAAAGTCTAGTTGTAGTAGGAGGATAACTGATTAATGGCACTAGGCAGGGATTTTTCTATGAGATTTCCAAGTTTCTACCGTCTAGAATTAACATCCATTGTCCCAAATGCTTTGCCCACCACAGGGATGTATTGTAGCCAAAAGCTGTGTGATTGCCAGAAACTGTGTGTCAGAACAGTGGAATCTGTTCTGTACATGCACCGTCCGTCCAGTGTTGTTTATTGTGATAGCTTTCATTGTAAAATTTGCCGCTAGACTACTAGCTCTGTTCAATTCTGATACACTCTTTGCTGCCACATGCACACCTGGATGGTCACAGCTGTCAGCTGGATGCTTGGACGCCTTATTGACTGGCCTATCAAAAAGTCAGGAATTTTCTTGAAACCTTTTGGCATCATATTGGTACAAGATGTATCTGTTAGGTTGATCTCCTCCGCGTGGGCCCAACGGCCCACCGGGCCCTTGCATCGCACCCTGATCGAGGGCGCCCAACCAAACCATGGTTGGTGGGCCCCTATCGCCAGCGCAATATAAAGAGGTGGGGTGCCGGGGCAAGCATCACGAGGTTGACTGTGCACCACAACACCACCAACACACCGATCCGATCTAGGGTGGCGCTAGGCCAACGAGTAGCTCCACCGCCACCACCTCGCCCACACTCCGCCATCACCGTGCGCCACAGCACCACGATGGCCTCTGGCTCATGTTTGCAAGGCAAGGCGGAAGGTAGGTTTACCGGATGATCTAGCCTATTCCGATCCGAAGGATCTAACAATGGTATCAGGCCATGCATAGGCTAAGATTTTCGGTACAAAGAAAAGAAAACAGAGAAAGAAAAGAGTCTCCCCCCAAAGAACCCTAGAAGGGCAAAGACATCTCAAAGAAAAGTTGCGCGACGTCATGGCCGCGCCTGTACCTCTCGATCCAGATGCGCATTCGGCAAGCCAAGGCGTTGGACGAAGAACCCACCCCACAAGGGCAAAGAGCACCACCACCGATCCATTCGACGGCGGCACGCTCACCGCTAGGGGAACGCACGACCGCTGAAGGGGTCGGCAGGGGCGCAGCCGCTCCGTCCATCTAGGTCGCTGTCGGTGTCAAAACCGGCGGATCTCGGGTAGGGGGTCCCGATCTATGCGTCTAGGCTGATGGTAACAGGAAGCAAGGGACACAATGTTTACCCAGGTTCGGGCCCTCTCGATGGAGGTAAAACCCTACTTCCTGCTTGATTAATATTGAAGATATGAGTAGTACAAGAGTAGATCTACCACGAGATCGTAGAGGCTAAACCCTAGAAGCTAGCCTATGATGGTATGATTGTAATTGTGATCGGCCTTCTAAGGACCAACCCCTCCGGTTTATATAGACACCGGAGAGGGCTAGGGTTTACATGGAGTCGGTTACAAGGAAGGAAACACAATATCCGGATCGCCAAGCTTGTCTTCCACGCAAAGGAGAGTCCCATCCGGACACGGGCCGAAGTCTTCAGTCTTGTATCTCCACACTTCAATAGTCCGGACGATGTATACAGTCCGGCTGTCTGGATACCCCCTACTCTAGGACTCCCTCAGTAGCCCCTGAACCAGGCTTTTCCGACGCGCAGTATTGCCTTCGGCATTGCAAGGCGGATTCCTTCTCCGAATACTCCAAAGTGGTTATCGAACACGTAGACCGTGTCCGGATCTGCAAGATGATCTTCACATACTATAGCATAAATCTGATCCGCTGACAATCTTCGTACGTCGTGCCCTTGAATCGTGGCTTGGTCCAACGCAAACCGGCGTTACTTGCCCCACCTCGACTCGTGTTGCGAGGCGGTTTTATTGGCACGTCCCGTCGAGGCAGAGATCATGTTCCTCTTATTACGGGATTTTCCATTAATATGGGCGTGCGTGACCCCATGACGGCCATTGGTATAACTCCGTGTGTTTTTAGATTAGCCTCAAATGGTCACACCGAGGACTCTTGGTATTCACCCCCTTTATAAAGGGGTCGAGGCCTATGCCTCTTTTCCACCTTCCTCGCGCCTTCTCGCACCTCGAGCTCTAACACCCGAAACCTAAGCTTCAACACCCCAGATCCTCCAATATGTCCGGATCTGACCCTCAAGGCTGGTGGATGGCCTCCTCGATTCAAAAGGAAGACATCGCGAAGCTTAGGGAGGTCGGATACCTGACCGCCTATATCCAGCACAGGCTTCCTGCTCCAGGGCAGGTCATCCCTACACCGGAGCCCAATGAGTGCGTCGTGTTTGTCCCTCAATCCTCCGCGGCTTGGGCTTCACCCTCGACCCCTTTGTGAGGGGGCTCATGTTCTACTATGGGTTGGATTTTCATGATCTGGCTCCAGACGCTATCCTCCATATCTCGTTGTTCATTATCGTGTGCGAGGCTTTTCTTCACGTCACTCCACACTTCGGCTTATGGCTCAAGACCTTTAATGTGAAGCCGAAGATGATCGAGGGGCGACATGTGGAGTGCGGAGGTGCCATAATAAGCAGGAACGCCGATGTCCCATGGCCAGAGGGTTCTTTCCCAGAAGTATCCGATGTATGGCAGCGGAGGTGGTTTTATGTTACGGCTCCCAGGGGCACAAAGTGGGTAGCCGCCCCCGAGTACCGCTCAGGCCCTCCGCCATAGTTGGCATCTTGGACCGACATAGGACGGAATTGGGGGCCCGCTGGTGATGTACCAGTACTGCAGAATCGCATTCGAGAGCTTCTTGAGAGGGACATTAACCTTGTCAGCATAATGCAAGTTATGTTAATCCGACGGATGTTGCCGTGCCAACGCCGGCCTCTCCGGATATGGGAGTTCAATCCGGAAGGTCCGCGGACTGTCAAGCACTTCTTCGGCTTGAAGCTCGAAGGGATGTGCAAATTATTCTTTGGACCGAAAGTAAAGTGTTCGGACACCACCGAGGATGCGGGCCTAAGCTGCAATCGCCTAGATACCCAAGTAAGTAACCTTGATACTGGACACCTTGTTTTGTATTTGTCGCAATTGTTTATTCTGAAATTCATCCGTGGCCAGGAATGGCTCAGCAATGCGGAGAGAATCAGGTGTTCGGTGCCACTTCCCGAAGGCTCGCCTGGTCCCACCATGGCCAAGATGCTTGACCGGGTACTCAGCAGAATGCCCTCAGGGAAAGACAAGGGGAAGAACGAAGAAACCGAAGTCCACACGCTGCGCATCCGAACCGGGTGAATTGTTATCTCCCCTAAGGAGGATAGTCGGGGAGGGGAGGCTAAGGCCTCCTCCCCGCGCAGGAAGAAGAGGGCTGCCTTCGAAGACTTGGAGGCGGAGATGCCCAAACCAGGGAAAAAGGTATCCCCAGGGGGCCTTGCCCCGACGGGCACCCTCACCGCATCGTGCCCAACAACAGGCTAGCCCTCCACCGAGCTGTAAGTCAATCATTAATTTGAAGGTACTATGTTTCTCCTAGATCAATAACCGGGATTCATCTTTTGCAATCCGGCTAGCAGCTCTTCTCAACAGAGTTCGCCTTCGGGGGATCTTCCTCCGGAGATGATGGAGAGCGAGACCCCACCCGCCTCTCCGACTCATGAAGCGGCCGACGCCGAGATGTCATCACGGAGAAGTCCGGATCCGCCGAAGCCGGAAGCCAATGCGTCAGCCGCCCTGAGCCCGGAGCGTTTGGCTCCCACGGGGTGCGATGGGAAGGGTCTGGCACAGTTCAATGTCCGGCCAGACATACTGACATGCCTACTGGAGCAAGCTGCGCTCTCGGAGGATTACCGTTCATTAATGAGCATAGTGCTCAAGAAGATTTCATCCACTACAAGCGGCTTGAATGAAGCATTTACAAGCTTGCTCAGAGGCTTTGAGGTATGTAGTGAAGAATACACTATTTTTTGGCTGTGAGGCACGTGCTAGGTGTGCTCCATATAGATAGTAGCCCCTGAGACTCTGGTTGGCCGCCCTAGGCGGCAAACAGGGGGATCATAAACCAATGATTATGCTGCAAATATGCGCAGGTACCTGTGGGTCCGGCCGCCGGCCAGTCCGTTGAAGTTGCTGAACTAACGAGGCAGATTGGATCAATTGATGCCGATATCACACTGGTGAACGAGCGGCTGGACAAATCACAAGGTATGTGCTCTGCCTTCCTTTGTATAGGAAAATATGAAGGCGGCATGATATTAATGTAGTATGTTTGGACTGCAGATGGTGCTGCTGCCGTGGAGGCCCTACGGGCGAAACTTGCCCAGGCCAAGGAACAAGCTCGGGTTAGCAATGCGGCTGCCCTAAAGGCGGCCGAGGAATTGAGAGCCGAATAGGCTGCTCATCGCCGAAGCGAGGAAAAGATAGCCGAAATGGCTGTGGAGTTAAAAAATGCCGCTGACCGGTATGAGCTCCTTAAAAAGGAGCATAAGGATAGTTCGCCCGACCTGAACAAGGCACTTAATGCCACCAAGGAAATACAGACCGAGCTCAGGGGTGCGCGGGAGGAGCTTCAACAGGCCGGTAAAATTGTGGCCGGGGGCTCCTACTTGCTGCAGAAAAAGTTTTTCGATCCGAAGTACGCTCCCCTGGATGGACGCTGGAGTCCTGCGGACACGTATGCGGATTTGGCGAAGAGTACAGCTGACACTGCCAAGTTCTTCGAAGATCAGGGTGATAAGGAAGTGGAGAAGCTTTTCTGGTCGCAATTCAATGCTCCCACTCGCCCGCTGCCGTTAAGTGACAAGATGGCTGCTGTAGCGGTGCTTCACTGGCTGTCCGGGCTTGCAATGCGGTCTATAATAGACCATCTTTGGCCGAAGGGGCCTAAGCCGGACAGTTACTTTGGCTTGGTGCAACAGTTCCTTGGGGCCGTGCCTCGGATCGACGCCATGAGGAGGTCGGCGTGCATAGAAGGTGCACGAATGGCTCTTGCCCGCATTAAAGCCTATTGGACGGAGATGGAGGCCACACTTATAGCAACCCAGGATCCGGCGGGGGGCCAATATCCGGCCAAGCACTACATGGCACAGGTCACAGAAGGTGCCTGCCTAATAGAGGCGCAGTGCTCGAAGAATGTCTTGTTCGAGTGACAAATCAGATCATTGTAAAAACAATGTCATTTTGGTTGTGAGGCTATATTTATACTTTTTGCCTGAAAGTATTGTTGTGTCTCATGTGCGGCCGTTTTTTGTATATATATATACATGTAATCCGAAAGTTAGAAGTCGTTGGCTTCGGGCCCCACGCGTATAATGCAGGGGTGTTCGAGAAAAATATGCATAATCACACTTGATCCAACGTCTTGGTCCATTAAGGAGGTGATCGCATGTCGAACTAGGCAACCGGACTAGATAGCTGTAACGCTTTCGCTTAGCCATGGGAGTCTAATGGTGGGGCTACTATGTAGCCCCTGGTACTTTCGCTTGCATCCGAATACGGGCGCGTGTGTACATGACCGGGAAACGGTCCTTCATTAATGCGGAGGGATCCGAAAGATTCCGATAAGTCTTCGAGTGGTTGAACAGTCTCTCGCTGTATCATGACAGTCAGTTTTCTGCTTTCTCTACTGAGGTGCTCGTCCGGAATAACCAGGGCACAATCACAGTAGTTCTCCTTTGGCCACCTTAGCCGATAACAACAGAACGTAAGGCGGCAAACCCAGGAGCCGGGCAAACCCAACATTTGACCAAAGACATGATTCGGAGCTGATGCATATAAGGCCAAACTCGTGACGCCGAACACTGCCGAAGGTATTTGGACTTTATGATAGATTGTGGGATCAAGAATGCCCATTCGTTATAAACCCTGTGTTTCCAGGTACGTCCATTAATCTATCGTGGCAAAATGCCAATAACGGCAGTATCCTCTGTGGGTATGGAACCCATGGGATGGTTAAACTACAAGAGGCAATAGAAAAGGTTTACACAGGGGCTTAATCTAAAAAGAAACCTGTTGAACGGGGCCCTGTTGCACGTCTGCGCCTTTGTCTCCGCTGTGCCATATCCTAGAAGGGTATCGCGCGAACGTTGTCTGTGGAAATAGAAAACTCGTAGGAGAGTACAACGTAAGTATGCGATGGATAGTAAAAGTGTAAGATGTTGGCCTGCCAATAAAGTTGAGCCAAGTGTGGGGGTTGTATTAAATATTTATAGCCCCTGGTGTCCGCTATGGAATTACATATATGGTGCCCTGGTTCAATTTTATCCGGGCTACCGGACTCGTCTAACCGTGTCTTTGGTCTTAATGACCAGTCATGTTTTCTGATATTGGAGGCCGCTTATAGTCCGGCCACTAGGGCCGTCGCATGTTCCTCTGTGCGTGAAGAGCGCTCTATGATTCCGCTAACAGTGATGACGCCACGTGGACCGGGCATCTTGAGTGTAAGGTAGCCATAGTGCGGCAATGCATTGAAGCGGGCGAAGGCCGTTCTTCCAAGCAATGCATGATGGTCGCTTTGGAAGGGTGCGATGATGAAGAGTAGTTCTTCGCTTCTGGAGTTGCCTGGAGAGCCGAATGTTACCTCCAGTACGACGGAGCCCCTGCTGTAGGCTTCAACGCCTGGTATCACCCCTTCAAAGGTGGTGTTGCTTTGACTAATTCTGGATGGGTTTATCCCCATCCCGCGGACAGTGTCCTTGTATATTAAATTGAGACTACTACCGCCGTCCATGAGGACACGGGTGAGACGGTATCCGTCGAATATTGGGTCAAGCACCAAGGCCTTTGATCCTCCGCACCGAATTCTAGTTCGGCCATCCAAGTGATCGAAAGTGATCAGACAAGACATCCAGTAGCTGCGTGTGGGTACGATGGGCTCTATGTCATGCGCGTCTCTATGTGCGCGTTCGTGCCTTCTCATGGATGTGCGAGTCGCGTGGATCATCTTCACTGTTTTAACCTCTAGCGGGAATTTTTCTGTCCCCCAGTGTTCGGCTGGCGAGGTTCATCCTCGTCTTCACTTGGTGTATCCCTTCCCTTGTGTTCGGCATTTAATTTGCCGGCCTTCTTGAAGACCCAGCACTCTCTGTGCGTGTGGTTCGCAGGTTTGTCAGGGGTGCCATGAATTTGGCACAGTCTGTCTAGAACTCTATTCAGACCGGACGGTCCCTCTTTGCTGCCTTTAAATGACTTCTTTTGCTGATCAGGTCGAGAGCCCCTGAATCCGGCATTAACGGCTTCCCGTTGCCATCCCTTATTTCGGATATGCTGGGGTTGCTGGTGCCTTTACGGGCTAGCCAGCTATCTTCACCCGCGCAAAAGCGGGTCATAAGGCTTGTTAGGGCTTCCATTGTCCTTGGCTTTTCTTGGACGAGGTGTCTGGCGAGCCACTCGTCGTGGATGCTGTGTTTGAATGCTGCTAAGGCTTCGGCGTCCGGACAATCGACAATTTGATTCTTCTTAGTGAGGAATCTATTCCAAAGCTTGCGGGCGGACTCTCCGGGCTGTTGGATTATGTGACTTAAATCGTCAGCATCCGGAGGCCGGACATAAGTCCCTCAAAAATTGGCCCTGAAAGCGTCTTCAAGTTCCTCCCAACTCCCAATGGAATTTTCGGGGAGGATTTTCAACCAGTGTCGAGCTGGTCCTTTCAACTTTAGGGGAAGGTATTTGATGGCGTGGAGATCATCCCCACGAGCCATGTGAATATGCAGGATAAAATCCTCGATCCAGACCCCTGGGTCTGTCATTCCGTCGTATGCCTCTATGTTCACAGGTTTGAAACCTTGTGGGAATTCATGGTCTAGTACTTCTTCGGTGAAGCACAACGGGTGAGCAGCCCCTCTGTATCTGGACGCGCTGTGGCATGCGGTCGGCTGTTGTTGTGTCCGGTGTTTGTTCCGAACTGGTATTTGATTAGCCTAATTGTTCTGGTGACCATAGTCCCTCGCCGGGGTGTGTCCTTTAGATCCGTAGATGGACCTAGCTGCGCCAGCCTTCTTATCCAGGTGCTCACGTAGATCGTGCTCGTCGTCGGTGGCTGTTTCGTTGCGGTTGTGGAGCGGTATGTTGGGCCTCCTGGTCGTATTAGTCTTTGGTGGAACGGCCTCGTCGTCGAATTCTGGCAGTAGCTTGCGTTTTGGATAGGTCTTTGTATGGCAATCTTCGCCATATCTTTCTTCAGTGTCTAGCACTTTATTCCATCTGCGGTTGAGCGTTTCCTGTGCGGCTTTGAGCCATTGCTTCTGCTTCTTCAGACTTCTCGCTGTGGCCATAAGCTTTCTGTGGTTGTTATCTTGTTCCACGCGTTCTTCCGGAATGATGAATGCATCATCGTCCGGATTGTCTTCTTGTCCTGGGCCGGTATGATGAACTTGTCCCTCTGGATCATTGTCCTCGGGCGTCTGCTCCGAACTGTGTTCGGCGTGACCTGGTTCATCCTGCTCAATCGCTGGTTCCGTATGGTCGTTGTTGCCTTCGGGGTTGACCGGAGTATCGATCCTTCTGGCGCTCTTGCTGCTATTTTTACTGTTGCTGGACTTGGAACGACGTCTGCACCGTCGCTTTGGCTTTTGGTTTTATCTTCCAGATTGTCACCGTCGTCCTCCTTGGGCGTATCCACCATGTATATGTCGTGTGACAAGGCGGAAGTCCGGCACCCCATAGATTCTGAATCTTCTCCTACATCGTCGTCCATACTGTCGATGCCTTCGGAGTCGAAGTCAAGCACGTCGGTTAAATCATCAACTGTTGCTATGAAGTGGGTGGTGGGTGGGTAACGAATTTCTTCGTCGCCTGCTTCCCACTCGAGCTGGACATAGTTCGGCCCGGAATTTTTTGTCAAAGAGAGAGTTTTTAACGAATTCAGCATGTCGCCAAAGGGCGAGTGCTGGAAGATATCCGCAGCGGTGAACTCCATTACCGGAGCCCAACCTGGCTCGACTGGCTCGGGAGTGTGCGGACAGGAACCAACATCCAGATGCGAATCCGGGGGTCCGAAGTCACGGGCCACCACAGAGGTGAGACCTGTGTTCGGCTCCACCGCCGATGAGTGTGTGGCCTGCGGGACGGGGTCCAACCCTCCGTCTTTGGGCAGCGCAGCCCGCTCCGGATTTAGATCCGAGGCTACTGCGGGGGTGATACCCCGAACTTTGTCCGACAGCAGGTCTAAGCCGTGCTCGTCTTAACTGCTCGGTGCTCCTGGCATGGGCCCGAATCCGTCGAAGATCAAGTCTCTGCGGATGTCCGCCGTGTAGTTTAGGTTTCCGAACCTGATCTGGTAGCCCGGGGCGTAGCTGTCGATCTGCTCCAGGTGGCCAAGCGAATTGGCCCGCAGTGCGAAGCCGCCGAACACGAAGATCTGTCCGGGGAAAAAAGTCTCCCCCTGGACCGTGTTGATGATGATTGAAGGCGCGATCAAGCCATGCAGCGATGACACAGAGGAACTCTCAATGAAAGCACCAATGTCGGAGCCAAAACCGGCGGATCTCGGGTAGGGGGTCCCGATCTGTGTGTCTAGGCTGATGGTAACAAGAAGCAAGGGACACAATGTTTACCCAGGTTCGGGCCCTCTCGATGGAGGTAAAACCCTACTTCCTGCTTGATTAATATTGAAGATATGAGTAGTACAAGAGTAGATCTACCACGAGATCGTAGAGGCTAAACCCTAGAAGCTAGCCTATGATGGTATGATTGTAATTGTGATCGGCCTTCTAAGGACCAACCCCTCCTGTTTATATAGACACCGGAGAGGGCTAGGGTTTACATGGAGTCGGTTACAAGGAAGGAAACACAATATCCGGATTGCCAAGCTTGTCCTCCACGCAAAGGAGAGTCCCACCCGGACACGGGCCGAAGTCTTGAGTCTTGTATCTCCACGCTTCAATAGTCCGGACGATGTATACAGTCTGGCTGTCTGGATACCCCCTAATATAGGACTCCCTCAGTTGCCGTCTGGCGGCAGCTCCCTCTCTCTCTCTCTCTCTCTCTGGGGAGGTGGTGGTTGGAGAGAGTTGAAACAGAAGGAAAAAGGAAAGGAGGACCCTCACCGCGCCGGGGAGCCTCGCCATTGGTGGCTAGCCGGTGGCCAGAGGAAACCGCGGGCGAACAGAGCAGAGCTCCGCCGTGCCGCTCTCTCTCTCTCTGTCACAAGAACAAAGGGCGGTGGAAAGAGAAAGGGGAAGGGAGAGGAGGCGCTCGCGGTGTTGTGGCTTCCGCCTCCGCAGCCGGGGGTGGGCAGGGCAGTCGGGTCGCTGTTTTTTCCCGCCATCGCCTTTCCTGACCTGATGGAGTGAGTGGCGCAGGGGGAAGAGAGAAATGGGGCTAAGTTTTCGAGCGAGGCCAGTGCGGGTTGTTTCGATCGCGCGACAAGCACGGACGACCGTCCGATGCATCGGACGACGACGATTGCACGCGGTGCTCACCTAGTAGGCTGTGGGCCGCGACGAGTGGGCTGTAGAGCGGCGCTCGCCCAGTGGGCTATGGGCCGCGGGCGTGACGAAATGGCCCGCTTTCGACCGCCCAGAGCGGCGCAAGGCCATCATAGTTTCTCTGTTATTTTTTACAAAGCATAGTTTTGATGTTTTTGTCCAATTTTTTGGGCAGATTTCTAATAGATTTTCTATACAAATTTTCCAACAAAAATTCTGTTTAGAAAATAGAAAAGAAAAAGGTATAAACATTTCTGAAAATGAAAATAGACAGTTTTCAAAAAAAGAAATGTTCATGAATTTTTACAAAGGAAATTAAAAAAGTTCATGTTTTTTTATTCTGCCAAAGAAAAGTTTCTGTAAATAACAAAAAGTTCATGAATTTTTATTCATGTTTTTCCGCTGCGTAAATGATTAATAGTGCTCTTTTACAAAGAAAATAAAAGTTTAGATAGAATTATATTTTTAGAGCATGTTAAAGTGATGAATATGATTATGTTAATTTTATGACCAATGTTATTAATAACATGATCATGTTTCATTATTTAATTTAAAGGTGCATTTATTTCTAACATTTTGCCCAACAGTAATATAGGTTTAATTGCATAGACAATTGTATGTTTAATTTGACCAACGTTAGATTAATGCATATGGTTGTTATACTGATCTCACTTAAATCGTGATTTCATGAGGCTTTCACTTGATGAGTTGCCTAAAAGATGTTTCAACACTCAGAGGTGACAATTACACTGAGTGGAGGAAGAAAGTAGAACTGACATTTGTCTGTGCTGAGCTGGACTGGGTTGTGGATGAACCACAACCGGTCAGACCTACAGAGCCAGTCAGAGAGGCCACTGATGATGATGATGCATGGGAGAAAAAGAAAAAAGATCATGCTCTAGTGGAGATGTTATATTCCATAGACAACCCAAAGTGAGTCAATGCAAACAAAAAGTGCATGGCATTTATAAAGAATACAATTGATAGCATCATTATAGGCTCTATTGCAGAGTGCACTACCGCTGGGGAGTTGCTTACAAAGATAAAGAGCTAGTTCACTGCTTCTTCAAAGATATATGCCAACCAGGTGTTAAAGCAACTGGTGACAGAATACTACACAGGTGGTAGTCATGGAATAAGAGAGCACATCCTCAGGATGAGCAATATGGCAGCAAAGCTCAAGCCCATGGATGAGGATCTGTAGATCAATCCAAAGCTCCTGGTCCACCTGGTCATGGCTTCACTGCCAAAGGAGTTTGAAACTTTTGTTGTAAACTACAATATGTCACCTGGAACATGGGACATTGAAATACAATAGCAATGTATGTCCAAGAAGAGGACAGACTCAAAGCCTCACATGGTGGTTCACTCAACTATGTGAAGGATCACAAGAAAAAGAATTACAATCAAAACAACAGAAGTTCTCCTTCAAAGCCACAAGGAAAAGTTCCTTATCAGCATCATCGTCAGTAACAACCTTTCCTAGTGGACAAAGACACTTGTCTCCACTGTAAGAAGACCGGGCATTACAAGAAAGACTGCCTGATTGACTAAAGTCAATCATGGGAAAAGAGGTAACAATATAGTTTCATTTGTAAATGTATCCCTGTATACACAGTTTTCAAAATCCACTTGGTGGATTGACTCAGGAGCAACTGTTCATGTTGCAAATCTTTACAGGGATTCCATTGATTCGACGCGGACTACGCTAAGAAGCGAAAGACACATTGAAGTGGCAAACAGAGTTGAAGCAGAAGTTGAAGCTATCGATGACATCTCCTTGGAGTTAGCTGATGGATTCAATTTTCTACTTAGAGATATTTTATTTGTTCCATCATGTCATAGAAACTTAATTAGTGTTTCTTGTTTGGACAAAGATAATTATGAACGTTATTTTGGACATGGCAAGTGTGCCATATGGTTAAATAATGCTTATGTGGGTGATGCTTTACTACATGATGAGCTTTATTTGTTATCACTTCGTGAAAAAGTTTATTCTGTTTGCAATGTGAAAGAACATGTTTCTGCATCGAATAAAGAACAAAAGAAAAGAAAGAGAACATTCGACTCATCGAAATTATAGCACTATCGCTTGGGCCATATTTCCAAGGGAAGAATAGAAAGATTAGTCAAAAGTGAAATTCTTCCTCCGCTAGAATTCTCAGACTTAGAACAATGCATAGATTGCATTAAAGGAAAGTATATAAAACAAATTAAAAAAGGTGCAATCCATATCACAGGCACACTAGAAATCAGCCACACTGACATTTGTGGACCGTTTCCGGTGGATATGACTCGTTCATAACATTCACAGATGATTACTCTCGCTATGGTTATATTTATCCAATCAAAGAAAGATAGGAAGCGTTGGATAAATTCGAAATATTCAATGCTGAAGTTGAAAATCAGCATGATAAAGGAATAAAGATAGTAAGGTCTGACTGTGGGGGAGAGTACTACGATCGGCACACTCCATATGGCCAAGTCCCTAGACCTTTTGCCAAGTTCTTACAGGAGTCTGGCATAGTAGCCCAGTATTCAATGTCGGGCGAGCCTCAGCAAAATGGAGTAGATGAAAGGCGCAACCGTACACTTATGGATATGGTGTGCAGCATGATGAATTATTCCAACTTGCCATTGGGATTATGGATGGAGGCGCTTAAAACCACCATTAACATTCTCAATAGAGTACCAAGCAAGTCGGTGCCCAAAACATTGTACGAGCTATGGACAGGAAGGGTGTCCTCCCTACAACATTTCAAGGTGTGGGGGTGCCCTGCTGAGGCCAAAATGTTTAATCCAAACATTGCAAAGTTAGATTCCAAAACGGTGAGTTGCCACTTCATTGGCTATCCAGACAGATCAAAGGGTTTTCGTTTCTACTGCCCAGACAGATATACAAAGTTTGTAGAAACAAGACATGCAGTCTTCTTAGAGGATAAAATGATGAGGGGGAGCTTGGTAGCTCGGAAAATTGATCTTGAGGAGAAGTGGGTGCATGCATGTAATCCGATGATTTAGAAGCCATTTTTCTCACTACCAGTTGCAACTCCACCCATGACAACTATGGTGGTAGACCCGAAACCTGTCCGTCAGGAGCCGACCGAACCCATTGTTGGGCATGAAAGGGAGGTGCAACCGCAAATTTAACAAGAAGTGCCAGAAACTGAGGCCCTTAGAAGGTCTACAAGACACAAACAGTTATCTATTTATACTGATTATAAAGTTTATAACACAGAACTAGTTCATAAAGAAAAAGATCCCACCTCATATGAAGAAGCCATGAGAAGCCCTCATTCATCAAAGTGGATGAAGGCAATGGAAGACGAGATGAAATCGATGAGTTCCAAAGATGTTTGGGACTTAGAGGAAATTCCTAAAGGAGCCAAAACAGTAGGCTAGAAATGGGTCTACAAAATTAAGTATGACTCTAAATGGAATGTAGAAAAGTATAAAGCAGGACTCGTGGCAAAAGGATTTACACAAAGAGAAGGGATAGATTACAATGAGACATTTTCTCCAGTCTCATGTAAGGATTCCTTCAGAATCATAATGGAATTAGTTGCTCATTTTGATTTAGAGTTACATCAAATGGACGCAAAGATGGCATTTCTCAATGGGAATTTAAAAGAAAATGTCTACATGAAACAACCTAAGGGGTTTATCATCGAAGGCAAGGAAAATATGGGATGCCGCCTGATGAAATCCATTTATGGATTAAACCAAGCGTCTAGACACAGGTATCTAAAGTTTAATCAAATGATTAAATGTTCTGGATTTAAAGAAAATATTGAGGATAACTGCATTTATGCAAAGTTTTAAAATGGGAAATATATTTTCCTAATCTTGTATGTGGATGATATCCTGCTTGCTAGCAGTGATGTTAGTCTACTACAAGAAACAAAGAAGTTCTTATCCTCAAATTTTGACATAACATATCTTGATGAAGCATCATATGTTCTGGGCATAGAAATTCACCAAGATAGGAACAATGGAGTCTTAGGACTATCGCATAAAGCATATTTAGAAAAGGTTCTTAAAAGGTATAGCATGCATGCGAGTAAAGCCACACCTGCTCCTATAGTCAAGGGCGATAGTTTTGGGAAATGCCATTGCCCAAGAACCAGTACGAGATCGCTCAAATGAAAGCAGTACCATATGCTTCAGCAGTTGGCAGCTTACAATATGCACTCGCCCTGACTTAGCCTTTATCACCGGGGTACTCAATAGATATCAAGAGAATCCAGGCATAGAGCACTGGAAGATGGTAAACAAAGCATTACGTTATGTGCAAAGCACAAAGGACTACATGCTAATATATAGGAGAAGTGATTCCCTAGAGATAAAAGGGTATTCAGACGCAGATTTTGCGGGGGACAAAGATGATAGAAAATCCACGTCAGGATACGTATTCACCCTCGCTGGGTGTCATGGTGGGCGCACGGCAGATGCCAAGGGATGGCTAAAGAGAGGAGGAGGCTCGAGGGCGCTGGTGGACTCCAGAGGCGAGGTTGGTATGAGCGGGCGCGGGACGCTGGACATACCCAGGTTTGGGGCTCTCCGGAGAGATCATACCCCTAGTCCTGCCGAGTGTAGTTGGATGTTCGATAGTACAATGCTGCTCCTAGAGCTGTATGGGGGAGGAAGGAAGGTGGCCATGGCTCGGGCTGCTCCTTCTCTCTGGTGTTGCTTCGGTGGCTAGTTCTATGCTTACTTCTGTGCGTGTCTCGCTTGCCCGTATGATCGTGGGCTCCTAGGGGGTTTTATAGTCCAACCCCCCAGGGGTACAATGGTAATGTTACAAGTCGGTGGGTTCGTATTGTCGGTGTCTGGGAACCCGGGCTGGGTCCCGCTGAGGGCTTGTTGTTCGCCGGGTTCCCTTAGGTGCGGGCCCCGCGTGCCTAGGGGGACTGTGAACCGTCTTGCCGATTGTCAGGGCGTGGCCGAGTCGAGTCATGTACAGTAGCTCTCCGTCAGGTTGCCGCTTGCTGTCATCAGTGGTGAGGGCGAGGGCACTGTAGCCATGCCGGCCCTGGTCAGCGGGTAGGTGAGGGGCACTGTTGCCACACTGCGGCTGACCAGAAGCATGGGTGGGGTACTATTGCCTCGGTCATTGTTGATTGAAGACTCGTCCCATCATACGACCTGGATGGGACGGGTGCTGACCCGTGGCTGGATTGTGGAGCACGCCACAGGTGAAGCTGGCTTGTCGATGAAGCTTCGGCTGTGCCGGGTTCGGCTGTCTTGCGCTAGTTGTTGAGGTTGAGTCGACGCGTCTTGCCGGGTCGAAGAGCCTGGCCGGGTTGCAGGGCTTGGCCGGGTCGAACGACCCGGCCAAGCACGTGCCGGTTGAGGGGCGGTGCCAACCCCATTGTTTTTGAAGAGGATCTGGGTTCTGTTCCCTTCCCGAGGTTCATCCCCCCGACAGTAGTCCCCGAAGCTGTGAAGGTCCGCCATCTTCGGATGAGTGGGCCTTCGCAGTTTCCCCCTTAAGCAAGGCAGATTCTACGAGTGTCGGGTCCGGCAACACCCACCGTTTGCCGGTTTTCTCGGAAATCGGATCGCGGCACCCCGGCCGTGGCAGCAACCGAGGAGTCCGTCGAATCTTGGGGCTATCCCTCGAGCTTCCCGCGGGCGCCACGTGGTGCCCGGAAGTCGGAGGGGCCTGACAGGCCACGTGCGTGACGGGACTAGGCGACGGGCTGGGGCCTGCCGCCGCGCGCCCTTGGCCCACGCGTGCAGATTTATTGCGGCGTCCAGGGGCCGGTTGCTCTTCCCCGGCTAGTTACTGCGCGTGTACATGCGCACTTATTGTGGGGTAGTGGAACGGGTGCGTGCAGACGATCCCACTTCCGCACGTTCGAACCGAGGGTTATAAGTTGAGGGGGCAAGGGGGCGGCGGACATCATTCTCGCTCGCGCCCTCCTGTCCCCTTGCCCTTGCTCTGCTCTACGCAACCAACGCGCAGCTGTGCCCGCTGCTCCGAGCAGAACTCCTCCGTTGTCCATCTTCTTTCTCCTTCCCCTTCTTCCATCCATGGCGCTGCTGTCGGGCTCCTGGATGGGTTTGAATGTCACCACCGAGGACATCACCCAACTTCGAGCGTCGCGGCGCCTGCCGTGGGAGACGGACATCGGCGTCCGTCTACCGCGCGGCGAGTAGAGGCCTCGGCCCGAGGAGCAGGAGCGCGTGGTCTTCCTTACGCACTTCGAGTGCGGGTTTGGGCTGCTGGCGAGCACCTTCTTCCGCGCCTTCCTGGAGTTCTTTGGGCTCCAGCCACATCATCTTAGCACCGGTGCCATCATTCAGCTCTCCGGCTTCGTCACCCTATGTGAGGGGTACCTTGGGGTCGAGCCCACGATCGACCTCTGGGCGCCTTCTTCTCCTTGAAGCAGCCGGGCCCGTCGGCCGGGGAGTTCGCCGACTATGGGGCCGCCATCATCTCGAAGAGGCCGGGGGCGGATTTCCCCAAGATCCCGCTGGAGGATTCTGCCAAGAAGTGGCAGAACTCCTTCTTCAACGTCCGCAACCTTGGTGCGGATCACATCAACCTTCCGGCCGTCGCCATCGCGCTGCCGTGGGCGAAGACAAACTGGGGCTACTCGCCCAGGGGCCCGTCGCAGGAGATCGTCAATCTCTGCGAGCGGGTGACGGTGATGAGGATGCAGGAGGGGCTCACCGGAACCGATCTCCTTGCTGGAGGCGCCAGAGGAGCCCGCGGCCCACGGCGGGGAGGAGGAGGCCGTGTCCAACGCCGGCGCTGGGCGTCGCATGGGTAAGTCTTGTATTTTTCTTCATGTGTCTTGAATTGCTGTCCGCGGCACAGAACGGTCGGTGCTGACGCCAGTTGTTTGTGCAGTGGCGTTGGGCGGGGGAGGCGGTGACGCGGGCGGAGCCGGGTCCACGCATGGGGCGGCGCCGAGCCGCCCGCATGGGAAAGACAGTGTCGCGCCGCGACCCCGGGCCCCGAAGCGCACGGCGGACCCGCCCGGGGTCGGGAGGCCGGCCAAGAGGAAGCGCGACGGTGGGCACGGGAGGCCAACCCTAGTCCCGGTCTTGTCCGGGTAAGCTTCATCTCTTGTTGGCATCCGGATTGTTGAGATAGTCTTGTTTCTTTTTGCTCATTCTGTCTTCTTATTCAGGTTGCCAATCGCGCTGGCGAGGGCCGCGACGGAAGCTACGGCCGCCGAAGGGACCATGTTCCACAGGAGCCGGTCCGACCTCACCGACCAGGCCGAGGTGGAGGGACAGACCGACTCAGACCTCGGCCTGGACCCGAACGACGCCGAAGCCTTGGCCTGGCGGGATAGGAACAGGGCCGAGGCGGAGCTGGAGGCGTCGTCGGTCCGTGCTTGGACCGACGCGTCGGTGGCATGGGCGCGAGCGAGGGCAGAGCCGGCCTGGCGCAAGATGCTAGCGGGCATGGTGGCGGCGGCGACGGTCTTTGAGCAATTGTCGGTGAGGGAGCGCGGCCGTGGAGGCCGGGCTGAGGTGGTGATCCTTGACCGGGAGGTCGTGGAGGTGGGAGATGATACCCCGCCGCGGGCCTACGTGGTCGAGCGAGAGGGGGCTGATGGTGGTGGAGGCGGCGCCGTCTTGCAGGAGGCGCTACGGGTGGTGGTGCCGGAGGAGCCACCGGTTTGGAGGAGGCACCGCGGGCGGCGCTGCCGGAGGCCACCCCGGCAGCTGGGCCGGTGGTGGCGCAGCAGGCCGTCCCGGCGTCCGGACCGGAGGCGGCGACGCAAGGCGTTCCGGTGTCCGGGTCGTCGAGGGCACCGGAAGGGGCGTCGGAGGAGGTGCTGGCCGCGTTGGGACCGGCCAGCGGGGAGCACGCCATGGTGCCCCGGCAGGGAGGGCGCCGGGCTGCCGTACCGCAGCCGGCGCGGATCTGGGACGCTGTAGTCTTTGGGCCTTAGACCCAGGAGGAGGCAGCGCTGGATGCCGTCAGCCGCCGCCTGCGTGGCCAGACGGACCGGCTCGAGGCCTTCGCCCAGGCCGAGGTGGAGCGGACGCGTGACCTGGAGCACGCCATTATGGTAAGCCTTCTTTTTCTTGCAATTTCTTCTTTGTGGGGGCGCGCCAGCGCACCCACTGGGTGTAGCCCCCGAGGTTCGAGCCCACTACGTAGTAGTTGGGTCGAATCTTTAGAGCGTTGACCTTGTTGTACCTTTTGCTTCTTCACCATCTCGACGCCTTTCGGGTCGCCGCTTACAACCGTCTCCTGGGCAAGCATCGAGAGCTTAAGGAGCAGCTTGCCGCCACGGAGGAGGAGCTTCGCGTCGCCGCACGTATTCTTGTGCTCTTTTCTACTGGGGGCGCACTAGCGCACCCACTAGGTGTAGCCCCCGAGATTCGGGCCAACTGTGTAACAGTTGGGCCAAATCTTAAGTCTTGCTTATTTCTTCCGCTGAATTCTTCTTTTTCGCAACCGAGGTGCTGTCCTGGCGGACTCATCTGCTCCGGGCCGGTCATCACTATGACCGGCTCGTTGCCTACACTGGCCGTCGTGGCATTGAGGCGGCGCAGGTGAGGGCGGACGCGGCCGCGGCCCGGCGATCTCTTGACTAGGCCAACCGGCTGCATGAGCAGCTGGCGGGTCACAAGAGCCGCCTTGAGGCTGAGGTGGAGCTCCTTAAGGCGGAAGCCGCCAAGGTGGTGGAGGCGCAGCTGGCCCTGGTGGAGGTGGACCAACAACGCCGTCGGCTGGCCGACGACAAGGGCCGGCTCTAGGCCAAGGTGGATCGCCTGCGGGGGAAGGTCACCACGGCTGAGGGGGCCCGTCAGGACGAGGCCCGTCGGTGCAAGGCGGCCGACGACAAGGACGCGAGCTGAAGGCGGCCCTTGCCAAGGCGACCGATCTGAAGAAGGCGCTCGAGGAACACAACCGCGCCATCGAACGGGAGCGGCGTGGTACGTAGCTTGAGGCGCAACACCTGGAAGAGTCCTTCTCCAGTAAGTGATTTTTCTTGCATTTTTGCCGGGTTGGGACCCGGCCTTTCTTCCTTGTTGTTCTTCTTCTAATTTACTTCTTCTTTTCTGGCAAGGGCCTTCCTGGAGACGCAGCAGCTGGCGGAGGAAGCCGTCCGCTATCAGCACGACCCGACCGGTGTCGTTGGGTCCGGGACGGATCCGCGGGTGGCCTGGACCTTCCCGGAGATCATCGCCACCACTGAGGCCCGCTTGCGGGTCTTGGGAACGCAGATGGGGCGGCTGTCCCAGGCCGGCACCGCGATGACGGTGGCCCTTTGGCCGGACTCCGTCGTGCCGAGCAGCTTCACGCACCTGGCGCATTGGTTGGAGATGGGGCCGGACCGGCTCCACGAGTGGCGCGTCTCTGCCGCTCGTGCCGGCGTTGAGATGGCGCTTTGGTTCGTGCTGTCTTGACATCCGGACCTGCAGCTGGACGCATTGATGGGCCAACGGGCCGGCTCAGAGCAGCTCTTGCAGGAGCAAGCCGGCCGGATCGCCTCCGGGGCCAGCTACATCGCCGAGTTCGCCTGCCACGACGAGTTCCATCCGAAGCGGACGGAAGACGGCAGGGCCGTGGGCGGTGAAGACTATGGCTTTCTTCTCCATGATCCGGAGGGGAGCTCGGAGGAGACGGGCGTCTACCGTGACATGGGTGCCGAGGAGGACACCGGCGCCTCGCTGGACCCGGAGGCCGCCAGGGGAGAGCCGTCGACGTCGCGACGCGATGCTGGAGATGCCTGAGACACTTTATGTAAAATTTGTTAAGTAGCAGGTCCACCCACCGACTGGGGGATTTAGGGTGTAATGAACACGGGCCGTGGGCCTTTAAATATTTGTGTAAATGTCGTGAGTGCTTTTGCTTTTGCCTTCCGGTTTTTGGACCGATTTCATGCGCTTTCCCTTTCTCAAACCTCCCCCCCGCAAGTCAGATGGCCGAGGCTCCGGTCCGTGACAAGGAGTTAGGTTCTTCGAGAGGAGTGCGTAGCACTTGGGCCCTTCGAAACGTTGAGCGCGAGCGAAACACCCACTGGGCCGGTTGGCGGCAATCCGGGGAAGCCAGTTGGCGAGCAGCCGGTCGTGCGGCTGTTTATTTGACGAGCAGCGGGCCGGGTTGATCGACCCGGCAACCTTTGACTTAGTGTATGAAGCGTAAAGGAGCTTTGGCCCGTTGTGCTTGCCAGCCAACAACCAAAGCTGGTGTGGCTTTAGGGCGAAGTGGGGGACCGCGACATCCTAACTTTATCATGAATCACCAAGTAAGGCAGCGGGGTGGCGACCGAGCCGGCCAGCCCCCGAGCCCCCGGGTCGAGCGAGTCGGACAGGTGGCCGGGTCTAGTGGTATAGTGATGCAGGAAAATAGGGACACAATAAATTGGTCGACAAAAGGCAGCCCCCGAGTCTCGTTCAGGGACCCCATAGTTTCGTGCGTTTACAAAAGGCGACGATACATACACTCGTGCGGCTAACTGTAAAACTGGCGGAGGAGTTCCACGTTCCATGGCCGGGTCATTTCTTCACTGGCGGTGTCCTTCTTGCGCTTCCTTGACTTGCGTGCATCGATGAGGTAGTAGGCGTTGCGGTCGCGGAAGGCCCTCCTCACGATGAATGGGCCCTCCCATGGAGGGGACAACTTGTGCTGGCCTGCTTGCTCTTGGACGAGTTGGAGGACGAGGTCACCCTCGCGAAACGCGAGGGGCTTGATCTTCTTGTTGTGGTAGTGCCTCGGGCCTTGCTGGTAGATGGCCGAACGACTGAGCACCATGAGGCATGCATCTTCGAGCAGGTCGACGCCATCTTTGCGGGCTTCTCTGGCTTCGGCTTCGGTGTACATCACGACGCGCGGCGAGTCGAACTCGACATTGGTCGGGATGACGGCTTCGGCTTCGTAGACGAGGAAGAACGGGGTGAACCCGGTCGACCAATTCGGCATGGTGCGTAGACTCCAGAAAACGGCCGGCAACTCGTCAATCCAGCTGCCGGGTGAGCGGATGAGTGGCTCGACGAGTCGCGGTTTGACGCCGAACAGGATGAGTCCGTTGGCCCGCTCGACCTGCCCGTTGGACTGTGGATGTGCAACGGAGGCCAGGTCGAGGCGGATGCCGGAGACGGAGCAGTATTGCTCGAGCGCGCCCTTGGCGAACTTGTTGCCATTGTCGGTGATGATGTTGTTCGGCATGCCGTAGCACACCGCTATGTGCTTGATGAACCGGACAACTGTTGGCCCGTCTAGTTTCTTGATTGGTCTTGCCTTGATCCAGTTGGTGAATTTGTCCACTGCCACCAGCAGGTGCATCATGCTGCCTCGAGCGGTTTTGAAGGGTCCCACCATGTCGAGTCCTCAGACCACGAAGGGCTAGGCGATCGGTATGGTGCGGAGTGCTAACGCCGGCTGGTGGCTGCGTTTGCTGAAGCGCTAGCATCCCTCACACTTGAGGACGAGAGACTCGACATCTTGGAGGGCCGTGGGCCAGTAGAAACGATGGCGGAACACCTTGGCCATCAGGGATCACGATGCGGCGTGGTGCCCGCACTCGCCCTGGTGAATGTCGAGGAGGATGTCGATGCCCTGTTCCTGCTCGACACAGCACTGGAACATGCCGGTGCAGCTGCGCTTGACGATCTCGTTGTTGATGATGCTATAGGCGGACGCTCGGCGCTGTACTTGCTGAGCTTCGGTATCGTCCATGGGGAGAACCCCATTCTCCAAGAATTCTGATATTGGGAGGGCCCAAGATGGCGCCGTAACCACGTCGAAGACGGCCACCAGGGTGGGTTCTGAGTCGGCAGCCCTCGAGTCGGGTTGGGCAGCCCCCGGGTCGGGGATGGCGATGGCCGGGTCTGGGGCGATGGTGGCCGGGTTGAGCTGAGCAGCCCCCGGGCCGGGTTCAGTAGCCCCCGGGCTGGCTTGAGGTGCGGCAGCAGGCATTTCTGCATGCAGCGTTGGAAGGTGGCGCCGGCGTTCTCCAAGCCGAATTACATGGTGATGTTGCAATACGCCCCAAAGGGCGTGACGAAGGACGTCTTCAGGGCATCGGCCGGGTCCAGCTTGATCTGGTGGTAGCCGGAGTAAGCGTCCAGGAAGGACAGGAGCTCGCACCCGGTGGTTGAGTCGATGACTTGGTCGATCCGCGGGAGAGCGAACGGATCATTGGGACATGCCTTGTTGAGGCTGGTGTAATCGATACACATGCGCCAGGTATTGTTCTTCTTCAGGACAAGGACTGGATTGGCCAGCCACTCAGGGTGAAACACTTCCATTGTGAAGCCGGCCACCAAAAGCTTGGCGACCTCTTCACCAATGGTTCTTCTCTTCTCTTCAGAAAATCATCGTAGGGGTTAACGGACAGGCTTGGCGTCCTTGCGGACATGAAGTTTGTTCTTGGCATACTTCCTCGGGATACCCGACATGTCCTTGGGGGTCCATGCAAAGATATCCTGATTCTCACGGAGGAAGTCGACGAGCTCGCCTTCCTATTTGCTGTCGAGGCGGGCGCCTACGACAACGTACTTGCTGCAGCTGGGGTCTTCCGGGTTGAGATTCACTTTCTTCGTCTCCTTGGAGGTCTTGAAAGCGGCCTCGTCGGCGGGGTCCGGGGTTGGGATCGACGCAGTGGAGGCCTCGCCTGCCAAGGCGACGATCCGGTCAAGCTGGCGCCGCTCCTCAGCAATGACCAGCGACTTAGTCAACTTGGCGCCGTCTCGGGCGCACTCTAGGGACTTGCGGTAATCGCCCGTGACGGTGATGAGGCCCTTGGGACCCGGCATCTTCATCTTCAGATAGACGTAGTGGGGAACCGCCATGAACTTGGCGACCGCGGGCTGGCCCGGCAATGCGTGATACGCGCTGGACAGGTCCACCACCTCGAACCAGATTGGTTCACGTCGTAAGTGGCTGTTGTCACCGAACAGGACATCGAGCCGGACCCGGCTAATGGGAGAGCAGGAGAGGCCGGGCACGATGCCGTGGAAGATCGTCCAGGTCGGCTCCAGGTCTTCGGCCTTGAGGCCGAGCTTGGTCATCGTGTCGCGATAGAGGATGTTGATGCTGCTGCCACCGTCGATGAGGACTTGGGAGAACTTGCATGTGCGTCGGGCAACGATGGTGGGGTTGAGGACGAGGGCGTAACCACCCGGACTCGGCATGACCGCCCGGTGATCCTCCCAGGTCCAGGTGATCGGGCGATCCGACCAATGCATGAACTCCGGCTTGGCCGGGACGACGGTGTTCACCTCCTGACGAAGGAGGCGCTCGCTGCGCTTGTCATCACCAAGGCTGGTCAAGACGACATAGGCCGCGTTCTAGTTCGGGTAGGCGTCGTCGCGCATCATGCCGCTGGCGGGAGGCGGCGATGGAGGCGGAGGCGGCTGTCCCGCACCTGGAGGTGGAGCCGGAGCTGGAGGAGGCGGGACATCTCCCCTCATGATGCGCTTGGTGATGGCGCACTTCCGTAGCGTGTGCGTGGAGGGTCTTGCGCCGCTGTGGTGCTTGCAGGGGGCGTCGAGCATCTCTTCGAAACTCATGGCGGGTTGCCATGCCGTCTTGCAGGTCTGCCGGCGCTTCGCCGCCGGGTCCGCCGCAGGCTCAGTGGCCGCGACGACCCGATTGTCGTGGCGCTGCGCTGGCTGGTCCATGTTCTGGTGATGCTGCTGCCGGCTGCTTTCGCCGGCCGGCTTCGGAGGGGGAACCGGCTTCGCCTTGCCGGCTTCACCCAGCGCCACCTGGATCTTCATGGCGGAGTCGGCGTTGGCGTATTTGTCCGCCATCACCATGAGCACGGCCATGGTGGCTGGCTGAGAGCGTAAGAGCTTGTGTTTGAGGAGGGTGCCATCTCGGCACCTGCTGAGGAAGTACTGGATTGCCTGGACTTCATGGACGCCCTCGCAGCTATTCCGGAGCTCGGTCCAGCGTGCGAGGTACTCGCGACCAGTCTCCATAGGCCCTTGCACGCACATGGCGAGCTGGCTAGGGCGGCCGGGTCGCTTGTAGGTCCCCGTGAAGTTGTGGACGAAGGCTTCCTCGAAATCGACCCACGTGTTGATGCTGCCCATCGGCAGGCTGTTCAACCACGTGCGGGCCGACCCTTGGAGCATGAACGGTGCGTAGCGCACGGCGAGACGATGATTGGCACCAGTGATGCCAATGGCCGTGGTGTAGTCGGTGAGACAGTCTTCTGGCTTCACTGTCCCGTTATACTGCTACGTCTCGAGCTTGCATTGGTTTTCCTTGAAGAGGACGGGGTGATGCAGCAATAGTAGCGTAAGTATTTCCCTCAGTTTTTGAGAACCATGGTATCAATACAGTAGGATGCTCCTCAAAAGTCCCACGCACCTACACAAACAAACAAAGAACTCGCAACCAACGCAATAAAGGGGTTGTCAATCCCTTCAAGGCCACTTGCGAAAGTGAGATCTGATAGAGATAGTATGATAAGATAAATATATTTTTTGGTATTTTATAATATAGATGCAAAAAGTAAAGATGCAAATGAAAGTAGATTGAAAGCTTATATGATAAAAGATAGACCCGGGGCCATAGGTTTCACTAGTGGCTTCTCTCAAGATAGCATAAGTATTACGGTGGGTGAACAAATTACTGTTGAGCAATTGATAGAAAAGCGAATCATTATGATTCCTCCGCCGGTTGCAGAGATTGCAAAGGTGAGAGAGCAGATCGTACAGGCCAAAGCCGACCTGGCAGCAGAGAAGGACAGGATGGCCGCAGAGCGGGCCGCTTTGGACGCCCAGGCCTATAAGCTCATGCTCGACCAGAACGCAGCACAGGAGGTCTTGAAGCGGAAGCACAGATCACGCCTGCCGTTAGGGTTCGACCCTCGAAATCTCTTTCACACTCCGGGAGCCTGATGGAACCTCCTCGACAGAACATTGTGATTCCTCCGCCGGTTCAGACACCTCCGGGTCATTATTCTAATCCAATGGAAAATCTTGTTGCAGCTGTTGTGCGATTAGAAGCTATCCCGGTGGAAGGAGACTCTCCGCAAGCAATAGAGACGCGCCGGGTTAAGGAACTTCTCTGGACCGCTTTGATTCAACAGGAGGCATATTCATACAGCCGCGATCGGATTCACTCCACACCTCGTCCAAGCCGGAGCTATAGCAGGTGCCTAGATGAACCGGCCATATCGAGCAACGCGCGAGGCCGTGAAGCGGCCCGTGGCAATAACCCGGCAGGTGGTGTTCGCGATGCTCAGGATGTGGTGGACCGGGCCCGGGCACGAAGGGAGGCTGAGTTAGCAGCGCAGAACGAGGCGGGTCAGCTTACACCGGTTCGTCCTACCACCTCTGCCGGGCCAGGGGTCACATCCGCTTTGGAACTTCCTTGTTTAGTCCCCGCTTTACGCAATGTACGCCTGCCCAAAGATTTCAAGGGTCCGCGCAAGGTGCGGAATTACACCGCTGATTTATCTCCAGAAGCGTGGGTAGAGAGTTATGAGATGGCCATGGAGATGCTGGATGTGGATGAGACCGCATGTGCAAAGTACTTCACCATGATGCTTGAAGGCACGACTCGTACTTGGTTGAAGAGCCTGCCGCCTAATTCTATCAGTTCATGGCCCCAGCTGCGGGCCCGGTTTATCCAGAATTTCAAAGACACGTGTAAGCAGCCCAAGTCCATAGTAGACCTGGCGGCTTGTGTTCAGGAGGACGGAGAATCAACAACCCATTGGGTACGCCGCGTTTCCGAAGTCTTGCACTCGTCTGACAGGATCAATGCTGATTCTGCGATTTTAACCCTGGAGGGCAACTGCCGGTTTATGCCTTTAAAGCTGAAATTGGGCCGTATGAAGCGGTTCTGTAATGACATGGGAACTCTCATGGCTACTTTGGTAAAGTATGCTGATTCTGATAGTACCAAAGATCCCGAGACTGATGATGATGAAGCAGGGAAGGGAAAGAAGAATAGCAACTCCAAGGGGCATCAGTACAGATCGGCGGGCCATGGAAACGGAGGCAAGCGTAAGGCGGATAGCAGCATGGACTTTGTGGCTAACACTAGTGCGCAAGACAAGGGTCAGCGGCGCAGAGGTAAAGCGGCGAATCGTAATGGGGCTCCTAATCCTAACCCGGATCGCTTAAACTATTTGTTGAATCAGCCTTGCCCAAAGCACGGGACGAAGGAGACGCCGGCTAACCACCTTTGGAAGGATTGCTACATTATGCAGGAATTTAAAAACTCTAATGCCTTCCGGTATGACCGTGGGTCAGGTGGTGGCTCAGGATCCGGTTTCCATGGGCCAGGTCACGGTGGAGCTTCCGGTTCAGGTTTCAACCAGGCCAGTAATGGTAACCAGAACAACCAGAACGGTCAAGGGGGCTATAACCAACAGCAGCAGCAGCAGTCGGGTTATCAGAGCCAGCCAAAACAGTTGAACATTGGGCAGTATCACATTTTTACAACTAGCTTGGATAAGCGCAACCGGAAGCTTCACAAGCGAGCGGTGAACTCTGTTGAACCGGCCGTACCATGTTACTTACGCTGGTCAGAGCAGCCTATTGTGTGGAGCAGAGAGGATCACCCCCCCGGGTTGACAATCCGGGCCAGTTGGCATTAGTGGTGGACCCTCAGGTGGGAGGTTATAAATTCACCAAGGTACTCATGGATGGAGGGAGCAGTATTAACATCCTATACTATCAGACATTCCGCCGCATGGGGCTAACAGACAAAGATCTCAAACCGTCTAATACGGTGTTTCATGGTGTGGTGCCTGGCAAATCAGCATATCCTGTTGGTAAGATAGCCCTGGAGGTGGCTTTTGGGGACGAGCATGATTCCCGATCCGAAAAACTAACCTTTGAGGTGGTGAAGATCCGGAGCCCGTATCACGCCTTGTTTGTGCGGCCGGCTTATGCCAAGTTCATGGCACGGCCTTGTTATATCTACTTGCAGCTCAAGATGCCGGGTTACAAAGGGACAATAACGGTTCATGGGAGCCGTAAGATTGCTTTGGAATGTGAGGAAGGTGATGCGGCTTATGCAGAGTCGGTTTGTGCCACGGAGGAGTTGAAGTATTATAAGGACAATGTTGATCCGGCGGACATGACCCCTTTGAAGAAGCCAACCACGGAGCATGATTTAGATCTGAAGTTCAAATCGGCGGCTGAGACCAAGCTTGTTGACTTCGTGCCCAGCGATTTGTCCAAGCAGTTCACTATCAGTGCCAACTTGGACCCTAAATAGGAAAGCGCACTCATCGAGTTCATCCGTGAGAATCGGGACATTTTTGCATGGAAGCCTTCTGACATGCCAGGTGTACCGAGGGAACTCGCTGAGCACACTCTTAATGTGGATCCTAAGTATAAACCGGTAAAGAAATTTCTCCGCCGGTTTAATGAAGAAAGGCGCAAAGCTATTGGAGAAGAAGTGGCCAGAATCTTAGCGGCTGGCTTTATCATTGAAGTGTTACATCCAGAGTGGCTTGCTAATCCGGTGCTGGTTCTTAAGAAAAACGGCACTTGGCGTATGTGTGTGGATTACATGGATCTCAACAAGGCTTGTCCAGCGGATCCTTTTGCCCTCCCCCGCATTGACCATATTATTGATGCCATGGCGGGTTGTGAGCATTTGAGTTTTTTGGATGCATATTCTGGATATCATCAGATCAAAATGGCGGTTAAGGACCAGGAGAAGAGAGCGTTTATTACTCCCTTTGGAGCCTTCTGCTATGTATCTATGCCTTTTGGGCTCAAGAGCGCCCAAGCCACTTATCAACGGTGTGTACAGAATTGCCTGCATAAACAGATCGGCCGCAATGTGCATGCCTATGTGGATGATATTGTAGTCAAGTCAAGGCAGAAGGAGACACTGGTGGATGATTTGAAGGAAACCTTTGACAACTTGCGGGTTTACATGATGATGCTTAACCCGGCCAAGTGTGTCTTTGGTGTTCCGGCAGGCAAGTTACTGGGTTTTCTTGTGTCCAACAGAGGAATTGAGGCTAATCCGGAGAAGATTACGGCTATCACCTCCCTGGCTAAACCGAAGTGTATCAACGATGTTCAGCGTTTGGCGGGTCGGATCGCCGCACTGAGCCGGTTTATCAGCTGCCTCGGAGAGAAGGCTATCCCTTTGTACCAGATGCTGAGAAAGACAGATCAATTCATCTGGAGTCTGGCTGCTGATGAAGCATTGGAGGACTTGAAGCGGCAATTAGCCAATCCGCCCGTTCTTGCGGCTCCGGTCGACAAGGAGCCGTTATTGTTATACGTAGCAGCCAATGCTCGTGCGGTTAGCGTGGCTATTGTGGTGGAACGCAAGGAGGCAGGCAAGGAATATCTGGTTCAGCGGCCAGTTTATTATATCAGCGAGGTGCTTATTGAGTCCAAGCAAAGGTATCCGCATTGGCAGAAGCTGGTATATGGAGTTTTCATGGCAAGCCGGAAGTTGAAGCAGTATTTTCAAGGGCACCCCATCACAGTGGTCAGTTCAGCTCCCTTGGGCGATATCATACAGAACCGGGAGGCGACTGGCCGGATTGCCAAGTGGGCTATAGAACTTGGGCCGCACGGATTAAAGTACGTGCCTCGGACGGCGGTGAAGTTCCAAGCACTTGTTGATTTCATCAATGATTGGACGGAGTTGCAAGCACCAGAGGAGAAGCCGGATCACACATATTGGACTATCCATTTTGATGGATCCAGGCAATTGGAAGGCTCGGGGGCTGGAGTCGTATTAACTTCCCCACGAGGTGATAAGTTTTGTTATATTCTCCGCTTAATGTTCCCTTGTACTAATAATGCAGCTGAGTACGAAGCTTTGCTCCATGGTCTCCGGATGGCTAAAGAGATGAACTTAAGCCGGGTTAAATGCTTCGGTGACTCAGACCTTGTGGCTCAACAGGTGTCTGGCACTTGGGATTCTAAGGACCCGCTCATGGCTGCATATCGTCGTGAGGTGGATAATATTGCGGGCCACTTCAAGTGTTATCAGGTGGATCACGTGGACCGTCGAAAGAATGAAGCGGCGGACGCTTTAAGCCGGTTGGGCTCTCAGCGTAAGCCGGTCCCGCCTAATATCTTTCTTGATGTGTTGCACAACCCGTCAGTCAAGCTCCCGGGTGAAGCGGATTTGGCTATTCCTGATCCGGAGGCTCAATTGGTGGCAGCCGTGCATGTCATACCGGATTGGACAGTTCCTTATCTTGCGTACATGAACCGGGGAGAGTTGCCAGAGGATGAGATTCTAGCCAGGCAGATAGTCCGGCGATCCAAGTCTATGGCTATTGTCAATGGCGAATTGCATCATTACAGTGTATCAGGGGCATTTCAACGCTGCGTCTCTCCTAAGGAAGGTTGTGAAATCTTACGAGAAATCCATGAAGGGGATTGTGGTCACCACGCCGGTTCAAAGTCTCTGGTGGCAAAGGCATTTCGTCACGGGTTTTACTGGTTGACAGCTCATGCTGATGCGGAGGACTTGGTTAAACCGTGTGATGGCTGTCAGAAATTTTCAAGGCGTGCTCATATACCGGCTCAGGAATTGAGGATGATTCCAATTGCTTGGCTGTTCGCAACATGGGGGCTGGATATGGTCGGACCCTTTAAAAGATCCAAGGATAAGAAAACCCACCTTTTGGTGGCAGTTGACAAGTTTACCAAGTGGGTTGAAGTGGAGCCTGTCAGCAAGTGTGATGCAGCTACAGCGGTGCAGTTCATTAAAAAGGTGATTTTCCGATTTGGCTTTCCACATAGTATCATTACTGACAATGGTACCAATTTATCCAAGGGTGCTATGAAGGAGTTCTGTGAACGTGAGCACATCCGACTTGACGTATCATCAGTGGCTCACCCCCAGTCCAATGGGCAGGCAGAACAGGCTAATCAAGAAATCTTGCGAGGCATCAAACCCCGGCTTATGGTTCCATTGCAAAGAACACCAGGATGTTGGGTTGAAGAACTACCATCTGTGCTATGGAGTATCAATACTACACCCAACCGATCCACAGGATACACGCCATTTTTCATGGTCTACGGAGCGGAGGCGGTTCTCCCTAGTGATATCTGGCACGATTCGCCTCGTGTGGTAGCTTATGTTGAAGCGGACAATGAGACAGCACGACAAGATGCTTTGGACCTGTTGGACGAGGAGCGCGATATAGCGGCTGCCCGCTCGGTGATTTATCAACAAGATCTTCGTCGCTATCACAGCCGCCGGGTCAGAACCAGAACTTTTCAAGAAGGAGATTTGGTGCTTCGGCTCATCCAAGACCAGTCGGATATGCACAAGTTATCCCCACCTTGGGAGGGACCTTTCGTGGTCAGCAAGAATCTGCACAACGGGTCGTACTATCTGATTGATATTTGAGAGCATAAAGACTCACGCACATCAGAGGAGGAGACCAACAGGCCGTGGAACATATCTCATCTTCGGCCTTACTACACCAGAGCCATTGGTTCTATGTACATATTATGACAATGTTTATATTATCTTTGATATAATAAAACCGGAGCCTCAGCTAAAGCGGGGTCTCTGTCTTCTCATATCATGCGTGGTTACATGGAGTGGTTCTGTTTTAAAGCGGCCTCCGGTTTACCCCTTGAAATTTGCTTTTTTTATCACTTGGGGCCTTGGTCGTGTCCGAACCAACGCGACACCTTTTGATAGGCGAAAGCCACCAGATCACTTGGGGACATGGTCAAGTCTGAACCAGTCACGCCTCTTTATCGGCCTAAGGCCACAAAATCACTTGGGGGCTTGGTCGAACCCGAACCATTGCCACGCCTTTTGATTGGCATATATGCCACGGTTTCATTTGGGGGCCTGGCTGACTTGAACCATTGTCACTCCTATTGGGGGCTTGGTCCTGTCCGATCATGGTAATACCATCTGATCAGCTCAGTATAGCATGTTTTTTGCAAACGGTTTTTATCATTGCCTTTGCTTCCATATTTCTTTTATGGCTACTTCCTAATTTTTGTTGTGTTTCCTTTACACCAACAACATTTTCTTACCGGTTCAGCTGACGGATTCGGTTCATTTTTAATCCGGAGAAATATACCAGGTTTACCTTTCCTGTTAACATCTTGGAGTAACAGGGGGGCTCATAATGACCTAGCACGGTTTGCATGGGATTTGTTTTCTCCCCTTTGACGGTAATGGTTTATAACACATCCGTTTCAAGCCTGGCTAAGCCAACTTCATGCCCAGCGATGGCAGGTATTTTGTATCGCATATTTGGTTATATGCCTTAAATACATTGATGATATATATATCAAGGTCATAAACCGGCTGGCGGTATAACCGCCACCGCAGTTCAAGATTTTCTGATTGCAGGAAATATAAATTGAGGATTTCAAGCAAAAAACATCAGTACTTATGCACGAAGGCATATTTAAAGCGGAAGTATTGGCTATTCTATTACAAGGCAATGCAGTGCCCAAATAAGATCATTGTTCTTCTCGCGGATCATAATGAAGTAGCTATTTAAACCGGCTTCCGGTTCAAACCTGCTCATCGTCCTGCGCCGCTTCAGAGTCTTCATCTCTATCCATTTGCTGGAAATCAACAGTGGTCCAGTCGATTCCCATTAAAGCTTGAAAGACAGCCTCTTCATGGATCAGAGAAGACGGTTCAATATCAGGAGCGTAAGTATGCTTACGGTTTGGAGGAATCAGATTCTCCGCTTCAAGAACTGGTGCAGCCACTCGCTTGTTCTGATCATTGTATTGAGCTTGATAATGCAACAAGTCTGCCTCTTCAGCTAATTGACAAGCCAGAGGGCGCACTGCATGGTTTATCGCCCTTATATCCTCTTCATTGAATTCTGAGCCATCTTCCTTCAAGCTGGGATAGCCTTGAGATGCTTCAATAGGATCGAAATCCGGCACCCATGCTTTTGCCCGGATCAAGGCATTAATTACTCCGGTTCGAGCAGCAGATTTCTTCAGCTCTTCAATCCGGGCAGGAAGCATTGACAACCTCTTCAGAGTATCTTGGATTAAAGTGGGTGCCGGATTGTTATGGGATGTAGTGGTGATGATCCGCTGCGCTCCGGTATACAGCTGTTCAATTAAGGTGTAGGTAGCCTTCAGTTTCTTCTGAACATCTGACCCTAAGTGAGCAATGCGTGTGCCTGCAACAGTACAGGAACGATCACAAACCGGATCTATTGTAAGAAGGAAGAAGTTGTCAAACAAACCAAAAGGAGCTTACCAAAGATAGCAGCGGTCATGGCATGCACTTGCCGCTTTACGGTCGTCAGCTCATCTACCACCGGTTTAAGAGCAGCTTCAGCGTTTTCAGCTCTTTTTATCAAAGCGGCCTTCTCAGTAGCCCAATCAGCCCGCTCCTTCTTGAAGCCCTCCTTCAACTGTTCCGTGATGCTCAAGGCGCTGGTCAATTCCTCCCTTGCTTTGTCAGTTTCGGCTTGCTGGGTTTTCAGAGTTTCTTGCAGATCAGTAATCCGGTCCTCTTTGACCCTCACTTCAGCCTGCATACAAACAGTACTTGGCTTTAAATAAAACGGTAAAAGAATTTGAAGTACCAACCACATAACAAGTTATGCGCTTGATACTTGGGGGCTAATGCACCTTCAATTTTCATCTATAATTTTACAAAGTCCCAAGCTCAATACAAGTATTCAACTTGGCACTTGGGGGCTAATGGCTATTTGCTCAGTTATGTTCTGATGTTAGAATCTTTATGGGAGTTCCGGTTTAACTATGCTAAGTTGAAACGGCCCTTGGGGGCTATATTGACAGATTTCAAAGTACTGAGGATTATATTCAAGTCCCGCTTTGAAGAAGGTTACAAACCGGCCCTTGGGGGCTAGGAGGATTAATACAGTGGCAGTAAGTAAAGAAAGAAGAAGCACAAGGAAGTTACCTCAAATTTGTCTCTCATCATTTTTACCAGGCCAGCTTCACAGTCGCGACTAGTATATAGCCGGTTCAAGTAACCAGAATGAAGATCTTGGGCACTCAGAGCAGCATATGTTTCCAGTTCTACATCCCATTTGCCTTTGTTCTTGGCAGAAAAATCCTCTTTCACTGTATGCTTGGTTAAAGCGACAGGATTCCCTGGTTCAAAGCGACCAACGCTGGTAATTACAACATCATCATCTTTGGACTCACCGGTTTGCGTTGGCGCGGTCGGTTTATCAGTAGGACTGCGGGATCTTTCAATCCGGACGGAGCTGGTAGGCGGATCAGCAGGGACTGAAGTATTGATAGGCCTTTCCTCAGGAATAGTATCGTCTTGCAAAGGAGGTTCATTGGGAATATCCTCATGAACAAACGCTTCAAGATCTGGTGCTTTATCCTGTTCAGGGGCGACATCTTCCTCAGCCGCTTTGTCCAGGCGGGCTTTCTTGCTCGGTTTAGGTTTAGCCCTGAAAGAGAAACAAAGAGTCAAGAAACGGCATAAGTTATAACACAGTATACCAGAAGCATATGTTCAGCCTAACTTACCCAAGGACCGTTTTCAGTGGCGGCAGCTGAGTGTCCGATGATTCACTAGAGGAAGAATGAGAAGTAACCTGATAATCGGAGTCGGACGGATTAAGAGGTTGACGGATGAAACCCGCTTTAGGATATAAATTAATAAAAAGGTGGGAACCGGACTGTTTAGTAAACCGGCGGAGGTAACTACCTAGCCGCTGTGCCGGGTTGTGCGGCGAGCTTCATGTTGCTGAATCTTCTTAGGAAATTTGGGATCCAAGTAAGCAAGAGGATGAGAAAATTTAACTTTCCAGTTTGCCTGGCAAAATTTTGGCAAAGGCAAAGGATCTGAATCAGAAGAGAGAATAGTTACCTCAGCGACATCAGCATTACTGGATTCAGCGTCGTCCTGACAAGTATCATCATCAATAAGGCGGGTAAAAAGTAAGCCTAGTGAATCGAGTTCTACCTCAAGGTCCGAGTTACCCACATCATCGTCAACAGCCGGATCAGATGAAGCAGTGGTTTTCCTCTTTTTAGCAGGCTTCTTCATAACCTTGGTCTTTGGCCGGGTTGGCTGTTCTGCTTTCTCCGTTTTGTCTTGTGAAAGCTTCTTGCTCCAAAACGGATTATCACCCTGGTTAAGCAGTAATTGATGTCATACGGAGATAGCAGTAACAGGTTCAATAAAAGAACAATCAAAATCTTACAGCTGGCGGTTTGTTGGTAGCGCAGAAAGGGAGCAGGCCGGTTTTAGTGCAGAGGTGCTCCGGTTCATTCAACATTTTCTTCACAGAATCTGTGACTTCATCATCAGAGAGCTGGATTTTAGTGTGTCGGAGTGGGTCATCGACGCTATCAGCATACTTGCACATCAAACCGGAGCGCCGGCTGAGAGGCAGTATGCTCCATGATATCCAACAGCGTGCAAGGTCTATTCCAGTTAAACCGTTGGCCATGAAGGCTCTGAGCTTGGACAGTTGCGGAGCATATTTACTTCTCTCTTTGGCACTTAATCTTTGTGGAAAGGGGTGAGTGTTGCTGAGCCGCTCCGGACAAAAGCCAGGCAAGGGATTTTCATTGTCAGGGGAGGTGTCTTTGCAATAGAACCATGTTGCATTCCACTCCTTGGGGTGACTGTGTAGTTTGACGTGGGGATAAGTGATCTCTTTTCTTTTCTGAATTGCCATACCGCCCAATTCAGTGCGGCGGTTTAAGTGGAAGCAGTCTCTAAACAATTCAACTGAAGGCTGCTCTTGAAGGTATACCTCAGAGAGCACTTGGAAGTGACATAGGTTGGTAACAGAATTGGGGCCAATATCTTGCGGGCGGAGCTGAAAATTGGCTAGTACATCCCGGTAAAATTTAGAACCGGGCGGCTTGAAGCCCCGGGCTAAATGATCTGCAAAGATCACAACCTCTCCCTCTTGAGGTGTGGGAGGACATTCATTTCCAGGAACCCTCCGGTGGATCGTATCTTTGCTGTCTAAAGCACCGATCAAGACTAAATCGTCCAGCTGAGTTTCTGTGACGCGAGAAGGAACCCAATTGCACTCATATACTTGTTTGGCCATGATGAGATCTACAAGAGATAGGTGATTCCGGTTCAAGAACATATTGAATAAAGGAAAGTGCTGGTATGAGCAATGCTAAATCGGAGGCAGTATATTTAAACCGGATTTCTATGAAACGACATCGTATGGCTAAAGAATTTTGGCGGTTCAACAAGGGGACTAATGGTGTATACCGGTTTACTAACTTTTTCTATATTAAGTTAAACCGCCTGATCTAAATATTGAAGGCAATTGCGGATTGCTAAGTATGCAGAAACAGGTTTCACAAAGTCTTATTGCAGCAAGAGATCTGAAGCAAGTTCAGAAAAACATAATATATTCAAAAGGATAAGGCGGAACAGAAGTAAACCAATGGGTAGATATGTAGATGAGATCTATGGACTTGAGCATGAAACTACAGGCGGATGTTAAAAAGCTACTGCTAATCAGGGCAGGGGTTTACAGATTTATCCAGGAGTCTGGGTACGAGCATGAACAAGCGATGAACACGGCAAGAACATGAAACCCTAAGAACAGATCTATGTCAAGAAGAAAAGAGGGCTTACTGGAAACAAAGAAGACGCGGAAGGCTACCGCAGTGCTCTCGTGCGTTCAGGTTGATGCAGTGGCCCAAGATGATGCGAAGGTCAACGGTGGCGGCGGAACTCCGAGGCTGGCGACGCGAGGAAGACGAAGAGAAAGAGACGAAGAGGAGAAAAGGAAATGACCCTTCGGTCCTATTTATAAGGCAACAGACGTGGGTCAGGCGCGTGAATCTAGGAGCCAAAATTTGGGAAGTGGAGCTGATGACTTGGGTATCGCAGATCTATTAATAAAAGAAGGCATCATAAATGTTGACTTCGTGATGACGTCATGTCGGTTTACAGCAGCCAGAGATGGTGACGACATGGCGGTTTACCAATTACCAGAAGATGTCGAAGACAAAGATTTTGTGAAGGATTGACATGAACCAGTTCAAATCAATCTGGGGCCTAATGTTGGGGATATTACCACTGGGCGTGAACCGGCCTACTTGGGCCGGGTTAACTTCATTAGTAGTATAAGCAGATGAAGGCCCAAGGCCTGTAGTCGGTTTAGAACCTGTAGCCGTAAACCGGCCTGATGTATAAACTTGTATTGTAAGTTAGGAATAGAGAGACCAACCGGGATACGAATATGAACCGGTATGGGACTCCATGAACCGACGGGTGTCACCCGTGTATATAAGGGGACGACCCGGCGGCGGTTCAGGACAGACAACAACAACTCGAGCCTAGGCGAAGCTTGTTTGCTCCCTAGCCATCGAGACCACATCAATTCCATCACAACTAGATGTAGGCTTTTACCTTCATCGAAGGGGCCGAACTAGTATAAACCCTCATGTCTTTGTGTCCGCTTTAACCCCTTCAAGTTAACCTGTAGCGATGGCTCCACGACTAAGTCCTTTCACTAGGACATTTGCCGTGACAAATCCACGACAGGATTGCAACAAGGAAATACAACCTTCTAAAGAACAATTATCATAATCAAATTCCTTGAAATCCGAGATAGTGGGTTCAATACTATTTAAAGTTATGACCTCTCCAATCCCACTTTTACCAAAATTAGCATCAAGATCTAAAAACTCTGAATTCTTTGGACGCCTTCTAACTAAAGTTGACTCATCTCCAGTCCCATTATCAAGATTCATATTGCAAAACAAAGATCTAATAGGAGACACATCAATAACTTCAATATCTTCATCATTATTTTCATTGAAACTAGATGAACACGCTTTTACAAAGCAATCTTTCTAAGCATGCAATCTAGCTGTTCTTTCCTTGCACTCATCAATGGAAATTCTCATGGCTTTGAGAGACTCATTGATATCATGCTTAGGAGGAGAAGATCTAAGTTTGACAGAATCAACAACAAGCGAAAGTCTATCAACGTTCCTAGCCAAATCATCAACTTTGAGCAATTTTTCTTCAAGCAAGGCATTAAAATTGTTTTGAGAAATCATAAATTCTTTCACACTATTCTCAAAATCAGAGGGCATCTTATTAAAATTATCATAGGAATTATTGTAGGAATCTCCATAATTATTAAAGGAATTACATCCATAGATTCATTAGTATTCCTCTATAAGCATTGTTTCCAAGTTCTCCGGATCACGTTCGTTCCAAAAATCACGCTCCCGAAGGTTTCATTCCGTTTGGACTCCGTTTGATATTCCTTTTCTTCAAAATACTGAAATAGGCAAAAAAACAGCAATACGGGCTGGGCCTCCGGTTAGTAGGTTAGTTCCAAAAATGATATAAATGTGTAAAATAAAGCCCATAAACATCCAAAAGGGGTAATATAATAGCATGGAACAATCAGAAATTATAGATACCTTGGAGACGTATCATGTAGTTGGGGGTGTCGTGGGGGAGGATGAACCCTTTGGGGAAGGGCTCCTCCCGGATGCGTGGGCCGAAGCACGCCGACCCGATAGCACCGCTCTCCTCCACCTCCAGGGAGCGAGCGAGCTGATCGAGGCGGTGGCGAGCGTCGGCGTCGTCTATGGCGTGCGGGCCGAGTCGACTTGCGCCCAGGCCACGGGGGGCCGGGTCGGTTCGAGCCGGACGCCGGCCATGCTGGCCGAGTCCGCCCTGGATCTCTGGGACGGGCTCGTCGCCCAATCCGCTGGTGGTTGTGGCGGCCGGATCGTGCTGAGTCCGGACTCGGCCGGAGTGCGCCTTGCCGGGTGGCAAGGAAGTTGTGTGTAGAAGTTCGCCGGGTCCGCCAAGGCGGGCGGAGCCGGATCCTGCCGGCTTGGCGAGCTGGTTGAGGCGGTCCTGCTGGGTGTTGGCGGCATTGTGGAGTTCGCGCATCCGCCCGATGCGCTCCTTCAGCTCCTCACCTGCGAGATGGTCCAGGCTGATTGCGGCTGCCTGGGCAGCGCGCATGTTCTTCGTTGGGGTCTCTTAGACGGTCGGGACAACGCCGAGGGCCCGGCCAATCGCTCCTCCCCGGCACGCACATTGGCGACCCGGCTTGGCTCGATCGTGGTGGGAGTGAATTCGTAGGCGGCATCGCGCTCCAGCTGAGCGGCGTCCAAGCGATGCTGAGTGGCGGCGAGCGTCTCGGACAGGTCCAGCATCTGCTGGCACCTTTCCTCGAGCTGGGTTCGGGCCTCAGCGACGTTGGTGGCGTCGACGTCGGTGTCGATGGGGATGCGGAGCCTCTGCATCGCAGCACGCAACGGATCGGACAGCTCGGTCCATTCCGCTGCGGCCCTGGCTTCGACGGCCTTTCTCGTCTTGCTAAACAAGGAGGAGGCGCCAGCGCCGGTGACGAAGACCTCCACGTGGACGTCCATTGCCCCAGCGGAAACGCCGCCACCGAGGGAGAGGGGAGAGTCGGAGTAGCTGAGCACCTCGCTGGGGTACTCGTCGATCATGAACGCATCAGAGATGCGCAGCGCGGCGAAGGAGGCGGCAAGCGTGCCGACAACGTCATCCGCCAGCGCGACGGACTCATTGGAGTAGGAGAAGGGCCCCTTCTGAAGCATGCTCCCGGCCAGCTCCTCGAGCTGCCCCACGGTGGGCGCCAACTGTCGTGGTGGGTGCACGGCAGATGCCAAGGGATGGCTAAAGAGAGGAGGAGGCTCGAGGGCGCTGGTGGACTCCAGAGGCGAGGTTGGTATGAGCGGGCGCGGGACGCCGGACATACCCAGGTTCGGGGCTCTCCGGAGAGATAATACCCCTAGTCCTGCCGAGTGTAGTTTGATGTTCGATAGTACAATGCTGCTCCTGGAGCTGTATGAGGGAGGAAGGAAGCTAGCCAAGGCTCGGGCTGCTCCTTCTCTCTGGTGTTGCTTCGGTGGCTAGTTCTATGCTTACTTTTGTGCGTGTCTCACTTGCCCGTATGATCGTGGGCTCCTGGGGGGTTTTATAGTCCAACCCCCCAGGGGTACAATGGTAATGTTACAAGTCGGTGGGTTCGTATTGTCGGTGTCCGGGAACCCGGGCTGGGTCCCGCTGAGGGCTTGTGGTTCGCTGGGTTCCCCTAGGTGCGGGCCCCGCGTGCCTAGGGGGACTGTGCCCCGTCTTGTCGATCATCAGGGCGTGGCCGAGTCGAGTCGTGTATAGTGACTCTCCATCAGGTTGCTGCTTGCTGTCGTCAGCGGTGAGGGCGAGGGCACTGTAGCCACGCCGGCCCTGGTCAGCGGGTAGGTGTGGGGCACTGTTGCCACGCTCCGGCTGACCAGAAGCATGGGTGGGGTACTATTGCCTCGGTCATCGTTGATTGAAGACTCGTCCCATCGTACGGCCTGGATGGGACGGGTGCTGACCCGTGGCTGGATTGTGGAGTACGCCATAGGTGAAGCTGGCTTGTCGATGAAGCTTCGGTTGTGCCGGGTTCGGCTGTCTTGCGCTAGTTGTTGAGGCCGAGTCGACGCGTCTTGCTGGGTTGAAGAGGCTGGCCGGGTTGCAGGGCTTGGCCGGGTCGAGCGACCTGGCCAAGCGCGTGCCGGTTTGAGGGGCGGTGCCAGCCCCGTTGTTTTTGAAGAGGATCTAGGTTCCGTTGCCTGCCCGGGGTTCATCCCCCCGACACTTTGGGAGCTATTTCGTGAAAAAGCTCCAAACAGTTGATAGTTGCAACATCCATGATGTATGCAGAATTCATAGCATGCTTCGAAGCCACGGGGCAGGCGATATGGCTAAAGAAATTTGTACCCGACTTGAAAGTGGTAGATTGTATTCACAAACCACTAAAGATGTACTATGACAACCAGCCCGCAGTATTCTATGCTCACAACAACAAGTCGAGTAATGCTGCCAAGACAATAGAGATAAGGTATTATGTTGTGAAAGATAAAATCCAGGATCAAACTATAAGTCTCGAGCATATAAGGACAAAAGATATGCTTGCAGATCCGCTAACGAAAGGCTTACCACCCAATGTGTTCAAGGAACACTTAGCCGACATGGGTTTAATGGAAAGCCTTATGATTCCTAGATAGGCCCAAAAGGAACAAAATTTGTTTCTGAACAGAAAGTTTGTTCTAGCTGTATGATTTTATCGGCAATTAAGCTGTGACAATGAAACATGCTCTATATACCAATATGTGAAGAAACAAATAAACTAGAAAGTATAAGGTTAAAAGTAAAGTTGAGATCAAGGGGTAGATGTTAGGTTGATCTCCTCCGCGTGGGCCCAGCATCCCACCGGGCCCAACAGCCCACCGGGCCCTTGCATCGCGCCCTGATCGGGGGCGCCCAACTGATACGTCTCCAATGTATCTATAATTTTTGATTGCTCCATGCTACTTTATCTACTGTTTTGGACTATATTGGGCTTTATTTTTCACTTTTATATTACTTTTGGGACTAACCTATTAACTGGAGGCCCAGCCCAGAATTGCTGTTTTTTGCCTTTTTCAGTATTTCGAAGAAACAGAATATCAAATGGAGTCCAAACGGAATGAAACCTTCGGGATCGTGATTTTCCAACGAAACGTGATCCAGGAGACTTGGACCCTACTCCAAGAAGCTTCCGGGGAGGTCACGAGGGTGGAGGGCGCGCTCCCCTGGGCACGCCCCCTACCTCGTGGGCCCCTCGGAGCTCCACCGACGTACTCCTTCCTCCTATATATACCTACGTATCCCCGTATGATCAGACAGGAGCCAAAAACCTAATTCCACCGCCGCAGCCTTCTGTATCCACGAGATCCCATCTTGGGGCCTGTTCCGGAGCTCCGCCGGAGGGGGCATCCACCATGGAGGGCTTCTACATCATCACCATAGCCCCTCCGATGAAGTGTGAGTAGTTTACTTCAGACCTTCGGGTCTATAGCTAGTAGCTAGATGGCTTCTTCTCTCTTTTTGGATCTCAATACAATGTTCTCCCCCTCTCTTGTGGAGATCTATTCGATGTATTCTTCTTTTTGCGGTGTGTTTCTTGAGACTGATATATTGTGGGTTTATGATCCAGTATTATCTATGGAAAATATTTGAATCTTCTCTGAATTCTTTTATGTATGATTGAGTTATCTTTGCAAGTCTCTTCGAATTATCCGTTTGGTTTGGCCAACTAGATTGGTAGTTCTTGCAATGGGAGAAGTGCATGGCTTTGGGTTCAATCTTGCGGTGTCCTTACTCAGTGACAGAAAGAGTTGCAAGGCACGTATTGTATTGTTGCCATCGATGATAACAAGATGGGGTATTTATCATATTGCATGAAATTATTCCTAGACATCATGTCATCTTGCTTAAGGCGTTACTCTGTTTTAACTTAATACTCTAGATGCATGCTGGATAGCGGTCGATGAGTGGAGTAATAGTAGTAGATGCAGAATCATTTCGATCTACTTGTCACGGACGTGATGCCTATATACATGATCATTGCCTAGATATACTCATAACTATGCTCAATTCTGTCAATTGCTCAACAGTAATTTGTTTACCACCGTAGAATACTTATGCTCTTGAGAGAAGCCACTAGTGAAACCTATGGCCCCCGGGTCTATTCTCATCATATCAATCTATATCAATTTATTTACTTGCTTTGTTTTTACTTTGCCTTTACTTTTTACTTTGCATCTATCTATCAAAAATACCAAAAATATTATCTCTATCAGATCTCATTCTCGTAAGTGACCGTGAAGGGATTGCCAACCCCTAAGTGTTGGTTGCGAGTTGCTATCGTGTTGTGCAGGTACGAGGGACTTGCGCGTGACCTCCTACTGGATTGATAGCTTGGTTCTCAAAAACTGAGGGAAATGCTTACGCTACTGTGCTGCATCATCCTCTCCTCTTCGGGGAAAACTAACACAAGCTCGAGACGTAGCAAGAAGAATTTCTGGCGCCGTTGCCGGGGAGGCTTACGCAAAAGTCAACATACCAAGTACCAATCATAATCCCTATATCTCGCATTACATTATTTGCCATTTGCCTCTCGTTTTCCTCTCCCCCACTTCACCCTTGCCGTTTTATTCGCCCTCTCTTTCCCAATCTCCTCCTCTCTTTTGCTTGCCCTTTCGTTTCTCATTTGGTTGGATTAGATGCTTATTTATTCCTAAACAAAGAAGCCAATATCTATGGATCCTGATCCGCTTGCCAATCTTTTTAAGAGATCCAATTATGATGAACCAATTCCTAGTGATTTGGATGCACTAGATTATGTTTATAAGGTTTTGCCTAAAATCCGTGAAGTGACTCACGATAGATCTTTGAATAAAAAGCATGATTGCAGTGATTTTATTGTAAATTCTTTTGATGTCAATTGTGCTAATAATATGCAAAACCCTAAGCTTGGGGATGCTAGTTTTGCTATGTCCTCTACTTGTTGCAATGATCATGATTGGGGTGATTCTTCTTATGATCTTGAAAATTTTTTAAGCCCCATGATGAATATGAGATTGATAATATTGTTTGCAATAATATTGAAAGTGGGTTTGGAAGAGTGTCAACTTTAGATCCCACATATTTGGATAACATTCAATCTTATGAAATTTTTGATAAAAGTGAGCTTGAAGAAATCATGACTTTAGTTAATGATAAGCCCACTATTTTGGAAGAGTGTCAACTTTGCATACATGTGGATCATGTTAAGAATATGTTATGTGATAGCTATTTTGTTGAATTTTATTATGATCCTACATGTAATTATTATGAGAGCGGAAAATATGGTTGTAGAAGTTTTCATGTTACTAAATTACCTCTCCTCATGTTGAGATTGCTATCGTCACCTTCTTCTTCCTTGCATATGCTTGTTTTTGCTTGCCTTGCAAATTTGTTTGCCTATAATATGCCTATGCATAGGAAGTATGTTAGACTTAGATGTGTTTGTCACATGCTATATGATGCTCTATTTGTGCTTCAGTTCTTGTCTTTCATGTGAGCATCATCGAAATCTCAATGCCTAGCTAAAAAGGCTTTAAAGAAAAGCGCTTGTTGGGAGACAACCCAATATTTATCCTTTCTGCCTAGTAATAAATAATCCATCTACCTTTTGTTTGGATGTGGTTTTATGTTTTAATTAGTGTTTGTGCCAAGTAGGACCTATAGGATAACCTATGATGATAGTTGATTTGATTCTGCTGAAAAACAGAAACTTTAGCGCTCACGAGATTAGCTGCCATTTTTACTGGAGAGTGCTTTTGCGTTGATTATTTTTGCTGCTGATCAATAAACAAATTGTACAGGACTTACTATTTTGGTAGAATTTTTAGAGTTCCAGAAGTTTGCGTTAGTTACAGATTGCTACAGACTGTTCTGTTTTTGACAGATTCTGTTTTTCGTGTGTTGTTTGCTTATTTTGATGAATCTATGGCTAGTAAAATAGTTTATAAACCATAGATAAGTTGGAATACAGTAGGTTTAACACCAATATAAATAAAGAATGATTTCATTACAGTACTTTGAAGTAGTCTTTTGTTTTCTTTCTCTAACGGAGCTCACGAGATTTCTGTTGAGTTTTGTGTTGTGAAGTTTTCAAGTTTTGGGTGAATTCTTTTGATGGATTATGGAAGAAGGTGTGGCAAGAGCCTAAGCTTGGGGATGCCCATGGCACCCCCAAGATAATCCAAGGACACAAAAATGTCAAAGCTTGGGGATGCCCCGGAAGGCATCCCCTCTTTCGTCCACTTCCATGGGTAATTTACTTGGAGCTATATTTTTATTCACCAATATGATATGTGTTTTGCTTGGAGCGTCTTGTATTATTTGTGTCTTTGCTTGTTAGTCTACCACATTCATCCTTTCTGTACACACCTTTTGAGAGAGACATACATGAATTGAAATTTGTTAGAATACTCTATGTGCTTCACTTATATCTTTTGAGCTTGATAGTTTTGCTCATAGCGCTTCACTTATATCTTTTGAGCGTGATAATTTTTGCTCTAGTGCTTCACTTAGATTTTTTAGAGCATGGTGGTGGATTTGTTTTAAAGAAACTTGATCTATCATGCTTCACTTAGATTATTTTGAGAGTCTTTAATAGCATGGTAATTTGCTTAATGTTAATATACTTGGTATTCAAGATATGTGAAACTTTCTTTTGAGTGCGTTGAATACTAAGATAAGTTTGATGCTTGATAATTGTTTTGAGATATGGAGGTGATAATATCATAGTCATGCTAGTTGGGTGATTATGAATTTGAGAAATACTTGTGTTGAAGTTAGCAAATCCCGTAGCATGCATGTATGGTTAAAGTTGTGTAACAAATTTGAAACATGAAGTGTACCTGGCTTGTGCATCCTTATGAGTGGCGGTCGGGGACGAGCGATGGTCTTTTCCTACCAATCTATCCCCCTAGGAGCATGCGCGTAGTACTTGATTTTTGATGACTTCTAAATTTTTGCAATAAGTATATGAGTTCTTTTGACTAATGTTGAGTCCATGGATTATACGCACTTTTACCTTTCCACCTTTGCTAGCCTCTTCGGTACCGTGCATTGCCCTTTATCACCTTGAGAGTTGGTGCAAACTTCGCTGGTGCATCCAAACCCCGTGATACGATACGCTCTATCACACATAAACCTCTTTATATCTTCCTCAAAACAGCCACCATACCTGACTATCATGGCATTTCCATAGCCATTTCCAAGATATATTGCCATGCAACTTCCACCATCATCATCTCGACATGCATTACTTTTTTCATATTGCCATTGCATGATCTTGTAGTTGACATCGTATTTGTGGCAAAGCCACCATGCATTATTTTTCATACATGTCACTCTTGATTCATTACACCATCCCGGTACACCTCCGGAGGCATTCATATAGAGTCATATCTTGTTCTAGTATCGAGTTGTAATTCATATGTTGTAATGAAAGTGTGATGATCATCATTAGAGCATTGCCCAAATAAAAAAGGACAAAAAAAAGAGAAAGTCCCCCCGCCCCAAAAAAAAGAGAGGCCAAAATAAAAAAAACGAAGGCCCAAAAAAAAATATAAAAAAAGGGCAATGCTAATATCTCTTTTTCCACACTTGTGCTTCAAAGTAGCACCTTGTTCTTCATGTAGTGAGCCTCATATATTGTGCTTCAGAGTAGCACCATGTTTTTCATATAGTGAGTCTCTTAAGTTGTATTGTTCATACTAGTGGGAATTTTTCATTATAGAACTTGGCTTGTATATTCCTATGATGGGCTTCCTGAAAATGCCCTAGGTCTTCATGAGCAAGCAAGTTGGATGCACACCCACTAGTTTTCTTTTGTTGAGCATTCATAGCTCTAGTGCATCCGTTGCATGGCAATCCCTACTCCTCACGTTGACATTAATTGATGGGCATCTCCATAGCCCGTTGATTAGCCTCGTCAACATGAGACTTTCTCCTTTTTTTGTCTTCTCCACACAATCCCCATCATCATATTCTATTCCACCCATAGTGCTATATCCATGGCTCACACTCATGTATTGCGTGAAGGTTGAAAAAGTTTGAGATTATTTAAGTATGAAACAATTTCTTGGCTTGTCATCAGGGGTATAGAAGTTGGGAACATCTTTGTGTGAAGAAAATGAAGCATAGCCTAACTATATGATTTTGTAGGGATGAACTTTCTTTTGCCATGTTATTTTGAGAAGACATGATTGCTTTGATTAGTATGCTTGAAGTATTATTATTTTTGTGTCAATATGAACTTTTGTCTTGAATCTTTTGGATCTGAATATTCATATCACAATTAAGAAGATTTACATTGAAATTATGCCAAAGTATCACTCCGCATCAAAAATTCTTTTTTTATCATTTACCTACTCGAGGACGAGCAGGAATTAAGCTTGGGGATGCTTGATACGTCTCCAACGTATCTATAATTTTTGATTGCTCCATGCTACTTTATCTACTGTTTTGGACTATATTGGGCTTTATTTTTCACTTTTATATTACTTTTGGGACTAACCTATTAACCGGAGGCCCATCCCAGAATTGCTGTTTTTTGCCTTTTTCAGTATTTCGAAGAAACAAAATACCAAACGGAGTCCAAACGGAATGAAACCTTCAGGATCGTGATTTTCCAACCAAACGTGATCCAGGAGACTTGGACCCTACTCCAGGAAGCTTCCGGGGAGGTCACGAGAGTGGAGGGCGCGCCCCCCTGGGCGCGGCCCCTACCTCGTGGGCCCCTCGGAGCTCCACCGACGTACTCCTTCCTCCTATATATACCTACGTATCCCCGTATGATCAGACAGATGCCAAAAGTCTAATTCCACCGCCGCAGCCTTCTGTATCCACGAGATCCCGTCTTGGGGCCTGTTCCGGAGCTCCGCCGAAGGGGGCATCCACCACAGAGGGCTTCTACATCATCACCATAGCCCCTCCGATGAAGTGTGAATAGTTTACTTCAGACCTTCGGGTCCATAGCTAGTAGCTAGATGGCTTCTTCTCTCTTTTTGGATCTCAATACAATGTTCTCCCCCTCTCTTGTGGAGATCTATTCAATGTAATCTTCTTTTTGCGGTGTGTTTGTTGAGAACGATGAATTGTGGGTTTATGATCCAGTATTATCCATGGAAAATATTTGAATCTTCTCTGAATTCTTTTACGTATGATTGAGTTATCTTTGCAAGTCTCTTCGAATTATCCGTTTGGTTTGGCCAACTAGATTGGTAGTTCTTGCAATGGGAGAAGTGCATGGCTTTGGGTTCAATCTTGCGGTGTCCTTACTCAGTGACAGTAAGAGTTGCAAGGCACGTATTGTATTGTTGCCATCGAGGATAACAAGATGGGGTATTTATCATATTGCATGAATTTATTCCTCTACTTCATGTCATCTTGCTTAAGGCGTTACTCTGTTTTAACTTAATACTCTAGATGCATGCTGGATAGCTATCGATGAGTGGAGTAATAGTAGTAGATGTAGAATCGTTTCGATTTACTTGTCACGGACGTGATGCCTATATACATGATCATTGCCTAGATATACTCATAACTATGCTCAATTCTGTCAATTGCTCAACAGTAATTTGTTTACCCACCGTAGAATACTTATGCTCTTGAGAGAAGCCACTAGTGAAACCTATGGCCCCCGGGTCTATTCTCATCATATAAATCTATATCACTTTATTTACTTCCTTTGTTTTTACTTTGCCTTTACTTTTTACTTTGCATCTATCTATAAAAAATACCAAAAATATTATCTCTATCAGATCTCACTCTCGTAAGTGACCGTGAAGGGATTGACAACCCCTAAGCGTTGGTTGCGAGTTGCTATCGTGTTGTGCAAGTACGAGGGACTTGCGCATGACCTCCTACTGGATTGATACCTTGGTTCTCAAAAACTGAGGGAAATACTTACGCTACTGTGCTGCATCATCTTCTCCTCTTCGGGGAAAACCAACGCAAGCTCGAGACGTAGCACCAACCAAACCATGGTTGGTGGGCCCCTGTCGCCAGCGCAATAAAAAGAGGTGGGGTGCCGGGGCATGCATCACGAGGTTGACCGTGCACCACAATACCACCAACACACCAATCCGATCTAGGGTTGCGCTAGGCCGATGGGAAGCTCAACCGCCACCACCTCGCCCACACTCCGCCATCACCGTGCGCCACAACACCATGATGGCCTCTAGCTCAAGCTCGCGAGGCAAGGCGAAAGGTAGGTTTACCGGATGATCTAGCCTACTCCAATCCGAAGGATCTAACAGTATCTACCATGGAAGATAATATTTCAAATTCTGTGAAGTGTTGATCGAATTCAAATTTGAAACTTGGTATATTGCGTTGAAGTTTGATGTTGTGAATATATTTTATAGATTCTTTTTATGTGAATTTCTGATAACACAGTATGATGGTTCCTCTCCTTGGTGATCGTACAGGCCTGGTCAACCCATCAAGTGTATATGGTCAATCATGTTTTGTGAATTTCTGTCACTGTATATTGTACCATCCTGTTCAACCCCTCAAGTAGCATTTTGTAAATATTTTTGTAACATTATGTCCCAAGACACGAGAACTATAGATTGTATCAAGTATTTGCCCTCATATGCACTGCTATATGTCCGGACCACATGGCTTGGACCTTTTATGCCCTCCAACACAATCCATCAAACATCTGCATGTCTAGATCCCACAAATCAGAGGAAAACCTAGCGATGTTTGCGGACATCCAGACCTTTGCTACGTAGGCGTCCAACTGCCAGGTCCTACCCATAGTTCTCCCTGTGCGTTCAGCTCAAAAACCATGTTTGTGCATTCATGTTGCCTTGCCGCGGAGGTGACTATACAGTGTGAATGGCGGTCAGACGGATGTGACCGCATAGGAGGGTGCTGACGCTTCAATGCTCACGCAATGACTGAGAAGCCTACTCCGGCCGCTGCACCACATTGAATTGACGTCGGTCCACCTGCCCCGGCTCTTTAAGCAGGGAGGCACCGCTTGCCAACCCCATCCCCGCCTCTCCTCTCCTATCAACACACTGTCGCCGACCCTCTCATCGACTACCTCTCCGCACACGTCACCAAGCAAGGGGCAAGTCCAAGTCTGGTGGCAGCGGCTGGTTCTCGGTGTCGACCACTGGATTTGGAGGGAGATCTGGATCGTGGCGCCGCCACCCATGGTCTTCGGGGCTTCCGTCCTTCACCGCCTCGTCGGTGAAGGAGGAGGTGCTGCACTCCTCCTCCCCTCTGACCTGTGGCAGTCACCGTCCCTCCTTGCCAAGGCTTCGCAGGCCGACGAGGAGTTCCACACCATGATGTAACGACGAGGCCAATGACGATGACGGTCATGTGTAGAGGGTCACCGTCTGGCACCTCTCGTAGTTTAGTTTAGTTTAATTTTTCGTTGGTTTAGTTGAACTTCGTTAAATTTTATCCTTTAGGTTATACCATATTTCAGAATGTAATAAATGTTGTCTAGTTTGTGTGAATTATGTTTGTTTTTGTCCAATTCGATTTCAAATGTTACGGACAATTGATGCATGCAATTGGCTGTACGGAGCATCTATCGATCCTGGACGCGTTTGCGGACATTTGGCGTGTCCGAGTTGATGCATGCCCTTGGACATGCCCTTAGTCAGGGAGAGTATTGAATGATGTGTTGGGGAACGTAGTAATTTCAAAAAAATTCCTACACACACACAAGATCATGGTGATGCATAGCAACGAGAGGGGAGAGTGTTGTCCACGTACCCTCGTAGAGCGTAAGCGGAAGCGTTATGACAAAGCGGTTGATGTAGTCGTACGTCTACAGGATCGACCGATCCTAGTACCAAATGTACGGCACCTCCGTGATCTGCACACGTTCATCTCGGCAACATCCCACGAACTCACGATCCAGTAGAGCTTCGAGGGAGAGCTTTATCAGCACGACGGCATGATGACAGTGATGATGAAGTTACCGGCGCAGGGCTTCGCCTAAGCACTACGACGATATGACCGAGGTGGATTATGGTGGAGGGGGGCACCGCACACGGCTAAGAGATCAATGATCAACTTGTGTGTCTATGGGGTGCCCCCTCCCCCGTATATAAAGGAGTGGATGAGGGGGAGGGCCGACCCTCCTATGGCGCGCCCTGGAGGAAACCTACTCCCACCGGGAGTAGGATTCCCCCCTTCCCTAGTTGGACTAGGAGAGAAGGAAGGGGGAGGAAGGAGGAAGGAAAGGGGGGGCCGACCCCCCTCCCAATTCGGATTGGGCTTGGGGGGGCGCGCCCCCTCCTTTGCTCCTTTCTCCTCTCTCCAACTATGGCCCAATAAGGCCCATATTACTCCCGGAGGGTTCCAGTAACCTCCAGCCCGGGTGCTCCGGTACATGCCCGATCTCTCCCGGAACCATTCTGAAGTCCAAATATAGTCGTCCAATATATCGATCTTTAGGTCTCGACCATTTCAAGACTCCTCGTCATGTCCGTGATCATATCCGGGACTCCGAACTACCTTCTGTACATCAAAACACATAAACTCATAATACGGATCGTCACCCAATGTTAAGCGTGCGGACCCTATGGGTTCAAGAACTATATAGACATGACCGAGACTCATCTCCAGTCAATAACCAATAGCAGAAGCTGGATGCTCATATTGGTTTCTACATATTCTACGAAGATCTTTATTGGTCAAACTGCATAACTACATACATTGTTCCCTTTGTCATCGGTCTGTTACTTGCCCGAGATTCGATCGTCGGTATCTCAATACCTAGTTCAACCTCGTTACTGGAAAGTCTGTTTACTCGTTCCGTAATGCATCATCCTGCAACTAACTCATTAGTCACATTGCTTGCAAGGCTTATGGTGATGTGCATTACCGAGAGGGCCCAGAGATACCTCTCCGATAATTGGAGTGACAAATCCTAATCTAGATCTATGCCAACTCAACAAGTACCATCGGAGACACCTATAGAGAACCTTTATAATCACCCTGTTACGTTGTGACGTTTGGTAGCACACAAAGTGTTCCTCCAGTATTCAGGAGTTGCATAATCTCATAGTCATAGGAACATGTATAAGTCATGAAGAAAGCAATAGCAATATACTAAACTATCAAATGCTAAGCTAACGGAATGGGTCAAATCAATCACAACATTCTCTAATGATGTGATCCTGTTAATCAAATGACAGCTCATGTCTATGCTTAGGAAACTTAACCATCTTTGATACAACGAGCTAGTCAAGTAGAGGCATACTAGTGACACTCTGTTTGTCTATGTATTCACACATGTACTAAGTTTCCGGTTAATACAATTCTAGCATGAATAATAAACATTTATCATGATATAAGGAAATATAAATGACAACTTTATTATTGCCTCTAGGGCATATTTCCTTCAGTCCCCCACTTGCACTAGAGTCAATAATCTAGATCACATCACCATGTGATCAACACCAATAGTTCACATCACCATGTGATTAACACCCAAAGTCCACGTCGCCATGTGACCAATACCCAAAGGGTTTACTAGAGTCAATAATCTAGTTCACATCGCTATGTGATTAACACTCAAAGAGTACTTAGGTGTGATCATGTTTTGCTTGTGAGAGAAGTATAGTGAACGGGTCTGCCATATTCAGATCCGTAAGTATTTTGCAAATTTCTATGTCTACAATGCTCTGCATGGAGCTACTCTAGCTAATTGCTCCCACTTTAAATATGTATCCAGATTGAGACACAGATTCATCTAGATCGGTGTAAAAGCTTGCATCGACGTAACTCTTTATGATGAACTCTTTGTCACCTCCACAACCGAGAAATATTTCCTCGGTCCTCTAAGGATAATTTTGACCGCTATCCAGTGATATACTCCTAGATCACTATTGTACTCCCTTGCTAAACTCATAGCAAGGTATACAATAGGTCTGGCACACATCATGGCATACTTTGTAGAACCTGTTGCTGAGGCATAGGGAATGACTTTCATTCTCTTTCTATTTGTTGCCATCGTCGGGATCTGAGTCTTACTCAATTTCACACCTTTGCAACACAGGAAAGAACTCTTTCTTTGACTGTTCCATTTTGAACTACTTCAAAATCTTGTCAAGGTATGTACTCATTGAAAATCTTATCAAGTGTCTTGATCTATCTCAATAGATCTTGATGCTCAGTATGTAAGTAGCTTTACTGAGGTATTTCTTTGAAGAACTCCTTTCAAACACTCCCTTATGCTTTCCAGAAAATTCTACATCATTTCTGATCAACAATATGTCCCTCACATATACTTATCAGAAAGGCTATAGTGCTCCCACTCACTTTCTTGTAAACACAGGCTTCATCGTAAGTCTGTATAAAATTATATGCTTTCATCAACTCATCAAAATGTATATTCCAACTCCGAGATGTTTGCACCAGTGCATAGATGGATCGCTGGAGCTTGCACATTTTGTTAGCACCTTTAGGATTGACAAAACCTTCTGGTTGCATCATATACAACTTTTCTTTAAGAAATCCTTTCAGGAATGTAGTTTTGACATCCATTTGCCAGATTTTATAAAATGTGGAAATTTGCTAACATGATTCGGACAGACTTAAGCATCGCTATGAGTGAGAAAATCTCATCATAGTCAACACCTTGAACTTTGTCAAAAACCTTTTCGACAAGTCTAGCTTTGTAGATAGTAACACTATTATCAGCGTCCGTCTTCCTCTTGAAGATCCATTTATTTTCCATGGCTTGCCGATCATCGGGCAACTCAACCAAAGTCCACACTTTGTTCTCATACATGGATCTCATCTCAAATTTCATGGCCTCAAGCCATTTTGCGGAATCTGGGCTCATCATCGCTTCCTCATATTTCGTAGGTTCGTCATGGTCAAGTAACATGAACCCCGGAATAGGATTACCGTACCACTCTGGTGTGGAACATACTCTGGTTGACCTACGAGGTTCGGTAGTAACTTGATCCGAAGCTTCATGATCATCATCATTAACTTCCTCACTAATTAGGGTAGGCATCACTAGAACTGATTTCCGTGATGAGCTACTTTCCAATTTGAGAGAAGGTACAATTACCTCATCAAGTTCTACTTTCCTCCCACTCACTTCTTTCGAGAGAAACTCCTTCTCTAGAAAGGATCCATTCTTAGCAACATGGATCTTGCCTTCGGGTCTATGATAGAAGGTGTACCCAACTGTTTCTTTTTGGGTATCCTATGAAGACGCACTTCTCCGATTTGGGTTCGAGCTTATCAGGTTGAAACTTTTTCACATAAGCATCGCAACCCCAAACTTTAAGAAATGACAGCTTAGGTTTCTTGCCAAACCATAGTTCATATGGTGTCGTCTCAAAGGATTTAGATGATGCCCTATTTAAATTGAATGCAGCTGTCTCTAATGCATAACCCCAAAACGATAGTGGTAAATCAGTAAGAGACATCATAGATTGCATTATATCCAATAAAGTATGGTTATGACATTCGGACACACCATTATGCTGTGGTGTTCCAGGTGGCATGAGTTTGTGAAACTATTCCACATTGTTTTAATTGAAGACCAAACTCGTAACTCAAATATTCACCTCTGCGATCAGATCGTAGAAACCTTATTTTCTTGTTACGATGATTTTCCACTTCACTCTGAAATTCTTTGAACTTTTCAAATGTTTCAGGCTTATGTTTCATCAAGTAGATATACCCATATCTGCTCAAATCATCTATGAAGGTCAGAAAACAATGATACCTGCCGCGAGCCTCAACACTCATCGGATCGCATTCATCAGTATGTATTATTTCCAATAAGTCAGTTGCTCACTCCATTGTTCCGGAGAACAGAGTCTTAGTCATCTTGCCCATGAGGCATGGTTCGCAAGCATCAAGTGATTCAAAAAACCCATCAGCATGGAGTTTCTTCATGTGCTGTACACCAATATGACCTAAACGGCAGTGCCACAAATAAGTTGCACTATCATTATTAACTTTGCATCTTTTGGCTTCAATATTATGAATATGTGTATCACTACGATTGAGATCCAAAAAACCATTTTCATTGGGTGTATGACCATAGAAGGTTTTATTCATGCAAACAGAACAACAATTATTCTCTAACTTAAATGAATAACCATATCACAATAAACATGATCAAATCATATTCATGCTCAATGCAAACACCAAATAACATTGATTTAGGTTCATCACTAATCCTGAAAGTACAGGGAGTGTGTGATGATTATCTTATCAACCTTGGAATCATTTGCAACACACATCGTCACCTCGCCCTTAACTAGTCTCTGTTTATTTTGCAACTCCCGTTTCGAGTTACTACTCTTAGCAACTGAACTAGTATCAATTACCAAGGGCTTGCTATAAACACTAGTAAAGTACACATCAATAACATGTATATCAAATATATCTTTGTGCATTTTGCCATCCTTCTTATCCGCCAAGTATCTAGGGGCAGTTCCACTTCCAGTGACCATTTCCTTTGCAATAGAAGCACTCAGTTTCAGGCTTGAGTCTAGCTTTGGTTTTCTTCACGGGAGTGAAAACTTGTTTGTCATTCTTCTTGAAGTTTCCTTTCTATTCTTTTGCCCTTTTTCTTGAAACTAGTGGTCTTGTAAACCATCAACACTTGATGCTCTTTCTTGATTTCTACCTTCGCCAATTTCAACATCGCAAAGAGCTCAGGAATTACTTTCGTCATCCCTTGCATATTATAGTTCATCACGAAGTTCTAGTAACTTGGTGATAGTGAATAGAGAACTTTGTCAATTACTATCTTATCTGGAGGATTAACTCCCACTTGATTCAAGCAATTGTAGTACCCAGACAATCTGAGCATATACTCACTGGTTGAGCCATTCTCCTCCGTTTTGTAGGCAAAGTACTGTGAGAGGTCTCATACCTCTTGACACGGGCATGAGTATGAAATACCAATTTCAACTCTTGGAACATCTTATATGCTCCGTGGCATTCAAAACATTTTTGAAGTCCCGGTTCTAAGCCGTAAAGCTTGGTGCACTAAACTATCAAGTAGTTATCATACCGACCTTGCCAAACGTTCGTAACGTCTGCATCTGCTCCTGCAATAGGTGTGTCACCTAGCGGTGGATCAAGGACATAATTATTCTATGCAGCAATGAGGATAATCCTCAGATCACGGACCAAGTCCGCATCATTGCTACTATCATCTTTCAACTTATTTCTCTCTAGGAACATATCAAAAAATAAACGGGGAGCTACATCGCGAGCTATTGATCTACAACATAGTTATGCAAATACTATCAGGACTAAGTTCATGATAAATTAAAGTTCAATTAATCATATTACTTAAGAACTCCCACTTAGATAGACATCCCTTTAGTCATCTTAATGATCACGTGATCCAAATAAACTAAACCATGTCCGATCATCACGTCAGATGGAGTAGTTTTCAATGGTGAACATCAGTATGTTGATCATATCTACTATATGATTCACGCTCGACCTTTCGGTCTCCAGTGTTCCAAGGCCATATCTGCATATGCTAGGCTCGTCAAGTTTAACTCGAGTATTCTGCGTGTGCAAAACTGGCTTGCATCCGTTGTATGTGAACGTAGAGCTTATCACACCCAATTATCACGTGGTGTCACAGCACGGAGAACTGTCGCAATGGTGCATACTCAGGGAGAATACTTATACCTTGAAATTTTAGTAAGGGATCATCTTATAAAGCTACCGCCGAACTAAGCAAAGTAAGATGCATAAAAGATAAACATCACATGCAATCAATCTAAGTGATATGATATGGCCATCATCATCTTATGCCTTTGATCTCCATCTCGAAAGCACCGTCATGATCACCATCGTCACCGGCGCGACACCTTGATCTCCATCGTAGCATCGTTGTCGTCTCGCCAACTATTGCTTCTACGACTATCGCTACCGCTTAGTGATAAAGTAAAGCAATTACATGGCGATTGCATTTCATACAATAAAGCAACAACCATATGGCTCATGCCAGTTGCCGATAACTTCGTTACAAAACATGATCATCTCATACAATAAAATTTAGCATCATGTCTTGACCATATCACATCACAACATGCCCTGCAAAAACAAGTTCGACGTCCTCTACTTTGTTGTTGCAAGTTTTACATGGCTGCTACGGGCTGAGCAAGAACTGTTCTTACCTACGCATCAAAACCACAACGATATTTCGTCAAGTATGTGCTGTTTTAACCTTCAACAAGGACCGGGCGTAGCCACACTCGATTCAACTAAAGTTGGAGAAACTGACACCCGCCAGCCACTTGTGTGCGAAGCACGTCGGTAGAACCAGTATCACGTAAGTGTACGCGTAATGTCGGTCCGGGCCGCTCCATCCAATAATACCGCCAAATCAAAGTATGACATGCTGGTAAGCAGTATGACTAGTATCGCCCACAATTCACTTGTGTTCTACTCGTGCGTATAACATAAACGCATAAACCTGGCTTTGATACCATTGTTGGGGAACGTAGTAATTTCAAAAAAATTCCTACGCACACGCAAGATCATGGTGATGCATAGCAACGAGAGGGGAGAGTGTTGTCCATGTACCCTCGTAGACCGTAAGCGGAAGCGTTAGGACAGCGCGGTTGATGTAGTCGTATGTCTCACGATCGACCGATCCTAGTACCGAACGTACAGCACCTCCGCGATCTGCACACGTTCAGCTCGGCAACGTCCCACGAATACATGATCCAGTAAAGCTTCTAGGGAGAGCTTCGTCAGCATGACGGTGTGATGATGGTGATGATGAAGTTACCGGCGTAGGGCTTCGCCTAAGCACTACGACGATATGACCGAGGTGGATTAGGGTGGAGGGGGGCACCGCACATGGCTAAGAGATTAATAATCAACTTGTGTGTCTATGGGGTGCCCCTCCCCCGTATATAAAGGAGTGGAGGAGGGGAGGGCCGGCTGAGGGAGTCCTGGACTAGGGGGTGTCCGGACAGCCGGACTATCATCGTCCGCCGGACTCCAAGACTACAAAGATACAAGATTGAAGACTCCGTCCCGTGTCCGGATGGGACTTTCCTTGGCGTGGAAGGCAAGCTTGGCAATACGGATATGTAGACCTCCTACCATTGTAACCGACTCTGTGTAACCCTAGCCCTCTCCGGTGTTTATATAAACCGGAGGGTTTTAGTCCGTAGGACACAACAACCATTACAACAATCATACCATAGGCTAGCTTCTAGGGTTTAGCCTCCTTGATCTCGTGGTAGATCCACTCTTGTACTACCCATATCATCAATATCAATCAAGCAGGAGTAGGGTTTTACCTCCATCGAGAGGGCCCGAACCTGGGTAAAAACATCGTGTCCCTTGTCTCCTGTTACCATCCGCCTAGACGCACAGTTCGGGACCCCCTACCCGAGATCCGCCGGTTTTGACACCGACATTGGTTCTTTCATTAAGAGTTCCTCTGTGTCGTCACCGATAGGCTTGATGGCTTCTTCAATCAACAACAACGCCGTCCAGGGTGAGACTTTTCTCCCCGGACAGATCTTCGTATTCGGCAGCTTCGCACTACGGGCCAATTCACTTGACCATGTGGAGCAGATCGAAAGCTACGCCCCTGGCCGTCAGGTCAGATTTGGAAGCCTAAACTTCACGGCGGATATCTGCGGAGACTTGATCTTCGATGGATCCGAGCCACAGTCGTGCGTGCCGCACTGTCACAATGGGCATGATCTAACTCTGCCGTCGGACAGCGCCTTGGAGGCCGCACACGAATCCACTCCGACCCATAGTCCGGAGCTGATCGCGCAGATCGAGGACGGATGGCTGGACACCTCCTCGGGAGGTGCGACTTCCATGGCGATGGAGCCGAACACTGGCCTTGTCCCTTATAAAGCTCATGACTCCGAGGTGCCGGACTCCCTGCCGGACTCCAAACCTCCTGCGCCCCTGCCAATCGAATCCGATTGGGCGCCGATCATGGAGTTCACCGCCGTGGACATCTTTCAGCACTCACCCTTTGGCGACATCTTAAATTCGCTAAAGCATCTCTCACTATCCGGAGAGCTCTGGCCGGATTACGGCCAGGATGGTTGGGATGCGGACGACAAAGAAATTCAAAGCCCACCCACCTCCCACTTTGTAGCCACTGTCGACGATCTAACCGACATGCTAGACTATGACTCCGAAGACATCGACGGTATGGACGACGATGCCGGAGACGAACAAGAACTAGCGCCTACAGGGCACTGGAAGACCACCTCGTCATATGACATATACATGGTGGACACCCCAAAAGATGGGGATGGCGAAGAAGCAGCTGAGGCAGATTCCTTAAAGAAACAGCCCAAGCGCCGATGTCAGCGGCGCCGCTCTAAATCCTGCCATAGCAAGAATGGAGATTCCGGCACAAGAGATAATAACACCCTAGAAAGTGCCGAAGACAATCCCCTCCAGCAAGATTCAGCGCAGGAGGATGCAGAAGCAAGCCCTCACGAGAGAGCGGCAGACGAAGAGGTCGAGGATGATAATTACATACCTCCCTCCGGAGACGAGGCAAGCCTCGACGACGACGAATTCGTCGTGCCCGAGGATCCCGTCGAACAAGAGCGTTTCAAACGCAGGCTAATGGCCACAGCAAATAGCCTAAAGAAAAAGCAACAACAGCTTCAAGCTGATCAAGACCTGTTGGCCGACCGATGGACCGAGGTCCTCGCGGCCGAAGAGTACGAACTCGAACGTCCCTCCAAGAGCTACCCAAAACACAAGTTGCTCCCCCGATTAGAGGAGGAAGAATACATACCTTCATCACCAGCGCACAATACGGCCGATCGACCACCCCGTGGTCGCGACAGAGAGGCATCCAGGCCTTCCATCAAGACCGTACCCCGGCATCGCTCGAAAAGTTCGAAGCCACGGGGGAACGCGCCGGACTTGCGGGATATATTGGAGGATAAGGCAAGGCAATCCAGATCTATCTATGGATCACATGGGCGCCCCACGACCCACGACGAATACTGTCGAGCCGGATACAACAACTCCGGTCGGGCCGAACACAACAGACAATGCTCCCTTGAGCTACGTCATGATATTGCTCAATACAGAGGCACCGCACACCCGCTATGCTTCACTGACGAAGTAATGGATCATCAAATCCTTGAAGGGTTTAAACCCGTAAAAATTGAATCCTACGATGGCACGACAAACCCCGCAGTTTGGATCGAAGATTATCTCCTTCACATCCATATGGCCCGCGGCGACGATCTCCACGCCATCAAATACCTCCCGCTCAAGCTTAAAGGACCAACTCGGCATTGGCTTAACAGCATGCCCGCAGAGTCAATTGGGTGTTGGGAGGACCTGGAAGCCGCATTCCTCGACAACTTCCAGGGCACATATGTGCGTCCACCAGACGCCGATGACCTAAGCCACATAATCCAGCAGCAAGACGAATCGTCCAGGCAATTCTGGACACGGTTCTTAACAAAGAAAAATCAAATCGTCGACTGTCCGGATGCAGAGGCCCTCGCAGCCTTCAAACATAACATCTACGACGAGTGGCTAGCCCGACACCTAGGACAGGAAAAGCCGAAATCCATGGCAGCCCTCACATCATTAATGACCCGCTTCTGTGCGGGAGAGGATAGCTGGCTAGCTCGCAGCAACAACCTCAGCAAAAATGCTGGTAGTCCGGATACTAAGGACCACAATGGCAGGTCGCGTCGAAGCAAAAATAAACGCCGCGTTAACGGCGACGACAAGGAGGATACGACAGTCAACGCCGGATTCCGAGGCTCTAAACCCGCTCAGCGGAAGAAGCCATTCAAAAGAACCACTCCGGGTCCGTCCAATTTGGACCGAATACTCGACCGCTCATGCCAGATACATGGCACCCCCGAAAAACCAGCTAACCACCCCAACAGAGATTGTTGGGTATTTAAGCAGGCTGGCAAGTTAATTGCCGAAAACAATGACAAGGGGCTGCACAGCGACGACGAGGAAGAGACTCGGCCGCCGAACAGTAGAGGACAGAAGGGTTTCCCCCACAAGTGCGGACGGTAAACATGATATACGCAACCCACATACCCAAGAGGGAGCGGAAGCGTGCACTAAGGGACGTATATGCGATGGAGCCAGTCGCCCCTAAGTTCAATCCATGGTCCTCTTGCCCGATCACCTTCGATCGAAGAGACCATCCGACCAGTATCCGCCATGGCGGATTCGCCGCATTGGTTTTAGACCCAATCGTCGATGGATTTCACCTCACAAGAGTCCTGATGGACGGCGGCAGTAGCCTGAACCTGCTTTATCAGGATACAGTGCGCAAGATGGGCATAGACCCCTCAAGGATTAAACCTACAAAGACGACCTTCAAAGGCGTCATACCAGGTGTGGAGGCCAATTGTACAGGCTTAGTCACACTGGAAGTGGTCTTCGGATCCCCGGATAATTTCCGGATCGAGGAGTTAATCTTCGACATAGTCCCGTTCCGCAGTGGCTATCACGCTCTGCTCAGATGAACCGCGTTTGCAAAGTTCAACGCGGTGCCGCATTACGCATACCTCAAGCTCAAGATGTCAGGCCCTCATGGAGTCATCACGGACAACGGAAATACTGAACGCTCCCTCCGAACAGAGGAACATACAGCGGCTCTCGTGGCAGAAGTACAGAACAGCCATCTAAGGCAATTTTCGGGTCCGGCCGTTAAACGGCCGGACACGGCCAAACGCGCCCAGAGCAACATCAACCAAGACCACCTGGCATGTTCCGAGCACGCGTAGCAATGCGGCCCCAACCCCAGCCCTCGCATGATTGCAAGACCAACCCTCCGCGTACATCATTACGCTATGGAGATACCATGGGCCTAGGGGGAGGGGCACGACCACAACAGACCCAGAGTGCGGCTCGACCACACCAGGGGCTCACAAGTGTGTCGCTCTTTTTTATTTTTTATTTTCCTTCTTTATATACAGGACTCCGTTCACCAGAGGCCCTGTCCGGCGGCGAACCCGCCAAACTCACGATGCAACAGCCAGGGAGGGAGAAAGGCTGCGACGAACACTCAGGTGGTCTCCATTACGAGCATTAAATTTGATTATATACACCAGTCCGCAGCCCACCCCTGGAGGGGGACATGTTTAATTAGTCCAATCCCTTGCTTACCGCACTATTTGTATCATTCCACACTCATAGCAGAATTCCTCGAATAAATAATGCAGCACTTTTTGCCTGTTATTGCATTACTTTACATATATGTTCACTAATGACATCTTGCACCCGTATATTTTGGTACGGCCGAATACACCAGGGGCTTATGTTCCCCGCATTATGGTGTGATAAGTCCGAACACTTACACAAGTGCGGCACCCCGAACTTATAGCATTATATGAATCGGCTCCGAATCATGTCTTGGGTCAATAGTTGGGTTTGCCAGGCTCCCACGTTTTGGTACCTTACGTTCCGTTCTGTTGGCTAAGGTGGCACTGGGAGAACCACGGCGATTGCGCCCCGGTTGAGCTGGGCGAGCGCCTCAGTGGAGAAAGCTAAAACTGACTGTCATGATAAGGCGAGAGACTGGTCGCTGTTCGAGAGGTCTTTTCGAGTCCTTAAAGACTTATGCCGCTTCAAGCGAAGAACCGGATAATGTCCGGCCAAGGCGTTGGTAGCGCCCCGAACTCGGTCTTCCGAATACTAGGGGCTTCACCAAAATTTAAAATTATAGAATTCTATGGCTAAGTGAGAGTGTTCAAGCATTATAAGTCCGGTTGCCTTGTTCATTGTGTTGAGCGCCTCCCTAGATGGACCCAAAAATGGGAACAAGAGTGCTCAAGTTTATCCCGAACACCCCAGCACTCGTGGCTTGGGGGCTGAAGCCGACGACTTGCCATCTCTCAGATTTTATAAACGGCCGCATATAAGGTAATATTTTAAAACAAACAAGCGTTGATTAGCGCATATGAACAAAGTTTTCAGCGCACAGGATAATACATAGCGAGTCTACTCAATAGTTACATCTCTGGGGCACTCATCCGCAATCTTGCGGGCACCCTTTAGGACAGTCTTATAGTACATCTCGGGCATACGATACTCCTTGCCCCCTGGCGGCGCGTCAGTGATATGCTTCTCCGCATCCAGCCTGCCCCAGTGCACCTGTGCGCGGGCAAGGGCCCGACGAGCACCTTCAATACAGGTGGAGCGCTTGATGACCTCAACCCAGGGGCACGCATCCACCAGCCGCCGCACGAGGCCGAAGTAGCTCCCAGGCATGGCCCCTCCAGGCCACAGCCGGATTATGAGGCCCTTCATGGCCTGCTCGGCTACCTTGTGGAGCTCGACCAAATGCTTCAGCTGGTCGCTAGGGGGCACCGGATGGCCGGCCTCAGCGTACTGACACCAGAAGACCTTCTCCGTTGACCTCCCCTCCTTGCCACGGTAGAATGCGGCGGCATCGGATACACTGTGAGGCAGATCTGCAAACGCCCCTGGAGAGCTCCGAATTCGGGTAAGTGTCAGGTAGTTTACATTAACATGCTTGCTTTGCATGAAAAATGCCTTACCCGCCGCTATTTTCTTCACCGCCTCAATCTCCTGAAGGGCCTTATGGGCCTCGGCCTTGGCGGCTTTGGCACTTTCGAGAGCCGAGGCAAGCTCGGACTCTCGAGTCTTTGAGTCGCGCTCCAACCCTCATGCTTTTCCATGAGAGCCTGGAGCCCTTGCCACACTTCCGCCACCCGCGCCTCCTGCTTCTCTCGCTCCGTTCGTTCCGCGGCCGCTTTGCGTTCGGCCGCGGATACGGCCTCCTTCAGGGCCGCCACCTCGTTCGTGGCCCCTGTAGTACCCACGTTATCCTTGTTATTTTTATTGCAACTGAAATCCTTTTCTGTAAGGTAAATATTCAAAGTGGTGTTACTCACCTTCTTTGTCCTCGAGCTGCTTCTTGGCACGGAGAGCTCTTGCTCGGACCGCTCGAGATCTTGCTTCAATGCACCGACCTCCGCAGTCAGTGGGCAGAGGTTAGCAGCGCAGCCTGCAAACCTATATTGACATAATTTTTAGCAACCCTGCGTATATCTTTTTAGATCCTCAGTCCGGCTTTTCTTTCCGAACACCGAACCAAGGATCAGGGGCTACTGTCTATGCGGTATTATATTACATAATTTTAACTTCTTACCTCAAAGCCTGTTAGAAGGCTGTTGCAGGCTTCGGTCAGCCCGCTCTTGGCGAGCTGAACCTTCTGAATCACCGCACTCATGATAGTGCGGTGTTCTTCCTCGATGGAAGCGCCTTTGAGCGCCTCCAACAAGTTGTCCGGCTCCTCCGGTTGGACGGGGGCCGCCGGCGTCACGGTCTTGCCCTTCTTGCGAAGGGGCCGCCTGCCGGACTCCGGAACCACTGCGGGTTCCGGCGTGGAGTCCGGCGCAAAGTCCGGGAGGCTGCCTTACGGCACCTCCGGAGTCTCCTTCTGATGGGTCCCTTCCTGGGATCCCACCTCGGCGTCCTCAGCGGCGCGAGGAGTGGAGGCAGTCGGGATGGAATTCACATCCGACTGAGCCAACGACCCGCTCGACGAAGCGGGGAGATCATCGTCGGCCGGACTGTAGGCAGTATGCGGCATTAGTAGGACACTAGGCGACACATAAGAAATTATGAATCGCGGGGAGATCATCGTCGGCCGGACTGTAGGCAGTATGCGGCATTAGAAGGACACTAGGCGACACATAAGAAATTATGAATCATTCAGGAATCCGGATACTTACGATCTTGCCGGAGGCCTGGCCCTTGAGGGCCACTCTTCATTGCCAACGTTGGTGTTGGCAGAGCTGTCCGGGGGAATAGTTCTTCCCCTCTTGGACACTTCGGCCTCCCCCGTTGGGGAGGCCTTCCTCTTTCTCTCTCCCTCCTCTGGGAGAGAGTCCTCTTTCTCCTCCTCGTCTTCGGGGGAGGAGTCCGCCTCGGAGTCGTCGGACACCTGAAAATGGGAACTCTTTCGAGTACCCGTGGCCTCCTTTCTTGGCCTTCTTCTCTGGCACCACGTGCGGTGCCAGAACCAGCAGCCCCGCTAGACGGGCGTCTACTGGGTTTTCTGGCATGGGAGCCGGGCAGATGATCTGCTTGGCCTTCTTCATCCAGTCCTGTCAAAGGAAAAGGAAGATTGAAACCCACATAGGGTCAAACTATTGAAAACAAGTGTCCCGTAAAGGGGTAGAATCACTTACCTCGTCAGCTGGTCGCTGCGAGCAAAATCCGTGATCTTCAGTAGCGGTTGCGGGAGCTTCGGCGCCCTTGAACAGCACTCTCCAGGCGCCTTCGTACGTCATGTCGAAGAGCCCGTTCAATGCCTGGTGCTGTGCCGGATTGAACTCCCACAATTTAAATGCCCGTTGTAGGCAGGGGAGAATCCGGCGGATGAGCATGACTTGGACCACTTTGGCGAGCCTGAGCTTCTTGTTCACCAGCTTCTGGATACAGGCTTGGAGTCCCGTCAGCTCCTCCGAACTACCCCATAGCAAGCCCTTCTCTTTCCAGGAGGTGAGCTGCGAGGGGATACCAGATCTGAACTCGGGGGCCGCCGCCCACGTAGGGTCGTGCGGCTCGGTGATGTAGAACCACCCCGATTGCCACCCCTTGACGGACTCCACAAAGTCCCCTTCAAACCAAAGGACGTTGGGCATCTTGCCCAACATGGCGCCTCCGCACTCTGCTTGAGTGCCCTTCACTACCTTCGGCTTGACATTGAAGGTCTTGAGCCACAAGCCGAAGTGGGGCTGGATGCAGAGGAAGGCCTCGCACATGACGATAAACGCCGAGATGTTGAGGATGAAGTTCGGCGCCAGATCATGGAAATCTAGGCCGTAGTAGAACATGAGCCCCCGGACAAAAGGGTGAAGTGCAAAGCCCAGTTCGCGGAGGAAGTGGGGAAGGAAAACGACCCTCTCATAGGGCCTAGGGGTGGGAATGAGCTGCCCCTTGTCGGGCAGCCGGTGCGCGATGTTGCTGGAGAGGTATCCGGCGCCGCGCAGCTTTTCGATGTGCTCCTCCTTAACGGTGGAGGCCAGCCATTTGGCTCCCGCTCCGGACATGGTCGGAGAAGGTCGAGGCGAGACGCACGGACTTGGGCGCCGGAGCTCGAGAGTGCGCAGAGATGGATAAGCAAAGGAGGAAGAAGGCGTAGGTGAAAAGGTGGATCCTTATCCCCTTATATATAGGCGGACGAAGACTATGCGTTCCCACCGGCCTAGTAAAACTCGCTTATCTCCCATGCGCCACCATCAATGGCACGGTTGGGTTACCCACGTCCGTATTGATGAGAATCCGGGATAAGGGGAACACGATCTCTGCTTCGACAAGACGTGCCAAGGAAACCGCTTCGCTAAACGCGCTGAGGTGGTATAATAAAAAACGATTCAAGTAAAGGCTTGGTAATGGCGTGACATCACGCCACAAGATACGTCAGCAGATTGAATCTGTGTACATGATATTCTCTCTATGGTGGAATGTGGAAATTATTTTGCAGAGCCGGACACTATCCTGGTGTTCACAATCTTCTATGGATTATTCGGAGGAGGAACACGCCTTGCAATGCCGAACATTATGCATGCCGGACTCATCGTCATTGAAGCCAGGTTCAGGGGCTACTGAGGGAGTCCTGGACTAGGGGGTGTCCGGACAGCCGGACTATCATCGTCTGCCGGACTCCAAGACTACAAAGATACAAGATTGAAGACTCCGTCCCGTGTCCGGATGGGACTTTCCTTGGTGTGGAAGGCAAGCTTGGCAATACGGATATGTAGACCTCCTACCATTGTAACCGACACTGTGTAACCCTAGCCCTCTCCGGTGTCTATATAAACCGGAGGGTTTTAGTCTGTAGGACACAACAACCATTACAACAATCATACCATAGGCTAGCTTCTAGGGTTTAGCCTCCTCGATCTCGTGGTAGATCCACTCTTGTACTACCCATATCATCAATATCAATCAAGCAGGAGTAGGGTTTTACCTCCATCGAGAGGGGCCGAACCTGGGTAAAAACATCGTATCCCTTGTCTCCTGTTACCGTCCGCCTAGACGCACAGTTCGGGACCCCCTACCCGAGATCTGCCGGTTTTGACACCGACACCGGCCCTCCTATGGCGTGCCCTGGAGGAGTCCTCCCACCAGGAGTCGGATTCCCCCCTTCCCTAGTTGGACGTGGAGAGAAGGAAGGGGGAGGAAGGAGGAAGGAAATGGAGGGTCGTCCCCCCTCCCAATTCGAATTGGGCTTGGGGGGGCCTCCTTTGCTCCTTTCTCCTCTCTCCCACTATGGCCCAATAAGGCCCATATACCTCTTGAAGGGTTCCGGTAACCCCCCAGTGCTCCGGTATATGCCCGATCTCTCCCAGAACCATTCCGAAGTCCAAATATAGTCGTCCAATATATCGATCTTTATATCTCGACCATTTCAAGACTCCTCGTCATGTCCGTGATCATATTCGGGACTCCTAACTACCTTCGGTACATCAAAACACATAAACTCATAATACCGATCGTTATTGAACGTTAAGCGTGCGGACCCTACGGGTTCAAGAACTATGTAGACATGACTGAGACTCATTGCTACGTCTTGAGCTTGCGTTGGTTTTCCTTGAAGAGGATAGGGTGATGCAACAAAGTGTAGCGTAAGTATTTCCCTTAGTTTTGAGAACCAAGATATCAATCCAGTAGGAGGCTCCTCAAAAGTCCCACGCACCTGCACAAACAAACTGAGAACTTGCAACCAACGCAATAAAGGGGTTGTCAATCCCTTCACAGCCACTTGCGAAAGTGAGATCTAATAAAGATAGTATGATAAGATAAATATATTTTTGATATTTTTGATATAGATGCAAAAAGTAAAGATTTTCAAATAATGTAGATGGAAAGCAAATATGATAAGAGATAGACCCGGGGGCCATAGGTTTCGCTAGAGGCTTCTCTCAAGATAGCACAAGTACTACAGTGGGTGAACAAATTACTGTCGAGCAATTGATAGAAAAGCGCATAGTTATGAGATTATCTAGGCATGATCATGTATATAGGCATCACGTCCATAACAAGTAGACCGACTCCTGCCTGCATCTACTACTATTACTCCACACATCGACCGCTATCCAGCATGCATCTAGTGTATTAAGTTCATAAGAACAGAGCAACGCATTAAGCAAGATGACATGATGTAGAAGGATAAAACACATGCAATATGATATAAACCCCATCTTATTATCCTCGATGGCAACAATACAATACGTGTCTTGCAACCCTTTCTGTCACTGGGTAAGAACACCGCAATATTGAACCCAAAGCTAAGCACTTCTCCCATGGCAAGAAAGATCAATCTAGTAGGCCAAACCAAATTGATAATTCGAAGAGACTTGCAAAGATAACTCAATCATACATAAAAGAATTCAGAGAAGATTCAAATATTATTCATAGATAAACTTGATCATAAACCCACAATTCATCGGATCTCGACAAACACACCGCAAAAAGAGATTACATCGAATAGATCTCCACAAGAGAGGGGGGGAACATTGTATTGAGATCCAAAAAGAGAGAAGAAGCCATCTAGCTAATAACTATGGACCCGTAGGTCTGTGGTAAACTACTCACAACTCATCGGAGGGGCAAGGATGTTGATGTAGAGGCTCTCTGTGGTTGCTTCCCCCTCCGGCAGAGTGCCGGCAACGGCTCCAAGATGGGATCTTGCGGATACAGAAGGTTACAGTGGTGGAAATTGTGTTTCGTGGTGCTCTTGGATGTTTTCGGGTACGTAGGTATATATAGGAGGAAGAAGTACGTCGGTGGACGCCCGAGGGGCCCACTAGACAGGGGGCGCGCCCTCCTATCTCGTGGGGCCCTCGGAGCTTTCTTGACTTGCACTCCAGGCTCTCCGGATCAGATTTGCTCCAAAAATAATGCTCCCAAAGGTTTCATTCCATTTGGACTCCGTTTGATATTCCTTTTCTTCGAAATACTGAAATAGGCAAAAAAACAGCAATATGGGCTGGGCCTCCGGTTAGTAGGTTCGTCCCAAAAATGATATAAATGTGTAAAATAAAGCCCATAAACATCCAAAAGGGGTAATATAATAGCATGGAACAATCAAAAATTATAGATACATTGGAGACGTATCAAGCATCCCCAAGCTTAATTCCTGCTCGTCCTCGAGTAGGTAAATGATAAAAAAGAAAATTCTGATGTGGAATGCTACCTACCGTATTTCTTAATGTAATTTTCTTTATTGTGGCATGAATGTTCAGATCCAAATGAATAGAAAATAAAAGTTCATATTGACATAAGAAATAGTAATACTTCAAGCATACTAATCAAAGTAATCATGTCTTCTCAAAATAAAATGGCTAAAGAAAGTTATCCCTACAAAATCATATAGTATGGCTATGCTCTATCTTCATCACACAAAGTATTTAATCATGCACAACCTCGATGACAAGCCAAGCAATTGTTTCATACTTTAGTAATCTCAAACTTTTTCAACTTTCACGCAATACATGAGCGTGAGCCATGGACATAGCACTATATGTGGAATAGAATGGTGGTTGTGGAGAAGACAAAAAAGGAGTAGATAGTCTCACATCAACTAGGCGTATCAACGGGCTATGGAGATGCCCATTAGTAGATATCAATGTGAGTGAGTAGGGATTGCCATGCAACGGATGCACTAGACCTATAAATATATGAAAGCTCAATAAAAGAAACTAAGTGGGGTGCATCCAACTTGCTTGCTCACGAAGACCTAGGGCACTTTGAGGAAGCCCATCATTGGAATATACAAGCCAAGTTCTATAATGAAAAATTCCCACTAGTATATGAAAGTGACAACATAAGAGACTCTCTATCATGAAGATCATGGTGCTATTTTGAAGCACAAGTGTGGAAAAAGAGATAGTAGCATTGTCCCTTCTCTCTTTTTCTCTCATTATATATTTTTTCTTTTCTTTTTTTTCTTTGGCCTTCTTTTTTTTGGCCTTTCTCTTTTTCTTTTTTTTCTTTTTGTAAAGTCCGAAGTCTCGTCCCGACTTGTGGGGGAATCATAGTCTTCATCATCTTTCCTCACTAGGACAATGCTCTAATAATGAAGATCATCACACTTTTATGGATTTACAACTCAAAGCTAGAACAAGATATGACTCTATATGAATGCCTCCGGCAGTGTACCGGGATATGCAATGAATCAAGAGCGACATGTATGAAAATTATGAAGGTGGCCTTGCCACAAATACAATGTCAACTACATGATCATGCAAAAAGCAATATGACAAAAGTGATGCGTGTCATATGAACGGAATGGTGGAAAGTTGCAAGGCAATATATCTCGGAATGGCTATGGAAATGCCATAATAGGTAGGTATGGTGGCTGTTTTGAGGAAGGAGTATGGTGGGTGTATGGTACCGGCGAAAGTTGCGTGGTACAAGAGAGGCTAGCAATGGTGGAAAGGTGAAAGAGTGCGTATAATCCATGGACTCAACATTAATCAAAAGAACTCATATACTTGTTGCAAAAATTTAGAAGTCATCAAAAATCAAATTACTACGCGCTTGCTCCTAGGGGGATAGATTGGTAGGAAAAGACCATCGCTCGTCCCCGACCGCCACTATAAGGAAGACAATTAATAAATAAAATTGTGCTCCAACTTCATTACAAAGCGGTTCACCATACGTGCATGCTACGGGAATCACAAGCTTCAACACAAGCATTCTTTAAATTCATAATCACCCAACTAGCATGACTTTAATATCGCTACCCTCATATCTCAAAACAATTATCAAGCATCAAATTGATCATAGCATCCAATTCACTTTTTTATGATAGTTTTTATTATACCCAACTTGGATGCTCACCATTCTAGGACCAACTTTATGATCATAGCAAATATCATGCTGTTCTAAAAGGCTCTCAAAATGATATAAGTGAAGCATGAGAGACTATCAATTTCTTCAAAATTAAGATACCACAGTGCTCTAAAAGATTTAAGTGAAGCACTAGAGCAAAAACTATCAAGCTCAAAAGATATAAGTGAAGCACATAGAGTATTCTAGCAAATTCTAATCAAATAGGCTTATCCCAAAAGGTGTGTACAGCAAGGATGATAGTGGTAAACTAAAAAGCAAAGACTAATATAATACATGACGCTCCAAGCAAAACACATATCATGTGGCGAATAAAAATATAGCTCCAAGTAAAGTTACCAATGAACGAAGACGAAAGAGGGGATGCCTTCCCGGGGCATCCCCAAGCTTAGGCTTTTGGCTATTCTTGAATATCTTAGGGTGCCATGGGCATCCCCGAGCTTAGGCTCTTGCCACTCCTTATTCCATAGTCCATAAAAGCTTTACCAAAAACTTGAAAACTTCACAACACAAAACTCAACAGGAAATCTTATAAGCTCCGTTAGTGAAAGAAAACAAAACCACCACATAAGGTACTGCAATGAACTCATTCTTTATTTATATTGGTGTTAAACCTACTGTATTCCAACTTCTTTATGGTTTATAAACTAATTTACTAGCCATAGATGCATTGAAATAAGCAAACAACACACGAAAAACAGAATCTGTCAAAAACAGAACAGTCTGTAGCAATCTGTAACTAATGCAAACTTCTGGAACTCTAAAACTCATACCAAAATAGGAAGTTCTGGAAAATTTGTCTATTTAACAGCAGAAAAAAGAATCAACGCAAAAGCACGTTCCTGTGATTTAACAAAATTATATTCGTGCGTGCAAAGTTTCTGTTTTTTCAGCAGAATCAAATCAACGATCATCGTAGGTTATCCTATAGGTTCTACTTGGCACAAACACTAATTAAAAGATAAAAACACATCTATCCAGAAGGTAGATGCAAGGTTTATTACTAAACAGGAGCAAAAACGAAAAACATAAAGAAAAATTGGGTAGCCTCCCAACTAGCGCTATCGTTTAACGCCCCTAGCTAGGCGTAAAAACAAAGATAGATCTAACGAGTGCCATCTTTGGCACTAGGTTCGTAAGTAGCACGCATGATAGATTCATAAGGTAATTTGACTTTCTTTCTTGGAAAGTGTTCCATGCCTTTCTTTAATGGAAATTGGAATCAAATATTCCCTTCCTTCATATCAATAATCGCACCAATCGTTCTAAGGAAAGGTTTACCAAGAATAATAGGGCAAGAAAGATTGCAATCTATATCAAGAACGTTAAAATCTACTGGCACCAAATTTCTATTTGCAACAATAAGAACATCATTGATACTTCCCATAGGCTTTTTAACGGTGGAATCCGCAAGGTGCAAATTTAAAGAGCAATCATCAAGAACATGGAAACCTAGAATATCACATAAAGTTTTTGGAATCGTGGAAACAGTAGCACCCGAATCACACAAAGCAAAACACTCAAAATCTTTAATTTTATTCTTTATCGTAGGTTCCCACTCATCATTAAGTTTTGTAGGTATAGAAACTTCCAAATTATGTTTTTCATCATAAGATTGCATCAAGGCATCAACAATATGTTCGGTAAAGGCTTTATTTTGACTATAATCATGAGGAGAATTAACAACGGATTGCAACAAGGAAATACAACCTTTTAAAGAGCAATTATCATAATCAAATTCCTTGAAATCCGAGATAGTAAGTTCAATATTATTAGAAGTAGAAGATTCTCCAATCTCGCTTTTACCAAATTTAGCATCAAGATCTAAAGACTCCGAATTTTTGGGACGCCTTCTAGGCAAAGTTGATTCATCATCACTCCCATAATCATCAAAATTCATATTGCAAAACATAGATCTAATTGGAGATGCATCAATAACTTTAAGATCCTCATCGTTATTTTCACGAAGACTAGAAGAACACACTTTTATAAAGCATTCTTTTTTAGCACACAATCTAGCGGTTCTTTCCTTGCACTCGTCAATGGAAATTCTCATTACTTTGAGAGACTCATTGATATCATGCTTAGGAGAAGAAGATCCAAGTTTAAGAGAATTAACATCAAGCGAAAGTCTATCAACGTTCCTAGCTAAATCATCAACTTTGAGCAATTTTTCTTCAAGCAAAGTATTAAAATTCTTTTGAGAAATCATAAATTCTTTCACACTATTCTCAAAATCAGAGGGCATCTTATTTAAATTACCATAAGAATTATTGTAGGAATTTCCATAATTATTAGAGGGTTTACTAGGGAACGGTCTAGCATTAAAATTTCCTCTATAAGCATTGTTTCCAAAACTATTCCTACCAACAAAATTCACATCCATAAATTCATTATTATTCTCAATCAAGGAAGACAAAGGCATATCATTGGGATCAAGAGGAGTATTTTTGGTAGCAAACATCTTCGTAAGTTCATCCATCTTTCCACTCAAAACATTGACTTCTTCTATAGCATGCACTTTTTTACTAGAAGATCTTTCAGTGTGCCATTTAGAATAATTAGCCATAATACTATCAAGCAATTTTGTAGCATCTCCTAACGTAATTTCCATAAACGTGCCTCCCACGACCGAATCTAAGAGATTTCTAGAAGCAAAGTTCAAACTGGCATAAAAATTTTGTATGATCATCCATAAATTCAAACCATGAGTAGGGCAATTACGAAGCATCAATTTCATTCTTTCCCAAGATTGGGCAACATGCTCATGACCAAGTTGTTTAAAATTCATAATATCGTTCCTAAGAGTGATGATCTTAGCGGGAGGAAAATACTTAGAGATAAAAGCATCTTTGCACTTGTTCCAAGAATCAATACTATTTTTAGGCAAAGACGATAACAAAACTTTAGCATGATCTCTAAGTGAAATTGGAAATAACAATATCATTATCCGTATCTTTCTTCTTTTGTATATCACACAAATCAACAAAATTGTTTAGATGAGTAGCGGCATCTTCACTAGGAAGGCCGGCAAATTGATCTTTCATGCCAAGATTCAACAAAGCGGTATTGATTTCACAAGACTCAACATCATTAAGAGGAGCAATCGGAGTACTAAAGAAATCATTATTATTGGTATTCGAGAAGTCACACAACTTGGTATTATCTTGTGCCATGGCAACAAGTAATCCAACACACAAGAAAACAGAAAAACGGCAAGCGAAAAGAGAGGAGGAGATTGGGAAAGAGAGGGTGAATAAAACGGCAAGGGTGAAGTGGGGGAGAGGAAAACGAGAGGCAAATGGAAAATAATGTAAATGTGAGGGAGATGGGTTTGTGATGGGTACTTGGTATGTCTTGACCTGAGTGAAGACCTCCCCAGCAACGGCGCCACAAATCCTTCTTGCTACGTCTTGAGCTTGCGTTGGTTTTCCTCGAAGAGGAGAGGGTGATGCAGCAAAGTGTAGCGTAAGTATTTCCCTCAGTTTTGAGAACCAAGGTATCAATCCAGTAGGAGGCTCCTCAAAAGTCCCACGCACCTACACAAACAAACTGAGAACTCGCAACCAACGCAATAAAGGGGTTGTCAATCCCTTCATGGCCACTTGCGAAAGTGAGATCTAATAAATATAGTATGATAAGATAAATATATTTTTGGTATTTTTGATATAGATGCAAAAAGCAAAGATGCAAATAAAGTAGATGGAAAGCAAATATGATAAGAGATAGACCCGGGGGCCATAGGTTTCACTAGAGGCTTCTCTCAAGATAGCATAAGTATTACAGTGGGTGAACAAATTACTGTCGAGTAATTGACAAAAAAGCGCATAGTTATGAGATTATCTAGGCATGATCATGTATATAGGCATCACGTCCATAACAAGTAGACTGACGCCTCCCTGCATCTACTAATATTACTCCACACATCGACCGCTATCCAGCATGCATCTACTGTATTAAGTTCATAAGAACAGAGCAACGCATTAAGCAAGATGACATGATGTAGAAGGATAAACACATGCAATATGATATAAACCCCATCTTGTTACCCCATCTTGTTACACATGCAATATGATGGCAACAATACAATACGTGTCTTGCAACCCTTTCTGTCACTGGGTAAGAACACCGCAAGATTGAACCCAAAGCTAAGCACTTCTCCCATGGCAAGAAAGATCAATCTAGTAGGCCAAACCAAACTGATAATTCAAAGAGACTTGGAAAGATAACTCAATCATACATAAAAGAATTCAGAGAAGATTCAAATATTATTCATAGATAAACTTGATCATAAACCCACAATTCATCGGATCTCGACAACACACCGCAAAAAGAGATTACATCGAATTGATCTCCACAAGAGAGGGGGAGAACACTGTATTGAGATCCAAAAAGAGAGAAGAAGCCATCTAGCTAATAACTATGGACCCGTAGGTCTGTGGTAAACTACTCACAACTCATCGGAGGGGCAAGGATGTTGATGTAGAGTCCCTCCGTGGTTGCTTCCCCTCCGGCAGAGTGCCGGCAAGGGCTCCAAGATGGGATCTCGTGGATACAGAAGGTTACGGCGGTGGAAATTGTGTTTCGTGGTGCTCCTGGATGTTTTCAGGGTACATAGGTATATATAGGAGGAAGAAGTACGTCGGTGGACGCCCGAGGGGCCCATGAGACAGGGGGGGGGGCGCCCTCCTATCTCATGGGGCCCACTGAGCTTTCTTGACTTGCACTCCAGGCTCTCCAGATCAGATTTGTTCCAAAAATAACGCTCCCAAAGGTTTCATTCCGTTTGCACTCCGTTTAATATTCCCTTTCTTCGAAATACTGAAATAGGCAAAACAAACAACAATATGGGCTGGGCCTCCAGTTAGTAGGTCAGTCCCAAAAATGATATAAATGTGTAAAATAAAGCCCATAAACATCCAAAAGGTGTAATATAATAGCATGGAACAATCAAAAATTATAGATACGTTGGAGACGTATCACTCATCTCCGGTCAATAACCAATATCGGAACCTGGATGCTCATATTGGTTTCTACATATTCTACGAAGATCTTTGTTGGTCAAGCTGCATAAAAACATACGTTGTTCCCTTTGTCATTGGTATGTTAGTTGCCCGAGATTCAATCGTTGGTATCTCAATACCTAGTTCAATCTCGTTACCGGCAAGTCTCTTTACTCGTTCCGTAATGCATCATCCCACAACTAACTCATTAGTCACATTGCTTGCAAGGCTTATAGTGATGTGCATTACCGAGAGGGCCCAGAGATACCTCTCCGACAATCGGAGTGACAAATCCTAATCTCGATCTATGCCAACTCAACAAGTACCATCAGAGACACCTGTAGAGCACCTTTATAATCACCCAGTTACGTTGTGACATTTGGTAGCACACAAAGTGTTCCTCCGGTATTCGGGAGTTGCATAATCTCATAGTCATAGGAACATTTATAATTCATGAAGAAAACAATAGCAATATACTAAACGATCAAATGCTAAGCTACCGGAATGGGTCAAGTCAATCACATCATTCTCTAATGATGTGATCCCGTTAATCAAATGACAACTCATGTTTATGGCTAAGAAACTTAACCATCTTTGATTCAACGAGCTAGTCAAGTAGAGGCATACTAGTGACACTCTGTTTGTCTATGTATTCACACATGTACTAAGTCTCCGGTTAACACAATTCTAACATGAATAATAAACATTTATCAATGATATAAGGAAATATAAATAACAACTTTATTATTGCCTGTAGGGCATATTTCCTTGATGATATACACACTGACCAACAACATGAAGACAAATATATTGAATAGGCAATATAGCTATAAGTTTGTCTATCTAGCAAAAGGACGGTAACTAAGTTTAAGTTGTTACACTTGGGAATATCTGCCGGTTCTGGCTGCATGGCACGAGAGCGCAAAGCATAAGAAACAATTGAGATTACATACTAGATATAGTATATATTAGGTTGCTCACCGATGAAGCTCCATGACACCCTCGTAGCTTCCTCTTGTGGGGTGCGTTGCCTCCTACTGAATTGCAACGCCACACAATGTGGTAGGTGTCACTCGACAATGTAGATGCATATGAGGGGGCACCTAATCCACCAAATATTTTAGTCCCTCGTACACATAGCATCCAGTTGAAAATCCCAAACAATCCAATATGGTGTCCAGTTAACCTGCATAAGAGTTGGTTCCGTGTTTCGACGCATTCCGGGAAAGTGGTTATAAAAAAAGTTACAAAATGCTATACCTGATTGTATTTGAGATTGCCCATCTCATTGATGAAGCTCCTGTACAAGACCTCTTGCTTGCCTCCAAACATTTTGACTGTGTCCCAAGCGAAAGCCAGAGTGGGTAGTCATAAAATTGGCTTCTTCTCCCTCAAGGCCTTCCAAAGGCCACCCGGCATCCATTTTTTTAAGACGTCCAACCGGCAACCGCTCCCACATCCATACCAAGAGGTCCCAAGTACATCCGCCCATAGCGGGTTTCTCGCTGGTTTTCATACATACTTCGCCGAGCTGCCAACAAGAACTAGTTCATCGTTAGCTTTGAACAATTCCTAAAAACATAAATACGTCCATAAAGAATTATTGCAGTAACTTGTTACCTGACAGTACAAGTAGGCGAGACTAGCGAACCCCTAGTTGTACTTCTGGTCCTAGTCGACCAGGAAGTCAAGAAACATCCAGGATGCAACGTCACTAGAGCAGTCTATAAAAAGTACCTGGGATAGGAGATACTACAGGTAAGCCCGCGCGTATTGCTCCACCGTCTCGTTGTCCACACCTTGTGGGCATCCCAACCTGTTCTCACGGAGCCACTTGAATGGGACACCGGATGACCGGTTGTCCATCTTTCCCCTGGCGGTAAGAGAGGGGGAGCAATCACCAATGAGACCGGTAACCCTCTCATGCCAGAACTTGTTGCACACTCGTCCAATGAGAGACTCGATGTGGAGCGGAAGACCAATAATCATCGCGAAGTCCTCCAGGGTGACTGTCATCTTCCCACAAGGAAGGTGGAAACTGTGTATCTCCGCCCGCCAACGATCCAGCGGGCTGTGAGAGAAGTATGGTTCACCACCGGTGGTACACACTTGAACTACAGAACAAACGGTAGGAGGCTAGCTCTCTCGAAATAAGGCTCAAACCGCTCGTCGTATGCCAACTGGCATGTCTTTGTGTGACCCCTCATTCACACTATTGGCAGCATGTGTCATAATGGCACAAATATGTCAGAACCTTCAACTTTAAAAAATACAATAACATGAATATGATGATGCCAAAGCTTGTTTCCTGTCCATTCTCGATAAAACACCCACGATACCCTTTGTCGAAAGCAGGGTCAAGCCAAACATACGGACGACCACCGTCTGCAGCCTCGCCCATCCTAACACAAATGACATATAAAATGAATTATTTCACAACATCCATATTTGACAACATCATTCATACATATGAATTGGAATATATATGCCCATACACATTGGAAAAAATTACAACCTATAAATTCACAACACATGCATTAGGATTACATTTATGGTAGATTTTAATTTCTTGGCTGGAAATCTAGAATTACCAATGGCTAGCTACCTCCACAAAACTGCCCGGTCCATGACTTGGACTGTAATAACAAGGTGTCTATCTATGGTAGAAGTATCCATTATTTAGAAGTATCCATTCTTTAGAGAATTGGATACATGTACCTAGCAAAGATATTTTGTCCACGTCACAAATCAGGGTGTTCTGTAGAAGTAGCTATTGATAATTCCAGGAAAGAAATAAAAGCTTATCAGAAGTTACAACACTACTAATCTATACGAAAATGAAACACACAAGTGCAACTAAATTTAGAACAAAATACATCTCCCTCTGGTGGTGATGAATTCATAGTCAAGAACATAAAGATGAGAGTTCTGGGACTTTAAAAGGAGATGCTAGGCGGCAAGTTTCTCACCAGGCATTGCTGGATTATCCTGGTTAGCCCCCCTATCCTTGGCCCAAGTTGTTGTCTTCCGTGGGGGCAGAACCTACGCTTTCTATTCAGGTTGCCATTTTGTTTCCTCTTTTTGTTTGCCTTGTTAGTGGATAGTAGTAGCACTAGTAACAAGTTCGGTTGGAGTTGATGCAGGATCCTCATTTCTTGGTCGAAATTCTAGTAGAAGGCTGCCCAGCAGAACAAGGGAAGTAGAAGATGCGCTGCACGGATTCACTATTTGAGGATTTAGGACGGTCCTACAAGAGGCCCCTGCAGCTAGCTCGAGAGCAGGTATAAGTATAATACTTTATCAGATTGTGGTTGTAGGATTCTGCTTCTAGATAATCTATATGGGATTTATCTTCTTTGATGCAGTTCCATATTAATGGATTCTAGGGTTAGTTTTTCTGTGATATGATTGTGTATTAATGGATTAGCATAGGACTAAGTTGTCTCTGTGATGCGATTCTGCATCAATGCCTTCGAGTTGGGCTAAATTGCTTGTGAGGATGATCTGTTATTCTTGGTAAATCTTCCTTAATTTCTTTCTCTGGACTACAAATCTTACATATTTCTGCTAGATTTTATGATTCGGCTACGTGGAATGCAAAAAAGGCTTACCATGAATTGTCATTTATTTCCTGAACTTGTTAACATTTTGAAGGAAAATAATTAGCAAAAAAGATAGATAAAAATCTTGTGTTGTATATATGCATTTCATACTTTGGCTCCAACTCTGCCCTTTTCTTTCAAGTTATGGCCTTGCTATTTCAAATATGTCATGCAAGCAAAATGATAGACCTCACCTGTACAACTAGCTATGACTCTTCAGTTTTGCAGAATGCACATGGTTCCTTGAAAATTAGGGATAGAACGGGATGGGCACATGGTATCATGATTGACGGAAGCAGATGATGGAAAATGTAGGAACTGCTAAATGATTGGGCGCAATGGTGGTGTTACCTGCCTCAAGCACCATGTTGCTAGTGGCAGTGACAGGTTAAGGGTGTGCCCATCTGCTCCCAAAGATGTCTCCATTGGGATGAAACCTTTGTCGGACAATACGAGGCAGAAACCGCCGCACGAAAAGGGGCTGTTGTGCAACCGGCTATGGACACAATCTCTGAGTCCATGAACTCTGTACCCTTGAACACAGGTGTACTATGCTCCACACTAAGCAACTCGACAGAAGGTTCCATAATACCTCATGATATTGAGATAGAGTACTGCTGAATCGCTTAGTGTGGAGCATAGTACACCTGTGGTCAAGGGTATAGAGTTCTTGGACTCAGAGGTTGTGGCCATAGCCGGCTGCACAACAATTCCTTTTCGTGTGGTCCACTTACGTGGTTTCTACCTCGTACTATCTAACAAACGTTTCATCTCATTGGAAACATCTTTGGAAGGAGACGGGCATGCCCTTAGACTGCTACTGCCACCGGTAACATGGTGCTTGAGGCTGGTGACACCACCGCTGCACCCAATCATGTAGCAGTACTACACCTCCATCGTCTGCTTCCGTCAATCATGAACCATGTTTCCATCCCGTGCTATCCCTAATTTTCAAGGAACCATGTGCATTCTGCAAAACTGAAGAGTGTTAGATAGTTGTACAAGTCTTCCATATTTTTGCATGACATATTCGAAATAGCAAGGCCACGATAACTTGAAAGAAAAGGGTAGAGCTGGAGCCAGATTATGAAATGCATACAACAAAAGATCTTTATCTATTTTTTCTGCTAATTATTTTCCTTCAAAATGTTAACATGTTAAGGAAATAGATGATGATTCATGGTTTTTGCATTCCACGGAGCTGAATCATAACTAGCAGAAATATGTAAGATTTGTAGTCCAGAGAAAGAAATTAAGCCAGATTTACCAAGAACAACAGATCATCCTCACAAGAAATTGAGCCCAACTCTAACGCATTGATGTAGAATCGCATCACAGAGACAGGTCCTATGCTAATCCATTAATACACAATCATATCATAGGAAAACCATCTCTAGAATCCATTAACACAGAACTGCATTGAAGAAGATAAATCCCGTACAGCTTATCTACTAGCAGAATCCTACAACCACAATCTAATAAAGTATTATACTTATACCTGTCTGGAGCAGGCTGCCGGGGCCTCTTGTAGGACCGTACTGAATCCTCGAACAGCGATTTCGTGCAGCGCATCTTCTCCTTCCCCTTGTTCTGCTGAGCAGGCATCTACCAGAGTTTCGACCAAGAAACGAGGATTCTGCATCAACTCCAACCAAACTTGTTACTACTGCTACTAGTATCCACTGCCCAACCAAACAAAAAGAGGAGACAAAATGGCAACCTAAACAGAAAGCGTCGGTTCTGCCCCCCCCCCCCCCCCCCCCCACACACACACACGGAAGACAACAAATTAGGCAGAGGAGAGGATGGATGACCAGGATAATCAGGCAATGCCCGATGAGAAACTTGCCAACTAGCAACTCCTTTTAAAGTCACAGAGTTCTCGTCTTTCTGTTCTTGACTATGAATTCATCACCGCCAGAGCAAGATGTATTTTGTTCTAAATTTACTTGCGCTTGTGTGTTTCTTTTTCGTATAGATTATTAGTATTGTAATTTCCGATAAGCTTTTGTTTCTTGCTTGGAATTATCAACGGCTACTTCTACAGAACGCCCTGATTCGTCACGTGGACAAATTATCTTTGCTAGGTACATGTATGCAATTCTCTAAGGAATGGATGCTTATGAATAATGGATACTTATACCATAGATAGACAACTTGTTATTACAGTCCACGTCATGGATCAGGCTATTTTGTAGAGGTAGCTAGCCATCGGTAATTCCAGCCAAGAAATTAAAATGTACCATAAATGTAAGCCTAACACATGTGTGTTTTACAAGATTTGTGGTAATCTATATGCAAAAAAGAAACTTGGATGAGAATGAATTTAGAAGAAAATGTATCCAGCCAGTGATGCATGAATTCTCAGAGGCAAGGATAGAAACACGAGTCTTCTGTGACTTTTAAATGGAGGTGCTAAGTAGTAAGTTCCTAACCAAAAATTCGAAGATTCTCGTCAGCCCTCCTCTCCTCTGCTCGAGTTGTTCTATTTCTGGTTCTCGTGGAAGCGTTCTGCTCAGATTGCCAATATGTTTTGTCTTCAATGGGTGGTTTGGGTAGTATATAGTAGATAGTAGTACTGACAATTTTGGTTGGGTTTGTAGAGGAAGATGGCCACGCATGGGGAGCAATGGGAAGGAGAAGGTGCAGTGCATGGACTTATCCTCTGACTATTCAGTACGGTCCTACAAGAGGCCCGAGTGGCCCACTCTGGAGACCATCCCGGACCCGGAGCAGCATGTATAATAATCCTCTATTGAATTCTCGCTTGTACAATTCTGCTGGTAGAAAAGATGTGCGGGCTTTATCTTCTACGATACAATTCTGTGTTAATGGATTCTAGGGCTAATTTTTAATATGATGTGATTATGTATTAATGGATCTTGGTGATTTTTCTATGATGCAATTATGGATCTGTGGATTCGGGTTGGCTAAGTTCCTTGAGATGATTTGTTGTTCTGGGTAAATATGCCTTAATCTTTTTGTCTCAAAGAAATACTGATCTTAGAGATTTCTGCTTGATTTTATCATTCAAATCCATGGAATGAAAAAAGCTTTCCATGAATTTTCCCCTTGGGAGGACCCCCTAACTAGCGAGGATGCTTCATACAGTATTGTCCTCTTGGGAGGAGCCCCGTAACTAGTGAATCATGGTAAGAATTTTTACTCTATATGGTTGAATGGTAAATTTAAGAAAATATCTTGAAATCTCTACAGTTCTATCAGAAAAGTAAGAAGATTTACCCAAAATAATTGGTTACCTAAAACAACTTAGTCCCACTTGAAGTGTTTTGGCTGTCAAAAACAAGCAATAATGCCAGAAGATTGTTTTGCTTAACAAACTATGAAAAAAAACCTATATAATCCTATGCAAGCTGACTGTTCCATTGTTACCCAGGAGTATATGTAGAGATAGGTACACGACGTATGATATGTGTCTATGAATAGTCATCAAATTCTTCAATTCATTTGATTGAACTAGCTACCGTCGCAGGGTATGCTAACAAAAGAGTATATGTGTTATTAATAATATTGATCTCTCGCAATGTCTTTCGCTAGGGATTTAAAAATGTTTTGGTGAGGAGATGGCCCAAAGTAAATTTTTTTTGCATGCTAATACGTGTCTCATTTATATCATAAGGATCATAGTACAAACTTCACAAATCACAAAACACTAGTCGCTACTACTATTATTATCTTCATCATCATCATCATCATCATCATCATCATCATTATTATTATTATTATTATTATTATTATTATTATTATTATTATTAAAGGAGAGTTGATATGTTCTCCTCACATCCCCCCTCCCTCTTATGTTGGCTTTTATCTCTCCACGCCCTCCTTCCTTTGTTTGAAATAATCTAAATGCAATCAATACTTCCCTTTCCTTGTTTTTACTGAAACCATGTCTTACATTAACTCAATCAAATCTTATCAAAACTATGTCATGCATTAACTCAATGAAATGAAATGAAATCAAATCTTACCAAAATCTTAACTAAATAGAAACTTCCCTTGCCTTCCCCTAATCATATCCAAATCAAATCAAACCTTATTAAAATCTCAACTAAATCAAAAAAATTCTTGCATTCCCCGACACATACTCAAATCAAATCTTACCAAAATCTAGAATGGTATATATCAGACACGACTAGTGTTGAACCATTATAATATGTATGCCTTCAATTGTAACACGAACGAGCAATTAGCTAGTAAGATATAAAAGAGGCATGGCCTACCTTAACCATCTCCCAACAACTCACATCATCTCCATATAAAATGCTATGAAAAATTGTAATGACAAGTTAGTAATCTCTAAGAAAAACGAGAGTGATCTATACTTACTCGGCATAAAGCAATCAGACACGTTAATATAAATATTTTAGAAGGTTGTTCATCTGAAAATAAGCCAATACCTGACCTTCCTAATCTTGGATGAAGGTGCTCTACCCCTGGCTACTCCTGCAGATCTGTCCTGTAAATGACATAATTTTTCCCAAGTAATCAAACTGCTAAGTGGCATCGTTTCTTTTATGTTTCAAAAGGCATGATTTTTCGAATGCATCTATGATATACTCCCTTTGTCCCATAATATAAGATGTTATTACAATCAATATATGAGTACATTGCCTATAGTAAGTAGTATCATCTTATATTATAGGATGGAGGGAGTAATAAGTAGCTAGGTACATGATCTATCATTATATATTTCATCTTTTTTAGTCCATCTAGTCAGGCATCATGATCCATTGTCATCGTAAGATTTACACAACAATGAAAACCGAGGACATTGCCAAATAAAGATATGGTGGCATGTGATTGCCTCATCACAAGACGAGGACGACAAATTTTTTCAATGCATTATTTGGGAATGTTGTAGGACTCGTTAATTACATACCTCATCTATCATGCTTGATCTTTTGGCGTTGAGTTGGTCCAGCTGGGTGTCATGATCCATTTCCATCGTTATATTTATGCAATGAGGATTCACTTCAGGCCCACCATAGTTCTAGTGAGCAATGATTATAAAGCAATCACCTCCTGTTAAACTTCTGAGATATCTTATCAATGGATGATTTTGCTAACACTTATTGGAATTGCTAAGAAGGTACCTTATATGTCGTGCCTAGTCTCCCAGATCTGCAGGAATCCGGTCAAGTATCATGATCCATCTTTGTCGTGAGATCTACACGATGGGCATCCATCGAGGCCCATATTAGATCTAGAGAGCAACGATGACGGGAAGCAATGTGTTTTGAGAGTGTTTCCATCTATCTAGATCTAGTGGCTTGTGCCATGGATTCTTATGAAGAACAAAGCTGAAACTAGGAGGAACGGGTCAAGGCTTACAGCTCGCAGCAAATTAACAATGGGCGGCAGGAGGCGTCAGCTTGTGAGGTTGTCGCCGGACCATCGCTATGGTGCCTAATGGTGGCAAGGTATGGTATCAGCGAAGAAGTAGAGACCATATGGTGAGTAGAGTCTCTAGAGAGAATTGAGGGTTGTGTGAGAGGGCCGGCGGCGGAGGCGGAGGAGGGAAGTGGGAGGCATGGGTGGGGATTTAGGGTTAGGCAGGCTTAAATAGACCCGTTGGATATTTTAGGAATGTGTATGCAAGTTTTTCTTGATAGTCCCTCAATAATCTAAATTTCTAGAAATATTATTTTTACCGAAAAGGACAAACTTGCTAAAAATGTGAATCTTGTCAAGAACCTACACTGAAGTCTCGAATATTTGATATCCCTTATAGAGACATGAAGGAGGATACAAGATGTGAATTGATGGTAAGAGATATCTCGTGCAGAAAAGGTTCCTTGCACTATCCCAAATAAAATCTTACAAACTTTACTCTCATCTGCACAAAGTCACTTAGTCTTGTATTAAGACAAAATGTTTTAAGTGTTACCAACTTTATAAAAAAAATTTACAGCACCCAATAAATACATTGTGAAAACATATTTCCTCATAGATCTAGTGATAATTATTTTGGTTGTGTGGATAATGCCATCAGTGAAAAAGAACACAAGGCATTGTCAGTTTAACGATCACACTAAAAAATAGTAGTAGGCTATCTTTCACAAAGTTGGTGTCTCCAATGAGTAGGACTTGGGGTTTTCACCTAAGTTCAATGTGGGAATAAGCTCTTAGTGATGCCTCAAAGTAAAAACACCGAACATGGATGTGTCAATATAAGCAAAGCCGGTCATCGACCCGTTCAAAGCCGGGGCCATAGTTTTCACTAGAGGCTTCTCTCTTGGAAGGATGCATACGTGGGTAAAAAAATTACTGTTGAGCAGTTGATAGACAAGCGCAAAGTTATGACGATATCTGAGGCAATGATCATGAATATAGGCCTCACGTCCGTGACAAGTAGACCGACTCCTGCCTGCATCTACTACTATTACTCCACGCATCTACCACTATCCAGCACACATCTACTGTATTAAGTTAACAAGAACAGAGTAATGCCTTAAACAAGATGACATGATGTAGAGGGATAGATCCAATCAATATGAATAAAACCCACCTTTTATCCTTAATGGAAACAATAAAAATATGTGCCTCGTTGCCCCTTCTGTCACTGGGTGAGGACATCGCAAGATTGAACCCATTTCAAAGCACCTCTGCCATGGCAAGAAAAATCAATCTAGTTGGCCAAACCAAATCAATAGATCAGAGAGAAAGACAAAGCTATCTTAATCATGTATAAAAGAGTTCAGAGAAGACTCAAATAAAATTCATAGATAATATGATCATAAATCCACAATTCTTAGATCTCAACAAACGCACCGCAAAAGAAGATTACATCGAATAGATATCCAAGAACATCGAGTAGAACATTGTATTGACGATCAAAGAGAGAGAAGAAGCCATCTAGCTACTAGCTATGGAGCTGTAGGTCTGTGGTAAACTACTCACACATCATCAGAAGGGCAGTAAGATTGACACAGAGGCCCTCTGTGATCGAATCCCCCTCCAGAGGTGGAAAAGTATTTTTTGGTGTGCCCTCTAGTATATGGGAATATTTGGGTATTTAAAGAGCAAATATTAGGGTTAAGGAGGCATCAGGGGGTCCACAAGCCTGGCCCCCCTAGGGCGCGCTGCTACGTCTTGAGCTTGTGTTGGTTTTCCTTGAAGAGGAAAGGGTGATGCAGCAATAGTAGCATAAGTATTTCCCTCAGTTTTTGAGAACCAAGGTAACAATCCAGTAGGAGGCTCCTCAAAAGTCCCACGCACCTACACAAACAAACAAAGAACTCGCAACCAACGCAATAAAGGGGTTGTCAATCCCTTCACGGCCACTTGCAAAAGTGAGATCTGATAGAGATAATATGATAAGATAAATATATTTTTCCTATTTTATAATATAGATGGAAAAGTGAAGATGCAAATAAAAGTAGATTGAAAGCTTATATGATAAGAGATAGACCCGGGGGCCATAGGTTTCACTAGTGGCTTCTCTCTAGATAGCATAAGTATTACGGTGAGTGAACAAATTACTGTCGAGCAATTGATAGAAAAGCGAATAATTATGAGATTATCTAGGCATGATCATGTATATAGGCATCACGTCCGTGACAAGTAGACCGACTCCTGCCTACATCTACTACTATTAGTCCACACATCGACTGCTATCCAGCATGCATCTAGAGTATTAAGTTCATAAAGAACAGAGTAACGCATTAAGAAAGATGACATGATGTAGAGGGATAAACTCATGCAATATGATATAAACCCCATCTTTTTATCCTCGATGGCAACAATACAATATGTGCCTTGCTGTCACTGGGAAAGGACACCGCAAGATTGAACCCAAAGCTAAGCACTTCTCTCATTGCAAGAAAGATCAATCTAGTAGGCCAAACCAAACTAATAATTTGAAGAGACTTGCAAACATAACTTAATCATACATAAAAGAATTCAGAGGAGATTCAAATAGTTCTCATAGATAAACTTGATCATAAACCCACAATTCATCGGATCTCGACAAACACACCGCAAAAAGAGTTACATCGAATAGATCTCCAAGAAGAACAAGGAGAACATGGTATTGAGATCCGAAAAGAGTGAATAAGCCATCTAGCTAATAACTATGGACCCGAAGGTCTGTGGTAAACTAATCACAGCTCATCGGAGAGGCCTTGGAGATTATGTAGAGGCCCTCCGTGATCGATTCCCCCTCCCACTACAAGAGATATGTCAACTAGTGACCTTCTGTCAGTGACCCTGGAAGAATTGGTCATATATCTATGACCATTTCAGACCAATTGGTCAAAAGCTGTTCGGGGGGCTCCAAACCCTAAACCATTGCGACCATTTTGGTCAGAAAGGTCGTAATTTCCTTACACAAAATGGTCACAAAGCAAACAGTGCTAGTCCGCTGCCTTATTTCTAGTTGTTAACGGCCAATATAGATGGTCATAGCCTTGTAGATTGTGGTGGGTTGTGATGACTAGGCGCCATCTCATCAGTTTTGCCTATATGTCATGTCCATGTGGCAGTTTTTGCCCTAGGTTGTGAAGCAACCTATATTTCTGTTATTCCAAAAATTCCCAAAAGATTCCCATAAATGTTTTGGATCATGTCTTCATCAAATATGTCAAAAACAGTCCTTGCCTAGTTCAAAAATAATTCGAAAATATTCATTTTCCTATTCTGTTCAGAGCAGCACTTTGTGAAGGAAGTACCACTTTGGCATGTCCAAATGGTATCCATTTTCTACAGTGCTTTCCAATGCCCAAATAACCATCCTCCACCAAATGCCAGCTCAATCCATTCATTATTTTGAGCCCGGCTTCAACATTTGTATTTATGTCCAGTGTGGTACTTTATAAAGCAAGTACCATCTAGGCTCCTCCTTTTGAGGTGAAAATTTGTGAATACGGTCTTCTTAGTAACTGATCATCCTCAGCCAAAACTCACACCCATTAGCCATGTGCATTTTCTGTACCGCAAATCAAACACTTGGCTGCTAATTCATGTTTGAGCATCGATCGGTCTCCTCGTATCTTATGTTGTAATTTTCTTCCTAGCACCTACTTGGGGAGTGCCCAACCCACTAGACATTCCTAGGATTCCCAAAACACATGGCAACGCCACGGTCACGCGGTGACCACGCAGCGGGAATGCGAATTTACGCGCTCTAGAGTTGGGGGCCTCGGCCACCACCCAAACCTCGACGTATCACCACCAAACCATGTATTTATGATTAAATGGGTACTTATGTAACTATAAATGATTTTTGGAAAAAATAAATAGTAAACTATGAGGTAGCTGCAGTTCAAATTTGACCTGCTTCCTGTTGAATCACCAGGAATTTGTCTTTTTCACCAGAGGTGGATCAAAACTTTTGACACCCAACCATTTTGTCAATTGTGCATTAAATATGGCCTAGTATTTTAGAAAATTTATTTGGTCCAATTTTGCAACAAATATATGGTAGGGCCGTCACAAAATAAACTCATTTCGGGCACTCGGAAAATGGAAAATGTATTTTTCGTGCAAAGAAAATGAAAACTCCCTTAGGCAACATTGTTTATAATTCCTAGATGCACCCTTGTGCACATTATGAGATCATTTGAACAAACTATGCCATGCATGTGGGCATAAGATTGATCATTTGGCTTGAAAGCCCTGAATCTTCATGCATGATAGCTCATTTCTGAGAACACTTTTTTAAAATAACTGCCGTATTTCAAGTTTATTATTTTTCCTGGTAACTTGGCCACATATAATGACACAATGCGAAGGTTTTGAAATTTTTTGAATTTTTTATGCCCATTTCAAAATGCGGTCAAAACGGCGGGAATGACCGTTCCTAGCTAGTGGTTGAATCTTGGAATTTTTTTGGTGTTTCTCTAATTAAATAGATACTTATTTACCTAGAAATGATTTTTGGAAAAAATAAAGAGCAAACTATGAGGTAGCCACAGTTCAAATTTGACCCGTTTCCAACTGAATCGACGGAAATTTGTCTTTTTCACCAGAGGTGGATAAAAACTTTTGAAACCCAACCATTTGGTCAATTGTGCATCAAATATGGCCTAGTATTTTATAAAAATGATTACGTCCAATTTTGCAACAAATATATGGTAGGTCCTTCACAAAAAAAACTCATTTCAGGCACTCGGAAAATGGAAAATTAATTTTCCGTGCAAAGAAAATGAAAACTTCCTTAGGCAACATAGTTTGCCATTCCAATATGCACCCTTGTGCACGATATGAGATCATTTGAACAAACTATGCCATGAATGTGGCCATAAGTTGATCATTTGGCTTGAAAGCCATGAATCTTCATGCATGATAGCTCATTTCTGAGAACACTTTTTAAAATAATTGCCATATTATAAGTTAATTATTGTTCCTGGATACTTGGTCACATATAATGACACAATGCTAAGGTTTTCCAATTTTTTGATTTTTTTGAATTTTTTATACCCATTTCAAAATGCGGTCAAAACGGCGGGCTTGACCGTTCCCAGCTAGTGGTTGAATCTTCGAAAACTTTTGATGTTTCTCTGATTAAATAGATACTTATGGACCTAGAAACGATTTTTGAAAAAAAATAAATAGCAAACTATGAGGTAGATGGAGTTCAAATTTGACCCGCTTCCAACTGAATCGGCGGGAATTTGTCTTTTTCACCAGAGGTGGATCAAAACTTTTGACACCAACCATTTTATCAATTATGCATTAAATATGTCCTAGTATTTTATAAAAATGATTTAGTACAATTTTGCAACAAATATATGGTAGGTCCTTCACAAAGAACCTCATTTCGGGCACTCGAAAAATGGAAAATGAATTTTCCGTGCAAAGAAAATGAAAACTCCCTTTGGCAACATTGTTTGGAATTCCAAGATGCATCCTCATAGACATATAATCACAGAATGCGAAGGTTTTTCATTTTTTTGTGAATTTCCTATGCCGATTACAAAATGCGATCAAATTTGCCCGCATGACCCTTCTTAGTTAGGTGGTTATTAATGCAAAACTATTGGTTTGTGTATGATGAAATAGCTACTTTTGTATCTAAAAATGTGTTTTTTAGAAAATAAATAGCAAACTATAAGATACCTGTAGTTCAAATTTGACTCGTTTCTTGCCGAATTGGCTGTTTCTCAAAATACCTAGAAAGATCAGAGATGCAATCAAATTGATGATCATCCATGAAAGGTGGTCTAACTTAAGTGGAAATTTTAGTGATGCCATTTTGCAAAATATTTTTGGTAGCTGCCTCACAAACCTCCCTTGTTTTTAACACTAAGAAGAGTAATTTTTAATAGCTCATTTCCGAACCAATCAGGACGCAGCACACGGATCACCCCACTGTATTCGATCTGAGCCGTCTACCTCCTACTGATCCAGCGTCTCCCCCTTACTCCCTCGACCCCCTCCATCCCGAGAAACCCTAGGTCAAGCACTGTCGCCTCCCTCTCCCCGATCCAGATCCCTCCTTCGGCCCCATCCCCAGCCACCCCTCCTGTCCCATCCCGCAGCCGCCGCTCCACCCACCGCCGCCCTCACTCTCCCCTCGCCCCTAGTCCTCGACCAACTTCGTCGCCCGCCCAAACCCTAACAGCCGCCACTCCCTCGATTCAGATCGAATCGATGGCGATGCCGCACTCCTTCCACAGCCGCCTTCCTTCGGCGCCACCACTCCGCTCTCGATCCAGATCCCCCTTGCAGTCGCACCTCTCCCTCTCCTCCACCCACCTCTCCCCTCGTCGCCGCCTCCCTCTCCACCCACCTCTCCCTCGCTGCCGGTCTGCCACATCCGACAACATCGAGGCCAGTGGGCGCTGGATCCGGCATCGGCCTGGCCCCTCCATCAGCAACTCGAACAGGGGGACGGTGGCGCCATGGCTTCCCCCAACCCCATGGTATGGGCCTGAGCCACCCGCTGGCCTCGGCTGGGTCCCGGACAAGCAGCCACGCGGGATGATGCTGATGGCACTGTGTCCGTGGCCCCCAACCATCCCGCTGGCGCTGCGGCCCATGGAGGCAGCCGCCCACGAGGTGCTGCTGCGACTACACCCAACGGAGGAGGCGGAGCGGCGCCGGCATAGGGTCCAGATTGAGGCGGGGTCCTTCTTCCTGCGTATGCTTCTGCTCGGACGCCATGGGAGTGCTAGAGACGCCACAGCGCAGCTGCTCCCACGTCAAGGTAGGCACTAGCTCGCCCATCTTCTCCCCATCTCTTCCATTCCCTTCACTGACGCGTTTGGTTTCCAAAGGAGTAGCTCGTGCGCTGCGGCATGTGTTTGTCATCGCCATGGGCATGCTCCCGCTGCTGCTAGATTTGGGGGGTGGGGAGAGACCAGAGAGGGAGAGGCCACCTTCACCGCGCTCACGGGCCTCGTCTTCAAGGTAGGTACTTCAATAGCTGTCTCTGCTTATGGCTGAACTATCCAACCGAGAGTGGTTCATTTTAGATTGACTATACTGAATGTGTGAGCTAATTTCATCGATAGCAGAGATCTTGGTAGAGTTCACTGTATGCATTCTGATTGATTAGTTCATAGGCTGAATGCTTGCACTGAATGACTGGAAATAGTTCAATTTTGTACAAATGCACTCCCACAGGTCTCTGCTACATCTGGTAAATTAGATTTCTGAGATTTAGCACTACAATCTGTTAATGGTTGATCTCAGATATGCTCATCTTGCTCCCTGTTAAGAGAGGGGGGACACCAGTTGCATCCATCTTTTCATACACTTGTTTTCTGCACATGTATGCAGTCTGGTTTGATGGATGGCGGGACAAAAGTGAGCCTCTTAGGAGTGTGGAGGAACAACAGTTGCATCTCGGTCACTTGTTCTTGCTAGCATCCCGGACGAATGATGGCTTGTTAAGCATGAAACTGGGATTTCTAATAATGTTTGCCATGAACATATATGAATTGATTGCATGCCCTCTTGGATTCTAGTAGTACATTATCGTTCGCCCATTATTGCTAGATTTTGATCCTGGTGATGCTCTGTACTTGTTTCTACTTGCAATCAGCATACAATTTTGCTCAAATAGTCAAATATTTCCTTGATTCTGTAGGATTAGTGTGTCCTGTTGCTTTTTGCTAGCTGTAGGATCTGACTTTTGGTTGTTGTTTTGGTGATGTAGGCCAAGGGAAATGACTACCGTTCCAGGGTCTCTGGTCTGGGAGCTCGTGAAGAAGAACAACTGCTTCTTGATAAAACAGTTCGGCAACAGCAACGCCAAGGTGCGGTTCAGCAAGGACCCCAACAACCTCTACAATGTCCACTCCTACGAGTTCTCGAGTCTGTAGCTCTTTGCAGTATTTTTAACCCTTTTGTTTGCAAGTGTCTCTGCAAGGAGCTAACTTGCTATGGGGCTGATGTGGTTTCAGGCTTGGCGAACAGCAAGACCGTGGCGGTCCAGCCATCAGCAGGAGAGGACAAGGCAGTTGTCCTGTCCACGACCAAGACCAAGAAGCAGAACACCCCTGCCAAGCTCCAGCACAAAACTCTGATGCGCAAGGAGTTTCACAAGATGGCCAAGTCTGTCAAGAATCAGGTATTACCTCCAGAGTTTTGTACTTGAATTGCCCTTATGCTTGGTTTCTAAGCTACAACTGTAAGTCATGGCTTGTCTCTACTTCCTCCTTGAGTTCAGAGTTGTGGCATGGCATGCTTGATTTTGTGGTGGACTTGTGGCACTAATGATGCACCGTTGTTGCACTGCCTTGTCTTGACTGAATGCATCTTGTCAGGTCATCCTAAGTACAAGGATGTATTCTCTGGTTAGGAAATGATAGGCGCATATGCAGTTATTATGCTTCCCAGTTTGTTGACGAGCTATTTGTTTCAACCATGGAAATATATTTATAGTGTAATCAATCTCTTGTCATGCCATCTTCTGAAGTGACCAGTAAATGTGTAGCTCATCTCTATATCAGTTGTCCAGTACTCATAGGTGTATGTTTAATACATCTTGGAGGCCATTCTCTAATTGTAGTTCAACAATGTTTTCCCTCAATCATTACAACTTGTTGTTTTGAGAAGTCACTTTGTTCTGCAAGTCGGACATAACTTTAGAAAAGTCTGATGCTTGCTGGAGCTATGCCCTTAATTATGCAAAGTTTGAAAAGCTTGAGACTGATCTTCTAGTGCTAAGTTTTGAACGCTAACTTTAATTTATGTTCCTGCAGGAAATGGACTGATTCCTTTGAAATTCCCATGTTGTAAATAGTCCCTTACTCCACTCAGGTAACTCTATAATCTGTCCCGCTTCTAGGTTTCCAGCACTCGAATCTTTCGTTAGGAGAGTTTGAAGTTGTTGGTGTATTCTCAACCATTGAGTGATTTTAGTCATCCTCTTCACTGGAGTAACAATGGTCAAAACAACTCTTGTCTAGTCTCCAGGATAATAAATCATGGTCTTCCATGTTTCCCAAAATACTTGTACTCCATGTTTCCAGAAAACAACAGCAACACACATGTGTCCATAAATACTGGAATAAATTAGCTATGGTCTGAATAGCCTTTATATTAGGATCTGGTGAGTCTCTATGATGTTCTCTCTTAGTGTCATGTCATGTCATGAGTTTTGAGTCGTGAATATATAACTGAGTTGTATAATCCTTTCCAGGTGAGGACTTTGACCACAGAAGTACAACCAGGACAACCGTGCTATTGGTGGTAGCTCCCAAGGTCCAAGGATGACTATATACTTTGACAGCAAAGAGCCAAGCAAGGGTGTGAACCATAGTTTCGGTTGATATTTGCCACCATGTTTTGGATTGCATGTACACTTCTTGGATATAAACTATAATTAGGCTTGTTCAAGCTATGTTACCGCGGATGTGCAGTCTTGTATGTTTTTGTGAATGTTGATCATATGAGTTCTGGATTTGATCATTTAATAAGAGAATTACTGATTGTTTGATTTTTAAATGTGTATAAATTGGAATCTGTGAATTAAAAAGACCAAATATTCTACTGGACCAAACAATATTTGGGCTCTAAGAAGGCTATGGCCCAAATAAATCACATCGTGCATTTCTTAGAAGCCAGAACAAAAAGGATAAATGAAATGGACATAAAAATGTTTGGCTTGGCCCATGAAGCTAGTTGTTCAAAAATTGATAAAAAAATATAGTAAAAAGGCCGAATTGTTGGGCTAGGCCCATGTAGAAAACCGAATTGGACCGGGCTGAATCTTGTGCCACATCAGCTTGCCACGCTAGATGCCTACGTGGCCTGGGGAGGTTGCTAGTGAACAAAACGCCACAGTGGACATATTTTGGTCATAAACGTCTACGACCATTCGAGAAGAAAGGTCGCTATAGTCAGTTTACGACCGCCAGCTTTTAACCTTCTGTTTTTGGTCACAAAAAGGTCGCAAATGAAAAACCATGACCTTTTAGTGACCAATAGTGGTGGCCACAAGTTGACATATTTTTGTACTGTCCGGCGGAGCGCCGGCGAAGGCTCCAAGATGGGATCTCGCGGATACAGAAGGTTACGGTGGTGGAAATAGTTTTTCATGGTCGCCTTTGATGTTCTCGGGGTACGTGGGTATATATAGGAGGAAGAAGTAGGTCGGTGGACGCCCGAGGGGCCCACGAGATAGGGGGCGCACCCAGTAGGGGGGCCTCCACCCTTGTGGCTGCCTCGATTGCTTCTTGACTTGCACTCCAAGTCCTCTGGATCACGTTCATTCCAAAAATCACGCTCCCGAAGGTTTCATTCCGTTTGGACTCCATTTGATATTCCTTTTCTTCAAAACACTAAAATAGGCAAAAAAACAGCAATACGGGCTGGGCCTCCGGTTAGTAGGTTAGTCCCAAAAATGATAAAAATGTGTAAAGTAAAGCCCATAAACATCCAAAACGGGTAATATAATAGCATGGAATAATAAAAAATTATAGATACGTTGGAGACGTATCAACCATATCCCAAGCTTAATTCCTGCTCGTCCTCGAGTGGGTAAATAATAAAAACAAAATTTTTGATGTGGAATGCTACCTAGCATAATTCTCAATGTAATTTTCTTTATTGTGGCATGAATGTTCAGATCCAAATGATTCAAAATAAAAGTTCATATTGACATAAGAAATAGTAATACTTCAAGCATACTAATCAAGCAATCATGTCTTCTCAAAATAACATGGCTAAAGAAAGTTCATCCCTACAAAATCATATAGTTAGGCTATGCTCCATTTTCGTCACGCAAAAATGCTCCCCTCTTATACACCCCCGATGACAAGCCAAGCAATTGTTTCGTACTTAAATAATCTCAAACTTTTTCAACTTTCACACAATACATGAGCGTGAGCCATGGATATAGCACTATGGGTGGAATAGAATATGATGATGGGGATTGTGTGGAGAAGACAAAAAAGGAGAAAGTCTCACATTGATGAGGATAATCAACGGGCTATGGAGATGCCCATCAATTGATGTCAACATCAGGAGTAGGGATTGCCATGCAACGGATGCACTAGAGCTATAAATGTTTGAAAGCTCAACAAAAGAAACTAGTGGGTGTGCATCGAACTTGCTTGCTCACAAAGACCTAGGGAATTTTGAGGAAGCCCATTGTAGGAATATACAAGCCAAGTTCTATAATGAAAAATTACCACTAGTATATGAAAGTGACAACATATGAGACTCGCTATATGAAGAACATGGTGCTACTTTGAAGCACAAGTGTGGCAAAAGAGATAGTAACATTGCCCCCTTTTTATTTTTATTTTCCTTTTTTTATTTGGGCCTTTCCCTTTTTTTTGGCCTTTTTTTCTTTGGCCTTTCTTTTTTTTGGGGACAATGCTCTAATAATGATGATCGTCACACTTCTATTTATTTACAAATCATGAATTACAACCCAAAACTAGAACAAGATATGACTCTATATGAATGCCTCCGGCGGTGTATTGGGATGGGCAATGAATCAAGAGTGACATGTCTGAAAAATTATGCATGGTGGCTTTGCCACAAATACGATGTCAACTACATGATCATGCAAGGCAATATGACAATGATAATACGTGTCATGATGATAAACGGAATGGTGGAAAGTTGCATGGCAATATATTTAGGAATGGCTATGGAAATGACATAATAGGTAGGTATGGTGGCTGTTTTGAGGAAGATATAAGGAGGTTTATGTTTGATAGAGCGTATCGTATCACGGGGTTTGGATGCACCGGTGAAGTTTGCACCAACTCTCAAGGTGAGAAAGGGCAATGCACGGTACCGAAGAGGCTAGCAATGATGGAAGGGTGAGAGTGCGTATAATCCATGGACTCAACATTAGTCAAAAGAACTCATATATTTACTGCAAAAATATACAAGTCATGAAAAACCAAGCACTACGCGCATGCTCCTAGGGGGATAGATTGGTAGGAAAAGACCATCGCTCGTCCCCGACCGCCACTCATAAGGATGCACAATCTAAGAACACCTCATGTTTCAAATTTGTTACACAACATTAACCATACGTGCATGCTACGGGACTTGCTAACTTCAACACAAGCATTCTTTAAATTCATAATCACCCAACTAGCATGACTCTAATATCACTACCTCCATATCTCAAAACAATTATCAAGTATCAAATTGATCATAGCATCCGATTCACTTCCTATGATAGTTTTTATTATACCAAACTTGGATACCCACCATTCTAGGACCAATTTTATAACCAAAGAAAATACCATGCTGTTCTAGGATACTCTCAAAATAATATAAGTGAAGCATGAGAGACTAACAATTTCTACAAAATTAAGCCACTGCTGTGCTCTAAAAGATATAAGTGAAGCACTAGAGCAAAAACTATCTAGCTCAAAAGATATAAGTGAAGCACATAGAGTATTCTAGTAAATTCCAATCAAGTGGGTTTCTCCCAAAACGTGTGTACACCAAGGATGATTGTGGTAAAATAAAAATCAAATACTAATATCATACGTGGCGAATAAAAATATAGCTCCAAGTAAAGTTATCGATAAACGAAGACGAAAGAGGGGATGCCTTCCGGGGGCATCCCCAAGTTTAGGCTTTTGGCTATTCTTGAATATCTTGGGGTGCCATGGGCATCCCCAAGCTTAGGCTTTTGCCACTCCTTATTCCATAGTCCATCAAGTCTTTACCCAAAACTTGAAAACTTCACAACACAAAACTCAACAGGAAATCTCATAAGCTCCGTTAGTGAAAGAAACAAAAAACCACCACATAAGGTACTATAATGAACTCATTATTTATTTATATTGGTGTTAAACCTACTGTATTTCAAGTTCTCTATGGTTCATACCACTTAATACTAGCCATAGTTGCATCAAAATAAGCAAACAACACACGAAAAACAGAATCTGTCAAAAACAAAATAGTCTGTAGCAATCTGTAACTACCGTATACTTATGTAACTCTAAAACTCCTACCAAAATAGGAAGTCCTGGGCAATTTGTATATTGATCTACATAAAAAAGAATCAACACAAAATCACGTTTCTGTGAATTACTAAAATTATTTTCGTGCGTGCAAAGTTTCTGTTTTTCAGCAGAATCAAATTAACTATCACCATAGGTTATCCTATAGGTTCTACTTGGCACAAACACTAATTAAAACATAGAAACACATATAAAAATAAGTTAGATGCAAGATTTATTACTAAAAAGAAACAAAAACAAAAAACACAAATAAAATTGGGTTGCCTCCCAACTAGCGCTATCGTTTAACGCCCGTAGCTAGGCATAAAAGCGAGGATAGATCTAAGTAGTGCCATAATAATAAGATAGATCTTAAAACCTCATCTCATATTCTCTACGTTCAGAACCAAGTTTTCTTTGAGGCAAGCAAAAATAATCAAAAGGGCTAAATTTAATGGGACAAAAGTCCCCAAGATCAATCACAGGAGAAATGGGTTCCTCCTTTGGCCCTTCATATTGCACAACTAATTCATCATTATAAGCATTATTTTGGCAGAATTTCGTGAGCCTATACCCAAGAGAGTATCCTAGATCATTGTTTTGAAGAGCAAAATCATTATTAAGTTCGGAAATTCTATCAACTGGGACATTGGTAGGAACCTTTTTCCTAAGGTTTTCATTAAAAGCAACATAGTCCAAAGATTGAAAATGCCTAATTTCCTCTTGATCAAAGAGGATCGCCTTTATGGGAGGACGACCGGCGTCCACCCTATAGTGCGCAAAGATTTCTTTGGCCTCTCTTATTATAAATCTAAACTCATGAGCCAAAAAGATAGTAACGACGCGCTTAACAGAAGAATGCTCAATATTAGGAAATTCCAGGAAAATTCTTTGTATGCAAGGATGCATATGCATAAATTGTCTTTCGAGCTCAACTACAAGCATAGAAATAGCATCCGCAAGAATACTAGTTCTATGAAGAATAGAACCACCCATAGAAGGTAAAGCATCGTCACTAGTAAAGAAATCTTGAATAACCCCTTCTCCAATAATGTTACCACTACCAATTCAAAACTTTTTAGTATGGAAGATAGGGGGTTCTTCAGCAGGAGCATAAGAATTTTCAATGTTATCATTATTGTCCATATAGACGATAATCTCCCCAATTTCAGACATAACGGCAAACAAAAGCGAGGAAGAAGAAGAGGGCAAGTGAAAGAGAGAGAAGATTTGGAAAGAGAGGGCGAATAAAACGGCAAGGGTGAAGTGGGGGAGAGGAAAACGAGAGGCAAATGGAAAATAATGTAAATGCGAGGGAGATGAGTTTGTGATGGGTACTTGGTATGTCTTGACTTGAGCGAAGACCTCCCCGGCAACGGTGCCAGAAATCCTTCTTGCTACGTCTTGAGCTTGTGTTGGTTTTCCTTGAAGAGGAAAGGGTGATGCAGCAATAGTAGCGTAAGTATTTCCCTCGGTTTTTTAGAACCAAGGTATCAATCCAGTAGGAGGCTCCTCAAAAGTCCCACGCACCTACACAAACAAACAAAGAACTCGCAACTAACGCAATAAAAGGGGTTGTCAATCCCTTCACGGCCAGTTGCGAAAGTCAGATCTGATAGAGATAATATGATAAGATAAATATATTTTTGGTACTTTATAATATAGATAGGAAAAGTAAAGATGCAAATAAAAGTAGATTGAAAGTTTATATGATAAGAGATAGACCCCGGGGCCATAGGTTTCACTAGTGGCTTCTCTCAAGATATCATAAGTATTACGGTGGGTGAACAAATTACTGTCGAGAAATTGATAGAAAAGCGAATAATTATGAGATTATCTAGGCATGATCATGTATATAGGCATCACGTCCGTGACAAGTAGACCGACTCCTGCCTGCATCTACTACTATTACTCCACACATCGACAGCTATCCAGCATGCATCTAGAGTATTAAGTTCATAAAGAACAGAGTAACGCATTAAGAAAGATGACATGATGTAGAGGGATAAACTCATGCAATATGATATAAACCCCATCTATTTATCCTCGATGGCAACAATACAATACGTGCCTTGATGCCCCTGCTGTTACTGGGAAAGGACACCGCAAGATTGAACCCAAAGCTAAGCACTTCTCCCAATGCAAGAAAGATCAATCTAGTAGGCCAAGCCAAACTGATAATTCGAAGAGACTTGCAAAGATAACTTAATCGATCATACATAAAAGAATTCAGAGGAGATTCAAATATTTCTCATAGATAAACTTGATCATAAACCCACAATTCATCGGATGTCGACAAACACACCGCAAAAAGAGTTACATCGAATAGATCTCCAAGAAGATCAAGGACAACATGGTATTGAGATCCAAAAGAGAGAAGAAGCCATCTAGCTAATAACTATGGACCCGAAGGTCTGTGGTAAACTACTCACAACTCATTGGAGAGGCCTTGGAGATGATGTAGAGGCCCTCCGTGATTGATTTCCCCTCCAGCGGAGCGCCGGTGAAGGCTCCAAGATGGGATCTCGCGGATACAGAAGGTTACGGTGGTGGAAATAGTTTTTCGTGGTCGCCTTTGATGTTCTCGGGCTACGTGGGTATATATAGGAGGAAGAAGTAGGTCGGTGGACGCCTGAGGGGCCCACGAGATAGGGGGCACACCCAGTAGGGGGGTGCCCTCCATACTCATGGCCGCCTCGATTGCTTCTTGAGTTGCACTCCAAGTCCTCTAGATCACGTTCGTTCCAAAAATCACGCTCCCAAAGGTTTCATTCCGTTTGGACTCCATTTGATATTCCTTTTCTTCGAAACACTAAAATAGGCAAAAAAACAACAATACGGGCTAGGCCTCCGGTTAGTAGGTTAGTCCCAAAAATGATATAAATGTGTAAAGTAAAAGCCCATAAACATCCAAAACGGGTAATATACTAGCATGGAACAATCAAAAATTATAGATACGTTGGAGAAGTATCACGCGCCTCCAGGGCTTGTCGCCAACTGGTGGCCCCTCTGACCCGCTCCCGAAGGTTCCTGGGTGTCTTCTGGTCCAAGAAAAATCCTTAAAAAGTTTCGTTCCGTTTGGCCTCCATTTGGTATTGATTTTCTGTAAAAGACAAACAAGGAAAAACAGGAACTGGCACTTGGCACTAGGTTAATAGGTTAGTCCAAAAAATGATAGCATAATTACACATATAAAATATCCAAGATGGATAATATAATAGCATGGAACAATCAAAAATTATAGATACGTTGGAGATGTATCATGGAGTAATAGTAGTAAATCCAGGCAGGAGTTGGTCTACTTGTCACGCACGTGATGCCTATATTCATGATCATTGCCTTAGATATCATCATAACTGTGCGCTTTTCTATCAATTGCTCAACAATAATTTTTTTATCCACTATATGCGTTCTTTCAAGAGAGAAGCCTCTAGTGAAAACAATGGCCACCGGGTCTGTTTGTGTAGGTGCAACCATTGGTGACTTGTGTGTTCCTCCTACTGGATTGATACATTGGTTCTCAACTGAGGGAAATACTTATCTCTACTTTCCTGCATCACCCTTTCCTCTTGAAGGGAAAACCAACTCAATCTCAAGAAGTAGTAGGAAGAATTTCTGGCGCCGTTGTTGGCGAGGATCTACATAAAGCCTGCCAAGTACCCACCATAAACTATCATCTCTTGCATTTATATTATTCGCTATTTTCCTCTCATTTTCATCTCCCCCGCTTCAAAAACATTTTCAGAAAAACACAAACATATTTGCCTTCTTTATGTTTGCCTTTTCGTTTGCTTTTTGTCCGCTTGTTTGCTTGATTGCTTTCTTTGAACCTATCATCATGAGTGATTTTGGTATGGCAGAAACAGATGATGATAGAACTCCTAAAATTGGACGTTCTACTAATCTGGATTCTAAAATTTTTGTTTTAGGACAAGGGAATTTATAGGAAAAGGTGCCATTCAAGAATTCTTTAATTGTGCGTTGGATCCTTGACATGTGATGATGTTCCCAATGTTTGGGATATCGCTTATCATTATCGTCTCGGTTGGCTGGAGATTAGAGATTAATCGGAAATCGGACGATTAACCGATTTTATCGGTAGACTATTTATCGGTCAGTTTTTTATACAAGTCATAGGTTTCAAGCACTGATAAGACAAAAATAGAAACAATCTTCGCTTAAACAGTACGCCTTTAAATAGGACAATACTACAGAAGTGCATATAATAGTATTGTAGAATACTAGAATTACATAACACACAAAATTAGAACAACACTACGGCAACACATGTACTGTTTTTGTATCTCAAACAGTGCATGTATAATAGATATTACATAAGAGATAACACATAATAGTAGACAGTAGTACAGTACAGCAGTGCATATAATAATCTTGCTGCTTTGCAAGCAAATACGGTGATAACAAGGTCCAGAAAAGTTCAAACAAGGTTTAACAAGGTCATAAGAAAGTCCAGAAAACATAAATAACATAGTTCTTGCTACTTTGCTAGCACACAGCCAAACACCAATGAGCACATAGTCCTTTGCTCTCTGATTCTCTCACAACTCACAACCAAAAGTCCAAAATAAAGTGCTAGGCTGCTAGCAGAACTCAGACATTGTCATTGTCATAGGATTCAAGGTTGCATCTAGTCTTCCTCGCCATTTTCATTGGATTCTTCTATCCCAACCCCATCATCATCAGACTCGAACTCTATCTCATCCTCATTGATAAGCACAATGTCAGATTCATCATCGCAAACGAACTCTTCCACTTCATGTAGTTCTCTCACCCTAAGACTTCTATGAGGCTCCATTGCATTGTCATCTTCGGTTGCCCCCATCTCATCATCAATGTAAGCATCTTCACATATCCAATCTTGGGCTGTGGAAGCATCTTCACCAAGGAGGACATCACAAGATGATGAGTACTTCTTTCTCTTGTCTAGCATTCTTCCATTGAATTGAATATAAACTAGATCGTCCCTACGACGCACATCTAGTTTATTTCTCCTATTTGCATCTACCTACAAATTGCAGAGTGAAGCTTAGAGATTCACATCTTGTCAAAAACAAAGTAAGGATCAGATTTGAGTATTTGCAAGTTGAGAATTACTTGTTCAAAAACGCTCCAATTTCTTTCACATCCGGATGAACTTGTGGTCAAGTTGAGTATTCTCAAAGCCATGTGCATCAATATAGGAGTTTGTAGTCCATAAGTTGCCCACCACTACCCTACATTTATAGAAAATTGTAACTATAATGCACCAGCCCAAAACTTTCAGAAATGCAATTTGGCAAAATTATCAGTGAGAACAAGCTTACCAGCATTGTAATTTTCATTGGTAATGGCTTTTGTGGCAGCCACCTTCCCAAACATGCCTTCATTGGTAATGGCTTTTCCCCTGAAGTACCAGAAGCAGACATCTACAAAATTACAAAGGCAGCAACATGTATTAGACATTTACACAATGGAAGCAACATGTATTAGACATTTGGACAAGGCCAGCAACATGTATTCGACATAGTAAATTGCCAAAATATAATGTAATAGCAGCATCATCTACTAACCAAAATACCAAATTATCAAACTGAAGGTGCTAGTATCGACTAGAGGGGGGGTGAATAGGCGATTTTTATGAAAGTCTTCAAAACTTGGAAGTTTCAAAGACAAACAACAGAAACAACCTAATTGATATGCAGCGGAAGATAAACTACCCTAAACAAGCCATAGTCAAGTATGTAATGATGTGAAAGTACAGGACTAATAGCAGTTAGGTAGTATGGATCAAGATGGAAGATAGTGTGAAGCCAATCAACAATAGTAGTCAAGCAATGAAGTCAAACAGATAAACAGATAGGCAATGACTTCACGAAGACAAACCTAAGTAAGGTTGGAAGGGATAGAACCAGTTGCTTGTGGAAGACAAGGGATTTGTTGGACTAGTTCCAGTTGCTGTGACAACTGTACGTCTGGTTAGGGAGGCTGAGATTTAACTCAGAAGACCGTGTCTTCACCTTATTCCCCTTGAGCTAAGGACACCCAGTCCTCGCCCAATCACTCTGGTAAGTCTTCAAGGGAGACTTCCAAACCTTCACATACTTCGTTCACCAGCAATCCACAATGACTCTTGGTTGCTCAGAACGCGAGGCCTAACCGACTGGAGGATTCACAGTCCTCAAGTGTAACAAGTCTTCAGGTCACACAGATAGAAAGACTTCGGTGATGCCTAACACTCTTTGGCTCTGGGTGTTTGGGCTTTGTCCTCGCAAGGATTTCTCTCTCTCAAATGCGTCGAGGTGGGTTGCTCTCAAACGACAAAAGCCGTGCACAAACTCTGAGCAGCCACCAATTTATGGTGTAGGGGGTGGGCTATTTATAGCCACTAGGCAACCCGACCTGATTTGTCCACAATGACCCTGGGTCACTAAGGAACTGACACGTGTTCCAACGGTCAGATTTCAAACACACGCGGCAACTTTACTTGGGCTACAAGCAAAGCTTACTCATCCAGCTCTGGATAAGATTTGCTCTCATTGTCTTCGCTCGAAGACATAGGATTTGAGTTGAGCATCACTTCAGTCATTCTGACTTAGTTCACTTGGATCCCACTTAACAGTACGGTGGTTCCTATGACTCAACAAAGAAGAAAAGAAAGCAACGAAACCACACAGTCTTCGCGCTTCATAGTCTTCACGCAATGTCTTCTCATGTCATAGTCTTCAATATGAATATCTTCTCTTACCACCATTGTCTTCAATGTCTTCATACATTTTTAGGGGTCATCTCCGGTAGGTAAACCGAATCGATGAGGGACACTACCTGTGTTATCCTGCAATTCTCACAAACGCATTAGTCCCTCAACCAACTTTGTCGTCAATACTCCAAAACCAACTAGGGGTGGCACTAGATGCACTTACAATCTCCCCCTTTTTGGTGATTGATGACAAACTGGTTGAAGTTTTCAACGGGGATAATTATGTGAAATTGTAAGGATAGGGAATTGTCTTCATAAGTTGCAAGGGCTCCCCCAAAAGATGTGCATATAAGTAATTTGCTTTTGGAATGCAAATGCACATGGCAGGTTGTACTTGTGGAGATCCACTTCAACTTATGAAGATAATTCATCATGCATGAACTGATATAGCAAGTAGAATGACATGCATAATGAAGAATGGACGTCTGCAGAATGATCTAAGTGCGGAAGTTATCATCGCACATGCGAAATTTATCATCGCATCACAGTGAAGCAAATAAGTAGCAGACGACCATCAAGTTTAGGTGTTACAACTCAGAGAACCAAAAGTTTCAAAACGCAAGAGTTGTAAGCACGAAGCAAAATATAATGTAACCGCCCATATAAACCCGCTTGAAGACTATCAACTCATACGCTTCTCCCCCTTTTGTCAGTAATGACCAAAAAGGTTTGAAGACATAGAGCATCTACTCGTCATGAGTAGGTGAAGCAGCAGGGTTGTCGTTGTTGGTTGGTGGTGCAGACGAACTTGGTGCAGTGTCGATGCGCGCAGTTGTAGGAGGTGGTGAAGTAGCATCGTCTTCATCATCGATCACTCTGGCATTAACCGTTGCCGCGGAAGAAGAATATTCAGAGTCTTCAAGAGATGGGTGCGATGTAAGACAGCAGTCCATGGAGGAGTGGAGTCAAACTAGAATCTTTCATTGAAGCCATCATTTTGAAGATCAGCTTCAGCACTGAGCAGTGTCAAACTCTTCGATGATCTCTGGCAAGTTTCATGAGCAACAAAGGCATTCTTGGTGGCAAGGTTGCGAATGCGATTGACATCCACCAAGAGGCTTTGCATCTGTCTCTTGAGCCAGAAATGATGCTTATCCTGTTTCTGATGAAGGGCCACAAGAAGTTCTCGGTCATTGAGAACGCGAGAACGCTTCCGAGGCCTTTGCGCAATGGTGCTTTCAGTGGCTTTAGTGGCACTCTATGAGGCAGACGAGTGTTACCAGCCAGTGGATAGATTCTTGTTGCTGCTTGAACACTTTCAATAGGCTGAGTGAAGCTTTGGTGCTCAATGTTCTGAAGACAAAGCGGCGTCTTGGCAGGGTCAGAGTATATAGCATCAACTGACATATCAACCTCTGGCAGAAATATTATATGATTGCGAGCAGAGGGCTGATAACTGACAGAGGAGTGTCTCTTGATGAGGTGCATGACCCATGGAGCATAGAACTTCAGACCAAATAGGTCAGAGCCGGAAGCAGCAAGTTGCCTGATGAAGAATTCCTAAGTGTTGAAGCTGATGCCATTGAGAATATAGAAGACCAAAGTCTTCATAGCTCCTTCAAGCTTGGCCGCTGATGAGTGTCCCTTGACTGGCCATAGAGTTCGCCTGATGATATGATATATGGTGCGAGGTAGATACTCAAGGTCTTCAACAAAGAAATGTGTGGGATACTCAGCGTCAGATGGCAAAGGCTTCATCATGCTCAGCATCTGGCTCATATTGGGTTTTGGCTTATGAAAGATGCTTTCCACAGCATTGCGGTGTAGCTGACAGTCAGGTTCATAGAGTTCTCTAGGAGTGGCTAGCCCAGTAAGCTCGATGATATCCATAGCTTTGGCTACATGATGAACATTTCCAGTCATCCACTCGAGAACCCATGTCTTGATGTCCCTGTAGTAGCCCGAATGTGCAGAGTAGCATAGAATTGAAGCAATAGCTCTTCATTCCAATGTTCTTGGTCTGTCACAAAGTGGAGCAGACCAGCATCACGAAAGCAATCAAGTGCTTCTTCTAAGCACGGCAGTCCAGCAATAGCTTCAGTGTCAAGGCGCATGTGAGGGAAAATGCGCCCTTGATCATATAGTACGCAGGAGTAATAGCTTCTCTGCTGATAGCTCCAGAACCGATCTGATGATATCCTTGGCTTGGAGTAGGGGTTCTTGGCGCTGTCAAAGAAGGTATCATGGCTTTTGAAGCCATTAGCATTGAAAGACCCGGGTGAGTTGGCAGTACCTGGAAACCTTGGCAACCTAGGCTTTGGCTTCTAGACCTGAGGCCGATGCTCAACATGATAGTCAAATTGGGGTCCTGAGGCAGAAGGCGGAGGCACCAGAATGGGCCATCGGACAGTGGTAAGCTGACCGTGATTGTATGCTTGCTCAATGGTGTGAGGCCTTGGTGGCGGAACAGGAGCAGGGGCAACATCAGAGGAGTCAGGCTGCACAACAGGTGCTTCAGGAGCAGTTGTCATATTGGCTTCAGGTGCAGCATCCTCATTGGTTTCAGGTTCTGTGCCCACACTTGCTTCAGGCACACTAGTCGGTGCAGGCTCCACATTAGCGTCAGCCATGACTACGTCATTGGCTTCATTGGCGTTGGCGGTGGCAGCCTCAACATTGTCAGCCTCCTCTTGACGAACAGGAGTGTCGGGCACAGGCACGTTCAGATCATGAACTGCTTCTTCTTCAATAGCTGGGGGAGTAGGTACACGAACTTCTTCTTCATTTTCCTCGGCTGATGCAGCCGGAATGTCTTCAGAAGCATGTGCTTCAGACTCGGAGACGTTCACTATTGGAGCTGGTTCAGAAAATACTTGGCGTGCAACGGGTGAACGTTGCACTTCTCCTTCTGGAACGCTCGACAAAGGGACTTCAGGCCTTTGTCCTCTGCGAAGCCTGCGAAGTGCTAGCTTCGCCTTAGGAGATGGAGTTGGATGGGCCTGAAAGTCTTCATCCTCTTCTTGCACTGGGGGTGTAGCTTGTTGTTGTTGTTGGGGAGTATTGGGGGAGTCTTGTTGTTGTTGTGGGTGATCAGCCCACGATGCATCCTGAGCAATTGGCGTCAATGGAAGACCAATGCTGATGAGTTCGCTGTTCGTATGAATAGGCGATGATACCAAGTCATTTTTGATCTGAGGAAGAACTTCATCATCAGCTACATTGTCATCTTGACCAATGTCTTCAGCAGCGTTGGGTTCAACTGCTGGAATATCTTTAGCTTCATGAGCCTCTGTGGGAGCAGGCTCATGGACTACCATTCTTCGTTCTTGATGTACTGACACAGGGCGAACCACGGAAATGGGTTCAACGACTAAGGGCTCTGTGGAAGAAGCCCTAGTCTTCTTGGTCTTGCGCTTCTTCTTGGAGGGAGCGGCATCAGAGGCTTTAGTATGCTTTCTCTTTCTGGCTTCAGCCTCTGCAGCCTTCGTCTGCTTCTGTTTGGAAGCTGTTGTGGTGATCTTTGGCTTCGAGCCAGTCATGCTGCTTGGGAAGATAATGCGAGGGGCTTCTTGGCTTGAAGGTTCAGGCTGATCAGCAGGGCGCTTGTTCTTCTTCTTTGCAACCATCCTGGGGTCAATGCCAGGACGGCCAAGGGACTTGCGCTTCTCAGCCTCATTGTAGGCGAGCACACACTTATCAGCCAAAATCTTCATGCGCTCTCGTGAGCCCTGAGCTTCTTGACATTTCTTCAGAAAAGCTTCTTTAAGCTCATGGAGCATGACTTTGAAGTTGCGGACGTCTTGAACACTTAGCTTGGCCACATGTTTCTTGAATTGAGCCTTCTCAAAATCAATCTTGTTTTTGAGCTCAACGATGCGCTGAGCGAGAGCTAGCTCAGAAGCAATGGCGCCATTGAAGGCGACACTGAGGCCAATTGGAAGCTGTAAGTCTTCAAAGTTGACGTTGGGGGTGTCGAACCACTCATCAATGAAATTGTGGATGATGGCCACATCAAAGAGAGGCAAGTTGCTGAAGATTTCTGCTTCTTCCTTGCTCTTTATCAGCTGCTCAAGAGCATCATCAGCAAGATCTTCATCACTTGATAGATCAATGGGTTCTTCATGCAGAATGGCAGCAGGAGTTAAGGCTCTTTGATCAGATGGTCTGACAAGTTGCTTCTTCTTGTCCGTTCTCTTGGAGACACGAGACAGATCTTCAGATTGCACACTGGCTTCAGGAGGTGCAGTGGCCAGTGGCTTCGCACGAGAAGTCTTTGGAGGTGTAGCTGAGGTTGAAGCCTTTGACTTCTTTTGCTTCTGCGGCTTTGGAGGAGGAGCAGGGGCTTCATCAGAGTCAGCACCATTGTTAGAATGATCTACTCTGGCGCCTTGGACCATGATGTAGGTGATGAGGCCGTCAAAGTTGGCATAGGGGCCAATGACATTGGGATTAGCGTCATGGGAGCCGTCAGCACGGGGAGCAGAGGGACCTGGGTTGAAATCCAAACCCAAGGACTTCTTGTTCTTCTTGGCCGAAGCCACAGCAAACTGGTAGTTGCGCTTGAAGAGTGAATCGTCACGACACCAGAGTAGTGAAGTGGGATCTGTGTTCGCAGGCTGTGGCCCACGGACCATGCAAGGATAGAAGCCTTGATCAATGGCTTCAGCTAGGCTCTTGGGTTGAAGGCCTCGATAGAGGATATCACCCCAAGGTCTCTTGATGGCATTTTTCTCTGCATATTCCTTCGTCACAAACTTGTACTTGAACCACTCCTCAGCCCAATAGCGTCGAATCCATTGGATTCGCGTCTTTCTCTGATGATAATTTTCTTCGGGATCTGTCTTGTACAGTTCTGCTAAATCATCAGGCAGATCTTTAGATGTTCCTTCTCTGCGCTGTCTGCCACCCTTCCTTGCTGATTTTTCTGCAGCCATGAACTTCAAGTTGAAAGGCTTCAATACATTCAAAGGCTTCAGAGATTTACGCTTGCTGGTCAAGAAGGAACTGGCTTCAGGAGAATTTATATGATGTTGTAAGTATTCTGCAAACGAATGCAGACTATGAGAACCAAGGGATTCTCCCACGGACATGTACCTGTGACAGCATTAGAGATGCGAGGGAAGGGGAAGAGGTCATATGCATTCTCAGAAGATTTTGAAGATAATCCGTTTGAAGACATTGACCTCATGATGCGAAGACATTCACTTATATAGGTGAGTTGGTTCCAGATTTGTACCAATCCGTGAATAAGTACAAGTGAGGAATCAAACTAGACAAGAAATCTAAGTTAATCGACTAAGCAGTATGAGATGCAGATGGAATAGATCTAGCTGAAATAGACAGAAACTAATTTCGGTAAATAGGATGAATCTTGAAGATCAAAAAGGTGGTAAAAATAGAGTTATAATTACCGCACAAAGAACTGCTAGATGGAGGGATAGGAGACTGAGCAGTTCAGCCCACCGTGCCCTAACTTGGCGACGGAGGACACCTACGGCGACGGCGGAGAGGACGATGTCAGCGGCCGGCGTAAGGACGACGTCGGAGAAGTTGCGGCAGCTAAGCGCTTCGTCGCCGGCGTCGTCGCGAGCTAGCAGTGGCGCTAGGGTTTTGACGGAGGTGGAGAGGTGGGAGATGTATTTCTTTACCGCAGGGGGACAAGTATTTATAAGTAGGTGAGAGACACAGCGCAATTACACTGGTGCCCCTGGCGGTTCACATCTGAGGGGTACGTGGCAAGCATGCAACACACTCTGGGTTGTCCCACGTTCCCACGCCCGCCAGGCATGTCGGAGAGTTGTTCCGGCTTCTCCGGATTTCAACAGTAAAGATAAGCCAATTAAATCAGATTTAATGTTTGTCTCTTTGCCTTCTGCTAACTAGGACGCAGAGAAGACATTTGACAGTTTTAATAGAATGCATATGATTTGGACAGATAGATTTTGAGATAGGAAGCATAGAGAGGTTAGGGTCCGATCACATTCACTTAGTTCAAAAGATCCAATCTTGAAGACATAGCTATAAGTGAATGCTGTAGAGGACAGAACACTAGTATATATATATATATATATATATATATATATATATATATATATATATATATATATATATATATAAGAAAGCAATCAAATCATCATAGTGCAAAAAGTCATGAAGACAAATTGAAACTAAAGACAAACCAAATGCGAAATCATTGCAATATAACACCTTGGGTGAAACACTTCAAAACAAGAAAGTTGGTGGTGGCGTTACCCACTGTATAGGAAGTATTAGACCCAGACACGACGCACAATTATCGTGGTGCTCCGAAGTCAAATTCCATGTTAATATGTTCACACTCAGAGTGTAAATCTTCATTAATTGAAGATATACATTACTTTGTGTGTTGCACATCTAAGTCATCAACATGCATAAGTGTTAGGATGTGTGCCTGATCACAGGACATTAGAGGATTCCAAGATATTTAGCTCACACCGTAACTTGCAAAACCTTTTCTCATCCAAGGGCTTTGTGAAGATATCTGCCAGTTGCTCTTCAGTGTTGACGTGAATGATATCGATATCTTTCTTCATAACATGATCACTGAGAAAGTGATGACGAATTTCAATGTGCTTTGTCTTCGAGTGTTGGACTAGATTGTTGGCTATTTTGATGGCACTCCCGTTGTCCCAGAAGAGAGGTACTTGTTTCAGGTTGATGCCATAATCCTTGAGAGTTTGCTTCATCCATAGAAGCTGAGCACAACAGGATCCAGCAGCAATGTATTCAGATTCAGCAGTTGAGAGTGATACACAGTTCTGCTTCTTCGAAGACCAACAGACAAGTGATCGACCAACAAAATGACAAGTGCCTGATGTTGACTTGCGATCCACCTTGTCACCAGCATAATGAGCATCCGAGAATCCAACCAAATCGAATCTTGAGCCCTTGGGATACCATAATCCGAGTGTTGGGGTGTAAGCCAAATATCGAAGAATTCGCTTCACAGCTAAGTGATGTGATTCCTTTGGTGCCGCTTGGAATCGAGCACACATGCAAACACTAAGCATAATATCTGGCCTAGATGCACATAAATAAAGCAAAGAACCAATCATGGAGCGATATACCTTTTGATCGAACTCTTTACCATTGTCGTCGGGACCAAGATGGTGTTTGGCTGGCATTGGCGTCGTGTAGCCTTTGCAGTCTTCCATTCCAAACTTCTTCAGACAGTCTTTGAGGTATTTCTCTTGAGATATGAAGATGCCATTCCTTTGCTGACGAATTTGAAGACCAAGGAAGAACTTCAGCTCACCCATCATGGACATTTGATATTGCTCTTGCATCATGTACCCAAACTCATCACTATACTTCTGGTTGGTGCATCCGAAGATTATGTCATCCACATATATTTGGCACACAAACAGTTCACCATCATATGTCTTCGTGAAGAGAGTGGGATCGAGGGATCCTGGTTTGAAGCCTTTCCTCTTCAGGAAGTCTTTGATTGTATCATACCAGGCACGAGGGGCTTCTTTGAGTCCATACAGTGCCTTGTTTAGCTTGTACACCATATCAGGATGTTTTGGATCTTCAAAGCCAGGTGGTTGAGCGACATATACTTCTTCTTCAATCTTGCCATTGAGAAATGCACTCTTTACATCCATTTGATATAGCAAGATATTGTGATGATTAGCGTAGGCTAGCAGTATAAGAATAGCTTCAAGCCTAGCAACAAGAGCAAATGTTTCATCGAAGTCAACTCCTTCAACTTGAGTGTATCCTTGAGCCACAAGACGTGCTTTGTTTCTGACGACTTGACCATGCTCATCTTGCTTGTTTCGATATATCCACTTTGTTCCAATAATGTTATGCTTGCGAGGTTCAGGTTGCTTAACAAGTTCTCAGACATTATTCAGTTTGAACTGTTGAAGTTCTTCTTGCATGGCTTGAATCCATTCAGGTTCCATAAAAGCTTCAGCAACTTTCTTGGGTTCTGATATTGACACAAATGAAAAGTGCCCACAGAAGTTTGCTAGCTGTGTTGCTCTTGATCGAGTGAGCGGACCAGGTGCATTGATGCTGTCAATTATCTTCTCTATTTGAACTTCATTTGCAACACGAGGATGAACAGGACGAAGATTTTGCTCTGGCTGGTCATTGTCATCATTGGGAGGATTGTCTTCGGACTGAGCATTGTCTTCAGGTTGATTTGGTGCAGAGATGATAAGTTCCTCTTCAGGTTGTGCTTCAGAGGGCATGATTTCACCAGTTCCCATCAGCTTGATAGACTCGTTTGAAGGAGCTTCATCAAGTGTACTTGGCAGAATCTCTCTCTGTGAACCATTGGTTTCATCAAATTTCACATCCACAGTTTCAACGATCTTGTAGAGATACAGGTTGAAGACTCTGTAAGAGTGTGAATCCTTTCCATAGCCAAGCATGAAGCCTTCGTGAGCTTTAGGTGCAAATTTTGACTTTTGATGGGGATCCTTTATCCAGCATCTTGCTCCAAATACTCTGAAGTAACTAACATTTGGCTTCTTGCCAGTAAGTAGCTCATATGATGTTTTGTTCAGAAGCTTATGAATGTACACACGATTGATGATGTGACATGCTGTATCAATGGCTTCAGGCCAGAACTTTGTTGGTGTCTTGTACTCATCTAGCATTGTTCGAGCCATCTCAATGAGGGTTCTGTTTTTGCGCTCAACAATGCCGTTTTGCTGAGGTGTGTATGGAGCAGAGAACTCATGAGTGATTCCCATTGTATCCAGGTACAGATCAAGTCCAGTGTTCTTGAATTCAGTGCCATTGTCACTTCTGATGTTCTTGATCTTCACACCATAGTTGTTCATAGCTCGATTTGCAAAGCGCCTGAAGACATCTTGCACTTCAGTCTTGTAAAGAATTATATGAACCCATGTGTATCTTGAGTAGTCATCAACAATGACGAAGCCATAGAGACAGGCAATTGTTGTGAGGGTGGAGTAGTGAGTAGGTCCAAACAAGTCCATGTGTAACAGCTCGAAGGGTTGAGATGTTGTCATGATTGTCTTCGAGGGGTGCTTTGCCCTTGTCATCTTTCCAGCTTCACAGGCACCACACAGATGATCCTTCTTGAACTTGACATCCTCGATGCCAATGACATGCTTCTTCTTGATGAGTGAGTGTAAGTTCCTCATGCCAGCATGTCCCAGCCTTCGATGCTAGAGCCAGCATTCTGAAGCTTTTGTGAGAAGACATACGGCAAGCTGTGGACCTGCTGAGAAATCTACCATGTATAGATCATCTTTTCGATACCCTTCAAAGACTGGAGATTTGTCAGATTCCATTAGTACAAGGCAACGATATTTGCCAAATATCACAATCATGTTCAGGTCACAAAGCATTGAGACAGACATTAAGTTGAAACCAAGGGATTCAACAAGCATCACTTTATCCATGTGTTGATCCTTTGAGATTGCAACTCTACCTAGACCCAATACTTTGCTTTTACCAGTGTCAGCAAATGTGATGTGACTCTTGTCGGATGGACGTAAGGTTGAGTCCATGAGAATACTTCGATCACCAGTCATATGATTTGTGCATCCACTGTCCATAATCCATTCTGAAGCTTTTGGTGATGTACCCTACAACGTAGTTAGGAGGATAGGCTTCACAAGAGTGTTGTGAAGCATAAGCATTTGACACATATAGGGACAGTCACATCTTATATCAAGGATAGGACATAGTATGACTGATAAGAAATTCAGATGAAGTATATAGAATGACATTTTATCATGCGTCCTAAATGAGTTTTAGGTCCCCAACAATAGTATCGAACGCCATTGATTGCTGGCTGGAGACCATTTTCTGCAAAAGAGAGTTAGTTCTGCTTTGCCACCCACATCTTTAGTGGGGGCTTAGAAGCAATGAGTCTAAGTGCACCATCTGATAATTTTGGCTTTGAAGCCCTAGCAAATAGCCTTGCAGGAGATGAATGATACTCATATGAATAAGCAGAAAAGTTCTTAGTCCTATGAACATAGCGGTTCGAAGATACACACTCATATTCATAAGTCTGAGCATAATTTCCCTGCAAAACATTGGCGTTAGGGTGACTCATGTGAGTCCTGTATCTGTATGAAGCCTTTGGGCCACATGAAGCTATAGGTCTGTGGTTTGTCTTCTTCCTTGGTGGTGTCATGACGACATTCACAGGAAGATTCTCAATGTACCGCTTAGGTACCCAGATCTTCTTCATAGGTGGTCCATTCCTGCAGTTAGTACCAATGTACCTGGCAAACACTTCACCATTCTGATTTTTGAACAGCTTATAGTTTGCATCAAAGGATTCATCAATGATAATAGGATTAGCACAGGTAAAGCTAGATAAGGTAGATGGATATACTGAAGGTTCCTTTGCAGCAACCCATGTGGTTTTGGGGTACTGCTCAGGCTTCTAGTACGAGCCATCAACATTCATTTTCCTTTCGAACCCAACACCCTCTTTCCTAGGGTTTCGGTTCAGAATCTGCTTTTTGAGGACATCGCAGAGAGTCTGATGTCCCTTCAAACTTTAGTACATCCCTGTTTCAAGCAATGTCTTCAACATAGCATTTTCATCAGCAACAGCAGTGGTATCCTCCGCAGAGGGGTTAGTAACCACATCAGTAGGTGAAGACAATGAAATAGTAGCAGCAGTGGAACATTCAGCAACAGATGTAGCGTTATCATGCTCAATGCATTTTAGACATGGTGGTTCAAATCCATCCTGAGCGGAACTGATCTGTTGAGCGCGAAGTGACTCATTCACCTTATGAAGATCTTCATGAGCTGCTCTCAATTTCTCAAGCTCTTGTTTCCTTTGAAGATAATCATAGGAGAGCCTTTCGTAAGTTGTTGAGAGCGATTCATGACGACCTTCAAGTTCTTGGTACTTAGCATGAAGATTTTTTATGTCATCAACTAAGGACTGTGAATGTGTCATTTCAGCGTCCAACAGGTCATCGCTTTTGTCTAACAGTTTTTGAGTATGTTCCATAGCATTTTGTTGTTCAGTTGCAATTTTAGCAAGTGTTTTGTAGCTGGGTTTGGATTCACAATCAGAGTCATCTTCACTTGAAGTTTGGAAGTAAGCATCGCGTGATTTTACCTTGGCACCACGTGCCATGAAGCAGTAGGTGGGAGTAGGATCGTCTTCGTCATTAGCTTCAGCGTTGGTGTGGAAGTCATTGTCTTCAGTGTTGAAGATGGACTTGGCAACATAGGCTGTGGCTTGAGCCAAACTTGCAACGCCAGGGTCAGACTCCTCTCCAGACTCCACCTTCGCTTCCTCTGAAGCAGACTCCTCCTCTGAATCCATTTCCTTGCCAACAAAAGCACGAGCCTTGCCAGATGAGCTCTTCTTGTATGATGAAGACTTGGAAGAAGACTTAGAAGACTTTGAGGATTTATTCTTCTTCTTGTCATCGGAATCATATTCCTTGCTTTTCTTCTTCTTCTTCTCATTGTCCCACTGTGGACACTCAGATATGTAGTGACCAGGTTTCTTGCACTTGTGGCAGGTTCTCTTCTTGTGATCATGTGTGGAAGCTTCGTCATTCCTTGAGCTAGATCGTGAAGACTTTCTGAAGCCTTTCTTCTTTGTGAATTTCTGGAACTTCTTCACAAGCATAGCAAGTTCCCTTCCAATGTCTTTAGGATCTTCAGAACTGCAGTCAGATTCTTCTTCAGATGAGGAAACAACTTTTTCCTTCAAAGCACGAGTTCGGCCATAGCTTGGACCATAGATATCTCTTTTCTCAGATAGCTGGAACTCATGTGTGTTGAGCCTCTCAAGTATATCAGACGGATCGACACTACTAGGGAAAAGGCTAGCAGCAGCGCGGGTTTTAGATGTATCAGTAGTGCGGGTACCCGCGCTACTAATACGGCGCTACAGCTAACTCATAGCAGTAGCGCGTGCGCACACGCGCTACTGCTACACAAGTGTAGCAGCAGCGCGGTTAGGGGAAGCTCGCTACCGCTAGTAGCACTAGCGCTCTTTGGCTGGACGCGCTACTACTATTGAGGCGCTGCTGCTAACTTTTATACGCTCGCTACTGCTAATTTAAGTAGTTTTTTTGGCATATTTGTTTTGTATTTGAACCGGCTTTGTAGAAGAATCTTTAGCACATAGAAATGTCATCATGATACACATACAAATGCCTGCGAGACCACAAATGTAATCATAGCATGTACATACAAATAGTCTCTTCATAATCATCATCCAACACAAAGTGATATCTTGTCATCATCTCGAAAATAGCAATACATGCAAATCTCGAATACTTGCAACTACAACAACGTCATCCATCTAAACAAAGGTATACGCAAGAATTGCTATCACTATGAGTGAGAGCGGAACTATGCAGTACATGAGGTGGTGGTTACGAGTCCTCTCTCGCCCTAGCGTGAACCTCAAGTAACTAGCTTCTCCTTCTTGTCTGCTTTTGAAGCCTTTATGGCTGGCGCCCGTGAACCCATTCACTTGCGCCTGACACTCATGCCACTCGTTGTACACCCCCGGAACCTTCCCTTTGTACACGACATAGCATTTCCATCTCGCCATCAAGAAACTAGGTACCTGTTAGAGATGCATGTTCATGAAGAGGATGTACAATCATATATATGCAACAAAATATACTAGAGCAACACCAAAAAAGAAAGGTTAGCAACTAGATGCAACATATATAGTACGCAAATTAATTAACTAGAGGTACGCAGGTCATCGTACGCAAACTAACAAAGTAGCGTTACGCAAGTTCGGCAGGGACCGTGGACATCACAAAGTTTCATCGCTACAAAAAGTATACAAGTTCAACCGACACATATCATCATCATCGGCATCATAAATCACTAGAAGTTCCATCCTTCAATATCATCGAGGACGAATCCTAGCTTCTTGAACGGCGTGAGGTCTAGACGTTGCATGCCTATGCGAGTTCGGACGTCAGTTCGCGATATAGGGCCGTGGTGGAACATCCCCTTCTCATCGACGACTTCTTTCATGATGATCGTCGCAATGTCGCTTTGGATGCGAAAGAAGTCATCTCTAAGTTTATAATTCGCTTCTCCATGAGATTCTAGCCACTTGTGGATATGATCATCATTTCTGCTGTTAATGCGAAGCTTTTGGTGATCCGTGTTGAACTGAATCATGAGATGGACGATGTAGAATCCATCCTTCTTGCTTGGTTTTGGGACATGGATGCAGGAGAAGTTAGTTTTATGCGCGAAACCCATCTTCTTGTTCCTTTGTTTCTTGATATGCACGTGGCCACCTCTAAAGCTGAAGCCTTGGAGAGCATCATCTAGAATATTCATTATGTGGGTGTAGTCCTTTTTCTCGTAGTCTCTGGAAGGGTCAAAATACACGGCGTGGGAGACTTGCGGGTAAAGAACGATAAGGACGGCGCGCCCGTTGCTGCAGGGAAAAGACACCTCAAATTATTCCCCATATGAGAGAGAAGGAATGATTGAAATGTATGAAAGGGTTGTCCGGAACTGACTTACTTTGGATGATAAGGCACGAGGACAATTTCCCGGTCCTTATTCTGTACCATGAAGTTTTGGAGGTACTCCCTAGCAGTTTCACGCTCAAAGTCGCCGAGACTCAAGAAAGACTCTTGCATGTAGTACAGATCTGCCACACAGATTTGTGAGACTTCTTCACTCTTCATGACGGAGCTCATATGTAGCGCAAAAAGGCGGACGATAGTAAAATCAAGCCGCCTTGTTAGAAACATCTCAAAGATATGGTCAAACCGCAGGAAGAACACCTCCGTGGGCCGTGTGTCGACGTGGCACTTCCCCTCAGGCACAAGAGCCGCGTATGTCGGATATCCTGAATCCTTTCAGGCTAGTAGGCTTTTCTCAGTCGACAGCACATGGTCGTGCAGTCTCCTGAGATCCCCTGATAGTGCCTCCAGCGGTTTCGGCGGTAGCATCGGCTCGCCCGTGAGATGGAACATGACCGCACCTTTCACGGGTACACGCTCTTCAGAATGCATCGTCTGGCTGCTGTGTGCTCTGGCTTGTTTGGAGGCAGTTACCTTCCCCGATCTCTTCCTCTCCTTTTTCTTGGGCACACCTTCCAGACCCTTCCTTAACCCCTGCCCAAGTGTTCCTGGGCTAAGTACTGTACGACCCTCGCGCCCGGCTAGTTGAGCCTGTGTTCAGGCGGCATCTTCAGGCATGTCCTGTGAGGATTTCATGAAGAGAGACTTTTTGCAATCCATGGTACCACCCTGCCGGGCATATCATCCATATCCTCATTAGCAAGCTGATAGCCCGATTCGTCATATGGTTGACTCATCATATCTATGTCACAGTCATACGCGTTTGTATTGAGGTAATCCATAGGGTCGACCTCCGTCTCATCATCCATTCTCTGTTCTACAGGAGAAATTACATCAGCCAGTACTATTGCACCCCCTTCATCATGTCGTCCACCGCTCTCACCCGGCACTACAGGAGCTGGTAATTGCGTAGGTGGGGTGGTGGTCTCCGCACATGCTTGTTGATGTGTGGTAGTTATTGGTGTGCTCTCGGCCGGCTCCAGACGAATAAGATTCTTCGGCCATAGCAGCACCCAACCCTTGCAGCGTCCAATTCGCGGCGGGGTCTCGTCTTCCGCTCCCACATGCTGTACTGGAGGAGGCAAATCCTCGTGCCCCGATTTCACACTGGTCAAGCTAACCCTGAAGTGCCCAGCGGGGATCAGCTGGTTGTGGAATGTGCGTTGAGAGGGGTCCATTATCATCCCCTTTCCCACGTCGACCTTCTGGCCTTTGATCAAGTAGAGTATGGTGCATGGGGTTTCTTTCGCCTGCAAACACATATGTCTGTGGCGTAAAACAACCGAAAGGCAACAAAAATGGAATATTATCTATATATATATATATATATATATATATATATATATGTTGGTGCGACATGTAATTACCGTGACGGCGTCGAGCTCAGCCAAAGACGAAGGCCCACCTAGCACGCCTGAGACTGAGGACGGGCTGCTATGAGCGGGAGCGGCTGCGAGAGGAGGCCCGGTTGCTTGAGCAAGTGATGGTGCGATGGTGTTGTTGTTCATGGAGTTGCTCGCGACGAAACTGGGCATCGGGAAATCATGTACCGTCTTGTCTGGATTTTCCTTCGCCCAGTTGATGATAATTGGAACCAAGTTAGTAGCAAAATCATTTCTGCACGCAGTTACAGCTGCATTGACTGCCTGCTGTAGCAACTCATATTTGTCCTCGGCTGCTTTTTTCGCGTCCTCAGCTGCTTTTTTCTTGACCGCAAGCTTCACCTTTGCATCGATGTCTGCCTGACTAAACTTCTTTTTCTGCTTCTTGGCCTCCGGGCCGTCGTCGTAAAACACCTTCCACGTGGTGCCGTCTCAAGCGCCGTGCACACGACCATATTGCGGCCGCTGGTCCAACGGGAGTCCCTTAAGTTCGTTCAAGGCCCGGTTGAGAGGGGTGTCCCACTTGGGCCTCATCGGAGAAGTAGGGCTTTCGGCTGCAAGCCGGTGTTGCTTCTCCAGTAGTCTAATCAATTTCCTCGTGATCTTGTCCGTGTAAAAAACCTTTTTCTCCTGGTCCCACTTGTAGCGGGCCCTGATGAAGTCATGCTCCAAGGGGTTGGTGAACTTCGCGAAGGGGTCTGGGAGACCCGCGGCTTCACGTTCCGCGTCCTCCTTATCCCATATGGTCCTTTTACCGAGGTAGCCACGGCTTCCGAGGCGATGCTTCCCCGTGTTCCTTTGCTGAAGGCTTTTGAATTTCGCAGCCTTAGCCTTGGCTGCCTCGGTAGCGCAAGTGTCCTTGAACTTTTCGAAATCCTCTTCCGTAAGTGTCGGATTTTCCTCCAGAATCTTGGACAGGGGTTCATCAGCCTCAATAGCTCGTTTCACCCTCCCTTTCCAGGAGGCCAAATCATTGCTGAACATGCTCATGGCGTGATTGTTAATCTTTTTCATCTTCGGATCATCCCACAGTTGTTCTATATTATCATCCCGGTCGGGGAACTTGAATCTCTTGTGCAACTTCGTTAGGAGCAACTGCGTCAAATGTTCTTTACTCCTTAAGTCATCGTCGTTGATGCTCGCGCATTCCCGTAGGATGCATCCTACTTGGTTTCCATAGCACTTGCGAGGTTCTTCCGGCTCTAACGGCTCAAACTTGCCAGGTGCCATCTTTGTGATCACAAGTCGTCCAATCCCTAGTTTATTAGGTTTTCGTATCCTCTGCTTCTTATGCTTCCTCTTTTCGGTATCGGCATCGGGGCCGGTACCTTCCCCGCCGGTACCTTCCCCACCGGTCTCGGCGCCGCCATCGGTGCCGGCGCCGTCAGTGCCGGCGCCGTCGGTTTCGATGTCGGCGTCAGTACCATCATCGAGGCCGACCTGCAAACCTTGCTTGGCAGTCAAATAGTCGAGGTACTCTTGTTCACCCTCATAATCCATCTCGTCTGCATCTTGGTCAGAAGGCCCAGTTTCTTCATTGTTCAACATGTTTCCTATGATTAAGTGGCCTCATTTATTTCTAAAAGTATGAATAAATGAGAAATGACATAAAAATAAATCTATGTGCCAGCACTCGATATGCCAACTATGTAGCACAAATCATGCCTTTATTCACGGGAAATTTCGGCATGACCTTTGCTAAAATATGGACATATCGAGCGCCTGAAATTCACCGAAACGGAAATGAATCAACATTCCGGCGTAACATAGGCCACTCGGATCATTTTCCAAACATGACATGTCCAAAACATGACATATGCACATATCACATGTCCAGTTCAAATTTGCATATAAATTCAGCTAATTTTGAAACCTAGCTAAATTCATAACTAAATAGATAACCTAATTAATTAACATGAAGAACCCTAGCAGAGAGGGGGGGGTTACAGAGAGTGCAGGGGCGAGGAGGCAGGCCCGACGACGGCCGGCAGGGGAGAGGAGGGAGGCGAGGGCCGACGGGTCGGGGGCGAGCGCGCCGGGGTCGGGGGCGAGCGCCGGCGCCGGAGTCGGGGGCGAGCGGTTGGGTCGGGGGCGAGCGGCGTGGTCGGGGGCGAGCGCCGGCGCCTGAGTCGGGGTCGAGGGCCGGGACGGGGGCGAGCGCCGGGGCTAGCGCCGGCGCCGGCGAAGTCGGGGGCGAGCGCCGAGGCCGGGACGGGCGCGGCGGAGCGATGGGGGAGAGAGAGTGGGGATTTGGGGGAAATGGCGGGATGAAGCAGGGCGAGTGAGAATTTTGGGTTAAGTGGACGTAGCAGTAGCGCGTTATATCAAAATGCGCTGCTACTAAATTCTGTAGCTGCAGCGGTTAAGGAGAAACATGCTACTACTAAGATCTGTAGCTGCAGCGGTTTATGAGAAACGCGCTACTACTAAGATCTGTAGCTTCAGCGGTTTATATCAAAACGCGCTGCTACTGCCGTCGCTACTGCCAGTTTTCCTTTTTCTTTTCCTTTATTTTATCCCACTTTTATTTCCCGAGGGCAGTGAACGAAGGGAGGGCGATATATATTGCATCATTTGACGGTTAAATATGTATGGAAAATAGGAACATATATATTACACATCATTGGACCCATGCATAATAATGGCTAACTGTGTATACAAAATAGGAACATATATATATTACACATCATTGGACCCATAACATACGTTTCCTCAGTGCTGACGTTTTCGGTTTTTGAGTCAGCTTCTTTCCCTTCTTGTTCGTCGAAGAATAATTGAGCCCCTCATTGTGACTTTACCTTTTCCATGGAGTACGATTTTTCTTAGGTAATGTAGTATTGATTCTTCTTTTGACGTATACTTCATCATCATCGTCATCTTCCCTCATTGGGTTGCCGTACTGATCATAGTCTTCCTCGTTGGCGACTCCATCCATTCCAATGATGTTCCTTTTGCCTCTCCTCACGACAACACGGCTGGGATTGCGCGGGTCAGTTATGAAGAAGCATTGTGTCATGTGCTTAGCGTGTACCCATGGCTCGTTTTTTGCGATAGCGTTCACGGTAGCGCTCTTGGCGTCGGGTATAGTCATGGTAGTGAACATCCAGCTTTCTCTTTTGACATTCTTAGCCCATCTGACACGGAACATAGTCGTGTTGTGTAGTCCAGAGTAGTGAAGCTCCCAGATCTCCTCGACCCTTCCATAAAATCGTTCAGTTGTGCCGTTGTCGCTGCCGGTCATGCATTCCATCGTCACCCCTGAGTTTTGATCATCACTGTCCATATCTTTTGCCTCCGTGTAGAACGTGTATCCGTTGATATCATATGCCTGATAGGTTACGAGGTTGGGCAAGGGGCCATGTGCTAAGGCGTATATGAGCAATCCATCCTTAGAGCCCTCCTTCGGGGGATTAGCAATAATATGCTCTTTGAACCAATGCAGGAAAGTGGAGTTGTGCTCTCTAGTAACTTCGGCGTCCGTCCTGCATACCCCCCGGTCACGATACTTCTTTGCGATAATTTCTTTGTGTAGTTCCACGAAAGGATCTACCTCGTCTAGGTGTTGTAGCACTACCAAGTTTGCTCTGTCAAAGTTGCTGCGTCGATCTGAGTATATCACGTGTAGTTCCCTGCGAACGTTGCAGTGACCATCTCCTTCGAGCCTCCCATCGTCCTTGTTAACGGGCAAACCAACACTAACACCAGGCGGCTGGTCTGTGCCATATAGAAAATTCTCACAGAAAGAGATGCACTCTTGTGCCAAATAACCCTGGACGATGCTTCCATCCGGACGGGACATGTTACGAATGAATCCTTTGATGATCCCATTCATCCTCCCAAACTGCATCATGTTGTGCAGGAATGATGGCCCCAGGTCTATTATGTCATCCACAATATGGACACACAGATGCACCATCACGTCGAAGAACGCGGGCGGGAAGTACATCTCAAGCTCATTCAGTATCACAACGATCTCTTCCTGTAGCCTTTGGAGCTGCTTCACACTGATCGACTTTCGAGAGATGACGTCGAAAAAGTTGCAGAGACCAATAAGCATGTCACGGACGTGCTTGTCCATTATCCCTCTAAGGGCAACAGGTAGTATCTGCGTCATCATCACATGACAGTCATGAGACTTCATCCCGCTGAACCTTTTCTTGTCCGTGTCTAGATATCTGCTTATCTTGCCACAGTAACCGGAACTAACTTTCACTCCGGTAAGGCACTTAAAGAATTGATTGATCTCAGCCTGACTTAAGGTGAAGCAAGAGGGGGGGCAATAATCCTCTTTCTTTAATTTCTTGTCCTTCTTCTCCCGTGCCTCTGTCTCCGTCTCTGTCTCGTCTGACATTTTACGGGGCGGCATGTGCAGATCTTCCCTGATTTTCAAATCTTGCAAGTCTTTTCTTGCCTTCGGCCCATCCTTGGTCTTATCCGGCATGTTCATCAGTGTTGCGAGCAAGCTCTCAAGGACATTCTTACAGATATGCATTTGATCAAGGCAATGAGGTGTATTGAGTTTGTGCCAGTACTCCAAGTCCTAGAACACAGACCTCGTCTTCCATACCTTCAGCAGTGGCTCCGGCACCTTTCTCATTGTCTTTCCCGGCGCGGGGCACTCCTTCTAGTTTTTCAACAGCTCATCGATTTCGGCACCGCTCCGCTTACGTGGAGGTCCTCGATGCTCAGCGTGACCATTGAATAGATCTCCACGGTTTCTCCACGGGTCGTCCTGTTCAAGCCATCTTCGATGCCCCATGTACACGATTTTCCCAGACCCGCCATCTTTCCTTGACGTTAGCTGCTGAGACGTTGTATCATCCATGCACCGCGTGCATCCGCAATATCCATGGCACACCTGGCCTGCCACATATCCGTAACCGAGATAGTCCTGCACTGTCGTGATCAGCGCGGCTCTCATGTTGAAATACTCACCTTTGCTGGCGTCCCATGTCTTGACCGGTGTTTTCCATAACGTGTCTAACTCCTCTTGAAGTAGCCCCAGATACAAATTAATATTATTTCCTGGTTGTTTCGGCCCTTGAATAAGCATGCTCATGTGAATGTACTTTGATTTCATGCACAACTAGGGGGGAGGTTGTACATCCATACAAACACGGGCCATGTACTATGGTTGGTGTTCTGGTTGCCAAACGGATTCATGCCATCGGTACACGCGCCGAGCACGATGGTCCTTGCATCACATTCAAAATACCGATAGAAGCTGTTCAACACTCTCCACTGGCTTCCATCCTTCACGTGTCTCAGCTTCGGATTATCTCCATCGTCGGGCTTCGGATCGGTAAGTACCATACAACTTTCTGGGGACATTTCTTCCCGGCCTTCTTGTATTGAGAAGCATTGCACACCGGACAGCTTGTTTTTTCCGCATGCTCCTTCTGATAAATTATGCAATCGTTGATGCATGCATGGTATCTAACGTGTGGCAGATCAAGAGGGCACACGATCTTCTTGGCCTCATCAACACTAGTAGGACATAGATTACCCGCGGGAAGAACATCCTTTAGGTACTTGAGATTCTCATCGAGGCTAGTGTCGGTCCATTTGTTTTTACCCTTCGTCTTCATGAGTTGGAGCATGAAACTCAACCGGGTCACCTCAGGATTGCAACCATCATACAATGGAGTGTTCGAGTCTACCACCAGTTGCTCCAGCTTAGCCTCCTCTCTAGAAGCAGCTCTCTTAGTACTCGTCTCCTTGCGAAGCAATGCTTGAACATGAGGGTCCTGCACAACTGAACTTAGTACCGACGAACTCTGCTGCGTGGAGTCCATGTCGTTCTCTCCGCCGCCATGTCCGGCCCCTTCTCCTCCGCCATGTCCGGCCCCTTCTCCGCCGCCATGTCCGGCCTCTTCCCCGCCGCCATTATCGATCATCTCTTCGTCTTGCCCCGTGTCATCATTGTCTGCCCCGTCGGCATCCTCAACATCGTCATGCTCATCTTCAATTATCCACCGAGTATAGCCATCCATGAAACTAGTCATGAGCAGGTGCGCCTCGACACGACCATCGTCATGGGGGTCGAGCCAAACTATTCCTTTGCATTTTGGACACGGACATAAAACCTCTGTCCGGTTATTTTCTTTCATATCTTGCACCGCCGACCGCAACCACCTGTCCACCATCGTTCCACTGACCATCGTCAACTCTGCACGGTAATAATAAAAAAATTGATTGTAAAAACGCATGCATGCATCAAAGTCATAAAAAAATTTGGCATGACCTTCCCTAAAAATAGGACATATATGGATCTAGAGTTTGCCCGGAATTCGCCGAAACGGAAATAAATCGACATTGTGGCAAAACATAGGCAACTCAAAAGCACAATTTGGCGGTGTCAACTCATGCCACACACACAATTTCCACAAACATATCACACACACATAAACACATTTCCATTTTGCAAAAGCATGAAATTTTCATCACCTCTATCTCGATTGAGATCGAGCACACGGTGGAGATGATGTTGTAGGGAGATCAAAAGTGCACAAAGCTCTTCTTGACAAAGATAGATCTAGTTAGGGGGCAAATAGGTCACTTAACTAAATCCTACATCTACCTAGCTACCTAATTTGGGAGGAGACAACTTCAACTAGTGGAGGGGGAAGGAAAAAGAGAAAGGAGATGCATTAATGGAGGTGGTGTAGTTATGTAGGAGTAATGAAGAGAGAGAAGGTGGATAGAGAGGAGAGAGAGTAATGGGGGAGAATTATTGAGAAGAAGAAGAAGAGTGAGAGTGGGAGCATGTGGTGGAGGGAAGAGAGGAGAGGGGAGGTAGGGGGAAGGGAAAAGAGGAGGGGGAGGGGAGGGACGGGTGGGGAAAGGTGTTGGGTTGGTGCGGGTTAGCAGTAGCGCGGGAGATAAAACGCGCTGCTGCTAAGTACATAGGAGCAGCGCGCTTTGCGATACGGCGCTACTGCTAACTGGGACAAAAAATTGTGGCAATTTGAAACTTACCAGCAGCGATCTCGAAAAAAGCATGCTACTACTACGTACTTAGCAGTAGCGCTGTTCCTGCGACCGCGCTACTGCTACTTAGAGTTAGGTGAACACCGCCGGTCGATATTTGTAGCAGCGGGTTTCTGGCCGAGCGCGCTACTGCTAAATCCTTATCAGCAGCGAGTTTACGTAACACGCGCTACAACTACTTAGCGGCAGCGCCCCATTTTGAACCGCGCTGCTGCTAAGATTCTGTGTATAGGCTTTTCCCTAGTAGTGCGAGTGTCTTGAAGTCAGGGCGTTCTTGTATCATGAGGGCAAGGGTGTCAAAGGAGCTGTCAAGTGATCTCAGCAGTGTCTTGACGATTTCATGCTTGGTAATCTCAGTTGCGCCAAGAGCTTGAAGTTCATTCGTGATATCAGTGAGGCGATCAAACGTAAGCTGGACATTCTCATTGTCGTTTCTCTTGAAGCGATTGAAAAGGTTGCGGAGAACACTGATTCTTTGATGTCTCTGGGTTGAAACGCCTTTGTTGACCTTGGATAGCCAGTCCCAGACTAGCTTCGACGTTTCCAGAGCACTCACACGGCCATACTGTCCTTTGGTCAGATGACCACAGATGATGTTCTTTGTAGTAGAGTCCAGTTGAATGAACTTCTTGACATCAGTGGGGGTGACACCTTCACCAGTTTTGGGAACGCCATTCTTGACGACATACCAGAGGTCGACATCAATGGCTTCAAGATGCATGCGCATCTTATTCTTCCAGTAGGGATATTCAATTCCATCGAACACGGGGCAAGCAGCAGAGACCTTGATTATCCCTGCAGTCGACATAGCTGAAACTCTAGGTGGTTAAACCGAATCACACAGAACAAGGGAGTACCTTGCTCTGATACCAATTGAAAGTGCTAGTATCGACTAGAGGGGGGTGAATAGGCGATTTTTATGAAAGTCTTCAAATCTTGGAAGTTTCAAAGACAAACAACAGAAACAACCTAATTGATATGCAGCGGAAGATAAACTACCCTAAACAAGCCATAGTCAAGTATGTAATGATGTGAAAGTACAGGACTAATAGCAGTTAGGTAGTATGGATCAAGATGGAAGATAGTGTGCAGCCAATCAACAATAGTAGTCAAGTAATGAAGTCAAACAGATAAATAGATAGGCAATGACTTCACGAAGACAAACTTAAGTAAGGTTGGAAGGGATAGAACCAGTTGCTTGTTGAAGACACAGGATTTGTTGGACCAGTTCCAGTTGCTGTGACAACTGTACGTCTGGTTAGGGAGGCTGAGATTTAACTCAGAAGACTGTGTCTTCACCTTATTCCCCTTGAGATAAGGACACCCAGTCCTCGCCCAATCACTATGGTAAGTCTTCAAGGGAGACTCCCAAACCTTCACAGACTTCGTTCACCGGCAATCCACAATGACTCTTGGATGCTCAGAACGCGACGCCTAACCGGCTGGAGGATTCATAGTCCTCAAGTGGAACAAGTCTTCAGGTCACATAGACAGAAAGACTTCTGTGATGCCTAACACTCTTTGGCTCTGGGTGTTTGGGCTTTGTCCTCGCAAGGATTTCTCTCTCTCAAATGCTTCGAGGTGGGTTGCTCTCAAACGACAAAAGCCGTGCACAAACTCTGAGCAGCCACCAATTTATGGTGTAGGGGGTGGGCTATTCATAGCCACTAGGCAACCCGACCTGATTTCTCCAAAATGACCCTGGGTCACTAAGGAACTGACACGTGTTCCAATGGTCAGATTTCAAACACACGCGGCAACTTTACTTGGGCTACAAGCAAAGCTGACTCATCCAGCTCTGGATAAGATTTGCTCTCATTGTCTTCGCTCGAAGACATAGGATTTGAGTTGAGCATCACTTCAGTCATTCTGACTTAGTTCACTTGGACCCCACTTAATAGTACGGTGGTTCCTATGACTCAACAAACAAGAAAAGAAAGCAACGAAACCACACAGTCTTCGCGCTTCATAGTCTTCACGCAATGTCTTCTCATGTCATAGTATTCAATATGAATATCTTCTCTTACCACCATTGTCTTCAATGTCTTCATACATTTTTAGGGGTCATCTCCGGTAGGTAAACCGAATCGATGAGGGACACTACCTGCGTTATCATGCAATTCTCACAAACGCATTAGTCCCTCAACCAACTTTGTCGTCAATACTCCTAAACCAACTAGGGGTGGCACTAGATGCACTTACACAAACAATTAGTAAATTAATTGTAGCATGTATTTGACCATCTAGACATCTACTAACCAAAGCATCTAGTCCCCTGGAACAATTGCAGCATCCACTATTGGCAGCATCTAGTTATCCACTAAGTTCTAACCGAAAGAGCACAATTGCAGCTACAAATATTACCTGGAGCGGGGATGGCAGCACCAGTAGGTCCAGTCCTCGGCTTGCTTGCTGCTAGAGGAAGGAGCGGCTGGGATGTCGTGCGTCCGGAGGAAGAGGTGGCGGCGGCGAACTACTTCGGTCGATCTAGTGCCCCTGGAGGAACGGCGGCGCCGATCTTGTGGTAGTGGAGGAAGGAGTCGCGGAGGTCTGTTGTTGCTGGAGGAAGCGCTGAAGTGGTGGCGGCGGCGAGCTCCAGTCGTCCGGCATCGGCCGTCTTGCTCCTAGCGAAGCTCCCGTGCGGGTGTCTACAGCTGGAGATGGAGAGATGGCGAGGGCGCAGCTGCACAGGTGAGCTAGCTATTGGGGAAGAGGGGGAGAAGATCTAGAGGACGGCAGCTCCGGCGGCGCTAGCTCCGACCGTCGGAGGAAAAAGGGGTGGTGGCGCTAGAGTGGATCAGGAATGGAGGCGGCAGTGTGGATCTGAAACATGGCGGCGGTGTGGACACTGGAGAGGACCCCAACCCTATCGAGCGGCAATGTTGTGCGGGAAAAGGGAGGCCCATTTTGAGGTTTCTATACAGATGGGCCCAGCCCGACTAATCGAAATATTCGCGATAAATCGGCTGTCAAACCGATAAATCGGCCCAAGAGATTAATGGTGAAGATATGGCCTTATCTTAGCGGTCACAGCCTGAGTAGCGATTAATCGGCCGATAAATCGCTGAATCGGCCGATTTCTTAAACAGTGGCTGTTCCTATACTTACAAGAACTAAAATTTTTGTAGAAGCTATTTTAGCACTTGTTCTTAAACTTGAGAAAAGATTCATCTAGACTCATCCTACTTTGCAAAGATTGTTTTTATGAGTTACCTGTTATAAAAGATCTTAGAGCTAAGAAGATAACTACCCTTGTTCTTATGAATGAGTTTTTTTACATAGTGCGGGAAGCTAATGAGATTTTTGATTTTTATGGTATGAATCATGAAAAACCAGTAATAGATGAAGTCCTTTACAATAGTGATTATTTATTAATACATTTGCTTGGCAATGATCGCATCTTTGATGAGAACCTTAAAAAGGAAGTTCCTGTTTTGGACATGATCCAACAAGTTTTCAATGATGCTAACCAACGATATTCTTGAATCGTTGCTGGTAATCAAAGGGGGTATGCAGATGGACAACTTGATAATTCTAAAATTTCTATGGATGATGTCTTTCGTGTTATATTTGAAAAACCTCCTAACAAAAACACATCTATGGAAATAAGAAGAAAGATGGCAATACCTAGATATATGCAATATGCCTAGCTAGGGGCGTAAAATAATAGCTCTTGTTGGGAGGCAACCCAATTTTATTTTTATTTTTTTGCTTTTTGCTTCTGTTTTTAAATAAATATGCAATTGTACTTATGTTATGATTGTGTTTTAGTGTTTCAATTAGTGTTTGTGCCAAGTAAGACCTTTGGGGTGATTTGGAAGATTGTTGATTTGATTTTGTGAGAAAATGGAAACTTTTGCATCCAGTAGCAGAATTATTAAGATTCAATGGAGTGCGATAAAATTCTGAATATTTTAAACTTTCTTATTATACAAGTTTCCCACATTTTCCTAATTTTCCAGAATTTTTGGAGTTAAAGAAGTTTGTCTAAAGCCCAGATTACTATAGACTGTTCTGTTTTTGACAAATTCTGTTTTCATTGCGTTGTTTTCTTATTTTGGTGAATCTATGGTTTGTATCGGGGGGTATGAACCATGGTGAAGTTAGAATACAGTAGATATAATGCAAATATAAAATCATAATGAGTTTACAACAGTACCTAAAAGTGGTGGTTTGCTTTATTATACTAACGGATCTCACGAGTTTTGTGTTGAGTTTTGTGTTGTGAAGTTTTCAAGTTTTGCGTGAAGTTTCGATGGACTAAGGAATAAGGAGCGGCAAGAGCCTAAGCTTGGGGATGCCCATGGCACCCCAAGGTAATATTCAAGGACAACCAAGCATTTAGAATGCCCCGCAAGGCATTCCCTCTTTTGTTTACAATCCATTGGTAAATTACTTGAACCTATATTTGTATTCACCACATGATAAGTGTTCTGCTTGGAGCGTCTTGTACTATATGAATCTTTGTTTTATTTGCTTTTTAGTTTTCCACAATCATCCTCACCGGACACACCTTTTGAGAGGGACACACATTAATCGTGAATTAGTTAGAATACTCGATGTGCTTCACTTATATTTTTTTAGCTAGGTAGTTGCTTTAGTGATTCACTTATATTTTTTTAGAGCACAACGGTTGTTATATTTTAAAGAAATTTATGAACTCTCATGCTTCAATTATACTCCCTCTGTCCCAAAATAAGTGACTCAACTTTGTACTAACTTTTTACTAAAGCTTGTACAAAGTTGAGTCACTTATTTTGGGACGGAGGGAGTATTATTTTGAGAGTCTTATAACTAGTATGGCAATTTTCTTGGGTTATGAATTTAGTCCTAATATGATGGGTATTCAAGAGGAATATAATAAAAACTTTCATGAAGATCATTGAATATATGAGAAGTTTGATTCCTTTCATTTGTTTTGAGATATAAAGATGGTAATATTAGAGTCAAGACACTGAGTAATTGTGGTTTAGTAAGAATACTTGTGTTAAGGTTTGTGATTCCCAAAGCATGCACGTATTGTCCCTCGTTATGCTTTGGAATTGGAGCATGATTTATTATTGATTGTCATCCTTTGCGTGGAGGTCGGGAGCGCGCGATGGTTAACTCCTACCAACCTCTCCACTAGAGCATGCGTAGTAGTACTTTGCTTCGAGGGCTAATAAACTTTTGCGATAAGTATGTGAGTTCTTTTTGACTAATGTGAGTCTCTCACCTTTCCACATTTTTCTAGCTTCTTATGTACCGTGCATTGCCCTTTCTCACCTTAAGATTAGGTGCAAACTTTGTCGGTGCATCAGAACCCCGTGATATAATACGCTCTTTCACACATAAGCCACCTTATATCTTCCTCAAAACAGCCACCATACCTACCCATTATGGCATTTCCATAGCCATTCCAAGATATATTTCCATGCAACTTCCACCGTTCCGTTTTATTATGACACACATCATCATTGTCATATTGCTTTGCATGATCATATAGTGGCATAGTATTTGTGAAAGTGCATTATATCGACTAGAGGGGGGGTGAATAGGCGATTTTTATGAATTCTTCACTGAGGAATTTGATGGTGAGGAAATTCCTTAGCGAAGAACAACTTGCAGCAGAATAAGTACTCAAAAGTAAACATAACAGAACACAAGCATAGTCATCATGATGAAATGAAGACAAGAATAGAGTACAGAAAGCATAGACACATGATAACACAGGATGAAGATAGACAGACTGAAGAAATTGAACCGAGGAGATTGAGAAAGTCTTCAGTAAAAGTCTTCAAAGGATATGAACAAGCACACAACAACAGAAATGAGGAAATAAAATACTTGAGGAAATAGAACCAGTAAGCTTGGTGAAGACAATGATTTGGTAGACCAGTTCCAACTGATGTCTCAGTTGTACGTATGGTTGGAGCGGCTAGGTATTTAAACCTGAGGACACACAGTCCAGGACACACAGTCCTCACCGTATTCTCCTTGAGCTAAGGTCACGCAAACCTCGCCCAATCACTCGTGGTAAGTCTTCAGGTGACTTCCAAACCTTCACAGACTCAGTCACTCGATGACCCACAATTCCTCTTGGATGCTCTAGACCATGACGCCTAACCGTCTGGAAGAAGCACAGTCTTGAAAGGTAACGAGCGTCAGATCCACGCATGATCAATATCTTCAGTGATGCTCAATCACTTTGGGTTTGAAGGTGTTTGGGTTTGGGTTTTCCTCACTCGATTATTTTCGCTCAAACTCCTCGGAGGATGGGATGCTCTCAAATGACAAGTGTCAGTTTCTCTCGGAGTAGCCAACCAGCTAGTGGTTGTAGGGGGCGGCTATTTATAGCCTAGGGAGCAGCCCGCCATGATAAGACATAAATGCCCTTTAATGATATGACCGTTAGGTGGGTAGATATTTTGGGACAGTTGGCGCATAGCACAGCAACGGTCGGAATTTTGACTTTCAAATTCCTCAGGGCTATCATGTTCCTCACTGTGTAGGCAATCTGCAATGGCGAATTCCTAACTCCTCAGTCAGAACAAATTCCTCAGTGACTAGAAGAACTTCGTCTCTGTCACTGAAGAAATTGACTGAACTGTATGAGATTTCCAATGGCTTCACTCGAAGGGATTGGTAGGTGTAGGATTTTGAGTTGAGCATCACATGGAAATTTTTCCTTAGTATTTCCTCAACCCCCTTTAACAGTACGGTGTGTCCTATGACTCAAGAAAGAGAAAATGAAACTACGAAAACAAAAGTCTTCATGCTTCATGTTCCTCTAATGAATTCCAAGTCTTGAAGGTCACACCAATTTCTTCACTTTCAAAGTCTTCAGAAAGTCTTCAGAAATTCAAAGTCTTCAGTCGAAGAACTTCATTTTTAGGGGTCAACTTTCTCTATAAATATCAAATGACTCATAGACTTATAGACCTGTGTACACTCACAAACGGATTAGTCCCTTAACCTATAAGTCTTTAATACACCAAATCGCTAAGGAGCACTAGATGCACTTACAATCTCCCCCTTTTTGGTGATTGATGACAATATAGATTAAGTTTTCAACGGGGATAAACATATGATGTGTAAATACTGATATTGAGGAATTTTATTGCAAGATATAGAAGAACTCCTCCTGAAGATGTGCATAGTGAGGAATTTGCTTTTGAAGCAATGTACACTTGAAGAGTATAATTATGGAGATCTCCCCCTATATCTTGTAATTCATACACGCATTTGACATATAATATGAAGAATTTGAAATGCATGATGAAATATGGTGACTGATGTAATTCAGCATGCATGCATTGATGTTAATGAGGAATAAGCATGCAGAAGAACCCAGCAAAAGTATCAGGCCACCATAGAGTTTAAGTTTACAACTCGATCCAGCAAAGTCATCAGAAGAACGAGAGTTGTAACTTAGCAAAAAAAATGCCCATGTAAGATAGACCCGCTTGAAGACTAACTCAAATTTCTCCCTCTTTGTCATCGAATGACCAAAAGGATTGAAAATGAGGACTAACGCCCCTGAAGAATATCATGATGATGGAGGAGCGCCAGCGTTGTTGGGGTCGTGTGTGTTGTAGGGCCTGCCGCAGTGTCGTCCAAGTCTTCCTACTCATCCGTGTCATGTTATGAAGAATAGGAACTTGCTACCAAGGAAGGAACCTTGACCATCTTGTATTTCTTCGGTGGAGGAGCAAACCAATCAAAATCATCCTTGAGACCCATTTTCTTCAGATCTTCTTCACCATATATATGTGACAGAATAGCCCAGGTGCGATCAAAGACTTCATGGAGGTAGTAATGGTTTTTCTTCACTGCATTATGTGTAGCAGTCATGTTGTGAAGAATAGAACCAAACTGACACTTAACCCATTTGTGGTTTTGATCCACCTTCTGGTGAAGACTAAGAAGCAGCTCATGGTCAGTCATCACACAAGGAGCAGTGGCTTGAGGATTTGACTTGGGTGCATTGGCAGCAGAATCATGAGTGGTAGAGTCATCATTGGTGGAATAAGATGCACCTTTGCGAAACTGACCATCCAATGGACGAATGCCTTCATCCATAACAGCAGGTGCCTTGCCCTTCTCATCAGCTGAGGAATATGTCTGCTTGAGGACTTCAATCGGGGGCAAGTAGCTGAGGTGATTCTGAAAATCAGCTTTGTAGTTGAGTGAAGATCTTGTTATGAGGAATCTCATAATCCAAGGAGCATAAGGCTTCAGCTCAAACGGAGAAAGTGCAACATTTGCCAGAGTCCTCGTGAAGAAATCATGATAATTGACAGGGATGCCATGCATGATGTTGAATAGCAGATTCTTCATGATGCCAACAATTTCCTCGTCAGATGAGTCGTGGCCTTTGATAGGACTCAAAGTCTTCGTCAGAATGCGATAGACTGTTCTCGGCACATACATAAATTCCTTCACGAGGAATTTTGTCCTTGGGGCTTGACCGGGCTTCAGAGGCTTCATTAGCACTTGCATGTAATGAGCAGTAAGTTCAGGTTCTTGGTACAGACAACGAGCACCTTCAGGTGGAGGACTGATTGGCAGGGCATGAAGTAATTCAGAGGCCAGTGCCTTATAATGAGTGTTTTCGGTCATCCAGTCCAACACCCAAGTGTTGATATCATCAGCATCACCTGTGATGTGCAGAGTTACATAGAACTGAAGAATAAGCTCTTCATTCCAATCAACAATGTCAGAGCAAAAGTTGAGCAGTCCTGCATCATGAAGCACACTGAGAACAGGAGAGAAGCAAGGCATTGATTCCATATCCACGTGAGGAATATGCTCGTGGTCGAAGACTCTGTCCTTATTCAAGAGCAGTGAAGAATAGAAATTGGCCTGGTTGGCAGTCCAGAAGCGCTTCCTTCTAAGACGAGCAGAATCATAGGGATTATAATCAGTGAAGAATATGTGCCCGCTGAAGAAATCATCAGCCTTGAATTTTTGCTTCTTTGAGAAGGGATCCTTTGGCTTGGGCTAAGGAGTATCAGTCAATTACATCACTACCTCAGGAATCTCAATCTCTGGATCAACAGGCTGAGGAATTTCAGGCTCTTCTTCAGCTGCAGCCTGGGTCTTTAATTCTTCATTAAAATTTTCATCAGCACTAGTGACTGGAATTTCTTCATGGGAAGATGGGGTTGCACGAGGTTCATTAGATCCCATTTGTACTTCAGTAGCTACAGGGGACTGAGGACTTTGTTGAAGTGGAGTAAACATTGGAGAGTTGGGGTGCTGACTTTCCCAAAAGTCATCATTCAGCACGGGTGTGGAATGTCCACATCTTCATCTTCCATTTCTTCAACACCAGCCTCTTCAGCAGTAAACTGAGGCATAGGCGAGGAGACAACTGGTGTTCAAGGGATTGCATCCACTTCAATTTCTTCATCCAACTGCTCTGACAAATCAGCAGAAGGAATTTCTTCATCTGATTCACTTGGAATCACATAATCTTCATCAAAAGGAACAAGGTCCTTTGATGGCATGAATGAGACAGGAATGACATCAATTGGGTTGTCAATTGAGCTTGTCAAAGGCTTCATCTTCTTTGGAGCTGAAGAATCTGATGAAGTTGATGCCTTCCTTTCTTCACAGCTGCACGCTCTGCAGCCTTAGTCTTCTTCACATCTGATGCAGATGGAAGGATTGGAGTTGGCGTTGGTGCAGGAGGAGCAGAGGAGTTTGGTTCATTTTCTTCGGGCACAACTGATGCAGTTGCCCTGACTTCTTTATTTTCTTCAGGCGCAACACTAATGGATGCCCTGGCAATTTCTTCAGCGGCTGGAATGCAGTCATCAGCCCTGGTACTTTCATTTTCTTCAGCAGCCTGATTGTCATCAGCGGTGCTGGCATGTTCTTCAGTCGGCTGTGCAGATGCATCAGCTTGAGGATTTTCTTGTTGCGTTGGGGCTACAACATTCGAAGTGAATTTATCAGTAATCTTCACAAATCTGACTTTGGCTCCAAGCCAGTCAGCATAGTAGCGATCAAATTCATCACTCAGTTGCTTGATCTCAGCTTGTAAGGCAACGAGTTGTTCAGGGGAAAGCTTCAGAACATTTTTCCTCATAAAGCGCTCTTTCTTGTACTGCGTTTTCTTCACTCCTCTTCCTTCTTCATATTTCCATTTTTCTTCTTCAATGAAGGCAGTCAAAACATGACTTTGACCAGGAGTGAGGTTCATCTCCGACAATGGTGTGTTCGGGTCCTTGTGCCATAGATCGATGAAATCTAGGATCAACTTTGGATCCAGTAACATTGGCACATTGCTGCCTTTGGCTCTAGCGGCCCTGCATTCTTGTCTCTGATGATTTCGGCAAGTTCTTCATCATCAGCCTCGGCATCATCAGATGGCACTTGAAAGGCGACCTACTTCTTGTGAGGACTTGGTCGTGGGCCTCGTCCAGCAGTGGCCTTTTTCTTCAGCAGAGACGGGCCAGTTGAGGAATTTGGTGCAACTGAGGAACTTGCAGAAGCTCTTGAGGCAATTGAGATGCCTGTAGTCCTTTGACACATGGTGAGGTGCACAGGTGCAGAGGATTTAGTTGGAGCAGCTGAGGACTTTGTCGGAGGAGCAGATGACTTTGAAGGAAGAGGAGAAGTTTGAGGAGTTAGCAGTGAGGACTTTGAAGAATGTGGCCGTGAGGGCATTGCTGAGGAACTTGGCCGTGAGGGCATTGAGGGTGAAGCACTTGGCTTGTGAGCAGGCTTCTTAGCAATGACCTTCTTTGGCTTGCTTGCAGAGGCCTCAGTAGCGGTAGCAGCAGCAGCAGCAGAGTCTTCATTGAATTTCCTCACTGCTTCTTTTGCCTGTTTGGCCTGTTTGGCCCATTCATCAGGATAATCCTCACCGCGCTTGAGGCTGGTGGGATCTGCTAATTGGCCAGGTGCCAACGGAGGACTTGGGGATGGAGGGTTGAGAGCGAATTTCTTCATATACTTGGGAGTAACATATCTGTACTCCCGCCATTCCCGTGCCCATCTCCTCTCTATCCTTTGTATGCACACCTTGCGCTGATTTTTGTCCTCGTTGCCAAATATGGCCTCATCAGGAGTGCAATAATCCTTGTATATGTCATCAGGGACTTCGAAAGCAGTATTGACCTCAGGCCTCTTTCCACCCTTCTGTGGTTCTTACCATCAGCCATTTTCTTCAGTTGAGGAATTTGAACAATGGAATTCTGTGAAGATGTATGCAACTTTTCTTTGAGGAACGCTGCAAATGAGTTAAGTTGATGAGAACCTAGTGATTCAGTAGCAGACATGAGTACCTATGAACAGAGTATAGTTGCGAGGAATTCGGAGAGGTCATATGCGTTCTCAGAAGGTTTTTCAAAATGAATAAGTTTGAGGAATTTGACCAGATGAGTCTTGAAGAATTTCACTAAGCGTTCTTTTTCTTAGGTTCCAGAGTTGTATAGATCGAAGATCCACACAATTGAGGAATATTGAAGAAAAATTATTGCTTAGAGAAACGAATCAAGAGCAGATGACATGTGAGGTGTTCAGTGTGTGAAGATTTGAAGAATAAACACCTTTGAAGATTTTTAAGAAAGTATTTGAATCAAAGAGTGTAGTAAAAGTAGCTTTTAATTACCCTTGATGAAGAACACAACAAACTGGGAAGTGTAGATGTGAAGTTCGTCAGTTCAGATCTTCCACGCCCTAACTCGGCTGAGGAAGACAGCTACGGCAGCGGAGGAGTGAAGAAATCCGCAGCCGGCGCGAGTACGAAGGCGACGAGGTTGAGTTAGTGAAGCTCTTCCTCACCGGCAACGATGAAGTAGTGGCGGCGCTAGGGTTTGAGTAGCTTGAGCAGGAGTGAGAACGAGCGGAGTAAAAACGAAGTGAGGAAGGGGAGGGGGTATTTATAGTCGGAGTGAAAAACTGCACGCCCAAGGAAATTGGACGAACGTGCCCCTGACCCTTCTCATTCGCTTGACATATGTCACCCATGTACTGAGAGGTGGCGATCGTGTGAGATCGTGGTGAATAGATAAGTATTATCGTGGGATGCAGAACGGTTTGAGCGGCAAAGCCGAAAATTTAGATAAGATAAGTTAAAAAGTTCCGTTCGCAAATTCTTCAGTTGTCAAGGACACAGTGAAGATTTTGAACGAGTTTCAAATAGAATGCACAGGAAGAATTTGTGAAAAGATTGGGTTGAGTTTAGCATAGAGGGGGAAGGGTCCGATCACATTCACTTAGCAGAAAAGGCAGCTTGAAGAAATAACAATAAGTGAATGATGTAGAGGACATAAACTCATATATAGCAAAGTTGAAGAAAAACGACGGGGACAGTGAAGACAATGCAAAGTTGAAGAATTTGAACAACTGAGAAATTTAAAAAAACTGAGGAAAAACTCAAATTGAAGATTTTCAACTTTTGGTGGTGGCGTGACCCACCGTATAAGAATGATGATTTCAGACACCACGTACAATTGTCGTAGGGTTCTGAGAATCAAATTCTTTGCTAATTTCTTCACACTTAGAGTGTTAGTCTTCATTGATTGAAGAAAAACGTTTCTTCGCGTGTTGCACATCTAAGTCATCAATTTTGCATAAGTGTTAGGATGAGTGTCCTTTTCAAAGAACATTCGAAGATTCTAGGATATTTAGCTCACACCTCAACTTGCTAAATCTCTTTTCATCCAAGGGCTTTGTGAAGATAATGGCTAGCTATTCTTCAGTCCGTACATGCTCAATAGAGATGTCGCCCTTCCACACATGATCATGAAGAAAATGATGACGAATTTGGATGTGCTTTGTCTTCGAGTGCTGAACTGGGTTGTGAGCAATCTTGATTGCACTCTCATTGTCACAATAGAGAGGCACATTCTTCATGTTGACGCCGTAGTCCTTGAGAGTTTGCTTCATCCACACCAATTGAGCATAGCAAGAACCAGCAACAATGTACTCAGCTTCTGCTGTAGATAGTGATACACAGTTCTGTTTCTTCGAGGACCAACAGACCAAAGATCGTCCGAGGAAATGGCATGTACCAGATGTTGACTTGCGGTCCACATGATCACCAGCATAGTCAAAGTCTGAATATCCAATGAGATCAAAAGTCGAGCCCTTGGGGTACCATAATCCAAGTGTTGGTGTGTGAGCTAGATATCAAAGAATATGCTTCACAACCTTATGGTGTGATTCCTTCGGTGTAGCTTGAAATCGGGCACACATGCAAACACGAAGCATAATCTCTGGCCTATATGCACATAAATACAATAAAGAACCAATCATGGAGCGGTATACCTTTTGATCAAAGTTGATACCATTTTCATCAGTGCATAGATGGCCACTTGTGGGCATAGGAATTTTGACCCCTTTGCAATCTTGCATGCCGAATTTCCTCAATACATCTTTGAGGTATTTCTCCTGAGATATGAATATGCCATTGCGCTATTAACGAATTTGAAGACCTAGAAAGAATTTCAATTCTCCCATCATAGACATTTGATATTATTCACTCATCATATAAGCAAATTCATCACTGTAATGTTGGTCAGTACAGCCAAAAATGATATCATCAACATAAATTTGGCACACAAACAATTCACCATCATAAGATTTAGTGAAAAGAGTTGGGTCGAGTGAACCGGGTTTGAAGCCTTTCTTCATGAGGAATTCCTTCAAAGTATCATACCACGCCCGAGGGACCTGCTTGAGGCCATAAAGGGCCTTATTGAGTCTGAAGACTTTGTCAGGATGCTTTGGATCTTCAAAACCTGTGGCTTGAGCAACATATACTTCTTCATCAAGCTTACCATTGAGGAATGCACTTTTCACATCCATTTGTTGTAAAATGATATCATGATGGTTAGCATAAGCAAGTAATATGCGAATAGCCTCAAGTCTAGCAACAGGTGCGAAAGTTTCATCGAAATCAATTCCTTCAACCTGTGTGTAGCTTTGAGCTACAAGCCATGCCTTATTCCTCACCACAAGGCCATTTTCATCTTGCTTGTTGCGGTAGATCCACTTTGTGCCAATGATATTCTGCTTGCGAGGATCTTGACGTTTGACCAGTTCCCAAACGTTGTTGAGCTCGAACTGATGTAATTCTTCTTGCATAGCTTGAATCCACTCAGGCTCCAGAAATGCTTCATCTACCTTAGTTAGCTCTGTGATAGAGACAAAAGCAAAGTGCCGACAGAAGTTAGACAAATGTGAAGCTTTTGAGCGTGTGAGAGGACCTGGTGCTTAAATGTCATCGATGATTTTCTCAATTTATACTTCGTTTGCAACATGAGGATGAGCGGGTTATCGTCGAGGAATTTGATCCGCATTTTCTTCAGAAGCATTTTCCTCAACACCATTTTCTTCAGGTGCACCAGCTCGGCGTTCTTCACGTTCTGGAATGAATTCTTCAGCAGATTCTTCGGTAGGAATGACATCCTCAGTAGCCTTGAACTTGATAGATTCCTCAGGTGTCGGTTCATCTATCACAGAAGGTAGGTGTTCTGTTTGCGAGCCATTAGTTTCATCAAACCGCACATCTACAGTTTCAACAACTTTGTGATGAATGTTGTTGAAAACTCTGTAGGTGTGCGAGTCCTTTCCGTAACCAAGCATAAAACCCTCATGTGCTCTCGGTACGAATTTAGAATTGTGATGAGGATCTCTAATCCAACATTTAGCACCGAAGACTTTGAAATAACTCACATTGGGTTTCTTGTCAGTGAGGAGTTCATAAGCAATCTTCTTGAAGAATTTGTGAAGATATACTCTGTTGATGATGTGGCACACAGTATCAATTGCCTCAATCCAGAAACGACGAGGCGTCTTGTATTCATCAAGCATAGTGCGAGCCATCTCAACAAGAGTTCTATTCTTGCTCTTCACGACGGCATTCTGCTGAGGAGTATAAGGAGCAGATAACTCATGAGTAATACCAAGTTCATCAAGATAATCATCAAGACCGGAATTCTTCAACGCAGTCTTGTTGTCACTTCTGATGTGCTTGATCTTCACACCAAAGTTGGTTGAAGCCCTCGAAGAGAATCGTTTGAAGACTTCCTGCACCTCATGTTTGTAAGTGACAATGTGCACCTATGTGTAACGAGAATAATCATCAATAATAACAAAGCCATATAGAGATGCATCATTTGTAACTGCAGAATAATGATTAGGACCAAAGAGATCCATGTGAAGCAATTCAAATGGTCGAGTGGCAGTCATGATAGTCTTAGCTGGATGTTTGGCCTTGGTCATCTTTCCAGCTTCACAGTCTCCGCACAAATGATCCTTGAGGAATTTGACATTCTCAATGCCAATGACATGATTCTTCCTCGCAAGCGTGTGCAGATTCCTCATGCCAGCATGACCAAGTCGTCGATGCCATAGCCAGCCTTCTGAAGCTTTTGCAAGTAGGAATACGGCCGGTTGTGGTCCTGTAGAGAAATCAACAATATACAAGTCTCCTCTCCTAAAGCCTTCGAAGACTTTGGAATTGTCAGCTTCCATGATCACAACACAACGATATTTGCCAAAGACAACAACCATATCGAGATCACAAAGCATTGAGACAGACATGAGGTTGTATCCTAAGGACTCGACAAGCATGACTTTGTCCATGTGTCGATCCTTTGAGATCGCAACCTTACCTAGACCCAATACCTGACTTTTGCCTTTGTTAGCGAAGATGATATGCTTCAGATGCGATGATAATAAGGGAGCATCCATCAATAGATTCTTGTCACCAGTCATGTGGTTCGTACATCCACTATCAAGGACCCACTCATTGGCTTTGGGTTGATCATCCTGCAGATGAATTAGTGCACCTTATGAACTCATATACTTCATCAGTGAAGAATATGACATCAATATCATCAGATCAATTTCATTAAGCAATAGAACAGATAAAATAGTATGAGGACATGAGAAATGATAGTTCATTTCTTCATGATTAGCCTGCGTCCTTTTAGGCAATTTTCAGGTCTCCAGCAAATTCTTCACACGTTTTAAGCACGTCTGGAGACCTGACCCTGCATAAGAGATTAGTTCCTTTTCTTCACCACCCACATCTGAAGGGATGGCAAAGAATTCATCACTCTGCGAGCTCCATACGAGAAAGGTGGCATAGAAGCCAGTCCACTTCATTTCACATAAGAGGAGTTAGGATAAGCATATCAATAAGCAGAGAAATTCTTCAAGGACTTATGAACATAATGGTTAGAAGAATAATGCTCATATTCATAGCCCTTAGCTCTTCCTACAAAACAGAGGGGTTAGCACGATGATGATCATATGAGGATTTTGATCCTTTTGAGGAATTTGATCCACATGAGGAATTTGGTCCGTATGAGGACTTAGATCCATATAAAGAATTTGGTCCATATGAAGAATTTGATCTGGAGTTCCTATTCTTCACAGGTGGTGTCATGAGAACATTCACGTGAAGACTTTCAAGGCAACTTTTTGGAACCCAGATTTTCTTCATAGGGGAACCGTTCCTGCAGTTAGTGCCAATATACCTAGCAAATACTTCACCATTCTGATTTTTGAACAGTATAGTTGGAGTCAAATGACTCATCAGAAGAATGAGGAGATTCACATGTAAAGCCAGATAAATTGGATGGATCAAGTGGAGGTCCCTTTGCAGCAACCCATGAGGTTTTGGGGTACTGCTCAGGTTTCCAATATGTTCCATCAGCATTGAGTTTCCTCTCAAAGGCAATACCCTCTTTCCTAGGGTTCCTGTTGAGGATCTGCTTTTTAAGCACATCACAAAGAGTCTGATGCCCTTTGAGGCTTTTGTACATGCCTGTCATGTACAATTCCTTCAGCCCTGCATCATCAGTGATACTAGCAATGTCCTCAGATGAGGAATTAGTGATAGCAGAGACAAATGAAGAATTTGCAGCATTAGAAGCATTTGAGATTTCAGGTGAAGAATTAGCAGATTCACGTTCAATGCACTTCAAACATGGAGGAACAAATTCTTCTTGAGTAGCGCTGATTTCTTGAGAAAGTAATGAATCGCGCTCCTTCTGAAGATCTTCATAACTCACTCTTAGCTTCTCAAGATCTTGCTTTCTTTGAAGAAATTCATAAGAAAGCTTCTCGTGATCAGATAAGAGAGTGCTATGATGACCTTGAAGGGTGTCAAACTTGGACTTAAGTCTCTGAAGACTTTCAGCCAAAGCTTTCGACTGATCCATTTCTTCACCCAACATATCATTGCTCTTATTTAGCATGTATTGAACCTTTTCCAAATCTCTTTGTTGTTTACTGGCAAGGGAAGCAAGTTTGACATAGCTGGGTCCAAATTCATCTCCATATTCATCATCACTAGACTCGGATAGGTAACATTCAGTTACCTTAGCACTTTTTGCCATAAGGCGTGGTGTAGATGATGATGATTCTGGTTCGAATGTCATCGCATTGAGAGATTCCTTGAAATCCTCAAACCAAGGATCATGACGGGTTCGATGACCTTCATAGACCTCAGAGAGATGGTCCCAGATAAGCTTTGCATGATTGAGATGCATGATGTTCCTGAACTAATTTTGAGACAGACAGGAGCAGATGACGTCCTTCGCCGTAAGGTTGAGAAGAGTGTACTTGCGAATGTCATCAGCTTCCGCCATGTTGCATAGATCAGTAAGACCAATCTCGGTGACGGTCCACAGCTCGCTGTTCATTGCCGTGAGGCGCTTACTCATCATGGCCTTCCACTTGGGATAATCATGACCGTCAAAGATGGGGCATGTCACTTTCTTCATACCTGCAGTCGACATAACTAAAACTCCAGGCGGTTAAACCAAAATCACACAGAACAAGGGAGTACCTTGCTCTGATACCAATTGAAAGTGCGTTATATCGACTAGAGGGGGGTGAATAGGCGATTTTTATGAATTCTTCACTGAGGAATTTGCTGGTGAGGAAATTCCTTAGTGAAGAACTACTTACAGCGGAATAAGTATTCAAAAGTAAACAAACAGAACACAAGCATAGTCATAATGATGAAATGAAGACAATCATAGAGTACAGAAAGCGTAAACACAGGATAACACAGGATGAAGATGGACAGACTGAAGAAATTGAACTGAGGAAATTGAGAAAGTCTTAAGTCAAAGTCTTCAAACAGATATGAACAAGCACACAACAGCAGAATTGAGGAAATAAAAGAGTTGAGGAAACAGAACTAGTAAGCTTGGTGAAGATAATGATTTGGTAGACCAGTTCCAACTGCTGTCTCAGTTGTACGTCTGGTTGGAGCGGCTAGGTATTTAAACCTGAGGACACCCAGTCCCGGACACACAGTCCTCACCGTATTCTCCTTGAGCTAAGGTCACACAGACCTTGCCCAATCACTCGTGGTAAGTCTTCAGGTGACTTCCAAACCTTCACAGACTCGGTCACTCGGCGATCCACAATTCCTCTTGGATGCTCTAGACCATGACGCCTAACTGTCTGGAAGAAGCATAGTCTTCAAAGGTAACAAGCGTCAGATCCACGCAGGATCAATCTCTTCAGTGATGCTCAATCACTTTGGGTTTGAAGGTGTTTGGTTTTGGGTTTTCGTCACTCGATGATTTTCGCTCAAACTCCTCGGAGGATGGGATGCTCTCAAATGACAACTGTCAGTTTCTCTCAGAGCAGCCAACCAGCTAGTGGTTGTAGGGGGGCGGCTATTTATAGCCTAGGGAGCAGCCCGACATGATAAGACATAAATGCCCTTCAATGATATGACCGTTAGGTGGGTAGATATTTTGGGACAGTTGGCGCATAGCACAGCAACAGTCGGAATTTTGACTCTCAAATTCCTCAGGGCTATCATGTTCATCACTATGTAGGCAATCCGCACTGGCGAATTCCTAACTCCTCAGTCAGAACAAATTCCTCAGTGACTAGAAGAACTTCGTCTCTGTCACTGAAGAAATTGACTGAACTGTATGAGATTTCCAATCGCTTCACTTGAAGGGATTGGTAGGTGTAGCATTTTGAGTTGAGTATCACATGGAAATTTTTCCTTAGTATTCCTCGACCCCCTTTAACAGTACGGTGTTTCCTATGACTCACGAAAGAGAAAATGAAACTACGAAAACAAAAGTCTTCACGCTTCATGTTCCTCGAATGAATTCCAAGTCTTCAAGGTCACACCAATTTCTTCACTTTCAAAGTCTTCAAAAAGTCTTCAGAAATACAGAGTCTTCAGTCGAAGAACTCCATTTTTAGGGGTCGACTTTCTCTGTAAATATCAAACTCCTCATAGACTTATAGACCCGTGTACACTCACAAACACATCAGTCCCTTAACCTATAAGTCTTCAATACACCAAAATTGTAAGTGCATCTAGTGCCACCCCTAGTTTGGTTTTGGAGTATTGACAACAAACGTGGTTGAGGGACTAATGTGTTTGTGAGAATTGCCGGATAACACAGGTAGTAGTCCTTCCTTGATTCGGTTTACCTACCGGAGATGACCCCTAAAAATGTATGAAGACATTGAAGATAATGGTGGTACGTGAAAATATTCACATTAAAGACTATGACAGAAGAAGACATTGAGTGAAGACTATGGAGCGCGAAGACTTAGTAGTTTCGTTGTTTCTTTTCTTCTTTGTTGAGATAGGAACCACCGCACTGTTAAGTGTGGTCCAAGTGAACAAAGTCAGAGTGACTGAAGTGGTGCTCAACCAAAATCCTATGTCTTCGAGCGAAGACAATGAGAGCAAATCTTGTCCAGAGTCGGATAAGTCAGCTTTACTTGTAGCCCAAGTCAAGCTATCGCGTGTGTTTGAAATCTGACCGTTGTGACACGTGTCAGTTCCTTAGTGACCCAGGGTCATTTCGGACAAATCAGGTCGGGTTGACCAGTGGCTATAAATAGCCCACCCCCTACACCATAAATTGGTGGCTGCTCAGAGTTAGTGCATGGCTTTTGTCATTGAGAGCAACCCACCTCTGAAGAGTTTGAGAGAGAAATCCTTGTGAGGACAAAGCCCAAAACACCCAGAGCCCAAAGAGTGTTTGGCATCACTGAGGTCTTTCTGTCCGCGTGATCTGAAGACTTGTTATGCTCGAGGACTGTGAATCCTCCAGCCGGTTAGGCGTCGCGTTCTGAGCATCCAAGATTAATTGTGGATCGCTGGTGAACGAAGTCTGTGAAGGTTTGGAAGTCTACCTTGAAGACTTACCAGAGTGATTGGGCGAGGACTGTGTGTCCTTAGCTCAAGGGGAATAAGGTGAAGACACGGTCTTCTGAGTTCAATCTCAGCCTCCCTAACCAGACGTACAGTTGTCACAGCAACTAGAACTGGTCGAACAAATCCTTGTCTTCACAACACCCTGGTTCTATCTCTTCCTCTCCTTACTTATAGTTTGTCTTTGTGAAGTCATTGTCTGATTGCTATGCCTGTTTGACTTCACTGTTTGATACTTGTTCTGATTGGCTTCATACTATCTTCCATCCTGATCCTACTACCTAGCTGCTGTTAGTCATCATGCTTTAGCTTTATACTTGTTTGACTATGGCTTGTCTAGTGTAGTTCATCTTCTGCTGCATGTTTATAGGTCCAGTTTTCGTGTTCGTCTTCGAAACTCTCATGTATTGAAGAGTTTCGTAAAAATAACCTATTCACCCCCCCTCTAGTCGATAACTAGCACTTTCAATTGGTATCAGAGCAAGGTACTCCCTTGTTCTGTGTGATTCGGTTTAACCACCTGGAGTTTTAGCTATGTCGACTGCAGGATTGAGGAACGTATCTTGCCCCACCTTTGACGGTCATGAGTATCCTCGGTGGAAGGCCATGATGAAGAAGCGACTCATGGCTATGGACAGCGAACTATGGACCGTCACTGAGATTGGACTTACCGATCTGTGCAAGATGGCGGAGGCTGATGACATTTGCAAGTACACTCTACTGAACCTCACGGCGAAGGATGTCATCTGCTCCTGTCTGTCCTGAAATCAGTTCAGGAACGTCATGCACCTCAATCACGTGAAGGTAATCTGGGACCGACTTTCTGAGGTCTATGAAGGTCATCGTACTCGTCATGATCCTTGGTTGGAGGATTACAAGGAGTCTCTCAAAGAGATGACCTTTGCACCTGAATCGTCATCATCTTCACCATGCCTCATGGCAGGGGGTGCTAAGGTAACTGAATGCTACCTTTCTGAATCTAGTGATGATGAATCAGGTGATGAATTTGGCCCCAGCTATGTCAAACTTAATTCCCTTGCCACTAAACAACAAAGGGCATTGGAAAAGGTTCAATGCATGCTTAGTAAGAGCGATGATATGTTGGGTGAAGAAATGGATCAGTCAAAATGGTTGAGAGTCTTCAGAGACTTCATTCCAAGTTTGACGCCCTTCAAGATCAACATAATACTCTCTTGTCTGATCACGAGAGGCTTTCTTCTGAATGTCTTCAAAGAAAGCAAGATCTTGAAAAGCTAAGAGTGGATTATGAAGATCTTCAGAAGGAGCGCGATTCATTACTTCCTCAACAAATCAGCGTTACACAGGAAGAATTTGTTCCTCCATGTCTGAAGTGCATTGAACGTGAAACTACTGATTCTTCACCTGAATGTTCAAATGCTTCTAATGCTACAAATTCTTCGTATGTCTCTGCTGTCACTAATTCCTCATCTGAGGACAATGCAAGTATCACTGATGATGCAGGGCTGAAGGAATTGTACATGATAGGCATGTACAAAAGCCTCAAGGGGCATCAGACATTATGTGATATCCTCAAAAAGCAGATTCTGAACCAAAACCCTAGAAAAGAGGGCATTGGGTTCGAGAGGAAAATGAATGTTGATGGGTCGTACTGGAAGCCTGAGCAGTACCCCAAAACCACATGGGTTGCTGCAAAGGAACCTTCAGTAGATCCATCCACCTTATCTGGTTTCACATGCGCTAACCCTATTATCATTGATGAATCCTTTGATGCAAACTATGAACTGTTTAAGAATCAGAATGGTGAAGTGTTTGACAGGTATATTGGTACTAACTGCAGGAATGGACCACCTATGAAGAAGATCTGGGTACCTAAGCAGTGTATTGAGAATCTTCCTGTGAATGTCATCATGACACCACCAAGGGAGAAGACAAACCCCAGACATATGGCCCAAAGGCTTCATACAGATATAGGACTCACCTGAGTCACCCTAACGCCAATGTTTTGCAGGGAAACCATACTCAGACTTATGAATATGAGCGTGTGTCTTCAAACCTGAAAGGATCGATACGGTCGACTAGAGGGGGAGTGAATAGGAGACTACAAATTTTAATCTTTCTTGTAGATTTTAAGGCTTAGCGGATAAAAGAGTTCACTAGATATGCAACTAGGTGAATGCGACCTATATGACAAGCAAGCTCCAAGATAAAAATGCTAGGCAACAAACTACTTAGCAAGCCAACAAGCATACAACAACAAGGAAAGGTGCGGGAAAGGATTAACCACAAGTGAGACGAGGACGCGGATTTTAACCCGAAGTTCACTCTTCCTTGGGGAAGATCTAATCTCCGTTTGGAGCGGTGCCGGAGCCAAAGCTTGTGGAACGCCACCAAAGGCTCACCGTATTCTCCTTCGAGTCAGCCCCAATGGATGAGCCTCGAAACACTCGGGGTTGGTCTTGAAGACGACCACCACACCTTTACAAACTTCTCTGGAGCACACCACAAGCAAGGAAGCTTCCGGAGGAACCTCTAGCCGCCTAGGAGCCCAAGCTCCAAGAGTAACAAGTTAATGGGGAAGAAATGTTGTGGGGAACGTGATTTGGTTTGGTCAAGATGTAGATCGGGTTTGCTCTCCCAATCCCCAAAGTTTCAACAAGTTTGGGTGGAGGGATTGAGAGTATTGAGAAAAAGGGGGGTGAAGCAATGGTGGAGCTCAACAAGACATTAGGGTTAGAGGTTGGAGGTGGAAGAAAGGGCCTTTATATAGTGTTCAGGGGCTGGTGGGGATTTCTGCCCGTTGGACCCCGTGCGCACGGGCTAAGTCATCCCCGTGCACACGGGGTACTCAGAGACAATCACGCCACCCCGTGCGCACGGGGGTCAAAAGACCCCGTGCGCACGGGGTACCCAGAGAGTTACGAAGTAACCCGTGCGCGGGGGGGTCAAAAGACCCCGTGCGCACGGGGTACCCAGTAACTTTCTGTTGCAACTTTCTGAGTACCACAGCATACACACTAGGTTCTTATTAGGTGGTTGGAGTGGGAAGTGTAAGAGAGTAAGGCTCGGCAATGGCATTCCCACACGACATTTATCCACACAAACCCCTCTTAATAGCGCGGTCTTTCCTACGACTCGAGGCAAATCAAAACTAAACCTTCGAAGCATTGAAAGACAACGCCTTTGTCCTTTTTGAAATGGGGGGTCGCACATCTCCATCGCGGGCACATAGAACCAATAACCTGAGATAAACTTTAGCAACTGATATTAGTTCAACTAACCACATTGTCATCACACCAAAATAAAGCATAAGTGCCACTAGCACTTTCAATCTCCCCCTTTTTGGTGCATTGATGACAACGTGGTTAGAGCATGGCATAGAGGAAAAATAGATAGAAAGCCATGGAACAAATAATGATCATGATAGCTCCCCCTATATGTGTGCCCGAAAACAAGAATGCATCTAGAACACCCATAGGAGGTTCGACCAAGATCATTATTGATAAGTCATGAGATTCAACAAAATAAACCTATAACGGTGCCTAGAACTCATGACACAGTGTGGTGAGCAAATAATGAGAGACCCAATAAGCATAAGAGGATAATGGCAAGGTTCAATAATAAAGCTAGAGTCTCACAACCACACAGACAGAAGGTAAATAAGAGTATCTCAAGCCAACTAAAACCAACCAGCAGCGAGAAACACGAGGCTTGAGATCTCAACACACCCACGAACGCACACCACACACTACTTCTCCCCCTTTGTCATCAAGACAACAAAAAAGTCGACAAACGGCGACACGAGACCCATTAGACAAGAGGAGGAGCACTCGAGGCATCATCATCATCATCAAAACGCCACCTGGCCATTGGGAAAGACCGAGCAATGGCCTCACTATCGACATCCTCTGAACCTGGACCGACCTCCTCACTAGCAGCAGCCCTTGCTGCCTTCTTCTCACGCCGAACAAGCTTCTCCTTGTTGATTTCCTTGATCTGACGACGCTGAATCGACTGACACATCTTGAACATGTTGCTCAAGGTCTTGAACAGTGACTTCTTCTCTCCCTTGGAAAAGATGGCCTCAGAGCCAATAGACTTGGCCCGACCACGAGGGATCCGTGCAGTAGAGGACATGCCTGGAGTGTAAGTAGCATGATCCTTAGGCCTAGGGTTGCGCCCCTTCTTGATAGGCACATAGGGAGCAGGAGCAGCTGGGGTCCAGTGGGAGTTGCGCTTGGGAACAGAAGTCTTGAAGCTGGCAATGTACTTTGCTGGACAGACGGTCTCAATCAACGCCTGAATGAAAGGATCATAGATCAAGGACTTGTTCTCTTGTACACACTGACGCAGCTCGTAGTACATGAAATCCAGAACATCCACTTTCTTCTTCTGATGAAGATACACAAAGACATCAAGCATGGAGCTCTGAATGTTATGGGACTCCCCGGCCTTTGGAGTGAGGCTATACCTCAGGATATGGCGCATGGTATCATAGAGGGGCAAGAGGTCTTTGATTGACCTAGTGACAAACAACTTCTCTTGTTTGTAAGCAAAGGCAATCTCATCCTTAGTGCGCTGCCCACTTTCCCGAACAACGCCAAACTCATCAGAAACGGTCTCTTCATCCATGAACGGGTAGGGAATGATCTTGGAGAACTTTGCCATAGGAACTGAGCACTGATGCGATCCGGACATCCATGTGAGGGTACGAGCAGAATCATTGGAGAAGTACAAAGTGGCAAAGAACTGCATCACTAGATCTTCATTATAGGGGTGGTTGAAGGTGACAAACGGAATCAGACCCAGTCATCCAAGAGCGGAGTACACACTGGGATACAGATGATCATTGTCGCGCAAACTCTCAGTGTTGACTTGCTTGTGAGGAGCAAACTTCTTTGACTTGGTCATAAGAAGCTCATGATAGACCCTTTGCTGAAACTCATTCTTGAACCGGGGATCCACTCCCATACCAGTGGCAGCAACATATGGATGGCTCTGTCTCTCAGCCCAGATCTCTGGCTTGGTCCACTTGACAAGAGGCAAATTCCGGAGGTCACGCCCACCCGGAATGGCTTGCTCCGGACTAGACTCCTCATCCTCTTCTTCATCTTCCTCACCACGATCATCTTCTTCTTCTATCTCATCATCATTATTGGGATTGGCGTAGTAAACATCATCTTGCGAGTTGTATTCTTCCTCAGAATTATCGGAAGCCTCTACAACGGGCCGCTTTGAGGCAGGACGGCGAACACGGCCCTGACCTGACCCAGACCCTTGACCCATGCCTTCAGACGGCTGACGACGAGCAATGGTGAAGTCCTTTGATCCTCTTTTTCCACGCTTGCGATGAAGCTCAGACCTCTTGTCAGCGGAGTCTGAAACACACGCAAACACCCAACAACACAAAGCACGAAACACAAATGAGTACAAGTGCAAGATGAATGGCAAGGAGATAGACAAACATCTAGGCAAAAGTTCCTGGATAGCCCGTGCACACAGGGGTTTAGACCCCGTGGGCACGGGGGTCCCGTGCGCTCGGTACAGGACCGTGGGCACGGGGCCCCGTGCGCACGGGGGTCAAACACCCCGTGGACACGAGGGTCTCCCAGCAGCACCCACTACCAGAATGAACTCCGGGAGTGGGTGTAGCCGAGGGACCAGAGGATCTAAGCACTAGACTTCTATCTACATACTAGAGGCCAAACGAATCTAGGGCGCAAAGAAACCCTAAAGCTAGAGAAAAAGATAGGAACTCAAGGAGATGATCAAGGAGGCAAGACCAACCGGAGGAGGACCCCATCTGGATGCAGATCCACTGAGGAAGAACCCCGACGAAGCCCGGAGGAGCTCCGGCGAGTGGAGGCGACGGCGGCGGCGCTGGAGGCTTCCTGGGGAGTGGAGGGGCGAATGGGTGGAAATGAACCCAAGCCCCCCTACGCCCCACCTCCTCAGGACCAGAAACTGCAGACCCCGTGCGCACGGGCTAAGAGAGCCCCGTGCGCACGGTACAGAGCCCGTGGGCACGGGGGCCCGTGTGCACGGTACAGGCCCGTGCACACGGGGTAATCAGGAACTTTGACATGAGTGGATTTGGTTTAAATACAGGGCTGAGTGTATACTCTTACCCCTACTTCACAAAGCACTCGGTCTACATTTCTGAATACGCCGCGAGGAAAGACCTATCACTATGGAAAGGGTATATGTGGAGCACTTGTACCAAAAGAGAAGAGAGGAGAACCAAACAAAAAAAGGAAAAGAAACAACACACCACACAAGCGAAACAAACACGGACACAACCCTCAAGCGAGGGTGATGGCCGAGGCCACCATGTTTGAGTTTACTTGGTATGGCACCGCGAAGATATGAACCTTGGGCCCAAGACCAATACTCATCTTTGAAGCACAAGTACCACCTAAAGTGGCTAATGGAAAGATTGAGTTTGTTTTATGCACTTCCAGGATAAGATAGCTCATGGGTTGAGCTAGCTCCCCCTAGACCTGTGCCTACATCTAAGAAATATAGTACATGAGTATGTGTGTATGAGCAAGAGTTTCATCCGAAGTTACTAATATCCACGATATTTAGCTCATGCCTTAACTCGCGGAATCTTTCTTCGTCAAGGGGCTTGGTGAAAATGTATGCTAGTTGATTCTTGGTGTTGACATGGAGTAACTCAATGTTTCCCTTGGCCACATGATCTCTAATGAAATGATGACGAATCTCAATATGCTTGGTCTTGCTATGTTGAACCGGATTCTCGGCGATCTTGATGGCACTTTCATTGTCACACCAAAGAGGCACTTTGTCACATTTGACACCATAATCCATCAAAGTTTGCCTCATCCATAATAATTGGGCACAACAACTTCTGACAGCAACATACTCGGCGTCGGCTGTGGAGAGAGATATACAATTTTGCTTCTTTGAAGACCAACTTACCAACGACCTCCCTAGAAATTGACATGAACTGGAGGTGGATTTGCGATCAACCTTGTCTCCGGCCCAATCCGAATCCGAGTAACCCATTAACTCAAATGATGATCCCTTGGGATGCCAAAGGCCCAAGTTTGGGGTATGAACCAAATATCGAAGGATCCTTTTCACTACCGAATAGTGGCTCTCCTTAGGAGCGGATTGAAATCTTGCACACATACACACACTCAACATAATATCTGGCCTAGATGCACAAAGGTAAAGCAAGGAACCAATCATAGAACGATATACCTTTTGATCCACTTTTTTACCATTTGGATCAAGATGAAGTTGACCATTTGTGGCCATGGGTGTCTTCTTTGGCTGGATATCTTGCATTTTGAATCTCTTGAGCATGTCTTGGATATAACGAGATTGATTGATGAAGGTTCTGCCTCTCAGTTGCTTCACTTGAAAACCGAGAAAGAACTTCAACTCTCCCATCATGCTCATCGCAAATTCCTTAGTCATAAGATTCTCAAACTCAACGTTAATAGCATGGTTAGTTGACCCAAAGATAATATCATCAACATATATTTTTCAGACAAACAACTCTCCTTTTACCCTATTTGTAAAGAGAGTGGAATCTATTACCCCAATCTGGAACCCTTTCTCGCTTAGGAACGCCGTAAGGTGATCATACCAAGCACGAGGTGCTTGTTTGAGTCCATAGAGTGCCTTATGGAGTTCATAAACGTGAGAGGGATGATCGGGGTCTTCAAAACCAGGAGGTTGCTTGACATATACTAACTCCTTAAGTGGACCATTAAGAAAAGCGCTCTTAACATCCATTTGATATAATTTGAAATCATGATGAGAGGCATAAGCAAGCAAGATGCGAATGGATTCGAGATGGACAACGGGGGCAAAAGTTTCACCAAAGTCCAAACCTTCAACTTGGGTGAAACCTTGTGCCACCAACCTTGCCTTGTTCCTTATTACTTGTCCATATTCATCTTGTTTGTTCTTGAAAATCCACTTTGTTCCAATGACATTATGAAATTCCTTGGGTCTTTCTACAAGGGTCCACACTTTGTTGCGTGTGAAGTTGTTGAGTTCTTCATGCATGGCATCTATCCAATCCGGATCGTCAAGTGCATCTTCCACCTTAAGGGGTTCAACACAAGAGACAAACGAGTGATGCTCACAAAAGTTTGCCAAATGTCTACGAGTAGTTACCCCCTTTTTGATGCTTCCGTAGATGTTCTCGGTGAGGAGTTGAAGATGTTTCAGCTTGGCGGCCACTTTTTGCTCTTTGCAGTCAAGCTCTTCTTCACTTGGTTTTGGACTTGATGAAGAAGCTTGCCCTTGAGATTTATTTAACCTTGGAGACACTCTTCTCTTTGCAACCACAGGTTCTTGCTCAGTAGGAAGTGATGACGATGAAGACACATGAGGTTGGGGTTGATCTTGATCATGATCATGACTTTTAGCTTGATCTTGAGCCTCAACGATAGGTTCTTCATTATTCGGAAGAGTTTTCTCTTGATCTTGCTCAGGAATATGAGGGTCTTGATCTTGTTCTTGGAGAGGTTTATTATTTCTCGAAGCACCTTGGACAAGTGGCGTTGGTGATGACTTCCCTTGTGGAGAATCCTCAAGAGGGGCTCTTACTCCTTCTTCTACTTGGACATGGGGTGTTTCTTGTGGGAGAATGTGGCCTATCCCCATTGTCCTTATAGCTTGTGAAGGATCCTCATCACCTACAACACTAGGAACAATTTGCTCCATGCGGGAGCCGTTATCTTCATCAAACTCCACATTTACCGTTTCCTCAATGCATCCGGTGGATTTATTGAGAACTCGGTAAGCATGAGAGTTTGATGCATATCCAACAAATATGCCCTCATAAGTTCTAGACTCAAATTTAGCTAACCGGGATTTTTTGTTTAAAATGAAACACTTACAACCGAATACCCGAAAGTATTTGACGTTGGGATTTCTCCTGATTAGGATCTCATAAGGGGTCTTGTTCTTGAGATTGCGAAGATAAAGCTGGTTTGAAGCATGGCACGCGGTGTTGATGGCTTCTGCCCAAAGCTTGTATGGTGATTTGAACTCATCAAGCATGGTCCTAGCCATCTCAATAAGAGTCCGATTCTTCCTCTCCGCATCACCATTTTGTTGGGGAGTATATGGTGAGGCATATTGGTGCTTTATCCCCTCTTCACTCAAGAAATCATCCATTGTATAGTTTTTGAACTCGGTGCCATTGTCACTTCGGATTGCCTTGATCTCATAGTTATGTTGACGTTGAGCTTCTTTGGCAAAGTTGATGAAGGTTTCTTGAGTTTCATCTTTAGTCTTGAGAAAGAACACCCAAGTGTATCTTGTGAAGTCATCAACAATGACAAGACAATATCTCCTTCCTCCCAAACTATCATATGTTGGAGGCCCAAATAGATCCAAATGGATAAGCTCGAGGGGCCTCAAGGTGGTGATGATAGTCTTCACCTTGTGAGCTTTTTCATGAAGCTTTCCGGCAATGCAAGCACTACAAGGACGATCTTTGGTAAAAGACACATTGGTTAGTCCAAGAATGTGCTCGCCCTTTAAGAGAGCTTGTAAATTTCTCATGCCCACGTGGGCTAGCCTACGGTGCCATAGCCACCCCACATCGGCCTTGGCCATTAGGCATGTTGCAAGATGAGTTTTCACTTTCGAGAAATCAACCACGTAAAGGTTGTCTTCAACATGCCCAATGAAGACCACTTTGAGATTGCTTCTCTTAAAGACGGTCACATGGAATTCACCAAAATGTGAATCATATCCGGCACGAGCCAATTGAATAGTTGAAAGTAAATTGTAGTGAAGGGATTGGACAAGCATAACATTTGAAAGAGATGAATCATTAGAGATTACCACCTTGCCCAAACCTAATACCTTGCTCTTGCTATTGTCATCGAAGGAGATGTTCGAAGAGGCCTTGAGTGAATCAACGAACTCCACGAGCATCTCCCTTTCTCCGGTCATATGATTGGTGCATCCACTGTCGATCACCCATTGAGTTCCACCGGAGAGATAGTCCTACAATAATCAAGCTTTGGTTATAGGTACCCATTTTGCAATGGGTCCTGGTGATTTAGCAACAAGGATCTTGGGAACCCAAATAGTCCAAGCATAATCATCATAGTTAGTTCCAACAAATTTTGCAAAGGTATAGCCATCATCTCCTCTCATGAGAACATATGATGGATTGTTCTTGCCGGAAAAATTCTTGGGAATGGCCTTGTCCCTAATGACCTTTCCATTCCCAACACCCTTCATTTCCTTCTCCTTCTCCTTGTGCCCTTCTTGCACAAACACTACCTTTTGGTGAGGGGAAGGAGTCGGACCGATCTTCTTGTTGTTCTTCTTCTTCCTTTTCTTACCACTCTTAGATGCGGGATTAAACCCAACTCCCTCCTTGGCAACACACTCCTTTTGGTTGCTCAAGAGGTTGTTTAGATTTTTCTCCCCTTGGATGCATGATACAAGCCCTTTCTCAATTTGAGCTTTCAACTTCTTATTTTCCTCTTGAAGGAAAGTGCAATCATGAGCAAAGTTAGCAGTATAAGCATCATCATTTAAATTAATATGAGGTACGCAAGTGAGAGCCTTAATGGTTGTAGCTTTTAGTTGGGCATAAGACTCGGTGAGGGCAATGAGGTCACCTTTGACAACCTTGGAACTAATCACAAGGAACTCATGCTCCTCAACAAGTCTTGTATGGTCAACTAGAAGCTTTTCAACTCTAATGTTAAGAGCATCTTTATTCTCAAGAGCAAGTTGCAAAGCATCGTTGGTTTTAACAAAGTCAATTTGATGAGCAGATAAGGCTTCCTCAAGTGATGCTCTCATGACACTCTCTTCATTAAGTTCGTGCTCGAGGAGATCAACTCTCTCTTTTTCCTCTATAAGGAGGTTCTCAACATTCTCAATAAAGTCATCGCGTTCGGCAAGTGACTTAAGGAGATCGCCAAAATGAGCACGAGCTTCACCATGAAGAGTTTTCATGAAAGCCATTAAGGATTCCTCATCATCACCCACACCCTCCTCACACTCATCCTCCACTATCTCACATGAGACATTGGGAGTGTAGTTCTCGGGTTTCTTGGGTTCGGACTTTGTTTTTACCTCTTTGGCCATGAGGCACCGATGAGTGAATGGCTTGTCCTTGTTTGGAGAGTCGAAGAGGACGGTGGTGGATGAGGAGGTAGTGGCATGCATGGAAAAGGAGGCCGTGCCCACTTGATCATCATCACCGTCATCTTCATCTCCAGACATGTATTCTTCATGAACAAGAGCCTTGTCATACTTCCTCTTTGCAAACTTGGTGAACTTCTTCTTCTTAAGCACAAGCTTCTCGGACTTGTCTTCACGTCTCTCATATGGACAATCATGAACAAAGTGTCTTGGGCTATCACAATTGTAGCATTTCCTTCGTCCAAAAGATCTTCCTTGAAGATTTCTTCCTTTGTTTGCCATGGTCCCGGAGTACTTTTTGACTAAGAGAGCCAAGTCTTCCGCAAAATCATTTGCCGGACATGAGGTGTCATTATCCTCCTCACCTATCTCTTCACTCACTTCTTCCTCCCTCGAGGGTTGGCTCACCACTTTCTTGTCCTTCAAGGCACGATTGGAGTTCTTGGTTGCTTGAGCTATTGCAAATGTTTTCTTGGACTTGGTTTCCAAAAGAACATGGGTAGAGAAGGTGGAAACAACTTGAGCCAAAGTTAGCTTGTGATAGTCCGGACGTTGATGAACCATCATGACCATGGTATGTTCCGTGAGAACCATAGCATCAATGAACTTGTCCTTGATGAAGTCATCATTTGCCCAAGTGCACCCAAAGGTTCTCAAGTTGAGCACAAGAGACTTCAACCATCGGTAAACCTCTTCTGCGTACTCACCCTCATTCCTCACAAAGAGATTGACTTCTTGTTTGAGCAAGGCCAATCGAGATCTTCGAATTGCTTCATCTCCTTCAAGAGCCTCCTCAAGGCAATCCCAAATTTCCTTTGCGGTTTTGAGAAGAGCAATGGAATCACTATAGTCTTCAGTCACAGCATTGCGAAGCATGTTGTGTGCGGTAGCATTGAGTTGATCATCAACTGCTTCCCTTGGAGTGAGATTCATTGGGTCCTTGGGGTTGAATCCATTGACTTCAATCCACCACAATTGAGTTGAAGCACTGCGCATGTGAGACTCCATATCTAGCTTCCACTTAGCAAAGGCATTAGCTTTCAAAGGGGGCGGAGGCCCAACAGGATTAATGCGGGGATGTTGTAAGGGTTGAGGAGAGTAAAAGGGTTCCACGACATTGTACTTGGGAACTAGAGTACGAGCCAGAGAAGCAAGAGGTTCCCTCGAGTCATCCTCATCATGAACTTCATTTGGATTAAACGAGTTTGATGCGGACGTTGATGGCTTTAAACGGGCATCAATTTCCTCCTTGACCGAGGCCCGAACCTCTTTCATCATAGAGACTTTGAGGTCCGCCAACATTGAAAGAAGATCGGCCGCGGTCAAGGGGACATTCGGGTTAGTAGAAGCTGCGGGAGCAACGACAGGAGCACCAAGTGTCTCAGTCGCGGCGGGGGGTTGGTTTTGACCATCCTCCGCAATGGGTAAGCCACCTCCATCATTCCCTAGATCGACCATATCCTCTAAGGTTGTAAAACCTTATATTAGAGCACGAGGCTCTGATACCAATTGAAAGGATCGATACGGTCGACTAGAGGGGGGGGGGGGGTGAATAGGAAACTACAAATTTTAATCTTTCTTGTAGATTTTAAGGCTTAGCGGATAAAAGAGTTCACTAGATATGCAACTAGGTGAATGCGACCTATATGACAAGCAAGCTCCAAGATAAAAATGCTAGGCAACAAACTACTTAGCAATCCAACAAGCATACAACAACAAGGAAAGGTGCGGGAAAGGATACAACAAGTGAGACGAGGACGTGGATTTTAACCCGAAGTTCACTCTTCCTTGGGGAAGAGCTAATCTTCGTTCGGAGCGGTGCCGGAGCCAAAGCTTGCGGAACGCCACGAAAGGCTCAACGTATTCTCCTTCGAGTCACCCCCAACGGATGAGCCTCGAAACACTCGGGGTTGGTCTTGAAGGCGACCACCACACCTTTACAAACTTCTTCAGAGCACACCACAAGCAAGGAAGCTTCCGGAGGAACCTCTAGCCACCTAGGAGCCCAAGCTCCAAGAGTAACAAGTCAATGGGGAAGAAATGTTGCGGGGAACGCGATTTGGTTTGGTCAAGATGTAGATCGGGTCTTGCTCTCCCAATCCCCAAAGTTTCAACAAGTTAGGGTGGAGGGATTGAGAGTATTGAGCAAAAGGGGGTGAAGCAATGGTGGAGCTCAACAAGACATTAGGGTTAGAGGTTGGAGGTGGAAGAAAGGGCCTTTATATAGTGTTTAGGGGCTGGTGGGGATTTCTGCCCGTTGGACCCCGTGCGCACGGGCTAAGTCAGCCCCGTGCGGACGGGGTACTCAGAGACAATCACGCCACCCTGTGCACACGGGGTACCCAGAGAGTTACGCAGTACCCCGTGCGCACGGGGGTCAAAAGACCCCGTGCGCATGGGGTACCCAGTAAATTTCTGTTGCAACTTTCTGAGTACCACAGCATACACACTAGGTTCTTATTAGGTGGTCGGAGTGGGAAGGGTAAGAGAGTAAGGCTCGACAACCCCACACGACATTTATCCACACAAACCCCTCTTAATAGTGCGGTCTTTCCTATGACTCGAAGCAAACCAAAACTAAACCTTCTAAGTGTCGAAAGACAACGCCTTTGTCCTTTTTTAAATGGGGGGTCGCACATCTCCATCGCGGGCACTTAGAACCAATAACCTGAGATAAACTTTAGAAACTGATATTAGTTCAACTAACCACATTGTCATCACACCAAAATAAAGCATAAGTGCCACTAGCACTTTCAAAATCGCTATGTTCATAGAACTAAGAACTTTTCTGCTTATTCATATGAGTATCGTTCTTCTCCTGCAAGGCTATTTGCTAGGGCTTCAAAGCCGAAATTCTCAGATGCTGCACTTAGACACATTGCTTCTAAACCACCCCTGAAGATGTGGGTGGTGAAGAAGAATTAACTTTCTTTTGCAGAGAAAGGTCTCCAGCCTGAAATCAAAGGCGTCCAATGCTATTGCTGGGGACCTAAAACACATTATGGGACGCAAGATAAAATGCCCAAATGGTCTTACTGTGTATTTCATACTTGAATCGCTTGCCAGTCATACTATCAGTCCTAATCTTGATCTAAGCTTTGATAATCCTCTTGTACAACAAATGTTTACGCTTCACAATACTCTTTGTGAAGCCTATCCTCCTAACTACACTGTAGGGTACGATACCTCGTGCTTCAGAATGGATTATGGACATCGGATGCACTAACCACATGACTGGTGATCAAAGCCTTCTCATGGACTCAACCTTAGGTCCATGTGATAAAAGTCACATCACATTCGCAGATACTGGTAAAAGCAAGGTATTGGGACTAGGTAGAGTTGCAATCTCAAGGGATCAGCACATGGACAAAGTGATGCTTGTTGAATCCCTTGGTTTCAACTTAATGTCTGTCTCAATGCTTTGTGACTTAAACATGATTGTGCTATTTGGAAAATATCGTTGCCTTGTACTAATGGAATCTGACAAGTCTCTAGTCTTCGAAGGGTACAGGAAAAATAATTTGTACATGGTAGACTTCTCAGCAGGACCACAGATGGCCGTATGTCTTCTAGCCAAGTCTTCAGAGTGCTGGCTCTGGCATCGGAGGCTAGGGCATGCTGGCATGAGGAACCTACACACTATCGCCAAGAAGAAGCACGTCATAGGCATTGAAGACGTCAAGTTCAAGAAAGATCATCTATGTGGTGCTTGTGAAGCTGGAAAGATGACTAGGGCCAAGCATCCCTCGAAGACAATCATGACTACATCTCGACCTTTTGAGTTGCTCCACATGGACTTGTTTGGTCCCACTCACTACTCTACTCTCACTGCAACTTCTTATCTCTATGGTTTCGTTATTGTTGATGATTATTCAAGATACACTTGGGTGCACATAATTCTCTTCAAGACTGAAGTGCAGGATGTCTTCAGATGTTTCGCCAACCGCGCCATGAACAACTATGGCATCAAGATCAAGCACATTAGGAGGGACAACGGCACATAATTCAAGAACACAGGCCTCGACCTCTATCTTGACACCTTAGGCATCACTCATGAGTTTTCTGCTCCTTACACACCTCAGCAGAATGGCATCATGGAGCATAAGAACAGAACCCTTGTTGAGATGGCTCGGACGATGCTTGACGAATACAAGACTCCAAGAAAATTCTGGCCTGAAGCCATTGATACTCCATGCCATGTGATCAACCGTGTTTATCTTCACAAGCTTCTGAAGAAAACATCCTATGAGCTTCTAACTGGTAAGAAGCCAAACGTAAGCTACTTCAGAGTATTTGGTGCTAGGTGCTGGATCAAGGATCCACATCACACTTCAAAATTTGCACCGAAAGCGCATGAGGGTTTTATGCTTGGTTATGGAAAGGACTCGCACTCCTATAGAGTCTTCAACCTCTTTCACTATAAAGTGGTTGAAACTGTGGATGTGCGGTTCGATGAAACTAACGGCTCGCAAAGAGAGAACCTGCCAAATGTGCTAGATGAAGTACCTGCTAGTGAATCAATCAAGCTAATGGGAACAGGAGAGATCATACCATCAGATGCCCAGCCTGAAGAGGAACTCATTATTTCTGCACCTGATCAACCTGAAGACATTGCTCAGCCTGAACACAATCCTCCAAATGATGACAATGATCAGCAGGAGCAAAATCTTTGTCCAGTTCATCCTCGTGTCGCAAATGAAGTACAAATTGAGAAGATAATCGATAGCATCAATGCACCAGGTCCACTCACTCGTTCTAGAGCAACACAGCTAGCAAATTTCTGTGGGCACTTTGCATTTGTCTCAATCTCTGAACCCAAGAAAGTTGCTGAAGCCTTCATTGAACCTGAATGGATTCAAGCTATGCAAGACGAGCTTCAATAGTTTGAGCTGAATAATGTATGGGAACTTGTCAAGCGTCCTGATCCTCACAAGCACAACATAATAGGCACAAAATGGATATATCGCAACAAACAAGACGAGCATGGTCAAGTAGTCAGAAACAAAGCACGGCTCGTTGCTCAAGGATACACACAAGTTGAAGGAATTGACTTCGATGAAACATTTGCTCCAGTGGCTAGGCTCGAAGCCATTCGCATACTGCTAGCTTACGCAAATCATCATAACATCCTTCTATATCAAATGTATGTGAAGAGTGCCTTTCTCAATGGAAAGATTGAAGAAGAAGTGCATGTTGCACAACTGCCTGGCATTGAAGACCCAAAACATCCTGATATGGTATACAAGCTCAACAAGGCACTGTATGGCCTCAAACAAGCCCCTCGTGCTTGGTATGACACACTCAAAGACTTCCTGAAGAGCAAAGGCTTCAAACCTGGTTCTCTAGATCCCACTGTCTTCACGAAGACATATGACGGTGAACTGTTTGTGTGCCAAATCTATGTGGATGACATTATCTCCGGTTGCACTAACAAGAAATACAGTGATGAATTTGGTTACATGATGCAAGAATAGTATCAAATGTCCATGATGGGAGAGCTCAAGTTCTTTCTCGGTCTTCAAATCCGTCAATAGCGCAACGGCATCTTCATATCACAAGAAAAATATCTCAAAGATTGCCTGAAGAAGTTTGGAATGCAAGACTGCAAAGGATACACGACGCCAATGCCATCCAAAAGACATCTAAGCCCTGACGCCAATGGTAAAGATTTCGATCAAAAGGTATACCACTCCATGATTGGCTCTTTACTTTACTTATGTGCATCTAGGCCAGATATCATGCTTAGTGTTTGCATGTGTGCCCGATTTCAAGCGGCACCAAAGGAGTCGCATCACTTAGCTGTGAAGCGAATTCTTCGATATTTGGCTTACACCCCAACACTAGGATTATGGTATCCAAAGGGCTCAGAGTTTGATCTGGTTGGATTTTCGGATGCTGATTATGCTGGTGAAAAGGTGGATCGCAAGTCTACATCAAGCACATGTCACTTTCTTGGTCGATCTCTTGTCTGTTGGTCTTCAAAGAAGCAGAACTGTGTATCACTCTCAACTGCTGAATCTGAATACATTGCTGCTGGATCTTGCTGCGCTCAGCTTCTGTGGATGAAGCAAACTCTTAAGGACTATGGCATCCATCTGAAGCATGTGCCACTTTACTGCAATAATGAAAGCGCTATAAAGATTGCCAATAACCCAGTTCAGCACTCGAAGACAAAGCACATTGAAATTCGTCATCACTTCCTCAGAGATCATGTTATGAAAGAAGATATTGATATCATTCACGTCAAGACAAAAGACCAGTTGGCTGATATCTTCACTAAGCTCTTGGATGAGAAAAGGTTTTGCAAGTTGCGGTGTGAGCTAAATATCTTGGAATCCTCGAATGTCCTGTGATTAGGCACACATCCTAACACTTATGCAGTTTGATGACTTAGATGTGCAACACACGAAGTAATGTATATCTTCAATCAATGAAGACATACACTCCAAGTGTGAATACATTAATGTGGAAATTGACTTCAGAGCGCCACGATAATTGTGCGCCGTGTCTGGGTCTAATACTTCCTATACAGTGGGTAATGCCACCACCAAACTCTTCTGAAGTGTTTCCTCATGGCGTCATATTTGAAAAGTCTTCGCAATTGATTTAACTTCAACATTAATTTGATTTCGTGATTACTGATTTGGATTTACTCTACTATATATATATATATTGTATTCTGTCCTCTACAGCATTCACTTATAGCTATGTCTTCTTATTTGAATCTTTTGAACTAAGTGAATGTGATCGGACCCTAACCTCTCTATGCTTTCTAACCCAAACTCTATCTATCCAAATCATATGCATTCTGTTGAAACTGTCGAATGTCTTCTCTGCGTCCTTGTTAGCAGAAGATTCAGAGACAAACATTTATATCTAGCTTAAATGACATATCCTTTTGCCTGAAACCCGGAGAATTCGGAACGACCACCCCGACAATCCAGGCATGCGTGGGAACGTGGAACAACTCTCAATGAGTTGCATGTTCTCCATGTGTCCATCAGATGTGAACCGCCAGGGGCACCTGCATAATTGCGCTATGCTGTCTCTATCCTCATAATATAACTGTCTCGTCTCAGTCAAAATCCTTCTTCCTCCTTCGCCATCTCTCGCAAACCCTAGCGCCTATGCTAGCTCTCGACGACGCCGACGATGAAGCGCTTAGCTACCGCGACCTCCTCGACGCTGTCCTCACGTCGGCCGCGGACCTCGTCTTCTCCGCCATCTCCATAGGTGTCTTCCGTCGCCAAGTTAGGGCACGGGAGATCGAACTGTTAGGCATCCATCTTCGCTCCGTCTAGCAGTTCTTCGTGTGGTAATAAAAGTTTAATTTTACCGTCTTTTTGATCTGATAGATTCATTCATTCCTACCAAAAGTGGTCTCTAGATCTTCGAATATGAATTTATCTCTTTTTGCATCACATATTCTGCCTAGTATATTCACTTATGCTTCTTCACAAGTTAGATTCCTCACTTGTACTTATTCTTGGATTTGTACAACTCTGGAACCAACTCTCATCATATAAGTGAATGTCTTCGCGTTATGAGGTCAATATATTCAAACTAATTTATCTTGAAAATCTTCTGAGAATGCATATGACCTCTTCCCCTTCCCTCACACCTTTAATGCTGTCACAGGTACATGTCCGTGGGAGAATCCCTTGGTTCTCATAGTCTACATTCGTTTGCAGAATTCTTGCAGAGTCTCATCAACTCACCTGAAGCGAGTTCCTATTAGTCCAGCCGTTTGAAGCCATTGCAAGTACTGAAGCCTTTCAGTTTACGCTTCATGGCAACTGAAAAGTCAGCAAGAAAGGGAGGCAGACAGCGTCGTGGTGACACCTCCAAGGACTTACCTCCATATTTGCACGAGATGTACAAAACTGATCCAGAGGAAACCTATACTGAACGCAAGAATCGAATCCAATGGATTCGCAGATATTGGGCAGAAGAATGGTTCAGATATCGCTTCATCACCAAAGAATATCCAGAGAAGAATGCCATCAAGGCACCCTGGGGTGATATTCTGTACAAAAATCTTCCACCCAGGACTCAGGATGAAGCTATTGAGCAAGGCTTCTATCCTTGCATGGTGCACGGACCACAGCCTGAGAATGCTGACCCGTCTTCACTACTCTGGTGTCGCGAAGACAGTCTGTTCAAGCGCAACTACCAGTTCGCCAAATACTCAGCTGCAAAGAACAAGAAGGATCTGGGGCTTGACTTCAACCCTGGTCCCTCCTCACCTCGGGACAATGGCACCCGTGAAGCCAATGAAAAGAGGATTGGCCCCTTCTACAACCTTGCTGGCCTCATCACTCACATTACTGTTCGAGGTGCCAAAGTGGATCATTCTGATAATGATGATGCTGACACCGACGAAGCTCCAGCTCCTGCTCCAAAGCCTAAGAAGCAAAAGAAGACTAAAGCTTCAAAGTCATCTGCTGCCTCAAAAGCTTCGAGACCGAAGCCATTGGCAACTGCCCCTTCTACTCCCAGCAATAACTCTGAGGTTCTCTCTCGCATCTCCAAGAGGCGTGAGAAGCCACAGAAGACACCAGCTCAGCAACTGAGTCATGCACTGACACCTGCAGCCATTCTGAGGAATGAAACTGAACCCATTGACATGTCTTCAGATGAAGAATTTGGTGAAGATGCTCTAGAGCAGCTAATCAAGAGCAAGCAAGAGGCGGAGATCTTCAACGATCTGCCCCTCTTTGATGTAAACATTCTAAAGAACTTCATTGATGAGTGGTTTGATAATCAAGATCTCAATTTTGATGACCTTCAGCTTCCCATTGGCGTCAGCATTGCTTTCCAAGGCGCCATTGCTCCTGAGCTTGCTCTGGCTCAGCGCATAGTTGAACTGAAGCGAAAGATAGACTTTCAGAAGGAACAGTTCAAGAAGCATGTAGCCAGGCTGAATGTGGCTGATGTGCAAAAGTTCAAGGTGATGCTTAATGACCTCAAGGAGTCGTTTCGGAAGAAATGCGGGGAAGCCAAAGGGTCAAGAGATCGCATGAAAGCACTCGCAGACAAATGCGTTCAAGCCTACAATGAAGCTGAAAAGCGCAAGGCACTTGGCCGCCCTGGCATTGACCACTCAATGGCTGCCAAGAAAAAGAAGTCATCTGAAGCACCACGGCAGGAAGAACCACACATTGTCTTCCCTGCCAGCATGCGCGGCTCGAAGCCCAAGGCTCCTTCAGTGGCTTCTGAACAGAAGAAAACCAAGGCAGCTGAAGCTGAAGCCAGGAAGCGGAAAACCAAGCGCACCACTGATGAAGCACCACCCCCGAAGAATAGAAAAATCAAGAAGAAAGATTGGGCTGCTCCTACACAGCCCCTCGTTGTTGAACCCCTTGCCTTTGTTCCCCCTCCGTCTGCAAACCAAGAGTGTCGGATGATTGTTCATGAGCCTGCTTCCACAGAGGCTCCTGAAGCTCAAGAAGTTCCAGTCGTCGACCCCATCACGACTGAAGACATTGTTCAAGATGATGTAATTCTTCCTCAGATCGATCACCCTATGGTATCATCGCCTGTTCAAACGAACAGTGAGCTTATCAGTATTGGTCGTCCTTTGACGCCAATCTCACAAGATGCATCGTGGGCGGATCGGCCCCAGCAAGCTACCCCACATCAAGACTCACCAAGTACACCCCAGCCGTCAGGGACGGAGCCAGGAATTTGACATAGGGGGGCGAGTTTCAGACTTGAGCTCTTATAGACTGATGGGCACCGGATGATAACTCAGATGTTTAAAGTGTGCAAAGAAACATAAGCCCGGACTCGTGTTTTCGCTAGTGTAAAAAGCTAAACATTACAAAATTAATATTCATCTTTGACAAAAAAAGTATCTAAATTAGTTATAGTACATAATTTGGTAGATGGTACTATGTTGAATTGACCAACTCTGATTTTCATGTCAATCAATTAATTATCATTCATATTAACCAGCAAAATACAGAGATTTGAAGCTAAGGTTAATTATTGAGAATGGTATGCATCGTCGTCTCCGTGGTCGCTCATGGTGGTGGTGCTTTTCATAATCTCCTTACTGGCTGAGAGGAATGATCGATTGGGGTCTGTAGGGTTGGAGAGTTGGACGCAAATGCTCTTGGCAAACATTTTTCAGTTTCTCTTCCTCGTTTTATCTATACACGAGTATAACAATACATGGACAGCCAATATGTTGTAATTTATTTCTGATCTTTGTAGATTTTGTATGGCAGAACCACACAAATTTGAACAGATTAAAGATCAAGAGATGAAGAAGGTACTAACCGTGCAGGTGCAGCTATGATGGATCTGAATCAATCTCTTGTGACTCTTGCTGGGAGGTTGGAGCACATTTGACGTGGTCCTCTCCTGCACGGACAGCCTTGCCGGCCACGACGGCAGGCTCTACTACGGCGAGCGGTGGGTGGAGATTGGATGGCATGACAGTTAGGAAGATTGGCGGCGCTAAAATCGTGGCAATCGCAGCAACAGAGAACCAAAGCGGTTGTGTACGTGCTGCTGCAGCCGCAAGTCCCGGGACCAATGGACCCTGGTCCCTTTTCTCTTCGATGGTGGGCCTTTTCTTTTTTCATGGTTTGGATCTGCTATGTAGTGTACATGGGCTAGGGCGGCCCTGGGGGTTTCACGTGATTACGCACGACAGCCAGACAGGGGAGCGAATTGAGGAAAATTGAGTCAAAACACTGCCTAAATACCAGCCTGCCTAATCGCTATTGAGGCGAAACAAGTTCGTCAGGGGAGGTCTAGCCCCCCCTCGTCCCCCCTTGGAATCGTCCCTGCCAGCCGTCATCTGTGCCCGCCATCAGCCCCATGATCAACGATGACAACTACATGGAGACATCACCATCACCAAAGGCGTCGTCCATATTCCAACGGCTTCGCAAAGGCCTGAGGCCATTTGCCTCCATGACCACCATCACAGAAGAGGGCTCCAACTTGTCAAGTTCAGTGGCACGTCAAGTGTTCTTTGAAGACAATCCTTCTGTGACGGTCCCTGTGTCTGAAGCCAATGCTGTTGAAGACCCTCCGGCTGCATCAGTCGGAGCAACACAAGAAGAAGAGCGTGTCGCTACCCCCCCCCCCCTATAACACAAGAAGAAGTTCATGAAGAGAACCAGTCTATGCCAGAACCTCCAGCTACTCAAGTGGAGGGTGAGAATCCTGAAGCCAATGACGTTGTCATGGACGAAGCCAATGTGGAGCCTACAGTGGCCAATGCACCAGTGGCCAATGAAGCCAATGAAGCCCATGAAGTAGATGAAGTCAATGCCGCACCTGACACAAATCTGCAGTCCAAAGTCAATGCCTCTGCTCCTGTTCCGCCTCCAAGGCCACATACTATAGAGCAAGCATACAACTATGGCCAGCTTGTCAAGGTTAGATGGCCTATTCTGATTCCTCCACCTACTGCTGGTCCTCAATTTGATTACCATGTCGAGCACAGGCCTCAGGTTCAGAAGCCAAAGCCAAGACTGCCCAGATTTCCAGGTACTGCCACTTCGCTAGGATCTTTCAATGTCAACGGCTTCATTGCACACAACACCTTCTTCGATAGCGAAAAGAACCCCTACACCAAGCCCAAGATTTCATCTGATCAGTTCTGGAGTTATCAGCAGCGCAGCTACTATTCATGCATTCTGTACAACCAAGGCCGCATATTTCCACATATGCGCCTTGATGCTGAAGCCATAGCTGGCCTGCCCTGCTTAGAAGAAGCTCTCGATTGCTTTAGAGAGGCTGGCTTACTGCATTTTGTCACTGACAAGGAGCACTGGAATGAAGAGTTGCTGCTCCAATTCTACGTGACTCTTCATATCAGAGGCTACAACAGGGATCCTAAGACTTGGGTCCTTGAGTGGATGACTGGAAATGTTCATCATGAAGCCAAAGCATTTGATGTTATTGAGCTTACTCGTCTTCCCACTCCAGGTGATCTCTATGAACCTGGTTGTCAGCTTCACACTACAGCTTTGGAGCATCTTTCACAAGCCAGAACCCAACATGAGTCAGATGCTCAGTATGATGAAGCCATTGCCTCCAGATGCAGAATATCCTAAGGAGTTCTTTGTTGAAGACCTTGAGTATCTGCCACGCACGATCTATCACATCATAAGGCGAACTCTCTGGCCTATCAAGGGATATTCTCCAAAGGCTAAGCTAGAAGGTGCAATGAAGACATTGGTCTTCCATATTCTTCATGGCAAATGCTTCAATGCACAAGATTTCTTCATCCGCCAACTTGCTGCATCAGGATCTGGCATTTTTGGCTTGAAGTTCTATGCTCCATGGATCATGCGTCTGATCAAGCTTCACACTGCTTTCAACTATCAGCCATCTGCACGCAACCACATTGTCTTCTTGCCAGATGTTGATATGTCTGTTGAAGCCATCTATCCAGAGCCTGACAATGAGCCACTTTATCTTCACAATGTTGATCGTCAGAGCTTCACTCAGCCCATTGAAGGTGTGCTGGCTGCCACTCGAGTCTATCCGTTGGCTGGTACTACTCGTGCACCTCACCGTGCCCCAACCGAAGCCACTAACAGCACAATTGCTCAATGCCCTCGAAAGCAATCTCGTGTTCTCAATGACCGAGAGCTTCTCGTTGGCCTACATCAGAAACAGGATAGGCATCATGATTGGCTCAAGCGCCAGATGCAAAGCATCATGACTGTCGTCAATCGCATTCGCAACCTTGCAACCAAGAATGCCTTTGTCGCGCATGAAACCTGTCGATGCACATGGAAAGGGCTGACGCTTATGTGTGCTGAGGAAGATCTTCAGGACGATGGCTTCTCAAAACGATTCAAGTTTGATTCCACTCCGCCCAGAAATGTTTTTCTGCGGCGCACTCCATCTCTTGAAGACTCAGAGTACTCCTCTTCTGCTGCAACCGTGAATGCTCGTGTGATTGATGATCAAGATGATGCTACTTCATCACCTCCAAACCTCGACACTGCTCCAAGTTCCTCTGCACCGCCAAACCTCGACACCAACCCTGCATCTTCTCCTACTCCTTGTGGGAACGAGTAGAGGCTCAATGTCTTCAACCCTTTTTGGTCCTTACTGACAAAAGGGGGAGAAGCTATGAGTTGATAGTCTTCAAGAGGGTTCATATGGGTGGTTGCATTATATTTTGCCTAGTGTTTACAACTCTTGATACATTTGGTTCTCTGAGTTGTAACACTTAAACTCGATGGTCGTCTCCTACTTATTTGCTATTTTGTGATGCGATGATAAATTCCGCATGTGCGATGATAACTTTCGCACTTAAATCATTTTGCAGACGTCCATTTTTCATTATGCATGTCATTATCTTTGTTACATCGAACCATGCATGATGAATTGTCTTCATAAGTTGAAAAGGATCTCCACAAGTAGAACCTGCCATGTGCATTTGCATTCCAAAAGCAAATTATTTATATGCACATCTTCAGGGGGAGCCTTTTGCTACTTACGAAGACAATACCTCATCCTTTACAATTTCACAAATTTATATCCCCGTTGAAAACTTCAACCAGTTTGTCATCAATCACCAAAAAGGGGGAGATTGTAAGTGCATCTAGTGCCACCCCTAGTTTGGTTTTGTAGTATTGACGACAAACGTGGTTGAGGGACTAATGTGTTTGTGAGAATTGCAGGATAACACAGGTAGTAGTCCCTCCTTGATTCGGTTTACCTACCGGAGATGACCCCTAAAAATGTATGAAGACATTGAAGATAATGGTGGTACGTGAAAATATTCACATCAAAGACTATGACAGAAGAAGACATTGAGTGAAGACTATGGAGCGCGAAGACTTAGTAGTTTCGTTGTTTCTTTTCTTCTTTGTTGAGTCATAGGAACCACCGCACTGTTAAGTGGGGTCCAAGTGAACAAAGTCAGAGTGACTGAAGTGATGCTCAACCAAAATCCTATGTCTTCGAGCGAAGACAATGAGAGCAAATCTTGTCCAGAGTCGAATAAGTCAGCTTTACTTGTAGCCCAAGTCAAGCTGTCGCGTGTGTTTGAAATCTGACCGTTGTGACACGTGTCAGTTCCTTAGTGACCCAGGGTCATTTCGGACAAATCAGGTCGGGTTGCCCAGTGGCTATAAATAGCCCATTCCCTACACCATAAATTGGTGGCTGCTCAGAGTTAGTGCACGGCTCTTGTCGTTGAGAGCAACCCACCTCTGAAGAGTTTGAGAGAGAAATCCTTGTGAGGACAAAGCCCAAAACACCCAGAGCCCAAAGAGTGTTTGGCATCACTGAAGTCTTTCTGTCCGCGTGATCTGAAGACTTGTTACGCTTGAGGACTATGAATCCTCCAGACGGTTAGGCGTCGTGTTCTGAGCATCCAAGAGTAATTGTGGATCACCGGTGAACGAAGTCTGTGAAGGTTTGGAAGTCTACCTTGAAGACTTACCAGAGTGATTGGGCAAGGACTGTGTGTCCTTAGCTCAAGGGGAATAAGGTGAAGACACGGTCTCCTGAGTTCAATCTCAGCCTCCCTAACCAGACGTACAGTTGTCACAGCAACTGGAACTGGTCGAACAAATCCTTGTCTTCACAACACACTCGTTCTATATCTTACTCTCCTTACTTACAGTTTGTCTTTGTGAAGTCATTGTCTGATTGCTATGCCTGTTGACTTCATTGTGTGACTACTTGTTCTGATTGGCTTCATACTATCTTCCATCCTGATCCTACTACCTAGCTGCTGTTAGTCATCATGCTTTAGCTTTATACTTGTTTGACTATGGCTTGTCTAGTGTAGTTCATCTTCTGCTGCATTTTTATAGGTCCAGTTTTCGTGTTCGTCTTCGAAACTCTCATGTATTGAAGACTTTCATAAAAATCGCCTATTCACCCCCCCCCCTAGTCGATAACTAGCACTTTCAAAAATCACTAAGGGGCACTAGATGCACTTACAATTTGTGGCTTGGCCACCATTCATCTTTTTTATACATGTCACGCTAGATCATTGCACATCCCGGTACACCGCCGAGGTATTCATATAGAGTCATATTTTTGTTCTAGTATCGAGTTGTAATTCTTGAGTTGTAAGTAAATAAAAGTGTGATGAGCATCATTATTAGAGGATTGTTCCATGTGAGGAAAGGATGGTGGAGACTATGATTCTCTCAAAAGTGGGGATGAGACTCCGGACTAAAAAAGAGAGGCCAAAGAGCCCAAAAAGGAAAAAAAGAAAAAATGAGAGAAAAAGAGAGAAGGGACAATGTTACTATCCTTTTCCACACTTGTGGTTCAAAGTAGCACCATGTTCTTCATGATAGAGAATCTCCTATTTTGTCACTTTCATATATTACTAGTGGGAACTTTTTATTATAGAACTTGGGTTTTATATTCCAATGATGGGCTTCCTCAAATGCCCTAGGTCTTCATGAGCAAGCAAGTTGGATGCACACCCGCTTAGTTTTTTTTAGCTTTCATACACTTATATATAGCTCTAGGCATCTGTTGCATGGCAATCCCTACTCCTTGCATTGACATCAACTGATTGGCATCTCCATAGCCCATTGATTAGCATCGTTGATGTGAGACTTTCTCCTTTTTTTGTCTTCTCCACACAACCTCCAAAATCATATTCTATTCCACTCATAGTGCTATATCCATGGCTCATGCTCATGTATTGTGTGAAAGTTGAAAAGGCTGAAGGGCATTAAGAAGTATGAACCCATTGCTTGTCTAACAATGGGATTGTGCATGATAAATACTTTGTGTTAAGAAGATGGAGCATGACAAGACTATGTGATTTTGTAGTGATAACTTTCCTTAGTCATTATATTTTTGAAAATACATGATTGCTTTTTAGTATGCTTGAAGTATTATTGTTTTTATGTCAATATTAAACTTTTGTTTTGAATCTTATGGATCTGAATATTCATGCCACATAAAGAAATATTACATGATAAACCTGTTAGGTAGCACTCCACATAAAAAAAACTTGTTTTTATAATTTACCTACTCGAGGACGAGCAGGAATTAAGCTTGGGGATGCTTGATGCGTCTCCAATGCATCTATAATTATTTATTGTTGCATGCTATTAAATTATCAATCTTGGATATTTTATATGCATTATTATGCTATTTGATATCATTTTATGAGACTAACCTATTAACCTAGTGACATGTGCTAGTTGCTATTTTTTCCTTGTTTTTACCTTTATATAAAATCAATACCAAATGGAGTCCAAATGGAACGAAGCTTTTTGACGATTTTTCCTGGACCACAAGACACCCTAGGAAGTTTCGAGTAGAGGCCTGAGAGCCACGGGATGGCCACAAGCCTATAGGGCGTGCCCCCAAGCTTGTGCCCCCTCGGTAGCCCCCTAACCCTCATTCTTATTCTATAAATACCCAAATATTCCCCATAGACCAGAGGCACACCAAAAATACTTTTCCGCTGCCCCAAGTTTCTGTTCTTGTGAGATCCCATCTGGATGCCTTATTGGGTACTCTGCTGAAGGGGGATTCGACCACGGAGGGCTTCTATATCAACCTTGCCGCCCTTCTGATGATGTGTGAGTAGTTTACCACAGACCTACGGGTCCATAGCTAGTATCTAGATGGCTTCTTCTCTCTCTTTGATCTTCAATACAATGTTCTCCTCAATGTTCTTGGAGATCTATTCGGTGTAATCTTCTTTTGCGGTGCGTTTGTTGAGATCCGACGAATTGTGGGTTTATGATCTGATTATCTATGAATATTATTTGAGTCTTCTTTGAACTCTTTTATGCATGATTAAGATAGCTATGTTTTTCTCTTCGATCTATTGATTTAGTTTGGCCAACTAGATCGGTTTTTCTTGCCATGGGAGAGGTGGTTTGTAATGGGTTCAATCTTGCAGCTCTTATTTCTAGTGATAGAAGGGCACATGACACGTATTTGTATTGTTGCCATTAAGGATAAAAATATGGGGTTTGTTCATATTGATTGGATCTATCCCTCTACATCATGTCATCTTGCTTAAGGCGTTACTCCACTCTTGTTAACTTAATACACTAGATGCATGGTGGATGGCGGTCGATGTGTGGAGTAATAGTAGTAGATGCAGGCAGGAGTCGATCTACTTGTCACGGACGTGATGCCTATATTCATGATCATTGCCTTAGATATCGTCATACTCAACAGTAATTTGTTTACCTACCATATGCGTTCTTTCAAAAGAGAAGCCTCTAGTGAAAACTATGGCCCTCGGGTCTATTTTTATCATTATATTTTTAGATCTATAAAATCAAAAAACACAAAAATATCTTGCTGATTTATTTATCTTTTATATCTATCACTATCAGATCTCATCCTTGCAAGTAACCGTGAAGGGATTGGCAGCCCCTTTATCGCGTTGGCTGCAAGTATTTGTTTGTTTGTGTAGGTGCAACCATTGGTGACTTGTGTGTTCCTCCTACTGGATTGATACATTGGTTCCCAACTAAGGGAAATACTTGTCTCTACTTTGTCGCATCACCCTTTCCTCTTCAAGTGAAAAACCAATGCAAGCTCAAGAAGTAGCAATGCGCCGATCGGACATGTTCTTCCTGCACCAGTGGACGTATGCTTATGAGCTTCTGATTATGTCGGCATGCTAAATTGCAAGCTCGCAGCCATGCCAGTGGAAATGAAGACTAAGTTAATTATCCGCCACCAATGGATCCCCTGCTCCTGACGCCTCCTTCTACCGGTCCATTTTTGGCGCTCTCTAGTGCTTGACGCTCACTCACCCAGAGCTACAATATGCTATTCAACAGGTGTGTCTTGGCATACATCCTCCTCATGATGCTCATTGGTCCTCGGTGAAGCGGATCTTGCGCAACATCCGTGGTCATTTGGATCTCGGGCTCGCCTTGATAGCTGATACGTCTCTAACGTATCTATAATTTATGAATTATTCATGCCATTATATTATCATTCTTGGATGTTTTACAATCATTTTATAGAAACTTAATATCATTTTTTGGGACTAACCTATTGACCCAGTGCCTAGTGCCAGTTGTTGTTTTTTTTCTTGTTTTTTACATCAAAATACAACGAAACTTCACGGAGATTTTTTATGGACCAAAACACCCAAGATGGGCCAGAGCGGCACCTGGGCGGTGCCCCGAGGGGGGCACAACCCACCAGGGCACGTCGGGGGCCCTAGCGCCCAGGTGGGTTGTGTCCACCTCAGTGGCCTCTTGCACCCCCTCTTTGCACTATAAATCCCCAAATATTCTGAAACCCTTCGGGGTTAACTTAGATCAGAAGTTCCGCCGTCGCAAGGCTCTGTAGCTGCCAAAAACCATTCTAGACCCGTTCTGGCATCCTGCCGGAGGGGGGAATCATCTCCGGTGGCCATCTTCATCATCCCGACGCCACCACGATGAGGAGGGAGTAGTCCACCCTCGAGGCTGAGGGTTTGTACCAGTAGATATGTGTTTATTCTCTCTCTCTCTCTCTCTCTCTCTCTCTCTCGTGATCTATATCATGGGCTTTGTTAACATAGATGGATCATATGATGTTTCTTCCCTCTATACTCTTGTTGTGATTAATTGAATCTTTACCCTTTGAAGTTTTTTCTTGTCGGATTGAATGTTCAGATTTGAGAACATTGGAGTATCTAGGTGACATTGGAGTATCTAGGTGACATTAGAGTTGGTTGATGTGTGTCATATGGTGTTATTTTAGTACGAACTCTTGATTACATCGATCGAAAAGAATAGATTTGAGATGGTTTCGTACCCTACAAACAATTTCTATCTTTTGTTCTGCGCTAATAGGAACTCGGGAGTGATTCTTTATTGCACTTTCAGGGATAATCATATGATCCAACTATGTTAGCACTGTTGAGAGGTTGCACTAGTGAAAGTACAAACCCTAGGCCTCATTTTCAAGCATTGCAATACCATTTTTGTGCCCGTTTACTATTTGTTACCTTGCTGTTTTTATTTATTCAGATTATAGAAACATATTTCTACCATCCATATTACACTTTTATCACCATCTCTTCGCCGAACTAGTGCACCTATACAATTTGCCATTGTATTGGGTGTGTTGTGGACACAAGAGATTTCTTGTATTTGGTTGCAGGGTCGTTTGAGAGAGACCATCTTCATCCTACACCTCTCACGGATTGATAAACCTTAGGTCATCCACTCGAGGGAAAATTGCTACTGTCCTACAAAACTCTGTGCTTGGAGGCCCAACACGTGTCTACAAGAATAAAGTTGCGTGGTAGACATCAATAGCATCACCCTCCACTGAGATTGTTGCATATTCTGATGTTGATTGGCTTGGCTGCCTGATACGTCCCAAATGTATCTACTTTTCGCAACACTTTTTCTCCTGTATTGGACTCTAATTTGCATGATTTGAATGGAACTAACCAGGACTGATGTTGTTTTCAGCAGAATTGCCATGGTGTTATTTCTGTGCAGAAATAAAAGTTCTCGGATTGGGCTGAAAATTTACGGAGAATACTTCCATAATATATATATGGCAAAGAGAACTACAGAGCAGGGCCACCCAGGAGCCACAAGCTCAGGGGGCATGCCCCCCCCCCCCAAGGCGCGCCTGGTGAGCTTGTAAGCCCCTAGAGCCTCCGGTAACCCTAATTCCAACTCCATATATACCTATTTGTGGAGAAAAAAATAGGGAGATGGAATCATCGCGTTTTATGAGGAATCATCGCGTTTTATGATACAGAGCTGCCACCACCTACTGTTCTTCATCGTGAGAGCTGATCTGGAGTCCGTTCGGGGCTCCGGAGAGGGGGATTCAACACCATCGTCATCATCAACCGTCCTCCATCAACAATTACATGATGATCACCTCCGGGAGTGAGTAATTCCTTCATAGGCTTGCTGGACGGTGATGGGTTGGATGAGATTTGTCATGTGATCGAGTCAATTTGTTAGAGCTTGATCCCTAATATCTACTATGTTCTAAGATTAATGTTTCTATGTCTTTGCTATGCTTAATTCCTGTCACTAGGCCCCTAGTGTCATGATTTCAGATCTGAACTCTTTATGTTTTCAGCAATACATTTGAATTCTTGATTCTATCTTGCAAGCTATATGCACCTATTACATGTTATGATCCGCATACCCCAAGGTGACAATAATTGAGATCTTTTCCGGTGATTACCGTAGTTTGAAGAGTTCATGTATTCACTATGTGTTAATGCTTTTTTTCGGTTCTCTATTAAAAGGATGCCTTAATATTCCTTAGATTTCCTTATGGACCCTACTGCCATGGGAGAGTAGGACAAAAGATGTCATGCAAGTTCTTATTATAAACATGTATGACTATATACGAAATATATGCCTACGTTACATTGATGAATTGGAGCTATTGTGTGTTGCTCTAGGTTGTGACTGTTATATGATGAATGTCATCCAACATAAATATCCAACGTTGATCCAATTCCTACGCTTTTCGCATATTGATCTTTGCTAAGTTACTACTATTGCTACTACTGTTACAATCACTACAAAATTGTTATTGTTACTATTATCACTACTATTGCTACTGTTGCTATGGCTATCAAACTATCATACTACTACGCTACTAAACAATTTACTGTAGATATTTAGTTCTCCATGTGTGGTTGAATTGACAACTCAACTGCTAATACTTACAAATATTAACTCCCCTTGTGTCAAATCAATAAATTTGAGTGAAATACTACCCTCGAAAATTGTTACGATCATCTGTACTTGTGGGTTATCACTACCCTGACACTGGACGCTCCACCTCTGGATATTGTGTCTTCCTTGGGCCATTACTTATCTCGTGGCCGTCCAAGAGGCAGCCCATGGTATCCCATTCGAGCGTCGAAGAGGAGTGTCGAGCAGTGGCTAACACTGTTGCTGAGTGCACCTGGCTTCGCCAACTCCTTCACAAGCTTTGTTTTCCGGTCAACAAGGCCAATGTGGTGTATTGGTACAATGTCTTCGCCGTCTATCTCTTCGCCAATCCGGTTCATCATCGATGCACCAAGCATATCAAGCTCGATATCCACTTTGTTCACGAGCACGTGGCTCTTGAGAATGTTCGAGTTCTTCACGTTCCCACGACGCAACAATTTGCGGATATCATGATGAAAAGCTTGCCAACGTCCACCTTTGAGGAGTTCCAGTCCAGTCTTTGCGTCGTGCACGTATGTCATCGTATTAGTTGTAGTCGTCTTTCTTGTTCCCCAAGTGCATATTCTGTAACTGCACTAAAAAAAGGTACATATTCTGTAATTAGGATTTTAGCTGTGGACGATACTACCCATGTACCTGCTATATATGGGCACCCATCACGTGAATACAATTGTGTTGCGCCAAATGCTTTCTCTACAATCTTTATTGCCCCGACTAGCTTCTCTTGAATACAACAAAGTGTGCCATGACATCACGACTTGATTTTTCTAAATATATTTTTTATAAAAAATTTGGAAATGTATGCCCTAATTTGAAAAAAAAAAATCAAAACAATCACCCGGCCGGCCTCCATTAGGTCGTAAAAGAACTCTTCGGCCTCCCTTAGGCTGAAGTGGTGTTTTCGGCCTTCTTTGGACCAAAGAGCTGACGGGCTGGGCCGAAGTGATTAACGCCGGCCTTTCGTAGGACGAAGAGATGTCTTAGGGTTCGCTCAGGCCGAAGAGCTGTGGATAAGAGTGACGCAGCCGTCTTCTTGTACGCATGGGGAAAAAAATCATAAATTCCTGTAACATCTAAACTAGCATTTTAAATTGAGTTATAATCAAACATGAGAAAAATAGTTTCCCACACAAAAAAGCATTATAAGAAAATTCAATTAGTTTTCTCACGGCTTATATGTTACCTCTCTCAACTCATGCTATTTTTACAGATATTATACATTTCCATCCTTTTCATTTGTATAATCAAGTCTGCACAACTGGTGCAAAAGAACCAACTCATTAACATGTGAATGGTAAACATTTTAACATAATACAATTGCTACAAAACGGATTCAAGATACTAATAGTGCTTAGCATATCTCCCTCGAACACAATCAGACAAATTCAAAAAACACAGAAAAGCATTAAAAGAAAAAATGATTAGTTTTCACACGGCTTATATGTTACCTCTCTCAACTCATGCTATTTTTACAGATATTATACATTTCCATCCTTTTCATTTGTATAACCAAGTCTGCACAACTGGTGCAAAAGAACCAACTCATTAACATGTGAATGGTAAACATTTTAACATAATACAATTGCTACAAAACGGATTCAAGATACTAATAGTGCTTAGCATATCTCCCCCGAACACAACCAACCAAACTCAAAAAAAGGAACAAAAATCTCGCTCACTGCCGTAGCAGAGCTGGGAAGGCCGTGTGGTTGCTTTCTATGAACAAAAATGTGTTGTTTATAATGTTTTGATGAGATGACATTTTTAGTAGTTTCCGTACTATCGTATTCGACAAAACAAGTGATTCTCAGAGTAATTAATCATGTCCTGAGGATTGTAGCATACGGACTGAAGATAGACTAATTGAATTGATGCGCTGAAATACTAATTCGAACACTCGTCTACTACTCTACTGCTACCGTTACTCCAATTTAGTTTCATGACAGTAAAACAGAACCTACTTCATGGGTTCTAGAGTCTCAACTCTCAACACATGCCGCAACAAAGAGCGAAAAGAAGCACCAAAATAAACCGAAATCTCCCGCATTTTACCAGGAGACGATCCATCAATCAGCCCCCTACTGGTCACCGCCGTCCTCCTCCCCGTAGCTGTCATCATTGTCAGTCGTTTCCTCCTCCAGCTCATCGTCATCGTCATCACACATCAGCTCGGTATCTATGGTGATTGTGAGCACGGCAGACGACTTGGGCACAAAGCTGAAAAAACTGCTCTTAGGCAACCCATCTGACAGTGACGAGCTTGTGATCGCGTCCAATGACGAGAGCTGGTAATGCCCCTTCCAGCACGAGAAACCGACAGAACATCTGAACCTGGACAACTCCGAGACCTTGGGCTGGATGCGTACGAGCGAGATGCCGTGCAGCGCTGACTCCGGCAAGGACACATTGAGTAGGAAGAGACTGCCATCTTGGGCACGGAGGACATGCATGCCAGGTTTGGCGGTGAGATCAAACGGCACGTAGTACTTGAACACTATTGTCGGCCACTTGTGCTGGGAGGTGAAGTGGTCCAGGAGTGCAGCTGTTGTGCCGGCGAAGCCACAGCCGGGCTTCGGGCAGTAGCACGGCTCGTGCAGACACGCCTGCTTGTGTTCTCCCTTGAGGTAGTAGGTGATCATGTCGGTGCATCCGTGCTCAGCGTAGGGGCAAGGAACAAGGATGGATTCGACGATGCGCTCCATGCCATAGCAGCTGCTCTTCAGGACAACTCCGGAGCAGGCCTGGCATTTGCTGTCTGGGAGCTTGTCGCGGCAAGGTGTACAGACGAAATGCCCAAGGGCACACTGCACAGGATTCACCAAGAAAGCTCAGAATTAACTTCCGCATAAATAAGGCAACACCGCATCAAAATGAACACCTCAACAGGATTTGGATGTCAACATAGTAGAAGAGATGCATCCAATGACCTGGAAAACAGGGGGCCTCAGAGGGGTAGAGCAGACGGGGCAGTCAAAGACATCCATTGCCATGGTGACATTCTGCTTCTTGACAACCCTCTGCCTCTTCCATTGCTTCTGTTTCCTTCTTGATGCTGGTACTCTTTGCCTCCATGAGAGGGGCCACCAGTGCTACAAGATTACAAACCAATCTGTTAAAACGTACACATTTCTCCACAATTTGTAGGCGATAAAAAATATTGTCAACGTAAGGTCCACAGATGTGCGGTGTAAAGGAGTGCATGGCCATTTATTTTGAAAGTCACAATTACTTCCACACGAAATTGGGGACTCCTTGATATTGTACCATAACAATCAGAGAGTGAATGAGCTCTACATGTCCTAGACTCCTACTCCACACAAGATCCTCGACACAGGGCACAAAATGGAAGTAAAATTGTGGCGAATACGCAGACACGGAGGCCTCTAACCAGGGAGGCAAATCAACAAACACATAGACTGCATGTCAAGCAAGAACCGAACGAACAGCCTCAAATCCTCTATCTACAAGGCAAATGCAATAAGAGCAGTTGGATCCATAGACAATAGATGCAGAGCGCCGGCTCGGTACCGTAACCTCTAGGGAGTAGAGAAACGAGGTGCTCGGATCGATCGACGGAACGAGCGAGCGACCCCCGTCGGCTCGGCTGGACGAGGAGGAAGCGAGACTCACACACTCACCGTGACGGGCCCCGCAGTCTAGATGGAGCCGGCGGGAAGGCGGGGGGCGACTGGCCGAGCAGCAGGGAGGATGCGGCGGCCAGGGTAAAGTGATTAAGAGCATCTCCAACAGGCGTCCAACACGCGACGCGCTCAAATCTGGTTTGTGGCGCGCGCAATGTCAGATTTGGCGTGTCGCGCAGCGCTTGCTCCAGCAGTAGCACTAAAATGCAGCGCGCGCGAGCAGCCGGCGCACACATTTGTTCTCATTTTGGGCATAAATTTCACACTTTAACACAAAACACATGGCATATATTGACTCACAAACATCATTCCAACCAAGTTCGTGCCCAAAAGTTCATGCCCACAAGTTCAAATTCATGCCCACAACATAATTAAATCAAGTTCAACATGCAAACCAAGTTTATGATGACACAAATGGAAGACACAAGAATCAAGCCTCGTCCTCGTCTTCGTCTTCATCCTCTTCCTCCGATTCATCCGACTCCTCTGAAGACGATTCTTCCTCCTCCTCTTCATTGTTGCGCGCCGTATCCTCATCACCTGAAGCTCGGAAGGTGTTGCCAAGATTTTCAACGGCATCTTCATGCGAAGGTGGCACACCGGCGCCCGGAGGTGCATCCATGCCCCCAATGAGAGACGCAAAACTCATGCCACACATGCCTCTCATGGTCTTCATAGTATCTCCAAAGCCACCCATGGAACCCATGCCGCCCATGGTAGCTCCAAAGCCACCCATGGAACCCAGGCCGCCAAGGCCACCGGCACCCATGCCGCCACCGCCACCCATGCCGCCAAGGCCACCGGCACCCATGCCGCCACCGCCACCGCCACCCATGCCGCCGCTGCCACAGCCACCCATGCCGCCAAGGCCACCGCCACCCATTGTGCGAATCATGGCTCTTTTTTGGATCAAGACTTCTTCACGGGCAAGGTTGACATACTCCTTTTGTGCATCATTGAACAAAGATGTGTCCAAGAAGAACAAGTGCTTCTCCCATTCCAACAATTTATCTCGCTCCTCCATGGCCATCTTCCTCTCCTCCAATGCCACTTTCCTCTCCTCAGCGGCCACCCTCCTCTACTCGGCCGCCAACCTCCTCTCCTCGGCCACGGCATCTTGGTTCCTTGCCATTTTCCTCACCTCATTGGCTTCTCTTCTTGCGTTGACAATTGCTTCCATAGCATTTTTTATCTCATCATCTCCTTTCCTCTTCTTCTTTTCTTTGTCTTTCTTCGTGCCATCCGGTCGTTTTGGCTTCGAGTATGAAACCGAGTTTGGGGTGGGGCTTCTCTTGCCATCTTCACTTGATGCATCATCCTCATCATCATATTCCAAATCAATTGTTCGCTTGCGGTTTTTGCTCAATCCGAATCATCAATATCCTCACGCTTCTTCCATTTCTCATCATCCTTCAATACTTCATAGCAATGAGGCAAGGTAAATGGCCTTCCTTTCTTGATCTTCCCCTTCTTGGTCTTCTTCTCCTCTCCTTTGAACAAGTTTTGTGCAATGTTCAACTACATGAAAACAAAACAAGTTAGCACAAGAAACACCAACAACAAGCATGATGTGAACATGAGGAATGATGAAACCACACTTACCCTATCATCATCATTGGTGCCACTTGGGTTCAACTTGTCAACCGCTTTTTGTGCGGCCGACCATTGTTGACAATCCCTATTGATGGTCGACCACCGGGAGCGAAGTGATCGTGCGGAGTGGTCAATTCCACTCATGTTGCGAAGATCAAAGTGTTCTTTCATCCGGAGCCAATAAGCATCTCTACTTTGATCACCTCCAACGGATGGATCCCTCAACACTTGCAACCAAGTATTCATAGTAAGATGTCTTCGGCGTTGGTGTAATGGCCCGCTCTTCCTTTCGGTGTGTCGATAATGCCCGCACCATCCTCGTCCACCTCGAACTCATGGTCTTCAAAATGCATGTCATTGGTTTGAGACCAATGCGAATTGTTTGAGCCAACACCCATAATTAACATGTATGCATCATCGTTCACACTACAAAGTATATAAACAATGCAAAAAGCTATATATATGTTTGCATTCAAAAAATAAAGAAGGAAAAAAAGTTTGGGATTTTTTTTACCTTTGGGGCATATCGTCGAACACATGGTGTGCGTCGGCCGCCGGCTCAACAAGTGAGCTTGCCGGCGCTTCGGTAGCCGCTGCGCTCGTCACACGCCCTGCAAGCTTCTTCATCGGCGCCTTCAAGGTGCCGGAGCCATCCGCCGCCTTGTTCTTCTTCGCGGATGTCTTGCCCTTCTTCGGCCGCGGCGCATTTGGGAGCTTCGAGGTGCCGGAGCCATCGAGGCTGGCGCCGGCGGGCGCTGGCGCGACGCCACCAGTCGCCGAGATCATCCGCGGCGGCATGAAGAGGCCGCGGGCGAGGCCGATGCTTGGAGGAGCTCCGGCGGAGGCGTGGCCAATGATCCCAGTGCTAGGGTTTGCGGCGGCGGCGGCGACGACGCTGGAGGGTTCGCGGCTATGATGGGGTGAGGGGAGTGCCGAAGCGTGGGTCCATTGGGTCAGCTCACCGGCGCCAGCGCGTGCGGGGGCGAAGGTGGCGCGGGGGAGAGAGTGCGGCGCGAGCGCTCATGTGTGCCCCGCGTGGAAGCGGGCGCCCCAAGTACGCAGCGCGCGATAGCGAATCGGACCGCGCGCCCAACTCTATATGCCGCGCGCGCGGTTATTGCGCGCCCGCTGGAGACACAATAGCGATTGTGCGCGGTAAAATGAGTATATTTGTGGCGCGGCGCTTGTTTAGCGCGCCTGTTGGAGATGCTCTAAGTGAGGAACAATTTGGTTGCTAGCCTGCCGCCGTCGGAATGGCCGGAACCTAAAAAGCCAGCCGCTTTCTGCTGTCAAAAGAAAAGGAGAGTGGGCTTTAACTTCGACCACATACTTCAATATAATTTGAAGTTTCAAATAAATTTCAAAAACCTACTATAATTTAACTTTTTGTGCGACTTATTATGCTATTCTGAGGTGACAATTTTTGTTCACCAAATCGTTGAATGCCAGACTAGGGTTTTTACTTGAGACAGTATGTGGACTGTTCCATTCCTCCACAAGGCGACACACGACATTAAAGTTTCCATCCTCTCGCTGACTCCAGTCCGTTCCACCTCCGGCGACCTTTGCGCCTTGGGGGTGCGGCGAACCCCGTCCCCTCGCCGGCAGAATGGATCCTGTTTTTCTTTAGGTAGTTTTAGTGTCTTGATTGGGGTAGCGAGGCGGCGGTATCCAAAAGTTAGTATAATGTCCTCTCCGTTACGATGGTGTGTCTGGCATCGTTGGATGACATGTGGAGGTGTGTCTTCGACGAATCATGTTGGATTCAGTCGGTGTTGGTCTTTCATGGATCTGCTTGGGTCCATTCCGCATTCCTCATCCGTAGATCCATCAGTATTCGGGCGGCCAATGTTTTTGTTCGTCTGTTTACCGGTATGACCCTTTCAATCTACGTTTCACATCGTCCGAGATGGTTGATGTTCTAGTGCATTAGTCCTTTGGGGGGCTTAAGCCAACTCCAACACATGGATGCATTTCCTCGTTTTACGTTTGTTTGGGTCTGCGTGGGCAGAAATCACGGCCCAACATGAGGATGCAAACCCATTTGAATCCGTCTAATGTCCGCCTGGACGCAAATCCGCCCCAAATTTGGGTCGGGTTTGAGTCCACACAGACAGACGGACACGCCGTGAGTCTGCCTCGACCCCATGCGCCAGTGACCCAACTGCCAAAGCCATCCTTTTTAATGCGCCAGTGCGGGGGAAAGGGCGCATACCGTGCCCACTCTTCCCCCTTCCTTTACCTCCCATACAACCGACTGTCAAACCCTAGCCACGATCGCCGCCACCGCCTGGTCCGTTGGCGCATGATGTCGTGGGAGGTGGATTCCCTGGAAGGCTGGGAAGCACGACCATGAGGTCGATCTTCCTCAGGGCGGCACCGCCGCCGCACGGCTACCCTCCCCGTGATGCCGGTTGCGGCAGCGCGCGAAGAGAGCGGGTGATGTGGGAGTCGACTAGTGCCAGCGGTACTGGGAGAAGACCATCCCTGTGTCGTGGCCCGATGTCCATTTGTTGAACAACTGGCATCTAAACCCAGATAGGATTCTTGCGTCGATCTTTCTGGCCTCCTACCGCGCGTGTGAAGCTGAGATTTGTCGCCGCCGAGCTCAGCTCCTTGCTGACCTTCCCCATGACCTGGCATACGTCATCGACTCGGTGTACTGGGACACTTGGTTCGTCGACGACCACGACCAACGCCGTCGGTCTTTCTTTGTCGCCCACGTGTGCGCTCCCAGTCCTCCGAGTGTGTGTGCGCGTGCTCCCAATCCGAGAAGCGCTCCATCGCCACAACTGACGGTTGAGGTGGAAGCCAAGAGGGAGGCCGGCGAGGCCTCGAAGAAGGCCCTCGAGGACTCCCAACTCGACGAGCTTGCCATGTGGCTTGGCATGTCACTGGCACTGGCCGAATCGGTCGGAGTACAGGTCGGCGCATCCCCGCCCGCACCTGAGCCCGAGCCGGAGCAGGTGACAAAGCTAAATCCGGCAGATCTCAGGTAGGGGGTCCCAAACTAAGTGTCTTGACACGATGGTAACAGGGGCACAAGTTTTTACCCAGGTTTGGGCTCTCCTTAGAGATAAAATCCTACGTCCTACTTGTGTTTTATTGCTTTTGGGTGTAATACAAAGTACAAATGATCTACCTCGAGATTGTTGTGTGTCCTCTATGATCCTACCCCTCGATTTAAATAGGTATATATGGGAGGAGAGGTCTATGGTTACATCCTAGTTGGCTACATACAAGAAGAATCGTGTTGTAGATGGTTTCTAATATCTTGGAGTATACGTCAAGTCTTTGGGAGACTTCATTTTGTACGCCACAGGTTGTGACCCACTTCAGGGGCGGATCCAGGATTTGGACATGAGGGGGGCGAGGAAGATAATAATTGTCCGAGAGACACAACACAATAATATAGTCTCAAATCGTATAATTGACATGATTGTATTACAACATATGTTTGTTAATATATAAAAAAAAACTGCATATCTCAACTGGACTGGGGTTGGAATTAGCATCTACTCCCTCCGTTCCATGATACATGCCTTTCATTTGTCAAAATATAGATGTATCTAGACATGTTTTAGTATATAGGTACATCCTTTTTTGACAAATAAAAGTCAAGTATTTTGAAACGGAGGGAGTATAAAGATTTGTATTTGCCATGACAATTTGCAATGGACTTGAAAAACGAATATGTTTTAATTGTATTCTTTCTCTTCATCCTTCAGTGATTTAAACATAAAACAAACCGTTCAATTAGATTTCCAGATTGTAATTCTCCCGTGTCTAATTAGTGAACTAAACTACGGCCCTCAACGGAATTGTATTAATGCAAAAAGATTATTATTTGCCTGTGACGTACCTTGATGTCTGAAACTGATCTTGTGATTCGTAATGCCGGTGCAGCAGATAAACAGGCATGGTCTCCATCGTAGAATCAGTTGCCGCTGGAGTGGAGTGCCCTCTGCCCTGTGACGCAGCGGCGGAAGCAGCAAGAGCCGAGAGACGGCGGCGACGGCGGCGTACGGGCTTATGGTGCCAGCAGACCTAGCCGCCACGATGCCTACTAACGGAAGTATGGGAAAGATAGGAAACAGATTGCCTGGTCTTACGGATGCGTAATCCTTTTCTCTCTGATGTGTACAACGAGCGATCAAGGAATCAAGTGATGCTTTCTCATGTTGGGCCTTTGGGCTGGAAAAGTGTCGTGCTAGGCCATTAGCGTTGAACATATGCCTACTGGTCTGCACTTTACGTATTCGTACATATTGTACTAGTATACCCGGTAACAAAAACTCACAGGGCGGGGGGGAGGCGATGGGGGGTGTCTGACCCCTGCTCACACCCCCTGCCTCCGCCCCTGCCCACTCGTGAACCGACATGGGGGTCCTCAGCCCGGCCCACCTGACCAAGAGACGGCATGATTAGAGATCATCTAGCTGTGACACCACTACTAGGAGCCATGGCCACCTGCACCAAGCACCAGTGATTGTGGACGTCCATGATCGCTTGTACGCTCGAGTGGGTGGGCACGGAGCTGGCGGAGCATGAGCATCAGCAGTCGTGTCCACCGGAGCAATAGGAGGCGCCCGTTGTGTCACCGCATGCGCTAGCGCCACATCCGGCGGCAGTACCGCGGCTATTTCCATGGCCGGCTATGGTCTTTATCTACCTCACCGACAAGGACAACGATGACAGTGGTGATAACCACTATATCTTGCTTTTATTATGTTTTATTTTAATTAATGTAATGAAGGGACTTTTGACCGTAATTTTTATATATTAAATTTGAAAATTGTGCAAAACCTAAAATGTGTCCCAACGTGTTGGGCGCACCTATGTGCAAGCGCACAATGCGGAACTTTGGTGTTCGCCTGGCTGACCCAAATGTATCAAAAAAACAATTTGCATGTCCGTTTGGGTCCACCGATTAGAGTTGCCCTTAGCACGGCGACTTCCCGATTGTCCAATACAATAAGGTTTGCTCAGTTTGGATAAGGGAAGGATGATATGGTGGTGCGGCTTCGGCTTGCTTCAGTGTTTGTAGTCGTCACTAAGTGGTACACTGACCTAGTTATAATTTTAGTTACTTCTGATGATTTTTGTACTGCCATGACCATTAATAAAAGACTGGAAGACTTTTCGCAAAAAAAAAAGTTTGTACGTGAAACCACAACCTACCTTTTCTGCTCTAATTTGTTGCAAAATTTTCAGAGTACATAGACACGACGGATCTGGCAGTGGCACGGGGCCATTGGTGTCACTAGCGATGCCTCCTTCAATTGATAAAGAAAAACTTTTACGAACTCATTTGCTTTTGTTGTTGTATATAATTAAGCTTAAATAGTAATCAAGTTTTCAGCCAAGATCATGAAGTAAACACATATATGGTAACACTTAGTAGCCACATTTACTCATATTAATAACATAATCAACTAGCGAGGGATAATACTATATCTCAAATACCAACGCTATGTGAAAATGACCATGATGTAATATGATAGTATGGTATCTTGCTAGCCCTCCCTACTTGTCAGTGAGTGAAAGCACTCGGATCATGCATTTTTGCATAAAACACCCTTGTATTTTTTTATTCGGGAAAAAGGAAACAATTGCAATGATTCTTTTCACTAAATCCCCTTGCAATTTTTGTATTCGCAGAGAAGCGAACCACTGTACTGAAAAATAAAGTAAGAAATGGAGCTGCAGGGTGTGGAACCCGCGACCTACATATAACACATAAGCCAGCATAGCCAATCCACCCGATCAAGTTCGCTTGACTAATTCGGATAACAAATTTATATGTATTGAACGATGGCCAACAAAGTTATTTCAGAATAAAAATTAACACAAAAAGAGTAGCAGTCAGGTCTTGTACCCACAAACAGAGCCTAGCAAATAAGCGGACACAGCTTCAGTGACTTCGTGAAGCTAAGTCTCATCGTAACTTAGCCCCCTCTGCCAGCCATCCATTCAAGATCCGACGGACCAGATTGATACATATTCCGAATAATTTTTTTAAAAGCGTTCAGAAAAAATTGAAAAAATTCCGATAAATCATAAGTATTTCGTTTAGTATTCTGTGAAAGTTTCGATCCATTTGGATATATAGTTTGTGAATACATAATTTTTATTTATTTGAGCTCAAAAATCTATTTAATCACAAACCATGCACCCAAATGAGTTGAGACTTTCACAGAAAATACTAAACAAAACATTTATGATTTATTGGAATTTTTTCAAATTTTTCTGAACACTTTCTAAAAAATTATTCAAAATATGGATCAATCTGGTCCGTCAGATCTTGAATGGATGGCTGGTAGAGGGGGCTAAAGTTACGGTGAGACTTAGCTTCATGAAGTCACTGAAGCTGTGCCCTAAATAAGCCACGCTAGCCACTACAACGTGCACATTCACATGCTGAATATGGATGACTAAAAAAAATGTACTAGAATAAAGGCGCTCGTGGAGCTGGAATGGGCTATGGCCAATGCAACCCATTTTACACCTATTGATTTTTTAGAAATTTGTATATAGTATGTAATTGTAGTTTCAGTAATACAAATAACCTTCAGATAGTTGCCTGTTATAAATATTGTACATACAAAATAAATAATCTACTTCTAAAATTCTTCCCTTATTTAAAATATATATATTTATATAATTAAAATAATATTAATTAATTATAGAAAATGTTGTATAAATGAAATATTCATAATTTAGAATTGACACTTTTGATATGAAAATTCAATTGTGTATAATATTTAAATTGTATAATTTTTTAATATAACTCATGAGTAAAAAATATACACAAGTGAATAGTCCAAATATTTACAAAATCTTTTCATTCATCATTTTGTATAATTTAAATATAAGTGGTGAATGTATAAATTTTTATGAATTTATTGGACATATTTGTTTAATAAACTATTTAATATCCGTATTAGCGAAATAATTTTTATATAATACACAAGTATATATTTAAATATTTTTGTACTGCCATGACCATTAATAAAAGACTGGAAGACTTTTCGCAAAAAAAAAAGTTTGTACGTGAAACCACAACCTACCTTTTCTGCTCTAATTTGTTGCAAAATTTTCAGAGTACATAGACACGACGGATCTGGCAGTGGCACGGGGCCATTGGTGTCACTAGCGATGCCTCCTTCAATTGATAAAGAAAAACTTTTACGAACTCATTTGCTTTTGTTGTTGTATATAATTAAGCTTAAATAGTAATCAAGTTTTCAGCCAAGATCATGAAGTAAACACATATATGGTAACACTTAGTAGCCACATTTACTCATATTAATAACATAATCAACTAGCGAGGGATAATACTATATCTCAAATACCAACGCTATGTGAAAATGACCATGATATAATATGATAGTATGGTATCTTGCTAGCCCTCCCTACTTGTCAGTGAGTGAAAGCACTCGGATCATGCATTTTTGCATAAAACACCCTTGTATTTTTTTATTCGGGAAAAAGGAAACAATTGCAATGATTCTTTTCACTAAATCCCCTTGGAATTTTTGTATTCGCAGAGAAGCGAACCACTGTACTGAAAAATAAAGTAAGAAATGGAGCTGCAGGGTGTGGAACCCGCGACCTACATATAACACATAAGCCAGCATAGCCAATCCACCCGATCAAGTTCGCTTGACTAATTCGGATAACAAATTTATATGTATTGAACGATGGCCAACAAAGTTATTTCAGAATAAAAATTAACACAAAAAGAGTAGCAGTCAGGTCTTGTACCCACAAACAGAGCCTAGCAAATAAGCGGACACAGCTTCAGTGACTTCGTGAAGCTAAGTCTCATCGTAACTTAGCCCCCTCTGCCAGCCATCCATTCAAGATCCGACGGACCAGATTGATACATATTCCGAATAATTTTTTTAAAAGCGTTCAGAAAAAATTGAAAAAATTCCGATAAATCATAAGTATTTCGTTTAGTATTCTGTGAAAGTTTCGATCCATTTGGATATATAGTTTGTGAATACATAATTTTTATTTATTTGAGCTCAAAAATCTATTTAATCACAAACCATGCACCCAAATGAGTTGAGACTTTCACAGAAAATACTAAACAAAACATTTATGATTTATTGGAATTTTTTCAAATTTTTCTGAACACTTTCTAAAAAATTATTCAAAATATGGATCAATCTGGTCCGTCAGATCTTGAATGGATGGCTGGTAGAGGGGGCTAAAGTTACGGTGAGACTTAGCTTCATGAAGTCACTGAAGCTGTGCCCTAAATAAGCCACGCTAGCCACTACAACGTGCACATTCACATGCTGAATATGGATGACTAAAAAAAATGTACTAGAATAAAGGCGCTCGTGGAGCTGGAATGGGCTATGGCCAATGCAACCCATTTTACACCTATTGATTTTTTAGAAATTTGTATATAGTATGTAATTGTAGTTTCAGTAATACAAATAACCTTCAGATAGTTGCCTGTTATAAATATTGTACATACAAAATAAATAATCTACTTCTAAAATTCTTCCCTTATTTAAAATATATATATTTATATAATTAAAATAATATTAATTAATTATAGAAAATGTTGTATAAATGAAATATTCATAATTTAGAATTGACACTTTTGATATGAAAATTCAATTGTGTATAATATTTAAATTGTATAATTTTTTAATATAACTCATGAGTAAAAAATATACACAAGTGAATAGTCCAAATATTTACAAAATCTTTTCATTCATCATTTTGTATAATTTAAATATAAGTGGTGAATGTATAAATTTTTATGAATTTATTGGACATATTTGTTTAATAAACTATTTAATATCCGTATTAGCGAAATAATTTTTATATAATACACAAGTATATATTTAAATGTTTTTGAGAAATAATCATTTTCTGTATGTATAGTATTTTTAACGCACAAATATTTGTACAATTTTTTTTACCTACGTTTTTTTTTGAGGAAGCAAAGAGCTTTATTGGATTATAACAATATTGCCTTTTTTTAGAAACATAACAATGTTGTCACGAATACAAATAATCTCTGGTAAAGAAACTAGCCAACATGGCGCCCTATGGCTAAATAACTTAAGTTTTGTGTGTGTGTGTGTGTGTGTCTATATATATATATATATATATATATATATATATATATATATATATATATATATATATATATATATATATATATATATATATAATTTGCTCGTGCAAAATGGCCGCAGTATCTGCAGCCTGTTTAAGCTCCATATGCATTCTTGTTTACTACTCCCTCCGTCCGAAAATACTTGTCATTAAAATGGACAAAAAGGAATGTATCTAAAACTAAAATACGTCTAGATACATTCTCTTTTATTCATTTTGATTACAAGTATTTTCAGACAGAGGGAGTACATATTCATTTGTTATCCATACTGGACGTGTGAACGTTATGGGTCGGGTTGCTAGACCTATTTCTGTTTTAAAGCTGGGTCATGGGTTCGAATCCGGAAGCTGCCATTTTTTGTACTCCCTCCGCTCCTAAATATTTGTCTTTCTAGATATTTCAACAAGTGACTACATATAGAGTAAAATGAGTGAATCTACACTCTAGGCGCATCCAACTTAGAGATTACATCCGAAAAGAAGGGATTGATATCGTAGGGCTCCAGGAAACCATTAAATCTGAATTTCGACACCAAGATATCTTAGCCATAGATCCCCTTGAGCGTTTTTCGTGGCACCACGGTCCGGCAAACGGCCATTCGGGTGGCATGTTGCTTGGCTTCCGTTGTGCCACTTATGAGGTGCTGTCCTGGGAGGTCGGCACCTTTTTCATTGCTGCCAATATACGCGTGAGAGCCTCGCTTTGCGAACTCGTGATCGTGCAAGTCTACGGACCAGCAGATCACTCGCGCTCGACTGAGTTTCTGGGAGAACTCGAAGCCAAGGTGTTGGCAGTAGCCGCAACCCATATACCTCTTCTGTTAGGTGGCGACTTCAACCTCATCCGCTCGGATGCGGAAAAAAACAATGATAATATCAACTGGCCAAGGGTGGCCATGTTTAATAACGCAATTGCGTCGATGTCACTTAGGGAAGTGACAAGGACTGGGGCAAGGTACACTTGGACCAACAAGCAACTAGCCCCGGTTCGATCCGTTTTGGATCGTGTTTTCATGTCTCCGGAATGGGAAGTGGTGTTTCGCTAAGCTCGCTCCTGGCAGAAACAAGGATCGGCTCGGACCATGCTCCTCTTATCTTATCTACCGGGGAAGATAAGATTCGTCGTAGCCCACGTTTCTTCTTCGAAACAGCGTGGTTCGAAGTCCCTGACTTTGATACTATCTTTAGGGAAAGATGGCTGAGGTGTGTTCAAGCTACGGGCCAGCAGCGCGGCCCTTTGGAGTTTTGGACCGCGGTCGGGGGGCGCCTGCGCGCAAGCCTCAAGGGATGGTGTGCGAACCAGGGGCGCGATGACAAAGTTTTAAGGGCGCGGCTTCTCGCCAATTTTAAGGGCAAGTCGAAGCGTTGCTTCGATCGGAGGAGGAATATTGGAGGCATAGGGGAGGCCTCAAGTGGACGCTCAAGGGCGATGCAAACACTGGCTATTTTCACACGTACGAGAATGGTCGCCGCAGAAAATGCCTAATCCTTAGACTGCAGACAGAGCAGGGGCTCCTCCTTCAGCAATCGGAGATCAGCAAACACATCTATGACTTTTACATCAGCTTGATGGGGACAGACGAACCTCAACGTGCGCGGCGGCGAGAGGACGTCTGGCTTCCAGCACAGAAAGTCTTAGAATCGGAGAACGATGAGCTGGGGCTCGCATTCCTCCCCAAGGAAATAGATGATGCTATCCAAAGCATGAAAACTGACACGGCCCCGGGGCCCGACGGGTGGCCGGTGGCGATGTTCAAACATTTTTGGCCACTATTGCACGACCCCATCTTCGCGGTGTGCAATGGATTCATGCGTGGCTTCGTGGATATAGCTAGGCTAAACTACGGAGTGTTATCGTTAATCCCGAAAGTGCCTGGTGCGGATAACATCCGCCAATACCGGCCAATTGCGCTCATTAATGTACCTTTCAAAATCTGCGCAAAAGGGTGTGCCACTAGGCTTACTCCGATACCCCATCGCACCATTAGTCGAACCCAATCTGCTTTCATACGCGGTAGAAACATTTTGGAAGGTCCGCTCGCGCTTCAAGAGACACTGCACGAACTTAGACGCACGCACGAACCGGCGATTTTGCTCAAACTCGACTTCGAAAAGGCTTACGACCGCGTCAACTGGGATTTCCTTAGACAAATCCTATCTAGCTGAGGCTTCTCGTCAACATGGGTTCACAGAGTCATGCAATTGGTCTCGGGGGGCCAAACTGCGGTCTCGGTGAATGGAGAAGTAGGGAACTTCTTCAGGAACAAGTGTGGCTTACGCCAGGGTGATCCAATGTCACCAATTTTGTTCAGCTTTGTGGTTGATGCGCTTGCGGCCTTGCTTCGAAAAGCAATGGAGGCAGGCCACATCAAAGGGGTGTTGGGGCACCTCATCCCAGGGGGGATTTCGCACTTACAGTATGCGGATGACACGCTTCTGTTGTTCCAACCGGACATACACAGCGTGGCCATGATCAAAGCACTGTTGATCAGTTTCGAACTCATGTCGGGACTCAAGATCAACTTTCACAAATGTGAAGTGATGCCCATAGGGCTAGGTTTGTCTGAGAGCAAGCGTATCGCGGACCAGCTCAACTGCAAACTTGGCAAACTCCCGTTTACCTACCTGGGTCTCCCGTTGGATGCCAAGCGTATCGCGATAGATGGTTGGGCCCCGCATTGGACTAAGGTCGGTGGGCGGGTGTGTCCGTGGAGGGGGAAATTCCTGTCCTCCGCAGCTAGGCTAATTCTCACGAATGCGAGCCTATCCTCGTTGCCGCAGTTTGCGATGGGGTTGTTCGTACTGGCAGAAGGCGTTCATGTCAAGATGGACATTCCCAGGTCCCGATTCTTTTGCAAAGGGACGGGACCAAAACGCAAGTACCACATGGTTCGCTGGGATGCGGTGTGTCGTCCCAAAAACCTCGGGGGGTTAGGGATCACAAACACTCGAATCCTTAACATTGCTCTTATGTGCAAGTGGATTTGGAAACTGTCGCAGGGGGCGACGGGCCTGTAGGTTGATCTGCTACGCAGGGCGCGGGGCTCCCCCTTCTGGAACGATCTTCAGGCCGTGCGCCCGGCTTTTGCTCTTGGCGCCAAATTCGCAATTGGCAATGGCCGCTCGGCCCGCTTCTGGCTAGACCAGTGGGTGGGTGGGGCGCCCCTTTGGGAACAATTTCAGGACTTATATGTCCTGGCTGTCAACCCGGAGCAGAAGGTAGCTTCGGCTCTCGCTTCTAACCCCCCGGAGATCCACTTCCGATGCGAGCTAACGGGCCCTGAACAAGCCCTCTTTGCAGAGTTGCTTGCCCTCATTCAACCGGTGACGCTGTCCCCTTCTGCCGACACGGTCACCTGGACTCTCACCTCGTCCGGCAAGTTCACGGTTAGGTCTCTCTACCGCAGGTTGTGCCAGGGCCAGGGCCCGGCCTTTCCGATGCCGTCGGGCATGTGGACTGCGCGTATGCCGCTTAAGATCAAGGTGTTTTTTTGGCAACTTTTCCGCAATAGACTTCCCACTTCGGCTAATATTGCAACACCTTGGAGGATGCAAATCACGTGTTCTTCCGATGCCCTCTCGCGCGTTTTGCTTGGAGTGCAGTCAATGAGGCCACCAACTCCACGTGGGACCCACACTCGGCTGGGGACCTAGCGGCCATAGTTGCATCGATGAATGGCAGCAGCAAGCGAGTGCTCTGGAGCTGCCTAGGTGCCTTGGCTTGGGCTTTGTGGCTCACCAGGAACAAATTAGCAATTGAGGGAATTTTCCCTTCTCACCCTGCTAATATTCTTTACAAATGCAACATTTTTCTGCAGCAGTGGAGTCCGTTGGTGAGGTGTAAGGATGCGGAGAGAATGAAGCAAGCTCAAGATCGTCTTCGCCAAGTCTACCTTTTGGCTAGGGAGCCAACCGCCACTCCTACGACGTGAAGTGGTTATTTTGTCTCGCGAGCGAGCCTGCGTGCTCTATGCTCTTGGCTTTTGGCCTGTAATAGACTCGCTGTGGACCGCATGTGCCTTTTGGCCTGCTGCTAAACTCCTGTGCCTTCACGCACGTATGTCCTGAGCCTTCGCGCTCGTTCCGTTCCTGTTTCTAGTACCGTAAACGCTGCCTAAGTTGGGGGCTTTATTAATTTAAAGCCGGACGCCTCTAGCGTCTTCGTTCTAAAAAAAATCTATACTCTAAAATATGTCTATATACATTCGTATGTGGTAACCATTTGAAATCTCTAAAAAGACAAATATTTAGGAACGGGGGGAGTAGTATTTATTTTCGCAGTACGGTGCTGCTTGCTTTTTTGGAAATAAAAAATTGCAAGGGGCTCGTGCAAAAATGTGTCGATATCGTTGGCTTTTCCCGGAATAAAAAAGATACAAAGGTGTTTTGTGTAAAAATGCATCGGCTTAAAGCCCTCACTCACTGATAAATAGGGCTGTACACACACATACATTTTTATACATATTGTGTGACCGCATGTGCACGCTCGAGTCAAGTAAATTAAACGCAATTTCCTATTTTTAAAATTCTATCATCACACTGAATATCGAGCGCAAGTTCCGTGACTCCCGGTGATACAACCTCTCTTTTTCAGGGGTACCAAACCCAGCAGGCCCATATCCAGCCCAGTCAAAGCTCTCCGACGCCACGCATGCACAATCCCCCCACACTCTCCACTTCCGCTGGCTCCTGCCGCCGTCGCTCTCGCCACACCATCTCTCCACTCCCCCGGCTTCAGATCACCGCGCGCGAGGTCCCAGCGGAGAGCTCGCAGGCAGGGGATCGATCTGTCCACACGGTGAATCGAGCAGTCGTGGGGCTCACCGCCGATGGCGCGGCCGTCGGCAGACTGCATCGAGGCCGGCGACGGTGACCAGTCCTCACGGTGAATGCACCGCGAGACGAGACGACCGGGCGAGATACTCTTCTTTCTCTTCTTCCTCCGTGATTCAGTCGGAAGCCCGCAGCTGGATCCTCAAATCAAAGCTGCAATAAGTTTCCCCCCTTTCAGATTGTTACAGTAACAGTCTTGCACACTACCAAAGCTACACAGGTACTAGTTTCACTCCAGTCAGTGACAGCAGCTTCTAGCTTGTTGGCCAGTAGGTTTGGAGCCCGGTTGCCCCTGAGATTGCAACAGTTGGTAAGCGGCTTTGAGTTTTAGTGGCCATGGACGGTGGTAAATCCAACAAGAACAAGAGACAAGCAGCAGCTCGGGGAGAGGGACAGAGCAGCGCCAAGAGACAAAATGCAGGTGGATGGAGGTGAATCCAACAAGAGAGTAGCTCAGCGAGAGGGACAGAGCAGCGCCAAGAGGCAAAGTGTCATGGCGGCGGCTGAGGGTGGTAAGTCCAACGTGCGACAAGCAGAAGCTCCAGGGGAGGGACAGAGCAGCGCCAGGAGGCAGAGTGTCACCATGGGCATGGACACCCTCGACTGCCCCGTCTGCTCCAAGCCCCTCAAGCCACCCATTTTCCAGGTAAATGTGCCTCCTATTTGTACACAAGCGTCATCAAAATTGTGATTTTATTGCATTTTCACTTGTATATATGTCTGCCAGGACTAAGTTTGCTTGCTCTTTTCAGTATCCTAAAGGGGATTTCATCTGCTCGTCTTGCCATCGCAAGCTCCCGGCAAGCGAGCGAACTTCTCCCAAGCGCAGCTACGGCATGGAGCGCATCGTGAATAGCATTTTTGTTCCCTGCAAGCATGGATGCTCGACGAAGCTCACCTGTTACGAGAAGGAAGGACATGAGAGTTGGTGCCCGTTCGGGCCATTCTTCTGCCCGGTCTCCAGCTGTGACTTTGCTGGGACGGACGTGCATCTCTTATACCATCTCACTACCCTGCACAAATTGCCAACAAAGACATCCAAATGTTTTGTGCCGTTTGATCTCCCTGTCCGGCCGGGCTCTCTCATTCTCTGTGGTGGATACCGTCAAATTTTGCTTCTCGAAGTGGCGTCACTAGAGTCCCTGGTCCACTCAGTCTCACTAGTTTGTGCCGGACGGGAGGCTTCATTAGGCAAGATGGCATGCTCTGTGGGTTTCTCATGCTTCGAGGGCCATTACCAGGTCTCAACATTGCAAGTCGGGAGCTCGTCACTGACTGATGGGCTGCCAACACAAAACTTCTGCATCGTCCCCAAGGTTTTAGGTGGACAAACCGATGTCATGCTCCGGATCACTTTAGAGTTGATCTATGGTGAAGACGATGAGCCTGAGGTGGAGGAGGACGATGAAGACAATTGCTACGAGGAGGTGCAGGATGATGATGATATGACGACGAACTGGAGGATGGCGGTCACAGAGGCTGTGGTAAAGGACGATGACGATGATAGTGACAAGGAAGAGGATGACAATGATATGTATGAGGAGGACGAGGAAGACAGTTTGGTGACACTACCTAGGACGAGGTGGTGGGTGACAATCAGAAAGGAGAAGGAGAAGGAGGACAAGGCGGATGATCAGAATGATTATTGATGGTCGGCGACATGTTTTGATGGCAATGTCTTCATGTATTTTTGCGCAAGACTTCGGTTATTTTGGTGGTTGATGGCATTCAGTTGCAGGATGTGTCAAGAGCTTCATGGACTATGCAGCAATTTCAGTTTTTTTTGGTAGTAGCAGTAGTACATTGCTGCATCCATGTTTAGAGTAGGTTCTGCTTTACTCAATCAGTGACGTTCTGGACTATGTACCGTAGTAGAGTGGTTTAGTAAGTGGACAGTGGTGTCAATCCTGTATTCTAATGTGTGTCCATCAGTTACAACTGCTGGTCTCTGTTGCTGGGGCGTTGTTCGATGGTGCACAGTCAAAACACTTCGTGTGCAACAGGTAAAGTTGGACAAGTTCCACTACACACTTTTAAATTGTCATTGTCTAGTGTAAAATTAAATTTTGCACAAAACAGACACGAGGAAAGAAGCTGGAAGTATAGGTTCTTGCACTTCCAATTGAACTGCGTACATTCACTACATAGGTTGAAGCATATGGTTCTGTTTTGGCATACGTACAATTTTATACAAGTACATTATTCTATCATCACAAAGGATATCGGTTCAGCATGCCCCTGTTGTGTTTTTCTAAAGGAACCATGGCTGGCACAATATATACTCCCTCTGTCGAAAGTACTTGTCATCAAATGGATAAAAAGAGATGTATCTAGAACTAAAATACATCTAGATACATCCCCTTTTATTCGTTTTGATGACAAGTATTCTTGGACGGAGGAGTGAATTGCAGAAAACCACCACATTAGCGCCTAGGTTTGCAGAAAACACTGGTTTACGAATTTCTGCTAGAAACCACTGATTTCTGCTAGAAACCACTGATTAGCACATCCACTAATCTTTTGCAAAAAACACTGATAGGTCGCTTTAGGCAATTTAACCTTGATTATTACATGTGGGGCCCACAAAAGCTGACGTGTGTAACAGTTGGTCCCAGCCGGCGTTAGACAAGGTGTGATAGGAATTTACCGTATTGTCCATGGTATTTTTGCATAGGCACCCTTTAATCAGAAAACCAAAAAGCAATCAAGCCCCTTGTCATGCCCAGCTCGGCTGTAGTCTGCCACCGGCCACGACACCCTCTTGCGTTGCCGCCCACGCCACGCACCGGCAGCGGAGGAGATCACCGTCGATGATCGCGCCGGTTCTGCATGCGGCCGCGCCGCCGCTTGCTCCGGGGCTGCACGCTGACGCTGCTGCTTGTGCCCGCGTTGTGCACCGCCGCGCCGTTGCTTGCCATTGTGATGTGCGCCGCCCCCGAGGCTCGTGCCCGTGCTTCGCGAGGCCGTGCAACTGCTTGCTCCGTGGCTGTGCGCCGCCGGCTTGGGAAAGAGAGAGGAGGGAGGAAGGTGAAGGGGAGGCACGTCCGGGATGCGCGCCGCTGCTCGGGAAAGAGAGAGGAGGGAGGATGGTGAAGGGGAGGCACGACCGCCGCTACTTGCACCAGGGCCGAGGTCGGGGAGGCCGCCAGGCTCGCCGTCGCTGCTCCCCCATGGGTACCTGACACCCCGAGCCCATCTCCCCTTCCCCGCGTCCGCAGCCACAGGTCGCCGGCCGGAGAGCTGCCCCTCGGCTACCCCTAGCCGTCGACGGCGGCGCCCGTTGCAGCTGCGCCACCATCGCCCCCGGCGAAGACAGAGGAATCAGGCCGCGCGCCACCGCAGCTCGGACGGATGAACACTCCCCGCACCTGGCCACATGGGTGGTTGACTTTTTTATTATGGCAGTTTTTTTTCATGCACGGAGGTGTTTTTGGCAAAAAGACCTCTCTCACCCCGTTTATTATGGACCGTTACGCCACGTCAGCAAATGATGGGCTCCATCTATCATAATCATCATCAAATGAGCCAAAGCCGCCAACTAGTGTTTTCTGTAAAAGATTAGGCCAAAAATCAGTGGTTTCTGATAGAAATTCATAAACCAGTGCTTTCTGCAAACCTAGGCGCTCATGTGGTGGTTTTCTGCAATTCACTCCGGACTGAGGGAGTAGTATTTCGAAATCCAAAATGATAACAAGGGAAGATACATCCAAGTTGTCATAACCTGATCGTTTTGTTGACCTACATTTTTTCGACAAAGGATAGATTCTATTGGTTCAACATAAAAGCACCAGGAGGATACAAACACTACACACACCCTCTGTATAGTTAGGGTGTTTCCTCAAACTATGTAGATGTACCCCGGCGTCATGCCCTAATTAAGCTGACTTTGAATAGCTCGCGAACAACATCTTCCATTTGAGAGCTTGTGTGTGTGATGATGTAGCTGGTCCGAACCTTCATGCTGGTCGACTATACCACATCTCCAGATGTTGTCTTTATTTGTTTGTCTTTATTTTTGTTTTGGGTGCGACCAATCCTTTGTTAGAAACTTCTGGGGAGCTACTCAATGCTCGACCGGCTGGGTATCAGATCGGTTGCACTCCGCACCGTTGGATCAGGCCAGCAGCGACCCTCAGATCCTTCCCCGTACCTGCCATCCCTATTCCCACCCCCATGTTTGACGCCTTAGAAGAGAGAACAACCGCCGTAACCTCCTGCCGCAACACTCCCTGCGCGCGTCGCCGTTGCCCCAGCACAACATCACCGCCGCAACACCCCCTCCCCCCCCCCTTCCCGCCATTGATCTCTGCAAGTAGCACTGTCATGGCACCGTCCTAGCATCCAATGGGCCTGTTTGGATAAGGGGGTTAGAGCTAGTATGGGTTAGTTGAGGCCGAAATAACCCTGAAATATCCAAACGGGTGGGTTAGAGTAGAGTTATTTGCATCTAACCCAGCAAAAAAACCAACCCGGTGGGGAGCTGCTTGTTGGGGTTAGATGTGGTGCGTCCCAGTAAAAAAAGTCATCTCGCTCTCGCATCTGGATCGCATCTGGATCGGCATCTCGCTCTCGCTCCCGCATCGTCATCTCGCTCTCGCTCCCGCATCGCATCCCGCCGCCGCCGTTCGCTCCCCACCGTCCGTCCCCGTCCTCCGCCCTCCGCCCCCACCCTCCGCCCTCCGCCCCCATTTTCCGCCCTCCGCCCCCATTCTCCGCCCTCCGCCCTCCGCCCTCATCCTCTGCCCTCCGCCCCCTGCATCTGCCCCTCCGCTCCTCCCGTTCCCGTCCAACGGCGGCGCCCCCAGGCGCGCACTCCGGCGGCCGCCGCACCGGTCGCCCCACCTGCCATGGATGGCGACGGCCTCGAAGGGTGGGGTTCACAGCCCTCTGCAAGCTGCCCAACCACCCACGCCGATCTCGACCTCAACTCGCAAGCTTCGCCGTCGGAAGGGTTCCCAGGGCTTGGGTTGTATGGAGCTTTCCTCCAGAGCAACGACGAGCAGCTCCTCCCTGGGCGCGGCAGGGGCTCCGGGCTCCCTCACTATCGCCCACCACGTGATGGAGCAGGAGATGGATGGGTGAATCCGTCGCCATCCTTCGTTCGGCAACTGAACTTTGGCGGCTCCTCGTCAGCGGCAGCCGGTCGCGGAGGAGGAAATGGTGGTGTGTTCCTCAGCGGGTCGTCCATGGGGCCAGGCGGTGGCTCCTCGTCAGCGGGTGCCGGTCGCAGAGCAGGCGGCGTCGTTCGGCAGCGAGCCAACTTGGCCGCCGCGGCACCCGGCCGCCGTAACCAGCGCACCGGCACGACGAGCCGTGGCAGTGGTGGCGGCTATCGCATACCGCCTCCCCGGGCACCGCGGAGTGCCCTCCGTGGGCAAGCATCCGGCTCCGGCACTCCCTTTGACAATGGTGATGAAGAATTGGAGGACGATGTGGAGGAGTTAGCGAGCTCCGGAGGTCCCCTGGTGAGCCAAAGCAATCGAGCCCACTGGAATGATGCTAATAGTGCTTGCTTATTAGAATTGTGCATTCAACAATGTGAAGCAGGAACGTATAATGGTACAGTGATGAGTGGTGAAGGGTACCAAGCCGTTATCGACGGCTTACTTGCTAGAAGGGGGTTGGTATATAGCCGTTTGCAGGTGAAGAACCAGATAGTCGTACTCAAAAACACTTACACTTTTGGGCGATACATGCAAGTGCATACAGGGTTGGGGAGGAAACCAGATGGAACCATTGATGTCGACTCTGAGTTCTGGATAACACACACAGAGGTAGACTTTTCACTAAAGCTAGTTACTTGAATTTTGAAGTGTGCTCTCATATCTTAAATAGTTTCTTTCGCAAAAATAATAATATCATAACTAGTTTATTTGTTCACTTTCCCGATTGGGTGCAGGAGACACTAGCCCGAGATACCCAATGCTACAACATGTTTAGGGTTGAGAGACCTTTGTTTAACAGGCTACATAATACTTTGGTGCAATCATATGGGTTGAAGTCCAGTAGAAAAATGACATCTGTAGAGGCTCTAGCTATGTTTTTATGGATTGTTGGATCACCACAGTCAGTTAGACAGGCTGAGAACCGTTTTAGGAGGTCTATGGAGACAGTAAGTAGGACATTTAACAGAGTTTTGGCATGTCTCCTTAGGTTAGCACAGGACATGATTGTACCCAAGGACCCAACATTTGCAGAGGTGCACCCAAACTTAGAAAATACAGCATTCTGGCCACACTTCAATGACTGCATAGGAGCTATAGATGGGACACATGTGAAGGTTGTGGTGGATAAGAGTAAGAGGGTTCAATACTTAAACAAGCACAATGAAACCAGTCAGAATGTGCTTGCTGTTTGTGATTTCGACATGAGATTTACATTTGTGATGTCGGGATGGCCTGGTTCAGCACACGACATGAGAGTTTTCAAAGATGCCACAACTACTCGTCGTCACAAATTTCCACATCCACCACCAGGTTTGCTACTTGAACCGTCTTGCACTAATATTTATCCAATTACACTTGTTCATCTTATTCTCATTGTGTGCCTTTGACAATATGTAGGGAAGTATTATGTGGTTGATGCGGGGTACCCAAACCGTCCGGGCAACCTTTCACCATACAGATGTACAAGGTACCATGTGGAGCAATGGCAAAACGGCCTGCCGCCACAAGGTATGAAAGAAACCTTCAACCATGCACATGCCAAAGTTAGGAATGTCGTCGAGCGATCCTTTGGAGTGTTGAAGATGAAATTTAGGATTTTGTTGAACATGCCAAAATTTCCAGAGGACAAGCAAACTAGAATTATTGTTGCTTGTATGGCTCTTCATAATTTCATTCGAGAGAGCAGAATTCCGGATAGGGAATTTGATGCATGTGATGCGGATGAAAACTATAATCCAATGCCTAGTTCTGCTGCATCTGCATGGCCACAAGACGAACCTCTTGTTGAAGATACCAACATGAATGACTTCCGCGAAGAGTTAGCTCATGCTCTGTTTCATGGAATGTGATTATTTTTAAGCTTGATTGAGGACTTGTACGTTTAAGTGAGACGTCTCATTTGTATGGACAAAATAAAATCTGGAGTACTTATTCCTAAGTATTCATTGTTCATTATTCTTGTTCCTCAGTTTGTAAGCTTGCCTTCTCAGTCTTATATTAGTTTTTGTAATGTTTTTTTTGCTAGATTATTTTCAGTTTTTAGTCATCAGTACTCCTAAGTATCAGTTTTAGTTCTTTTCAACTATATGTTAAGTGATTAGTTATTTGGTCAGTGTTTGTTCAGTATCTTAAGTGTCTCATTTTAGTTCTCTTCAGCTATTTGGTCGGTGTTTGTTCTTGTCTATCAGTTTTAAATTATGTCACTTATTATTCTAACTAGTTTAGTTTCCATTCAGCTTATTATTTTCAGTTTATTTTGTTATTCCTGTATTTTCAGCATTCATTTTAAATTTGTTAGACTTGATATGTGTTTATAATTCCTGTAGTTTAAATTAGTTATCTGGTGAAGGTTCTGCCGTATGAGACAGATGGGATGCAGATTCAGTAAGCTAACTGGCTTCATGAACTTTGGTTTGTGTATGAATTCAGTTTTTTACTGTGAGCAATCTCTGTTTATTTGCATGTGTGTCGCTCCTCCGTCCGCTGAATTTTTTTGCACAAGATAGTCGTCTCTCATGCAATGTGAATTATTCATTTCTGAGCGGAAGGAGGCCACACAAGAGCCGACCACAACAAATCCGGCTAAAAAGATGGCCAAATGATTGAGAAAGTGCATTTATTGTCAATCTAACCTTCTCATCCAAACACCACCAAAGTTGAGTTAGTTCAGGGTTAGACACAAGTTAGAAACTAACTCTAACCTCTAACTAAGTTAGAGTATCCAAATAGGCTTATTGTCAATCTAACCCTCTCATCCAAACACCACCGAAGTTAGAGTTAGAGTTAGTTCAGGGTTAGACACAAGTTAGAAACTAACTCTAACCTCTAACTAAGTTAGAGTATCCAAACAGGCTTAATGTCGCCAAGTATCATCATCGTCCCCGCCAACTCGCTGTTGTTGGCGTGTAGTGCCACACGATCGTAGTAGCTTTCGCCATCTCTTGTCTTAGCATCATCTATAGAGCAGTGGATGACGTCATTGCTGAGTGCACCTGGCTTCACCAACTCCTTCACGAGCTTTGTTGCCCGGTCAACAAGGCTAGTGTGGTCTATTGTGACAATGTCTTCGCCGTCTACCTCTTCTTCAATTCAGTTCATCATCGACGCACCAAGCATATCGAGCTCGATCGACTTTTTTTTCACAAGCAGGTGGCTCTTGAGAATGTTCGAGTTCTTCACGTTCCCACGACGCAGCAATTTGCGAATATCATGATGAAAAGCTTGCCAACGTCCACCTTTGAGGAGTTCTAGTCCAGTCTTTGCATCTTGCACGTACGTCATCGTATTAGTTGTAGTCGTCCTGCTTGTTCCCCAAGTACATATTCTGTAACTGCTCTAAAATAAGGTCGTATTCTGTAATTAGGATCTTAGCGGTGGACGATACTAAGGGCATCTCCAGCCGCGCCCCCAGGAAGGCCTCCCTAGGCGATTTTTTCGCGCCGGCACCGAGAAAACGGCCCAATCGCGCCCCCAGGAGCCCAATTTTCGCCGGCTTGGGCCGAAAACAGCGCCGGCGGACCCAGCCCGAATCCGGCGCACCGGGGGGCGCTCGTGGGCGCCAGGGCGAGCTGTTTTGGCGCGAAAAAGCCGCGGGCCAGCCGCGTCAGCGACTCGGCGCCTCGTCTTCCCCCAACGGCCTCGGTTCCCACGAGGAATCGGAATCAATGGCAAGGCTGCCGCCGGTCAGCCTTGCCATTGATTCCTCACGGGCGGCGCTTCACGGGACGGCGCGCCGACGCCTCCCCTCCCTCGCACGCGTACACACGGGGACGGCCCGGCTATAAAAGCTGACGGCCTCCCCTCGCCTGTGCCCACACCAGCCCCGCCCCTCGCCGCCGTCCAGCCCCTCCCTCTACCTCTCCCGAGCACGCCCAGCCCCGCCGTCGCCATGGCAGAACGCTTCCCCGGAGACGAGGCGGCGGCCTACGGCTTCGGCCGCCGTTCGCTCCGCGAACAGGAGTCCTGGCTCCTGTTCCAAGCGAACATCCCGGCGCCGCCGGACATGCGCGCCGGGCCAACAGGGTGGAGACTCAGCGCCGGGGGAGTGCCCATTCCCCCGTTGCCCGACGCCATGGCGAAGCCGAAGTACTTCGCCGAGGAGGTCGAGATCGTGCGCGCGTCCCTCACCGACGCCCAACTCTCCCTCCCCCAGTACGCCGCCGACAACCACGCGGCCTGGGCGGCGTATTTCGAGTGCCGCCAGCAGCAGCGATTGGCGTCCACCAACGGCGCGCCGGTGGTCGGCGACCGGCAGAACAGCAAGGGGCGCCACCTCGGGTGGGGCGTCCCCGGCCGCACACTCGAGGGCGTGCTCACGTACCTCGAGGGCGGTAACGACCCGCCGTTGGCGTACCCCCCGGCGCAGCACCGACGCGTCGGGCCATGGGCGCCAAGGAGGTTCGGGTCCTCCTCCTCCCGATCCTCATCGCACTCCTCCGGCACTCCGGCCCTGCTCGGCGTCAAGGCCGAGCCCGTGGCGGAGTCGCCGCTCGGAAGGCGCACTCGCAGCGTCGGCATCGTCATCAACGAGGGCGGCCGGCGCGCCTCCTCCTCGTTGGCTCCTTCGCGCTTCGTCAAGCCAAAGACGGAGCCGGGGCTGGCGGCGGTGAAGACGGAGCCGGGGCTGGCGCCGGTGAAGACGGAGCCAGGGCTGGCGCCGGTGAAGGCGGAGTTCGACGACGACGACGCGGCCCTAGAATGGGCGCGCCAGGACTCCATTGCGATGGAGAAGGCGCGCCGAGAGAAGGTGAAGGAGCGCCAGCGCGCCGCCCTGCGCTGCTTCGAGGAGCGCCGACGCGGCCGCGATGAAGACGGGGTCGTCGTCCTATGCGACAGCGACGACGACGACGACGATGCGCCGCCGCCAGTCCGCCATGGCGACGCCGGGTCCAGCAGGGGCGCCCGCGTCAAGGAGGAGAAGGCCGACGACGACGATGGCGGTGACGGCGGCGACGACTTCAGCCCTTTTCTTTTTTAGATTAGGTTAATGTAATGAAAATGCGCGAATTTCGCCGAAATTTTCCATGTTTAGCCGAAATTTAACTAGTTTTTATCATAACTTCGCCGAACAGCCCTTCTTTTTTTAAAAAAAAAATACGCGCCTGGGGGCGGCCCTGGGGGCCGATGGCTGGGGACCGACTCGCCCCCAGGGCCATTTTTTGCGCCGGCTCACCCCCAGGCGGCGCTTTTAGACGCCCCCTGGGGGGCCAACGGCTGGAAATGCCCTAACCATGTACATGCTATATATGGGCACCCATCACGTGAATACAATTGTGTTGCGCCAAATGCTTCCTCTACAACCTTTATTGCCCCGACTAGCTTCTCTTGAAGACAACAGAGTGCGCCATGACATCTCGACTTGATTTTTCTAAATATATTTTCTATAACAAATTTAGAAAATGTATGCCCTAATTCAAAAAAAAATCAAAACTATCACCCGGTCGGCCTCCATTAGGCCGAAAAAGAACTCTTTGGCCTCCCTTAGGACGAAGTGGTGTTTTCAGACTTCTTTGGACCCAAGAGCAGACGGGCTGGGCCGAAGAGATTAACGTCGGCCTTTCGTAGACCGAAGAGATGTCTTAGTCTTCGCTCAGGCCAAAGAGTTGTGGGGAAAAAAGAGCGACGCAGCCGTCTTCTTGTACGCATGGGGGAAAAAAATCATAACTTCCTATAACATCTAAACTAGCATTTTAAATTGAGTTATAATCAAGCATGAGAAAAATAGTTTCCCACACAAAAAAGCATTATAAGAAAATTCAATTAGTTTTCTCACGGCTTATATGTTACCTCTCTCAACTCATGCTATTTTTACAGATAGTACACATTTTCATCCTTTTCAGTTGTATAACCAAGTCTGCACAACTGGTGCAAAAGAACCAACTCATTAACATGTGAATGGTAAACATTTTAAAATAATACAATTGCTACAAAACCGATACAAGATACTAATAGTGCTTAGCATATCTCCCTCGAACACAACCAGACAAACTCAAAAAACACAGAAAAACATTATAAGAAAAATCGATTAGTTTTCTCACGGCTTATATGTTACCTCTCTCAACTCATGCTATTTTTACAGATATTATACATTTCCATCCTTTTCATTTGTATAACCAATTCTGCACAATTGGTGCAAAAGAACCAACTCATTAACATGTGAATGGTAAACATTTTAACATGATACAATTGCTACAAAACGGATTCAAGATACTAATAGTGCTTAGCATATCTCCCCCGAACACAACCAAACAAACTCAAAAAAAGGAACAAAAATCTCGTTGACGAGACGCTCACTGCCGTAGCTGGGAAGGCCGTGTGGTTGCTTTCTATGAACAAAAATGTGTTGTTTATAATGTTTTGATGAGATGGCATTTTTAGCAGTTTCCGCACTATTGTATTCTCCAAAACAAGTGACTCTCAGAGTAATTAATCATGTCCCGAGGATTGTAGCATATGGACTGAAGATAGACTGATTGAATTGATGCGCTGAAATACTAATTCGAACACTCGTCTACTACTCTACTGCTACCGTTACTCCAATTCAGTTTCATGACAGTAAAACAGAACCTACTTCATGGGTTCTAGAGTCTCAACTCTCAACACATGCCGCAACAAAGAGCGAGAAGAAGCACCAAAATAAACCGAAATCTCCCGCATTTTACCAGGAGACGATCCATCAATCAGCCACTACTCGTCACCGCCCTCCTCCTCCTCCTCGTAGCTGTCATCATCGTCACTCGTTTCCTCCTCCAGCTCATCATCATCGTCATCACACATCAGCTCGGTATCTATGGTGATTGTTAGCACGGCAGATGACTTGGGCACAAAGCTGAAAAAACTGCTCTTTGGCAGCCCGTCTGACAGCGACGAGCTCGTGATCGCGTCCAATGACGAGAGCTGATAGTGCCCCTTCCAGCATGAGAAACCGACAGAACATCCGAACCTAGACAACTCCGAGACCTTGGGCTGGATGCGCACAAGCGAGATGCCGTGCAGCGCTGACTCCGGCGAGGACACATTGAGTAGGAAGAGATTGCCATCTTGGGCACGGAGGACATGCATACCAGGCTTCGCAGTGAGATCAAACGGCACGTAGTACTTGAACGCTATTGTCAGCCACTTGTGCTGGGAGGTGAAGTGGTCCAGGAGCGCAGCTGTTGTGCCGGCAAAGCCGCAGCCGGGCTCCGGGCAGTAGCACGGCTCGTGCGGACACGCCTGCTTGTGTTCTCCCTTGAGGTAGTAGGTGATCATGTCGGTGCATCCGTGCTCAGCGTAGGGGCATGGAACAAGGATGGATTCGACGATGCGCTCCATGCCATAGCAGCGGCTCTTCAGGACAACTCCGGAGCAGGCCTGACATTTGCTGTCCGGGAGCTTGTTGCGGCAAGGTGAGCAGACGAAATGCCCAAGGGCACACTGCAAAGGATTCACCAAGCAAGCTCAGAATTAACTTCCGCGTAAATAAGGCAACACCGCATCAAAATGAACACCTCAACAGGATTTGGATGTCAACATAGTAGAAGAGATGCATCTGATGACCTGGAAAACAGGGGGCCTCAGAGGGGTAGAGCAGACGGGGCAGTCAAAGACCTCCATTGCCATGGTGACATTCTGCTTCTTGACGACCCTCTCCGCCTCTTCCATTGCTTCTGTTTCCTTCTTGATGCTGCTACCCATTGCCTCCATGAGAGCTAGGGGCCACCAGTGCTACAGATTACAAACCAATCCGTTAAAATGTAAACATTTCTCCACAATTTGTAGGCGATTAAATTTACAGTAAATGTAAGGAGTGCATGGCCATTTATTTTGAAAGTTACGGTTACTTCCACACGAAGCTGGGGACTCCTTGATATTGTACCATAACAGAATGTAGCTCCAGCTATACATGTCCTACACACCTCCACACAAGATCCTCGGCACAGGGCACAAAATGGAAGTAAAATGGAAGCGAATACGCAGACACGGGGGCCTCTAACCAGGGAGGCAAATCAGCAAACACATGGACTGCATATCAAGGAAGAACCGAACGAACAGCCTCAAATCCTCTATCTACAAGGCAAATGCAAGAAGAGCAGTTGGATCCATAGACAATAGATGCAGAACGCCGGCTCGGTACCGTAACCTCTAGGGAGTAGAGAAACGAGGTGCTCGGATCGATCGACGGAACGAGCGAGCGACCGCCGGCGGCTCGGCTGGACGAGGAGGAGGAAGCGAGACTCACCCACTCACCGTGACGGGACCCGCAGTCCAGATGGAGCCGGCGGGGTTCCGGCGGGACGGCCGGGGGCGACTGGGCGAGCAGCAGGGAGGATGCGGCGGCCAGGGCTTCGGAGTTGCGTGGGGAACAGTTTGGTTGCTAGCCTGCCGCCGCCGGAATGGCCGGAACCTAAAAAGCCAGCCGCTTTTTGCTGTCAAAAGAAAAGGAGAGTGGGCTTTAACTTCGACCACAGACTCCAATATAATTTGAAGTTTCAAATAAATTTCAAAAACCTACTATAATTTAACTTTTGTGCGACTTATTATGCTATTCTGAGGTGACAAGCTTTGTTCACAACATCGTTGAAGCCAAGACGAGGGTTTTTACTTGAGACAGTATGCGGACTGTTCCGTTCCTCCACAAGGCGACACACGAGATTAAAGTTTCCATCCTCTCTTGGCTCTAGTCGGTCCCACCTCCGGCGACCTTTGGGCCTTGGGGGTGCGGCGAACCCTGTCCCCTCACCGGCAGAATGGATCCTGGTTTTTTTTAGGTAGTTTTAGTGTCTTGATTGGGGTAGCGAGGCGGCGGTATCTAAAAGTTAGTATATTGTCCTCTCCGTTACGATGGTGTGTCTGGCATCGATGGATGACGTGTGGAGGTGTGTCTTCGACGGATCATGTTCGATTCAGTTGGTGTTGGCCTTTCATGGATCTGCTTGGATCCATTCCGCACTCGTCATCGGTAGATCCATCAGTATTCGGCCGGCCAGTGCTTTTGTTCGTGTGTTTACCGGTATGACCCTTTCGATTTACGTTTCTCATCGTCCGCAATGGTTGATGTTCTAGTACATTAGTCCTTTGGGGGGCTTAAGCCAACTCCAACGCATGGACGCTTTTCCTCCTTTTACGTTTGTTTGGTTCAGCGTGGGCAGAAATCACGGCCCAACGAGAGGATGCAAACCCATTAAATCTGTCTGATGTTCGCCTGGACGCAAATCCGCCCCAAATTTGGGTCGGGTTTGAGTCCACACAGACAGACGGACACGGCGTGAGTCTGCCTCAACCCCATGCGCCAGTGACCCAACTGCCAAAGCCATCCTTTTTTGTGCGCCGGTGCGAGGAAAAGGGTGCATACTGTGCCCACTCTCCCCCCTTCCTTTACCTCCCATACAACTGACTGTCAGACCCTAGCCACGATCGCCGCCACCGCCTAGTCCGCCGGCGCACGATGTCGTGGGAGGTAGATTCCTTGGAAGGCTGGGAAGCACGACCATGCATGAGGTCGATCTTCCTCAGGGCGGCGCCGCCGCCGCACGGCTACCCTCCCCGTGACGCCGGTTGCGGCGGCGCGCGACGAAAGCGGGTGTACGTGTACGTGGGAGTCGACTAGTGCCGGCGGTACTGGGAGAAGGCCATCCCTGTGTCGTGGCCCGATGTCCATTTGTTGAACAACTGGCATCTAAACCCAAATAGGATTCTTGTGTCGATCTTTCTGGCCTCCTACCACGCGTGTGAGGCTGAGATTTGCCGCTGCCGAGCTCAGCTCCTTGCTGACCTTCCCCATGACCTAGCAAACGTCATCGACTCGCTGTACTGGGACACTTGGTTCGTCGACGACCACGACCAACGCCGTCGGTCTTTCTTTGTCGCACATGTGTGCGCTCCCCGTCCTCCGAGTGTGTGTGCGCATGCTCCCAATCCGACGCGCGCTCCATCGCCACAACTGATGGTTGAGGTGGAAGCCAAGACAGAGGCCGGCGAGGCCTCTAAGATGGCCCTCGAGGACTCCCAACTCGACGAGCTTGCCATGTGGCTTGGCATGTCACTGGCACTGGCCGAATCGCCCGGAGTACAGGTCGGCGCGCCCCCGCCCGCACCTGAGCCTGAGCCGGAGCAGGTGGCAAAGCTAAATCCGACAGATCTCAGGTAGGGGGTCCCAAACTAAGCGTCTTGACACGATGGTAACAGGGGCACAAGTTTTTACCCAGGTTTGGGCTCTCCTTAGAGATAAAATCCTACGTCCTACTTGTGTTTTATTGCTTTTGGGTGTAATACAAAGTACAGATGATCTACCTCGAGATTGTTGTGTGTCCTCTATGATCCTACCCCTCGATTTAAATAGGTATGGGAGGAGAGGTATATGGTTACATCCTAGTTGACTACATACAAGAAGAACGTGTTGTAGATGGTTTCTAATATCTTGAAGTATACGTCAAGTCTTTGGGAAACTTCATTTTGTACGCCACAGGTTGTGACCCACTCGTGAACCGACATGGGGTTCCTCAGCCCGGCCCACCTGACCGGGAGACAGCATGATTAGAGATCCTCTAGCCGGGACACAACTACTAGGAGCCATGGCCACTGGCACCAAGCACCAGTGATTGTGGACGTCCATGATGGCTTGTACGCTCGAGTGGGTGGGCACGGAGCTGGCGGAGCATGAGCATCAGCAGTCGTGTCCACCGGAGCAGTAGGAGGCGCCCGTTGTGTCACCGCATGCGCTAGCGCCACCTCCGGCGGCAGTACCGTGGTCGTTTCCATGGCCGGTTGTGGTCTTCATCTACCTCACCGACAAGGACAACGATGACGGTGGTGACAACCACTATATCTTGCTTTTATTATGTTTTTATTTTAATTAATGTAATGAAGGGACTTTTGACCGTAATTTTTATATATTAAATTTGAATATTGTGCAAAACCTAAAATGCGTCCCAACGTGTTGGGCGCACCTATGTGCAAGCGGACAATGCCGAACTTTGGTGTTCGCCTGGCTGACCCAAATGTATAAAAAAAAAACAATTTGCATGTCCGTTTGGGTCGACCGATTAGAGTTGCCCTTAGCACGGCGACTTCCCGATTGTCCAATACAATAAGGTTTGCTCGGTTTCGACAAGGGAAGGATGATATGGTGGTGCACCTTCGGCTTGCTTTAGTGTTTGTAGTCGTCGCTAGGTGGTCCACTGACCTAGTTATAATTTTAGTTACTTCTGATGATTTTTGTACTGCCATGACCGTTAGTAAAAGGCTGGAAGACTTTTCGCAAAAAAGAAGTTTGTAGGTGAAATCACAACCTACTTTTTCTGCTCTAATTTGTTGCAAAATTTGCAGAGTACATAGACACGACGGATCTGGCAGTGGCATGGGGCCATTGGTGTCACTAGCGATGCCTCCTTCAATGAAAATTGATACAGAAATTTTTTACGAACTCATTTGCTTTTGTTGTTGTATATAATTAAGCTTAAATAGTAATCAAGTTTTCAGCCAAGATCATGAAGTAAACACATATATGATAACACTTAGCAGCCACATTTACTCATATTAATAACATACTCAACTAGCGAGGGATAATACTATATCTCAAATACCAACGCTATGTGAAAATGACCATGATATAATATGATAGTATGGTATCTTGCTAGCCCTTCCTACTTGTCAGTGAGTGAAAGCACCCGGATGACACATTTTTGCATAAAACACCCTTGTATTTTTTTATTCGGGAAAAAGGAAACAATTGCAATGATTCTTTCCACTAAATCGTCTTGCATTTTTTTGTATTCACAGAGAAGAGAACCACTGTACTGAAAAATAAAGTAAGAAATGGAGCTGCAGGGTGTGGAACCCGCGACCTACATATAACACATAAGCCAGCATAGCCAATCCACCTGATCAAGTTCGCTTGACTAATTCGGATAACAAATTTATATGTATTGAACGATGGCCAACAATGTTATTTCAGAATAAAAATTAACACAAAAAAGAGTAGCAGTCAGGTCTTGTACCCACAAACAGAGCCTAGTAAATTGTATAATTTTTTAATATAACTCATGAGTAAAAAATATACACAAGTGAATAGTCAAAATATTTAGTAAATGTTTTCATTCATCATTTTGTATAATTTAAATATAAGTGGTGAATGTATAAATTTTTATGAATTTATTAGACATATTTGTTTAATAAACTATTTAATATCCATATTAGATAATATTTTTTCTATAATACACAGGTATATATTTAAATGTTTTTGAGAAATAATCATTTTCTGTATGTATAGTATTTTTAACGCACAAATATTTGAACATTTTTTTTACCTACGTTTTTTTTAGGAAGCAAAGAGCTTTATTGGATTATAACAATGTTGTCTTTTTTTTTGAGAAACATAACAATGTTGTCATGAATACAAATAATCTCTGGTAAAGAAACTAGCCAACATGGCGCCCTATGGCTAAATAACTTAAGTTTTCTAAATATATATAAAAAATTTGCTCGTGCAAAATGGCCGCAGTATCCGCAGCCCGTTGAAGTTCCATATGCATTCTTGTTTACTACATATTCATTTGTTATCCATACTGGACGTGTGAACGTTATGGGTCGGGTTGCTAGACCGATTTCTGTTTTAAAGCTCGGTCATGGGTTCGAATCTGGAAGCTGCCATTTTCTGTACTCCCTCTGTCCCATAATGTAAGACGTCGAGGGAGTAGTATTTATTTTCGCAGTACGGTGCTGCTTGCTTTTTCGGAAATAAAAAATTGCAAGGGGCTCGTGCAAAAATGTGTCGAGATTGTTGGCTTTTCCATGGAATAAAAAAGATACAAAGGTGTTTTGTGTAAAAATGCATCGGCTTAGAGCCCTCACTCACTGATAAATAGGGCCGTACACACGCATACATTTTCATACATACTGTGTGACCGCATGTGCACGCTCGAGTCAAGTAAATTAACCGCAATTTCCTATTTTTAAAATTCTATCATCAAACTGAATATCGAGCGCAAGTTCGGCGACTCCCGGTGATACTACCTCTTTTTTTTTTCAGGGGTACCAAACCCAGCAGGCCCATATCCAGCCCAGTCAAAGCTCTCCGACGCCACGCACGCACAATCTCCCCACACTCTCCACTTCCGCTGGCTCCTGCCGCCGTCGCTCTCACCACACCATCTCTCCACTCCCCCGGCTTCAGATCACCGCGCGTGAGGTCCCAGCGGAGAGCTCGCAGGCTGGGGATCGATCTGTCCACACGGTGAATCGAGCAGTCATGGGGCTCACCGCCGATGGCGCGGCCGTCAGCAGACTGCATCGAGGCCGGCGACGGTGACCAGTCCTCGCGGTGAATGCACCGCGAGGCGAGACGACCGGGCGAGGTACTCTTCTTTCTCTTCTTCCTCCGTCATTCAGTCGGAAGCCCGCCGCTGGATCCTCAAATCAAAGCTGCAATAAGTTTCCCCCCTTTCAGATTGTTACAGTAACAGTCTTGCACACTACCAAAGCTACACAGGTACTAGTTTCACTCCAGTCAGTGACAGCAGCTTCTAGCTTGTTGGCCAGTAGGTTTGGAGCCCGGTTGCCCCTGAGATTGCAACAGTTGGTAAGCGGCTTTGAGTTTTGGTGGCCATGGACGGTGGTAAATCCAACAAGAACAAGAGACAAGCAGCAGCTCGGGGAGAGGGACAGAGCAGCGCCAAGAGACAAAATGTTACCGAGCAGGTGGATGGAGGTGAATCCAACAAGAGAGTAGCTCAGCGAGAGGGACAGAGCAGCGCCAAGAGATAAAGTGTCACGGCGGCGGCTGAGGCTGGTAAGTCCAACGTGCGACAAGCAGAAGCTCCAGGGGAGGGACAGAGCAGCGCCAGGAGGCAGAGTGTCACCATGGGCATGGACACCCTCGACTGCCCCGTCTGCTCCAAGCCCCTCAAGCCACCCATTTTCCAGGTAAATGTGCCTCCTATTTGTACACAAGCGTCATCAAAATTGTGATTTTATTGCATTTTCACTTGTATATATGTCTGCCAGGACTAAGTTTGCTTGCTCTTTTCAGTATCCTAAAGGGGATTTCATCTGCTCGTCTTGCCGTCGCAAGCTCCCGGCAAGCGAGCGAACTGCTCCCAAGCGCAGCTACGGCATGGAGCGCATCGTGAATATCATTTTCGTTCCCTGCAAGCACGGATGCTCGACGAAGCTCACCTGTTACGAGAAGGAAGGACATGAGAGTTGGTGCCCGTTCGGGCCATTCTTCTGCCCGGTCTCCAGCTGTGACTTTGCTGGGACGGACGTGCATCTCTTATACCATCTCACTACCCTGCACAAATTGCCAACAAAGACATTCAAATGTTTTGTGCCGTTTGATCTCCCTGTCCGGCCGGGCTCTCTCATTCTCTGTGGTGGATACCGTCAAATTTTGCTTCTCGAAGTGGCGTCACTGGAGTCCCTGGGCCACTCAGTCTCACTAGTTTGTGCCGGACGGGAGGCTTCATTAGGCAAGATGGCATGCTCTGTGGGTTTCTCATGCTTCGAGGGCCATTACCAGGTCTCAACATTGCAAGTCGGGAGCTCGTCACTGACTGATGGGCTGCCAACACAAAACTTCTGCATCGTCCCCAAGGTTTTAGGTGGACAAACCGATGTCATGCTCCGGATCACTTTAGAGTTGATCTATGGTGAAGACGATGAGCCTGAGGTGTGGAGGAGGACGATGAAGACAATTGCTACGAGGAGGTGCAGGATGATGATGATATGACGACGAACTGGAGGATGGCGGTCACAGAGGCTGTGGTAAAGGACGATGACGATGATAGTGACAAGGAAGAGGATGACAATGATATGTACGAGGAAGACGAGGAAGACAGTTTGGTGACACTACCTAGGACGAGGTGGTGGGTGACAATCAGAAAGGAGAAGGAGAAGGAGGACAAGGCGGATGATCAGAATGATTATTGATGGTCGGCGACATGTTTTGATGGCAATGTCTTCATGTACTTTTGCGCAAGACTTCGGTTATTTTGGTGGTTGATGGCATTCAGTTGCAGGATGTGTCAAGAGCTTCATGGACTATGCAGCAATTTCAGTATTTTTTTGGTAGTAGCAGTAGTACATTGCTGCATCCATGTTTAGAGTAGGTTCTGCTTTACTCAATCAGTGACGTTCTGGACTATGTACCGTAGTAGAGTGGTTTAGTAAGTGGACAGTGGTGTCAATCCTGTATTCTAATGTGTGTCCATCAGTTAGAACTGCTGGTCTCTGTTGCTGGGGCGTTGTTCGATGGTGCACAGTCAAAACACTTCGTGTGCAACAGGTAAAGTTGGACAAGTTCCACTACACACTTTTAAATTGTCATTGTCTAGTGTAAAATTAAATTTTGCACAAAACAGACACGAGGAAAGAAGCTGAAAGTATAGGTTCTTGCACTTCCAATTGAACTGCGTACATTCACTACATAGGTTGAAGCATATGGTTCTGTTTTGGCATACGTACAATTTTATACGAGTACATTATTCTATCATCACAAAGGATATCGGTTCAGCATGCCCCTGTTGTGTTTTTCTAAAGGACCCATGGCTGGCACAATATATACTCCCTCTGTCGAAAGTACTTGTCATCAAGTGGATAAAAAGGGATATATCTAGAACTAAAATACATCTAGATACATTCCCTTTTATTCGTTTTGATGACAAGTATTCTCGGACGGAGGAGTGAATTGCAGAAAACCACCACATTAGCGCCTAGGTTTGCAGAAAACACTGGTTTACGAATTTCTGCCAGAAACCACTGATTTTTGGCCTAATCTTTTGCAAAAAACACTGATAGGTCGCTTTAGGCAATTTAACCTTGATTATTACATGTGGGGCCCACAAAAGCTGACGTGTGTAACAGTTGGTCCCAGCCGGCGTTAGACAAGGTGTGATAGGAATTTACCGTATTGTCCATGGTATTTTTGCATAGGCACCCTTTAATCAGAAAACCAAAAAGCAATCAAGCCCCTTGTCATGCCCAGCTCGGCTGTAGTCTGCCACCGGCCACCACACGCTCTTGCGCTGCCGCCCACGCCACACACCGGCGGCAGAGGAGATCACCGTCGATGATCGCGCCGGTTCTGCGTGCAGCCGCGCCGCCGCTTGCTCCGGGGCTGCACGCTGACGCTGCTGCTTGTGCCCGCGTTGTGCGCCGCCGCGCCGTTGCTTGCTATTGTGATGTGCGCCGCCCCCGAGGCTCGTGCCCATGCTTCGCGAGGCCGTGCAACTGCTTGCTCCGTGGCTGTGCCCCGCCGGCTTGGGAAAGAGAGAGGAGGGAGGAAGGTGAAGGGGAGGCACGTCCGGGATGCGCGCCGCTGCTCGGGAAAGAGAGAGGAGGGAGGATGGTGAAGGGGAGGCGCGACCGCCGCTACTTGCGCCAGGGCCGAGGTCGGGGAGGCCGCCAGGCTCGCCGTCGCTGCTCCCCCGTGGTACCTGACACCCCGAGCCCATCTCCCCTTCCCCGCGTCCGCAGCCACAGGTCGCCGACCGGAGAGCTGCCCCTCGGCTACCCCTAGCAGTCGACGGCGGCGCCCGTTGCAGCTGCGCCACCATCACCCCCGGCGAAGACAGAGGAATTAGGCCGCGCGCCACCGCAGCTCGGACGGATGAACACTCCCCGCACCTGGCCACGTGGGTGGTTGACTTTTTTTATTATGGCAGTTTTTTTTTCATGCACGGAGGTGTTTTTGGCAAAAAGACCTCTCTCACCCCGTTTATTATGGACCGTTACGCCACGTCAGCAAATGATGGGCTCCATCTATCATAATCATCATCAAATGAGCCAAAGCCGCCAACTAGTGTTTTCTGCAAAAGATTAGGCCAAAAATCAGTGGTTTCTGACAGAAATTCATAAACCAGTGCTTTCTGCAAACCTAGGCGCTCATGTGGTGGTTTTCTGCAATTCACTCCGGACTGAGGGAGTAGTATTTCGAAATCCAAAATGATAACAAGGGAAGATACATCCAAGTTGTCATAACTTGATCGTTTTGTTGACCTACATTTTTTCGACAAAGGATAGATTCTATTGGTTCAACATAAAAGCACCAGGAGGATACAAACACTACACACACCCTCTGTATATTTAGGGTGTTTCCTCAAACTATGTAGATGTACCCCGGCGTCATGCCCTAATTAAGCTGACTTTGAATAGCTCGCGAACAACATCTTCCATTTGAAAGCTTGTGTGTGTGATGATGTAGCTGGTCCGAAGCTTCATGCTGGTCGACTATACCACATCTCCAGATGTTGTCCTTATTTTGTTTGTCTTTATTTTTGTTTTGGGTGCGACCAATCCTTTGTTAGAAACTTCTGGGGAGCTACTCAATGCTCGACCGGCTGGGTATCAGATCGGTTGCACTCCGCACCGTTGGATCAGGCCAGCAGCGACCCTCAGATCCTTCCCCGTACCTGCCATCCCTATTTCCACCCCCAGGTTTGACACCTTAGAAGAGAGAACAACCGCCGTAACCTCCTGCCGCAACACTCCCTGCGCGCGTCGCCGTTGCCCCAGCACAACATCACCGCCGCAACACCCCCTCCCCCCCCTTCCCGCCATTGATCTCTGCAAGTAGCACTGTCATGGCACCGTCCTTGCATCCAATGGGCCTGTTTGGATAAGGGGGTTAGAGCTAGTATGGGTTAGTTGAGGCGGAAATAACCCTGAAATATCCAAACGGGTGGGTTAGAGTAGAGTTATTTGCATCTAACCCAGCAAAAAAACCAACCCGGTGGGGAGCTGCTTATTGGGGTTAGATGTGGTGGGTCCTAGTAAAAAAGTCATCTCACTCTCGCATCTGGATCGGCATCTCGCTCTCGCTTTCGCATCGTCATCTCGCTCTCGCTCCCGCATCGCATCCCGCCGCCGCCGTTCGCTCCCCGCCGTCCGTCCCCGTCCTCCGCCCTCCGCCCCCGTCCACCCTCCGCCCTCCGCCCTCCGCCCCCATTCTCCGCCCTCCGCCCTCCGCCCTCATCCTCTGCCCTCCGCCCCTGCATCTGCCCCTCCGCTCCTCCCGTTCCCGTCCAACAGCGGCGCCCCCAGGCGCGCACTCCGGCGGCCGCCGCACCGGTCGCCCCACCTGCCATGGATGGCGACGACCTCGAAGGGTGGGGTTCACAGCCCTCTGCAAGCTGCCCAACCACCCACGCCGATCTCGACCTCAACTCGCAAGCTTCGCCGTCGGAAGGGTTCCCAGGGCTTGGGTTGTATGGAGCTTTCCTCCAGAGCAACGACGAGCAGCTCCTCCCTGGGCGCGGCAGGGGCTCCGGGCTCCCTCACTATCGCCCACCACGTGCTGGAGCAGGAGATGGATGGGTGAATCCGTCGCCATCCTTCATTCGGCAACTGAACTTTGGCGGCTCCTCGTCAGCGGCAGCCGGTCGCGGAGGAGGAAATGGTGGTGTGTTCCTCAGCGGGTCGTCCATGGGGCCAGGCGGCGGCTCCTCGTCAGCGGGTGCCGGTCGCAGAGCAGGCGGCGTCGTTCGGCAGCGAGCCAACTTGGCCGCCGCGGCACCCGGCCGCCGTAACCAGCGCACCGGCACGACGAGCCGTGGCAGTGGTGGCGGCTATCGCATACCGCCTCCCCGGGCACCGCGGAGTGCCCTCCATGGGCAAGCATCCGGCTCCGGCACTCCCTTTGACGATGGTGATGAAGAATTGGAGGACGATGTGGAGGAGTTAGCGAGCTCCGGAGGTCCCCTGGTGAGCGAAAGCAATCGAGCCCACTGGAATGATGCTAATAGTGCTTGCTTGTTAGATTTGTGCATTCAACAATGTGAAGCAGGAACGTATAATGGTACAGTGATGAGTGGTGAAGGGTACCAAGCCGTTATCGACGGCTTACTTGCTAGAAGGGGGTTGGTATATAGCCGTTTGCAGGTGAAGAACCAGATAGTCGTACTCAAAAACACTTACACTTTCGGGCGATACATGCAAGTGCATACAGGGTTGGGGAGGAAACCAGATGGAACCATTGATGCCGACTCTGAGTTCTGGATAACACACACAGAGGTAGACTTTTCACTAAAGCTAGTTACTTGAATTTTGAAGTGTGCTCTCATATCTTAAATAGTTTCTTTCGCAAAAATAATAATATCATAACTAGTTTATTTGTTCACTATCCCGATTAGGTGCAGGAGACACTAGCCCGAGATACCCAATGCTACAACATGTTTAGGGTTGAGAGACCTTTGTTTAACAGGCTACATAATACTTTGGTGCAATCATATGGGTTGAAGTCCAGTAGAAAAATGACATCTGTAGAGGCTCTAGCTATGTTTTTATGGATTGTTGGATCACCACAGTCAGTTAGACAGGCTGAGAACCGTTTTAGGAGGTCTATGGAGACAGTAAGTAGGACATTTAACAGAGTTTTGGCATGTCTCCTTAGGTTAGCACAGGACATAATTGTATCCAAGGACCCAACATTTGCAGAGGTGCACCCAAACTTAGAAAATACAGCATTCTGGCCACACTTCAATGACTGCATAGGAGCTATAGATGGGACACATGTGAAGGTTGTCGTGGATAAGAGTAAGAGGGTTCAATACTTGAACAGGCACAATGAAACCAGTCAGAATGTGCTTGCTGTTTGTGATTTCGACATGAGATTTACATTTGTGATGTCGGGATGGCCTGGTTCAGCACACGACATGAGAGTTTTCAAAGATGCCACAACTACTCGTCGTCACAAATTTCCACATCCACCACCAGGTTTGCTACTTGAACTGTCTTGCACTAATATTTATCCAATTACACTTGTTCATCTTATTCTCATTGTGTGCCTTTGACAATATGTAGGAAAGTATTATGTGGTTGATGCGGGGTACCCAAACCGTCCGGGCTACCTTTCACCATACAGATGTACAAGGTACCATGTGGAGCAATGGCAAAACGGCCTGCCGCCACAAGGTATGAAAGAAACCTTCAACCATGCACATGCCAAAGTTAGGAATGTCGTTGAGCGATCCTTTGGAGTGTTGAAGATGAAATTTAGGATTTTGTTGAACATGCCAAAATTTCCAGAAGACAAGCAAACTAGAATTATTGTTGCTTGTATGGCTCTTCATAATTTCATTCGAGAGAGCAGAATTCCGGATAGGCAATTTGATGCATGTGATGCGGATGTAAACTATAATCCAATGCCTAGTTCTGCTGCATCTGCATCGCCAGAAGACGAACCTCTTGTTGAAGATACCAACATGAATGACTTCCGCGAAGAGTTAGCTCATGCTCTGTTTCATGGAATGTGATTATTTTTAAGCTTGATTGAGGACTTGTACGTTTAAGTGAGACGTCTCATTTGTATGGACAAAATAAAATCTGGAGTACTTATTCCTAAGTATTCATTGTTCATTATTCTTGTTCCTCAGTTTGTAAGCTTGCCTTCTCAGTCTTATATTAGTTTTTGTAATGTTTTTTTTGCTAGATTATTTTCAGTTTTTAGTCATCAGTACTCCTAAGTATCAGTTTTAGTTCTTTTCAACTATATGTTAAGTGATTAGTTATTTGGTCAGTGTTTGTTCAGTATCTTAAGTGTCTCATTTTAGTTCTCTTCAGCTATTTGGTCGGTGTTTGTTCTTGTCTATCAGTTTTAAATTATGTCACTTATTATTCTAACTAGTTTAGTTTCCATTCAGCTTATTATTTTCAGTTTATTTTGTTATTCCTGTATTTTCAGCATTCATTTTAAATTTGTTAGACTTGATATGTGTTTATAATTCCTGTAGTTTAAATTAGTTATCTGGTGAAGGTTCTGCCGTATGAGACAGATGGGATGCAGATTCAGTAAGCTAACTGGCTACATGAACTTTGGTTTGTGTATGAATTCAGTTTTTTACTGTGAGCAATCTCTGTTTATTTGCATGTGTGTCGCTCCTCCATCCGCTGATTTTTTAGGCACAAGATAGTCGTCTCTCATGCAATGTGAATTATTCATTTTTGAGCGGAAGAAGGCCACACAAGAGCCGACCACAACAAATCCGGCTGAAAAGATGGCCAAATGATCGAGAAAGTGCATTTATTGTCAATCTAACCTTCTCATCCAAACACCACCAAAGTTAGAGTTAGTTCAGGGTTAGACACAAGTTAGAAACTAACTCTAACCTCTAACTAAGTTAGAGTATCCAAATAGGCTTATTGTCAATCTAACCCTCTCATCCAAACACCACCGAAGTTAGAGTTAGTTCAGGGTTAGACACAAGTTAGAAACTAACTCTAACCTCTAACTAAGTTAGAGTATCCAAACAGGCTTAATGTCGCCAAGTATCATCATCGTCCCCGCCAACTCGCTGTTGTTGGCGTGTAGTGCCACACGATCGTAGTAGCTTTCGCCATCTCTTGTCTTAGCATCATCTATAGAGCAGTGGATGACGTCGTTGCTGAGTGCACCTGGCTTCACCAACTCCTTCACGAGCTTTGTTGTCCGGTCAACAAGGCCAATGTGGTCTATTGCGACAATGTCTTCGCCGTCTACCTCTTCTTCAATCCAGTTCATCATCGACGCACCAAGCATATCGAGCTCGATCGACTTTTTTTTCACAAGCAGGTGGCTCTTGAGAATGTTTGAGTTCTTCACGTTCCCACGACGCAGCAATTTGCGGATATCATGATGAAAAGCTTGCCAACGTCCACCTTTGAGGAGTTCTAGTCCAGTCTTTGCATCGTGCACGTACGTCATCGTATTAGTTGTAGTCGTCCTGCTTGTTCCCCAAGTACATATTCTGTAACTGCTCTAAAATAAGGTCGTATTCTGTAATTAGGATCTTAGCGGTAGACGATACTAAGGGCATCTCCAGCCGCGCCCCCAGGAAGGCCTCCCCAGGCGATTTTTTCGCGCCGGCGCCGAAAAAACGGCCCAGTCGCGCCCCCAGGAGCCCAATTTTCGCCGGCTTGGGCCGAAAACAGCGCCGGCGGACCCAACCCGAACCCGGTGCACCGGGGGGCGCTCGGGGGCGCCGGGGCGAGCTGTTTTGGCGCGAAAAAGCCGCGGGCCAGCCGCGTCAGCGACTCGGCGCCTCGTCTTCCCCCAACGGCCTCGGTTCCTGCTAGGAATCGGAATCAATGGCAAGGCTGCCGCCGGTCAGCCTTGCCATTGATTCCTCACGGGCGGCGCTTCACGGGACGGCGCGCCGACGCCTCCCCTCCCTCGCACGCGTACACACGGGGACGACCCGGCTATAAAAGCTGACGGCCTTCCCTCGCCTGTGCCCACACCAGCCACGCCCCTCGCCGCCGTCCAGCCCCTCCCTCTACCTCTCCCGAGCACGCCCAGCCCCGCCGTCGCCATGGCAGAACGCTTCCCCGGAGACGAGGCGGCGGCCAACGGCTTCGGCCGCCGTTCGCTCCGCGAACAGAGAGTCCTGGCTCCTGTTCCAGGCGAACATCCCGGCGCCGCCGGACATGCGCGCCGGGCCAACAGGGTGGAGACTCAGCGCCGGGGGAGTGCCCATTCCCCCGTTGCCCGACGCCGTGGCGAAGCCGAAGTACTTCGCCGAGGAGGTCGAGATCGTGCGCGCGTCCCTCACCGACGCCCAACTCTCCGTCCCCCAGTACGCCGCCGACAACCACGCGGCCTGGGCGGCGTATTTCGAGTGCCGCCAGCAGCAGCGATTGGCGTCCACCAACGGCGCGCCGGTGGTCGGCGGCCGTCAGAACAGCGAGGGGCGCCACCTCTGGTGGGGCGTCCCCGGCCGCACACTCGAGGGCGTGCTCACGTACCTCGAGGGCGGCAACGACCCGCCGTTGGCGTACCCCCCGGCGCAGCACCGACGCGTCGGGCCATGGGCGCCAAGGAGGTTCGGGTCCTCCTCCTCCTCTTCCTCCTCCCGATCCTCATCGCACTCCTCCGGCACTCCGGCCCTGCTCGGCGTCAAGGCCGAGCCCGTGGCGGAGTCGCCGCTCGGCCGGCGCACTCGCACCGCCGGCATCGTCATCAACGAGGGCGGCCGGCGCGCCTCCTCCTCGTCGGCTCCTCCGCGCTTCGTCAAGCCAAAGACGGAGCCGGGGCTGGCGGCGGTGAAGACGGAGCCGGGGCTGGCGCCGGTGAAGACGGAGCCAGGGCTGGCGCCGGTGAAGGCGGAGTTCGACGACGACGACGCGGCCCTAGAATGGGCGCGCCAGGACTCCATTGCGATGGAGAAGGCGCGCCGGGAGAAGGTGAAGGAGCGCCAGCGTGCCGCCCTGCGCTGCTTCGAGGAGCGCCGACGCGGCCGCGATGAAGACGGGGTCGTCGTCCTATGCGACAGCGACGACGACGATGGCGACGCGCCGCCGCCAGTCCGCCATGGCGACGCCGGGTCCAGCAGGGGCGCCCGCGTCAAGGAGGAGAAGGCCGACGACGACGATGGCGGTGACGGCGGCGACGACTTCAGCCCTTTTCTTTTTTAGATTAGGTTAATGTAATGAAAATGCGCGAATTTCGCCGAAATTTGCCATGTTTAGCCGAAATTTAACTAGTTTTTATCATAACTTCGCCGAACAGCCCTTTCTTTTTTTTTAAAAAAAATACGCGCCTGGGGGCGGCCCTGGGGGCCGACTGCTGGGGACCGACTTGTCCCCAGGGCCATTTTTTGCGCCGGCTCACCCCCAGGCGGCGCTTTTAGACGCCCCCTGGGGGGCCAACGGCTGGAGATGCCCTAACCATGTACATGCTATATATGGGCACCCATCACGTGAATACAATTGTGTTGCGCCAAATGCTTCCTCTACAACCTTTATTGCCCCGACTAGCTTCTCTTGAAGACAACAGAGTGCGCCATGACATCTCGATTTGATTTTTCTAAATATATTTTCTATAACAAATTTAGAAAATGTATGCCCTAATTCAAAAAAAAAATCAAAACTATCACCCGGTCGGCCTCCATTAGGCCGAAAAAGAACTCTTTGGCCTCCCTTAGGACGAAGTGGTGTTTTCAGACTTCTTTGGACCCAAGAGCAGACGGGCTGGGCCGAAGAGATTAACGTCGGCCTTGTCTTAGGCTTCGCTCACGCCAAAGAGTTGTGGATAAGAGCGACGCAGCCGTCTTCTTGTACGCATGGGAAAAAAAATCATAACTTCCTATAACATCTAAACTAGCATTTTAAATTGAGTTATAATCAAGCATGAGAAAAATAGTTTCCCACACAAAAAAGCATTATAAGAAAATTCAATTAGTTTTCTCACGGCTTATATGTTACCTCTCTCAACTCATGCTATTTTTACAGATAGTACACGTTTCCATCCTTTTCATTTGTATAACCAAGTCTGCACAACTGGTGCAAAAGAACCAACTCATTAACATGTGAATGGTAAACATTTTAAAATAATATAATTGCTACAAAACCGATTCAAGATACTAATAGTGCTTAGCATATCTCCCTCGAACACAACCAGACAAACTCAAAAAACACAGAAAAACATTATAAGAAAAATCGATTAGTTTTCTCACGGCTTATATGTTACCTCTCTCAACTCATGCTATTTTTACAGATATTATACATTTCCATCCTTTTCATTTGTATAACCAAGTCTGCACAATTGGTGCAAAAGAACCAACTCATTAACATGTGAATGATAAACATTTTAACATGATACAATTGCTACAAAACGGATTCAAGATACTAATAGTGCTTAGCATATCTCCCCCGAACACAACCAAACACACTCAAAAAAAGGAACAAAAATCTCGTTGACGAGACGCTCACTGCCGTAGCTGGGAAGGCCGTGTGGTTGCTTTCTATGAACAAAAATGTGTTGTTTATAATGTTTTGATGAGATGGCATTTTTAGCAGTTTCCGCACTATTGTATTCTCCAAAACAAGTGACTCTCAGAGTAATTAATCATGTCCTGAGGATTGTAGCATATGGACTGAAGATAGACTGATTGAATTGATGCGCTGAAATACTAATTCGAACACTCGTCTACTACTCTACTGCTACCGTTACTCCAATTCAGTTTCATGACAGTAAAACAGAACCTACTTCATGGGTTCTAGAGTCTCAACTCTCAACACATGCCGCAACAAAGAGCGATAAGAAGCACCAAAATAAACCGAAATCTCCCGCATTTTACCAGGAGACGATCCATCAATCAGCCACTACTCGTCACCGCCCTCCTCCTCCTCCTCCTCGTAGCTGTCATCATCGTCACTCGTTTCCTCCTCCAGCTCATCATCATCGTCATCACACATCAGCTCGGTATCTATGGTGATTGTTAGCACGGCAGATGACTTGGGCACAAAGCTGAAAAAACTGCTCTTCGGCAGCCCGTCTGACAGCGACGAGCTCGTGGTCGCGTCCAATGACGAGAGCTGATAGTGCCCCTTCCAGCATGAGAAACCGACAGAACATCCGAACCTGGACAACTCCGAGACCTTGGGCTGGATGCACACAAGCGAGATGCCGTGCAGCGCTGACTCCGGCGAGGACACATTGAGTAGGAAGAGATTGCCATCTTGGGCACGGAGGACATGCATACCAGGCTTGGCAGTGAGATCAAACGGCACGTAGTACTTGAACGCTATTGTCAGCCACTTGTGCTGGGAGGTGAAGTGGTCCAGGAGCGCAGCTGTTGTGCCGGCGAAGCCGCAGCCGGGCTCCGGGCAGTAGCACGGCTCGTGCGGACACGCCTGCTTGTGTTCTCCCTTGAGGTAGTAGGTGATCATGTCGGTGCATCCGTGCTCAGCGTAGGGGCAAGGAACAAGGATGGATTCGACGATGCGCTCCATGCCATAGCAGCGGCTCTTCAGGACAACTCCGGAGCAGGCCTGGCATTTGCTGTCCGGGAGCTTGTTGCGGCAAGGTGAGCAGACGAAATGCCCAAGGGCACACTGCAAAGGATTCACCAAGCAAGCTCAGAATTAACTTCCGCATAAATAAGGCAACACCGCATCAAAATGAACACCTCAACAGGATTTGGATGTCAACATAGTAGAAGAGATGCATCTGATGACCTGGAAAACGGGGGGCCTCAGAGGGGTAGAGCAGACGGGGCAGTCAAAGACCTCCATTGCCATGGTGACATTCTGCTTCTTGACGACCCTCTCCGCCTCTTCCATTGCTTCTGTTTCCTTCTTGATGCTGCTACCCATTGCCTCCATGAGAGCTAGGGGCCACCAGTGCTACAGATTACAAACCAATCCGTTAAAATGTAAACATTTCTCCACAATTTGTAGGCGATTAAATTTACAGTAAATGTAAGGAGTGCATGGCCATTTATTTTGAAAGTTACGGTTACTTCCACACGAAGCTGGGGACTCCTTGATATTGTACCATAACAGAATGTAGCTCCAGCTATACATGTCCTACACACCTCCACACAAGATCCTCGGCACAGGGCACAAAATGGAAGTAAAATGGAAGCGAATACGCAGACACGGGGGCCTCTAACCAGGGAGGCAAATCAGCAAACACATGGACTGCATATCAAGGAAGAACCGAACGAACAGCCTCAAATCCTCTATCTACAAGGCAAATGCAAGAAGAGCAGTTGGATCCATAGACAATAGATGCAGAACGCCGGCTCGGTACCGTAACCTCTAGGGAGTAGAGAAACGAGGTGCTCGGATCGATCGACGGAACGAGCGAGCGACCGCCGGCGGCTCGGCTGGACGAGGAGGAGGAAGCGAGACTCACCCACTCACCGTGACGGGACCCGCAGTCCAGATGGAGCCGGCGGGGTTCCGGCGGGACGGCCGGGGGCGACTGGGCGAGCAGCAGGGAGGATGCGGCGGCCAGGGCTTCGGAGTTGCGTGGGGAACAGTTTGGTTGCTAGCCTGCCGCCGCCGGAATGGCCGGAACCTAAAAAGCCAGCCGCTTTTTGCTGTCAAAAGAAAAGGAGAGTGGGCTTTAACTTCGACCACAGACTCCAATATAATTTGAAGTTTCAAATAAATTTCAAAAACCTACTATAATTTAACTTTTGTGCGACTTATTATGCTATTCTGAGGTGACAATCTTTGTTCACAACATCGTTGAAGCCAAGACGAGGGTTTTTACTTGAGACAGTATGCGGACTGTTCCGTTCCTCCACAAGGCGACACACGAGATTAAAGTTTCCATCCTCTCTTGGCTCCAGTCGGTCCCACCTCCGGCGACCTTTGGGCCTTGGGGGTGCGGCGAACCCTGTCCCCTCACCGGCAGAATGGATCCTGGTTTTCTTTAGGTAGTTTTAGTGTCTTGATTGGGGTAGCGAGGCAGCGGTATCTAAAAGTTAGTATATTGTCCTCTCCGTTACGATGGTGTGTCTGGCATCGATGGATGACGTGTGGAGGTGTGTCTTCGACGGATCATGTTCGATTCAGTTGGTGTTGGCCTTTCATGGATCTGCTTGGATCCATTCCACACTCGTCATCGGTAGATCCATCAGTATTCGGCCGGCCAGCGCTTTTGTTCGTGTGTTTACCGGTATGACCCTTTCGATTTACGTTTCTCATCGTCCGCGATGGTTGATGTTCTAGTGCATTAGTCCTTTGGGGGGCTTAAGCCAACTCCAACGCATGGACGCATTTCCTCCTTTTACGTTTGTTTGGTTCAGCGTGGGCAGAAATCATGGCCCAACGAGAGGATGCAAACCCATTAAATCCGTCTGATGTTCGCCTGGACGCAAATCCGCCCCAAATTTGGGTCGGGTTTGAGTCCACACAGACAGACGGACACGGCGTGAGTCTTCCTCAACCCCATGCGCCAGTGACCCAACTGCCAAAGCCATCCTTTTTTGTGTGCCGGTGCGAGGAAAAGGGCGCATACTGTGCCCACTCTCCCCCCTTCCTTTACCTCCCATACAACTGACTGTCAGACCCTAGCCACGATCGCCGCCACCGCCTAGTCCGCCGGCGCACGATGTCGTGGGAGGTAGATTCCTTGGAAGGCTGGGAAGCACGACCATGCATGAGGTCGATTTTCCTCAGGGCGGCGCCGCCGCCGCACGGCTACCCTCCCCGTGACGCCGGTTGCGGCGGCGCGCGACGAAAGCGGGTGTACGTGTATGTGGGAGTCGACTAGTGCCGGTGGTACTGGGAGAAGGCCATCCCTGTGTCGTGGCCCGATGTCCATTTGTTGAACAACTGGCATCTAAACCCAAATAGGATTCTTGTGTCGATCTTTCTGGCCTCCTACCGCGCGTGTGAGGCTGAGATTTGCCGCCGCCGAGCTCAGCTCCTTGCTGACCTTCCCCATGACCTAGCAAACGTCATCGACTCGCTGTACTGGGACACTTGGTTCGTCGACGACCACGACCAACGCCGTCGGTCTTTCTTTGTCGCACATGTGTGCGCTCCCAGTCCTCCGAGTGTGTGTGCGCATGCTCCCAATCCGACGCGCGCTCCATCGCCACAACTGATGGTTGAGGTGGAAGCCAAGACAGAGGCCGGCGAGGCCTCTAAGAAGGCCCTCGAGGACTCCCAACTCGACGAGCTTGCCATGTGGCTTGGCATGTCACTGGCACTGGCCGAATCGCCCGGAGTACAGGTCGGCGCGCCCCCGCCCGCACCTGAGCCTGAGCCGGAGCAGGTGGCAAAGCTAAATCCGACAGATCTCAGGTAGGGGGTCCCAAACTAAGCATCTTGACACGATGGTAACAGGGGCACAAGTTTTTACCCAGGTTTGGGCTCTCCTTAGAGATAAAATCCTACGTCCTACTTGTGTTTTATTGCTTTTGGGTGTAATACAAAGTACAGATGATCTACCTCGAGATTGTTGTGTGTCCTCTATGATCCTACCCCTCGATTTAAATAGGTATGGGAGGAGAGGTATATGGTTACATCCTAGTTGACTACATACAAGAAGAACGTGTTGTAAATGGTTTCTAATATCTTGAAGTATACGTCAAGTCTTTGGGAAACTTCATTTTGTACGCCACAGGTTGTGACCCACTCGTGAACCGACATGGGGTTCCTCAGCCCGGCCCACCTGACCGGGAGACGGCATGATTAGAGATCCTCTAGCCGGGACACAACTACTAGGAGCCATGGCCACTGGCACCAAGCACCAGTGATTGTGGACGTCCATGATGGCTTGTACGCTCGAGTGGGTGGGCACGGAGCTGGCGGAGCATGAGCATCAGCAGTCGTGTCCACCGGAGCAGTAGGAGGCGCCCGTTGTGTCACCGCATGCGCTAGCGCCACATCTGGCGGCAGTACCGTGGTCGTTTCCATGGCCGGCTGTGGTCTTCATCTACCTCACCGACAAGGACAACGATGACGGTGGTGACAACCACTATATCTTGCTTTTATTATGTTTTTATTTTAATTAATGTAATGAAGGGACTTTTGACCGTAATTTTTATATATTAAATTTGAATATTGTGCAAAACCTAAAATGCGTCCCAACGTGTTGGGCGCACCTATGTGCAAGCGGACAATGCCGAACTTTGGTGTTCGCCTGGCTGACCCAAATGTATCAAAAAAAACAATTTGCATGTCCGTTTGGGTCGACCGATTAGAGTTGCCCTTAGCACGGCGACTTCCCGATTGTCCAATACAATAAGGTTTGCTCGCTTTCGACAAGGGAAGGATGATATGGTGGTGCACCTTCGGCTTGCTTTAGTGTTTGTAGTCGTCGCTAGGTGGTCCACTGACCTAGTTATAATTTTAGTTACTTCTGATGATTTTTGTACTGCCATGACCGTTAGTAAAAGGCTGGAAGACTTTTCGCAAAAAAGAAGTTTGTAGGTGAAATCACAACCTACTTTTTCTGCTCTAATTTGTTGCAAAATTTGCAGAGTACATAGACACGACGGATCTGGCAGTGGCATGGGGCCATTGGTGTCACTAGCGATGCCTCCTTCAATGAAAATTGATACAGAAAATTTTTTACGAACTCATTTGCTTTTGTTGTTGTATATAATTAAGCTTAAATAGTAATCAAGTTTTCAGCCAAGATCATGAAGTAAACACATATATGATAACACTTAGCAGCCACATTTACTCATATTAATAACATAATCAACTAGCGAGGGATAATACTATATCTCAAATACCAACGCTATGTGAAAATGACCATGATATAATATGATAGTATGGTATCTTGCTAGCCCTTCCTACTTGTCAGTGAGTGAAAGCACCCGGATGACACATTTTTGCATAAAACACCCTTGTATTTTTTTATTCGGGAAAAAGGAAACAATTGCAATGATTCTTTCCACTAAATCCTCTTGCATTTTTTGTATTCACAGAGAAGAGAACCACTGTACTGAAAAATAAAGTAAGAAATGGAGCTGCAGGGTGTGGAACCCGCGACCTACATATAACACATAAGCCAGCATAGCCAATCCACCTGATCAAGTTCGCTTGACTAATTCGGATAACAAATTTATATGTATTGAACGATGGCCAACAATGTTATTTCAGAATAAAAATTAACACAAAAAAGAGTAGCAGTCAGGTCTTGTACCCACAAACAGAGCCTAGTAAATTGTATAATTTTTTAATATAACTCATGAGTAAAAAATATACACAAGTGAATAGTCAAAATATTTAGTAAATGTTTTCATTCATCATTTTGTATAATTTAAATATAAGTGGTGAATGTATAAATTTTTATGAATTTATTAGACATATTTGTTTAATAAACTATTTAATATCCATATTAGATAATATTTTTTCTATAATACACAGGTATATATTTAAATATTTTTGAGAAATAATCATTTTCTGTATGTATAGTATTTTTAACGCACAAATATTTGAACATTTTTTTTACCTACGTTTTTTTTAGGAAGCAAAGAGCTTTATTGGATTATAACAAAGTTGTCTTTTTTTTGAGAAACATAACAATGTTGTCATGAATACAAATAATCTCTGGAAAAGAAACTAGCTATAGCCAACATGGCGCCCTATGGCTAAATAACTTAAGTTTTCTAAATATATATAAAAAATTTGCTCGTGCAAAATGGCCGCAGTATCCGCAGCCCGTTGAAGCTCCATATGCATTCTTGTTTACTACATATTCATTTGTTATCCATACTGGACGTGTGAACGTTATGGGTCAGGTTGCTAGACCGATTTCTGTTTTAAAGCTCGGTCATGGGTTCGAATCTGGAAGCTGCCATTTTCTGTACTCCCTCTGTCCCATAATGTAAGACGTCGAGGGAGTAGTATTTATTTTCGCAGTACGGTGCTGCTTGCTTTTTCGGAAATAAAAAATTGCAAGGGGCTCGTGCAAAAATGTGTCGAGATTGTTGGCTTTTCCCTGGAATAAAAAAGATACAAAGGTGTTTTGTGTAAAAATGCATCGGCTTAGAGCACTCACTCACTGATAAATAGGGCCGTACACACGCATACATTTTCATACATATTGTGTGACCGCATGTGCATGCTCGAGTCAAGTAAATTAACCGCAATTTCCTATTTTTAAATTTCTATCATCAAACTGAATATCGAGCGCAAGTTCGGTGACTCCCGGTGATACTACCTCTCTTTTTTTTCAGGGGTACCAAACCCAGCAGGCCCATATCCAGCCCAGTCAAAGCTCTCCGACGCCACGCACGCACAATCTCCCCACACTCTCCACTTCCGCTGGCTCCTGCCGCCGTCGCTCTCGCCACACCATCTCTCCACTCCCCCGGCTTCAGATCACCGCGCGTGAGGTCCCAGCGGAGAGCTCGCAGGCTGGGGATCGATCTGTCCACACGGTGAATCGAGCAGTCATGGGGCTCACCGCCGATGGCGCGGCCGTCAGCAGACTGCATCGAGGCCGGCGACGGTGACCAGTCCTCGCGGTGAATGCACCGCGAGGCGAGACGACCGGGCGAGGTACTCTTCTTTCTCTTCTTCCTCCGTCATTCAGTCGGAAGCCCGCCGCTGGATCCTAAATCAAAGCTGCAATAAGTTTCCCCCCTTTCAGATTGTTACAGTAACAGTCTTGCACACTACCAAAGCTACACAGGTACTAGTTTCACTCCAGTCAGTGACAGCAGCTTCTAGCTTGTTGGCCAGTAGGTTTGGAGCCCGGTTGCCCCTGAGATTGCAACAATTGGTAAGCGGCTTTGAGTTTTGGTGGCCATGGACGGTGGTAAATCCAACAAGAACAAGAGACAAGCAGCAGCTCGGGGAGAGGCACAGAGCAGAGCCAAGAGACAAAATGTTACCGAGCAGGTGGATGGAGGTGAATCCAACAAGAGAGTAGCTCAGCGAGAGGGACAGAGCAGCGCCAAGAGGCAAAGTGTCACGGCGGCGGCTGAGGCTGGTAACTCCAACGTGCGACAAGCAGAAGCTCCAGGGGAGGGACAGAGCAGCGCCAGGAGGCAGAGTGTCACCATGGGCATGGACACCCTCGACTGCCCCGTCTGCTCCAAGCCCCTCAAGCCACCCATTTTCCAGGTAAATGTGCCTCCTATTTGTACACAAGCGTCATCAAAATTGTGATTTTATTGCATTTTCACTTGTATATATGTCTGCCAGGACTAAGTTTGCTTGCTCTTTTTAGTATCCTAAAGGGGATTTCATCTGCTCGTCTTGCCGTCGCAAGCTCCCGGCAAGCGAGCGAACTGCTCCCAAGCACAGCTACGGCATGGAGCGCATCGTGAATAGCATTTTCGTTCCCTGCAAGCACGGATGCTCGACGAAGCTCACCTGTTACGAGAAGGAAGGACATGAGAGTTGGTGCCCGTTCGGTCCATTCTTCTGCCCGGTCTCCAGCTGTGACTTTGCTGGGACGGACGTGCATCTCTTATACCATCTCACTACCCTGCACAAATTGCCAACAAAGATATTCAAATGTTTTGTGCCGTTTGATCTCCCTGTCCGGCCGGGCTCTCTCATTCTCTGTGGTGGATACCGTCAAATTTTGCTTCTCGAAGTGGCGTCACTGGAGTCCCTGGGCCACTCAGTCTCACTAGTTTGTGCCGGACGGGAGGCTTCATTAGGCAAGATGGCATGCTCTGTGGGTTTCTCATGCTTAGAGGGCCATTACCAGGTCTCAACATTGCAAGTCGGGAGCTCGTCACTGACTGATGGGCTGCCAACACAAAACTTCTGCATCGTCCCCAAGGTTTTAGGTGGACAAACCGATGTCATGCTCCGGATCACTTTAGAGTTGATCTATGGTGAAGACGATGAGCCTGAGGTGTGGAGGAGGACGATGAAGACAATTGCTACGAGGAGGTGCAGGATGATGATGATATGACGACGAACTGGAGGATGGCGGTCACAGAGGCTGTGGTAAAGGACGATGACGATGATAGTGACAAGGAAGAGGATGACAATGATATGTACGAGGAGGACGAGGAAGACAGTTTGGTGACACTACCTAGGACGAGGTGGTGGGTGACAATCAGAAAGGAGAAGGAGAAGGAGGACAAGGCGGATGATCAGAATGATTATTGATGGTCGGCGACATGTTTTGATGGCAATGTCTTCATGTACTTTTGCGCAAGACTTCGGTTATTTTGGTGGTTGATGGCATTCAGTTGCAGGATGTGTCAAGAGCTTCATGGACTATGCAGCAATTTCAGTTTTTTTTTGGTAGTAGCAGTAGTATATTGCTGCATCCATGTTTAGAGTAGGTTCTGCTTTACTCAATCAGTGACGTTCTGGACTATGTACCGTAGTAGAGTGGTTTAGTAAGTGGACAGTGGTGTCAATCCTGTATTCTAATGTGTGTCCATCGGTTAGAACTGCCGGTCTCTGTTGCTGGGGCGTTGTTCGATGGTGCACAGTCAAAACACTTCGTGTGCAACAGGTAAAGTTGGACAAGTTCCACTACACACTTTTAAATTGTCATTGTCTAGTGTAAAATTAAATTTTGCACAAAACAGACACGAGGAAAGAAGCTGAAAGTATAGGTTCTTGCACTTCCAATTGAACTGCGTACATTCACTACATAGGTTGAAGCATATGGTTCTGTTTTGGCATACGTACAATTTTATACGAGTACATTATTCTATCATCACAAAGGATATCGGTTCAGCATGCCCCTGTTGTGTTTTTCTAAAGGAACCATGGCTGGCACAATATATACTCCCTCTGTCGAAAGTACTTGTCATCAAATGGATAAAAAGAGATGTATCTAGAACTAAAATACATCTAGATACATCCCCTTTTATTCGTTTTGATGACAAGTATTCTCGGACGGAGGAGTGAATTACAGAAAACCACCACATTAGCGCCTAGGTTTGCAGAAAACATTGGTTTACGAATTTCTGCCAGAAACCACTGATTTTTGGCCTAATCTTTTGCAAAAAACACTGATAGGTCGCTTTAGGCAATTTAACCTTGATTATTACATGTGGGGCCCACAAAAGCTGACGTGTGTAACAGTTGGTCCCAGCCGGCGTTAGACAAGGTGTGATAGGAATTTACCGTATTGTCCATGGTATTTTTGCATAGGCACCCTTTAATCAGAAAACCAAAAAGCAATCAAGCCCCTTGTCATGCCCAGCTCGGCTGTAGTCTGCCACCGGCCACCACACGCTCTTGCGCTGCCGCCCACGCCACGCACCGGCGGCGGAGGAGATCACCGTCGATGATCGCGCCGGTTCTGCGTGCGCCCGCGCCGCCGCTTGCTCCGAGGCTGCACGCTGACGCTGCTGCTTGTGCCCGCGTTGTGCGCCGCCGCACCGTTGCTTGCTATTGTGATGTGCGCCGCCCCCGAGGCTCGTGCCCGTGCTTTGCGAGGCCGTGCAACTGCTTGCTCCGTGGCTGTGCGCCGCCGGCTTGGGAAAGAGAGAGGAGGGAGGAAGGTGAAGGGGAGGCACGTCCGGGATACGCGCCGCTGCTCGGGAAAGAGAGAGGAGGGAGGATGGTGAAGGGGAGGCGCGACCGCCGCTACTTGCGCCAGGGCCGAGGTCGGGGAGGCCGCCAGGCTCGCCGTCGCTGCTCCCCCGTGGGTACCTGACACCCCGAGCCCATCTCCCCTTCCCCGCGTCCGCAGCCATAGGTCGCTGACCGGAGAGCTGCCCCTCGGCTACCCCTAGCCGTCGACGGCGGCGCCCGTTGTAGCTGCGCCACCATCGCCCCCGGCGAAGACAGAGGAATTAGGCCGCGCGCCACCGCAGCTCGGACGGATGAACACTCCCCGCACCTGGCCACGTGGGTGGTTGACTTTTTTTATTATGGCAGTTTTTTTTCATGCACGGAGGTGTTTTTGGCAAAAAGACCTCTCTCACCCCATTTATTATGGACCGTTACGCCACGTCAGCAAATGATGGGCTCCATCTATCATAATCATCATCAAATGAGCCAAAGCCGCCAACTAGTGTTTTCTGCAAAAGATTAGGCCAAAAATCAGTGGTTTCTGACAGAAATTCATAAACCAGTGCTTTCTGCAAACCTAGGCGCTCATGTGGTGGTTTTCTGCAATTCACTCCGGACTGAGGGAGTAGTATTTCGAAATCCAAAATGATAACAAGGGAAGATACATCCAAGTTGTCATAACCTGATCGTTTTGTTGACCTACATTTTTTCGACAAAGGATAGATTCTATTGGTTCAACATAAAAGCACCAGGAGGATACAAACACTACACACACCCTCTGTATAGTTAGGGTGTTTCCTCAAACTATGTAGATGTACCCCGGCGTCATGCCCTAATTAAGCTGACTTTGAATAGCTCGCGAACAACATCTTCCATTTGAAAGCTTGTGTGTGTGATGATGTAGCTGGTCTGAAGCTTCATGCTGGTCGACTATACCACATCTCCAGATGTTGTCCTCATTTTGTTTGTCTTTATTTTTGTTTTGGGTGCGACCAATCCTTTGTTAGAAACTTCTAGGGAGCTACTCAATGCTCGACCGGCTGGGTATCAGATCGGTTGCACTCCGCACCGTTGGATCAGGCCAGCAGCGACCCTCAGATCCTTCCCCGTACCTGCCATCCCTATTCCCACCCCCATGTTTGACGCCTTAGAAGAGAGAACAACCGCCGTAACCTCCTGCCGCAACACTCCCTGCGCGCGTCGCCGTTGCCCCAGCACAACATCACCGCCGCAACACCCCCTCCCCCCCCCCCTTCCCGCCATTGATCTCTGCAAGTAGCACTGTCATGGCACCGTCCTAGCATCCAATGGGCCTGTTTGGATAAGGGGGTTAGAGCTAGTATGTGTTAGTTGAGGCGGAAATAACCCTGAAATATCCAAATGGGTAGGTTAGAGTAGAGTTATTTGCATCTAACCCAGCAAAAAAACCAACCCGGTGGGGAGCTACTTATTGGGGTTAGATGTGGTGGGTCCCAGTAAAAAAAGTCATCTCGCTCTCGCATCTGGATCGCATCTGGATCAGCATCTCGCTCTCGCTCCCGCATCGTCATCTCGCTCTCGCTCCCGCATCGCATCCCGCCGCCGCCGTTCGCTCCCCGCCGTCCGTCCCCATCCTCCGCCCTCCGCCCCCGTCCTCCGCCCTCCGCCCCCATTCTCCGTCCTCCGCCCTCCGCCCTCATCCTCTGCCCTCCGCCCCTGCATCTGCCCCTCCGCTCCTCCCGTTCCCGTCCAACAACGGCGCCCCCAGGCGCGCACTCCGGCGGCCGCCGCACCGGTCGCCCCACCTGCCATGGATGGCGACGGCCTCGAAGGGTGGGGTTCACAGCCCTCTGCAAGCTGCCCAACCACCCACGCCGATCTCGACCTCAACTCGCAAGCTTCGCCGTCGGAATGGTTCCCAGGGCTTGGGTTGTATGGAGCTTTCCTCCAGAGCAACGACGAGCAGCTCCTCCCTGGGCGCGGCAGGGGCTCCGGGCTCCCTCACTATCGCCCACCACGTGCTGGAGCAGGAGATGGATGGGTGAATCCGTCGCCATCCTTCGTTCGGCAACTGAACTTTGGCGGCTCCTCGTCAGCGGCAGCCGGTCGCGGAGGAGGAAATGGTGGTGTGTTCCTCAGCGGGTCGTCCATGGGGCCAGGCGGCGGCTCCTCGTCAGCGGGTGCCGGTCGCAGAGCAGGCGGCATCGTTCGGCAGCGAGCCCACTTGGCCGCCGCGGCACCCGGCCGCCGTAACCAGCGCACCGGCACGACGAGCCGTGGCAGTGGTGGCGGCTATCGCATACCGCCTCCCCGGGCACCGCGGAGTGCCCTCCGTGGGCAAGCATCCGGCTCCGGCACTCCCTTTGACAATGGTGATGAAGAATTGGAGGACGATGTGGAGGAGTTAGCGAGCTCCGGAGGTCCCCTGGTGAGCCAAGGCAATCGAGCCCACTGGAATGATGCTAATAGTGCTTGCTTGTTAGAATTGTGCATTCAACAATGTGAAGCAGGAACGTATAATGGTACAGTGATGAGTGGTGAAGGGTACCAAGCCGTTATCGACGGCTTACTTGCTAGAAGGGGGTTGGTATATAGCCGTTTGCAGGTGAAGAACTAGATAGTCGTACTCAAAAACACTTACACTTTCGGGCGATACATGCAAGTGCATACAGGGTTGGGGAGGAAACCAGACGGAACCATTGATGCCGACTCTGAGTTCTGGATAACACACACAGAGGTAGACTTTTCACTAAAGCTAGTTACTTGAATTTTGAAGTGTGCTCTCATATCTTAAATAGTTTCTTTCGCAAAAATAATAATATCATAACTAGTTTATTTGTTCACTATCCCGATTGGGTGCAGGAGACACTAGCCCGAGATACCCAATGCTACAACATGTTTAGGGTTGAGAGACCTTTGTTTAACAGGCTACATAATACTTTGGTGCAATCATATGGGTTGAAGTCCAGTAGAAAAATGACATCTGTAGAGGCTCTAGCTATGTTTTTATGGATTGTTGGATCACCACAGTCAGTTAGACAGGCTGAGAACCGTTTTAGGAGGTCTATGGAGACAGTAAGTAGGACATTTAACAGAGTTTTGGCATGTCTCCTTAGGTTAGCACAGGACATAATTGTACCCAAGGACCCAACATTTGCAGAGGTGCACCCAAACTTAGAAAATACAGCATTCTGGCCACACTTCAATGACTGCATAGGAGCTATAGATGGGACACATGTGAAGGTTGTGGTGGATAAGAGTAAGAGGGTTCAATACTTGAACAGGCACAATGAAACCAGTCAGAATGTGCTTGCTGTTTGTGATTTCGACATGAGATTTACATTTGTGATGTCGGGATGGCCTGGTTCAGCACACGACATGAGAGTTTTCAAAGATGCCACAACTACTCGTCGTCACAAATTTCCACATCCACCACCAGGTTTGCTACTTGAACCGTCTTGCACTAATATTTATCCAATTACACTTGTTCATCTTATTCTCATTGTGTGCCTTTGACAATATGTAGGGAAGTATTATGTGGTTGATGCGGGGTACCCAAACCGTCCGGGCTACCTTTCACCATACAGATGTACATGGTACCATGTGGAGCAATGGCAAAACGGCCTGCCGCCACAAGGTATGAAAGAAACCTTCAACCATGCACATGCCAAAGTTAGGAATGTCGTTGAGCGATCCTTTGGAGTGTTGAAGATGAAATTTAGGATTTTGTTGAACATGCCAAAATTTCGAGAGGACAAGCAAACTAGAATTATTGTTGCTTGTATGGCTCTTCATAATTTCATTCGAGAGAGCAGAATTCCGGATAGGGAATTTGATGCATGTGATGCGGATGAAAACTATAATCCAATGCCTAGTTCTGCTGCATCTGCATGGCCAGAAGACGAACCTCTTGTTGAAGATACCAACATGAATGACTTCCGCGAAGAGTTAGCTCATGCTCTGTTTCATGGAATGTGATTATTTTTAAGCTTGATTGAGGACTTGTACGTTTAAGTGAGACGTCTCATTTGTATGGACAAAATAAAATTTGGAGTACTTATTCCTAAGTATTCATTGTTCATTATTCTTGTTCCTCAGTTTGTAAGCTTGCCTTCTCAGTCTTATATTAGTTTTTGTAATGTTTTTTTTGCTAGATTATTTTCAGTTTTTAGTCGTCAGTACTCCTAGGTATCAGTTTTAGTTCTTTTCAACTATATGTTAAGTGATTAGTTATTTGGTCAGTGTTTGTTCAGTATCTTAAGTGTCTCATTTTAGTTCTCTTCAGCTATTTGGTCGGTGTTTGTTCTTGTCTATCAGTTTTAAATTATGTCACTTATTATTCTAACTAGTTTAGTTTCCATTCAGCTTATTATTTTCAGTTTATTTTGTTATTCCTGTATTTTCAGCATTCATTTTAAATTTGTTAGACTTGATATGTGTTTATAATTCCTGTAGTTTAAATTAGTTATCTGGTGAAGGTTCTGCCGTATGAGACAGATGGGATGCAGATTCAGTAAGCTAACTGGCTTCATGAACTTTGGTTTGTGTATGAATTCAGTTTTTTACTGTGAGCAATCTCTGTTTATTTGCATGTGTGTCGCTCCTCCGTCCGCCGAATTTTTTTGCACAAGATAGTCGTCTCTCATGCAATGTGAATTATTCATTTCTGAGCGGAAGGAGGCCACACAAGAGCCGACCACAACAAATCCGGCTGAAAAGATGGCCAAATGATTGAGAAAGTGCATTTATTGTCAATCTAACCTTCTCATCCAAACACCACCAAAGTTAGAGTTAGTTCAGGGTTAGACACAAGTTAGAAACTAACTCTAACCTCTAACTAAGTTAGAGTATCCAAATAGGCTTATTGTCAATCTAACCCTCTCATCCAAACACCACCGAAGTTAGAGTTAGTTCAGGGTTAGACACAAGTTAGAAACTAACTCTAACCTCTAACTAAGTTAGAGTATCCAAACAGGCTTAATGTCGCCAAGTATCATCATCGTCCCCGCCAACTCGCTGTTGTTGGTGTGTAGTGCCACACGATCGTAGTAGCTTTCGCCATCTCTTGTCTTAGCATCATCTATAGAGCAGTGGATGACGTTGTTGCTGAGTGCACCTGGCTTCACCAACTCCTTCACGAGCTTTGTTGTCCGGTCAACAAGGCCAGTGTGGTCTATTGCGACAATGTCTTCACCGTCTACCTCTTCTTCAATCCAGTTAATCATCGACGCACCAAGCATATCGAGCTCGATCGACTTTTTTTTTTCACAAGCAGGTGGCTCTTGAGAATGTTCGAGTTCTTCACGTTCCCACGACGCAGCAATTTGCGGATATCATGATGAAAAGCTTGCCAACGTCCACCTTTGAGGAGTTCTAGTCCAGTCTTTGCATCGTGCACGTACGTCATCGTATTAGTTGTAGTCGTCCTGCTTGTTCCCCAAGTACATATTCTGTAACTGCTCTAAAATAAGGTCGTATTCTGTAATTAGGATCTTAGCGGTAGACGATACTAAGGGCATCTCCAGCCGCGCCCCCAGGAAGGCCTCCCCAGGCGATTTTTTCGCGCCGGCGCCGAAAAAACGGCCCAGTCGCGCCCCCAGGAGCCCAATTTTCGCCGGCTTGGGCCGAAAACAGCGCCGGCGGACCCAGCCCGAACCCGGCGCACCGGGGGGCGCTCGGGGGCGCCGGGGCGAGCTGTTTTGGCGCGAAAAAGCCGCGGGCCAGCCGCGTCAGCGACTCGGCGCCTCGTCTTCCCCCAACGGCCTCGGTTCCCGCGAGGAATCGTAATCAATGGCAAGGCTGCCGCCGGTCAGCCTTGCCATTGATTCCTCACGGGCGGCGCTTCACGGGACGGCGCGCCGACGCCTCCTCTCCCTCGCACGCGTACACACGGGGACGGCCCGGCTATAAAAGCTGACGGCCTCCCCTCGCCTGTGCCCACACCAGCCCCGCCCCTCGCCGCCGTCCAGCCCCTCCCTCTACCTCTCCCGAGCATGCCCAGCCCCGCCGTCGCGATGGCAGAACGCTTCCCCGGAGACGAGGCGGCGGCCAACGGCTTCGGCCGCCGTTCGCTCCGCGAACAGGAGTCCTGGCTCCTCTTCCAGGCGAACATCCCGGCGCCACCGGACATGCGCGCCGGGCCAACAGGGTGGAGACTCAGCGCCGGGGGAGTGCCCATTCCCCCATTGCCTGACGCCGTGGCGAAGCCGAAGTACTTTGCCGAGGAGGTCGAGATCGTGCGCGCGTCCCTCACCAACGCCCAACTCTCCCTCCCCCAGTACGCCGCCGACAACCACACGGCCTGGGCGGCGTATTTTGAGTGCCGCCAGCAGCAGCGATTGGCGTCCACCAACGGCGCGCCGGTGGTCGGCGGCCGGCAGAACAGCGAGGGGCGCCACCTCTGGTGGGGCGTCCCCGGCCGCACACTCGAGGGCGTGCTCACGTACCTCGAGGGCGGCAACGACCCGCCGTTGGCGTACCCCCCGGCGCAGCACCGACGCGTCGGGCCATGGGCGCCAAGGAGGTTCGGGTCCTCCTCCTCCTCTTCCTCCTCCCGATCCTCATCGCACTCCTCCGGCACTCCGGCCCTGCTCGGCGTCAAGGCCGAGCCCGTGGCGGAGTCGCCGCTCGGCCGGCGCACTCGCACCGCCGGCATCGTCATCAACGAGGGCGGCCGGCGCGCCTCCTCCTCGTCGGCTCCTCCGCGCTTCGTCAAGCCAAAGACGGAGCCGGGGCTGGCGGCGGTGAAGACGGAGCCGGGGCTGGCACCGGTGAAGACGGAGCCAGGGCTGGCGCCGGTGAAGGCGGAGTTCGACGACGACGACGCGGCCCTAGAATGGGCGCGCCAGGACTCCATTGCGATGGAGAAGGCGCACCGGGAGAAGGTGAAGGAGCGCCAGTGCGCCGCCCTGCGCTGCTTCGAGGAGCGCCGACGCGGCCGCGATGAAGACGGGGTCGTCGTCCTATGCGACAGCGACGATGATGACGACGACGCGCCGCCGCCAGTCCGCCATGGCGACGCCGGGTCCAGCAGGGGCGCCCGCGTCAAGGAGGAGAAGGCCGACGACGACGATGGCGGTGACGGCGGCGACGACTTCAGCCCTTTTCTTTTTTAGATTAGGTTAATGTAATGAAAATGCGCGAATTTCGCCGAAATTTGCCATGTTTAGCCGAAATTTAACTAGTTTTTATCATAACTTCGCCGAACAGCCCTTCTTTTTTTTAAAAAAAAACGCGCCTGGGGGCCGACGGCTGGGGACCGACTCGCCCCCAGGCCCATTTTTTGCGCCGGCTCACCCCCAGGCGGCGCTTTTAGACGCCCCCTGGAGGGCCAACGGCTGGAGATGCCCTAACCATGTACATGCTATATATGGGCACCCATCACGTGAATACAATTGTGTTGCGCCAAATGCTTCCTCTACAACCTTTATTGCCCCGACTAGCTTCTCTTGAAGACAACAGAGTGCGCCATGACATCTCAACTTGATTTTTCTAAATATATTTTCTATAACAAATTTAAAAAATGTATGCCCTAATTCCAAAAAAAAATCAAAACTATCACCCGGTCGGCCTCCATTAGGCCGAAAAAGAACTCTTTGGCCTCCCTTAGGACGAAGTGGTGTTTTCAGACTTCTTTGGACCCAAGAGCAGACGGGCTGGGCCGAAGAAATTAACGTCGGCCTTTCGTAGACCGAAGAGATGTCTTAGTCTTCGCTCAGGCCAAAGAGTTGTGGATAAGAGCGACGCAGCCGTCTTCTTGTACGCATGGGGAAAAAAATCATAACTTCCTATAACATCTAAACTAGCATTTTAAATTGAGTTATAATCAAGCATGAGAAAAATAGTTTCCCACACAAAAAAGCATTATAAGAAAATTCAATTAGTTTTCTCACGGCTTATATGTTACCTCTCTCAACTCATGCTATTTTTACAGATAGTACACATTTCCATCCTTTTCATTTGTATAACCAAGTCTGCACAACTGGTGCAAAAGAACCAACTCATTAACATGTGAATGGTAAACATTTTAAAATAATACAATTGCTACAAAACCGATTCAAGATACTAATAGTGCTTAGCATATCTCCCTCGAACACAACCAGACAAACTCAAAAAACACAGAAAAACATTATAAGAAAAATCAATTAGTTTTCTCACGGCTTATATGTTACCTCTCTCAACTCATGCTATTTTTACAGATATTATACATTTCCATCCTTTTCATTTGTATAACCAAGTCTGCACAATTGGTGCAAAAGAACCAACTCATTAACATGTGAATGGTAAACATTTTAACATGATACAATTGCTACAAAACGGATTCAAGATACTAATAGTGCTTAGCATATCTCCCCCGAACACAACCAAACAAACTCAAAAAAAGGAACAAAAATCTCGTTGACGAGACGCTCACTGCCGTAGCTGGGAAGGCCGTGTGGTTGCTTTCTATGAACAAAAATGTGTTGTTTATAATGTTTTGATGAGATGGCATTTTTAGCAGTTTCCACACTATTGTATTCTCCAAAACAAGTGACTCTCAGAGTAATTAATCATGTCCTGAGGATTGTAGCATATGGACTGAAGATAGACTGATTGAATTGATGCGCTGAAATACTAATTCGAACACTCGTCTACTACTCTACTGCTACCGTTACTCCAATTCAGTTTCATGACAGTAAAACAGAACCTACTTCATGGGTTCTAGAGTCTCAACTCTCAACACATGCCGCAACAAAGAGCGATAAGAAGCACCAAAATAAACCGAAATCTCCCGCATTTTACCAGGAGACGATCCATCAATCAGCCACTACTCGTCACCGCCCTCCTCCTCCTCCTCGTAGCTGTCATCATCGTCACTCGTTTCCTCCTCCAGCTCATCATCATCGTCATCACACATCAGCTCGGTATCTATGGTGATTGTTAGCACGGCAGATGACTTGGGCACAAAGCTGAAAAAACTGCTCTTTGGCAGCCCGTCTGACAGCGACGAGCTCGTGATCGCGTCCAATGACGAGAGCTGATAGTGCCCCTTCCAGCATGAGAAACCGACGGAACATCCGAACCTGGACAACTCCAAGACCTTGGGCTGGATGCGCACAAGCGAGATGCCGTGCAGCGCTGACTCCGGCGAGGACACATTGAGTAGGAAGAGATTGCCATCTTGGGCACGGAGGACATGCATACCAGGCTTGGCAGTGAGATCAAACGGCACGTAGTACTTGAACGCTGTTGTCAGCCACTTGTGCTGGGAGGTGAAGTGGTCCAGGAGCGCAGCTGTTGTGCCGGCGAAGCCGCAGCCGGGCTCCGGGCAGTAGCACGGCTCGTGCGGACACGCCTGCTTGTGTTCTCCCTTGAGGTAGTAGGTGATCATGTCGGTGCATCCGTGCTCAGCGTAGGGGCAAGGAACAAGGATGGATTCGACGATGCACTCCATGCCATAGCAGCGGCTCTTCAGGACAACTCCGGAGCAGGCCTGGCATTTGCTGTCCGGGAGCTTGTTGCGGCAAGGTGAGCAGACGAAATGCCCAAGGGCACACTGCAAAGGATTCACCAAGCAAGCTCAGAATTAACTTCCGCATAAATAAGGCAACACCGCATCAAAATGAACACCTCAACAGGATTTGGATGTCAACATAGTAGAAGAGATGCATCTGATGACCTGGAAAACGGGGGGCCTCAGAGGGGTAGAGCAGACGGGGCAGTCAAAGACCTCCATTGCCATGGTGACATTCTGCTTCTTGACGACCCTCTCCGCCTCTTCCATTGCTTCTGTTTCCTTCTTGATGCTGCTACCCATTGCCTCCATGAGAGCTAGGGGCCACCAGTGCTACAGATTACAAACCAATCCGTTAAAATGTAAACATTTCTCCACAATTTGTAGGCGATTAAATTTACAGTAAATGTAAGGAGTGCATGGCCATTTATTTTGAAAGTTACGGTTACTTCCACACGAAGCTGGGGACTCCTTGATATTGTACCATAACAGAATGTAGCTCCAGCTATACATGTCCTACACACCTCCACACAAGATCCTCGGCACAGGGCACAAAATGGAAGTAAAATGGAAGCGAATACGCAGACACGGGGGCCTCTAACCAGGGAGGCAAATCAGCAAACACATGGACTGCATATCAAGGAAGAACCGAACGAACAGCCTCAAATCCTCTATCTACAAGGCAAATGCAAGAAGAGCAGTTGGATCCATAGACAATAGATGCAGAACGCCGGCTCGGTACCGTAACCTCTAGGGAGTAGAGAAACGAGGTGCTCGGATCGATCGACGGAACGAGCGAGCGACCGCCGGCGGCTCGGCTGGACGAGGAGGAGGAAGCGAGACTCACCCACTCACCGTGACGGGACCCGCAGTCCAGATGGAGCCGGCGGGGTTCCGGCGGGACGGCCGGGGGCGACTGGGCGAGCAGCAGGGAGGATGCGGCGGCCAGGGCTTCGGAGTTGCGTGGGGAACAGTTTGGTTGCTAGCCTGCCGCCGCCGGAATGGCCGGAACCTAAAAAGCCAGCCGCTTTTTGCTGTCAAAAGAAAAGGAGAGTGGGCTTTAACTTCGACCACAGACTCCAATATAATTTGAAGTTTCAAATAAATTTCAAAAACCTACTATAATTTAACTTTTGTGCGACTTATTATGCTATTCTGAGGTGACAATCTTTGTTCACAACATCGTTGAAGCCAAGACGAGGGTTTTTACTTGAGACAGTATGCGGACTGTTCCGTTCCTCCACAAGGCGACACACGAGATTAAAGTTTCCATCCTCTCTTGGCTCCAGTCGGTCCCACCTCCGGCGACCTTTGGGCCTTGGGGGTGCGGCGAACCCTGTCCCCTCACCGGCAGAATGGATCCTGGTTTTCTTTAGGTAGTTTTAGTGTCTTGATTGGGGTAGCGAGGCGGCGGTATCTAAAAGTTAGTATATTGTCCTCTCCGTTACGATGGTGTGTCTGGCATCGATGGATGACGTGTGGAGGTGTGTCTTCGAAGGATCATGTTCGATTCAGTTGGTGTTGGCCTTTCATGGATCTGCTTGGATCCATTCCGCACTCGTCATCGGTAGATCCATCAGTATTCGGCCGGCCAGTGCTTTTGTTCTTGTGTTTACCGGTATGACCCTTTCGATTTACGTTTCTCATCGTCCGCGATGGTTGATGTTCTAGTGCATTAGTCCTTTGGGGGGCTTAAGCCAACTCCAACGCATGGACGCATTTCCTCCTTTTACGTTTGTTTGGTTCAGCGTGGGCAGAAATCACGGCCCAACGAGAGGATGCAAACCCATTAAATCCGTCTGATGTTCGCCTGGACGCAAATCCGCCCCAAATTTGGGTCGGGTTTGAGTCCACACAGACAGACAAACACGGCGTGAGTCTACCTCAACCCCATGCGCCAGTGACCCAACTGCCAAAGCCATCCTTTTTTGTGCGCCGGTGCGAGGAAAAGGGCGCATACTGTGCCCACTCTCCCCCCTTCCTTTACCTCCCATACAACTGACTGTCAGACCCTAGCCACGATCGCCGCCACCGCCTAGTCCGCCGGCGCACGATGTCGTGGGAGGTAGATTCCTTGGAAGGCTGGGAAGCACGACCATGCATGAGGTCGATCTTCCTCAGGGCGGCGCCGCCGCCGCACGGCTACCCTCCCCGTGACGCCGGTTGCGGCAGCGCGCGACGAAAGCGGGTGTACCTGTACGTGGGAGTCGACTAGTGCCGGCGGTACTGGGAGAAGGCCATCCCTGTGTCGTGGCCCGATGTCCATTTGTTGAACAACTGGCATCTAAACCCAAATAGGATTCTTGTGTCGATCTTTGTGGCCTCCTACCGCGCGTGTGAGGCTGAGATTTGCCGCCGCCGAGCTCAGCTCGTTGCTGACCTTCCCCATGACCTAGCAAACGTCATCGACTCGCTGTACTGGGACACTTGGTTCGTCGACGACCACGACCAACGCCGTCGGTCTTTCTTTGTCGCACATGTGTGCGCTCCCAGTCCTCCGAGTGTGTGTGCGCATGCTCCCAATCCGACGCGCGCTCCATCGCCACAACTGATGGTTGAGGTGGAAGCCAAGACAGAGGCCGGCGAGGCCTCTAAGAAGGCCCTCGAGGACTCCCAACTCGACGAGCTTGCCATGTGGCTTGGCATGTCACTGGCACTGGCCGAATCGCCCGGAGTACAGGTCGGCGCGCCCCCGCCCGCACCTGAGCCTGAGCCGGAGCAGGTGACAAAGCTAAATCCGACAGATCTCAGGTAGGGGGTCCCAAACTAAGCGTCTTGACACGATGGTAACAGGGGCACAAGTTTTTACCCAGGTTTGGGCTCTCCTTAGAGATAAAATCCTACGTCCTACTTGTGTTTTATTGCTTTTGGGTGTAATACAAAGTACAGATGATCTACCTCGAGATTGTTGTGTGTCCTCTATGATCCTACCCCTCGATTTAAATAGGTATGGGAGGAGAGGTATATGGTTACATCCTAGTTGACTACATACAAGAAGAACGTGTTGTAGATGGTTTCTAATATCTTGAAGTATACGTCAAGTCTTTGGGAAACTTCATTTTGTACGCCACAGGTTGTGACCCACTCGTGAACCGACATGGGGATCCTCAGCCCGGCCCACCTGACCGGGAGACGGCATGATTAGAGATCCTCTAGCCGGGACACAACTACTAGGAGCCATGGCCACTGGCACCAAGCACCAGTGATTGTGGACGTCCATGATGGCTTGTACGCTCGAGTGGGTGGGCACGGAGCTGGCGGAGCATGAGCATCAGCAGTCGTGTCCACCGGAGCAGTAGGAGGCGCCCGTTGTGTCACCGCATGCGCTAGCGCCACATCTGGCGGCAGTACCATGGTCGTTTCCATGGCCGGCTGTGGTCTTCATCTACCTCACGGACAAGGACAACGATGACGGTGGTGACAACCACTATATCTTGCTTTTATTATGTTTTTATTTTAATTAATGTAATGAAGGGACTTTTGACTGTAATTTTTATATATTAAATTTGAATATTGTGCAAAACCTAAAATGCGTCCCAACATGTTGGGCGCACCTATGTGCAAGCGGACAATGCCGAACTTTGGTGTTCGCCTGGCTGACCCAAATGTATCAAAAAAAAAAACAATTTGCATGTCCGTTTGGGTCGACCGATTAGAGTTGCCCTTAGCACGGCGACTTCCCGATTGTCCAATACAATAAGGTTTGCTCGGTTTCGACAAGGGAAGGATGATATGGTGGTGCACCTTCGGCTTGCTTTAGTGTTTGTAGTCGTCGCTAGGTGGTCCACTGACCTAGTTATAATTTTAGTTACTTCTGATGATTTTTGTACTGCCATGACCGTTAGTAAAAGGCTGGAAGACTTTTCGCAAAAAAGAAGTTTGTAGGTGAAATCACAACCTACTTTTTCTGCTCTAATTTGTTGCAAAATTTGCAGAGTACATAGACACGACGGATCTGGCAGTGGCATGGGGCCATTGGTGTCACTAGCGATGCCTCCTTCAATGAAAATTGATACAGAAAATTTTTTACGAACTCATTTGCTTTTGTTGTTGTATATAATTAAGCTTAAATAGTAATCAAGTTTTCAGCCAAGATCATGAAGTAAACACATATATGATAACACTTAGCAGCCACATTTACTCATATTAATAACATAATCAACTAGCGAGGGATAATACTATATCTCAAATACCAACGCTATGTGAAAATGACCATGATATAATATGATAGTATGGTATCTTGCTAGCCCTTCCTACTTGTCAGTGAGTGAAAGCACCCGGATGACACATTTTTGCATAAAACACCCTTGTATTTTTTTATTCGGGAAAAAGGAAACAATTGCAATGATTCTTTCCACTAAATCCTCTTGCATTTTTTGTATTCACAGAGAAGAGAACCACTGTACTGAAAAATAAAGTAAGAAATGGAGCTGCAGGGTGTGGAACCCGCGACCTACATATAACACATAAGCCAGCATAGCCAATCCACCTGATCAAGTTCGCTTGACTAATTCGGATAACAAATTTATATGTATTGAACGATGGCCAACAATGTTATTTCAGAATAAAAATTAACACAAAAAAGAGTAGCAGTCAGGTCTTGTACCCACAAACAGAGCCTAGTAAATTGTATAATTTTTTAATATAACTCATGAGTAAAAAATATACACAAGTGAATAGTCAAAATATTTAGTAAATGTTTTCATTCATCATTTTGTATAATTTAAATATAAGTGGTGAATGTATAAATTTTTATGAATTTATTAGACATATTTGTTTAATAAACTATTTAATATCCATATTAGATAATATTTTTTCTATAATACACAGGTATATATTTAAATGTTTTTGAGAAATAATCATTTTCTGTATGTATAGTATTTTTAACGCACAAATATTTGAACATTTTTTTTACCTACGTTTTTTTTAGGAAGCAAAGAGCTTTATTGGATTATAACAATGTTGTCTCTTTTTTTTTTTGAGAAACATAACAATGTTGTCATGAATACAAATAATCTCTGGTAAAGAAACTAGCCAACATGGCGCCCTATGGCCAAATAACTTAAGTTTTCTAAATATATATAAAAAATTTGCTCGTGCAAAATGGCCGCAGTATCCGCAGCCCGTTGAAGCTCCATATGCATTCTTGTTTACTACATATTCATTTGTTATCCATACTGGACGTGTGAACGTTATGGGTCGGGTTGCTAGACCGATTTCTGTTTTAAAGCTCGGTCATGGGTTCGAATCTGGAAGCTGTCATTTTCTGTACTCCCTCTGTCCCATAATGTAAGACGTCGAGGGAGTAGTATTTATTTTCGCAGTACGGTGCTGCTTGCTTTTTCGGAAATAGAAAATTGCAAGGGGCTCGTGCAAAAATGTGTCGAGATTGTTGGCTTTTCCCAGGAATAAAAAAGATACAAAGGTGTTTTGTGTAAAAATGCATCGGCTTAGAGCCCTCACTCACTGATAAATAGGGCCGTACACACGCATACATTTTCATACATATTGTGTGACCGCATGTGCACGCTCGAGTCAAGTAAATTAACCGCAATTTCCTATTTTTAAAATTCTATCATCAAACTGAATATCGAGCGCAAGTTCGGCGACTCCCGGTGATACTACCTCTCTTTTTTTTCAGGGGTACCAAACCCAGCAGGCCCATATCCAGCCCAGTCAAAGCTCTCCGACACCACGCACGCACAATCCCCCCACACTCTCCACTTCCGCTGGCTCCTGCCGCCGTCGCTCTCGCCACACCATCCCTCCACTCCCCCGGCTTCAGATCACCGCGCGTGAGGTCCCAGCGGAGAGCTCGCAGGCTGGGGATCGATCTGTCCACACGGTGAATCGAGCAGTCATGGGGCTCACCGCCGATGGCGCGGCCGTCAGCAGACTGCATCGAGGCCGGCAACGGTGACCAGTCCTTGCGGTGAATGCACCGCGAGGCGAGACGACCGGGCGAGGTACTCTTCTTTCTCTTCTTCCTCCGTCATTCAGTCGGAAGCCCGCCGCTGGATCCTCAAATCAAAGCTGCAATAAGTTTCCCCCCTTTCAGATTGTTACAGTAACAGTCTTGCACACTACCAAAGCTACACAGGTACTAGTTTCACTCCAGTCAGTGACAGCAGCTTCTAGCTTGTTGGCCAGTAGGTTTGGAGCCCGGTTGCCCCTGAGATTGCAACAGTTGGTAAGCGGCTTTGAGTTTTGGTGGCCATGGACGATGGTAAATCCAACAAGAACAAGAGACAAGCAGCAGCTCGGGAAGAGGGACAGAGCAGCGCCAAGAGACAAAATGTTACCGAGCAGGTGGATGGAGGTGAATCCAACAAGAGAGTAGCTCAGCGAGAGGGACAGAGCAGCGCCAAGAGGCAAAGTGTCACGGCGGCGGCTGAGGCTGGTAAGTCCAACGTGCGACAAGCAGAAGCTCCAGGGGAGGGACAGAGCAGCGCCAGGAGGCAGAGTGTCACCATGGGCATGGACACCCTCGACTGCCCCGTCTGCTCCAAGCCCCTCAAGCCACCCATTTTCCAGGTAAATGTGCCTCCTATTTGTACACAAGCGTCATCAAAATTGTGATTTTATTGCATTTTCACTTGTATATATGTCTGCCAGGACTAAGTTTGCTTGCTCTTTTCAGTATCCTAAAGGGGATTTCATCTGCTCGTCTTGCCGTCGCAAGCTCCCGGCAAGCGAGCGAACTGCTCCCAAGGGCAGCTACGGCATGGAGCGCATCGTGAATAGCATTTTCGTTCCCCGCAAGCAAGGATGCTCGACGAAGCTCACCTGTTACGAGAAGGAAGGACATGAGAGTTGGTGCCCGTTCGGGCCATTCTTCTGCCCGGTCTCCAGCTGTGACTTTGCTGGGACGGACGTGCATCTCTTATACCATCTCACTACCCTGCACAAATTGCCAACAAAGACATTCAAATGTTTTGTGCCGTTTGATCTCCCTGTCCGGCCGGGCTCTCTCATTCTCTGTGGTGGATACCATCAAATTTTGCTTCTCGAAGTGGCGTCACTGGAGTCCCTGGGCCACTCAGTCTCACTAGTTTGTGCCAGACGGGAGGCTTCATTAGGCAAGATGGCATGCTCTGTGGGTTTCTCATGCTTCGAGGGCCATTACCAGGTCTCAACATTGCAAGTCGGGAGCTCGTCACTGACTGATGGGCTGCCAACACAAAACTTCTGCATCGTCCCCAAGGTTTTAGGTGGACAAACCGATGTCATGCTCCGGATCACTTTAGAGTTGATCTATGGTGAAGACGATGAGCCTGAGGTGGAGGAGGACGATGAAGACAATTGCTACGAGGAGGTGCAGGATGATGATGATATGACGACGAACTGGAGGATGGCGGTTACAGAGGCTGTGGTAAAGGACGATGACGATGATAGTGACAAGGAAGAGGATGACAATGATATGTACGAGGAGGACGAGGAAGACAGTTTGGTGACACTACCTAGGACGAGGTGGTGGGTGACAATCAGAAAGGAGAAGGAGAAGGAGGACAAGGCGGATGATCAGAATGATTATTGATGGTCGGCGACATGTTTTGATGGCAATGTCTTCATGTACTTTTGCGCAAGACTTCGGTTATTTTGGTGGTTGATGGCATTCAGTTGCAGGATGTGTCAAGAGCTTCATGGACTATGCAGCAATTTCAGTTTTTTTTGGTAGTAGCAGTAGTACATTGCTACATCCATGTTTAGAGTAGGTTCTGCTTTACTCAATCAGTGACGTTCTGGACTATGTACCGTAGTAGAGTGGTTTAGTAAGTGGACAGTGGTGTCAATCCTGTATTCTAATGTGTGTCCATCAGTTACAACTGCTGGTCTCTGTTGCTGGGGCGTTGTTCGATGGTGCACAGTCAAAACACTTCGTGTGCAACAGGTAAAGTTGGACAAGTTCCACTACACACTTTTAAATTGTCATTGTCTAGTGTAAAATTAAATTTTGCACAAAACAGACACGAGGAAAGAAGCTGAAAGTATAGGTTCTTGCACTTCCAATTGAACTGCGTACATTCACTACATAGGTTGAAGCATATGGTTCTGTTTTGGCATACGTACAATTTTATACGAGTACATTATTCTATCATCACAAAGGATATCGGTTCAGCATGCCCCTGTTGTGTTTTTCTAAAGGAACCATGGCTGGCACAATATATACTCCCTCTGTCGAAAGTACTTGTCATCAAATGGATAAAAAAAGATGTATCTAGAACTAAAATACATCTAGATACATCCCCTTTTATTCGTTTTGATGACAAGTATTCTCGGACGGAGGAGTGAATTGCAGAAAACCACCACATTAGCGCCTAGGTTTGCAGAAAACACTGGTTTACGAATTTCTACCAGAAACCACTGATTTTTGGCCTAATCTTTTGCAAAAAACACTGGTAGGTCGCTTTAGGCAATTTAACCTTGATTATTACATGTGGGGCCCACAAAAGCTGACGTGTGTAACAGTTGGTCCCAGCCGGCGTTAGACAAGGTGTGATAGGAATTTACCGTATTGTCCATGGTATTTTTGCATAGGCACCCTTTAATCAGAAAACCAAAAAGCAATCAAGCCCCTTGTCATGCCCAGCTCGGCTGTAGTCTGCCACCGGCCACCACACGCTCTTGCGCTGCCGCCCACGCCACGCACCGGCGGCGGAGGAGATCACCGTCAATGATCGCGCCGGTTCTGCGTGCGGCCGCGCCGCCGCTTGCTCCGGGGCTGCACGCTGACGCTGCTGCTTGTGCCCGCGTTGTGCGCCACCGCGCCGTTGCTTTCTATTGTGATGTGCGCCGCCCCCGAGGCTCGTGCCCGTGCTTCGCGAGGCCGTGCAACTGCTTGCTCCGTGGCTGTGCGCCGCCGGCTTGGGAAAGAGAGAGGAGGGAGGAAGGTGAAGGGGAGGCACGTCCGGAATGCGCGCCGCTGCTCGGGAAAGAGAGAGGAGGGAGGATGGTGAAGGGGAGGCGCGACCGCCGCTACTTGCGCCAGGGCCGAGGTCGGGGAGGCCGCCAGGCTCGCCGTCGCTGCTCCCCCGTGGGTACCTAACACCCCGAGCCCATCTCCCCTTCCCCGCGTCCGTAGCCACAGGTCGCCGACCGGAGAGCTGCCCCTTGGCTACCCCTAGCCGTCGACGGCGGCGCCCGTTTCAGCTGCGCCACCATCGCCCCCGGCGAAGACAGACGAATCAGGCCGCGCGCCACCGCAACTCGGACGGATGAACACTCCCCGCACCTAGCCACGTGGGTGGTTGACTTTTTTATTATGGCAGTTTTTTTTCATGCACGGAGGTGTTTTTGGCAAAAAGACCTCTCTCACCCCGTTTATTATGGACCGTTACGCCACGTCAGCAAATGATGGGCTCCATCTATCATAATCATCATCAAATGAGCCAAAGCCGCCAACTAGTGTTTTCTGCAAAAGATTAGGCCAAAAATCAGTGGTTTCTGACAGAAATTCATAAACCAGTGCTTTCTGCAAACCTAGGCGCTCATGTGGTGGTTTTCTGCAATTCACTCCGGACTGAGGGAGCAGTATTTCGAAATCCAAAATGATAACAAGGGAAGATACATCCAAGTTGTCATAACCTGATCATTTTGTTGACCTACATTTTTTTCGACAAAGGATAGATTCTATTGGTTCAACATAAAAGCACCAGGAGGATACAAACACTACACACACCCTCTGTATAGTTAGGGTGTTTCCTCAAACTATGTAGATGTACCCCGACGTCATGCCCTAATTAAGCTGACTTTGAATAGCTCACGAACAACATCTTCCATTTGAAAACTTGTGTGTGTGATGATGTAGCTGGTCCAAAGCTTCATGCTGGTCGACTATACCACATCTCCAGATGTTGTCCTTATTTGTTTGTCTTTATTTTTGTTTTGGGTGCGACCAATCCTTCGTTAGAAACTTCTGGGGAGCTACTCAATGCTCGACCGGCTGGGTATCATATCGGTTGCACTCCGCACCGTTGGATCAGGCCAGCAGCGACCCTCAGATCATTCCCCGTACCTGCCATCCCTATTCCCACCCCCATGTTTGACACCTTAGAAGAGAGAACAACCGCCGTAACCTCCTGCCGCAACACTCCCTGCGCGCGTCGCCGTTTCCCCAGCACAACATCACCGCCGCAACACCCCCTCCCCCCCCCCCCTTCCCGCCATTGATCTCTGCAAGTAGCACTGTCATGGCACCGTCCTAGCATCCAGTGGGCCTGTTTGGATAAGGGGGTTAGAGCTAGTATGGGTTAGTTGAGGCGGAAATAACCCTGAAATATCCAAACGGGTGGGTTAGAGTAGAGTTATTTGCATCTAACCCAGCAAAAAAACCAACCCGGTGGGGAGCTGCTTATTGGGGTTAGATGTGGTGGGTCCTAGTAAAAAAAGTCATCTCGCTCTCGCATCTGGATCGCATCTGGATCGACATCTCGCTCTCGCTCCCGCATCGTCATCTCGCTCTCGCTCCCGCATGGCATCCCGCCGCCGCCGTTCCCTCCCCGCCGTCCGTCCCCATCCTCCGCCCTCCGCCCCCACCCTCCGCCCTCCGCCCCCATTCTCCGCCCTCCTCCCTCTGCCCTCATCCTCTGCCCTCCGCCCCTGCATCTGCCCCTCCGCTCCTCCCGTTCCCGTCCAACAGCGGCGCCCCCAGGCGTGCACTCAGACGGCCGCCGCACCGGTCGCCCCACCTGCCATGGATGGCGACGGCCTCGAAGGGTGGGGTTCACAGCCCTCTGCAAGCTGCCCAACCACCCACGCCGATCTCGACCTCAACTCGCAAGCTTCGCCGTCGGAAGGGTTCCCAGGGCTTGGGTTGTATGGAGCTTTCCTCCAGAGCAACGACGAGCAGCTCCTCCCTGGGCGCGGCAGGGGGTCCGGGCTCCCTCACTATCGCCCACCACGTGCTGGAGCAGGAGATGGATGGGTGAATCCGTCGCCATCCTTCATTCGGCAACTGAACTTTGGCGGCTCCTCGTCAGCGGCAGCCGGTCGCGGAGGAGGAAATGGTGGTGTGTTCCTCAGCGGGTCGTCCATGGGGCCAGGCGGCGGCTCCTCGTCAGCGGGTGCCGGTCGCAGAGCAGGCGGCGTCGTTCGGCAGCGAGCCAACTTGGCCGCCGCGGCACCCGGCCGCCGTAACCAGCGCACCGGCACGACGAGCCGTGGCAGTGGTGGCGGCTATCGCATACCGCCTCCCCGGGCACCGCGGAGTGCCCTCCGTGGGCAAGCATCCGGCTCCGGCACTCCCTTTGACAATGGTGATGAAGAATTGGAGGACGATGTGGAGGAGTTAGCGAGCTCCGGAGGTCCCCTGGTGAGCCAAAGCAATCGAGCCCACTGGAATGATGCTAATAGTGCTTGCTTGTTAGAATTGTGCATTCAACAATGTGAAGCAGGAACGTATAATGGTACAGTGATGAGTGGTGAAGGGTACCAAGCCGTTATCGACGGCTTACTTGCTAGAAGGGGGTTGTATATAGCCGTTTGCAGGTGAAGAACTAAATAGTCGTACTCAAAAACACTTACACTTTCGGGCGATACATGCAAGTGCATACAGGGTTGGGGAGGAAACCAGATGGAACCATTGATGCCGACTCTGAGTTCTGGATAACACACACAGAGGTAGACTTTTCACTAAAGCTAGTTACTTGAATTTTGAAGTGTGCTCTCATATCTTAAATAGTTTCTTTCGCAAGAATAATAATATCATAACTAGTTTATTTGTTCACTATCCCGATTGGGTGCAGGAGACACTAGCCCGAGATACCCAATGCTACAACATGTTTAGGGTTGAGAGACCTTTGTTTAACAGGCTACATAATACTTTGTTGCAATCATATGGGTTGAAGTCCAGTAGAAAAATGACATCTGTAGAGGCTCTAGCTATGTTTTTTATGGATTGTTGGATCACCACAGTCAGTTAGACAGGCTGAGAACCGTTTTAGGAGGTCTATGGAGACAGTAAGTAGGACATTTAACAGAGTTTTGGCATGTCTCCTTAGGTTAGCACAGGACATAATTGTACCCAAGGACCCAACATTTGCAGAGGTGCACCCAAACTTAGAAAATACAGCATTCTGGCCACAGTTCAATGACTGCATAGGAGCTATAGATGGGACACATGTGAAGGTTGTGGTGGATAAGAGTAAGAGGGTTCAATACTTGAACAGGCACAATGAAACCAGTCAGAATGTGCTTGCTGTTTGTGATTTCGACATGAGATTTACATTTGTGATGTCGGGATGGCCTGGTTCAGCACACGACATGAGAGTTTTCAAAGATGCCACAACTACTCGTCGTCACAAATTTCCACATCCACCACCAGGTTTGCTACTTGAACCATCTTGCACTAATATTTATCCAATTACACTTGTTCATCTTATTCTCATTGTGTGCCTTTGACAATATGTAGGGAAGTATTATGTGGTTGATGCGGGGTACCCAAACCGTCCGGGCTACCTTTCACCATACAGATGTACAAGGTACCATGTGGAGCAATGGCAAAACGGCCTGCCGCCACAAGGTATGAAAGAAACCTTCAACCATGCACATGCCAAAGTTAGGAATATCGTTGAGCGATCCATTGGAGTGTTGAAGATGAAATTTAGGATTTTGTTGAACATGCCAAAATTTCCAGAGGACAAGCAAACTAGAATTATTGTTGCTTGTATGTCTCTTCATAATTTCATTCGAGAGAGCAGAATTCCGGATAGGGAATTTGATGCATGTGATGCGGATGAAAACTATAATCCAATGCATAGTTCTGCTGCATCTGCATGGCCAGAAGACGAACCTCTTGTTGAAGATACCAACATGAATGACTTCCGCGAAGAGTTAGCTCATGCTCTGTTTCATGGAATGTGATTATTTTTAAGCTTGATTGAGGACTTGTACGTTTAAGTGAGACGTCTCATTTGTATGGACAAAATAAAATCTGGAGTACTTATTCCTAAGTATTCATTGTTCATTATTCTTGTTCCTCAGTTTGTAAGCTTGCCTTCTCAGTCTTATATTAGTTTTTGTAATGTTTTTTTTGCTAGATTATTTTCAGTTTTTAGTCATCAGTACTCCTAAGTATAAGTTTTAGTTCTTTTCAACTATATGTTAAGTGATTAGTTATTTGGTCAGTGTTTGTTCAGTATCTTAAGTGTCTCATTTTAGTTCTCTTCAGCTATTTGGTCGGTGTTTGTTCTTGTCTATCAGTTTTAAATTATGTCACTTATTATTCTAACTAGTTTAGTTTCCATTCAGCTTATTATTTTCAGTTTATTTTGTTATTCCTGTATTTTCAGCATTCATTTTAAATTTGTTAGACTTGATATGTGTTTATAATTCCTGTAGTTTAAATTAGTTATCTGGTGAAGGTTCTACCGTATGAGACAGATGGGATGCAGATTCAGTAAGCTAACTGGCTACATGAACTTTGGTTTGTGTATGAATTCAGTTTTTTACTGTGAGCAATCTCTGTTTATTTGCATGTGTGTCGCTCCTCCGTCCGCTGAATTTTTTTGCACAAGATAGTCGTCTCTCATGCAATGTGAATTATTCATTTCTGAGCGGAAGGAGGCCACACAAGAGCCGACCACAACAAATCCGGCTGAAAAGATGGCCAAATGATTGAGAAAGTGCATTTATTGTCAATCTAACCTTCTCATCCAAACACCACCAAAGTTAGAGTTAGTTCAGGGTTAGACACAAGTTAGAAACTAACTCTAACCTCTAACTAAGTTAGAGTATCCAAATAGGCTTATTGTCAATCTAACCCTCTCATCCAAACACCACCGAAGTTAGAGTTAGTTCAGGGTTAGACACAAGTTAGAAACTAACTCTAACCTCTAACTAAGTTAGAGTATCCAAACAGGCTTAATGTCGCCAAGTATCATCATCGTCCCCGCCAACTCGCTGTTGTTGGTGTGTAGTGCCACACGATCGTAGTAGCTTTCGCCATCTCTTGTCTTAGCATCATCTATAGAGCAGTGGATGACGTTGTTGCTGAGTGCACCTGGCTTCACCAACTCCTTCACGAGCTTTGTTGTCCGGTCAACAAGGCCAGTGTGGTCTATTGCGACAATGTCTTCGCCGTCTACCTCTTCTTCAATCCAGTTAATCATCGACGCACCAAGCATATCGAGCTCGATCGACTTTTGTTTTTCACAAGCAGGTGGCTCTTGAGAATGTTCGAGTTCTTCACGTTCCCACGACGCAGCAATTTGCGGATATCATGATGAAAAGCTTGCCAACGTCCACCTTTGAGGAGTTCTAGTCCAGTCTTTGCATCGTGCACGTACGTCATCGTATTAGTTGTAGTCGTCCTGCTTGTTCCCCAAGTACATATTCTGTAACTGCTCTAAAATAAGGTCGTATTCTGTAATTAGGATCTTAGCGGTGGACGATACTAAGGGCATCTCCAGCCGCGCCCCCAGGAAGGCCTCCCCAGGCGATTTTTTCGCGCCGGCGCCGAAAAAACGGCCCAGTGGCGCCCCCAGGAGCCCAATTTTCGCCGGCTTGGGCCGAAAACAGCGCCGGCGGACCCAGCCCGAACCCGGCGCACCGGGGGGCGCTCGGGGGCGCCGGGGCGAGCTGTTTTGGCGCGAAAAAGCCGCGGGCCAGCCGCGTCAGCGACTCGGCGCCTCGTCTTCCCCCAACGGTCTCGGTTCCCGCGAGGAATCGGAATCAATGGCAAGGCTGCCGCCGGTCAGCCTTGCCATTGATTCCTCACGGGCGGCGCTTCACGGGACGGCGCGCCGACGCCTCCCCTCCCTCGCACGCGTACACACGGGGACGGCCCGGCTATAAAAGCTGACGGCCTCCCCTTGCCTGTGTCCACACCAGCCCCGCCCCTCGCCGCCGTCCAGCCCCTCCCTCTACCTCTCCCGAGCACGCCCAGCCCCGCCGTCGCCATGGCAGAACGCTTCCCCGGAGACGAGGCGGCGGCCAACGGCTTCGGCCGCCGTTCGCTCCGCGAACAGGAGTCCTGGCTCCTATTCCAGGCGAACATCCCGGCGCCACCGGACATGCACGCCGGGCCAACAGGGTGGAGACTCGGCGCCGGGGGAGTGCCCATTCCCCCGTTGCTTGACGCCGTGGCGAAGCCGAAGTACTTTGCCGAGGAGGTCGAGATCGTGCGCGCGTCCCTCACCGACGCCCAACTCTCCCTCCCCCAGTACGCCGCCGACAACCACGCGGCCTGGGCGGCGTATTTTGAGTGCCGCCAGCAGTAGCGATTGGCGTCCACCAACGGCGCGCCGGTGGTCGGCGGCCGGCAGAACAGCGAGGGGCGCCACCTCTGGTGGGGCTTCCCCGGCCGCACACTCGAGGGCGTGCTCACGTACCTCGAGGGCGGCAACGACCCGCCGTTGGCGTACCCCCCGGCGCAGCATCGACGCGTCGGGCCATGGGCGCCAAGGAGGTTCGGGTCCTCCTCCTCCTCTTCCTCCTCCCAATCCTAATCGCACTCCTCCGGCACTCCGGCCCTGCTCGGCGTCAAGGCCGAGCCCGTGGCGGAGTCGCCGCTCGGCCGGCGCACTCGCACCGCCGGCATCGTCATCAACGAGGGCGTCCGGCGCGCCTCCTCCTCGTCGGCTCCTCCGCGCTTCGTCAAGCCAAAGACGGAGCTGGGGCTGGCGGCGGTGAAGACGGAGCCGGGGCTGGCGCAGGTGAAGACGGAGCCAGGGCTGGCGCCGGTGAAGGCGGAGTTCGACGACGACGACGCGGCCCTAGAATGGGCGCGCCAGGACTCCATTGCGATGGAGAAGGCGCGCCGGGAGAAGGTGAAGGAGCGCCAGTGCGCCGCCCTGCGCTGCTTCGAGGAGCGCCGACGCGGCCGCGATGAAGACGGGGTCGTCGTCCTATGCGACAGCGACGACGATGACGACGACGCGCCGCCGCCAGTCCGCTATGGCGACGCCGGGTCCAGCAGGGGCGCCCGCGTCAAGGAGGAGAAGGCCGACGACGACGATGGCGGTGACGGCGGCGACGACTTCAGCCCTTTTCTTTTTTAGATTAGGTTAATGTAATGAAAATGCGCGAATTTCGCCGAAATTTGCCATGTTTAGCCGAAATTTAACTAGTTTTTATCATAACTTCGCCGAACAGCCCTTTTTTTTTAAAAAAAAATACGCGCCTGGGGGCGGCCCTGGGGGCCAACGGCTGGGGACCGACTCGCCCCCAGGCCCATTTTTTGCGCCGGCTCACCCCCAGGCGGCGCTTTTAGACGCCCCCTGGAGGGCCAACGGCTGGAGATGCCCTAACCATGTACATGCTATATATGGGCACCCATCACGTGAATACAATTGTGTTGCGTCAAATGCTTCCTCTACAACCTTTATTGCCCCGACTAGCTTCTCTTGAAGACAACAGAGTGCGCCATGACATCTCGACTTGATTTTTCTAAATATATTTTCTATAACAAATTTAGAAAATGTATGCCCTAATTCAAAAAAAAAAAAATCAAAACTATCACCCGGTCGGCCTCCATTAGGCCGAAAAAGAACTCTTTGGCCTCCCTTAGGACGAAGTGGTGTTTTCAGACTTCTTTGGACCCAAGAGCAGACGGGCTGGGCCGAAGAGATTAACGTCGGCCTTTTGTAGACCGAAGAGATGTCTTAGTCTTCGCTCAGGCCAAAGAGTTGTGGATAAGAGCGACGCAGCCGTCTTCTTGTACGCATGGGGAAAAAAAATCATAACTTCCTATAACATCTAAACTAGCATTTTAAATTGAGTTATAATCAAGCATGAGAAAAATAGTTTCCCACACAAAAAAGCATTATAAGAAAATTCAATTAGTTTTCTCACGGCTTATATGTTACCTCTCTCAACTCATGCTATTTTTACAGATAGTACACATTTCCATCCTTTTCATTTGTATAACCAAGTCTGCACAACTGGTGCAAAAGAACCAACTCATTAACATGTGAATGGTAAACATTTTAAAATAATACAATTGCTACAAAACCGATTCAAGATACTAATAGTGCTTAGCATATCTCCCTCGAACACAACCAGACAAACTCAAAAAACACAGAAAACATTATAAGAAAAATCGATTAGTTTTCTCACGGCTTATATGTTACCTCTCTCAACTCATGCTATTTTTACAGATATTATACATTTCCATCCTTTTCATTTGTATAACCAAGTCTGCACAATTGGTGCAAAAGAACCAACTCATTAACATGTGAATGGTAAACATTTTAACATGATACAATTGCTACAAAACGGATTCAAGATACTAATAGTGCTTAGCATATCTCCCCCGAACACAACCAAACAAACTCAAAAAAAGGAACAAAAATCTCGTTGACGAGACGCTCACTGCCGTAGCTGGGAAGGCCGTGTGGTTGCTTTCTATGAACAAAAATGTGTTGTTTATAATGTTTTGATGAGATGGCATTTTTAGCAGTTTCCACACTATTGTATTCTCCAAAACAAGTGACTCTCAGAGTAATTAATCATGTCCTGAGGATTGTAGCATATGGACTGAAGATAGACTGATTGAATTGATGCGCTGAAATACTAATTCGAACACTCGTCTACTACTCTACTGCTACCGTTACTCCAATTCAGTTTCATGACAGTAAAACAGAACCTACTTCATGGGTTCTAGAGTCTCAACTCTCAACACATGCCGCAACAAAGAGCGATAAGAAGCACCAAAATAAACCGAAATCTCCCGCATTTTACCAGGAGACGATCCATCAATCAGCCACTACTCGTCACCGCCCTCCTCCTCCTCCTCGTAGCTGTCATCATCGTCACTCGTTTCCTCCTCCAGCTCATCATCATCGTCATCACACATCAGCTCGGTATCTATGGTGATTGTTAGCACGGCAGATGACTTGGGCACAAAGCTGAAAAAACTGCTCTTTGGCAGCCCGTCTGACAGCGACGAGCTCGTGATCGCGTCCAATGACGAGAGCTGATAGTGCCCCTTCCAGCATGAGAAATCGACAGAACATCCGAACCTGGACAACTCCGAGACCTTGGGCTGGATGCGCACAAGCGAGATGCCGTGCAGCGCTGACTCCGGCGAGGACACATTGAGTAGGAAGAGATTGCCATCTTGGGCACGGAGGACATGCATACCAGGCTTGGCAGTGAGATCAAACGGCACGTAGTACTTGAACGCTGTTGTCAGCCACTTGTGCTGGGAGGTGAAGTGGTCCAGGAGCGCAGCTGTTGTGCCGGCGAAGCCGCAGCCGGGCTCCGGGCAGTAGCACGGCTCGTGCGGACACGCCTGCTTGTGTTCTCCCTTGAGGTAGTAGGTGATCATGTCGGTGCATCCGTGCTCAGCGTAGGGGCAAGGAACAAGGATGGATTCGACGATGCGCTCCATGCCATAGTAGCGGCTCTTCAGGACAACTCCGGAGCAGGCCTGGCATTTGCTGTCCGGAAGCTTGTTGCGGCAAGGTGAGCAGACGAAATGCCCAAGGGCACACTGCAAAGGATTCACCAAGCAAGCTCAGAATTAACTTCCGCATAAATAAGGCAACACCGCATCAAAATGAACACCTCAACAGGATTTGGATGTCAACATAGTAGAAGAGATGCATCTGATGACCTGGAAAACGGGGGGCCTCAGAGGGGTAGAGCAGACGGGGCAGTCAAAGACCTCCATTGCCATGGTGACATTCTGCTTCTTGACGACCCTCTCCGCATCTTCCATTGCTTCTGTTTCCTTCTTGATGCTGCTACCCGATGCCTCCATGAGAGCTAGGGGCCACCAGTGCTACAGATTACAAACCAATCTGTTAAAATGTAAACATTTCTCCACAATTTCTAGGCGATTAAATTTACAGTAAATGTAAGGAGTGCATGGCCATTTATTTTGAAAGTTACGGTTACTTCCACACGAAGCTGGGGACTCCTTGATATTGTACCATAACAGAATGTAGCTCCAGCTATACATGTCCTACACACCTCCACACAAGATCCTCGGCACAGGGCACAAAATGGAAGTAAAATGGAAGCGAATACGCAGACACGGGGGCCTCTAACCAGGGAGGCAAATCAGCAAACACATGGACTGCATATCAAGGAAGAACCGAACGAACAGCCTCAAATCCTCTATCTACAAGGCAAATGCAAGAAGAGCAGTTGGATCCATAGACAATAGATGCAGAACGCCGGCTCGGTACCGTAACCTCTAGGGAGTAGATAAACGAGGTGCTCGGATCGATCGACGGAACGAGCGAGCGACCGCCGGCGGCTCGGCTGGACGAGGAGGAGGAAGCGAGACTCACCCACTCACCGTGACGGACCCGCAGTCCAGATGGAGCCGGCGGGGTTCCGGCGGGACGGCCGGGGGCGACTGGGCGAGCAGCAGGGAGGATGCGGCGGCCAGGGCTTCGGAGTTGCGTGGGGAACAGTTTGGTTGCTAGCCTGCCGCCGCCGGAATGGCCGGAACCTAAAAAGCCAGCCGCTTTTTGCTGTCAAAAGAAAAGGAGAGTGGGCTTTAACTTCGACCACAGACTCCAATATAATTTGAAGTTTCAAATAAATTTCAAAAACCTACTATAATTTAACTTTTGTGCGACTTATTATGCTATTCTGAGGTGACAATCTTTGTTCAAAACATCGTTGAAGCCAAGACGAGGGTTTTTACTTGAGACAGTATGCGGACTGTTCCGTTCCTCCACAAGGCGACACACGAGATTAAAGTTTCCATCCTCTCTTGGCTCCAGTCGGTCCCACCTCCGGCGACCTTTGGGCCTTGGGGGTGCGGCGAACCCTGTCCCCTCACCGGCAGAATGGATCCTGGTTTTCTTTAGGTAGTTTTAGTGTCTTGATTGGGGTAGCGAGGCGGCGGTATCTAAAAGTTAGTATATTGTCCTCTCCGTTACGATGGTGTGTCTGGCATCGATGGATGACGTGTGGAGGTGTGTCTTCGAAGGATCATGTTCGATTCAGTTGGTGTTGGCCTTTCATGGATCTGCTTGGATCCATTCCACACTCGTCATCGGTAGATCCATCAGTATTCGTCCGGCCAGTGCTTTTGTTCGTGTGTTTACCGGTATGACCCTTTCGATTTACGTTTCTCATCGTCCGCGATGGTTGATGTTCTAGTGCATTAGTCCTTTGGGGGGCTTAAGCCAACTCCAACGCATGGACGCATTTCCTCCTTTTACGTTTGTTTGGTTCAGCGTGGGCAGAAATCACGGCCCAACGAGAGGATGCAAACCCATTAAATCCGTCTGATGTTCGCCTGGACGCAAATCCGCCCCAAATTTGGGTCGGGTTTGAGTCCACACAGACAGACGAACACGGCGTGAGTCTGCCTCAACCCCATGCGCCAGTGACCCAACTGCCAAAGCCATCCTTTTTTGTGCGCCGGTGCGAGGAAAAGGGCGCATACTGTGCCCACTCTCCCCCCTTCCTTTACCTCCCATACAACTGACTGTCAGACCCTAGCCACGATCGCCGCCACCGCCTAGTCCGCCGGCGCACGATGTCGTGGGAGGTAGATTCCTTGGAAGGCTGGGAAGCACGACCATGCATGAGGTCGATCTTCCTCAGGGCGGCGCCGCCGCCGCACGGCTACCCTCCCCGTGACGCCGGTTGCGGCGGCGCGCGACGAAAGCGGGTGTACGTGTACGTGGGAGTCGACTAGTGCCGGCGGTACTGGGAGAAGGCCATCCCTGTGTCGTGGCCCGATATCCATTTGTTGAACAACTGGCATCTAAACCCAAATAGGATTCTTGTGTCGATCTTTGTGGCCTCCTACCGCGCGTGTGAGGCTGAGATTTGCCGCCGCCGAGCTCAGCTCCTTGCTGAACTTCCCCATGACCTAGCAAACGTCATCGACTCGCTGTACTGGGACACTTGGTTCGTCGACGACCACGACCAACGCCGTCGGTCTTTCTTTGTGGCACATGTGTGCGCTCCCAGTCCTCCGAGTGTGTGTGCGCATGCTCCCAATCAAACGCGCGCTCCATCGCCACAACTGATGGTTGAGGTGGAAGCCAAGACAGAGGCCGGCGAGGCCTCTAAGAAGGCCCTCGAGGACTCCCAACTCGACGAGCTTGCCATGTGGCTTGGCATGTCACTGGCACTGGCCGAATCGCCCGGAGTACAGGTCGGCGCGCCCCCGCCCGCACCTGAGCCTGAGCCGGAGCAGGTGGCAAAGCTAAATCCGACAGATCTCAGGTAGGGGGTCCCAAACTAAGCGTCTTGACACGATGGTAACAGGGGCACAAGTTTTTACCCAGGTTTGGGCTCTCCTTAGAGATAAAATCCTACGTCCTACTTGTGTTTTATTGCTTTTGGGTGTAATACAAAGTACAGATGATCTACCTCGAGATTGTTGTGTGTCCTCTATGATCCTACCCCTCGATTTAAATAGGTATGGGAGGAGAGGTATATGGTTACATCCTAGTTGACTACATACAAGAAGAACGTGTTGTAGATGGTTTCTAATATCTTGAAGTATACGTCAAGTCTTTGGGAAACTTCATTTTGTACGCCACAGGTTGTGACCCACTCGTGAACCGACATGGGGTTCCTCAGCCCGGCCCACCTGACCGGGAGACGGCATGATTAGAGATCCTCTAGCCGGGACACAACTACTAGGAGCCATGGCCACTGGCACCAAGCACCAGTGATTGTGGACGTCCATGATGGCTTGTACGCTCGAGTGGGTGGGCACGGAGCTGGCGGAGCATGAGCATCAGCAGTCGTGTCCACCGAAGCAGTAGGAGGCGCCCGTTGTGTCACCGCATGCGCTAGCGCCACATCTGGCGGCAGTACCGTGGTCGTTTCCATGGCCGGCTGTGGTCTTCATCTACCTCACCAACAAGGACAACGATGACGGTGGTGACAACCACTATATCTTGCTTTTATTATGTTTTTATTTTAATTAATGTAATGAAGGGACTTTTGACCGTAATTTTTATATATTAAATTTGAATATTGTGCAAAACCTAAAATGCGTCCCAACGTGTTGGGCGCACCTATGTGCAAGCGGACAATGCCGAACTTTGGTGTTCGCCTGGCTGACCCAAATGTATCAAAAAAAAAACAATTTGCATGTCCGTTTGGGTCGACCGATTAGAGTTGCCCTTAGCACGGCGACTTCCCGATTGTCCAATACAATAAGGTTTGCTCGGTTTCGACAAGGGAAGGAAGATATGGTGGTGCACCTTCGGCTTGCTTTAGTGTTTGTAGTCGTCGCTAGGTGGTCCACTGACCTAGTTATAATTTTAGTTACTTCTGATGATTTTTGTACTGCCATGACCGTTAGTAAAAGGCTGGAAGACTTTTCGCAAAAAAGAAGTTTGTAGGTGAAATCACAACCTACTTTTTCTGCTCTAATTTGTTGCAAAATTTGCAGAGTACATAGACACGACGGATCTGGCAGTGGCATGGGGCCATTGGTGTCACTAGCGATGCCTCCTTCAATGAAAATTGATACAGAAAATTTTTTACGAACTCATTTGCTTTTGTTGTTGTATATAATTAAGCTTAAATAGTAATCAAGTTTTCAGCCAAGATCATGAAGTAAACACATATATGATAACACTTAGCAGCCACATTTACTCATATTAATAACATAATCAACTAGCGAGGGATAATACTATATCTCAAATACCAACGCTATGTGAAAATGACCATGATATAATATGATAGTATGGTATCTTGCTAGCCCTTCCTACTTGTCAGTGAGTGAAAGCACCCGGATGACACATTTTTGCATAAAACACCCTTGTATTTTTTTATTCGGGAAAAAGGAAACAATTGCAATGATTCTTTCCACTAAATCCTCTTGCATTTTTTGTATTCACAGAGAAGAGAACCACTGTACTGAAAAATAAAGTAAGAAATGGAGCTGCAGGGTGTGGAACCCGCGACCTACATATAACACATAAGCCAGCATAGCCAATCCACCTGATCAAGTTCGCTTGACTAATTCGGATAACAAATTTATATGTATTGAACGATGGCCAACAATGTTATTTCAGAATAAAAATTAACACAAAAAAGAGTAGCAGTCAGGTCTTGTACCCACAAACAGAGCCTAGTAAATTGTATAATTTTTTAATATAACTCATGAGTAAAAAATATACACAAGTGAATAGTCAAAATATTTAGTAAATGTTTTCATTCATCATTTTGTATAATTTAAATATAAGTGGTGAATGTATAAATTTTTATGAATTTATTAGACATATTTGTTTAATAAACTATTTAATATCCATATTAGATAATATTTTTTCTGTAATACACAGGTACATATTTAAATGTTTTTGAGAAATAATCATTTTCTGTATGTATAGTATTTTTAACGCACAAATATTTGAACATTTTTTTTACCTACGTTTTTTTAGGAAGCAAAGAGCTTTATTGGATTATAACAATGTTGTCTTTTTTTTTTTGAGAAACATAACAATGTTGTCATGAATACAAATAATCTCTGGTAAAGAAACTAGCCAACATGGCGCCCTATGGCTAAATAACTTAAGTTTTCTAAATATATATAAAAAATTTGCTCGTGCAAAATGGCCGCAGTATCCGCAGCCCGTTGAAGCTCCATATGCATTCTTGTTTACTACATATTCATTTGTTATCCATACTGGACGTGTGAACGTTATGGGTCGGGTTGCTAGACCGATTTCTGTTTTAAAGCTCGGTCACGGGTTCGAATCTGGAAGCTGCCATTTTCTGTACTCCCTCTGTCCCATAATGTAAGACGTCGAGGGAGTAGTATTTATTTTCGCAGTACGGTGCTGCTTGCTTTTTCGGAAATAGAAAATTGCAAGGGGCTCGTGCAAAAATGTGTCGAGATTGTTGGCTTTTCCCAGGAATAAAAAAGATACAAAGGTGTTTTGTGTAAAAATGCATCGGCTTAGAGCCCTCACTCACTGATAAATAGGGCCGTACACACGCATACATTTTCATACATATTGTGTGACCGCATGTGCATGCTCGAGTCAAGTAAATTAACCGCAATTTCCTATTTTTAAAATTCTATCATCAAACTGAATATCGAGCGCAAGTTCGGCGACTCCCGGTGATACTACCTCTCTTTTTTTTCAGGGGTACCAAACCCAGCAGGCCCATATCCAGCCCAGTCAAAGCTCTCCGACGCCACGCACGCACAATCCCCCCACACTCTCCACTTCCGCTGGCTCCTGCTGCCGTCGCTCTCGCCACACCATCTCTCCACTCCCCCGGCTTCAGATCACCGCGCGTGAGGTCCCAGCGGAGAGCTCGCAGGCTGGGGATCGATCTGTCCACACGGTGAATCGAGAAGTCATGGGGCTCACCGCCGATGGCGCGGCCGTCAGCAGACTGCATCGAGGCCGGCGACGGTGACCAGTCCTTGCGGTGAATGCACCGCGAGGCGAGACGACCGGGCGAGGTACTCTTCTTTCTCTTCTTCCTCCGTCATTCAGTCGGAAGCCCGCCGCTGGATCCTCAAATCAAAGCTGCAATAAGTTTCCCCCCTTTCAGATTGTTACAATAACAGTCTTGCACACTACCAAAGCTACACAGGTACTAGTTTCACTCCAGTCTGTGACAGCAGCTTCTAGCTTGTTGGCCAGTAGGTTTGGAGCCCGGTTGCCCCTGAGATTGCAACAGTTGGTAAGCGGCTTTGAGTTTTGGTGGCCATGGACGATGGTAAATCCAACAAGAACAAGAGACAAGCAGCAGCTCGGGAGAGGGACAGAGCAGCGCCAAGAGAAAAAATGTTACCGAGCAGGTGAATGGAGGTGAATCCAACAAGAGAGTAGCTCAGCGAGAGGGACAGAGCAGCGCCAAGAGGCAAAGTGTCACGGCGGCGGCTGAGGCTGGTAAGTCCAACGTGCGACAAGCAGAAGCTCCAGGGGAGGGACAGAGCAGCGCCAGGAGGCAGAGTGTCACCATGGGCATGGACACCCTCGACTGCCCCGTCTGCTCCAAGCCCCTCAAGCCACCCATTTTCCAGGTAAATGTGCCTCCTATTTGTACACAAGCGTCATCAAAATTGTGATTTTATTGCATTTTCACTTGTATATATGTCTGCCAGGACTAAGTTTGCTTGCTCTTTTCAGTATCCTAAAGGGGATTTCATCTGCTCGTCTTGCCGTCGCAAGCTCCCGGCAAGCGAGCGAACTGCTCCCAAGCGCAGCTACGGCATGGAGCGCATCGTGAATAGCATTTTCGTTCCCTGCAAGCACGGATGCTCGACGAAGCTCACCTGTTACGAGAAGGAAGGACATGAGAGTTGGTGCCCGTTCGGGCCATTCTTCTGCCCGGTCTCCAGCTGTGACTTTGCTGGGACGGACGTGCATCTCTTATACCATCTCACTACCCTGCACAAATTGCCAACAAAGACATTCAAATGTTTTGTGCCGTTTGATCTCCCTGTCCGGCCGGGCTCTCTCATTCTCTGTGGTGGATACCGTCAAATTTTGCTTCTCGAAGTGGCGTCACTGGAGTCCCTGGGCCACTCAGTCTCACTAGTTTGTGCCAGACGGGAGGCTTCATTAGGCAAGATGGCATGCTCTGTGGGTTTCTCATGCTTCGAGGGCCATTACCAGGTCTCAACATTGCAAGTCGGGAGCTCGTCACTGACTGATGGGCTGCCAACACAAAACTTCTGCATCGTCCCCAAGGTTTTAGGTGGACAAACCGATGTCATGCTCTGGATCACTTTAGAGTTGATCTATGGTGAAGACGATGAGCCTGAGGTGGAGGAGGACGATGAAGACAATTGCTATGAGGAGGTGCAGGATGATGATGATATGACGACGAACTGGAGGATGGCGGTCACAGAGGCTGTGGTAAAGGACGATGACGATGATAGTGACAAGGAAGAGGATGACAATGATATGTACGAGGAGGACGAGGAAGACAGTTTGGTGACACTACCTAGGACGAGGTGGTGGGTGACAATCAGAAAGGAGAAGGAGAAGGAGGACAAGGCGGATGATCAGAATGATTATTGATGGTCGGCGACATGTTTTGATGGCAATGTCTTCATGTACTTTTGCGCAAGACTTCGGTTATTTTGGTGGTTGATGGCATTCAGTTGCAGGATGTGTCAAGAGCTTCATGGACTATGCAGCAATTTCAGTTTTTTTTTGGTAGTAGCAGTAGTACATTGCTACATCCATGTTTAGAGTAGGTTCTGCTTTACTCAATCAGTGACGTTCTGGACTATGTACCGTAGTAGAGTGGTTTAGTAAGTGGACAGTGGTGTCAATCCTGTATTCTAATGTGTGTCCATCAGTTATCACTGCTGGTCTCTGTTGCTGGGGCGTTGTTCGATGGTGCACAGTCAAAACACTTCGTGTGCAACAGGTAAAGTTGGACAAGTTCCACTACACACTTTTAAATTGTCATTGTCTAGTGTAAAATTAAATTTTGCACAAAACAGACACGAGGAAAGAAGCTGAAAGTATAGGTTCTTGCACTTCCAATTGAACTGCGTACATTCACTACATAGATTGAAGCATATGGTTCTGTTTTGGCATACGTACAATTTTATACGAGTACATTATTCTATCATCACAAAGGATATCGGTTCAGCATGCCCCTGTTGTGTTTTTCTAAAGGAACCATGGCTGGCACAATATATACTCCCTCTGTTGAAAGTACTTGTCATCAAATGGATAAAAAAAGATGTATCTAGAACTAAAATACATCTAGATACATCCCCTTTTATTCGTTTTGATGACAAGTATTCTCGGACGGAGGAGTGAATTGCAGAAAACCACCACATTAGCGCCTAGGTTTGCAGAAAACACTGGTTTACGAATTTCTGCCAGAAACCACTGATTTTTGGCCTAATCTTTTGCAAAAAACACTGGTAGGTCGCTTTAGGCAATTTAACCTTGATTATTACATGTGGGGCCCACAAAAGCTGACGTGTGTAACAGTTGGTCCCAGCCGGCGTTAGACAAGGTGTGATAGGAATTTACCGTATTGTCCATGGTATTTTTGCATAGGCACCCTTTAATCAGAAAACCAAAAAGCAATCAAGCCCCTTGTCATGCCCAGCTCAGCTGTAGTCTGCCACCGGCCACCACACGCTCTTGCGCTGCCGCCCACGCCACGCACCGGCGGCGGAGGAGATCACCGTCGATTATCGCGCCGGTTCTGCGTGCGGCCGCGCCGCCGCTTGCTCCGGGGCTGCACGCTGACGCTGCTGCTTGTGCCCGCGTTGTGCGCCGCCGCGCCGTTGCTTGCTATTGTGATGTGCGCCGCCCCCGAGGCTCGTGCCCGTGCTTCGCGAGGCCGTGCAACTGCTTGCTCCGTGGCTGTGCGCCGCCGGCTTGGGAAAGAGAGAGGAGGGAGGAAGGTGAAGGGGAGGCACGTCCGGAATGCGCGCCGCTGCTCGGGAAAGAGAGAGGAGGGAGGATGGTGAAGGGGAGGCGCGACCGCCGCTACTTGCGCCAGGGCCGAGGTCGGGGAGGCCGCCAGGCTCGCCGTCGCTGCTCCCCCGTGGGTACCTAACACCCCGAGCCCATCTCCCCTTCCCCGCGTCCGCAGCCACAGGTCGCCGACCGGAGAGCTGCCCCTCGGCTACCCCTAGCCGTCGACGGTGGCGCCCGTTTCAGCTGCGCCACCATCGCCCCCGGCGAAGACAGAGGAATCAGGCCGCGCGCCACCGCAGCTCGGACGGATGAACACTCCCCGCACCTGGCCACGTGGGTGGTTGACTTTTTTATTATGGCAGTTTTTTTTCATGCACGGAGGTGTTTTTGGCAAAAAGACCTCTCTCACCCCGTTTATTATGGACCGTTACGCCACGTCAGCAAATGATGGGCTCCATCTATCATAATCATCATCAAATGAGCCAAAGCCGCCAACTAGTGTTTTCTGCAAAAGATTAGGCCAAAAATCAGTGGTTTCTGACAGAAATTCATAAACCAGTGCTTTCTGCAAACCTAGGCGCTCATGTGGTGGTTTTCTGCAATTCACTCCGGACTGAGGGAGTAGTATTTCGAAATCCAAAATGATAACAAGGGAAGATACATCCAAGTTGTCATAACCTGATCATTTTGTTGACCTACATTTTTTCGACAAAGGATAGATTCTATTGGTTCAACATAAAAGCACCAGGAGGATACAAACACTACACACACCCTCTGTATAGTTAGGGTGTTTCCTCAAACTATGTAGATGTACCCCGGCGTCATGCCCTAATTAAGCTGACTTTGAATAGCTCACGGACAACATCTTCCATTTGAAAGCTTGTGTGTGTGATGATGTAGCTGGTCCGAAGCTTCATGCCGGTCGACTATACCACATCTCCAAATGTTGTCCTTATTTGTTTGTCTTTATTTTTGTTTCGGGTGCGACCAATCCTTCGTTAGAAACTTCTGGGGAGCTACTCAATGCTCGACCGGCTGGGTGTCAGATCGGTTGCACTCCGCACCGTTGGATCAGGCCAGCAGCGACCCTCAGATCCTTCCCCGTACCTGCCATCCCTATTCCCACCCCCATGTTTGACGCCTTAGAAGAGAGAACAACCGCCGTAACCTCCTGCCGCAACACTCCCTGCGTGCGTCGCCGTTTCCCCAGCACAACATCACCGCCGCAACACCCCCTCCCCCCCCCTTCCCGCCATTGATCTCTGCAAGTAGCACTGTCATGGCACCGTCCTAGCATCCAATGGGCCTGTTTGGATAAAGGGGTTAGAGCTAGTATGGGTTAGTTGAGGCGGAAATAACCCTGAAATATCCAAACGGGTGGGTTAGAGTAGAGTTATTTGCATCTAACCTAGCAAAAAAACCAACCCGGTGGGGAGCTGCTTATTGGGGTTAGATGTGGTGGGTCCCAGTAAAAAAAGTCATCTCGCTCTCGCATCTGGATCGCATCTGGATCGGCATCTCGCTCTCGCTCCCGCATCGTCATCTCGCTCTCGCTCCCGCATCGCATCCCGCCGCCGCCGGGTCGGTTCAGCATGCCCCTGTTGTGTTTTTCTAAAGGAACCATGGCTGGCACAATATATACTCCCTCTGTCGAAAGTACTTGTCATCAAATGGATAAAAAGAGATGTATCTAGAACTAAAATACATCTAGATACATCCCCTTTTATTCGTTTTGATGACAAGTATTCTCGGACGGAGGAGTGAATTGCAGAAAACCACCACATTAGCGCCTAGGTTTGCAGAAAACACTGGTTTACGAATTTCTGCCAGAAACCACTGATTTTTGGCCTAATCTTTTGCAAAAAACACTGGTAGGTCGCTTTAGGCAATTTAACCTTGATTATTACATGTGGGGCCCACAAAAGCTGACGTGTGTAACAGTTGGTCCCAGCCGGCGTTAGACAAGGTGTGATAGGAATTTACCGTATTGTCCATGGTATTTTTGCATAGGCACCCTTTAATCAGAAAACCAAAAAGCAATCAAGCCCCTTGTCATGCCCAGCTCGGCTGTAGTCTGCCACCGGCCACCACACGCTCTTGCGCTGCCGCCCACGCCACGCACCGGCGGCGGAGGAGATCACCGTCGATGATCGCGCCGGTTCTGCGTGCGGCCGCGCCGCCGCTTGCTCCGGGGCTGCACGCTGACGCTGTTGCTTGTGCCCGCGTTGTGCGCCGCCGCGCCGTTGCTTGCTATTGTGATGTGCGCCGCCCCCGAGGCTCGTGCCCGTGCTTCGCGAGGCCGTGCAACTGCTTGCTCCGTGGCTGTGCGCCGCCGGCTTGGGAAAGAGAGAGGAGGGAGGAAGGTGAAGGGGAGGCACGTCCGGAATGCGCGCCGCTGCTCGGGAAAGAGAGAGGAGGGAGGATGGTGAAGGGGAGGCGCGACCGCCGCTACTTGCGCCAGGGCCGAGGTCGGGGAGGCCGCCAGGCTCGCCGTCGCTGCTCCCCCGTGGGTACCTGACACCCCGAGCCCATCTCCCCTTCCCCGCGTCCGCAGCCACAGGTCGCCGACCGGAGAGCTGCCCCTCGGCTACCCCTAGCCGTCGACGGCGGCGCCCGTTTTAGCTGCGCCACCATCGCCCCCGGCGAAGACAGAGGAATCAGGCCGCGCGCCACCGCAGCTCGGACGGATGAACACTCCCCGCACCTGGCCACGTGGGTGGTTGACTTTTTTATTATGGCAGTTTTTTTTCATGCACGGAGGTGTTTTTGGCAAAAAGACCTCTCTCACCCCGTTTATTATGGACCGTTACGCCACGTCAGCAAATGATGGGCTCCATCTATCATAATCATCATCAAATGAGCCAAAGCCGCCAACTAGTGTTTTCTGCAAAAGATTAGGCCAAAAATCAGTGGTTTCTGACAGAAATTCATAAACCAGTGCTTTCTGCAAACCTAGGCACTCATGTGGTGGTTTTCTGCAATTCACTCCGGACTGAGGGAGTAGTATTTCGAAATCCAAAATGATAACAAGGGAAGATACATCCAAGTTGTCATAACCTGATCGTTTTGTTGACCTACATTTTTTCGACAAAGGATAGATTCTATTGGTTCAACATAAAAGCACCAGGTGGATACAAACACTACACACACCCTCTGTATAGTTAGGGTGTTTCCTCAAACTATGTAGATGTACCCCGGCGTCATGCCCTAATTAAGCTGACTTTGAATAGCTCGCGAACAACATCTTCCATTTGAAAACTTGTGTGTGTGATGATGTAGCTGGTCCGAAGCTTCATGCTGGTCGACTATACCACATCTCCAGATGTTGTCCTTATTTGTTTGTCTTTATTTTTGTTTTGGGTGTGACCAATCCTTCGTTAGAAACTTCTGGGGAGCTACTCAATGCTCGACCGGCTGGGTATCATATCGGTTGCACTCCGCACCGTTGGATCAGGCCAGCAGCGACCCTCAGATCCTTCCCCGTACCTGCCATCCCTATTCCCACCCCCATGTTTGACACCTTAGAAGAGAGAACAACCGCCGTAACCTCCTGCCGCAACACTCCCTGCGCGCGTCGCCGTTTCCCCAGCACAACATCACCGCCGCAACACCCCCTCCCCCCCCCCCCTTCCCGCCATTGATCTCTGCAAGTAGCACTGTCATGGCACCGTCCTAGCATCCAATGGGCCTGTTTGGATAAGGGGGTTAGAGCTAGTATGGGTTAGTTGAGGCGGAAATAACCCTGAAATATCCAAACGGGTGGGTTAGAGTAGAGTTATTTGCATCTAACCCAGCAAAAAAACCAATCCGGTGGGGAGCTGCTTATTGGGGTTAGATGTGGTGGGTCCCAGTAAAAAAAGTCATCTCGCTCTCGCATCTGGATCGCATCTGGATCGGCATCTCGCTCTCGCTCCCGCATCGTCATCTCGCTCTCGCTCCCGCATCGCATCCTGCCGCCGCCGTTCGCTCCCCGCCATCCGTCCCCGTCCTCCGCCCTCCGCCCCCGTCCTCCGCCCTCCGCCCCCACCCTCCGCCCTCCGCCCCCATTCTCCGCCCTCCGCCCTCCGCCCTCATTCTCTGCCCTCCGCCCCCTGCATCTGCCCCTCCGCTCCTCCCGTTCCCGTCCAACAGCGGCGCCCCCAGGCGCGCACTCCGGCGGCCGCCTCACCGGTCGCCCCACCTACCATGGATGGCGACGGCCTCGAAGGGTGGGGTTCACAGCCCTCTGCAAGCTGCCCAACCACCCACACCGATCTCGACCTCAACTCGCAAGCTTCGCCATCGGAAGGGTTCCCAGGGCTTGGGTTGTATGGAGCTTTCCTCCAGAGCAACGACGAGCAGCTCCTCCCTGGGCGCGGCAAGGGCTCCTCCAGGCCAACCACGTGCTGGAGCAGGAGATGGATGGGTGAATCCGTCGCCATCCTTCGTTCGGCAACTGAACTTTGGCGGCTCCTCGTCAGCGACAGCCGGTCGCGGAGGAGGAAATGGTGGTGTGTTCCTCAGCGGGTCGTCCATGGGGCCAGGCGGCGGCTCCTCGTCAGCGGGTGCCGGTCGCAGAGCAGGCGGCGTCGTTCGGCAGCGAGCCAACTTGGCCGCCGCGGCACCCGGCCGCCGTAACCCGCGCACCGGCACGACGAGCCGTGGCAGTGGTGGCGGCTATCGCATACCGCCTCCCCGGGCACCGCGGAGTGCCCTCCGTGGGCAAGCATCCGGCTCCGGCACTCCCTTTGACAATGGTGATGAAGAATTGGAGGACGATGTGGAGGAGTTAGCGAGCTCCGGAGGTCCCCTGGTGAGCCAAAGCAATCGAGCCCACTAGAATGATGCTAATAGTGCTTGCTTGTTAGAATTGTGCATTCAACAATGTGAAGCAGGAACGTATAATGGTACAGTGATGAGTGGTGAAGGGTACCAAGCCGTTATCGACGGCTTACTTGCTAGAAGGGGGTTGGTATATAGCCGTTTGCAGGTGAAGAACTAGATAGTCGTACTCAAAAACACTTACACTTTCGGGCGATACATGCAAGTGCATACAGGGTTGGGGAGGAAACCAGATGGAACCATTGATGCCGACTCTGAGTTCTGGATAACACACACAGAGGTAGACTTTTCACTAAAGCTAGTTATTTGAATTTTGAAGTGTGCTCTCATATCTTAAATAGTTTCTTTCGCAAAAATAATAATATCATAACTAGTTTATTTGTTCACTATCCCGATTGGGTGCAGGAGACACTAGCCCGAGATACCCAATGCTACAACATGTTTAGGGTTGAGAGACCTTTGTTTAACAGGCTACATAATACTTTGGTGCAATCATATGGGTTGAAGTCCAGTATAAAAATGACATCTGTAGAGGCTCTAGCTACGTTTTTATGGATTGTTGGATCACCACAGTCAGTTAGACAGGCTGAGAACCATTTTAGGAGGTCTATGGAGACAGTAAGTAGGACATTTAATAGAGTTTTGGCATGTCTCCTTAGGTTAGCACAGGACATAATTGTACCCAAGGACCCAACATTTGCAGAGGTGCACCCAAACTTAGAAAATACAGCATTCTGGCCACACTTCAATGACTGCATAGGAGCTATAGATGGGACACATGTGAAGGTTGTGGTGGATAAGAGTAAGAGGGTTCAATACTTGAACAGGCACAATGAAACCAGTCAGAATGTGCTTGCTGTTTGTGATTTCGACATGAGATTTACATTTGTGATGTCGGGATGGCCTGGTTCAACACACGACATGAGAGTTTTCAAAGATGCCACAACTACTCGTCGTCACAAATTTCCACATCCACCACCAGGTTTGCTACTTGAACCATCTTGCACTAATATTTATCCAATTACACTTGTTCATCTTATTCTCATTGTGTGCCTTTGACAATATGTAGGGAAGTATTATGTGGTTGATGCGGGGTACCCAAACCGTCCGGGCTACCTTTCACCATACAGATGTACAAGGTACCATGTGGAGCAATGGCAAAACGGCCTGCCGCCACAAGGTATGAAAGAAACCTTGAACCATGCACATGCGAAAGTTAGGAATGTCGTTGAGCGATCCTTTGGAGTGTTGAAGATGAAATTTAGGATTTTGTTGAACATGCCAAAATTTCCAGAGGACAAGCAAACTAGAATTATTGTTGCTTGTATGGCTCTTCATAATTTCATTCGAGAGAGCAGAATTCCGGATAGGAAATTTGATGCATGTGATGCGGATGAAAACTATAATCCAATGCCTAGTTTTGCTGCATCTGCATGGCCAGAAGACGAACCTCTTGTTGAAGATACCAACATGAATGACTTCCGCGAAGAGTTAGCTCATGCTCTGTTTCATGGAATGTGATTATTTTTAAGCTTGATTGAGGACTTGTACGTTTAAGTGAGACGTCTCATTTGTATGGACAAAATAAAATCTGGAGTACTTATTCCTAAGTATTCATTGTTCATTATTCTTGTTCCTCAGTTTGTAAGCTTGCCTTCTCAGTCTTATATTAGTTTTTGTAATGTTTTTTTTGCTAGATTATTTTCAGTTTTTAGTCATCAGTACTCCTAAGTATCAGTTTTAGTTCTTTTCAGCTATATGTTAAGTGATTAGTTATTTGGTCAGTGTTCGTTCAGTATCTTAAGTGTCTCATTTTAGTTCTCTTCAGCTATTTGGTCGGTGTTTGTTCTTGTCTATCAGTTTTAAATTATGTCACTTATTATTCTAACTAGTTTAGTTTCCATTCAGCTTATTATTTTCAGTTTATTTTGTTATTCCTGTATTTTCAGCATTCATTTTAAATTTGTTAGACTTGATATGTGTTTATAATTCCTGTAGTTTAAATTAGTTATCTGGTGAAGGTTCTGCCGTATGAGACAGATGGGATGCATATTCAGTATGCTAACTGGCTTCATGAACTTTGGTTTGTGTATGAATTCAGTTTTTTGCTGTGAGCAATCTCTGTTTATTTGCATGTGTGTCGCTCCTCCGTCCGCTGAATTTTTTTGCACAAGATAGTCGTCTCTCATGCAATGTGAATTATTCATTTCTGAGCGGAAGGAGGCCACACAAGAGCCGACCACAACAAATCCGGCTGAAAAGATGGCCAAATGATTGAAAAAGTGCATTTATTGTCAATCTAACCTTCTCATCCAAACACCACCAAAGTTGAGTTAGTTCAGGGTTAGACACAAGTTAGAAACTAACTCTAACCTCTAACTAAGTTAGAGTATCCAAATAGGCTTATTGTCAATCTAACCCTCTCATCCAAACACCACCGAAGTTAGAGTTAGTTCAGGGTTAGACACAAGTTAGAAACTAACTCTAACCTCTAACTAAGTTAGAGTATCCAAACAGGCTTAATGTCGCCAAGTATCATCATCGTCCCCGCCAACTCGCTGTTGTTGGCGTGTAGTGCCACAGGATCGTAGTAGCTTTCGCCATCTCTTGTCTTAGCATCATCTATAGAGCAGTGGATGACGTCATTGCTGAGTGCACCTGGCTTCACCAACTCCTTCACGAGCTTTGTTGCCCGGTCAACAAGGCCAGTGTGGTCTATTGCGACAATGTCTTCGCCGTCTACCTCTTCTTCAATTCAGTTCATCATCGACGCACCAAGCATATCGAGCTCGATCGACTTTTTTTTCACAAGCAGGTGGCTCTTGAGAATGTTCGAGTTCTTCACGTTCCCACGACGCAGCAATTTGCGAATATCATGATGAAAAGCTTGCCAACGTCCACCTTTGAGGAGTTCTAGTCCAGTCTTTGCATCGTGCATGTACGTCATCGTATTAGTTGTAGTCGTCCTGCTTGTTCCCCAAGTACATATTCTGTAATTGCTCTAAAATAAGGTCGTATTCTGTAATTAGGATCTTAGCGGTGGACGATACTAAGGGCATCTCCAGCCGCGCCCCCAGGAAGGCCTCCCCAGGCGATTTTTTCGCGCCGGCGCCGAAAAACGGCCCAATCGCGCCCCCAGGAGCCCAATTTTCGCCGGCTTGGGCCGAAAACAGCGCCGGCGGACCCAGCCCGAACCCGACGCACCGGGGGGCGCTCGGGGGCGCCGGGGCGAGCTGTTTTGGCGCGAAAAAGCCGCGGGCCAGCCGCGTCAGCGACTCGGTGCCTCGTCTTCCCCCAACGGCCTCGGTTCCCGTGAGGAATCGGAATCAATGGCAAGGCTGCCGCCGGTCAGCCTTGCCATTGATTCCTCATGGGCGGCGCTTCACGGGACGGCGCGCCGACGCCTCCCCTCCCTCGCACGCGTACACACGGGGACGGCCCGGCTATAAAAGCTGACGGCCTCCCCTCGCCTGTGCCCACACCAGCCCCGCCCCTCGCCGCCGTCCAGCCCCTCCCTCTACCTCTCCCGAGCACGCCCAGCCCCGCCGTCGCCATGGCAGAACGCTTCCCCGGAGACGAGGCGGCGGCCAACGGCTTCGGCCGCCGTTCGCTCCGCGAACAGGAGTCCTGGCTCCTGTTCCAAGCGAACATCCCGGCGCCGCCGGACATGTGCGCCGGGCCAACAGGGTGGAGACTCAGCGCCGAGGGAGTGCCCATTCCCCCATTGCCCGACGCCGTGGCGAAGCCGAAGTACTTCGCCGAGGAGGTCGAGATCGTGCGTGCGCCCCTCACCGACGCCCAACTCTCCCTCCCCCAGTACGCCGCCGACAACCACGCGGCCTGGGCGGCGTATTTCGACTGCCGCCAGCAGCAGCGATTGGCGTCCACCAACGGCGCGCCGGTGGTCGGCAGCCGGCAGAACAGCGAGGGGCGCCACCTCTGGTGGGGCGTCCCCGGCCGCACACTCGAGGGCGTGCTCACGTACCTCGAGGGCGGCAACGACCCGCCGTTGGCGTACCCCCCGGCGCAGCACCGACGCGTCGGGCCATGGGCGCCAAGGAGGTTCGGGTCCTCCTCCTCCTCTTCCTCCTCCCGATCCTCATCGCACTCCTCCGGCACTCCGGCCCTGCTCGGCGTCAAGGCCGAGCCCGTGGCGGAGTCGCCGCTCGGCCGGCGCACTCGCAGTGCCGGCATCGTCATCAACGAGGGCGGCCGGCGCGCCTCCTCCTCGTCGGCTCCTTCGCGCTTCGTCAAGCCAAAGACGGAGCCGGGGCTGGCGGCGGTGAAGACGGAGCTGGGGCTGGCGCCAGTGAAGACGGAGCCAGGGCTGGCGCCGGTGAAGGCGGAGTTCGACGACGACGACGCGGCCCTAGAATGGGCGCGCCAGGACTCCATTGCGATGGAGAAGGCGCGCCGAGAGAAGGTGAAGGAGCGCCAGCGCGCCGCCCTGCGCTGCTTCGAGGAGCGCCGACGCGGCCGCGATGAAGACGGGGTCGTCGTCCTATGCGACAGCGACGACGACGACGACGACGCGCCGCCGCTAGTCCGCCATGGCGACGCCGGGTCCAGCAGGGGCGCCCGCGTCAAGGAGGAGAAGGCCGACGACGACGATGGCGGTGACGGCGGCGACGACTTCAGCCCTTTTCTTTTTTAGATTAGGTTAATGTAATGAAAATGCGCGAATTTTGCCGAAATTTGCCATGTTTAGCCGAAATTTAACTAGTTTTTATCATAACTTCGCCGAACAGCCCTTCTTTTTTTTAAAAAAAATACGCGCCTGGGGGCGGCCCTGGGGGTCGACGGCTGGGGACCGACTCGCCCCCAGGGCCATTTTTTGCGCCGGCTCACCCCCAGGCGGCGCTTTTAGACGCCCCCTGGGGGGCCAACGGCTGGAGATGCCCTAACCATGTACATGCTATATATGGGCACCCATCACGTGAATACAATTGTGTTGCGCCAAATGCTTCCTCTACAACCTTTATTGCCCCGACTAGCTTCTCTTGAAGACAACAGAGTGCGCCATGACATCTCGACTTGATTTTTCTAAATATATTTTCTATAACAAATTTAGAAAATGTATGCCCTAATTCAAAAGAAAATCAAAACTATCACCCGGTCGGCCTCCATTAGGCCGAAAAAGAACTCTTTGGCCTCCCTTAGGACGAAGTGGTGTTTTCAGACTTCTTTGGACCCAAGAGCAGACGGGCTGGGCCGAAGAGATTAACGTCGGCCTTTCGTAGACCGAAGAGATGTCTTAGTCTTCGCTCAGGCCAAAGAGTTGTGGATAAGAGCGACGCAGCCGTCTTCTTGTACGCATGGGGAAAAAAATCATAACTTCCTATAACATCTAAACTAGCATTTTAAATTGAGTTATAATCAAGCATGAGAAAAATAGTTTCCCACACAAAAAAGCATTATAAGAAAATTCAATTAGTTTTCTCACGGCTTATATGTTACCTCTCTCAACTCATGCTATTTTTACAGATAGTACACATTTCCATCCTTTTCATTTGTATAACCAAGTCTGCACAACTGGTGCAAAAGAACCAACTCATTAACATGTGAATGGTAAACATTTTAAAATAATACAATTGCTACAAAACCGATTCAAGATACTAATAGTGCTTAGCATATCTCCCTCGAACACAACCAGACAAACTCAAAAAACACAGAAAAACATTATAAGAAAAATCGATTAGTTTTCTCACGGCTTATATGTTACCTCTCTCAACTCATGCTATTTTTACAGATATTATACATTTCCATCCTTTTCATTTGTATAACCAATTCTGCACAATTGGTGCAAAAGAACCAACTCATTAACATGTGAATGGTAAACATTTTAACATGATACAATTGCTACAAAACGGATTCAAGATACTAATAGTGCTTAGCATATCTCCCCCGAACACAACCAAACAAACTCAAAAAAAGGAACAAAAATCTCGTTGACGAGACGCTCACTGCCATAGCTGGGAAGGCCGTGTGGTTGCTTTCTATGAACAAAAATGTGTTGTTTATAATGTTTTGATGAGATGGCATTTTTAGCAGTTTCCGCACTATTGTATTCTCCAAAACAAGTGACTCTCGGAGTAATTAATCATGTCCTGAGGATTGTAGCATATGGACTGAAGATAGACTGATTGAATTGATGCGCTGAAATACTAATTCGAACACTCGTCTACTACTCTACTGCTACCGTTACTCCAATTCAGTTTCATGACAGTAAAACAGTGTTAGAATAAATTCGAGGTACGCGGTCGATCCTCCGAGGAACAAGCAATCACAGACAATGACGACACCGAGATTTGCTAACGAGGTTCGGTGAACTCGCCTACTCCCCGGGGCAATGACTACGGGTGCTCCTCCCCGAGATACCGCAACACCGGCCACCCGGGCGCCGGCACAAGCCGCCAGCACCCCCTTGCGAGCCTGTCGCTATCTAGTCGTCATGGGTTACAACGTGGGGTGCCTCTTCATATATAAGAGGCCAAGGGTACAACGTGTCCGACTCCGACACTACACGTATCCTACCCACACTACAACACCAAGTCCAAGCGTAACCCAACTAGTACAAAATATTCGACACAAACACAACAAACTCCACCTTGGCGAATATTTCCATCACCTTGAATTTATCCATGCGTCAAACTTCCATGTACTCCGGACTTGTGTTGTCTTCTTCGTAGCTTACTGAGAGCTACTCGACGAGTCTGCCCCAGACCCGCCGCCGCCGTGAGACCCCGCTGCTACTCCCGCAACTCCAGTCTTCGTGACTCCACCTGTAATAGTGCTCCCTTGCAACTTGTAAAGATGCGAAGCCGCCCTCCCTCCAATCATCACGGTCACCTCATCTTCCATGATTCTCATGGTCTTCCTATCCCGATCACAACGGAATACCATACCACCATCATGAAGAACTCCAAGCGAAATTAGACTCCTCCTTAGCCCCGGCACATGCCTGACTCCCCGAAGCATCCGCTCAACTCCGTCAAACATCTTGATTTTGATGTCACCTACTCCAGCAACACGATAACCTGTGTCATCGCCCACATAGGCTAAACCAAACTCACCAGACTTGTACGAAGAGAACCACTCCCTGTTGGGTGTCGCATGAAAAGAGCAAGCTGAATCCAACATCCACGCTTCACTTTTGGTTGACCGCCTGTCTGATACTATGAGAACATCACTACTGCTGTCTGAGTCATCACCATGAGTTGCCTTATTAGCACTTGCCCCACCATTGAGTTCTGGACAGTCCTTTCTCATATGTCCCCACTGCTTACACTTGTGACACTGTATATTCTTTTTCTTTTTCTTGTTCTTCCCAGCCTCATATCCCTTCCGCCACTGCTCACCCTTGACTAGCAAACCTTCACCATGAGAGACTTCCACCGCGTTCTTCTTTCTCATATCATAAGATAGCAATGCCGCAGTAATATCCTCATTCTTGACGGTCTCCTTGCCGTGCGTCAAAGTAGTGATCAAATGGTCATAGGATGATGGCAATGAACAAAGAAGCAGAATTGCCCTATCCTCGTCGTCAACCGTCGCACCCAAGCGTGCTAGATCCGTCACGACTTGATTAAAGGCGTTCATATACTCCACAAGATCTGACCCCTCCTGCATCCTCATCCCATACAACTTTTGCTTCAGATACACCTTGGTCGTCGCAGTCTTGGACATAAACTGACTTTCCAGCTTCTCCCAGATCTTCCTCGGTGAATTCTCATCCATCATATGATAAATAACCTGGTCCGACAGACACAACCGTATAGTCCCGGCTGCTTTCAACTGTAACTCCCGCCAGTCATCCGCCTCCATCTTAGCTGGCTTGGCTTCCTGCAACAACGCCTTCAAGCATCCCTGTTGTGCCAACAAAACTTTCACCCTTGTCTGCCATAACCCAAAGCTTCCAGTTCCGTTGAACTTCTCCACCTCAAACCTGGTACCCGATGGCGCCATGGTCCTTTGTACGGCTGACCCTGTGAAAAATTATCCGAGCAGTCTTCGCGTGATCCCCAAGTACACGAACGAAACCTCCGCGTACTACAAGCAGTCAATGAATCAGTTGGTCTTCACGTGAAAGTGCTCCTTCCTTGGCTCAACTTCCGATGCTAAACTATTGCTTTGCCTCTGCCCTTGCTTTCGATGTACGTCAATCTCTTGATGGAATTTTCCTTCCCGATTGATCTGTTGCCACTTTTGCCTCGCCTCTTGCGTCCAGCCGCCGTTGCTTTTAACGTGCGCGTGCACAGGTGCAGCTGTCCGGCTCGGACACGAGAGCGAACTCTCCAGGGACTCGGTCCCTCTTTTGTTTTCAAAACAAACTCGGTCATGTGATGGCAATCAGCCTGGCTCTTCCTATGCACGTACGTGCCACGCACGGCTAAAGTCCACACGCTGCACGCTAGCGGGCCGTATGGGCCGCCTCTCGACAGTGTTGCCGCCGCAACTTCCGTGACTAGCGTGTGCAGCCACCACGTGCAGTACAAACTCGCCGAGATCTCCAACTTGAGTCCACCAGGCGGCGATCCCGATCAACTAGCCAGCTGCTTCCAATCGCTTCTTAATCCTTTCAATCAACAAAATATGCCTCGAGATAACCTAGCTCTGATACCACTTGTTAGAATAAATTCGAGGTACGCGGTCGATCCTCCAAGGAACAAGCAATCACAGACAATGACGACACCGAGATTTGTTAACGAGGTTCGGTGAACTCGCCTACTCCCCGGGGCAATGACTACGGGCGCTCCTCCCCGAGATACCGCAACACCGGCCACCCGGGCGCCGGCACAAGCCGCCAGCACCCCCTTGCGAGCCTGTCGCTATCTAGTCGTCATGGGTTACAACGTGGGGTGCCTCTTCATATATAAGAGGCCAAGGGTACAACGTGTCCGACTCCGACACTACACGTATCCTACCCACACTACAACACCAAGTCCAAGCGTAACCCAACTAGTACAAAATATTCGACACAAACACAACAAACAAAACCTACTTCATGGGTTCTAGAGTCTCAACACTCAACACATGCCGCAACAAAGAGCGATAAGAAGCACCAAAATAAACCGAAATCTCCCGCATTTTACCAGGAGACGATCCATCAATCAGCCACTACTCGTCACCGCCCTCCTCCTCCTCCTCGTAGCTGTCATCATCGTCACTCATTTCCTCCTCCAGCTCATCATCATCGTCATCACACATCAGCTCGGTATCTATGGTGATTGTTAGCACGGCAGATGACTTGGGCACAAAGCTGAAAAAACTGCTCTTTGGCAGCCCGTCTGACAGCGACGAGCTCGTGATCGCGTCCAATGACGAGAGCTGATAGTGCCCCTGCCAGCATGAGAAACCGACAGAACATCCGAACCTGGACAACTCCGAGACCTTGGGCTGGATGCGCACAAGCGAGATGCCGTGCAGCGCTGACTCCGGCGAGGACACATTGAGTAGGAAGAGATTGCCATCTTGGGCACGGAGGACATGCATACCAGGCTTGGCAGTGAGATCAAACGGCACGTAGTACTTGAACGCTATTGTCAGCCACTTGTGCTGGGAGGTGAAGTGGTCCAGGAGCGCAGCTGTTGTGCCGGCGAAGCCGCAGCCGGGCTCCGGGCAGTAGCACGGCTCGTGCGGACACGCCTGCTTGTGTTCTCCCTTGAGGTAGTAGGTGATCATGTCGGTGCATCCGTGCTCAGCGTAGGGGCAAGGAACAAGGATGGATTCGACGATGCGCTCCATGCCATAGCAGCGGCTCTTCAGGACAACTCCGGAGCAGGCCTGGCATTTGCTGTCCGGGAGCTTGTTGCGGCAAGGTGAGCAGACGAAATGCCCAAGGGCACACTGCAAAGGATTCACCAAGCAAGCTCAGAATTAACTTCCGCATAAATAAGGCAACACCACATCAAAATGAACACCTCAACAGGATTTGGATGTCAACATAGTAGAAGAGATGCATCTGATGACCTGGAAAACGGGGGGCCTCATAGGGGTAGAGCAGACGGGGCAGTCAAAGACCTCCATTGCCATGGTGACATTCTGCTTCTTGACGACCCTCTCCGCCTCTTCCATTGCTTCTGTTTCCTTCTTGATGCTGCTACCCATTGCCTCCATGAGAGCTAGGGGCCACCAGTGCTACAGATTACAAACCAATCCGTTAAAATGTAAACATTTCTCCACAATTTGTAGGCGATTAAATTTACAGTAAATGTAAGGAGTGCATGGCCATTTATTTTGAAAGTTACGGTTACTTCCACACGAAGCTGGGGACTCCTTGATATTGTACCATAAGAGAATGTAGCTCCAGCTATACATGTCCTACACACCTCCACACAAGATCCTCGGCACAGGGCACAAAATGGAAGTAAAATGGAAGCGAATATGCAGACACGGGGGCCTCTAACCAGGGAGGCAAATCAGCAAACACATGGACTGCATATCAAGGAAGAACCGAACGAACAGCCTCAAATCCTCTATCTACAAGGCAAATGCAAGAAGAGCAGTTGGATCCATAGACAATAGATGCAGAACGCCGGCTCGGTACCGTAACCTCTAGGGAGTAGAGAAACGAGGTGCTCGGATCGATCGACGGAACGAGCGAGGGCTCGGCTGGACGAGGAGGAGGAAGCGAGACTCACCCACTCACCGTGACGGGACCCGCAGTCCAGATGGAGCCGGCGGGGTTCCGGCGGGACGGCCGGGGGCGACTGGGCGAGCAGCAGGGAGGATGCGGCGGCCAGGGCTTCGGAGTTGCGTGGGGAACAGTTTGGTTGCTAGCCTGCCGCCGCCGGAATGGCCGGAACCTAAAAAGCCAGCCGCTTTTTGCTGTCAAAAGAAAAGGAGAGTGGGCTTTAACTTCGACCACAGACTCCAATATAATTTGAAGTTTCAAATAAATTTCAAAAACCTACTATAATTTAACTTTTGTGCGACTTATTATGCTATTCTGAGGTGATAATCTTTGTTCACAACATCGTTGAAGCCAAGACGAGGGTTTTTACTTGAGACAGTATGCGGACTGTTCCGTTCCTCCACAAGGCGACACACGAGATTAAAGTTTCCATCCTCTCTTGGCTCTAGTCGGTCCCACCTCCGGCGACCTTTGGGCCTTGGTGGTGCGGCGAACCCTGTCCCCTCACCGGCAGAATGGATCCTGGTTTTCTTTAGGTAGTTTTAGTGTCTTGATTGGGGTAGCGAGGCGGCGGTATCTAAAAGTTAGTATATTGTCCTCTCCGTTATGATGGTGTGTCTGGCATCAAGGGATGACGTGTGGAGGTGTGTCTTCGACGGATCATGTTCGATTCAGTTGGTGTTGGCCTTTCATGGATCTGCTTGGATCCATTCCGCACTCGTCATCGGTAGATCCATCAGTATTCGGCCGGCCAGTGCTTTTGTTCGTGTGTTTATCGGTATGACCCTTTCGATTTACGTTTCTCATCGTCCGCGATGGTTGATGTTCTAGTGAATTAGTCATTTGGGGGGCTTAAGCCAACTCCAACCCATGGACGCATTTCCTCCTTTTACGTTTGTTTGGTTCAGCGTGGGCAGAAATCACGGCCCAACGAGAGGATGCAAACCCATTAAATCCGTCTGATGTTCGCCTGGACGCAAATCCGCCCCAAATTTGGGTCGGGTTTGAGTCCACACAGACAGACGGACATGGCGTGAGTCTGCCTCAACCCCTTGCGCCAGTGACCCAACTGCCAAAGCCATCCTTTTTTGTGCGCCGGTGCGAGGAAAAGGGCGCATACTGTGCCCACTCTCCCCCCTTCCTTTACCTCCCATACAACTGACTGTCAGACCCTAGCCACGATCGCCGCCACCGCCTAGTCCGCCGGCGCACGATGTCGTGGGAGGTAGATTCCTTGGAAGGCTGGGAAGCACGACCATGCATGAGGTCGATCTTCCTCAGGGCGGCGCCGCCGCTGCACGGCTACCCTCCCCGTGACGCCGGTTGCGGCAGCGCGCGACGAAAGCGGGTGTACGTGTACGTGGGAGTCGACTAGTGCCGGCGGTACTGGGAGAAGGCCATCCCTGTGTCGTGGCCCGATGTCCATTTGTTGAACAACTGGCATCTAAGCCCAAATAGGATTCTTGTGTCGATCTTTTTGGCCTCCTACCACGCGTGTGAGGCTGAGATTTGCCGCCGCCGAGCTCAGCTCCTTGCTGGCCTTCCCCATGACCTAGCAAACGTCATCGACTCGCTGTACTGGGACACTTGGTTCGTCGACGACCACGACCAACGCCGTCGGTCTTTCTTTGTCGCACATGTGTGCGCTCCCAGTCCTCCGAGTGTGTGTGCGCATGCGCCCAATCCGACGCGCGCTCCATCGCCACAACTGATGGTTGAGGTGGAAGCCAAGACAGAGGCCGGCGAGGCCTCTAAGATGGCCCTCGAGGACTCCCAACTCGACGAGCTTGCCATGTGGCTTGGCATGTCACTGGCACTGGCCGAATCGCCCGGAGTACAGGTCGGCGCGCCCCCGCCCGCACCTGAGCCTGAGCCGGAGCAGGTGGCAAAGCTAAATCCGACAGATCTCAGGTAGGGGGTCCCAAACTAAGCGTCTTGACACGATGGTAACAGGGGCACAAGTTTTTACCCAGGTTTGGGCTCTCCTTAGAGATAAAATCCTACGTCCTACTTGTGTTTTATTGCTTTTGGGTGTAATACAAAGTACAGATGATCTACCTCGAGATTGTTGTGTGTCCTCTATGATCCTACCCCTCGATTTAAATAGGTATGGGAGGAGAGGTATATGGTTACATCCTAGTTGACTACATACAAGAAGAACGTGTTGTAGATGGTTTCTAATATCTTGAAGTATACGTCAAGTCTTTGGGAAACTTCATTTTGTACGCCACAGGTTGTGACCCACTCGTGAACCGACATGGGGTTCCTCAGCCCGGCCCACCTGACCGGGAGACAGCATGATTAGAGATCCTCTAGCCGGGACACAACTACTAGGAGCCATGGCCACTGGCACCAAGCACCAGTGATTGTGGACGTCCATGATGGCTTGTACGCTCGAGTGGGTGGGCACGGAGCTGGCGGAGCATGAGGATCAGCAGTCGTGTCCACCGGAGCAGTAGGAGGCGCCCGTTGTGTCACCGCATGTGCTAGCGCCACCTCCGGCGGCAGTACCGTGGTCGTTTCCATGGCCGGTTGTGGTCTTCATCTACCTCACCGACAAGGACAACGATGACGGTGGTGACAACCACTATATCTTGCTTTTATTATGTTTTTATTTTAATTAATGTAATGAAGGGACTTTTGACCGTAATTTTTATATATTAAATTTGAATATTGTGCAAAACCTAAAATGCATCCCAACGTGTTGGGCGCACCTATGTGCAAGCGGACAATGCCGAACTTTGGTGTTCGCCTGGCTGACCCAAATGTATCAAAAAAAAAAACAATTTGCATGTCCGTTTGGGTCGACCGATTAGAGTTGCCCTTAGCACGGCGAGTTCCCGATTGTCCAATACAATAAGGTTTGCTCGGTTTCGACAAGGGAAGGATGATATGATGGTGCACCTTCGGCTTGCTTTAGTGTTTGTAGTCGTCGCTAGGTGGTCCACTGACCTAGTTATAATTTTAGTTACTTCTGATGATTTTTGTACTGCCATGACCGTTAGTAAAAGGCTGGAAGACTTTTCGCAAAAAAGAAGTTTGTAGGTGAAATCACAACCTACTTTTTCTGCTCTAATTTGTTGCAAAATTTGCAGAGTACATAGACACGACGGATCTGGCAGCGGCATGGGGCCATTGGTGTCACTAGCGATGCCTCCTTCAATGAAAATTCATACAGAAATTTTTTTACGAACTCATTTGCTTTTGTTGTTGTATATAATTAAGCTTAAATAGTAATCAAGTTTTCAGCCAAGATCATGAAGTAAACACATATATGATAACACTTAGCAGCCACATTTACTCATATTAATAACATAATCAACTAGCGAGGGATAATACTATATCTCAAATACCAACGCTATGTGAAAATGACCATGATATAATATGATAGTATGGTATCTTGCTAGCCCTTCCTACTTGTCAGTGAGTGAAAGCACCCGGATGACACATTTTTGCATAAAACACCCTTGTATTTTTTTATTCGGGAAAAAGGAAACAATTGCAATGATTCTTTCCACTAAATCCTCTTGCATTTTTTGTATTCACAGAGAAGAGAACCACTGTACTGAAAAATAAAGTAAGAAATGGAGCTGCAGGGTGTGGAACCCGCGACCTACATATAACACATAAGCCAGCATAGCCAATCCACCTGATCAAGTTCGCTTGACTAATTCGGATAACAAATTTATATGTATTGAACGATGGCCAACAATGTTATTTCAGAATAAAAATTAACACAAAAAAGAGTAGCAGTCAGGTCTTGTACCCACAAACAGAGCCTAGTAAATTGTATAATTTTTTAATATAACTCATGAGTAAAAAATATACACAAGTGAATAGTCAAAATATTTAGTAAATGTTTTCATTCATCATTTTGTATAATTTAAATATAAGTGGTGAATGTATAAATTTTTATGAATTTATTAGACATATTTGTTTAATAAACTATTTAATATCCATATTAGATAATATTTTTTCTATAATACACAGGTATATATTTAAATTTTTTTGAGAAATAATCATTTTCTGTATGTATAGTATTTTTAACGCACAAATATTTGAACATTTTTTTTACCTACGTTTTTTTTAGGAAGCAAAGAGCTTTATTGGATTATAACAATGTTGTCTTTTTTTTTGAGAAACATAACAATGTTGTCATGAATACAAATAATCTCTGGTAAAGAAACTAGCCAACATGGCGCCCTATGGCTAAATAACTTAAGTTTTCTAAATATATATAAAAAATTTGCTCGTGCAAAATGGCCGCAGTATCCGCAGCCCGTTGAAGCTCCATATGCATTCTTGTTTACTACATATTCATTTGTTATCCATACTGGACGTGTGAACGTTATGGGTCGGGTTGCTAGACCGATTTCTGTTTTAAAGCTCGGTCATGGGTTCGAATCTGGAAGCTGCCATTTTCTGTACTCCCTCTGTCCCATAATGTAAGACGTTGAGGGAGTAGTATTTATTTTCGCAGTACGGTGCTGCTTGCTTTTTCGGAAATAAAAAATTGCAAGGGGCTCGTGCAAAAATGTGTCGAGATTGTTGGCTTTTCCCTGGAATAAAAAAGATACAAAGGTGTTTTGTGTAAAAATGCATCGGCTTAGAGCCCTCACTCACTGATAAATAGGGCCGTACACACGCATACATTTTCATACAATTGTGTGACCGCATGTGCATGCTCGAGTCAAGTAAATTAACCGCAATTTCCTATTTTTAAAATTCTATCATCAAACTGAATATCGAGCGCAAGTTTGGTGACTCCCGGTGATACTACCTCTCTTATTTTTCAGGGGTACCAAACCCAGCAGGCCCATATCCAGCCCAGTCAAAGCTCTCCGACGCCACGCACGCACAATCTCCCCACACTCTCCACTTCCGCTGGCTCCTGCCGCCGTCGCTCTCGCCACACCATCTCTCCACTCCCCCGGCTTCAGATCACCGCGCGTGAGGTCCCAGCGGAGAGCTCGCAGGCTGGGGATCGATCTGTCCACACGGTGAATCGAGCAGTCATGGGGCTCACCGCCGATGGCGCGGCCGTCAGCAGACTGCATCGAGGCCGGTGACGGTGACTAGTCCTCGCGGTGAATGCACCGCGAGGCGAGACGACCGGGCGAGGTACTCTTCTTTCTCTTCTTCCTCCGTCATTCAGTCGGAAGCCCGCCGCTGGATCCTCAAATCAAAGCTGCAATAAGTTTCCCCCCTTTCAGATTGTTACAGTAACAGTCTTGCACACTACCAAAGCTACACAGGTACTAGTTTCACTACAGTCAGTGACAGCAGCTTCTAGCTTGTTGGCCAGTAGGTTTGGAGCCCGGTTGCCCCTGAGATTGCAACAGTTGGTAAGCGGCTTTGAGTTTTGGTGGCCATGGACGGTGGTAAATCCAACAAGAACAAGAGACAAGCAGCAGCTCGGGGAGAGGGACAGAGCAGCGCCAAGAGACAAAATGTTACCGAGTAGGTGGATGGAGGTGAATCCAACAAGAGAGTAGCTCAGCGAGAGGGACAGAGCAGCGCCAAGAGGCAAAGTGTCACGGCGGCGGCTGAGGCTGGTAAGTCCAACGTGCGACAAGCAGAAGCTCCAGGGGAGGGACAGAGCAGCGCCAGGAGGCAGATTGTCACCATGGGCATGGACACCCTCGACTGCCCCGTCTGCTCCAAGCCCCTCAAGCCACCCATTTTCCAGGTAAATGTGCCTCCTATTTGTACACAAGCGTCATCAAAATTGTGATTTTATTGCATTTTCACTTGTATATATGTCTGCCAGGACTAAGTTTGCTTGCTCTTTTCAGTATCCTAAAGGGGATTTCATCTGCTCGTCTTGCCGTCGCAAGCTCCCGGCAAGCGAGCGAACTGCTCCCAAGCGCAGCTACGGCATGGAGCGCATCGTGAATAGCATTTTCGTTCCCTGCAAGCACGGATGCTCGACGAAGCTCACCTGTTACGAGAAGGAAGGACATGAGAGTTGGTGCCCGTTCGGGCCATTCTTCTGCCCGGTCTCCAGCTGTGACTTTGCTGGGACGGACGTGCATCTCTTATACCATCTCACTACCATGCACAAATTGCGAACAAAGACATTCAAATGTTTTGTGCCGTTTGATCTCCCTGTCCGGCCGGGCTCTCTCATTCTCTGTGGTGGATACCGTCAAATTTTGCTTCTCGAAGTGGCGTCACTGGAGTCCCTGGGCCACTCAGTCTCACTAGTTTGTGCCGGACGGGAGGCTTCATTAGGCAAGATGGCATGCTCTGTGGGTTTCTCATGCTTCGAGGGCCATTACCAGGTCTCAACATTGCAAGTCGGGAGCTCGTCACTGACTGATGGGCTGCCAACACAAAACTTCTGCATCGTCCCCAAGGTTTTAGGTGGACAAACCGATGTCATGCTCCGGATCACTTTAGAGTTGATCTATGGTGAAGATGATGAGCCTGAGGTGGAGGAGGACGATGAAGACAATTGCTACGAGGAGGTGCAGGATGATGATGATATGACGACGAACTGGAGGATGGCGGTCACAGAGGCTGTGGTAAAGGATGATGACGATGATAGTGACAAGGAAGAGGATGACAATGATATGTACGAGGAGGACGAGGAAGACAGTTTGGTGACACTACCTAGGACGTGGTGGTGGGTGACAATCAGAAAGGAGAAGGAGAAGGAGGACAAGGCAGATGATCAGAATGATTATTGATGGTCGGCGACATGTTTTGATGGCAATGTCTTCATGTACTTTTGCGCAAGACTTCGGTTATTTTGGTGGTTGATGGCATTCAGTTGCAGGATGTGTCAAGAGCTTCATGGACTATGCAGCAATTTCAGTTTTTTTTTTGGTAGTAGCAGTAGTACATTGCTGCATCCATGTTTAGAGTAGGTTCTGCTTTACTCAATCAGTGACGTTCTGGACTATGTACCGTAGTAGAGTGGTTTAGTAAGTGGACAGTGGTGTCAATCCTGTATTCTAATGTGTGTCCATCAGTTAGAACTGCTGGTCTCTGTTGCTGGGGCGTTGTTCGATGGTGCACAGTCAAAACACTTCGTGTGCAACAGGTAAAGTTGGACAAGTTCCACTACACACTTTTAAATTGTCATTGTCTAGTGTAAAATTAAATTTTGCACAAAACAGACACGAGGAAAGAAGCTGAAAGTATAGGTTCTTGCACTTCCAATTGAACTGCGTACATTCACTACATAGGTTGAAGCATATGGTTCTGTTTTGGCATACGTACAATTTTATACGAGTACATTATTCTATCATCACAAAGGATATCGGTTCAGCATGCCCCTGTTGTGTTTTTCTAAAGGAACCATGGCTGGCACAATATATACTCCCTCTGTCGAAAGTACTTGTCATCGAATGGATAAAAAGAGATATATCTAGAACTAAAATACATCTAGATACATCCCCTTTTATTCGTTTTGATGGCAAGTATTCTCGGACGGAGGAGTGAATTGCAGAAAACCACCACATTAGCGCCTAGGTTTGCAGAAAACACTGGTTTACGAATTTCTGCCAGAAACCACTGATTTTTGGCCTAATCTTTTGCAAAAAACACTGATATGTCGCTTTAGGCAATTTAACCTTGATTATTACATGTGGGGCCCACAAAAGCTGACGTGTGTAACAGTTGGTCCCAACCGGCGTTAGACAAGGTGTGATAGGAATTTACCGTATTGTCCATGGTATTTTTGCATAGGCACCCTTTAATCAGAAAACCAAAAAGCAATCAAGCCCCTTGTCATGCCCAGCTCGGCTGTAGTCTGCCACCGGCCACCACACGCTCTTGCGCTGCCGCCCACGCCACGCACCGGCGGCGGAGGAGATCACCGTCGATGATCGCGCCGGTTCTGCGTGCGGCCGCGCCGCCGCTTGCTCCGGGGCTGCACGCTGACGCTGCTGCTTGTGCCCGCGTTGTGCGCCGCCGCGCCGTTGCTTGCTATTGTGATGTGCGCCGCCCCCGAGGCTCGTGCCCGTGCTTCGCGAGGCCGTGCAACTGCTTGCTCCGTGGCTGTGCGCCGCCAGCTTGGGAAAGAGAGAGGAGGGAGGAAGGTGAAGGGGAGGCACGTCCGGGATGCGCGCCGCTGCTCGGGAAAGAGAGAGGAGGGAGGATGGTGAAGGGGAGGCGCGACCGCCGCTACTTGCGCCAGGGCCGAGGTCGGGGAGGCCGCCAGGCTCGCCGTCGCTGCTCCCCCGTGGGTACCTGACACCCCGAGCCCATCTCCCCTTCCCCGTGTCCGCAGCCACAGGTCGCCGACCGGAGAGCTGCCCCTCGGCTACCCCTAGCCGTCGACGGCGGCGCCCGTTGCAGCTGCGCCACCATCGCCCCCGGCGAAGACAGAGGAATTAGGCCGCGCGCCACCGCAGCTCGGACGGATGAACACTCCCCGCACCTGGCCACGTGGGTGGTTGACTTTTTTATTATGGCAGTTTTTTTTCATGCACGGAGGTGTTTTTGGCAAAAAGACCTCTCTCACCCCGTTTATTATGGACCGTTACGCCACGTCAGCAAATGATGGGCTCCATCTATCATAATCATCATCAAATGAGCCAAAGCCGCCAACTAGTGTTTTCTGCAAAAGATTAGGCCAAAAATCAGTGGTTTCTGACAGAAATTCATAAACCAGTGCTTTCTGCAAACCTAGGCGCTCATGTGGTGGTTTTCTGCAATTCACTCCGGACTGAGGGAGTAGTATTTCGAAATCCAAAATGATAACAAGGGAAGATACATCCAAGTTGTCATAACCTGATCGTTTTGTTGACCTACATTTTTTCGACAAAGGATAGATTCTATTGGTTCAACATAAAAGCACCAGGAGGATACAAACACTACACACACCCTCTGTATAGTTAGGGTGTTTCCTCAAACTATGTAGATGTACCCCGGCGTCATGCCCTAATTAAGATGACTTTGAATAGCTCGCGAACAACATCTTCCATTTGAAAGCTTGTGTGTGTGATGATGTAGCTGGTCCGAAGCTTCATGCTGGTCGACTATACCACATCTCCAGATGTTGTCCTTATTTTGTTTGTCTTTATTTTTGTTTTGGGTGCGACCAATCCTTTGTTAGAAACTTCTGGGGAGCTACTCAATGCTCGACCGGCTGGGTATCAGATCGGTTGCACTCCGCACCGTTGGATCAGGCCAGCAGCGACCCTCAGATCCTTCCCCGTACCTGCCATCCCTATTCCCACCCCCATGTTTGACGCCTTAGAAGAGAGAACAACCTCCGTAACCTCCTGCCGCAACACTCCCTGCGCGCGTCGCCGTTGCCCCAGCACAACATCACCGCCGCAACACCCCCTCCCCCCCCCTTCCCGCCATTGATCTCTGCAAGTAGCACTGTCATGGCACCGTCCTAGCATCCAATGGGCCTGTTTGGATAAGGGGGTTAGAGCTAGTATGTGTTAGTTGAGGCGGAAATAACCCTGAAATATCCAAATGGGTAGGTTAGAGTAGAGTTATTTGCATCTAACCCAGCAAAAAAACCAACCCGGTGGGGAGCTGCTTATTGGGGTTAGATGTGGTGGGTCCCAGTAAAAAAAGTCATCTCGCTCTCGCATCTGGATCGCATCTGGATCGGCATCTCGCTCTCGCTCCCGCATCGTCATCTCGCTCTCGCTCCCGCATCGCATCCCGCCGCCGCCGTTCGCTCCCCGCCGTCCGTCCCCGTCCTCCGCCCTCCGCCCCCGTCCTCCGCCCTCCGCCCCCATTCTCCATCCTCCACCCTCCGCCCTCATCCTCTGCCCTCCGCCCCCTGCATCTGCCCCTCCGCTCCTCCCGTTCCCGTCCAACAGCGGCGCCCCCAGGCGCGCACTTCGGCGGCCGCCGCACCGGTCGCCCCACCTGCCATGGATGGCGACGGCCTCGATGGGTGGCGTTCACAGCCCTCTGCAAGCTGCCCAACCACCCACGCCGATCTCGACCTCAACTTGCAAGCTTCGCGTCGGAAGGGTTCCCAAGGCTTGGGTTGTATGGAGCTTTCTTCCAGAGCAACGACGAGCAGCTCCTTCCTGGGCGCGGCAGGGGCTCCGGGCTCCCTCACTATCGCCCACCATGTGCTGGAGCAGGAGATGGATGGGTGAATCCGTCGCCATCCTTCGTTCGGCAACTGAACTTTGGCGGCTCCTCGTCAGCGGCAGCCGGTCGCGGAGGAGGAAATGGTGGTGTGTTCCTCAGCGGGTCGTCCATGGGGCCAGGCGGCGGCTCCTCGTCAGCGGGTGCCGGTCGCAGAGCAGGCGGCGTCGTTCGGCAGCCAGCCAACTTGGCCGCCGCGGCACCCGGCCGCCGTAACCAGCGCACCGGCACGACGAGCCGTGGCAGTGGTGGCGGCTATCGCATACCGCCTCCCCGGGCACCGCGGAGTGCCCTCCGTGGGCAAGCATCCGGCTCCGGCACTCCCTTTGACAATGGTGATGAAGAATTGGAGGACGATGTGGAGTTAGCGAGCTCCGGAGGTCCCCTGGTGAGCCAAAGCAATCGAGCCCACTGGAATGATGCTAATAGTGCTTGCTTGTTAGAATTGTGCATTCAACAATGTGAAGCAGGAACGTATAATGGTACAGTGATGAGTGGTGAAGGGTACCAAGCCGTTATCGACGGCTTACTTGCTAGAAGGGGGTTGGTATATAGCCGTTTGCAGGTGAAGAACTAGATAGTCGTACTCAAAAACACTTACACTTTCGGGCGATACATGCAAGTGCATACAGGGTTGGGGAGGAAACCAGATGGAACCATTGATGCCGACTCTGAGTTCTGGATAACACACACAGAGGTAGACTTTTCACTAAAGCTAGTTACTTGAATTTTGAAGTGTGCTCTCATATCTTAAATAGTTTCTTTCGCAAAAATAATAATATCATAACTAGTTTATTTGTTCACTATCCCGATTGGGTGCAGGAGACACTAGCCCGAGATACCCAATGCTACAACATGTTTAGGGTTGAGAGACCTTTGTTTAACAGGCTACATAATACTTTGGTGCAATCATATGGGTTGAAGTCCAGTAGAAAAATGACATCTGTAGAGGCTCTAGCTATGTTTTTATGGATTGTTGGATCACCACAGTCAGTTAGACAGGCTGAGATCCGTTTTAGGAGGTCTATGGAGACAGTAAGTAGGACATTTAACAGAGTTTTGGCATGTCTCCTTAGGTTAGCACAGGACATAATTGTACCCAAGGACCCAACATTTGCAGAGGTGCACCCAAACTTAGAAAATACAGCATTCTGGGCACACTTCAATGACTGCATAGGAGCTATAGATGGGACACATGTGAAGGTTGTGGTGGATAAGAGTAAGAGGGTTCAATACTTGAACAGGCACAATGAAACCAGTCAGAATGTGCTTGCTGTTTGTGATTTCGACATGAGATTTACATTTGTGATGTCGGGATGGCCTGGTTCAGCACACGACATGAGAGTTTTCAAAGATGCCACAACTACTCGTCGTCACAAATTTCCACATCCACCACCAGGTTTGCTACTTGAACCGTCTTGCACTAATATTTATCCAATTACACTTGTTCATCTTATTCTCATTGTGTGCCTTTGACAATATGTAGGGAAGTATTATGTGGTTGATGCGGGGTACCCAAACCGTCCGGGCTACCTTTCACCATACAGATGTACAAGGTACCATGTGGAGCAATGGCAAAACGGCCTGCCGCCACAAGGTATGAAAGAAACCTTCAACCATGCACATGCTAAAGTTAGGAATGTCGTTGAGCGATCCTTTGGAGTGTTGAAGATGAAATTTAGGATTTTGTTGAACATGCCAAAATTTCCAGAGGACAAGCAAACTAGAATTATTGTTGCTTGTATGGCTCTTCATAATTTCATTCGAGAGAGCAGAATTCCGGATAGGGAATTTGATGCATGTGATGCGGATGAAAACTATAATCCAATGCCTAGTTCTGTTGCATCTGCATGGCCAGAATACGAACCTCTTGTTGAAGATACCAACATGAATGACTTCCGCGAAGAGTTAGCTCATGCTCTGTTTCATGGAATGTGATTATTTTTAAGCTTGATTGAGGACTTGTACGTTTAAGTGAGACGTCTCACTTGTATGGACAAAATAAAATCTGGAGTACTTATTCCTAAGTATTCATTGTTCATTATTCTTGTTCCTCAGTTTGTAAGCTTGCCTTCTCAGTCTTATATTAGTTTTTGTAATGTTTTTTTTGCTAGATTATTTTCAGTTTTTAGTCATCAGTACTCCTAAGTATCAGTTTTAGTTCTTTTCAACTATATGTTAAGTGATTAGTTATTTGGTCAGTGTTTGTTCAGTATCTTAAGTGTCTCATTTTAGTTCTCTTCAGCTATTTGGTCGGTGTTTGTTCTTGTCTATCAGTTTTAAATTATGTCACTTATTATTCTAACTAGTTTAGTTTCCATTCAGCTTATTATTTTCAGTTTATTTTGTTATTCCTGTATTTTCAGCATTCATTTTAAATTTGTTAGACTTGATATGTGTTTATAATTCCTGTAGTTTAAATTAGTTATCTGGTGAAGGTTCTGCCGTATGAGACAGATGGGATGCAGATTCAGTAAGCTAACTGGCTTCATGAACTTTGGTTTGTGTATGAATTCAGTTTTTTACTGTGAGCAATCTCTGTTTATTTGCATGTGTGTCGCTCCTCCGTCCGCTGAATTTTTTTGCACAAGATAGTCGTCTCTCATGCAATGTGAATTATTCATTTCTGAGCGGAAGGAGGCCACACAAGAGCCGACCACAACAAATCCGGCTGAAAAGATGGCCAAATGATTGAGAAAGTGCATTTATTGTCAATCTAACCTTCTCATCCAAACACCACCAAAGTTAGAGTTAGTTCAGGGTTAGACACAAGTTAGAAACTAACTCTAACCTCTAACTAAGTTAGAGTATCCAAATAGGCTTATTGTCAATCTAACTCTCTCATCCAAACACCACCGAAGTTAGAGTTAGTTCAGGGTTAGACACAAGTTAGAAACTAACTCTAACCTCTAACTAAGTTAGAGTATCCAAACAGGCTTAATGTCGCCAAGTATCATCATCGTCCCCGCCAACTCGCTGTTGCTGGCGTGTAGTGCCACACGATCGTAGTAGCTTTCTCCATCTCTTGTCTTAGCATCATCTATAGAGCAGTGGATGACGTCGTTGCTGAGTGCACCTGGCTTCACCAACTCCTTCACGAGCTTTGTTGTCCGGTCAACAAGGCCAGTGTGGTCTATTGCGACAATGTCTTCGCCGTCTACCTCTTCTTCAATCCAGTTCATCATCGACGCACCAAGCATATCGAGCTCGATCGACTTTTTTTTCACAAGCAGGTGGCTCTTGAGAATGTTCGAGTTCTTCACGTTCCCACGACGCAGCAATTTGCGAATATCATGATGAAAAGCTTGCCAACGTCCACCTTTGACGAGTTCTAGTCCAGTCTTTGCATCGTGCACGTACGTCATCGTATTAGTTGTAGTCGTCCTGCTTGTTCCCCAAGTACATATTCTGTAACTGCTCTAAAATAAGGTCGTATTCTGTAATTAGGATCTTAGCGGTGGACGATACTAAGGGCATCTCCAGCCGCGCCCCCAGGAAGGCCTCCCCAGGCGATTTTTTCGCGCCGGCGCCGAAAAAACGGCCCAGTCGCGCCCCCAGGAGCCCAATTTTCGCCGGCTTGGGCCAAAAACAGCGCCGGCGGACCCAGCCCAAACCCGGCGCACCGGGGGGCGCTCGGGGGCGCCGGGGCGAGCTGTTTTGGCGCGAAAAAGCCGCGGGCCAGCCGCGTCAGTGACTCGGCGCCTCGTCTTCCCCCAACGGCCTCGGTTCCCGCTAGGAATCGGAATCAATGGCAAGGCTGCCGCCGGTCAGCCTTGCCATTGATTCCTCACGGGCGGCGCTTCACGGGACGGCGCGCCGACGCCTCCCCTCCCTCGCACGCGTACACACGGGGACGGCCCGGCTATAAAAGCTGACGGCCTCCCCTCGCCTGTGCCCACACCAGCCCCGCCCCTCGCCGCCGTCCAGCCCCTCCCTCTACCTCTCCCGAGCACGCCCAGCCCCACCGTCGCCATGGCAGAACGCTTCCCCGGAGACGAGGCGGCGGCCAACGGCTTCGGCAGCCTTTCGCTCCGCGAACAGGAGTCCTGGCTCCTGTTCCAGGCGAACATCCCGGCGCCGCCGGACATGCGCGCCGGGCCAACAGGGTGGAGACTCAGCGCCGGGGGAGTGCCCGTTCCCCCGTTGCCCGACGCCGTGGCGAAGCCGAAGTACTTCGCCGAGGAGGTCGAGATCGTGCGCGCGTCCCTCACCGACGCCCAACTCTCCCTCCCCCAGTACGCCGCCGACAACCACGCGGCCTGGGCAGCGTATTTCGAGTGCCGCCAGCAGCAACGATTGGCGTCCACCAACGGCGCGCCGGTGGTCGGCGGCCGTCAGAACAGTGAGGGGCACCACCTCTGGTGGGGCGTCCCCGGCCGCACACTCGAGGGCGTGCTCACGTACCTCGAGGGCGGCAATGACCCGCCGTTGGCGTACCCCCCGGCGCAGCACCGACGCGTCGGGCCATGGGCGCCAAGGAGGTTCGGGTCCTCCTCCTCCTCTTCCTCCTCCCGATCCTCATCGCACTCCTGCGGCACTCCGGCCCTGCTCGGTGTCAAGGCCGAGCCCGTGGCGGAGTCGCCTCTCGGCCGGCGCACTCGCAGCGCCGGCATCGTCATCAACGAGGGCGGCCGGCGCGCCTCCTCCTCGTCGGCTCCTCCGCGCTTCGTCAAGCCAAAGACGGAGCCCGGGCTGGCGGCGGTGAAGACGGAGCCGGGGCTGGCGCCGGTGAAGACGGAGCCAGGGCTGGCGCCGGTGAAGGCGGAGTTCGACGACGACGACGCGGCCCTAGAATGGGCGCGCCAGGACTCCATTGCGATGGAGAAGGCGCGCCGGGAGAAGGTGAAGGAGCGCCAGCGCGCCGCCCTGCGCTGCTTCGAGGAGCGCCGACGCGGCCGCGATGAAGACGGGGTCGTCGTCCTATGCGACAGCGACGACGACGACGACGACGACGCGCCGCCGCCAGTCCGCCATGGTGACGCCGGGTCCAGCAGGGGCGCCCGCGTCAAGGAGGAGAAGGCCGACGACGACGATGGCGGTGACGGCGGTGACGACTTCAGCCCTTTTCTTTTTTAGATTAGGATAATGTAATGAAAATGCGCGAATTTCGCCGAAATTTGCCATGTTTAGCCGAAATTTAACTAGTTTTTATCATAACTTCGCCGAACAGCCCTTCTTTTTTTTAAAAAAAATACGCGCCTGGGGGCGGCCATGGGGGCCGACGGCTGGGGACCGACTCGTCCCCAGGGCCATTTTTTGCGCCGGCTCACCCCCAGGCGGCGCTTTTAGACGCCCCCTGGGGGGCCAACGGCTGGAGATGCCCTAACCATGTACATGCTATATATGGGCACCCATCACGTGAATACAATTGTGTTGCGCCAAATGCTTCCTCTACAACCTTTATTGCCCCGACTAGCTTCTCTTGAAGACAACAGAGTGCGCCATGACATCTCGACTTGATTTTTCTAAATATATTTTCTATATCAAATTTAGAAAATGTATGCCCTAATTCAAAAAAAAAATCAAAACTATCACCCGGTCGGCCTCCATTAGGCCGAAAAAGAACTCTTTGGCCTCCCTTAGGACGAAGTGGTGTTTTCAGACTTCTTTGGACCCAAGAGCAGACGGGCTGGGCCGAAGAGATTAACGTCGGCCTTTCGTAGACCGAAGAGATGTCTTAGGCTTCGCTCAGGCCAAAGAGTTGTGGATAAGAGCGACGCAGCCGTCTTCTTGTACGCATGGGGAAAAAAAATCATAACTTCCTATAACATCTAAACTAGCATTTTAAATTGAGTTATAATCAAGCATGAGAAAAATAGTTTCCCACACAAAAAAGCATTATAAGAAAATTCAATTAGTTTTCTCACGGCTTATATGTTACCTCTCTCAACTCATGCTATTTTTACAGATAGTACACATTTCCATCCTTTTCATTTGTATAACCAAGTCTGCACAACTGGTGCAAAAGAACCAACTCATTAACATGTGAATGGTAAACATTTTAAAATAATATAATTGCTACAAAACCGATTCAAGATACTAATAGTGCTTAGCATATCTCCCTCGAACACAACCAGACAAACTCAAAAAACACAGAAAAACATTATAAGAAAAATCGATTAGTTTTCTCACGGCTTATATGTTACCTCTCTCAACTCATGCTATTTTTACAGATATTATACATTTCCATCCTTTTCATTTGTATAACCAAGTCTGCACAATTGGTGCAAAAGAACCAACTCATTAACATGTGAATGATAAACATTTTAACATGATACAATTGCTACAAAACGGATTCAAGATACTAATAGTGCTTAGCATATCTCCCCCGAACACAACCAAACACACTCAAAAAAAGGAACAAAAATCTCGTTGACGAGACGCTCACTGCCGTAGCTGGGAAGGCCGTGTGGTTGCTTTCTATGAACAAAAATGTGTTGTTTATAATGTTTTGATGAGATGGCATTTTTAGCAGTTTCCGCACTATTTTATTCTCCAAAACAAGTGACTCTCAGAGTAATTAATCATGTCCTGAGGATTGTAGCATATGGACTGAAGATAGACTGATTGAATTGATGCGCTGAAATACTAATTCAAACACTCGTCTACTACTCTACTGCTACCGTTACTCCAATTCAGTTTCATGACAGTAAAACAGAACCTACTTCATGGGTTCTAGAGTCTCAACTCTCAACACATGCCGCAACAAAGAGCAATAAGAAGCACCAAAATAAACCGAAATCTCCCGCATTTTACCAGGAGACGATCCATCAATCAGCCACTACTCGTCACCGCCCTCCTCCTCCTCCTCGTAGCTGTCATCATCGTCACTCATTTCCTCCTCCAGCTCATCATCATCGTCATCACACATCAGCTCGGTATCTATGGTGATTGTTAGCACGGCAGATGACTTGGGCACAAAGCTGAAAAAACTGCTCTTTGGCAGCCCGTCTGACAGCGACGAGCTCGTGATCGCATCCAATGACGAGAGCTGATAGTGCCCCTTCCAGCATGAGAAACCGACAGAACATCCGAACCTGGACAACTCCGAGACCTTGGGCTGGATGCGCACAAGCGAGATGCCGTGCAGCGCTGACTCCGGCGAGGACACATTGAGTAGGAAGAGATTGCCATCTTGGGCACGGAGGACATGCATACCAGGCTTGGCAGTGAGATCAAACGGCACGTAGTACTTGAACGCTGTTGTCAGCCACTTGCGCTGGGAGGTGAAGTGGTCCAGGAGCGCAGCTGTTGTGCCGGCGAAGCCGCAGCCGGGCTCCGGGCAGTAGCACGGCTCGTGTGGACACGCCTGCTTGTGTTCTCCCTTGGGGTAGTAGGTGATCATGTCGGTGCATCCGTGCTCAGCGTAGGGGCAAGGAACAAGGATGGATTCGACGATGCGCTCCATGCCATAGCAGCGGCTCTTCAGGACAACTCCGGAGCAGGCCTGGCATTTGCTGTCCAGGAGCTTGTTGCGGCAAGGTGAGCAGACGAAATGTCCAAGGGCACACTGCAAAGGATTCACCAAGCAAGCTCAGAATTAACTTCCGCATAAATAAGGCAACACCGCATCAAAATGAACACCTCAACAGGATTTGGATGTCAACATAGTAGAAGAGATGCATCTGATGACCTGGAAAACGGGGGGCCTCAGAGGGGTAGAGCAGACGGGGCAGTCAAAGACCTCCATTGCCATGGTGACATTCTGCTTCTTGACGACCCTCTCCGCCTCTTCCATTGCTTCTGTTTCCTTCTTGATGCTGCTACCCATTGCCTCCATGAGAGCTAGGGGCCACCAGTGCTACAGATTACAAACCAATCCGTTAAAATGTAAACATTTCTCCACAATTTGTAGGCGATTAGATTTACAGTAAATGTAAGGAGTGCATGGCCATTTATTTTGAAAGTTACGGTTACTTCCACACGAAGCTGGGGACTCCTTGATATTGTACCATAACAGAATGTAGCTCCAGCTATACATGTCCTACACACCTCCACACAAGATCCTCGGCACAGGGCACAAAATGGAAGTAAAATGGAAGCGAATACGCAGACCCGGGGGCCTCTAACCAGGGAGGCAAATCAGCAAACACATGGACTGCATATCAAGGAAGAACCGAACGAACAGCCTCAAATCCTCTATCTACAAGGCAAATGCAAGAAGAGCAGTTGGATCCATAGACAATAGATGCAGAACGCCGGCTCGGTACCGTAACCTCTAGGGAGTAGAGAAACGAGGTGCTCGGATCGATCGACGGAACGAGCGAGCGACCGCCGGCGGCTCGGCTGGACGAGGAGGAGGAAGCGAGACTCACCCACTCACCGTGACGGGACCCGCAGTCCAGATGGAGCCGGCGGGGTTCCGGCGGGACGGCCGGGGGCGACTGGGCGAGCAGCAGGGAGGATGCGGCGGCCAGGGCTTCGGAGTTGCGTGGGGAACAGTTTGGTTGCTAGCCTGCCGCCGCCGGAATGGCCGGAACCTAAAAAGCCAGCCGCTTTTTGCTGTCAAAAGAAAAGGAGAGTGGGCTTTAACTTCGACCACAGACTCCAATATAATTTGAAGTTTCAAATAAATTTCAAAACCCTACTATAATTTAACTTTTGTGCGACTTATTATGCTATTCTAAGGTGACAATCTTTGTTCACAACATCGTTGAAGCCAAGACGAGGGTTTTTACTTGAGACAGTATGCGGACTGTTCCGTTCCTCCACAAGGCGACACGCGAGATTAAAGTTTCCATCCTCTCTTGGCTCCAGTCGGTCCCACCTCCGGCGACCTTTGGGCCTTGGGGGTGCGGCGAACCCTGTCCCCTCACCGGCAGAATGGATCCTGGTTTTCTTTAGGTAGTTTTAGTGTCTTGATTGGGGTAGCGAGGCGGCGGTATCTAAAAGTTAGTATATTGTCCTCTCCGTTACGATGGTGTGTCTGGCATCGATGGATGACGTGTGGAGGTGTGTCTTCGAAGGATCATGTTCGATTCAGGTGGTGTTGGCCTTTCATGGATCTGCCTGGATCCATTCCGCACTCGTCATCGGTAGATCCATCAGTATTCGGCCGGCCAGTGCTTTTGTTCGTGTGTTTACCGGTATGACCCTTTCGATTTACGTTTCTCATCGTCCGCGATGGTTGATGTTCTAGTGCATTAGTCCTTTGGGGGGCTTAAGCCAACTCCAACGCATGGACGCATTTCCTCCTTTTACGTTTGTTTGGTTCAGTGTGGGCAGAAATCACGGCCCAACGAGAGGATGCAAACCCATTAAATCCGTCTGATGTTCGCCTGGACGCAAATCCGCCCCAAATTTGGGTCGGGTTTGAGTCCACACAGACAGACAGACACGGCGTGAGTCTGCCTCAACCCCATGCGCCAGTGACCCAACTGCCAAAGCCATCCTTTTTTGTGCGCCGGTGCGAGGAAAAGGGCGCATACTGTGCCCACTCTCCCCCCTTCCTTTACCTCCCATACAACTGACTGTCAGACCCTAGCCACGATCGCCGCCACCGCCTAGTCCGCCGGCGCACGATGTCGTGGGAGGTAGATTCCTTGGAAGGCTGGGAAGCACGACCATGCATGAGGTCGATCTTCCTCAGGGCGGCGCCGCCGCCGCACGGCTACCCTCCCTGTGACGCCGGTTGCGGCGGCGCACGACGAAAGCGGGTGTACGTGTACGTGGGAGTCGACTAGTGCCGGTCGTACTGGGAGAAGGCCATCCCTGTGTCGTGGCCCGATGTCCATTTGTTGAACAACTGGCATCTAAACCCAAATAGGATTCTTGTGTCGATCTTTCTGGCCCTACCGCGCGTGTGAGGCTGAGATTTGCCGCCGCCGAGCTCAGCTCCTTGCTGACCTTCCCCATGACCTAGCAAACGTCATCGACTCGCTGTACTGGGACACTTGGTTCGTCGACGACCACGACCAACGCCGTCGGTCTTTCTTTGTCACACATGTGTGCGCTCCCAGTCCTCCGAGTGTGTGTGCGCATGCTCCCAATCCGACGCGCGCTCCATCGCCACAACTGATGGTTGAGGTGGAAGCCAAGACAGAGGCCGGCGAGGCCTCTAAGAAGGCCCTCGAGGACTCCCAACTCGACGAGCTTGCCATGTGGCTTGGCATGTCACTGGCACTGGCCGAATCGGCCGGAGTACAGGTCGGCGCGCCCCCGCCCGCACCTGAGCCTGAGCCGGAGCAGGTGGCAAAGCTAAATCCGACAGATCTCAGGTAGGGGGTCCCAAACTAAGCATCTTGACACGATGGTAACAGGGGCACAAGTTTTTACCCAGGTTTGGGCTCTCCTTAGAGATAAAATCCTACGTCCTACTTGTGTTTTATTGCTTTTGGGTGTAATACAAAGTACAGATGATCTACCTCGAGATTGTTGTGTGTCCTCTATGATCCTACCCCTCGATTTAAATAGGTATGGGAGGAGAGGTATATTTTTACATCCTAATGGACTACATACAAGAAGAACGTGTTGTAGATGGTTTCTAATATCTTGAAGTATACGTCAAGTCTTTGGGAAACTTCATTTTATACGCCACAGGTTGTGACCCACTCGTGAACCGACATGGGGTTCCTCAGCCCGGCCCACCTGACCGGGAGACGGCATGATTAGAGATCCTCTAGCCGGGACACAACTACTAGGAGCCATGGCCACTGGCACCAAGCACCAGTGATTGTGGACGTCCATGATGGCTTGTACGCTCGAGTGGGTGGGCACGGAGCTGGCGGAGCATGAGCATCAGCAGTCGTGTCCACCGGAGCAGTAGGAGGCGCCCGTTGTGTCACCGCATGCGCTAGCGCCACATCCGGCGGCAGTACCGTGGTCATTTCCATGGCCGGCTGTGGTCTTCATCTACCTCACCGACAAGGACAACGATGACGGTGGTGACAACCACTATATCTTGCTTTTATTATGTTTTTATTTTAATTAATGTAATGAAGGGACTTTTGACCGTAATTTTTATATATTAAATTTGAATATTGTGCAAAACCTAAAATGCGTCCCAACGTGTTGGGCGCACTATGTGCAAGCGGACAATGCCGAACTTTGGTGTTCGCCTGGCTGACCCAAATGTATCAAAAAAAAAACAATTTGCATGTCCGTTTGGGTCGACCGATTAGAGTTGCCCTTAGCACGGCGACTTCCCGATTGTCCAATACAATAAGGTTTGCTCGGTTTCGACAAGGGAAGGATGATATGGTGGTGCACCTTCGGCTTGCTTTAGTGTTTGTAGTCGTCGCTAGGTGGTCCACTGACCTAGTTATAATTTTAGTTACTTCTGATGATTTTTGTACTGCCATGACCGTTAGTAAAAGGCTGGAAGACTTTTCGCAAAAAAGAAGTTTGTAGGTGAAATCACAACCTACTTTTTCTGCTCTAATTTGTTGCAAAATTTGCAGAGTACATAGACACGACGGATCTGGCAGTGGCATGGGGCCATTGGTGTCACTAGCGATGCCTCCTTCAATGAAAATTGATACAGAAATTTTTTTACGAACTCATTTGCTTTTGTTGTTGTATATAATTAAGCTTAAATAGTAATCAAGTTTTCAGCCAAGATCATGAAGCTTAATAACATAATCAACTAGCGAGGGATAATACTATATCTCAAATACCAACGCTATGTGAAAATGACCATGATATAATATGATAGTATGGTATCTTGCTAGCCCTTCCTACTTGTCAGTGAGTGAAAGCACCCGAATGACACATTTTTGCATAAAACACCCTTGTATTTTTTTATTCAGGAAAAAGGAAACAATTGCAATGATTCTTTCCACTAAATCCTCTTGCATTTTTTGTATTCACAGAGAAGAGAACCACTGTACTGAAAAATAAAGTAAGAAATGGAGCTGCAGGGTGTGGAACCCGCGACCTACATATAACACATAAGCCAGCATAGCCAATCCACCTGATCAAGTTCGCTTGACTAATTCGGATAACAAATTTATATGTATTGAACGATGGCCAACAATGTTATTTCAGAATAAAAATTAACACAAAAAAGAGTAGCAGTCAGGTCTTGTACCTACAAACAGAGCCTAGTAAATTGTATAATTTTTTAATATAACTCATGAGTAAAAAATATACACAAGTGAATAGTCAAAATATTTAGTAAATGTTTTCATTCATCATTTTGTATAATTTAAATATAAGTGGTGAATGTATAAATTTTTATGAATTTATTAGACATATTTGTTTAATAAACTATTTAATATCCATATTAGATAATATTTTTTCTATAATACACAGGTATATATTTAAATTTTTTTGAGAAATAATCATTTTCTGTATGTATAGTATTTTTAACGCACAAATATTTGAACATTTTTTTTACCTACGTTTTTTTTAGGAAGCAAAGAGCTTTATTGGATTATAACAGTGTTGTCTTTTTTTTTGAGAAACATAACAATGTTGTCATGAATACAAATAATCTCTGGTAAAGAAACTAGCCAACATGGCGCCCTATGGCTAAATAACTTAAGTTTTCTAAATATATATAAAAAATTTGCTCGTGCAAAATGGCCGCAGTATCCGCAGCCCGTTGAAGCTCCATAAGCATTCTTGTTTACTACATATTCATTTGTTATCCATACTGGACTTGTGAACGTTATGGGTCGGGTTGCTAGACCGATTTCTGTTTTAAAGCTCGGTCATGGGTTCGAATCTGGAAGCTGCCATTTTTTGTACTCCCCCTGTCCCATAATGTAAGACGTCGAGGGAGTAGTATTTATTTTCGCAGTACGGTGCTGCTTGCTTTTTCGGAAATAAAAAATTGCAAGGGGCTCGTGCAAAAATGTGTCGAGATCGTTGGCTTTTCCCAGGAATAAAAAAGATACAAAGGTGTTTTGTGTAAAAATGCATCGGCTTAGAACCCTCACTCACTGATAAATAGGGCCGTACACACGCATACATTTTCATACATATTGTGTGACCGCATGTGCACGCTCGAGTCAAGTAAATTAACCGCAATTTCCTATTTTTAAAATTCTATCATCAAACTGAATATCGAGCGCAAGTTCGGTGACTCCCGGTGATACTACCTCTTTTTTTTTTCAGGGGTACCAAACCCAGCAGGCCCATATCCAGCCCAGTCAAAGCTCTCCGACGCCACGCACGCACAATCCCCCCACACTCTCCACTTCCGCTGGCTCCTGCCGCCGTCGCTCTCGCCACACCATCTCTCCACTCCCCCGGCTTCAGATCACTGCGCGCGAGGTCCCAGCGGAAGCTCGCACGCTGGGGATCGATCTGTCCACACGGTGAATCGAGCAGTCGTGGGGCTCACCGCCGATGGCGCGGCCGTCAGCAGACTGCATCGAGGCCGGCGACGGTGACCAGTCCTCGCGGTGAATGCACCGCGAGGCGAGACGACCGGGCGAGGTACTCTTCTTTCTCTTCTTCCTCCGTCATTCAGTCGGAAACCCGCCGCTGGATCCTCAAATCAAAGCTGCAATAAGTTTCCCCCTTTCAGATTATTACAGTAACAGTCTAGAACACTACCAAAGCTACACAGGTACTAGTTTCACTCCAGTCAGTGACAGCAGCTTCTAGCTTGTTGGCCAGTAGGTTTGGAGCTCGGTTGCCCCTGAGATTGCAACAGTTGGTAAGCGGCTTTGAGTTTTTGTGGCCATGGACGGTGGTAAATCCAACAAGAACAAGAGACAAGCAGCAGCTCGGGGAGAGGGACAGAGCAGCGCCAAGAGACAAAATGTTACCGAGCAGGTGGATGGAGGTGAATCCAACAAGAGAGTAGCTCAGCGAGAGGGACAGAGCAGCGCCAAGAGGCAAAGTGTCACGGCGGCGGCTGAGGGTGGTAAGTCCAACGTGCGACAAGCAGAAGCTCCAGGGGAGGGACAGAGCAGCGCCAGGAGGCAGAGTGTCACCATGGGCATGGACACCCTCGACTGCCCCATCTGCTCCAAGCCCCTCAAGCCACCCATTTTCCAGGTAAATGTGCCTCCTATTTGTACACAAGCGTCATCAAAATTGTGATTTTATTGCATTTTCACTTGTATATATGTTTGCCAGGACTAAGTTTGCTTGCTCTTTTCAGTATCCTAAAGGGGATTTCATCTGCTCGTCTTGCCGTCGCAAGCTCCCGGCAAGCGAGCGAACTGCTCCCAAGCGCAGCTACGGCATGGAGCGCATCGTGAATAGCATTTTCGTTCCCTGCAAGCACGGATGCTCGACGAAGCTCACCTGTTACGAGAAGGAAGGACATGAGAGTTGGTGCCCGTTCGGGCCATTCTTCTGCCCGGTCTCCAGCTGTGACTTTGCTGGGACGGACGTGCATCTCTTATACCATCTCACTACCCTGCACAAATTGCCAACAAAGACATTCAAATGTTTTGTGCCATTTGATCTCCCTGTCCGGCCGGGCTCTCTCATTCTCTGTGGTGGATACCGTCAAATTTTGCTTCTCGAAGTGGCGTCACTGGAGTCCCTGGGCCACTCAGTCTCACTAGTTTGTGCCGGACGGGAGGCTTCATTAGGCAAGATGGCATGCTCTGTGGGTTTCTCATGCTTCGAGGGCCATTACCAGGTCTCAACATTGCAAGTCGGGAGCTCGTCACTGACTGATGGGCTGCCAACACAAAACTTCTGCATCGTCCCCAAGGTTTTAGGTGGACAAACCGATGTCATGCTCCGGATCACTTTAGAGTTGATCTATGGTGAAGACGATGAGCCTGAGGTGGAGGAGGACGATGAAGACAATTGCTACGAGGAGGTGCAGGATGATGATGATATGACGACGAACTGGAGGATGGCGGTCACAGAGGCTGTGGTAAAGGACGATGACGATGATAGTGACAAGGAAGAGGATGACAATGATATGTACGAGTAGGACGAGGAAGACAGTTTGGTGACACTACCTAGGACGAGGTGGTGGGTGACAATCAGAAAGGAGAAATGATAGTGACAAGGAAGAGGATGACAATGATTTGTACGAGTAGGACGAGGAAGACAGTTTGGTGACACTACCTAGGACGAGGTGGTGGGTGACAATCAGAAAGGAGAAGGAGAAGGAGGACAAGGCGGATGATCAGAATGATTATTGATGGTCGGCGACATGTTTTGATGGCAATGTCTTCATGTACTTTTGCGCAAGACTTCGGTTATTTTGGTGGTTGATGGCATTCAGTTGCAGGATGTGTCAAGAGCTTCATGGACTATGCAGTGTTGGAAATATGCCCTAGAGGCAATAATAAATTGGTTATTATTATATTTCTTTGTTCATGATAATAGTTTTTTATTCATGCTATAACTGTATTATCCAGAAATCGTAATACACGTGTGAATACATAGACCATAATATGTCCCTAGTAAGCCTCTAGTTGACTAGCTCGTTGATCAATAGATGGTTACGGTTTCCTGACCATGGACATTGGATGTCATTGATAACGGGATCACATCATTAGGAGAATGATGTGATGGACAAGACCCAATCCTAAGCCTAGCACAAGATCATGTAGTTCATATGCTAAAGCTTTTCTAATGTCAAGTATCTTTTCCTTAGACCATGAGATTGTGCAACTCCCGGATACCGTAGGAATGCTTTGGGTGTACCAAACGTCACAACGTAACTGGGTGGCTATAAAGGTGCATTACAGGTATCTCCGAAAGTGTCTATTGGGTTGGCACGAATCGAGACTGGGATTTGTCACTCCGTGTAAACGGAGAGGTATCTCTGGGCCCACTCGGTAGGACATCATCATAATGTGCACAATGTGACCAAGGGGTTGATCACGGGATGATGTGTTACGGAACGAGTAAAGAGACTTGCCGGTAACGAGATTGAACAAGGTATAGGGATACCGACGATCGAATCTCGGGCAAGTATCGTACCGCTAGACAAAGGGAATTGTATACGGGATCGATTGAGTCCTTGACATCGTGGTTCATCCGATGAGATCATCGTGGAACATGTGGGAGCCAACATGGGTATCCAGATCCCGCTGTTGGTTATTGATCGGAGAGTTATCTCGGTCATGTCTGCATGTCTCCCGAACCCGTAGGGTCTACACACTTAAGGTTCGATAACGCTAGGGTTATAAAGGAAGTTTGTATGTGGTTACCGAATGTTGTTCGGAGTCCCGGATGAGATCCCGGACGTCACGAGGAGTTCCGGAATGGTCCAGAGGTAAAGATTTATATATAGGAAGTCCTGTTTCGGCCATCGGGACAAGTTTCGGGGTCATCGGTATTGTACCGGGACCACCGGAAGGGTCCCGGGGGCCCACCGGGTGGGGCCACCTGCCCCGGGGGGCCACATGGGCTGTAGGGGGTGCGCCTTGGCCTACATGGGCCAAGGGCACCAGCCCCAAGAGGCCCATGCGCCTAGGGAACCCTAGAGGAAAGAGTCCTCAAAGGGGAAGGCACCTCCGAGGTGCCTTGGGGAGGATGGACTCCTCCCCCCCTTCTTGGCTGCACCCCTTCCTTGGAGGAAGGGGCAAGGCTGCGCCTCCCCCCTCTCCCTTGCCCCTATATATATTGGAGGGGAGGGAGGGCATCCAGACCTGAGCCCCTGGCGCCTCCCTCCCTCCCGTGACACCTCCTCCTCTCTCGTAGGTGCTTGGCGAAGTCCTGCAGGATTGCCACGCTTCTCCATCATCACCACACCGTTGTGCTGCTGCTGGATGGAGTCTTCCTCAACCTCTCCCTCTCTCCTTGCTGGATCAAGGCGTGGGAGACGTCACCGGGCTGTACGTGTGTTGAACGCGGAGGTGCCGTCCGTTCGGCACTAGGATCATCGGTGATCTGAATCACGACGAGTACGACTCCATCAACCCCGTTCTCTTGAACGCTTCCGCTTAGCGATCTACAAGGGTATGTAGATGCACTCTCCTTCCCCTCGTTGCTGGTTTCTCCATAGATAGATCTTGGTGATACGTAGGAAAATTTTGAATTTCTGCTACGTTCCCCAACAGTGGCATCATGAGCTAGGTCTATGCGTAGTTTCTATGCACGAGTAGAACACAAAGTAGTTGTGGGCGTTGATTTTGTTCAATATGCTTACCGTTACTAGTCCGATCTTGTTTCGACGGTATTGTGGGATGAAGCGGCCCGGACCAACCTTACACGTACGCTTATGTGAGACCGGTTCCACCGACTGACATGCACTAGTTGCATAAGGTGGCTGGCGGGTGTGTTTCTCTCCCACTTTAGTCGGAACGGATTCGATGAAAAGGGTCCTTATGAAGGGTAAATAGCAATTGGCATATCACGTTGTGGTCTTTGCGTAGGTAAGAAACGTTCTTGCTAGGAACCCATAGCAGCCACGTAAAACATGCAAACAACAATTAGAGGACGTCTAACTTGTTTTTGCAGGGTATGCTATGTGATGTGATATGACCAAAAGGATGTGATGAAAGATATATGTGATGTATGAGATTGATCATGTTCTTGTAATAGGAATCACGACTTGCATGTCGATGAGTATGACAACCGGCAGGAGCCATAGGAGTTGTCTTTATTTATTTATGACCTGCGTGTCAACTTAAACGTCATGTAATTACTTTACTTTATTGCTAACGGTAGCCATAGAAGTAGAAGTAATAGTTGGCGAGACAACTTCATGAAGAAACGATGATGGAGATCATGATTATGGAGATCATGGTGTCATGCCGGTGACGATGATGATCATGGAGCCCCGAAGATGGAGATCAAAAGAAGCAAAATGATATTGGCCATATCATGTCACTATTTGATTGCATGTGATGTTTATCATGTTTATGCATCTTGTTTACTTAGAACGACGGTAGTAAATAAGATGATCCCTCATTAGAATTTCAAGAAGTGTTCTCCCCTAACTGTGCACCATTGCTACAGTTCGTCGCTTCTAAGCACCACGTGATGATCGGGTGTGATGGATTCTTACGTTCACATACAACGGGTGTTGACGAGCCTAGCATGTACAGACATGGCCTCGAAACACATGCAATACACTTATGGTTAACTTGACGAGCCTAGCATGTACAGACATGGCCTCGGAACACGGAGACCGAAAGGTCGAGCATGAGTCGTATAGAAGATACGATCAACATGAAGATGTTCACCGATGTTGGCTAGTCCGTCTCACGTGATGATCGGACACGGCCTAGTTAACTCGGATCATGTAATTACTTAGATGACTAGAGGGATGTCTATCTGAGTGGGAGTTCATAAGATGAACTTAATTATCCTGAACATAGTCAAAAGGATTTTGCAAATTATGTCGTAGCTCACGCTATAGTTCTACTGTTTAGATATGTTCCTAGAGAAAAATTAGTTGAAAGTTGATAGTAGCAATTATGCGGACTAGGTCCGTAAACTGAGGATTGTCCTCATTGCTTCATAGAAGGCTTATATCCTTAATGCACCGCTCAGTGTGCTGAACCTCGAACGTTGTCTGTGGATGTTGCGAACATCTGACATACACATTTTGATAACTACGTGATAGTTCAGTTAAACGGTTTAGAATTGAGGCACCGAAGACGGTTTCGAAACATCGCGGAACATATGAGATGTTTCGAGGGCTGAAATTGGGATTTCAGGCTCGTGCCCACGTCAAGAGGTATAAGACCTCCGACGATTTTCTTAGCCTACAAACTAAGGAGAAAAGCTCAATTGTTGTGCTTGTGCTCAGATTGTCTGAGTACAACAATCGCTTGAATCGAGTAGGAGTTGATCTTCCAGATGAAATAGTGATGGTTCTCCAAAGTCATTACCACCAAGCTGCTAGAGCTTCGTGATGAACTATGATATATCAGGGACATATATGATGATCCTTGAGATATTCGTGATGTCTGACACCGCGAAAGTAGAAATCAAGAAGGAGCATCAATTGTTGATGGTTGGTGAAACCACTAGTTTCAAGAAGGGCAAAGGAACAAAGGGATACTTCATGAAACGGCAATTCAGCTGCTGCTCTAGTGAAGAAACCCAAGGTTGAACCCAAACCCAAGACTAAGTGCTTCTGTAATAAGGGGAACAGCCACTGGAGCAGAATTACCCTAGATACTTGGTAGATGATAAGGCTGGCAAGGTCGATAGAAGTATATTGGATATACATTGTGTTAATGTGTACTTTACTAGTACTCCTAGTAGCACCAGGGTATTGGATACCAGTTCGGTTGCTAAGTGTTAGTAACTCGAAATAAAAGAGCTACTGAATAAACGGAGACTAGCTAAAGGTGAAGCTAATGATATGTGTTGGAAGTGTTTCCAAGGTTGATATGATCAAACATCGCACGCTCCCTCTACCATCGAGATTGGTAGTAAAACCTAAATAATTGTTATTTGGTGTTTGCGTTGAGCATAGACATGATTGGATTATGTCTACCGCGATACGGTTATTCATTTAAGGAGAGTAATGGTTACTCTATTTATTTGAATAATACCTTCAATGGTCTTACGCCTAAAATGAATGGTTTATTGAATCTCGATCGTAGTGATACACATGTTCATGCCAAAAGATAGTAATGATAGTACCACCTACTTGTGGCACTACCACGTAAGTCATATTGGTATAAAACGCATGAAGAAGCTCCATGTTGATGGATCTTTGGGCTCACTCGGTTTTGAAAGGTTTGAGACATGCGAACCATGTCTATTGGTGTATATGCATGAAGAAACTCCATGCAGATGGACCGTTTGAACTCACTTGATTTTGAATCACTTGAGACATGCAAATCATACCACATGGGCAAGATGACTGAAAGCCTCGGTTTCAGTAAAATGGAACCAGAAAGCAACTTGTTGGAAGTAATACATTTTGATGTGTGCAGTCCAATGAGTGCTGAGGCATGTAGTGGATATCGTTATGTTCTTACTTCACAAATGATTTGAGTAGATGTTGAGTACATTTAATGAAACACAAGTCTGAATTATTGAATGGTTCAAGTAATTTCAGTGTGAAGTAGAAGATCATTGTGACAAGAGGATAAAATGTCTATGATATGATCATAGAGATGAATATCTGAGTTACGAGTTTTGGCACACAATTTAGACATTGTGGAAATTTTTTTGCAATTAATACCGCCTGGAACACCATAGTGTGATTGTGTGTCCGAACATCATAGTTGCACCCTATTGGATATGGTGCGTACCATGATGTCTTATCGAATTACCACTATTGTTCATGGGTTAGGCATTAGAGACGACCATATTCACTTTAAATAGGGCACCACGTAATTCCGATGAGATGACACCGTATGAACTATGGTTTAGAGAAACCTGAGCTGTCATTTCTTAAAAGTTTGGGGCTGCAACGCTTATGTGAAAATGTTTCAGGCTAATAAGCTCAAACCCAAAGCGGATAAATGCATCTTCATAGGGCACCCAAAACAGTTGGGTATACCTCCTAACTCAGATCCGAAAGCAATAAGGGATTGTTTCTTGAATCGGGTCCTTTCACGAGGAAAAGTTTCTCTCGAAAGAATTGAGTGGGAGGATGGTGGAGACTTGATGAGATTATTGAACCGTCACTTCAACTAGTGTGTAGCAGGGCACAAAGAGTTGTTCCTGTGGCACCTACACCAATTGAAGTGGAAGCTTATGATATTGATCATGAAACTACGATCAAGTCACTACCAAACCTCGTAGGATGACAAGGATGCGTACTACTTCAGAGTGGTACATAATCCTGTCTTAGAAGTCATGTTGCTAGACAACAATGAACCTACGAGCTATGGAGAAGCGATGGTGGGCCCGGATTCCGATAAATGGCTCGAGGCCATAAAATCCGAGAGAGGATCCATGTATGGAAACAAAGTGTAGACTTTGATAGAACAGTTCGATGGTCGTGAGGCTGTTGAGTACAGATGGATTTTAAAAGGAAGACGGACAATGATGGTAAGTATCACCATTAAGAAAGCTCGACTTGTCGTTAAGATGTTTTCCGGCAAGTTCAAGGAGTTGGCTACGGTGAGACTTTCTCACTCGTAGCGATGCTAAGAGTCTGTTGGAATTATATTTGCGATTACTGCATTATTTATGAAATCTTGCAGATAGGATGTCAAAACATTGTTTCCTCGACGATTTTCTTGAGGAAAGGTTGTATGTGATACAACCGGAAGGTTTTGTCAGTCCCGAGAGATGCTAATAAGTATGCAAAGCTTCAGCAATCCTTCTAAGGACTGGAGTAAGCATCTCGGAGTTGGAATGTACGCTTTGATGAGATGATCAAAGATTTTGGGTTTATACAAAGTTTATGAGAAACTTGTATTTCCAAAGAAGTGAGTGGGAGCACTATAGAATTTCTGATGAGTATATGTTGTTGACATATTGTTGATCAGAATGATGTAGAATTTCTGGAAAGCATATAGGGTTATTTGGAAAGTGTTTTTCAATGGAAAGCCTGGATTAAGCTACTTGAACATTGAGCATCAAGATCTATAAGGATAGATCAAAACGCTTAATGGTACTTTCAAATGAGCACATACCTTGGCATGATCTTGAAGGTGTTCAAGATGGATCAGTCAAAGAAGGAGTTCTTGCCTGAGTTGTAAGGTATGAAGTTAAGACTTAAAGCTCGACCACGGCAGAATAGAGAAAAAGGACGAAGGTCGTCCCCTATGCTTAAGACATAGGCTCTACAGTATGCTATGCTGTGTACCGAACCTGAAGTGTGCCTTGCCATGAGTTAGTCAAGGGGTACAAGAGTGATCCAAGAATGGATCACAGGACAGCGGTCAAAGTTATCCTTAGTAACTAGTGGACTAAGGAATTTTCTCGATTATGGAGGTGGTAAAAGAGTTCGTCATAAAGGGTTACGTCGATGCAAGCTTAACACCTATCCGGATAGCTCTGAGTGGAGATACCGGATACGTATAATGGAGCAACGATTTAGAATAGCTCCAGGTAGAACAGTTATTTGGAATACCTCCAAATAGAACGTGGTAGCTGCATCTAGGAGATGACATAGAGATTTGTAAAGCACACACGGATCTGAAAGATTCAGACCCGTTGACTATAACATCTCTCACAAGCATAACATGATCAAACCCAGAACTCATTGAGTGTTAATCACATGGTAATGTGAACTAGATTATTGACTCTAGTAAACTCTTTGGGTGTTAGTCACATGGGGATGTGACCTTGAGTGTTAGTCACATAGCGATGTGAACTGGATTATTGACTCTAGTGCAAGTGGGAGACTGTTGAAATATGCCCTAGAGGCAATAATAAATTCGTTATTATTATATTTCTTTGTTCATGATAATAGTTTTTTATTCATGCTATAACTGTATTATCCGGAAATCGTAATACACGTGTGAATACATAGACCACAATATGTCCCTAGTAAGCCTCTAGTTGACTAGCTCGTTGATCAATAGATGGTTACGGTTTCCTGACCATGGACATTGGATGTCATTGATAACGGGATCACATCATTAGGAGAATGATGTGATGGACAAGACCCAATCCTAAGCCTAGCACAAGATCACGTAGTTCGTATGCTAAAGCTTTTCTAATGTCAAGTATCTTTTCCTTAGACCATGAGATTGTGCAACTCCCGGATACCGTAGGAATGCTTTGGGTGTACCAAACGTCACAACGTAACTGGGTGGCTATAAAGGTGCATTACAGGTATCTCCGAAAGTGTCTATTGGGTTGGCACGAATCGAGACTGGGATTTGTCACTCCGTGTAAACGGAGAGGTATCTCTGGGCCCACTCGGTAGGACATCATCATAATGTGCACAATGTGACCAAGGGGTTGATCACGGGATGATGTGTTACGGAACGAGTAAAGAGACTTGCCGGTAACGAGATTGAACAAGGTATAGGGATACCGACGATCGAATCTCGGGCAAGTATCGTACCGCTAGACAAAGGGAATTGTATACGGGATCGATTGAGTCCTTGACATCGTGGTTCATCCGATGAGATCATCGTGGAACATGTGGGAGCCAACATGGGTATCCATATCCCGTTGTTGGTTATTGACCGGAAAGTTATCTCGGTCATGTCTGCATGTCTCCCGAACCCGTAGGGTCTACACACTTAAGGTTCGATAACGCTAGGGTTATAAAGGAGGTTTGTATGTGGTTACCGAATGTTTTTAGGAGTCCCGGATGAGATCCCGGATGTCACAAGGAGTTCCGGAATGGTCCGGAGGTAAAGATTTATATATAGGAAGTCCTGTTTTGGCCATCGGGACAAGTTTCGGGGTCATCGGTATTGTACCGGGACCACCGGAAGGGTCCCGGGGGCCCACCGGGTGGGGCCACCTGCCCCGGGGGGCCACATGGGCTGTAGGGGGTGCACCTTGGCCTACATGGGTCAAGGGCACCAGCCCCAAGAGGCCCATGCGCCTAGGGCACCCTAGAGGGAAGAGTCCTCAAAGGGGAAGGCACCTCCGAGGTGCCTTGGGGAGGATGGACTCCTCCCCCCCTTCTTGGCCGCACCCCTTCCTTGGAGGAAGGGGCAAGGCTGCGCCTTCCCCCTCTCCCTTGCCCCTATATATATTGGAGGGGAGGGAGGGCATCCAGACCTGAGCCCCTGGCGCCTCCCTCCCTCCCGTGACACCTCCTCCTCTCCCGTAGGTGCTTGGCGAAGCCCTGCAGGATTACCACGCTCCTCCATCATCACCACGCCGTTGTGCTGCTGCTGGATGGAGTCTTTCTCAACCTCTCCCTCTCTCCTTGCTGGATCAAGGCGTGGGAGACGTCACCGGGATGTACGTGTGTTGAATGCGGAGGTGCCGTCCGTTCGGCACTAGGATCATCGGTGATCTGAATCACGACGAGTACGACTCCATCAACCCCGTTTTCTTGAACGCTTCCGCTTAGCGATCTACAAGGGTATGTAGATGCACTCTCCTTCCCCTCGTTGCTGGTTTCTCCATAGATAGATCTTGGTGATACGTAGGAAAATTTTGAATTTCTGCTACGTTCCCTAACATGCAGCAATTTCAGTTTTTTTTTTGGTAGTAGCAGTAGTACATTGCTGCATCCATGTTTAAAGTAGGTTCTGCTTTACTCAATCAGTGACGTTCTGGACTATGTACCGTAGTAGAGTGGTTTAGTAAGTGGACAGTGGTGTCAATCCTGTATTCTAATGTGTGTCCATCAGTTACAACTGCTGGTCTCTGTTGCTGGGGCGTTGTTCGATGGTGCACAGTCAAAACACTTCGTGTGCAACAGGTAAAGTTGGACAAGTTCCACTACACACTTTTAAATTGTCATTGTCTAGTGTAAAATTAAATTTTGCAGAAAACAGACACGAGGAAAGAAGCTGAAAGTATAGGTTCTTGCACTTCCAATTGAACTGCGTACATTCACTACATAGGTTGAAGCATATGGTTCTGTTTTGTCATACGTACAATTTTATACGAGTACATTATTCTATCATCACAAAGGATATCGGTTCAGCATGCCCCTGTTGTGTTTTTCTAAAGGAACCATGGCTAGCACAATATATACTCCCTCTGTCGAAAGTACTTGTCATCAAATGGATAAAAAGATATGTATCTAGAACTAAAATACATCTAGATACATCCCCTCGGTCGCGCCGGTTCTGCGTGCGGCCGCGCCGCCGCTTCCTCTGGGGCTGCACGCTGACGCTGCTGCTTGTGCCCGCGTTGTGCGCCGCCGCGCCGTTGCTTGCTATTGTGATGTGCGCCGCCCCCGAGGCTCGTGTCCGTGCTTCGCGAGACCGCGCCACTGCTTGCTCTGTGGCTATGCGCCGCCGGCTTGGGAAAGAGAGAGGAGGGAGGAAGGTGAAGGGGAGGCACGTCCGGGATGCGCGCTGCTGCTCGGGAAAGAGAGAGGAGGGAGGATGTTGAAGGGGAGGCGCGACCGCCACTACTTGCGCCAGGGCCGAGGTCGGGGAGGCCGCCAGGCTCGCCGTCGCTGCTCCTCCGTGAGTACCTGACACCCCGAGCCCATCTCCCCTTCCCCGCGTCCGCAGCCACAGGTCGCCGACCGGAGAGCTGCCCCTCGGCTACCCCTAGCCGTCGACGGCGGCGCCCATTGCCGCTGCGCCACCACCGCCCCCGGCGAAGACAGAGGAATCAGGCTGCGCGCCACCGTAGCTCGGACGGATGAACACTCCCCGCACCTGGCCACGTGGGTGGTTGACTTTTTTATTATGGCAGTTTTTTTTCATGCACGGAGGTGTTTTTGGCAAAAAGACCTCTCTCACGCCGTTTATTATGGACCGTTGCGCCACGTCAGCAAATGATTTGCTCCATCTGTCATAATCATCATCAAATGAGCCAAAGCCGCCAACTAGTGTTTTTTGCAAAAGATTAGGCCAAAAATCAGTGGTTTCTGGCAGAAATTCATAAACCAGTGCTTTCTGCAAACCTAGGCGCTAATGTGGTGGTTTTCTGCAATTCACTCCGGACTGAGGGAGTAGTTTTTCGAAATCCAAAATGATAGCAAGGGAAGATACATCCAAGTTGTCATAACCTGATCGTTTTGTTGACCTACATTTTTTCGACAAAGGATAGATTCTATTGGTTCAACATAAAAGCACCAGGAGGATACAAACACTACACACACCCTCTGTATAGTTAGGGTGTTTCCCCAAACTATGTAGATGTACCCCGGCGTCATGCCCTAATTAAGCTGACTTTGAATAGCTCGCGAACAACATCTTCCATTTGAAAGCTTGTGTGTGTGATGATGTAGCTGGTCCGAAGCTTCATGCTGGTCGACTATACCACATCTCCAGATGTTGTCCTTATTTGTTTGTCTTTATTTTTGTTTTGGATGCGACCAATCCTTTGTTAGAAACTTCTGGGGAGCTACTCAATGCTCGACCGGCTGGGTATCAGATCGGTTGCACTCCGCACCGTTGGATCAGGCCAGCAGCGACCCTCAGATCCTTCCCCGTACCTGCCATCCCTATTCCCACCCCCATGTTTGACGCCTTAGAAGAGAGAACAACCGCCGTAACCTCCTGCCGCAACACTCCCTGCGCACGTCGTTGTTGCCCCAGCACAACATCACCGCCGCAACACCCTCCCCCCCCCCCCCCCCCCCCGCCATTGATCTCTGCAAGTAGCACTGTCATGGCACCGTCCTAGCATCCAATGTCGCCAAGTATCATCATCGTCCCCGCCAACTCGCTGTTGTTGGCGTGTAGTGCCACATGATCGTAGTAGCTTTCGCCATCTCTGGTCTTAGCATCATCCATCGAGCAGTGGATGACGTCGTTGCTGAGTGCACCTGGCTTCGCCAACTCCTTCACGACCTTTGTTGTCCGGTCAACAAGGCCAGTGTGGTGTATTGCGACAATGTCTTCGCCGTCTACCTCTTCGTCAATCCAGTTCATCATGGACGCACCAAGCATATCGAGCTCGATATCGACTTTTTTTTCACAAGCAGGTGGCTCTTGAGGATGTTCGAGTTCTTCACGTTCCCACGACGCGCAATTTGCGGATATCATGATGAAAAGCTTGCCAACGTCCACCTTTGAAGAGTTCTAGTCCAGTCTTTGCATCGTGCACATATGTTATCGTATTAGTTGTAGTCGTCCTGCTTGTTCCCCAAGTACATATTCTGTAACTGCTCTAAAATAAGGTACATATTCTGTAATAAGGATCTTAGTTGTGGACGATACTAACCATGTACGTGCTATATATGGGCACCCATCACGTGAATACAATTGTGTTGCGCCAAATGCTTTCTCTACAACCTTTATTGCCCTGACTAGCTTCTCTTGAAGACAACAGAGTGTGCCATGACATCTCGACTTGGTTTTTCTAAATATATTTTTTATAACAAATTTAGAAAATGTATGCCCTAATTCAAAAAAAATAATCAAAACTATCACCCGGTCGGCCTCCATTAGGCCGAAAAAGAACTCTTTGGCCTCCCTTAGGACGAAGTGGTGTTTTCGGACTTCTTTGGACCCAAGAGCAGACGGGCTGGGCCGAAGAGATTAAGGTCGGCCTTTCGTAGACCGAAGAGATGTCTTAGGCTTCGCTCAGGCCAAAGAGTTGTGGATAAGAGCGACGCAGCCGTCTTCTTGTACGCATGGGGAAAAAAATCATAACTTCCTATAACATCTAAACTAGCATTTTAAATTGAGTTATAATCAAGCATGAGAAAAATAGTTTCCCACACAAAAAAGCATTATAAGAAAATTCAATTAGTTTTCTCACGGCTTATATGTTACCTCTCTCAACTCATGCTATTTTTACAGATATTACACATTTCCATCCTTTTCATTTGTATAACCAAGTCTGCACAACTGGTGCAAAAGAACCAACTCATTAACATGTGAATGGTAAACATTTTAAAATAATACAATTGCTACAAAACGGATTCAAGATACTAATAGTGCTTAGCATATCTCCCTCGAACACAACCAAACAAACTCAAAAAACACAGAAAAACATTATAAGAAAAATCGATTAGTTTTCTCACGGCTTATATGTTACCTCTCTCAACTCATGCTATTTTTACAGATATTATACATTTCCATCCTTTTCATTTGTATAACCAAGTCTGCACAACTGGTGCAAAAGAACCAACTCATTAACATGTGAATGGTAAACATTTTAACATAATACAATTGCTACAAAACGGATTCAAGATACTAATAGTGCTTAGCATATCTCCCTCGAACACAACCAGACAAATTCAAAAAACACAGAAAAGCATTAAAAGAAAAATCGATTGGTTTTCTCACGGCTTATATGTTACCTCTCTCAACTCATGCTATTTTTACAGATATTGTACATTTCCATCCTTTTCATTTGTATAACCAAGTCTGCACAACTGGTGCAAAAGAACCAACTCATTAACATGTGAATGGTAAACATTTTAACATAACACAATTGCTACAAAACGGATTCAAGATACTAATAGTGCTTAGCATATCTCCCCGGAACACAACCAAACAAACTCAAAAAAAGGAACAAAAATCTCGTTTACGACACGCTCAATGCCGTAGCAGAGCTGGGAAGGCTGTGTCGTTGCTTTCTATGAACAAAAATGTGTTGTTTATAATGTTTTGATGAGATGGCATTTTTAGTAGTTTCCGCACTATTGTATTCGACAAAACAAGTGGTTATCAGAGTAATTAATCATGTCCTAAGGATTGTAGCATATGGACAGAAGATAGACTAATTGAATTGATGCGCTGAAATACTAATTCGAACACTCGTCTACTACTCTACTGCTACCGTTACTCCAATTCAGTTTCATGACAGTAAAACAGAACCTACTTCATGGGTTCTAGAGTCTCAACTCTCAACACATGCCGCAACAAAAAGCGATAAGAAGAACCAAAATAAACCGAATCTCCCGCATTTCACCAGGAGACGATCCATCAATCAGCCCCCTACTCGTCACCGCCGTCCCCCTCCCTGTAGCTGTCATCATCGTCAGTCGTTTCCTCCTCCAGCTCATCGTCATCGTCATCACACATCAGCTCGGTATCTATGGTGATTGTGAGCACGGCAGACGACTTGGGCACAAAGCTGAAAAAACTGCTCTTAGGCAGCCCATCTGACAGCGACGAGCTTGTGACCGCGTCCAATGACGAGAGCTGGTAGTGCCCCTTCCAGCACGAGAAACCGACAGAACATCCGAACCTGGACAACTCCGAGACCTTGGGCTGGATGCGTACGAGCGAGATGCCGTGCAGTGCTGACTCCGGTGAGGACACATTGAGTAGGAAGAGATTGCCATCTTGGGCACGGAGGACATGCATGCCAGGCTTGGCGGTGAGATAAAACGGCACGTAGTACTTGAACACTACAGTCGGCCACTTGTGCTGGGAGGTGAAGTGGTCCAGGAGTGCTGCTGTTGTGCCGGCGAAGCCACAGCCGGGCTCCGGGCAGTAGCACGGCTCGTGCGGACACGCCTGCTTGTGTTCTCCCTTGAGGTAGTAGGTGATCATGTCGGTGCATCCGTGCTCAGCGTAGGGGCAAGGAACAAGGATGGATTCGACGATGCGCTCCATGCCATAGCAGCTGCTCTTCAGGACAACTCCGGAGCAGGCCTGGCATTTGCTGTCTGGGAGCTTGTCGCGGCAAGGTGAACAGACGAAATGCCCAAGGGCACACTGCAAAGGATTCACCGAGCAAGATCAGAATTAACTTTCGCGTAAATAAGGCAGCACCGCATCAAAATGAACACCTCAACAGGATTTGGATGTCAGCATAGTAGAAGAGATGCATCTGATGACCTGGAAAACGGGGGGCCTCAGAGGGGTAGAACAGACGGGGCAGTCAAAGACATCCATTGCCATGGTGACATTCTGCTTCTTGACAACCCTCTCTGCCTCTTCCATTGCTTCTGCTTCCTTCTTGATGCTGCTACTCTTTGCCTCCATGAGAGGGGCCACCAGTGCTACAAGATTACAAACCAATCTGTTAAACGTACACATTTCTCCACAATTTGTAGGCGATAAAAAATATTGTCAACGTAAGGTCCACAGATGTGCCGAGTAAAGGAGTACATGGCCATTTATTTTGAAAGTCACAATTACTTCCACACAAAATTGGGGACTCCTCTTTTCGAGCTACGGCTCCTGGTGTTCTGCTGTCTTACAAACCTGTGGCTTTTGGCTGTCTTTTGTAATAGGTCTAGATGAATGGTGCTACTAGGTTTTCGCCCCATAGCGCTCGTTTCGACGGCGGGCGGGTGCCGTGGGTTTCCTAGTAGTGCGTTGAAGTCGCTCTCCCCTTCTCCCTGTTCTTAGACTCATCTTTGTTTCAGACTGTTGTATTTCCGTTCTAAGTAATGGAAAGGGGGTTAGCCCGGTTCAAAATTGGGGACTCCTTGATATTGTATCATAACAATCAGAGGGTGAATGAGCTCTACATGTCCTAGACTCCAACTCCACACAAGGTCCTCGGACACAGGGCACAAAATGGAATACGCAGACACGGGGGCCTCTAACCAGGGAGGCAAATCAGCAAACACATGGACTGCATATCAAGAAAGAACCGAACGAACAGCCTCAAATCCTCTATCTACAAGGCAAATGCAAGAAGCGCAGTTGGATCCATAGACAATAGATGCAGAACGCCGGCTCGGTACCGTAAACTCTAGGGAGTAGAGAAACGAGGTGCTCGGATCGATCGACGGAACGAGCGAGCGACCGCCGGCGGCTCGGCTGGACGAGGAGGAGGAAGCGAGACTCACCCACTCACCGTGACGGGACCCGCAGTCCAGATGGAGCCGGCGGGGTTCCGGCGGGACGGCGGGGGGCGACTGGGCGAGCAGCAGGGAGGATGCGGCGGCCGGGGGGTTCGGAGTTGCGTGGGTAAAGTGAGGAACAGTTTGGTTGCTAGCCTGCTGCCGCCGGAATGGCCGGAACCTAAAAAGCCAGCAGCTTTCTGGTGCCAAAAGAAAAGGAGGGTGGGTTTTAACCTCGACCCACTGACTTCAATATAATTTGAAGTTTCAAATAAATTACAAAAACCTATAATTTACCTTTTTGTGTGACTTATTGTGCTATTATGAGGTGACAATATTTGTTCACGAAATCATTGAAGGCCAGACAATGAGTTTTACTTGGGACAGTATGCGGACCGTTTCATTCCTTCACGAAGCGACACATAAGATTAAAGTTTCCATCCTCTCGCTAGCTCCAGTCCGTCCCACCTCCGGTGACCTTTGGGCTTTGGGGGTGCGGCGGACCCCATCCCCTCGCTGGCAGAATGGATCCCGTTTTTCTTTAGGTAGTTGTAGTGTCTTGACTAGGGCAGCAAGGCAGCGGCATCCAAAGTTAGTACAATGTCCTCTTTGTTACAACGGTGTATCTGGCATTGCTGGATGACGTGTGGAGGTGGGTCTTCGACATATCGATTCAGTCGGTGTTGGTCTTTGATGGATCTGCTTGGATCCATTCCGCATTCGTCATCGGTAGATCCATCAGTATTCGGCCGGCCAGTGTTTTTGTTCATGTATTTACCAGTATGACCCTTTCGTTCTACGTTTCTCATCGTCCGCAACGGTTGATGTTCTAGTGCACTAGTCCTTTGGGGGGCTTAGGCCAACTCCAACGCATGGATCCATTTTCCTACTTTTATGTTCGTTTGGGTATGCGTGGGCAGAAGTCATGGCACAACGAGTGGATGTAAACCCATTTGAGTCCGTCTGTTGTCTGGACGCAAATCCGCCCAAATTTGGGCCATGTTTGAGTCCACACAGATAGAAGGACACGTCGTGAGTCTGCCCCCGCCCCACGCCTCACTGACCCAACCGCCAAAGCCAACCCTAGCCAGGATCGCTGCCACTGCTCGGCCAGCCGGCGCACGATGTCGTGGGAGGTGGATTCCCTGGAAGGCTGGGAAGCACGACCACGAGGCCGACTCTTCCTCGGGGCGTCGCCTCCGCGCGACAACCCTCACCGTGACGCCAATTGCAGCGGCGCGACGGGAGCGAGTGTACGTGGGAGTCGACTAGTGCCAGTGGTACTAGGAGGAGGCCATCCCTGTGCCATGGCTCGATGTCCATTTGTCGAACAACTGGCATCTGAACCCGGGTACGATTCCTATGTCGATCTTTCTAGCCTCCGACCGCGCGTGTGAGGCCGAGATTCGCCGCCGCCGAGCTTAGCTCCTTGCTGACCTCCCCCACGACCCGGCGTACGTCATCGACTTGTTGTACTGGGACACTTGGTTCGTCAACGAGCACGACCAACATCATTAGTCTTTGTTTGCGCGCTCATGTTCGTGCTCCCAGCCCTTCGAGTGCGTGTGCGTGTGCTCCCAATCCGCTGCACGCTCCATCGCCACAACCGACGGTTGAGGAGGAAGCCAAGGCGAAGGCCGACGAGGCCTATAAGAAGGCCGACGAGGCCTATAAGAAGGCCCTCGAAGACTCCCAACTTGACGAGCTTGCCATGTGGCTTGGCCTCTCACTAGCACTGGTCGAATCGACCGGCGTACGGGTCGGCGAGCCCCTGCCCGAACCTGAGCCTGAGCTGGAACAGGTGACAGAGCTAAATTCGGCAGATCTCAGGTAGATGGTCCCAAACTAAGGTCTTGACACAATGGTAAGGCACGAGTTCTTACCCAAGTTTGGGTTCTCCTTAGAGATAAAATCATATGTCATGCTTGTGTTTTATTGCTTTTGGGTGTAATAAAAAGTACAGCCGATCTACCTCGAGATTGTTCTGTGTCCTCTATGATCCTACCCCTCGGTTTAAATAGGTATGGGAGGAGAGGTCTATGGTTACATCCTAGTCGGCTACATACAAGGAGAAGGTGTTGTAGATGGTTTCTAATATCTTGGAGTATACGTCAAGCCTTCGGGAGACTTCATTTGATACGCCACAGGCCGTGGCCCGTTGGTGAACTGACAGGGGGGTCCTCGGCCCAGCCCACCTAGACGACGTGATTAGAGATCCTCTAGGCGGGACACCACTAGTAGGAGCCATGGCCACTGGCACCACTGGACGTCCACAGTGTCCACAATCGCTTGTACATTGGCGAAAGCATGAGCATCAGCATCCGTGGCCACCGGAGCAGTAGGAGGCATCTGCTGTGCCACCGCATGCCCTAGCGCCACATCCGGCGGATGTACCGTGGCCGTTTCCATGGCCGGCTCTGGTTTTCATCTACCTCACCGACAAGGACAATGATGGCGGCGGCGACAACCACTATATCTAGGTTTTATTATGTTTTTTATTTTAATTAATGTAACCAAGGGACTTTTGATCGTAATTTTTACATATTAAACTTGAAAATTGTGCAAAACCTAAAATGCCTCCCAACGTGTTGGGCGCACCTATGTGCCAGCGGACAATGCCGGACTTTAGTGTCTGCCTGGCGAACCCAAATGTACAAAAAACAAAAAAGGGACACATTACGTGTCCGTTCGGGTCGACCGGTTGGAGTTGCCCTTATAATTAGCACAGTGACTTCCCGATTGTCCAATACAATAAGGTTTGCTCGGCTTCGATAAGGGAAGGATGATATGCGGTGTGCCTTCAGCTCGCTACAGTGTTTGTAGTCGTCGCTAGATGATCCACTGACATGGTTATAAGTTTCGTTACTTCTGATGATTTTTGTACTGCCATGACCATTAGTAATAGACTGGAAGACTTTCCGCAAAAAGAGAAATTGAACGTGAAATCACAACTTAAATTTTCTGCTCTAATTTGTTGCCAAATTTTCAGAGTACATAGACACGGCGGATCTGGCAGTGGCACGGGGCCATTGGTGTCACTAGCGATGCCTCCTGCAATGAAAGTGGAAGACTCGCCATTGGTGACAGAGCTGGGTCCTCTCCTTCCCAACGATTACCAGACATATATCAGTATAAAGCTTCCTCAGTTTCTAGGTCTCCTGACCCATTGCAACAATAATGATCTCATAAAACTTATCTTGCTCTAGCTTCGACCCTACCCACATAATACTCCCTCCATAAAGGAATATAGGAGCGTTTAGATCACTACTTGAGTGATCTAAACGCTTTTATATTTGTTTACAGATGGAGTAACAATTGCGTGGATGTAGTAAGGTACATCATCCTCAGTTCTTCAACTTGTCAGGTTTGCTGGCAAGGTTTGGCCTCAAGACTACTACATCAGAAAACATATCGTCCTACGGATTTCTATTGAGAAAACACCATCGCCAGCGCTTGTATGGCACTGGGCCGTGAGTGTGCTCCTCGCCGACCTTCGCCGCCATGCCACTTTCCCATGGACTTGGAGTACTGCTGCCGCTCCTCCACCACAGCACCATAATCCTCCGCCGGACATCACAGTCCAGTGGCTTCTCGTGCCTCTCCACGGCGCACCTGCAAGCTCTCGGCATTCAGAGCCAACTCCATGGCTTCCTGAGTTGGTATGCATGCCACCGTGCTCATTCAAGTTCCTGCTCTATTTTCATTAGAGTTTCTTTCACATGTCAATAAAAAATGATCCTCAACGTCACCTCATGGATCTTGCAATGATAGATCAGATGATGTACAAAAAGATCTTGTAAATACAGATGATGTACAAAGCTCAGACTCGATAACCTTCGACAGAAAGTTGGTCATATTGTAATCAGCTGGAAGCATGAGATCAAGAAGAACCTACATTCAGTGATATTCCAAAACGTAGTCTCAACAACACACTGCCCATCAAACCAAAATCCCCCAAAACTTGCTCATCCAACAGATCGCAGTCAATGCCTGATCAGACCAACGCATCCCTCGTCCACCTGATCCTCACCGTCGGCGTCACCATCCTCCTCGCTGACCTCGGCATCCTCCTCACCATAAATGTAGCTCTTGTCATCATCGTCCTCCTCGCCATACACCATCTTAGTGTCTATGGTCACCCTGAGCACCACACGGCGGCTGCCCTCACGCTCAGCCTCGGGAACGAAGCACAAGTAGCCCACTGGCAGTCCATCGGAAAGTGACGTGGTATGGATCGTGTCAGCCGTCGAGACCTGGTAATGGCCCTTGAACCACGAGAAACCCACTGAGCACCCGAACCTGGACTCCAGCGGGTGTGGATGGACGCGGACCAGCGAGACTCCATGGAGGGGAGACTCCGGAACGTCACATTCAGCAGGAAGAGGCCGATATCTTTGTCCTCCCCGCCGCACCAGAGGATGTGCACGCCGGCCTTCACGGGCACTTCGAACGGCTCGTAGTATTTGAACGCTTTCACAGGCCACTTGTGCTGGGTGGTGAAGTGGTAAATGAGTGCTGCCTTGGTGCCTGCGAAGCCACAGCCTTTCTCCGGGCAGTAGCATGGCGCGTGCAGGCACCACTCCTCGTGCTCCGCCTTGTCGTGGTAGGCCATCACGTGGGCACACCCGCGCGCAGCGTAGGAACACGGAACGACAACGGAGGCGACGACGCGCTCCATGCCATGGCACCGGTCCGAGACGGGTTTGGAGCACCCGCTGCAGGCCTTCTCCGACCCTGGGAGCTCGTCGCGGCAGGGTGAGCAGATGAAATGCCCCTGTGAGCACTGCAGAGAATTAACCAAACTTGTTAACTTCAGATGAACATCAGACCAACACAAGAAATTCAGTGGACGAAATTGCCTGAGTTCAATTACCTGGAAGATGGGAGGGCTGAGGGGGGTGGAGCAGAGTGGACAGTCCAGGACCTCCATCCCCATGGTGACCTGCTGCTTCTTGACCATGATGCCCACACCCTGTTGTAGACTATCATCTCCCCCTTCCTTGATCTTGCTGCCGTTGCTGTTCCCCTCCATGAGAGCAACAGCTTCCAGTCCTGCAGATTTAAGCAGATCAAAACGCCTCCAGTTAAGTAGTGAGGATTTATGGCGGCGATTGGCACCTCAAGAAGCAGAAATTCATCCTGACTAATTACCAAAAAGTAGATAAAAGATAAACATTTCGAATGTGGGTCTGCAGATGTGCAGTTTGGGGGAATCCCGTAGCGGGCAGAGGGCAAAATCTAAGCAGGGTAGGGGGGGCAAGAACACCTAGGGCACCAGAAGGGGGCGTTATACATCAAGTAGGACAGCGCACGAACAGGCCGGAAACCCCAACAATGGCGGCGATTGGGAAATAAAGAAAGCGGAGGGAGGCGATTAGCAAAGGGAGGCGGCGCGAGAAGAAGGTATCAGCGGAAGCGGAGCTCACCGGATTGGCCGGCAGGCAGGGAAGAGGACGGCGGATGCGTCGAGGTCGAGAGGAGGAGCGGCGCTAGGTTTGCCGCCGGCGGTGGAACCGTGGTTGCTCTGGTCGGACGTGAGTGCAACGCCCCTGTAAAAGCCCTTCACGGGCCGAGCCACGACCCAAAAGCCCAAGCATATCCATCCCCACCCAGCCCACACTCCACTGCTGCCCTAAATCCTCTCTGAAGCTACCCCTAAAAAAACAAATCCTCTGAAGCTTTTTGAGAAAAAGTAATAAGCCCCAAATGAAACCATACTACAGCTGCTTCACGCAAAAAATAAGAGAAGTTATTATCTCAAATAATCACATAAAATGCAACCATTTTGGAAGAAGCGTCCAAATTTTACCGTTTTATTTGTTTGTCATGACAAGGTCTTTAGAACTAGACTCTTTTTTGTCACTCTCTCTGCTCTAAATAATTGAAGTTCTGCTTTGTCCAAAGTCAAACTTACTTTAATGTAACAGTTCTATACAAAACATGTTAACACCAATAATATCAAATTAGTGTTATTCTTTATTATAAATCAACTCCCATTAATTTGGAAAGGAGGGAGCATATTATAGTGGAAAATATTTATGATATATTCTACTTCAATAAAAATATTTAAGATACAAACCTAAAAATTCTATTTAAATAATTTATTTTTTATTTATTTGAATTACTACCGAGTAATCACACTATCTAAAAGCAAATTTTGCCAAACAAGGGTTTAGATTTTGGATTCATGTCTACGGCGAGGAGTAAAAGCAGACTACAATATGGTACATTGCATTTTAAAATTATTCTAGCTTTCTAATAATATTGCAAAACTAAATCTAGGTTTTTAAGAGATTGCACAATGTGAAATACCTCAATTTAAAATAGATCAAAACATGTTCACATTATTGAAGTATATTTTAATTAGGGTTTGATCCAATATCCAAAACTGATACTCCCTCCATAAAGAAATATACGGGCATTTAGATCACTAAAGTAGTGATCGAAACAATCTTATATTTATTTACAGAGAGAGTACCTGGTTAATACTTAAGCATTTGGGAGGGTCCCACGCAGTAAATATGAGGCTGTATCCAAATTATCTAGGGTTTTAGAAGTGCATTTTGGATATTTGGATTTTTTTAGGGTTTTAGCCTTTTAAAAAACTTGAGAGTTGATTAAATCCTCATTTTCATATTAAAGTGATGCTTACGAGATGCTCAAGATGCACAATCAATTTCTAATAAAGTGCGTTGCTCCTGGGTTATTACAATCGACCCCCCACGAAGGAATCTCACCTCGAGATTCTAAGGCAAGGAAGAGGGAAGGGATTGGCTACAAATGGAACTGATATTCTGGTTCATGTCGCTCTTTTTTATAAGGTCGATTCATTGCATCATGACGAATTTGGAATTGTTTCTTCAAGATCTTCGTCTTTCAAAATTTGAGGCAGCCCAACCCTCTTGTCCATCTGATAGGATGGACAAAAGCAACGGAGTTGAAACCAAGCTCAACAAGTCAGCCCTTCTATCAATCTGCTAGGTGTTACATTAAATTGAACAACATATGGAAGCAAAGTATTATGCAATGAGAACAAATAATGCATGCTTTAGCGCTGATGTGTGTACTCGCAACCATCCTACCCTGTTGGTATTTCAAGAAACCCGGCCTTCTTAGGGCTCATTTTTTGGACCATCAACCATAAGGCATAGAATCCCCACAAAGGTTTTTCCGCTTTAGGCTCAAAGATGTCTCATTTAGAGCCACTGCATCCTTTCCGCCAAGGATTTATATCTTTTTTGTTTCCAAAAAATGAGATCATCCTTTTTTCGAAAAATAAAATTTGTTCAAACATCCCCAAATATTTTGTAGGCACACATCAATGTTTGGGCCTGAAGCTCACTTGCTTTTCGGCTCACTGGACATCAACCAACATGCCAGGGCCCAAACTGTTTTGAACTAAAAAATGTGATTAATCTTAAAAAAATAAATACTACCGTCAATCCATTTTATTTGTCACTATTTCAGCGTCAATTAATATGGATCGAAGGGGCATTTTTCTATGTAGTATCTAAGAACATCTAACCAAACCACCACTGCCCTCTGAATGCCCGAATGAACACACTGGACAAAAAACAACCACTCAATTGGATCCCCTAAACCTAGCCCGTATGTCCGGGTTGTCCGACACCCCCTCAAACCCAGCTCATATGTGGGCTAGACTTAAAGCCGTCCGGACAAGCAAGGACGCGTCCGCCACGCCGAATACGGCAACTGACCCCAAATCCCTCCAGATAGCAGTTCGACCAAATTGATCGCCTTTTTCCTACGTTTATCCCCCTTTCATGTGTCTGTGTCGTTACTCAGTGGAGTACCAACGGATTCCTTGGTTGAATTTCTCAGACGGTTCGTCCTTCCTCGGGGGAGACTTGTGTGACATCTCATAGTAGGTGAGATCTTTTTCCAGAAAAACGAGAACATATATTTTTTAAAACAATACATGTTCAAACATTCTAAAATATTTTGTAGGCAACATCAATGTTTGGTGCTTAAACCGAGGTTGGTTGAGCCCGAAGCCCAATTGCTTTTTCGGCTCACTTGACGTCAACCAACTTGCTAGGGCCCAAACTGTTTTGAACTAAAAAATGTGATTAATCTGAAAAACTGAAAAAAAATGAAATATTCCCTCCTATCCATATTACTTGTCACTGTTTGAGTGACTATTAATATGGATCCAAGGGGCATTTTTCTATGGAGTATCTAAGAACATCTAATTAAACGACCACTCCCCTCCAGACGCTCGGACAGACAGCCTGAACAAAAAACAACCACCCATCAGACCAAGCTCATAGTGGATTTGAAGCTGTCCGGACAAGCGGGGACGCATCCCCCATGTCGAATCCGGCAACTGAACTTCAACCCCCCCCCCCCCCCCCCCCACATAGCAATTGAATTTTTTTGAATCACTTTAAGCAACCAAACTATTGGCTCGCACATTAGGTTAAACCTACCAGTATCAGAACTTCCCTAACCATCCTACAACCTTTCCATTCAATTATCTTCAAAGCATGTCGCCGCAAGATTAGGTCGCCTTGGCTCATCCTTTGCTTCACTTTTGGAAGTGGTTTTTGCTATCTCCTGAGTTGCAGCAGTGCAGGATTTTGGGTTGCAACATGGACATATAATCACTGTTTGAACTCGGGAAGCCTCTGGCATTTTTCGCTATCAAATCTATTTCTAGATCATACCTAAAGACGGCTTGACACAAGTTCAAGTGCTGGTAAAATAAAACATGGTGCACATGTCATGCATATTTGCTGAAAGAATCGAATTCAACAATGTATTTTTGTGCTCTATCTGGGTGACTTGATGCAAATTTCTTGCCAAGAATACAAACATAATGCTCAGTAATCGAATACAAACATAGACAAAAAGAACACTAGTTCCTTCTCCAAAGCTGAGATTCAGAAGTATAGTCACTTGTCAAACCCAATCACCCGCACATGGGGCCTATTGTGGCGTGAGCTCCATACTCACGAGGACTGTGTCACTTGTACCAGCGACTGGAAGCATCGCCTTGGGCACAAGGAACAGGAAGCAATCATCAGGAAACCCATCATGGAGGTTAGTGTTCCTCGTTTGAAACTCTATAGCCTGGGAGTAGCCCGTCTCAGCCGACGACAATGAAAGATTGCACTTGAACTTGGATCCAGTAGTAATGTGGGACTGGACGCAGCAGACCACGATGCCAAGGCCGAGGGACTCTGTCTTCATGTAGACGATGAAGAGGCGTCCATCCTCACCCACAAGAATGGTTGGTTCAGGAGGATCGCCGTTAGCATTGAAGCTGATGAGGATCCCGAACCCCTTGCTGTACGAAACTTTCGTCGAGTCCAGATTGTGCTTGCGTGAGAAATGCTCCAGGAGCCTTGCGGATGGTCCGCTGAAGCTGCAGTCCGCTATGGGGCAGAAGCATGGAGCCTGCGGGCAATCTTCCTCATGCTCTTCTTTTTGGTAGTATTTTATCCTCGCAGCACATCCATTATTGGGGCAAGCAACTTTGAGGGATTCAACCATATATTCTAGCCCGCGGCAGCGACTGTAGACTGTTGTTTCGCAGCAGAAGCAGCACTTGCCTGGGAGCTTGTCATGGCAAGACAAACATATGGTATTGACGCCCCTCAGTGCACTGAGGAAACACAAACAACAAATCAGTGCATATCATATGAATCAGTAAATATGCTAATTAGAAAATGCACCGATCTGTTTTTGTTAGGCAGTTGGCCTAGTGTACGCATCTGATGTGATGTTTTTCTAATTCTTCAGAGATGTCAACCTTGACTTGCAATTTTGCAACTACAAAATTACACTACAATTACAATCTTGTAATTACCCTATCTGATTCTAATTAACTAAATAATTTTGGGAAAATTCCTTCAGTTTGCCGACAAAATTAGGCGAACTGGACATAGCTACTATATTAATTAACGAATCTAATAATGAATGCGAATTTCGAAATATTTTAAGACACCCAGATAGTTCCTCAGATCCATTGATGCTATCGTCTTGGAGGAGCTCCTAGGGATTGAGTTGTAAGAACAGAGATCAGATCAAACACAGGGGGTATTACCTGGAAAATGGGAGGGCGCAGGGGGTCGCAGCAGACGGCGCAGTGGAGGACGTCGAGGTCGTCCATGGTGAAGACGGGGGTTGCCGCGCCGACCTTCCTCCTCTTTCCGACGCAGCCCTCATCTTTCTCCCTCTCCTGCCGCTTTCCCGCCGCTTCCTCCATTCCCTCGATCGGCCAAACGTAGTGGCGGCGGCGGCAAGCCCAGCCGCCCGATCGCACACGAAGAGGTTTCTCGTTGCTCGGCCTCTCTTGGTTGATGTTGTCTCACTGGTGGCCGCCACCCTATTTATTTGGTCTCTGTCTGGCGTTGTAGGCGGGAGCAGGAGCCAAAAGGAGAAAGAAACACGAGAAAGATCAGATGTGGGTGGGAGCTGAAAATAGAAGGAAACACGAGCAAAGGCCCAAATAAAAGACGCGCAAACACCTACACGCAGATTGAGCTCAAAAAAAAATATCTACACGCAGATAACACCTGCTTATTTTATTGTTTTTTCTGCCGATCATACTTCTTTTAGAGGTTTTTTTTCGGCCCCAACTCAAACTCAAGTGAGGTAGAAGACAATGAACAGGAGACTTGCAGCTTGGCTTATTTATATGAGCTCCTTTACGGTGATTGGGGCAGTACTGGGAGTACTTTCGATTACATACCCCTTCGATTTTTATTAGCCGCCTGATCTGGTGGGGGATTAAAAATGAATAAACCTAATTAGTTTAATCAGAGAAAGGCATAATGGTCCAGGGTAAAATATTCTGTTTTCAACCGATCACGTCCACGACGTCTAGATCCAGTCCTCGTTCTTGTCAAGTCCTCATTCTCCTCCTCTTCCTTCTGTCCGACGAGCCCGGCGAAAGGAACCAACACCGTCGTCGGTGTCACCCTCGTCCTCATCCTCGTCCCCTTCACTATAAATGACGTTCCAGCGGCAGGAAGAAGATTAAGGCGCGACATCTGCGGCGGCAGTGTCGGCGGCGGCGCTATAGGAAATCCCCCCCCCCCCCCCCCATCCCATCGCTTCCGGGCTTGCATCCTAAGGTATAAGTCGCCCGAATCTCAACTCCTCCCTGTTTGATTGGGCCGTTGGAAGTGACTCTTGGCAGGAACTCCAACTTCCTCATAGATGGATATATCAGATCGTGCAGTTCAACGCTCAGTTCATCGCCATGGACCATGATATGAGGATCTATACTCTGCGGTTGGCCCCTCGGAAAGGCCGCCGGGAGATATCAATGCTTGTTCTGAAAGTAGGCTTGTTTTTCTTGATGCTGCAGGAGATATCAATGCCTGCGGGAGATATCGCCATACACTTACTTTGATTCGTAGCCTACACTTCCTACTTAGATTTGTTTAGTCATCATCGATTTAGGTTTCCCTAGTGCATGCAATTCAATTTAGAATTTTTCAACATCCATGGTCACTTCACTAGTTTATGGCGGACCCAGTTAATGGACGTTTATGATCGCTTGCCATAACATGTACAAGGAGCAAAGTTTAAAATTCCATGCAAGATTTTGTACTGGGTTTTGCATGCATTTTTGTTTATCCTTTCAGATTTTTATTTGTGTGAATTGTGATGCAGGAAGACATGGTGGATGTAAGGCCAACTCTAACGCACGACCCCAAATGGACGGCCGATTTTTTTGGATTTTGTCCGTTTGGGGTGGCAATGTGTGCGAAAACGGACATGGGTGTCTGGCTTTCGTTGAAGGCGCCCAACGCAGCAAATGACCCCGTCTTGTCCGTTTGCACTACGCACGCCACGCCCCGACCCCCGGCCACACGCCTGCCGCCCCAGAGCCTGTGCCGCCTCGCCGCTCGCCGCCGCAGCAGCAGCCAAACCCTGCCCGCCCGCCACGCCGCAAGCTCCGCCGCCCGCGCGCCCTTGCCCTCCGCCCTGCGCCCCGGACGCCGCGAGCGAGCTCAGCCACGCTCCGCCCAGCGCGCCCGCGCCCTAGCCGCCGCGCCGTGCCCTCCGCCCCGTCCCGCCTGCCGCGTCGCGCCCGTTCCAAGCCGCTCCTCCGCTGCTCCCGTCATAGCGGGGCTGCGGGCGCGTCGCTCACCACCATCCGCTCCGCGTGTGCTCGCCTCACTGTCGGCCGCCTCGCCCCGCCTCCCGTGCTCGTTCGCGCATGCGCTCTCTCTCCGGGGGCCGCGCCTGCCAGCACGCCCGTGCCGCGCCGCCGCAGCACCGGCACGCGCCCCCGCCTCCTGTGCTCACCCACGCCTACGCTCTCTCGCCAGGTACGCGCCCGACAGCGCACCCGTGCCGCGCCGCCGCACTGCCGGCATGCACCCCCGCCTCCCGTGCTCGCCCGCGCCTGCGCTCTCTCGTCGGGGCCGCGCCCGCCAGGGCGCCCGTGCCGCACCGCGCCCTGTTGCATTTTGCCGAGGAGCTGCCGCTGTTGTTGCTGCTGTGACGAGGAGAGAGAGAGAGAGAAAAAAGGGAGAGAGTGACCGGTGGGAGGTGATGAGTGGGTGACAAGTGGTTCCAGGCCCGGACAAGAGCGGCCAGGGAGGAGCAAAAAGCGTCTGTTCGATGTTTGCTCGACCGCAGAACCAAACCAACTTTGCACTCGGGATGGGGCAAAGCAGACCAGAAACGGACTTTTTTGCGGATGGGTTTGCGCGTTGGGCTGCTTCATGTTTCCGTTTAGACGCAAACGGACAGACCCGGACGATTTAGGGTCATGCGCTGGAGTTGCCCTAGGTCATGAGTCAATGATGGAGTACTATCATATTGCCAACAAGATGTTTAATAGTGAGGATGAAGGTTATAGATTCTATAACAAATATGGTCTTGAGAAAGGTTTTAGTGCCCAGAGAAGCTATGTCGAGTGGGATGGATCCAACTGCCATATAATTTTAAGGAAATTTGTGTGTAGTCGTGAAGGGGCTCGTAAAGAGAAGCACATGAAGAGGAAGATGGAAGATAAAAACAGGAGGCCACGGAGTATAACTCGTGTAGGGTGTAAAGCTAAATTGGTGATTGCAAGACAGGAGGAAACATGTTAGTGGTTTGTGAAGGATTTCATCGATGAACATAGCCATCCTCTAGCCCCACGGGATCTGTCGTGTCTTTTGCGTTCACACAGAATAATTAGCGATGAGCAGAAAGGAGACATGGAAAAATCTAGGATCAGAAAACACCATATTGTGGATATTATGTGCATGCAATACGGTGGATATGATGAGGTTGGATGCATTATGAGGGACATTTACAATTTATGCCATGCTAAGAATAAGGAAACAATTGCTTCCGGGGATGCTCAAACGGTGATCAATCACATGGTGGCAAGGCAAGAGCGAGATTCAGATTTTCTTCTTCTTCAGGTACTTGGTTGATGAAGCTAGCCATCTAAAAGGGACTGTTCTGGTGTGATAGTTAATCCCGACTTGACTACGAGGCTTTCGGAGACGTTATTGTTTTTGATAGCATATACAGAACCAATAAGTACAATCTGCCATTTGTGCCGTTTGTTGGGTTGAATCACCACCGCAGCACTGTTATTTTTGCATGTGGTATCATTTCACATGAAACAAGCCAGGCATACGAGTGGATGTTATGGACCTTTTTTGATGCTATGGGACAGATGCATCCTATATCTGTGATCATGGATGGGGATATTGCAATCCAGAGTGCAATCAGGGTGGTGTGGTCTGACTCAAACCATAGGCTCTGTATATGGCACATTCAGCAGAACATTGTACGTCATCTGCATGATGACGCGGTAAATGAGGAATTCAGATCTTTCATATATGATACATCTTCTATTGAAGAGCATGAGAGAAAATGGTTATAGTTCTTAAAACAGAATAGAGTAACAAGTGAGGACTCCTGGCTGCATCAGATGTATAAGATGATAAAACTGTGGTGTGCTCCATATCTTGAGGGGCGTTGTTTCCTAGGATTGAGTAGCAATCAGTGGAGTGAGAGTTTAAACTCGGTGCTACATACACATCTTGAGGCTAAGATGACGTTGTTTCAAATGCCAGAGCACTATGAGCGTTTCCTTGCATCACGACACTTGAACGAGGCTCTCCAAGACATCGAGGCCTTATAGTCCGTTTCGTTCATAGAGGAAAATGCTTCAATTCTCGAGAAACACGCCGCCAAAGTTAACACTCCTGCTGTGTTAAAGTTGGTCTTATGGAGCATAAATGTTGTAAGAAAATGTGAGAAGTTACCACATACATTGTATCTAAGAAGGAAAGAATGAATAAAAAGATCGAAGTGCGCACGGAGTCGAAGGAAGGTCTACTTCGCAGTATCAGTTGTTCTTGCCGCAAATTGGAATGCGCAGGCACACCATGTTCCCACATATTTTACATTTTGAGAATTTTACAAGAAGAAACACTGCCCAGGTGTTGTGTTCCCACTAGGTGGACAATGAGTGCACAATTGCATTCACACCGACTAGAAAGAGCGAGATGTATGAATACTCTGCAACCCTACAAAGGTACCGTAAGTTAAGGAGTTTTAGTCACGCAACATGTTTCAAGGCATGACACTCTGATGAGGAGTTTCAGCATCTAAAAAGGTTTTTGGATGGACAAGATGTTTGCAAGGGATCAACAAGTGAAGAATCTGATAGCAAGGGATCAACTAATGCTCAGGGTAACAACATTAGGTTTGGCCCATTGATGCAACAATTGGCTAATCTTGATGGTGAAGGTTCCAATAAGGTTCTAGATCTCGTGCATGTGCCAGACTGAGGTGCTCCGAAGAAAAGGCTACAGGCAAAGATGAAGAACACAATATCACAGGGTAGATGTAGCAATTGTCATGAGGCAGATGGTCACAATCGACGTATGTGCGCCAACTTGACAGAGGTACCTAATATGTCGTAATTTAATGTTTGCATGTGTCCAAATATATTCCATGGCATTAATTATATCCTTCTGTGTAGGATCTCAAAGCAGAACTATGATAGCTACAACATTACGCGCACGGTCGGACAACAAGTACGTCGATGATCAACCGGATGTTGGTGTGTGCATTGTTGTCTATGTCTAGTACCGTGTGACCTTGTCTCTAAAATATACTTCATCCTGTCAGTTAGTCAGTGACTTCCTCATAATGTATGACTCAACTATTTGGTGGTTGTATCTGTATGAGTTTGTGATTTTTTTGCATTTTATATGTGAGTTTTTGAAGTGCAACCTCAAGAATCATGGTTTCTTCGTGGCCAGCGTGTAGCTTGTTTATTTTGCACGAGAAAATTTGGAAATATATGCACAGGAGGAATTATATTTCGCTACCGGTTTAATATTACCGATAAATCCGAAAAAATACACCAGCCATCCATGCACTCCAATTGAAGAAAATACACTTAAGCCATTTTTTGTAAAAAAGGTGATTTTTTTTCACCACCTCCAAACCACCCCGAATTTATTCTGCATGCTCAAATCGATGTGCCAAACATGGCTATGAAAGAAATGTGAAAAAAATGTATTCTACAATGCCCCCTTAAGGTGTAGACCGATGTTTTGACCAGTCAGTCTACAGGGCAAAATAAATTCAAATAAAAATTAAAAAATTGTTAAACCTCGAAAACCTGGCTATTTTTGTGCAACATATCAAGTGTACAAAATTAGAAGTGATTTAGAGAAGGTCGAATATGTCACGGTTAAACACGAGGGACCATTTGATATCACTTAAGCCAGTTTTTGTAGAAAAGATGATATTTTTTCCACCACCTCCAAATCATGCCAAATTTATTCTGCATGCTCAAATCGATGTGACAAACATGGCTATAAAAGAAATTTGAAAAAAAAAATTATCCTACAATGCCCCCTTAAGGTGTAGACCAATGTTTCGATCAATCAGTCTACAGGGCAAGATAAATTCAAAAAAATTTAAAAAAGTGTAAAACCTTGAATACCTAGCTATGTTTGTGCAAGATATCAAGTGTGCAAAATTAGAGATGATTTAGGGGAGGTCGAAAAAACCACGCTTATACACGAGGGACCATTTGGTCTCACTTAAGCAAGTTTTTGTAGAAAAGGGTGATTTTTTTCCACCACCTCGAAATCACCCAAAATTTGTTCTACATGCTCAAATAAATGAGCTGGCTATGAAAGAAATTTTGAAACACAATGTATCCTACCATGCCCCCTTGAGGTGTAGACCGATATTTTGATCAGTCAATCTAAAGGGTAGAACAAATTCAAAAAAAAATAAAAATTGTAAAACCTTAAAAACCTAGCTATGTTTGTGCAAGATATCAAGTGTGCAAAATTAGAGGTGATTTAGAGGAGGTCAAAAAAATCATGCTTAAACACGAGGGACCATTTGGTCTAACTTAAGCCAGTTTTTGTACAAAAAGTGATTTTTTTCCACCACCTCCAAATCACCCAAATTTATTCTGCATGCTTAGATAGATGAGCCAAACATGGCTATGAAAGAAATTTTGAATAAAAAGATGTATCCTACAATGCCCCATTGAGGTGTAGACCGATGTTTTGATCAGTCAGTCTACAGAACAAAATAAATTAAAAAAACAAAAAATTGTAAAAATTTGAAAACCAACGTATGTTTGTGCAAAATATTAAGTGTGCAAAATTATAAGTGATTTAAAGGAGGTCCAACAAATCACGGTTAAACACGAGGGACCATTTGGTCTCACCTAAGCCAGTTTTTTAGAAAATGTGATTTTTTTCCACCACCTCCAAATCACCCCAAATTTGTTCTATATGCTCAAATAGATGAGCTAAACATGGCTATGAAAGAAAAGTTAGAAAAAATGAATCCTACAATGCCCCCTTATGGTGTAGACTGATATTTTGATCAGTCAGTCTATAGGACAGAATAAGATCAAGAAAATTAAGAATTTTGTAAAACCATGAAAACCTAGCTATGATTGTGCAACATATCAAGTGTGCAAAATTAGAGGTGATTTAGAGGAGGTCGAAAAAATCACGGTTAAACACAAGGGACCATTTGGTCTCACTTCACCCAGTTTTTGTAGAACATGTGATTTTTTCCACCACCTCGAGATCACCCCAAATTTGTTCTACATGCTCAAATAGATGTGCCAAACATGTGTATGAACGAAATTTGGAAACAAAATGTATCCTACAATGCCCCCTTAAGGTGTAGATCGATGTTTTGATCAGTCAGTCTACGGGGCAGAATAAATTCAAAATAATTTAAAAAATTGTAAAACCTTCAAAAACTAGCTATGTTTGTGCAACATATCAAGTGTTCAAAAATAGAGTTGATTTAAAGGAGGTCGAAAAAATCACGGTTAAACACGAGGGACTATTTGGTCTCACTTAAGTCAGTTTTTGTAGAAAAATGTGATTTTTTTCAACCACCTTCAAATCACCCAAATTTGTTATACATGCTCAAATAGATGATCCTAACATGACTACGAAAAAATGTGGAAACGAAATGTATCCTACCATGCCCCCTTAAGGTGTAGACCGATATTTTGATCAGTCAGCCTACAGGGCAGAATAAATGCAAAAAAATTAAAAATTGTAAAACCTTGAAAACCTAGCTGTGTTTGTGGAAGATATCAAGTGTTTAAAATTAGAGGTGATTTAGAGAAGGTCGAAAAAATCGCGTTTAAACACGAGGGACCATTTGGTCTCACTTGAGCCAGTTTTTGTAGAAAATGTGATTTTTTCCACCACCTCCAAATCACCCCAAATTTGTTATGCATGCTCAAATAGATGAGCCAAACATGGCTATGAAATAAATTTGGAAATAAAATGTATCCTATCATGCCCCCTTAAGGTCTAGACCGATATTTTGATCAGTCATTCTACAGGGAAGTATAAATTCAACAAAAAAAATAAAAAATTATAAAACCATGAAAACCTAGCTATGTGTGTGCAAGATATAAAGTGTGCAAAATTAGAGGTGATTTAGAGAAGGTCGAAGAAATCACGCTTAAACACGAGTGACCATTAGGTCTCTAGCTATGTTTGTGCAAGATATCAAGTGTGCAAAGTTAGAGGTGATTTAGAGGAGGTCGAAAGAATCACACTTAAACACGAGGATCCATTTGGTCCCACTTAAGCCAGTTTTATTCCACCACCTCCAAATCACCCCAAATTTATTCTGCATGCTCGGATAGATGAGCGAAACATGGCTATGAAAGAAATTTTGAAAAAAAATTGTATCCTACAATGCCCCTTATGGTGTAGACCGATGTTTTTATCAGTTAGTCTGTAGCACAGAGTAAATTCAAAAATAAAAAATAAAAAATTGTAAAACCTTGAATACCTAGCTTTGTTTGTGCAACATATCAAATGTGCGAAATTAGAGGTGATTTAGAGAAGGTCGAACAAATCACGGTTAAACACGACGGACTATTTAAGCAAGTTTTTATAGAAAATGTAATTTTTTTTCACCACCTCGAAATCACCCCAAACTTTTTCTACACGCTCTAATAGATGAGCCAAACATGGCTATGAAATAAATTTGGAAAAAATGTATCCTACAATGCCCCCTTAAGGTCTAGACCGATGTTTTGATCAGTTAGTCTACAGGGCAGAATAAGCTCAGAAAAATAAAAAAAATTGTAAAACCATGAAAACCTAGCTATGATTGTGCAACATATCAAGTGTGCAAAATTAGAGGTGATTTAAAGAAGGTCGAAAAAATCACAGTTAAGAGGGACCATTTGGTGTCACTTAGAAAATGTGATTTTTTTTCCACCACCTCCAAATCACCCCAAGTTTGTTCTACAGGCTCAAATAGATGAGCCAAACATGGCTATGAACGAAATTTGGAAAATAATGTATACTACAATGCCCCCTTAAGGTGTAGTCCAATGTTTTGACTAGTTAGTCTAAAGGACGGAATAAATTAAAAAAAGTTAAATTTTTTTGTTAAACCTCGAAAACCTAGCTATGTTTGTGCAACATATCAACTGTACAAAATTAGGGGTGATTTAGAGAACGTCGAAGAAATCACGGTGAAACACGAGGGACCATTTGATATCACTTAAGCCAGTTTTTGTAGAAAAGATGATTTTTTCCACCACCTCCAAATCACCCCAAATTTATTACGCATGCTCTAATCAATGTGCCAAACATGGCTTTAAACAAATTTCGAAAAAATGTATCCTACAACGCCCCCTTAAGGTGTAGATCAATGTTTCGATCAATCAGTCCACAGGGCAAAATAAATTCAATTTTTTTATAAAATTGTAAAACCTCGAATACCTAGCTATGTTTGTGCAAGATATCAAGTGTGCAAAATTAGAGGTGATTTAGAGGAGGTCGAAAAAACTACGCTTATACACGAGGGACCAATTGGTCTCACTTAAGCAAGTTTTTGTAGAATAGGGTGATTTTTTTGCACCACCTCCAAATCACCCCAAATTTGTTCTACGTGCTCAAATAAATGAGCTGGCTATAAAAAAAATTTGGAAATAAAATGTATCCTACCATTCCCCCTTAAGCTGTAGACCGATATTTTGATCAGTCAGTCTAGAGGGCAGAATAAATTAAAAAAATAGAAATTGTAAAACTTTTAAAACCTAGCTATGTTTGTGCAAGATATCAAGTGTGCAAAATTAGAGGTGATTTAGAGGATGTCGAAGAAATCACGCTTAAACATGAGGGACCATTTGGTCTCACTTATGCCAATTTTTTTACAAAAAGTGATTTTTTTCCACCACCTCCAAATCACCCCAAATTTATTCTGCATGCTCGGATAGATGAGCAAAACATGGCTATGAAAGAAATTTTGAAAAAAAAGATGTATCCTACAATTCCCCCTTAAGGTGTAGACCGATGTTTTGATCAGTCAATCTACAGAACATAATAAATTAAGAAAAAATTCAAAAAATTGTAAAAGTTTGAAAACCTACATATGTTTGTGCAACATATCAAGTGTGCAAAATTAGAGGTCATTTTGAGAAGGTCGAACAAATCACGGTTAAACACGAGGGACCATTTGGTCTCATTTAAGCCAGTTTTTGTAGAAAATGTGATTTTTTTTCACCACCTTCAAATCACCCCAAATTTGTTATATATGCTCAAATAGATGAGCTGAACATGGCTATGAAAGAAGTTTAGAAAAAAACGTATCCTACAATGCCCCCTTCAGGTGTAGACCAATATTTTGATCAGTCAGTCTACTGGATAGAATAAGATCAAAAAAATTAAGAATTTTGTAAAACCATGAAAACCTAGTTATGATTGTGCAACATATTGAGTGTGCAAAAATAGAGGTGATTTAGAGGAGGTCGAAGAAATCACGGTTAAACACGAGGGACCATTTGGTCTCACTTAAGCTAGTTTTTGTAGAACATGTGATTTTTTTCACCACCTCCAGATCAACCCAAATTTGTTCTACATGCTCAAATAGATGTACCAAACATGTCTATGAAAGAAATTTGGAAACAAAATGTATCCTACAATGCCCCCTTAAGGTGTAGATCGATGTTTTGATCAATTTGTTTACGGGGCAGGATAAATTCAAAAAATATTAGAAAATTGTGAAGCCTTGAAAACTAGCTATGTTTGTGCAACATATCAAGTGTGCAAAAATAAAGGTGATTTAAAGAAGGTCGAAAAATCACGGTTAAACACGAGGGACTATTTGGTCTCACTTAAGTCAGTTTTTGTAGAAAATCTGATTTTTTTTCACCACCTTCAAATCACCCAAATTTGTTCTACATGCTCAAATAGATGATCCTAACGTGACTACCAAAAAAAATTTGGAAACAAAATATATCCTACCATGCCCCCTTAAGGTGTAGGCCGATATTTTGATCAGTCAGTCTACAGGGTAGAATAAACTCAAAAAAAATAAAAAATTGTAAAACCTTGAAAACCTAGCTATGTTTGTGCAAGTTATCAAGTGTGCAAAGTTAGAGGTGATTTAGAGAAGGTCGAAAAAATCACGTTTAGACACGAGGGAACATTTGGCCTCACTTAAGCAAGTTATTATAGAAAAGGTGGTTTTTTCCACCACCTACAAATCACCCCAAATTTGTTCTGCATGCTCAAATAGATGAGCCAAACATGGCTGTGAAATAAATTTGGAAACAAATTGTATCCTATCATGCCCCCTTAAGGTGTTGACCGATATTTTGATCAGTTAGTCTACAGGGCAAAATAAATTCAAAAAAATAAAAATAAAAAAACCATGAAAACCTAGCTATGTGTGTGCAAGATATCAAGTGTGTAAAGTTAGAGGTGATTTAGAGGAGGTCGAAGAAATCACGCTTAAACACGAGAGACCATTTGGTCTCTAGCTATGTTTGTGCAAGATATCAAGTGTGCAAAATTAGAGGTGATTTAGAGGAGGTCGAAAGAATCACACTTAAACATGAGGGACCATTTGGTCTCACTTAAGCCAGTTTTTGTAGAAAATGTGGTTTTTTTTCGACCACCTCAAAATTACCCCAAATTTATTCTACATGCTCGAATAGATGAGCCAAATATGGATATGAAAGAAATTTTGAAAAAATGTATCCTACAACGCCCTTAAGGTGTAGACCGATGTTTTGATCAGTTAGTCTGCAGGACAGAATAAATTCAAAAAAATTTAAAAAATTGTAAAACCTTGAAAACCTAGCTATGTTTGTGCAACATATCAAGTGTGCGAAATTAGAGGTGATTTAGAGAAAGTCGAACAAATCACGGTTAAACACGAGAGACCATTTGGTCTCCACTTAAGCAAGTTTTTATAGAAAATGTGATTTTTTTTCATCACCTGCAAATCACCCCAAATTTTTTCTACACACTCTAATAGATGAGCCAAACATGGCTATGAAATAAATTTGGAAAAAATATATTCTACAATGCCCCCTTAAGGTGTAGACCGATGTTTTGATCAGTCAGTCTACAGGGTAGAATAAGATCAAAAAAATCAAAAAGAATGTAAAACCATGAAAACCTAGCTATGATTGTGCAGCATATCACGTGTGCAAAAATAGAGGTGATTTAGAGGAGGTCGAATAAATCACGGTTAAACACGAGGGACCATTTGGTCTCACTTAAGCCAGTTTTTGTAGAAGATGTGATTTTTTTCCGCCACCTTTAGATCACCCCAAATTTGTTCAACATGCTCAAATAGATGTCTATAAAAGAAATTTGGAAACAAAATGTATCCTACAATGCCCCTTAAGGTGTAGACCGATGTTTGACCAGTCTGTCCGCAGGGCAGAATAAATTCAGAATAATTATAAAAAATTGTAAAACCTTGAAAACGTAGCTATGTTGGTGCAACATATCAAGTGTGCAAAATCAGAGGTGATTTAAAGAAGGTCAAAAATATCACGGTTAAACAAGAGAGACCATTTGGTGTCACTTAAGTCAGTTTTTGTAGAAAATGTGATTTTTTTCACCACCACCAAATCGTCCCAAATTTGTTCTACAGGCTTAAATAGATGAGCCAAACATGGCTATGAACGAAATTTGGAAAAAAAATGTATCCTACAATGCCCCCTTAAGGTCTAGACCGATGGTTTGATCAGTCAGTTTACATGGCAGAATAAATTCAAAAAACTTTAAAAAATTGTATAACCTTGAAAACCTATCTATGTTTGTGCAAGGTATCAAGTGTGAAAAATTAGAGGTGATTTAGAGAATGTCGAAAAAATAATGGTTAAACACGAGGGACCATTTGGTCTCACTTAAGCCAGTTTTTGTAGAAAAGGTGATTTTTTTTCCACCACCTCCAAATCACCCCAAATTTGTTCTACATGCTCAAATGGATGAGCCAAACATGGCTATGAAAGAAATTTGGAAAAAAAAGTATCCTACAATGCACCCTTAAGGTGTAGACCGATGTTTTGACCAGTTAGTCTACAGGGCAGAATGATCGTCCGTGGATGTACACCGGTCACACTAGTCAGAAAGACGTGACCATTGAATGGTTAACAAAAACCAATTGGTTCCTGATAGCCGCATTTGCGAATGGCCAGAGGACAACCTGGTGCCCCTGTGCCGGGTGCAACAATTGGCACAAGAGGACAAAGGATGAAATGGGCAAACACTTGCAGAAGAGGGGTTTTACGCCAGGTTATACGGTGTGGACATTTCATGGTGAGTCTGCCCAACGTGCCAGAGCTGAGGTGCTTCGCCGTCACACCGGCGAGCATGGTACCAGGATGGAAGACATGGTGCAAGACTTTGATGATGCTCGGGACTCGGACGATGGGATGGAGGAATCTGCAAAGGCCTTCAATGAAATGTTGGAGCTTTCAAAACGTCCTCTCCACGAGCGCACTGCTTTGTCAGCTGGATTTAAATCTCACAAATAATGGCTCTGAAAGCTCAATTCAACTTGGGTAGAGAATGCTACGATGCGATGATGACAGTATTTGGACGTTTTCTACCCAAAGGCCATGTACTACCTGCAAACCTGTACCAGTCAGACAAAATCCTCCATGCTCTTAAGATGCCCTATGAGAAGATACATGCCTGTCAGAATGGATGTGCCTTATTTAGGCTTCAGTATGCGGACTTGAACTATTGTCCCATTTGCAAGTCATCCAGGTATGTTATGGTAGACAACGGTATGGGTGAGAAGACGCAGACCAAAATCCCCATTAATGTTCTTTGGTATATGCCAATCGTACAAAGACTTCAACGTCTTTTCATGGTCGAAGAGATGGCCAGACATTTGACATGGCACAAAACGGGCAAAAGAACCCAACTAGATGCAGATGAGAAGCTGATGATGGTGCACACATCGGATGGTGAAGAGTGGAAGCGCTTTGATACATTACATGATGACACCTCCCCCCAATGAAGAGGATCATGAACCTCACATTAACCCAGAGACATATGAAGGAGAATTCTTCCAAGAAACATGTATTTCCAAAAAACATTGCACGCACCGCTCTACTTCACCCCAGGACATTGAAGTAGACAGCAACAGTGAACCCGACTTCACCCCTGGGCCGGAACAACAAGAGCCTGAACTAGAAGAGGTTACTGTTGCGGAGGACCTGTCAATGCTTGACCGATTACGTAGAGCTGGCCTTCCACATGATGATGCATTTATTAATGATGATGATGAGCACGTCATTACTGATAGTGACGATGATGAGGCATTTATTGATCCCGGAGCATTTATTGAACCGGACGATCCAGATTATCTTTAGGTATTCAATTTTTTATGTTGTACTTGATTTTTATAGTTACTTGTATAATTTTCTTACTTTGTATGATTGTTTCTTATACATAGTGCCATATGGTCTTGATGTCCGTCCCCGTCGGCCCTCACCCGCTTTATGATTCGGATGTGGTAAATTCTCTTTCATAACTATTTGTTGCATTTTGCATTTATGACAATTATGGTCATCAAGTTGACATAGAGATACTTTAATCTAGGAGGTATGTGAACTGAAACTTGAAACCGACCCTCTTGTCGAGAAGTTAAATTTAGTTGAAAAAGAAAATGAGTATTTGAAAAAAAATTAAAAGAATTGAAGAAGAGAAGATGTCATTGGAGTTGTATGTTGCCGATGTCGTTGATGATCGCAAGATGAAGATGAATGCAATGCGCCTGAAGCTTAAGAAGATTAGAAAATATGCCCTTGATAATGAGGCTTGGTATAATTATGCCGTTGGATCAATTGTTACCTTAGTTCCGATCTTCATCACATTTGTTGTGACGAGGGTAAGTTTTCTCTAGTGTTTTGCTGAACAAATGCATACTTAGCTTATTTTCCTCCTATGTGGCATAATTACCTAATAAGTTAGATAAAAAATGAGCTATACTTACGTAAGTTGGCTAAAAAATGGCATCATCACCTAGGTTACCACAAAAATGACCTATACTTACCTTATTTTTTTTCCAAATTGACATAATAAGCTTAGTTGACCTATACTTTACCTAGGATAGCTATAAAATGACATATACTTAGTATTTTTTCCTCCTAAATGACTTAATACGCTTAGTTAGCTAAAAAATGGCATACCTACCTAGGATAGCTCAATAATGATCTATACTTAGCTTAACTAGTTCATTTATGACATAATTAGCTTACGTAGGTCAAAAATTGCATGATAATCTTTGTTACCTCCAAAATGACATAGACTTAGCTTATTTTCTACGAAAATGACATAATAACCTTACTAAGCTCCAAAATGACCTATTTACCTAGCTTACCTCTAAAATGACATACACTTAGCATTTTTACCTAGCTTAGCTAAAAATAGCCTTCTTGCCTACCTTAGTTAGAAGAAGAAGAAGATAAAGAATATGAGAGGAGAAAAAGAAAGAGAAGAAAAAATCTTGTTCTTCTTCTTCTTCTTCTTCTTCTTCTAGGTAGTGTTTTTCTTCTAGTCTTCTTCTTCTACTTCTTCTTCTTCTTATAACTTTCTTCTTTCCCAATTTGCAGATTTGCTTTCGATGAGGAAGCTTAAGTTGATGGAGTCTACTCTTCTCGTTTTGCTTCCTTTTTGCTTTGATTTTGTGGGATGAACAATGTGAAACTTGCTACCTATATATGTATGTATGGATGAAACCATTGTATGCTTGTTGTTGGATATGTTGGCTAGCTATATATGTTGCAAATGAACTTTTCATTTGGTATGTGTATGTGTCGAATGATCATATCCATATGGCAGGGATATGATTTGGTATGTATATGTGTTGTTATGCTTGTTGAAAGTATTTTCAAATGTGTGTGTGTGTGTGTGTGTATATATATATATCCGTGAAATTTTGTGAAATTGAATGAATTTAAGAAAAAAACAGAAAACAGGGGCTATACAGGATCTTTGCCGTCCGCTGGCAGACGGCAAAGAGCTTTGCCATAAGCCAGCAGATGGCAAACCTGCCATGTGGCAGCTACCTGTGCAACCTGGGGTGCATTGGGATGTCCTATTTGGCAACTTTGCCATCTGTTGGCAGACGACAAAGACTTTGGCATCTTTGTCGTCTGCCAGCGGACGGCATATCGTGACACGTGGCAGCTACCTGGGCTGCCTATTTGGGCACTTTGCCGTCCGCTGGCAGACGCAAAGATGCAAAGGTCTTTGTCGTCTGCCAGCGGACGGCAAAGCATACTGTTAACCCCTTAACAGCCCTAAGCTACCACGTGTTCCGTCCAGGTCCTTTGTCGTCTGCTAGCGGACGGCAAAGACAATTTCATCTTTGTCGTCTGCCAGCAGACGGCAAAGTGCCATTTGCCGTAGCTTATTCAGCCGAACCTGTTGCCGTCTGCTGGTTAACGGCAAAGGCCTTTGTCGTCCGCCAGGCATGCCTTTGCTGCCAGCCATGGCAGACGGCAAAGTGCCTGATTCCTGTAGTGATGGCTGTTGGGCGTTCCCTACCCCCCTAGGTGCGCCGTCCTACCTTGTGGCCGCCTCGTGGCTTTCCTGACGTGCACTCCAAGCCCTTTGGTTGTCTTCTAGTCCAAGAAAATTTTTCGCGAAAGTTTCATTCTGTTTGAACTCCGTTTGGTATTCATTTTATGCGAAACTCTAAAAAAGGAAAAAAATACAAAAACTCCCACTGGGCTCTAGGTTAATAGGTTAGTCCCAAAATCAAATAAAGTAGCATATTAATGCATATAAAACATCCAAAACAGATAATATAATATCATGGAACAATAAAAAATTGTAGATACGTTTGGAGACGTATCAAATCCCCACAAAGTTTATTTCGCTTTAGGCTAAAAGATGAATCATTTAGTGCCACTGCATCCTTTCCGCCTAGGATTTATATCTTTTTTTATTTCCAAAAAATGATATCAGTCTTGTTTCAAAAAATAAAATATGTTCAAACATTCCTAAATATTTTGTAGGCACACATCAATGTTTGCTTTCGAGACCGAGGTTGGTCGGGCCTAAAGCCCACTTGCTTTTTGGCTCACTGGACATCAAGCAACATGCCAGGGCGCAAACTGTTTTGAACTAATAAAATGTGATTAATCTTAAAAAAGAGAAATACTCCCTTCGATCCATTCTATTTGTCACTATTTCAGCGACAATTAATATGGATCGAAGGGACATTTTTGTATATAGTACCTAAGAACATCTAACTAAACCAGCACTGCCTTGTGAACGCCCGGATGAATAGACTGGACAAAAAACAACCACTCTTGGATCCCATAAACCCAGCCTGTATGTCCGGGTTGTCCGACACCCCTCAAACCTAGCTCATATGTGGGCTGGACTTAAAGCCGTCTCGACAAGCAAGGACGTGTCCGCCACGCCGAATCCGGCAACTGGCCCCAAATCCCTCCCGATAGTAGTTCCACCAAATTGATCGCCGTTTTCCTACGCTCATCCCCCCTTCATGTGTCTATGCAGTTACTCAGTGGAGTACCGGCGGATTCCTCAGTTGAATTTCTCAGACGATTCATCCTTCCTCAGGGGAGACTTGTGTGACATCTCATAGTAGGTGAGATTTTTTTCCCAAAAAATGAGAACATATATTTTTTAAACTATACATGTTCAAACATTCAACAAAATTGTAGGCACACATCAATGTTTGGTGCTTAAACCGAGGTTGGTTGAGCCCGAAGCCCACTTGGTTTTTTGGCTCACTTGACGTCAACAGTTTTGAACTAAAAAAATGTGATTAATATAAAAAACTGAAAAAATGAAATATTCCCTCCTATCCATATTACTTGTCACTGTTTGAGTGACTATTAATATGGATCGAAGGGGCATTTTCTATGGAGTATCTAAGAACATCTAATTAAATGACCCCTCAAACCAAGCTCATAGTGGATTTGAAGACAAGTCCCCCATGTCGAATTCGGCAACTGACTCCAACCCCCCCCCCCCCCCCCCCCCCCCCGCAATTGGATTTGCTTTATCTAATTGGCATAGAATAAAGAGACCTTTTTATGAACGAAAAATTTAATCACTTTAAGCAACCAACCTAGTGGCTGGCGCATTAGGTTAAACCTACCAGTATCAGAACTTCCCTAACCGTCCTACAACCTTTCAATTCAATTATCTTCAAAGCATGTCGCCGCAAGATTAGGTCGCCTTGGCTCAACATTTGCTTCACTTTTGGAAGTGCTTTTTGCTATCTCCTGAGTTGCAGCCATGCAGGATTTAGGGTTGCAACATGGCCATGTAATCACTGTTTGAACTCGGGAAGCCTCTTGCATTTTTTGCTGTCAAATCTATTTCTAGATAATTCCTGAAGATGGTTTGACACAAGCTCAAGTGCTAGTAAAACAAAACATGGTGCACATGTCATGCATATTTGCTGAAAGAATTGAATTCAACAATGTATTTTTGTGCTCTATCTGGATGATTTGATGCAAATTTCTTGCCAAGAATACAAAAATAATGCTCAGTAATCGAATACAAACATAGACAAAAAAGAACACTAGTTCCTTCTCCAAAAGCTGAGAGATTCAGAAGTATAGTCACTTGTCAAACCCAATTACCGGCACATGGGGCCTATTGTGGCCTGAGCTCCATACTCTCCAGGATCGTGTCACTTGTACCAGCGCCTGGAAGCATCGCCTTTGGCACAAGGAACAAGAAGCAATCATCCGGAAACCCATCATACAGATTAGTATTCCTCGTTCTGATTGTGCCAACAAAAGGTTAATTTAATTGAGCTATTTTTTTCTAATGATATCTATCTAGTGTGTTTCAAGAGTATGCTTTTGAAAGTAAGGTTTAATTTAGTCCATAGACTCAATCTGAGATGCATATTTGGTAGAGAGAAATGTGACATTAGCAAATAGAAATGTGAGACATAGTAACAAGGTATATATCATAGATGACTATGATTTTTCTAATAATTGGTGTATTTGGCAACATCAGTTTACAATTGTTGTTATTTTTTATTGTTCTCATTGTTGGTACCTAAGTTGTGACCTTACAATTTACTAAGCACCCGATCTACATATGGAGCATCATGCTAACTTTATATTTATTTGATATCAGTGTAGTTCACTTCCCATCTATTTACATGTCTTTTGCCGAAAAATGCATTATCCATGCTTATTGCAATAAGGATTCTTTTGATTAATGGAATTTATCATTCAAGATAAGATATTGTAGAATAGTGTAGTATTTGAGAATACTTAGTGATCTGATATAAAATAGCATCCTCAAGATGTGCATGTGTTATTTCCATGTAGTTGATATTTCTTTTTATTTACTTCCAGTGTCATCATAAAAACCGCAATATGAGCACTTGCTAACCCTTTTGTATTGGCACAGGCCACACACATGTTAGATTTAATCAATGCACTTCAAAGTACTCCATCGTGATTTAACCTTCATAATTCTATAGACCAGCATTATTTTGTATAAACATAGATGATTATTTTATGAGTTAATTCTAATTTTGCAAAACATTATTACAGTAAGAGCAAAGCAAATATTAATAAAAATCTAATGTACTTTACTAAGGCTTGGCATGCCTACGCGTATCTGGTAAAGTCTTAGTTGATGCTCATGCATTAGTTTTATTTCCTTATTGTGTGAAAATGTACTCTTAAAAATTATATTAATAAAAGGTTCACATTGAAGTGAGAGTAAATTATGCATATACCATATTGACATATAAGTCATTTTTTTACCAATAATAATAATATATATCTGTCAAGATTCTATAAGAATTCTAGGACAAAGTTTGCGTAGCTTAATAATATGTACATAATGTACCAATGCTTCCAATATTTATAGAAAATATATTTAAATGCCATTCAAAGAATTTTTCAGGGCACATACAACAATTTGACTTCTCAATCTATAATTTTTCCTATATAATTAATGGTCAGGATTTCTACACCCAGAAGGCAAACAAACTTCTTACCTTGTTTTATTTAATAGACGGAATATCATTTCTTGAAAGACTTCCCAATCATAAAAGGAACGCGTGGGCCACTGTGCTTGGGGGGGGGGGGCATCATGGCTGGGTTAATTTATTTAAACACAAATCACAATGTCCACTCATTGGTTAATGAAGAAACCTGGAAGTTCATCCACCCAACTATTTCCACAAATATTACAAAAACTGGAATCAGCTATCTCATAAGCGACGGTATTAGCATCATGAAATCAATGCTTAAAGATGACCTTTCCTATCATCGTAGACGTGTCTACATCTTCTGCGAAAATTCCCGCATTAGCATCTACCATTGAGTTTATCCTGTGCAATAATTCACCACACTCAGGGAATCTGATTCTACTTCAACTCTGTTAAAACCCATAGCATTGGCTTGGTTTAAATCCTCCCTCATCTCCATGGCCTGAACTGTAATCACATCAGCAGGATATTGAATGTACTTGCATTGCGACATTATGAACCGACCTTTCTCATCTCTGATTAGTATTGCGACTGCACCTGAGTGGTGTTCATCATGGAAAGAGGCATCCACATTAACTTTCATGAAATTCGGCTCTGGTATGGTCTATTTTTGCTCTGCTTCCTCAGTTCCCAACAATATCGAGAATTGGACATCCATCGGAACCAAGGGGGGCAAGTATCCTGATGAGTATTTTTTCACCGCAACCACCATAGATACCAACATCCCAGTGCAATGACGTCTTTAAAATTCAGACTCGACATGATTTGTAATGGACTATATGGTTCGAGCAATAGGAATTCCTAGACCGCTGATCCTGATCGGTCCACTTGTAGCGTATCTTCAATTCGTTCATCAAGGCAAAAGCCGGACAAAAGTCTTCTCACCAAATCACACTGAAAAAGTAGACGCCGAACATCTTCAGGACTCTTATGACACAGAGCACATTCTCCACTAACCAGAATGTTCCTGTTTGAAAGACCTTTATGACAGAACATCATAAGAATGCCACCCGTATGACACAGAGCACGCTTTCTATTTTTATCCCATCAATGCCACCTATTTATTCTTCCTACTGCAACACGCTAGAAAGTCCTTCTACACAAATCATGAATAAATAAGGTGAAAGTGGATGACCTTGTGTGACCCCCCTTGTTGGGGTAAAGATATCTATCTATCTATCTATCTATCTTCTGAGAATGAAAGCGCACTATGTATCCAACTGAACCAACAGAATCCATCATAAGATCAATCCATTGCTCAATAAAGCCCAACCCGTCCATCATGTTCTTTAGCAGGCCAACTCAATCATATGCCTTCTCCATATCAAGTTATACTGCACATAAACCTGTCTAACTATTCTTGGTATTATTTATTTTATATATGCACCCATATGCCACAAGAATATTATCTGTGATCATCCTGCCTAGAACAAAAGCACTGTTAGTTGGGAAAATAATCTCTGGTAGGATAATTTTGAGTTGGACCGACAACATCTTAGAGATAATCTTATACAGAACATTGTAGAGACTAATGGGACAAAATTGTTTTACTAGCCCTGGAGAGTCCACCTTCGCGATCGTAACTATGGACGTATCATTCCATTATAGAGGATTTTGTTTTGAATATATTGCTTGCAACACTTCTGATGTAATCTCATCACCAAGAATGTGCCAATACTTTGAAAAAATATTGGATGGAGTCTGTCTGCCCAGGTGCTTTCAAAACAACAATACTAAATACAGCTTTACGCACATCCTTAGCTGAGAAGGGCGCCATGAGCATATCATTCATTTGGATAGTAAATTCATCGTGAACCTTCCGGAGGAGTACAGGATATGTTTGTTTGACCTCAGAAGAGAATAGGTCAGTAAAACAAATTTGTATATGAGAATTTAAATTTTTACATACATTCCAGCCATTCACCACGATCATCTTTTAATTTTTTAATATAATTTTTCTTCCTTCACACTACAACTAAGGCTTGGCAGAATGTCGTGTTCCAATGACCAAATTTCAACCAATCAACCCTTGTCGATGCATACAATAGATCTCTTCGAGTTCCAAAAGGTATTCAACCAATTCCGTTAACTCCTTTCTCTTTGCCTCATTCTCATCGCTCATTGGGCCCGCCATCGCTTCTTCAAGTTCCTTCTAAGATTTTTTAGCCTTTTTACGTTTCTTTAAAACCCGTTGGTCCCAATCATGGAACTCTAATGCATTCTAGCTAGTTTATCATGAATGTCGGTTACACTAGAACTTGTGTCCCATCCTTCGGAAGACACAACGGATTCCTCTGGGCCTCATCGCTATAAGACCCACAAGAAAGTCTACAAGTACGCAAAGCCAGTTACGCTTGAGTACTTTGGACTATGTTTGCTCGGAGTTGAGGAGTGTAGAGGCGAGTAGAATTCCTAGCTAGATGCACGTCATGGACAAGGAGATGAAGGTGATTGACGGTAATGTCACACAATCTTTGGTAACCCGACCTTCGAACCATAAGGCAATAGGTTTGTACCAGATTTACAAGCTAAGGAAGGACACGAAGGGTGCTATTGTAAAGTACAAGGCAAGACTCATGGCAAAAGGTTACATATAATGTCAAGGTTAGCCTCATTGGGCCTGCTAGTCGGAGTTTATGTAAATGATCTGATTATCACAAGACATCACATGCCAGGATAGCGCATGCTAGGGTAACCCATGGTTGGACAGTTGGGCGCGACTTGGGCCCCTGTCGAGTGTGTCACCTCGTGCACGCTGCGCTAACTGTGCACGATGGGTGAGGCCAATTCACCCTGTCATTGTCCTTGGCCCCCTACCAGGCTACTTTGCTTGCACGAGCCAGGCGCTCGGCTCGGTGTCCGAGTGTTGATGCCTAACTGCGTGAGCTGGGTACGCATGTCGGCTAGGCGTCGTTCTGGTCATGCCGGTTTACGAGACAGGGTTATCCCGAGTCGGGGTGCGTCATGGGTTGTTCATTCTTTTTCTTATGTCGTTGTGTTTTCCTATAAATTTGTTGTTTTTCCCACCCGTTGGACGCGGAGCACACTAGACTCCTTCTCGGTTCACTTTGCAGCTTCAGCTCTAGACGACTCTTTGCCTGTTCCCGCCGGTGACGCTCGAACGTGTCTTCGGGGTCTTCCTGCTCACATGCACAGCCTGCCATGCTCTCCGGAACGAAGAAGCATGATGTTCAATGGGGACGGTGGTGCCTTGTGTTGCTTACCACGGAGCTGGAAGGGGGGGATAGGTTGTGAAGAAAATGGAGCTGCAAGGATGGGGAGGAGGGCAAATATGTTCGGCATATTCTATAATAACACCGAAGAAGATGAGTCAAACAAACACGAGAGGCTACCCTAACTAGCTTATTGAAGCGGTCACTACTGCATGCATGACTAAACATATTTGGGCTATTATGTTGTTTAACTTGACCAACACATTAAATTTCATGACTATGTATTGTTCATGACTCGTTTACTGTTAATGTACTTCTCGTTCTTTTATACAAGTTATTATCATCCGTTCTATTTCTGATGCGATCCCATTTAATGAGAATTGTACGCTATTTGTATCAGTTAAAGCTGTCGTGGCAGTGTTTTCTATTGCAGCCTCCGTTTGCACTAGTTCCTTTGCCGGACAAGGTCCTGTTTGTACCAAGCCTCCATGAAGGCTTATCCGAAACAACCTCGGATTTTTCGCACGGCCTCCAGGGACCATGGGAGGACGCCGTGCCAGGTCGCATCAATTTCTGAGCTGCCGTGAATATTCGGGATTTAAACTGCAGCAAGACAGCCGCCAGCACCCACACCCGTGCCATGCCCACCCTCTCGGCTGTGCCAGTGTGCGCAGGGCCTGGGCATCGACAGAAGACCGCGGGCGGGGACTCCCAGCCCTTCCCGTCCATCATTTCATGTGGTCGCTGCGTCCCTCTTGAATTTCCCGCATAAACACCTGGAAATGCGGGAAATCTGGAAATGTGGGAAATGCACGGAATATGGTTGGCAGACCCCGCAGGGCCCATGACCTGGCACATGCCTTCGAATGGAACCTCACGAGCGCAGAAAAAGTTTCAAGGCAAGTGGAGGAACAGGCCTTACACCCCCTTCACAAACCAGACGCATCCCCGCTCGAAAGTTAGACCCTTCACCGGACAAGATCCCGTTTTGCACTAAGCCTCCATGAAGGCGTATTTTAAACGGCCTCGGATTTTTACCATGGCCTCCAGGGATCGTGGGAAGACGCAACGGTAGGTCCCATAAATTTCTGAGGATTTAAATAGCAGCAAGAGCGCCGGCAGCGCCCCCCTACGCGCTGGGCCCACCCTCTTGGTTGTGTGCACAGGGCCCTGGCATGGAAATAAGAACGCGTGCGGGGACTGCCAACCCTTTTCATCCATGATCTCATGTGGCCGCTAGCCCGCTCTACAATAAACCCGTGGAAATGAGGGAGATGCACGGAATATGGCCGGCGGCCCCCAAAAAAGTCCAGGACATGGCACGTGCCTTCGAACGGAACCTCGCGAGCATAGAAAAAGTTTCAAGGCCAGTGGAGGAAATTGCCCTGCACCCCTTCATAAACCAGACACATCCCCGGTAGAAAGACAGATCCTTCGCCGGACAAGGTCCCGTTTGTACTAAGCCTCCATGAAGGCCTATCAGAAATGCCCTCGGATTTTTGGCACAGCCTCCAGGGGACATGGGAAGACGCCGCGCCAGGTTCCGTGAATTTCTGTGGAATTAAACGGCAGTAAGACCCCCCCCCCCCCCCCGGCGTGCCCCCCACCCGTCGGGCTCACCCTCTCGGTTGTGTGCAATGGGCCTCGGCATGGATTGAAAACCGTGGGAAGAGACTCCCAACCCTTTCCATCCATGATTTATGTGGCCACTGCCCCGCTCTTGAATTTCCCGCTTAATCCCCTGGAAATGTGGGAAATGCATGGATTATGGCTGACGGCCCCCGAAAAAGTCCAGGACCTGGCACGTGCCTTTGAACAGAACCTCACGAGCGCATACAAAGTTTCAAAACCAACGGAGGAATGGGACCGCAGTTGCAAACCCAACAAAGTTTCAAAACCCCTCGAAGGAATCTCACCTCGAGATTCTAAGGCAAGGAAGAGGGAAGGGATTGGGCTACAAATGGAACTAATCTTCTCATTCATGTTGCTCTCTTTTACAAGGTCGATTCATTGCATTATGACGAACTTGGAATTGTTTCTTCAAGATCTTCATCTTTCAGAACTTGAGGCAGCCCAACCCTCTTGTCCATGTGATAGGCTTGAGAAAAGAAACGGAGTTGAAAGCATGCTCAACAACCCAACCCTTATGTCAATATGATAGGTGTTATATTAAGTTGAACAACATCTCCAAGCAAAGTATTATGCAATGAGAACAAATAATACGTGCTTTAGCATTGCTGTGTGTACTCACAACTATTGATGTTGATACTGAGAACATAAGCAAGTAATGTCAGTCCCATTACCAGGTTAAGCATCGCCCTTTTAGTTCTTTTGATCTTTTTGGGAGACTCCCTTGTTATATGAATAGAACTTTTCTTCCTGACGTCGTCATTTTCGTGTGACTTATCATGCGACATGCTATTGCTTCTAGAAGTGTCAGATACCCTACTTTGTGTTTGCCGTCGCCTTAATGTTCTCTGCCTCTTGTAGGAAGATTCAAGTACAAAGAATGGAATTTTCATCTGTTAGTGATATAATAACCCAGAATTGGATTTAATATATAACACACCTCACATGTTGAATAACCAATGAGTACTTGAAATGTATAATAATTCAAATGAAACGGGCGTAATATGAACACAACAAATCTTAGATGGTGTAATCTGAACACAAAAAGTCATATATTGTAAGATTGAAATGGTTATTGTAGTTTCAAAACACGGGCACAAGTGAATTTTAAATTTAGTGCCATTGCATTGGCGTGAGTTGGTAATACAATCACCCTACCTTCTTGGTATTTCAAGAAATCGGGCCTTCTTAGGGCTCATGTTTTGGACCATCAACCATACAGCATAGAATCCCCACAAAGGTTTTTCCGTTTTAGGCTTCAAGATGAATTATGTAGTGCCACTGCATCCTTTCCACCAAGGATTGATAAACACAGCTTCCTACTTAGCCGAGCTGCATGGGGAGCTGAGCGGGGCTCCTCTAGGGCCGAAGTATGAGTCCATTTAGATTTGGATGAGCAACAACATAGACACCAACCCACCATGATCGACTTGTCGTTACATCTTCAACAACCTTTCTCCCTTGATAATTGGAATATTTGAAACCAACTACACTATCTATGCTAGGATACGCCAGGCCAACAAGTTCTCAAGGATATAGTTGGCATAGATGACTTAATGTATGACCACCGTGACTCGGTAAACCCCTATATTCCATGCCTAGTTCCAGTCTAGTTGATAAGCTCACCAGCTAAATATGTATTGGCAGCGAGAGATATCTTGGACGTAGTTGTTGAAATCAAATTCTGGTCGTCATATGCAAAAAATAATAATATCTAATTTCAAATTGGACAATTAATTTTTACTCATAAAGTAAGATAGGTTAAGGTTCTAGGCTCCATATAAAGTTGTGTCAACAGAGATTTTGGAAGTGCTAGATAGCGCTCATAACGGCGATGATATATATACCACCTTCGACCAACACTTCTTAGAATAAGACATACTACATTCATAGTACTGATATTTAGCTGGCTTACACTGCCGCATAACTCGGTCAATCACCAATATGTACTTCATAAAAATTACATGCTATCTAAATAAAAGCCTGGGTTGTACTTTGTGCTAAATCCACCTAGCTTGCGCGTGTACCAGATGAGTAATAGCCATTGGATTTGCTTTATCTAATTGGTATAGAACAAACAACGTTTTTATGAATCAAAACAATTTGATCACTTTAAGCAACCAACCTAGTGGCTCGTGCATTAGGTTAAACCTACCAGCATCAGAACTTCCCTAACGATCCTGCAGCCTTCCCATTCAATTATCTTCAAAGCATGTCGTCGAAAAATTAGGCCGCCGTGGCTCATCCTTTGCTTCACGTTTGGAAGTGGATTTGGCTATCTCATGAGTTGCAGCCATGCAGTGTTTAGGGTTTGCAACATGGCCATGTAATCAGTGTTTGGACTCGGGAAGCCTCGGTCGATTTTCGCTATCAAATCTATTTCTAGATCACACCTAAATGCGCCTTGACACAAGTTCAAGTGCTAGTAAAACAAAACAAGGTGTGCATTCATGCATATTTGCTGGAACAATCGAGTTCAACAATGTATTTCTTTGCTCCATCTCAATGATTTGAAGCAATTTTTTTTGCCAAGAATACAGACATAATGCTCAGTAATCGAATACAAACATAATGCTCAGTAATCGAGTTCCACCTCTAGTTCCAGTCTAGTTGATAAGATCACCAGCTAAATATGTATTGGCAGCGAGAGATATCTTGGACGTAGTTGTTGAAATCAAATTCTGGTCGTCGTATGCAAAAAATAATAATATCTAATTTCAGATTGGACAATTAATTTTAACTCATAAAGTAAGATACTTTAAGGTTCTAGGCTCCATATAAAGTTGTGTCAACAGAGATTTTGGAAGTGCTAGATAGCGCTCATAACAGCGATGATATATATACTACCTTCGACCAACTCTTCTTAGAATAAGACATTCTACATTCATAGTACTGATGTTTAGCTGGCTTACACTGCCGCATAACTCGGTCAATCACCAATATGTACTTCACAAAAATTACATGCTATCTAATAAAAGCCTCGTTTGTACTTTGTGCTAAATCCACCTAGCTTGCTGGTGTACCAGATGAGTAATAGCCATTGGATTTGCTTTATCTAATTGGCATAGAATAAACAACGTTTTTATGAATCAAAACAATTCGATCACTTTAAGCGACCAACCTAGTGGCTGGCGCATTAGGTTAAACCTACCAGCATCAGAACTTCCCTAACGATCCTGCAGCCTTCCCATTCAATTATCTTCAAAGCATGTCGCCGTAAAATTAGGCCGCCGTGTCTCATCCTTTGCTTCACGTTTGGAAGTGGATTTGGCTATCTCATGAGTTGCAGCCGTGCAGTGTTCAGGGTTTGCAACATGGCCATGTAATCAGTGTTTGGACTCGGGAAGCCTCGGTCGATTTTCGCTATCAATTCTATTTCTAGATCACACCTAAAGGCGCCTTGACACAAGTTCAAGTGCTAGTAAAACAAAACATGGTGTGCATGTCATGCATATTTGCTGGAACAATCGATTTCAACAATGTATTTCTTTGCTCCATCTCAATGATTTGAAGGAAAAAAATGCCAAGAATACAAACATAATGCTCAGTAATCGAATACAAGCATAGACAAAAAGAACACTAGTTCCTTCTCCAAAGCAGAGAAATTCAGAAGTATAGTCACTTGTCAAACCCAATCACCCGCACATGGGGCCTATTGTGGCGTGAGCTCCATACTCACGAGGACTGTGTCACTTGTACCAGCGACTGGAAGCATTGCCTTGGGCACAAGGAACAGGAAGCAATCATCAGGAAACCCATCATGGAGGTTAGTGTTCCTCGTTTGAAACTCCATAGCCTGGGAGTAGCCCGTCTCAGCCGACGACAATGAAAGATTGCACTTGAACTTGGATCCAGTAGTAATGTGGGGCTGGACGCAGCAGACCGCGATGCCAAGGCCGAGGGACTCTGTCTTCATGTAGACAATGAAGAGGCGTCCATCCTCACCCACAAGAATGGTTGGTTCAGGAGGATCGCCGTTAGCATTGAAGCTGATGAGGATCCCGAACCCCTTGCTGTACGAAACTTTCGTCGAGTCCAGATCGTGCTTGCGTGAGAAATGCTCCAGGAGCCTTGCGGATGGTCCGCTGAAGCTGCAGTCCGCTATGGGGCAGAAGCATGGAGCCTGCGGGCAATCTTCCTCATGCTCTTCTTTTTGGTAGTATTTTATCCTTGCAGCACATCCATTATTGGGGCAAGCAACTTTGAGGGATTCAACCATATATTCTAGCCCGCGGCAGCGACTGTAGACTGTTGTTTCGCAGCAGAAGCAGCACTTGCCTGGGAGCTTGTCATGGCAAGACAAACATATGGTATAATGCCCCAGAGTGCACTGAGAAAACACAAACAACAAATCAGTGCATATCATATGAATCAGTAAATATGCTAATTAGAAAATGTTGGCACAGTCCCGTACGCCGAGTACTTTCCGACGTACTTTGTACAACGCGATTCCGGCGACCTATACTTTCGGCCGTCGCTCACACGTACGCACAAGCTGGCTTTTTCTTGGAGATACACACGTAGACAATAAGCAGGCGCACACACAGCTGGATCGATTCTTCCGTACGTAGCTAGCTAGTAACTAGTACATGCATGCACGTACGTACACGACGCCGACGAAACGCACGCACGCGAGAACACTGGATGCTGGATTGATTGCAACAGGAACGTGTCGTTCCTGGTTATCTTATTGCTTTGATCTGGGTTTTGCCTTACAAGGGGATACACAGGTATATATAGGTATACGTAGCAGCTAACCTAGCTAACTAAGAATCCTATACGGTGACTGACTCTAGTCCGAGCCGGACATAGACTATCAATCGTGGTTAATTCCAACAATCACCCCCCTAAGCACGATGTCCTCACTTCACAGCTTGAACACCGATCCTTCGCCGCATCTTCACGAACTTCTGCCGTCCCAAAGATCTGGTTAGGATATCTGCAAGCTGGTCGTCGGTGCAAACGTAGTTGATGTCGATCTTGCTTTCTTCCACACACTCCCTTAGGTATCGATACCTCGTACCGATGTGCTTGCATCTACCATGATGCATTTGATTCTTCCATAGAGAGATTGCAGACTCGTCATCAATGTTGAGCACCACTCGTTCCTTACCTGTGAGGTCACCGAGTAGTCTTCCTAGGCAAACGCCTTGACACACCGCGGTTGCAGCTGCAATATACTCCGCTTCACGTGATGATAGTGCGACCACCTTCTACTTTTGTGATAGCCAACTCACTATGCTTTCTCCCAAGAAATATGCCACGCCCGAGGTACTTTTACGGTCGTCCACATCTCCTGCCATGTCGCTATCACTGTAGCCAAGTAGCTCCACCATCTCCTTCTTCTTCTTTCTCAAATAGACACAACCGAAGTTTGTTGTCCCTTTGATGTACCTGAGTATATTTTCCACAGCTGCCCAATGCTCCATCGTGGGTGCTTCCATGAAGCGACTCACCATGCCAACGGAATAGGTCAAGTCCGGTCTTGTATTCGTGAGATACCTCAGCTTTCGGACCACACTTTTATACTCTGTTGCATCAACCGCGGGTGCTTCACTTTTCTTGCTTAGCATAAGACGAGGCTTCATCGGAACATGACTTGGATTGCAATCTTTCATGCCACAGCTTTCAAGTACCTTCTTTGCATATGCCTCCTGGCATATTGTGATCGCCTCCGGCTTTTGTTGTACCTCAATCCCAAGGTAGTAACTCAAGAGCCCTAGATCAGTCATCTTGAATAGCTCCTCCATTTGTAGCTTGAAGTTTGCAATCACCTCTTTGTCTGCTCCAGTTATCAATAGATCATCCACATAGATGCCCACTAAGAGACGATCCTTGCATTTACCTCGTTTATACATCGTATGCTCCAGTGGGGCTTTCTCAAACCCGAGAGAAATCAATGTACTGTCAAGCTTCATGCTCCATGCCCAAGGAGCTTGTCGTAGCCCGTACAACGCCTTGTGTAGCTTCAATACCTTGTGCTCCTCTCCTTGTTGGATGTACCCTGGTGGTTGCTTCACATACAACTCCTCTTCTAACTCCCCAGTCAACAACGCGGAGTTCACATCCATGTGATGTAGCCTCCAAGATTCTTGAGCCGCGAGAGCTATAAGTAGCCTCACCGAGTTCATCTTGTCAACTGGAGCAAACACTTCTTCGAAGTCCACATCTTGCTCTTGCACGTTTGGTGAAAGGATCAATATGGTTGACTAGAGAGGGGGGGGGGTGAATAGGCAACTAACAATTTTTAAGTTTTTCTTTACCAAATTAAACTTTGCAACAAATAGGTTGTCTAGATATGCAACTAAGTGAGCAACCTATATGATGCAATAACAGCAAGCAAGAGATGTAACAATAAGTAAGCTTGCGAAAGTAAAGGCACGAAATAACCAAGAGTGGAGATGGTGGAGACGAGGATGTGTTACCGGAGTTCCTTCCTTTTAAGGGGAAGTACGTCTCCGTTAGAGCGGTGTGGAGGCACAATGCTCCCCAAGAAGCCACTAGGGCCACCGTATTCTCCTCACGCCCTCACACGATGCGAGATGCCGTGATTCCACTATTGGTGCCCTTGAAGGCGGCGACCGAACCTTTACAAGCAAGGTTGGGGCAATCTCCACAACAATCGGAGGCTCCCAACAACAACACCACCACGAAGCTTCACCACAATGGAGTATGGCTTCGAGGTGACCTCAACCGTCTAGGGTGCTCAACACCCAAGAGTAACAAGATCCGCAAGGGATAAGTGGGGGGAATCAAATATCCTTTGGTGGAAGTGTAGATCGGGCCCTTGTCACCCAATCCCGAGCAAATCAACAAGTTTGATTGGCTAGGGAGAGAGATCGAGCGAAAATGGAGCTTGGAGCAACAATGGCGCTTAGAGGTGGAAGAGGTAGTCAACTAGAGGTAGAAGACATCCCTTATATAGTCGTGGAAAAAATCCAACCGTTATCCACTAGTTCTGCCCGCGACTCACGGTACTACCGCTCCAAGGATGCGGTACTACCGCGGAGCCGCGCGGTACTACCGTGGACCACCACGGTACTACCGTGGCAACTGCACAGGCCGGAACGAGCCTGAGGAAGGAGCAGTATTACCGCTTGCGCGGTACTACCGCTCCCCCTTGCGGTACTACCGCAAGGCAGGAGGGTCACGGCCTGGGAAGGGCGCGGATGAAATAAATTTCATCCGTGCCTACTTCCGCAGAAACTAGGGTGGTGCAAAAACCCGACGCGGTACTACCGCCTGCGAGGCGCGGTACTACCGTGGTCCGCGCGGATGTAAAAAATTACATCCGCGCCTACTACCGCGACGCAGCGGTACTAGGCAGAAGGGCCACGGTACTACTACTCCAAGGGAGCGGTACTACCGTGGGCCCCCGCGGTACTACCGCGCTTGACGAGCGGTACTACCGTGGGGGGCGCGGATGTAAAAAATTACATCCACCCCTACTACCGCACCGGAGCGGCACTACGCCAGGGTGCCGCGGTACTACCGCACCAAAGGGGCGGTACTACCGTGAGGGGCGCGGATGTAAAAAATTACATCCGCCCCTACTACCGCACCGGAGCGGCACTAGGCCAGGGTGCCGCGGTACTACCGCGCCAAAGGGGCGGTACTACCATGACGCGCCGCGGTACTACCGCTTGTACCTGCGGTAATACCGCAAGTACAACAGTAGTCGTCAGTTTTTCACACAACCAAGATAACGACGGGTAGCTCCAAAGTGCAAGGAAAGGAGGAACAGGTGTACGTGTGATTCCACCCTACCTTTCCGACGCGGACCCCCTCTTAAAGTACGGCTCTCCTACGACTCAACTCCACCAAAGAGAAACGTAGAACAACGCCGGCTTCAACAGTCTCCGAGGGGCACCGAACCGTCTTGTGCCTAATGATGAAGTATCTGAGGGACTCAAGGCACACGATTAGTCCGCACGAGTATTGTCATCAATCACCAAAACACTTAGGGATAAATATGCCCTTACAATCTCCCCCTTTTTAGTGTATTGATGACAACTCGGGATTTGCACATAGATAAGATATTTTTAAAGCAGTGGCAAACCCCACTTCTCTAAAGTATAGACGGGGCTCCCCCTAGATGTGTGCACTTTAGATGAATGCTTTGGACTGCATGGCACACAAACTAGGATCAACACTCACCCTATATTTTAGAGACCAAGACATGATAATAAGCATAGCATAGCATGAAAATAGCACAATATAACACAAGCTAGCTAGGATAGATAGAGTGCATATGTCTTACACCATACGAGGTAAGATAACCAAGGTTCAAACGATAAAAACAGCAGAGAGTTCAACTGAAGGCAGCAAACACACAAACTCGCAAATCCCTACACTCTCTCCCCTTTGGCATCGAGACGCCAAAAAGGCAGAGAGGACACCTAAACACACAAGAGGTGGCTCAAGCAGAGAAGTTGTCCCACACCTCTTCGTCAGACTCCTCTGCAGCTGGAATGGACTCCTCGACCTCCTCCTCAGAATCAGTCCACTTGTATCCTTGCTTCTCCATCCACTCGGTCTCAGGAGTGATGCGCTCCTCAGATCCGCCAGACACATCCTCGCCATAGAGCTGCAAGACCTAGTTGTGCCGGCGACGACTCTCCTTGGACTCCACGTGAGCCCTGTACTGTCCCTTGGCTTGCATGCAGAAAAGAGACTTCATCTTATCCTTCAACTTCTTGGCCCAAGATGGCCTAGAGTCACTCTGAGAGGGCCTAGCAGAACGGCCCCCAGCAACATCCTCATCAACAGCAGCAGGCCTCGCAGCAGACGCCTCAGCACGAGTAGCGGTGTTAGCCCAGTTGGGTTTGATCCTCAGACAAATGGGCTCATGGCGAATCCAGTCTGGAGCCAGGAACTCCTCCTCAGGGTACATCTTCTCCCAAGTCTTCGAAATCAGCAGAAACAGGTAGGGCCCATAAATAGGCACCTTGCGGTTGAACACAACAAACCGAAGCTCACACCACATGATGTGAGAGACATCAAGTGGCTGAGTCTGAGACGAGCGAGCCTCCTGGCACATAAGCATCATGTCCACCATGTAGGCAAGAACCTTGTCTTTGTCACCGATGCGTGGGAACAAAGAGTTGCGGAAGATGCGGTACATGATATCCAGAAAGGGGTTGAGAACCAATATAGTCTTGCCAGTGGCGAGCGTCTTCTCAACCATGAACGGGGTGAGCTTGTCCTTGTCAGCAGAATCAGCATTGCCGTGAGGGCGAACACCAACGGGAGTGTCAAGTCCATCATCAGCAACATGAAGCAAATCCATGAACTCCTTCCAGGTAGCAGACAGCTGGCGGCCATTGGTCATCCAAGTCATCCTCCTTTCATCATTGGTGTGAAAAAACACTGAGGCAAAGAACTGACAGATGATCTCAGGGTCATAGTCCAGGTGGAAAGAGATCACATGCTCAATTCCAAAGTGCTCCACCAAGTCCAGAGCCTCCCCAAAGTAGTCACGAAACTTGTCCTTCCTCATGTGGTGCATATCAATCCACTTCACCTCCACATAGGTATTCTGCTTGTTCTTGATGACATCCAAGTAGATCTGGGTTTGGGTCTTGTTCCAGAACAGTTCACACCCTCTGACAGTGGAGCGAGGGGTCACATAGGGGTGAAGCTGCCTGAGACAGACATACTCTTGAGCGCCTATCTCATCCATACCCCTGGCGGGCTCCTTGTGCTTGCTAGCGGTGGTCTTGACATTGCGCTTCGATGCAGATGACCCCTCGGGAACTTCTCCTGGGTTGCGCAGACGCTTGGATCCAGTGTCACGAGCGGGATTGGCCCGGCGAGAGCCACCACCTAAGACACACACGCAAAGCACCAAAACAAGGCGAAAAGAATCAATGCAAAGGCTATAAGACAGCACATGAAACCCATAGAAGATAAACGAGAAAGTTCGCATGCGATAGATGTGAGCCACGGTAGATCTGCCATGGGTTGCGGTACTAAAGGCTTAGTACATCTCCAGATGCGGTAGTACCGTGAGGGGTCACGGTAGTACCGTGGCTGGGGCAGTAGTAAGGTTTTAGTACTGCACGGCGCACGGTAGTACCGCGCCCTAGGGGCGGTAGTACCGTGAGAGCGGTAGTACCGCTCCCTACGGGCGCTAGTACCGCGTCGCGTCGGATCTAACAGGATTTGAATCTGAAAAAGAACCGCGAAGCCATGGCGGTGCTACGGTGATCAGATCTAGTGCAAGACAACAATACAAGTGTAAATCCTATGCAATACCACACTCCTTCATCCTACTCTTGCAGAGATCTAGTCTAGGAATCTCAAGAACATACAAGCCTCCCCAAAAACCTAGAAGAACCAAATACAATCAAAAACGGAGAAGGATTTGGGGAAAAACCTTGGTCCATAGCCAGAGCACGTGGTGGGGAACGATCCCACCGGACGGAATCACGGGAGGGCAGCCGGTGGAGGAGATCCGGCGACGAACGCTGGCTCCGTTCGTGAGCACGAGAGAGGAAGAGACAACGTGGAGAGAAGAGGACGAATGGGTATGGGGAGTTAGAACTCCCCCTGCCTGACCTTATCCCCACGCGCTCGAACCGGCGCGGTAGTACTGCGGGTCATCGCGGTAGTACCGCCCGGGCGGAAGTACCGCGCCGAGGCGGTAGTACCGCTCAACCAGGCGGCAGTAAAAAATTACTGCCGCTTGGGGACGGTAGTACCGTGCTCCCATCAACGGTAGTACCGTGGTTGGCCGCGGTAGTACCGTGGCCGATCGCGGTAGTACCGTGAGCTCACGCCACCGAAGGTTTCGAACAAGGGAGAAAAACGCCTTTGCACCGAAAAAACAGACACAACCCAAAACTGCACAAAAACAAGCACATACCAAGGGAACAACAGGAAATCCCTACATGACAAGACCTCTCGAGGAGAGAGAGGGCGGTGGCCGAAGCCACCTATGTTTGAGTTGGATGGTATGGCACCGCGAAGAATTATCCTTGGGCCCATGACCAAAACTCGTCTTTGAAGCACAAGTACCATCAAAAATGGCTAATGTGAAAGAGGTGATCTATTTATGCATAATGGGGGGAGGGAGTGTGGTGGGGGGTGCACGGGTTCAAGTCACATTGCTCAAATCAATGATATTTAGCTCATGCCTTAACTCGCGAAATCTTGCTTCATCCAAGGGCTTCGTGAATATATCTGCAAGGTTATCATGAGTGTTGACATACTTGAGCTCGATCTCCCCTCGCCTAATGTGATCCCGGATGAAGTGATACCGAATCTCTACGTGCTTCGTCTTGAAGTGTTGCACCGGGTTGAGAGAAATCTTGATGGCACTTTCATTATCACACCAAAGAGGCACTTTGTCACAAATGACACCGTACTCCTTTAAATTTTGCCTCATCCATAGGAGTTCAGCACAACAACTACCGGCCGCCACATACTCCGCTTCGGTGGACGAGAGACACACACAACTTTGCTTCTTGGAAGACCAACTTACCAAGGAGCAACCAAGAAATTGGCACCCTCCGGAAGTGGACTTCCTATCCACTTTGTCTCCCGCCCAATCGGAATCCGTGAAACCTTCAAGCTTGAAGTTTGCTCCTCTTGGGTACCATAAGCTAATGTTTGGGGTATGATCCAAATATCGAAAGATTCGCTTGACCGCCACAAAGTGACTTTCCTTTGGTGCGGCTTGAAAACGTGCACACATCCCCACACTCAACATGATATCCGGTCTAGATGCACAAAGGTAAAGCAAGGAGCCAATCATGGAGCGATATACCTTTTGATCCACTGCTTTACCATTGGGATCGATGTCAAGTTGGCACTTGGTAGGCATTGGTGTAGTAGCCGGCTTGACATCACTTAGCTTGAATCTTTTAAGCATGTCTTGAGTGTATTTGGCTTGGTTGATGAAGGTTTCTTCTCTTCTTTGTTTGATGTCGAAACCAAGGAAGAACTTCAACTCTCCCATCGAAGACATCTTAAACTTGGAGGTCATGAGAGCGGCAAATTCTTCATTGAAAGCTTTGTTAGGGGAACCAAAGATAATATCATCAACATATAGTTGGCATACAAACAACTCCCCGTTGACCTTCTTAGTAAAAAGAGTGGGGTCGATTAGCCCTACTTCAAATCCACGATCTTGTAACAACTCGGGAAGGTGGTCATACCACGCACGTGGGGCTTGTTTAAGGCCATAGAGTGCCTTATCGAGTTGATACACATGATCCGGAAAGTAGGGATCCTCGAACCCGGGGGGTTGCTTGACATAGACCAACTCATTGATAGGACCATTAAGAAAAGCACTTTTCACATCCATTTGTTGCAACTTAAAGTTGTGATGGGAAGCATAAGCAATCAACAAACGAATGGATTCAAGACGAGCAACGGGAGAAAAGGTTTCACTGGAGTCGATACCCTCGACTTGGGAGTAGCCTTGTGCTACCAATCTTGCCTTGTTGCGAATGATGTTCCCATGAGGATCTTGCTTGTTCTTGAAGATCCACTTGGTTCCAATGACGTTGTGGTTCTCGGATGGTCTTGGCACCAATCTCCACACCTTGTTGTACTCGAAGTTGTTGAGTTCATGCATGGCATTGAGCCAATCCGAGTCTTCGAGCGCCTCATAGACCTTTTGGGGTTCGACACAAGAGACAAACGCGTGATGTTCACAATAGTTTGCCAATTGTCTACGAGTGCTTACCCCCTTTCGTAGGCTTCCAACCACATTTTCCATGAGATGGCCTTGGGTGGTGAGCTTGGAAGCAATCTTCGCGGCACGACGCTCTAATTCCTCCTCGGGTGTGGAAGGAGGAGGGTTGAATTGATGATCTTGAGCGCCGTCTTGAGCTTGTTCTTGATCTTGAGGTTGCTCTTGATCTTGAACTCGCTCGAGAGGGAGAACTTGACCTTGGGCATCATTTAGTGGTTCATCACCGTCTTGAGGTAGATCTTTCCCTTGGCCTTGTTCACGAGGTTGAGGGCCTTCACTTTGTTCTTCGGAAGCGTGTGGGTCTTGATGAGGTGATGGCTCTACTTGAGTAGAGCATTGTCCTTCTCCTTTGGCCACAAGGGGTTCCTCAATGGGTAGGATTTGACCAATACCCATTCTTCTTATGGCTTGGGGAGGAATTTCATCACCTATATCACAAGTACCACTTTGGTCCACTTGGGAGCCGTTATTTTCGTCAAACTCCACGTTACACGTCTCCTCAATGAGTCCGGTGGACTTGTTGAGGACACGGTAAGCATGAGAGTTTGTAGCATAACCAACAAATATGCCCTCATGAGCTCTAGCCTCAAATTTAGACAACCGAACACCTTTCTTGAGAATGAAACACTTACAACCGAACACCCGGAAGTACTTGACGTTGGGCTTGTTCCCGGTGAGGATCTCATAAGGAGTCTTGTTCAAGCCTTTGCGAAGATAGAGCCGATTGGATGCATGACATGCGGTGTTGATGGCTTCGGCCCAAAAGTTGTACGGAGACTTGAACTCCCCCATCATGGTCCTTGCCACATCCATCAACGTCCGGTTCTTCCTCTCTGCAACACCATTTTGTTGAGGGGTATAAGGTGCCGCATATTGATGCTTGATCCCCTCGTCACTAAGAAACTCATCCAAGGTGTAGTTCTTGAACTCGGTGCCGTTGTCGCTTCTTATTGTCAAGATCTTTGCATCATGTTGACATTGAGCTTCATTTGCAAAGTTGATGACGGTTTGTTGGGTCTCACTCTTCCTCTTGAAGAAGTATACCCAAGTGTATCTTGAATAATCATCCACAATCACCAAGCAATACTTTCTTCCTCCAAGACTATCAAAAGATGGAGGCCCAAAGAGATCCATGTGAAGGAGCTCCAAGGGTCTCTTCGAGTAGATGATGGTTGAGGGAGGGTGAGCCTTTTCATGAAGCTTTCCTTCGATACAAGCACTGCAAGCACGATCTTTGGCAAAACTAGCATTTGTTAGTCCACGAACATGGTCCCCCTTGAGAAGACTTTGCAAAGATCTCATATTGACGTGGGCTAAACGGAAATGCCAAAGCCATCCCACGTCAACTTTAGCCATTAGGCATGTCACGGTCTTAGTGGGTTGCTCCGAAAAGTTAACCACATAGAGACCATTCTCGACATGCCCAACGAAGGCTACTTTAAGAGTCTTGCTCCACAAGAGGGCCACGGTATCAATATCAAAGAATGTGGCAAAGCCCATGAGTGCAAGTTGACGAACGGAAAGTAAATTGAATGCAAGGGACTCAACAAGCATGACTTTCTCGATGAGAAATGACAACCTTGCCGAGACCCAATACCTTAGAATGTGATGCATCACCCCACTCGACATTGGTGGGCATAGATGGAATCTCTTGCACGTCCACCACCAAGTCCTTGCTCCCGGTCATATGATTTGTTGCTCCACTATCGAGCAACCATGATCCCCCACCGGAAGCAAACACCTACACGAGATCAATGCTTGGTTTTAGGTACCCATTTAGTAATGGGTCCTTTGATGTTAGTAACAAGGGTCTTGGGAACCCAAATAGACCATTCAATGTACTCATAAGAAGAACCAACAAATTTAGCATAAACATGTCCATCACTAGCACGGCACAACACATATGAAGGGTTAAAGTCGCCGGCTTTGTTTGAGGAAATGCTCTTGCCCTTTTGGACATCAACTTCCTTCACTTTCTCCTTCTTCTTCTTAGAAGCACCCTCTCCCTCTTTCACGAACGTTTGTTTGAGGGGAGGAGGACGATTGGCCTTGTTGTTGTTCTTCTTCTTCTTGCTCTTGGACTTGGGTGCAAACCCAATTCCTTCTTTGCCCACAACTTCCTTTTGATTGCTCAAAAGGTCGTTGATGTTTTTCTCACCTTGAATGCAAGTCACAAGGCCCTTCTCAAGTTGATCCTTCAACTTGGCATTTGCCTCCACAAGATGCACATGCTCACAACAAGGGTTAGTAGCTCATGCATTATCAATTAATACCATATGAGGAAAGGTGGCCTTTTCCTTGATTAGCTTAACTTGGAGTTGAGCATGAGACTCCTTGAGGCTAGCATGAGTACCCTTCAAGACCTTGTGGGCCTTGTCAAGTATCTCAAACTCCTCTTTGAGTCTAGCATGATCAACCCCAAGTTTAGCCTTCTCGGAGGTTAGAACACGAGACATGACAAGAGCATGATCAAGATCTTTCTTTAACTGAGCATGGTCATCATTGTGTGACTCCTCAAGAGTCAAACGATGCACACGCTCTTCCTCAAGAGCATTAGATAGATCCGATATCTCATCGGCATAGTCACAACTATGACCTTCCATCTTGGAGATGGTTTCTTCGTGAGCCTCGATCATGTCATTGGCCTCACCAAGTTGTTCCAAAAGCTTACTCATAAAAGACTCAAATTCATTCACTTCCTCATTAGACTCAACATGTCCATCAATGCAATCCTCCACGGAGGGATTAGTAATGATGGTGGTTGTGATGTTGGGGGTTACCTTGTTTGAAGCCTTAGCCATGAGGCATCTAGCGGTGATGTTTTTGTTGGGTGATTCGAAGAGAGACACCCGGGGAGTAGCAATGGCAATGGATGCCATGGCCGTTGCTTCTTCATTCTCATCATCATCGTCATCCTCTTGGTATTCTTCTTGAACCACCAACCCACGCGTGGGAGTCTTCTTGGCGAAGTTGTTCTTGTTGGGGAAGGACTTGGCTTTGTCTTTCCGAATGAACTTGCCACCATTGTCCTCCCGCTTCTCGTAAGGACAATCCGCAACGAAATGGCTCACATTGCCACAGTTGAAGCAAGTTCTAACTCGTTGCTTGCCCTTGACGCCACTTGAGTTGTTCTTGTTGAAGTTGGGTCTTGAGCTCTTCTTGCTCCAAAATTGTCTTGAAGCAAGGGCCATGTGCTCATGGTAGTCAAACTTGGTGTCTTCGGGGTTGCTTTCCTCATCTTCCACTTCTCCTCTTCTTTCGCAATAACCTTGGCCTTCAAAGCAAGGTTAGGCTTCTTTACTCTTTGAGAACGGAGCACCGCATTGTCGGCGGTCTTGTCCAAGATGCTCTTTGCCACGAACTCATCCAACACTTCACTTGAGGTCATGGTGTGGAAGTCCGGTCGTTGACGAATGACGGAGGACATGGCTTTGTTGTAGGGCATCATGGCCTTGAGGAACTTCCGCTTGATCCAATTGTCATCCGTGTCCTTGCTTCCATGATCTCGAAGTGCCACCGCGAGTTTGGTCACTCTTCGAAAGAGCTCACGAGGTTCTTCATCTTCTTTCATTGCAAACTCATCGGCTTCATCTTGCACCACTTCATAGTTGGACCGTTGAATGCTAGCACTTCCACGATAGAGACCCTCGACACATTTCCATGCTTCTTTAGCCACGACATGGGGTCGAAGGCGAGGGAGATCTTCGGGAAGGATTGCATCTTGGATGATGAAGAGAGCACTCTCATTGAATTGATTGTCCACGGCTTCTCGAGGAGTGAAGTTGCTTGGGTCATGAGGATAAAAACCTTCTTCAATGACTCTCCAAAGGTTAGTGTTCACATGTTTCAAATGACGCTTAAAGCGATAGACCCAATTATCAAAATCTTCATGTTTCTCATATTTAGGAGGTGGACCGGCATGATTCAAATGAGTGGAGGGGATAGGCCCTCCATAAACCGGGGGTTCCACATGGGCAAAGATGCCGGTGCCATTTCTACCACTAGTAGAAGGACTCTTTTCATTGTTAGCTTCCCCCTTGTCGGAGAAAGCATCCGTCACCTTGTTAGTAGGATCACCCACTTTCATAGGTGCGGTAGATAGTTTAAGTCCCTCTAGGAAATCATTAAACATGCTTTTAACCTCGGCCGTCATGGAGGTTTTCAATGTGTCTAAAGCCACATTGAACTCCTCACGAGAGACCGAGGTTCCCCCTTCGGCCGAAGATGAGATGGGATTCACACCGGAGTGTTCCTCCGCACCATTGTTGGTGTCAACCATACTCTTCGGACGGCAAAGTCCTTAATAAAGAGACGAGGCTCTGATACCAATTGAAAGGATCGATATGGTTGACTAGGGGGGGGGGGGGTGAATAGGCAACTAACAATTTTTAAGCTTTTCTTTACCAAATTAAACTTTGCAACAAATAGTTTGTCTAGATATGCAACTAAGTGAGCAACCTATATGATGCAATAACAGCTAGCACGCAAGCAAGCAAGAGATGTAACAATAAGTAAGCTTGCGAAAGTAAAGGCACGAAATAACCAAGAGTGGAGACGGTGGAGACGAGGATGTGTTACCGGAGTTCCTTCCTTTTAAGGGGAAGTACGTCTCCGTTAGAGCGGTGTGGAGGCACAATGCTCCCCAAGAAGCCACTAGGGCCACCGTATTCTCCTCACGCCCTCACACGATGCGAGATGCCGTGATTCCACTATTGGTGCCCTTGAAGGCGGCGACCGAACCTTTACAAGAAAGGTTGGGGCAATCTCCACAACAATCGGAGGCTCCCAACAACAACACCACCACGAAGCTTCACCATAATGGAGTATGGCTTCGAGGTGACCTCAACCGTCTAGGGTGCTCAACACCCAAGAGTAACAAGATCCGCAAGGGATAAGTGGGGGGAATCAAATATCCTTTGGTGGAAGTGTAGATCGGGCCCTTGTCACCCAATCCTGAGCAAATCAACAAGTTTGATTGGCTAGGGAGAGAGATCGAGCGAAAATGGAGCTTGGAGCAACAATGGAGCTTAGAGGTGGAAGAGGTAGTCAACTAGAGGTAGAAGACATCCCTTATATAGTCGTGGAAAAAATCCAACCGTTATCCACTAGTTCTGCCCGCGACTCACGGTACTACCGCTCCAAGGACGCGGTACTACCGCGGAGCCGCGCGGTACTACCGTGGACCACCACGGTACTACCGTGGCAACTGCACAGGCCGGAACGAGCCTGAGGAAGGAGCAGTACTACCGCTTGCGCGGTACTACCGCTCCCCCTTGCGGTACTACCGCAAGGCAGGAGGGTCACGGCCTGAGAAGGGCGCGGATGAAATAAATTTCATCCGTGCCTACTTCCGCAGAAACTAGGGTGGTGCAAAAACCCGACGCGGTACTACCGCCTGCGAGGCGCGGTACTACCGTGGTCGGCGCGGATGTAAAAAATTACATCCGCGCCTACTACCGCGACGCAGTGGTACTAGGCAGAAGGGCCACGGTACTACTACTCCAAGGGAGCGGTACTATCGTGGGCCCCCGCGGTACTACCGCGCTTGACGAGCGGTACTACCGTGGGGGGCGCGGATGTAAAAAATTACATCCGCCCCTACTACCGCACCGGAGCGGCACTAGGCCAGGGTGCCGCGGTACTACCGCACCAAAGGGACGGTACTACCGTGAGGGGCGCGGATGTAAAAAATTACATTCGCCCCTACTACCGCACCGGAGCGGCACTAGGCCAGGGTGCCGGCGGTACTACCGCGCCAAAGGGGCGGTACTACCGTGACGCGCCGCGGTACTACCGCTTGTACCTGCGGTACTACTACAAGTACAGCAGTAGTCGTCAGTTTTTCACACAACCAAGATAACGACGGGTAGCTCCAAAGTGCAAGGAAAGGAGGGACAGGTGTACGTGTGATTCCACCCTACCTTTCCGACGCGGACCCCCTCTTAAAGTACGGCTCTCCTACGACTCAACTCCACCAAAGAGAAACGTAGAACAACGCCGGCTTCAATAGTCTTCGAGGGGCACCGAATCGTCTTGTGCCTAATGATGAAGTATCTGAGGGACTCAAGGCACACGATTAGTCCGCACGAGTATTGTCATCAATCACCAAAACACTTAGGGATAAATATGCCCTTACATTTGGTTTAGCCACGAGCATTGCTTTATGCTTCACCAAGTTCCCTTTCGCATCCTTCTTGACTTTGTACACCCACTTGAGCTCGATGACATTATGTCCGTTGGGAAGATCCGCGAGCTCCCATACTTTGTTGTCTCGGATCAACTCCAACTCTTCATCCATAGCACAACGCCAACACTCTTCCATATTTGCATCTTCAAAATTTTCCGGTTTCTCAATGTGCAAACATCGTTGCCCTTTAGTTTTCATCTTCACCGAATTTATTTGAAACGCTTCCGTTGGAGAGAGATCCGACATGCGTCGCATGTGTACTGGTGGCTGCTCAGTCGTCTCATGTTCTGTCGAAGACGATGCCGCATCTTCCGGAGTTGCCAAACCTCCTGTTGCTGGCATTTTTGGACCTGTCGGTCCAATTCCTGGGCGCTTAAGCCTGCTCAAACTGCTTTCTAGATTGTTTACTGGGCCACACCCCCGTGGACTGTTTCCTGGAGAATCTGCAGCCCAACCTGCTAGGCTGCTATCTCCTTGTTGCACGTCTACCTTTTCTTGGTATTGCCCACCTTCTGGTCCATCCATCACAAGGCATGCACGTAGTGGTGTGTCCCTTTCTTCTGTCCCATGCAAGGCAGCACAAGGCCATGCATCACGTGGTTGGCTGCTGCTGCATGGAGGTGTGCGTGCTTCGATGAATCCATCAGCCGGCTCGTCCGCTAGGCTACACGCAGTAGGGACCAAAGCTTCCACCGCCTGCTCGCGCTGGCTGACCGGAGCGGCGCACACAGCGCGTGGACACATCACGTCGGATCCACCGCGACCCGCGACGTCCGCATAACTCGCGGTTGTATTGTCCAATATCACGTATGCGCCACATTCATCCGGTTCGAGTGCAGCTTGCCGCGTGTCGCATTCTTCTGGCGTGACCACTTCAGCATGCCTCGTGTCGGGTTCTTCTGGCGACACGTTTTCGCCGTCTTCTAGCGCGATTGCATCATCACGCCTTGTGTCGTGGTCTTCTGGCGCCACGTCTTCGCCTGTTGCTGGCATGACCACACCGTCACGCCTTGCGTCATGGTCTTCTGGCGCCATGAATTCGCCTGGTTTTACTGGCATGACCACACCATCACGCCTTGTGTCATGGTCTTCTGGCGCCACGACATCGCCTGGGTTTACTGGCGCGGATGGACTCACCGGACATGTGTCCAGCTGACCAAGATCATCTGGATATTCTTCGTCCACTAGCTCGCACATCAGCATCATATCCCCATCGTCTCCTTCCTCGGCCATGAGCGCCTGTTGCTTCGGTGCTTTCTCGCAGTTAGCCTTGAAGTGACCGAGGAGGCCACACTTATGACACCTCACTTTTCTGATGTCAAACTTCCTCCTCGGTGGTGCAGGCGCATCCTCGTCGTCCGAGTCGGCGAAGTTCTTTCTCACCGAGCGCTGCTTCCCTTTCCCCTTCTTCTTGCCACTGCTCGTGGATCCGCCTTGCTTTTCTTTTGACAGGGCGATCCATTGCGCCATTGTCAGCATCAGGTGCTCACTCGCCTCTGCGTCGCCGAAGCTGAGACGAATTCTCTCGTCATGGGCCTTGAACCTTCCGACGAGATCCTCGACCGTGAGAGTCTTTAGGTCAAGACATTGTTCGATCGACGTGACGATCTGGATGTAGCGTGCCGGCGCGGCGCGCAAAAACCGTCGGACGATCGCAACTTCTTCTAGGGTTGAACCATAGCTGCGTATGCCATTGACGAGGGTCTTGAGACGGGCGGCAAACTGATCAACCGTCTCACTTTCATCCATCTTCAGGCACTCATAGCTTCTCATCAGGGACTGAAGGTGTGCTTCCTTGACACGGTTATGACCCTGGTGCAGGATCTTGATGGTCTCCCATGCCTCCTTCGCCGAGTTCTTTCCGATGAGGTGTTGCAGCACATCCTTCGGCATGGCGGAGTAGATCGCCGTTAACGCTTGACGATCCTTTCGGTACTTCGCCGCGCCCTTCGCGTACTCCGCGCCGCCGGGGTCGACGGCTTCCCAGTACTCAGCTCCCTCCATCGCTACCTCCATGTTCATCGCCCATAGTGCGTAGTCTTCTCGATCCAGACGGGGGAATTGCGACACCCCCACCATCGGCATCGGCACTCCCGCTGCTGCCGTCACGATCTCCTTGCCTGTGTTCGACATGATCCTTCGACTGCTTTCCGAAGATCACGACCGACAAACCAAGCTCTGAATACCAATTGTTGGCACAGTCCCGTACGCCAAGTACTTTCCGACGTACTTTGTACAACGCGATTCCGGCGACCTATACTTTCGGCCGTCGCTCACACGTACGCACAAGCTGGCTTTTTCTTGGAGATACACACGTAGACAATAAGCAGGCGCACACACAGCTGGATCGATTCTTCCGTACGTAGCTAGCTAGTAACTAGTACATGCATGCACGTACGTACACGACGCCGACGAAACGCACGCACGCGAGAACACTGGATGCTGGATTGATTGCAACAGGAACGTGTCGTTCCTGGTTATCTTATTGCTTTGATCTGGGTTTTGTCTTACAAGGGGATACACAGGTATATATAGGTATACGTAGCAGCTAACCTAGCTAACTAAGAATCCTATACGGTGACTGACTCTAGTCCGAGCCGGACATAGACTACCAATCGTGGTTAATTCCAACAGAAAATGCACCGATCTGTTTTTGTTAGGCAGTTGGCCTAGTGTACGCATCTGATGTGATGTTTGGAGGATATTTCTCTGATTGTTCAGACTTCAGAGATGTCTACCTTAACTTGCAATTTTGCAACTACAAAATTACAGTCCGAAAACTACAAAATTATAGTTCAACTACAAATGTACCTACTTTAATTAACTAAATAATTTAGGGGAAATCCCTTCAGTTTGGGGACAAAATTAGGCGAACTGGACATAGCTACTATATTAATTAACGAATCTAATAATGAACGCGAATTTTGAAATATTATAAGACACCCAGATAGTTCCTCAGATCCATTGATGCTATCGTCTCGGAGGAGCTCCTAGGGATTGATTTGTAAGAACAGAGATCAGATCAAACACACGGGATATTACCTGGAAAATGGGAGGGCGCAGGGGGTCGCAGCAGACGGCGCAGTGGAGGACGTCGAGGTCGTCCATGGTGAAGACGGGGGCCGCAGCCGCGACCTTCATCCTCTTTCCGTCGCCGCGCTCATCTTTCTCCCTTTCCTGCCGCTTTGACATCGCTTCCTCCACTCCTTCGATCGGTCGACGGGGAGCCCAGCCACCTTCGATCTCGGTCTTGTGATGCTGCCTCCCTGGCGGCCGCCACCCTATTTATTCAATCTTGTGTCTGGGGTTGTAGGCGGGAGCCAAAAGGAGAAAGAAACACGTTGTAGGCGGGAGCCGAAAGGGGAAGGAAACACGAGATAGATCAGAGGCGGGCGTTTGTAGGCGGGAGCCCAAATAGAAGACGCGCACACACTACTACGTACACGTCTACACCCACATAACACCTGCTAAAAGATTTTTTTTCTTTTATCATACTTCTTTTAGAGGGTGTTTTTTTCAGCCCCAACTCAAACTCACGCGAGGTAGAAGACAATGAACAGGAGACTTGCAGCTTGACTTATTTATATCCCACTAACTGAAGAAAATCCGAACTGACGAAACTGAACTTCTTAACAGCAGCAACTATGCCTGATGAAACTGAAATTCTCAGAAACTTTTGATAGCAGCTGTTTACTAATTAACATTGCCGGGACGATCATCCGGAGGGCATCGTCCTCAGCGTCGGCAGTGATTGTGGGCACGAACCCGAAGAGGTTGCCTGTGACACAGACCAGTACATGCATCCAGGAGGATGTTGCTGCTCTTGAGATTCTTGTGCATCTACGGAGGGTCGGTGTAGTTGTGCAGGTAGTTGAGCCTGCCTTCCACGTCCAGCGCGAACTGCACGTGCTGGCTCCACCGCGCGAAATCCTGACCGGACCGGTAGTGTTTTCGGGCCTAATTATACAAAACGAACCGACCCAATATACCAGCAGGCTCGTACCGTTTGGTCTGGTCCTTAGCGGGCCACGAGCGAGCTGGTACGTCCACCTTGAGTAGTAACCAAGCTTGACGGGCGGCAGCGGTGGAGGTCCTGGGTAAGGAAGGAATCCTAGAGGATTTGAATGGCGGTGGGAGATGAGAGTCACGGGAAGGATGGAACGCCTCACATGCCGGAGAGATCACGAAGAAATTCCCGGTTGTGAATCTATGGGAAGACGAAGATGAGGACACCACCATCGAGGAGGATTTGGAGGAGTTATAGAAAGATTCTGACTTATGGCGCTCACTAGGGTTCATACTACCAGAATGTTAATCCATGGCATGTTCTTTGGAGGGATGAGATCTGCTTGGAACTTGACGCGGTAAGTGGAGTTTCGGGATATGGTGGATAATCTAGTCCTAGCATGACTATAATGCGTTGTTGACTTTGGAGCGTGTGATGATGGATGGCAGGCCCCTCCATATTTCTAAATGTTGGACTTGAAAGAGAAAAAGACGACGGGTGACATCACAAGTAAGTAACAAATGGAAGTAACAAGTGGACTGAGCGCATGAACAATCGGTGAAGGGACAATTTGGTCGAATTAGGGTCCATGTGACTTTGGATGTTTGCACGTCATTGACAAGGTGTGCAAGTTAACACCCAAAAAAGGACTCACTTTAACTTTAAATATGATAAGATGCTAGTGTTCTGGGTCGTGTGTTGAATGGTGAGTTACGTTGAGGAAGAGTATGTGAACAAACATCAAGAAGAGAAGGAGTTGATATACCCACTTATGTAAATCGTGCAGGAATTTTGTAGGGAGGAGCAATAATGGATGTACCGGGGTTAGTGGAAGAGGATGAAGGACCAGAGATGGAGGGGTGGGGGCGTGATATGCATGAAGGAGTGGGGACGTGGAAGCTTTTCCCCAAAAGAGTACGATAGGCAGGAAAAGAATCTTAGGAGCTCAACATCGAAGTCATGTGTGTCGGACTCGAAGTTGGCTCTCTCAGCATCTAGTGGGAGAAGACTGTAGCTAGATGAGAAAATGCGAGGAGTAGTGGGGTACCGATGCTCACGGATAAGCCACGTTATGTAGAACGGGACATCGGGGTGACATATATCATGAAGATGGTGGGGATACTGCCTCGCAAGAATCAAAGAGGTTGAAGAAAGGAGATGTGTAACAGGTGGAATAAGACATGGAGAAGTCGGTGGGCTCCCCCAAGGAGCACCATCGAGCCTAATGGGTACCTTAAGCTGGAACTGTCGGGAGATCAGGCGACCCTGAAAAGTTCAAGATCTAGCAGGGCCATGTCTTCTTGTCGGAGACAAGGCAGGAGAAGGAACAGTGATGTGATTTGTAATTGTTTCTGAACTGAATGGAAGTGAGAAGGAGGCAAAATTGCCATATTTTGGGATGAAAGAATTAACGTGCATCCCAAGACTTTTAATGCGAAACATATCAATGTGCTGATAAAAAGGAAACACTAAAGAGTGCGAAATGCTATTACAGTTTGGCGTATGGGGAACTGAGAGCACAAGATACACATGAAATGTGTGTGTTGCTAAGATAATCAAGCCTAACATGATTAAGTTGTGGAAGATGATTGGCGATTTTAATGATTCCATCACAGTCGAAAGATCACTCACGCTCTATTAGGTCCGAAAGACTAATGATGGACTTAAAATAAGTACTCTCACATTATGATCTCCACGATTTGGATTCTAAGGGAGTACAATCGACATATGATATTAAGTTAGCCGAGCACAGTAATGTGAGAGTTTTCCTCAAATAGTTGGTGGCTAACCCAGCATGGTCTCAACATTTTGAGCAGGCTACGGTGACACACTATCTTACTCCTAGTTTCATGTGGCTTTGTTACTAGAACCAGAGACGCCGAGAGAAGGGATAGAGAAGCCAAACACGAGAAGATTTGAAGCGCACTAGGAAAGGGAAGCAAACCTGGGTAGAGTAATTCTACATACATGTGAGCAAGGACCCACATCACAAGATTTAGGAGACATCGATGTGAAGTTCAAGGACACAACGAACAAACTTTCGAAAATGGAGTGTTGTCAAGATTGCTAATGTGAAGAAATAAATAGAGAGGGTGTGTTCTGAGCTCAAAATCAGCGAATGCAATGGATGTTTGATTCCATTGAGCAAGTAAATAAGGTGATCACAAAAACTTGAGGACCTACTGCATTGGGAGGGAAAAAAGTGGAGGAAAAGGTTGGGGACCACATCGCTGAAAGAAGGTGATTGCAATACTCGTTGTTCAGTATTATGATTATTTAGGAAATATATGATAGTGTAAGATTTATTCTACCTTGCCTTGTACTCCAAGAAGGTCATGTATTCATTATATATACACCCACGATACTCAAGCAATACAACCTCAATTCCACCAATATCATCTCTATTCCTCTTACACTCGCTAATTTCATTAAAAGGCATCGTGGATGAAAAAAAATTAAAATGGAAAATAGATGATCACAGTTGTATAGTACTCCCTCCGTTCCATAATATAGTGCATAAAGATTTGTTTGAAAAGTCAATTTTGACGAAGATGGCAGAAAAAAGTATTTATATCTAAAGGACCAAAAATATAATATATAAAACAACATCTTATGATGAATCTAATAATATATGTTTAGCATTCTAGATGTAAATGTTTTTCTGCACAAACTTGATCAAAGTTTGTGAGGTTTGACCTTTCAAAAAAATTATATTCACTACGTTATGGAACGGAGGGAGTATCTGTAGAAGAGATACAAGGTATATCAAGAAAGTGTTTTCAGGAGAAATATAAGCGAGATGATGGTGTTAACCCGAGACCCCTATGAGGGATATTTCATCAAAATATCACGACACCCATAGATGAGGAATTCACAAAGTCATTTACATACAAAGAGACCGATGACGAACTTTTCCAAATTGGCCCTAGTACTACAAAAACGAGCTTTGGCAGCGGTTTTGGTACATGACCTCATTCATTTTTTCATTCGGCCTCTCACCTATCATCACTAATTTGTTCCATACACTGAACAACTTGGGATATTATATCATTCCAAGCAGTTACAATTCAGAACCGCCTCCATTTCTTTTTCTTGCAGTTTATTCTCACTAGGTAACCAACTCTACAAATGAAATTCACATAAAACGCTCGCATACAAATCGTCATTCATTTGCACAAGGCTAATACATCGTGTAGTACATTCATATATGCTCAATAATTCATAACCATGTACACAAGTTCTATATAGTTCACAACCAACATAAGAATATATGTCGTCTTGAGTATCCTACCCATCTCGTCTTTTCATGTCACCTCTTCGTACCACCTGTATGAGAACACCACACCCCCACCTTAGCCTTAATATGTTTGTTAGCACACAAAGAAACGAGAGTCAATAGCTGGTGGCAATTATGTCATGGAGGGATGAGATGAGGTGGTCACGGACTCACGGTGGCGCTGATCAAAGATTAGATTTTTGCCCGAAATAACAAATTTTAGCCAAATTTCCGTCATCTCGCTTGGGCCCGTCATATATCTCTTTCGGTCAAAAATTTAGGCCTAACTTTGAAATTTCTGGCCCGGCCCAACTTCTACAACGTTGTGTCTCTATTCATGAGAGAAAACCACGATCCAGAGCGCCCTAACCTTAAAGTTTTCAACTTTCCTTGGTCCTCTTATGTGTGACGCTGCCACTACGCTGGGCACATCACATCGAATGCGCTTCTCCAGCCGTCCGACCAAGGCTCTCTCCTCCACGGCTCCACCCATGGCTAGCCTCGTGATCTCCTCCATGGCTCCACGCCTCCACCCATCCACTTCATGTATGTTTCTTCTCCAAGGCCGTGACATGGTGCTCGACGGCTGTGGCAAAGGAGATGGTGGTGCGCAAGCCGTCCAGTTCAACGGAGGCAGGAGCACGAGGCAACGGTAGCAGAGTGGAGGGCTGCTATACTTTTTCTCTGCTTTATTTCAAATTCTGCAAATTTTGGTCGAATTTTGGCTTAATTTTGGTCAAACTTAAAAAAATGAGCAATTTCAGCCGAGGTTTGTTGAAATTTTCTAAATGGCCAAAATTCAGCCATCTCGGCCAGGGGCGAAAAAAATATGCAAACCGAAAATCAAAACTGTGGCGCTGATGGCCAAGGGTGGTGGAGGCCAGGTTGGCCAGCGATCAGGGTTGGGATGGGACGTGGCGCGTGAGGACAGATGAACAATGTCTGACGGTAAAAAAAGTGACTTAAGCCAAAAAGGATCAGTCAACTTACACATAGTCGGTCCCTTCTTTTTGATGTTTTGGCCATGGTTTTCGGTCTAGGAGAGATCGTGTGTGCAGTTTTGCCACGCATGACCACTGCAACACCAAGAGACAGGAACAGCGAGGTAATGCTAGTGCCTGTGAAGGAAGAGGAAAGGACAAACAGCTTTCTGGTGATTTTATCCCAAGGTGACAATAATTGGGATTGAGCAAAAAAGGATGGCGTCTCCTCTCCCACCCCTCCTCTCCTCCCCTCCCACCTGCTTGCACCTCGCCGATGGATCTCTCCATGGATCCTCTTAGATTGTTAGGATGGATGCTCTCATTGACTGGGATTTCTCGTATGGCCAGAAGGTGGCGGATCAGGTGCGTCGTCGGTTCCACTCTCCGGTCCATTTCGATGGATCCATCTCCTCTTCGGAGTTCTTTCTGGTGGTTCTTTTCCGTTCGAGTTCTTTTCGTTTGGATGTGGATTCTGTCTCCATGGCGCTCTGTTCTTGCTTGGGCCGCAATCTCAAGAGGTTGAATGTGTGCATGCTCTTGGATAATCTTTTCCGTTTCTCGGTACCCTCCAACAGAGTTGGTCATTTCATTTGTGCTTTGAAGGTTGTCGCATGCCAGCTTTCCATTATTCTTTCAATCTTTTTCATGGCAAGCCCTTTAATTTGGTTTGTCGGGATTCCAAGGTTGGTTCTGGATGGATGGTTCATACCAGTCGAAAGCGCACGCATCGACGTTATCTTCATAATATTCCGGTGGATCTATTAAATGCTGTGCATGGCCATCAACGTAAACCTCTGGTTATTAAAGCTCATCTTGCTAAGAGTGGTGCCTCTAATGCACAGGCTTCTAAATGGATTGCGGCTTTCAATGGTGGGGGACAGGAAGATTCTTTTTGCCTCTCTGATCATAATTGCAATCCTGTTTTGGTGGAGGATTCATTAAGTGTCTCTCATATTGATTATCCTTTCAAATTTGGTCAGTTCAAGTTTTGCCTAGAATCGCGATCTCCGCTGCGGTGCTCTCCTATTTTTCAGCCCAGGATTTTTGGTGATGGTTGGGCTGAGCCAGTTTTGAATTTGCGCATGGTTTTCTTGGTGGAAGATATCCGAGATCTTTTTCGTGTGGGACATTCTGCTCAGGATGTTATCTTTTTTTATCAAAAATCATTATTTGGCATGTGCGCTTGCCTCGCATTCGGTCACCTGGCGGAGGACTGTCAGGCTCGGCGGTGTTGTTTTCAGTGTTTCTCGTTTGGCCACCCGTAAACAATGCCAGCATTATCGTTCTCGTTCCGATAAGATTAGTACTGCTAGGCCAAATCTCCAATGGGTTCCTAGAAAATCGCAGCATTTTTGTGTTAGGTGCCTTCTGGTGGGCCATGGTGCTTCCAGTTGCTCGGCGTCCCCACGCTGTCAGTTTTGCTGGGCCTATGGCCACGCGGTGGTGGGCTACAAGATGTTGAGATTTTCTAGGTTGACGGTTTGGATTCCAAAGGCTCACATAAAACAATCTCACCTGCCGCTGGACGCCTCATATTCTTCCTCGTCCTGTTCCACCCTCGTACCCTGCTCCTCCAAGATGACGAACTTCCCTATCAACCCGCTCGCGTTCCTGCCCCATGGTATGACGGTGGAGCAGGGGCCTCCTGACCGCAAGGCTCGGGTGGATATGGCGCTTAGTGGTCATCCGCCATTAAACCACGATCGCTTCCTCATCGCGGAGACCAGCAGAGCTATCCCAGTTCATCTGCGGCAGGAGGCCAGATCTGCTCTTGCCGGTATGCTCAACCATGATGGTTTCTCTGTTCGCTTCTTTGAGGATTCCCCGTTAGGCCTTGGTCTTTTTTGTATCCGTACTGTGCCGCTTAGAGATGCTCTCATTGGGAAAACTTATATGCTTTATGAGGAAGTAGAAGTCACTTTTGTCAAGCATGATGAAGCAATTAATATGCGCATGCTGGCTCTTGGTCGTTATACCTGGATCCTTCTGCTTGCTTTTCCCCAAGATTATCAGAGGCAATATTGGGTGGAGAAAGCAGTTTCTCACTTTGGCAAGCTGTTGAGTTGGTTCAGTCCTCGTGAGCCTTTCTCAGGGGTTCTTGTTCAAGTTTGGATTATGAGTCCGTCTGTGGTTCCAGAGGACTTTGTCATGTGTCAGATGGGGGGACAGAGGCGTTCTTGGACTATTCCCGTGTTTATGCTTAGATCTGACGGAGCAAATGTGTTTGAGCATGATGTTCCTCTTGCTGGTGAAGATCCTCTGCCTCCTAATGGCGATGCTCACCCTTTGTTTGGGCCACATTCTACTGCTAAACATGCTTTTCAAGTCAGACTGCAGGCTTGGTTGGTCCGTAATGGGGTGTTTGGTCTAGGTGGGGCCGTAGCTTCTGGTGGAAGTTCTGCTAATCTTTAGCTGCTTGCTCCTCCTTAGCCTGAATTTTTTCCTGTCAGAGGACATATCAACTATCAAGAGATGTTGAGAGAACAAGGGGTGAGGTTTTCTGATGGACTAGTTCCTGAACCCAATGTTGCTGACAGTCCGCTTTCTGCTTATAATGATAACATCTCTGCTGCTACTTCCTTGGATGAGGAGCCTCTTGTTACCAATGCTAATGTTTCGTCACCAGGCTCTGTTAATTATGTTGGCTCTAACAACAACCATGCTCTGCAGATCAACTTTTGTCTGTTGAGAGATAATTTTCAGGTTGTGAATTTGTTTGAATTTGCTCCTAAGAGTTCTAAATCTGTTCCTGATGTTTTCGGTCTTGCTCTATCCGTGATTAAGGGCATGTTCAGCCCAAAGCCTGGTAGCGACTATTTGTGCTTCAATATGCCAGTGATCCCCCCTAAGATGATCAGATTTTTGGGTGTTCAAGCCGTCCTTGCTGCTACCTCTCCTCCGATTCAAGTGTCAAGGGAAGTGGCCCGTAAGCTGCGCTTTGAGGATTCTCCTGGGTGTCTTGAGATGCAGTCTTTGCCTTCTGTTCAGCCTGATTCCTTTGATGTTGCTAGTAACAAAGGCGATTCAGGGCCTCGATCGTTGGAATTGTCTCCTCCTGCCTCGTCTGATGCACTTGCAGTTCATTCAGCTAAAAAGAGAGGAAGAAAGCCTAGGGCTGCAACTCCATTGATCACTTCTGAAGTTCGTAGGAGCAGCCGCAATAACATGTACAGTGGGTTTAAGGTGGACATGTCGTCTGATTCTCGTAAACGCAAATCTGCAATTGTACCTGCGTTGGTCTGGGCTGTACCTGACCCCGCTCCTTCTTCGGTGCCCAACTCTGCTCCTGCTCCTCTCGCGATTACCACTATTCAGCAGATGGGGTCTGTGGAGTGTGGCATTCCTCTGGCTGAGCTCTCTCAAGATAGGCTGCTTGCTCCTGGGGCGAATTCTTAGCCTGAAGTCTGATGTCTCGGTTCTTCATGTACGTGCGCCAAATTGACAGAGGTACCTAATATATCATAATTTAATGTTTGCATGTGTCCAAATATATTCTATGGCATTAATTGTATCCTTCTGTGTAGGATCTCAAAGCAGAACTATGATAGCTACAACATTATGCGCACGGCCGGACAACAAGTACGTCGATGATCAACCTAACGTTGGCGTGTGCATTGTTGTCTATGTCTAGTACCGTGTGACCTTTTCTCTTAAACAAACTTCATTATGTGAGTTAGTCAGTGACTTCCTCATAATGTATGACTCAGCTATTTGGTGGTTGTAACTTTATGAGTTTGTGATTTTTTTGCATTTTATATGTGAGTTTTTGAAGTGCAACCTCAAGAATCATGGTTTCTTCGCGGCCACCGTGTAGCTTGTTTATTTCGCACGAGAAAATTTGGAGATAGATGTACTGGAGGACTTATATTTCGCTCCCGATTTAATGTTAGCGATAAATCCAAAAAAATACACCAGCCATCCATGCTCTCCAATTGAATAAAATACACTTAAGCCAGTTTTTGTAAAAAAAGTGATTTTTTCCACCACCTCCAAATCACTCCAAATTTATTCTACATGCTCAAATCGATGTGCCAAACATGGCTATGAATGAAATTTGAAAAAAAAATGTATACTACAATGCCCCCTTAAGGTGTAGACCGATGTTTTGATCAGTCAGTCTACATGGCAGAATAAATTCAAAAAAAAATAAAAAATTTGTTAAACCTCGAAAACCTAGCTATGTTTGTGCAACATATCAAGTTTATAAAATTAGAGGTGATTTAGAGAAGATCGAAAAAATAACGGTTAAACACGACGGACCATTTGATATCACTTAAGCCAGTTTTTTAGAAAAGATGATTTTTTTCCACCACCTTCAAATCATCCCAAATTTATTCTGCATGCTCAAATCGACGTGCCAAACATGGCTATAAAAGAATTTTGCAAAAAAATGTATCCTACAATGCCCCCTTCAAGTGTAGACCAATGTTTCGATCAGTCAGTCTATAGGGCAGAATAAATTCAAGAAAAAATTAAAAAATTGTAAAACCTTGAATACCTAGCTATGTTTGTGCAAGATATCAAGTGTGCAAAATTAGAGGTGATTTAGAGGAGGTCAAAAAAACCAAGCTTATACACGAGGGACCATTTGGTCTCACTTAAGCAAGTTTTTATAGAAAAGGGTGATTTTTTCCACCACCGCCAAATCATAGCAAATTTGTTCTACATGCTCAAATAAATGAGCTGGCTATGAAAGAAATTTGGAAACAAAATGTATCCTACCATGCCCCTTTAAGGTTTAGACCGATATTTTGATCAGTCGGTCTACAGGGCAAAATAAATTCAATTTTTTTTAAAAAAAGTGTAAAACCTTGAAAACCTAGCTATGTTTGTGCAAGATATCAAGTGTGCAAAATTAGAGGTGATTTAGAGGAGGTCGAGAAAAATCATGCTTAAACACGAGGGACATTTGGTCTCATTTAAGCCAGTTTTTGTACAAAAAGTGATTTTTTCCACCACCTCTAAATCACCCCAAATTTATTCTGCATGCTTAGATAGATGAGCCAAACATGGCTATGAAAGAAATTTTGAAAAAATCATGTATCCTACAATGCCCCGTTAAGGTGTAGACCGATGTTTTGATCAGTCAGTCTACAGAACAAAATAAATTAAAAAAAATCAAAACATTGTAAAAGTTTGAAAACCTACGTATGTTTGTGCAACATATCAAGTGTGCAAAATTAGAGGTGATTTCGAGAAGGTCAAACAAATCACGGTTAAACACGAGGGACCATTTGGTCTCACTTAAGCCAGTTTTTGTAGAAAACGTGATTTTTTTTCCACCACCTGCAAATCACCCCTAATTTGTTCTATATGCTCAAATAGATGAGCTAAACATGGCTATGAAAGAAATTTAGAAAAACTGTATCCTACAATGCCCCCTTAAGGTGTACACCGATGTTTTGATCAGTCAGTCTAGAGGACAGAATAAGATCAAAAAAATTAAGAATTTTGTAAAACCATGAAAACCTAGCTATGATTGTGCAACATTTCAAGCGTGCAAAAATAGAGGTGATTTAGAGGAGGTCGAAAAAAATCATGGTGAAACACGAGGGACCATTTGGTCTCACTTAAGCCAGTTTTTGTAGAACATGTGATTTTTTCCAACACCTCCAGATCACCCCAAATTTGTTCTACATTCTCAAACAGATGTGCCAAATAAGTCTATGAAAGAAATTTGGAAACAAAATGTATCCTACAGTGCCCCCTTAAGGTGTAGATCGATGTTTTGATCAGTCAGTCTACAGGGCAGAATAAATTCGAAAAAATTTAAAAAAATTTAAAACCTTGATAACTAGCTATGTTTGTGCAACATATCAAGTGTGAAAAAATAGAGGTTATTTAAAGAAGGTCGAATAAATCACGGTTAAACACAAGGGACTATTTGGTATCAATTAAGTCAGTTTTTGTAGAAAATTTGATTTTTTTCCACCACCTTCAAAGCACCCAAATTTGTTCTACATTGTCAAATAGATGATCCTAACGTGACTACAAAAAAAAATTGGAAACAAAATGTATCCTACCATGCCCCCTTAAGGTGTAGACCGATATTTTGATCAGTCAGTCTACAGGGCATAATAAATTCAAAAAAAAATTAAAAATTGTAAAACCCTGAAAACCTAGCTATGTTTGTGCAAGATATCAAGTGTGCAAAATTAGACGTGATTTAGAGAAGGTCGAAAAAATCACGTTTAAACACGAGGGACCATTTGGTCTCACTTAAGCCAGTATTTGTAGAAAAGGTGATTTTTTTCCACCACCTTCAAATCACCCCAAATTTGTTCCGCATGCTTAAATAGATGAGCCAAACATGGCTATGAAATAAATTTGGAAACAAAAAGTATCCTATCATGCCCCCTTAAGGTGTAGACTGGTATTTTGATCAGTTAGTCTACAGGGTAGAATAAATTCAAAAAAATAATTATAAAACCATGAAAACCTATCTATGTGTGTGGAAGATATCAAGTGTGCAAAATTAGAGGTGATTTAGAGGAGGTCGAAGAAATCACGCTTAAACACGAGAGACCATTTGGTCTCTAGCTATGTTTGTGCAAGATATCAAGTGTGCAAAATTAGAGGTGATTTAGAGGAGGTCGAAAGAATCAAGCTTAAACAAGAGGGACCATTTGGTCTCACTTAAGCCAGTTTTTGTAGAATAGGTGATTTTTTTCCACCACCTCTAAATCACCCCAAATTTATTCTGCATGCTCAGATAGGTGAGCCAAACATGGCTATGAAGCAAATTTTGAAAAAAAAACGTATCCTACAATGCCCCTTAAGGTGTAGACCGATATTTTGATCAGTTAGTCTGTAGGACAGAATAAATTCAAAAAAATTTAAAAAATTGTATAACCTTGAAAACCTAGCTATGTTTGTGCAACATATCAAGTGTGCGAAATTAGAGGTGATTTAGGTAAGGTCGAACAAATCACAGTTAAACACGAGGGACCATTTGGTTTCACTTAAGGAAATTTTTATAGAAAATGTGATTTTTTTTCACCACTTCCAAATACCCAAAAATTTTGCTACACGCTCAAATAGATGAGCCAAACATGGCTATGAAATTAATTTGGAGAAAAGTATCCTACAATGCCCCCTTAAGGTGTAGACCGATGTTTTGATCAGTCAGTCTACAGGGCAAAATAAGATCAAATAAATTAAAAAAATTGTAAAACCATGAAAACCTATCTATGATTGTGCAACATATCAAGTGTGTAAAAATAGAGGTGATTTAGAGGAGGTCAAAAAAATTCACAGTTAAACACGAGGGACCATTTGGTCTCACTTAAGCCAGTTTTTATAGAACATGTGATTTTTTTCACCACCTTCAGATCGCCCCAAATTTGTTCAACATGCTCAAATAGATGCCTATAAAATAAATTTGGAAACAAAATGTATCCCACAATGCCCCCTTAATGTGTAGACCGATGTTTGACCAGTCAGTCTACAGGGCAGAATAAATTCAGAAAATTTATTAAAACTGTAAAACCTTGAAAACCTAGCTATGTTTGTGCAATATATCAAGTGTGCAAAATTATAGGTGATTTAAAGAAGGTCAAAAAAATCACAGTTGAACAAGAGGGACCATTTGGTGTCACTTAAGTCAGTTTTTGTAGAAAATGTGATTTTTTTTCCACCGCCTACAAATCACCCCAAATTTGTTCTACAGGCTCAAATAGATGAGCCAAACATGTCTATGAACGAAATTTGAAAAAAAATGTATCCTACAATGCCCCCTTAAGGTGTAGACCGATGTTTTGATCAATCAATTTACAGGGCAGAATAAATTGAAAAAACTTTAAAAAATTGTATAACCTTGAAAACCTATCTATGTTTGTCCAAGGTATCAAGTGTGCAAAATTAGAGGTCATTTAGAGAATTTCGAAAAAATAACGGTTAAACACGAGGGACCATTTGGTCTCACTTAAGCCAGTTTTTGTGGAAAAGGTGATTTTTTCCAGCACCTCCAAATCACCCCAAATTTGTTCTACATGCTCAAATGGATGAGCCAAACATGGCTATGAATGAAATTTGGAAAAAAAATGTATCCTACAATGCCCCCTTAAGGTGTAGACCGATGTTTTGATCAGTCAGTCTACAGGGCAGAATGATCATCCGTGGATGTACGCCGGTCACACTAGTCAGAAAGACATGACCATTGAATGGTTGACAAAAACCAAGGGGTTTCTGATAGGCGCATTTGCAAATGGCCAGAGGTCAACCTAGTGCCCCTGTGTCGGGTGCAACAATTGGCACAAGAGGACAGAGGATGAAATGGGCAAACACCTGCAGAAGAGGGGTTTTACGCCGGGTTATACGGTGTGGACATTTCATGGCGAGTCTGCCCAATGTGCCAGAGCTGAGGTGCTTTGTAGTCGCACCGACGAGCATGGTACCAGGATGGAAGACATGGTGCAAGACTTTTATGATGCTCGGGACTCGGATGATGGGATGGAGGAATCTGCAAAGGCCTTCGATGAAATGTTGGAGTCTTCAAAACGTCCTCTCCACGAGCACACTGCTTTGTCAGCTGGATGCCAATCTCACAAATAATGGCTCTGAAGGCTCAATTCAACTTGGGCAGAGAATGCTACAACACGACGATGGCAGTATTTGGACGTTTTCTACCCAAAGGCCATGTACTACCTGCAAACATGTACCAGTCAGACAAAATCCTCCGTGCTCTTAAGATGCTCGATGAGAACATACATGCCTGTCAGAAAGGATGTGCCTTATTTAGGCTTCAGTATGCGGACTTGAACTGTTGTCCCATTTGCAAGTCATCCAGGTATGTTATGGTAGACAACGGTATGGGTGAGAAGACGCAGACCAAAATCCCCGTTAATGTTCTTCGGTATATGCCAATCGTACCAAGACTTCAACGTCTTTTCATGGTCGAAGAGATGGCCAGGCATATGACATGGCACAAAACGGGCAAAAAAACCCAACTAGAGGCAGATGGGAAGCTGATGATGGTGCACACATCGGACGGTGAAGCGTGGAAGCGCTTAGATGCATTACATGATGACACCTCTCCCCAATGAAGAGGAATAAGAACCTCACATTAACCCAGACACATATGAAGGAGAATTCTTCCAAGAAACATGTCTTTCCAAAAAACATTTCATGAACCGCTCTACTTCACCCCGGAACATTGAAGTAGACAGCGACAGTGAACCCGACTTCACCCCTGGGCCGGAACAACAAGATCCTGAACTAGAAGTGGTTACTACTGCGGAGGACCTGTCAATGCTTGACCGATTACGTAAAGGTGGCCTTCCACATGATGATGCATTTATTAATGATGATGATGAGCACGGCATTACAGATAGTGACAATGATGAGGCATTTATTGGTCCCGGAGCATTTATTGAACCGGACGATCCAGATTATCATTAGGTATTCAATTTTTTATCTTGTACTTGATATAGTTACTTGTATAATTTTCTTACTTTGTATGATTGTTTCTTATACATAGTGCCATATGATCTTGATGTCCGTCCCCGTCGACCCTCGCCCGCTTTATGATTTGGATGTGGTAAATTCTCTTTCATAACTATTTCTTTCATTTCGCATTCATGACAATTATGGTCATCAAGTTGACATAGAGATATTTTAATCTAGGAGGTATGTGAACCGAAATATGAAACTGATCTTCTTGTCGAGAAGTTAAATTTAGTTGAAAAAGAAAATGAGTATTTGAAAGAAAAAATTAAAAGAATTGAAGAAGAGAAGATGACATTGGAGTTGTATGTTGCGGATGTCGTCGATGATCGCAAGATGAAGATGAATGCAATGCGCTTGAAGATGAATGCAATGCGTCTGAAGCTTAAGAAGATTAGAAAATATGCCCTTGATAATGAGGCTTGGTATCATTATGGCGTTGGATCAATTGTTACCTTAGTTGCGATCTTCATCGCATTTGTTGTGACGAGGGTAAGTTTTCTCTAGTGTTTTGCTGAACAAATAATACTTAGCTTATTTTCCTCGTAAATGGCATAATTACCTAATAAGGTAGATAAAAAATGAGCTATACTTATGTAAGTTGGCTAAAAAATGGCATCATCACCTAGGTTACCACAAAAATGACCTATACTTGCCTTATTTTTCTCCAAGTTGACATAATAAGCATAGTTGACCTATACTTTACCTAGGATAGCTATAAAATGACATATACATAGCATTTTTCCTCCTAAATGACTTAATATGCTTAGTTAGCTAAAAAAATGGCATAACTACCTAGGATAGCTCAATAATGATCTATACTTAGCTTAACTAGTTCATTTATGATATAATTAGCTTACTTAGGTCAAAAATGGCATAACTACTTAGGTTAGCTCAAAAATGACCTATACTTAGCTTCTTCAGTTCATTTATGACATACTTAGCATACTTAGGTAAAAAATGGCATGATAATAACCTTACTAAGCTCCAAAATGACCTATTAACCTAGCTTACCTCTAAAATGACCTACACTTAGCATTTTTACCTAGCTTAGCTAAAATATGGCCTTTTTACCTACCTTAGTTAGAAGAAGCACAAGATAAAGAAGAGGAGATCAGGAGAAAAAGAAAGAGAAGAAAAATTCTTCTTGTTCTTGTTCTTCTTCTTCTTCTTCTTCTTCTTCTTCTTCTTCTTCTAGCTAGTCTTTTTCTTCTAGTCTTCTTCTTCTACTACTTCTTCTTATTCTAACTTTCTTCTTTCCCAATTTGCAGATTTGCTTTCGATGAGGAAGCTTAAGTTGATGGAGTCTACTCTTCTCCCTGTGCTTCCTTTTTGTTTTGATTTTGTAGGATGATGTCACATCCCAACTAGTCCATGCATTAGAGTTTTGCATCATGTCTACTTTCCATCAGAAACTTGAATTGAGGAATTTTCAAAAGCCTCAGAAAACCTCTAAAAATAACCAACATTTAAATCTTCTCAAATGAGTCCAAGAAAATGTTCCTGTTATTCTATAGAAATATTGGTAAGAGGTAAAATTCAAACCAATATTTTTGGAGTCACATAAATATTTATTTTGGCCATTTGAATTAATCCAAAAACTACTTGCTTTGGATTCATATTTAATATATATTAAATATGACTCCAATAATTCTGGAAGTTTGTGAGTGGCTTTGTATATATTTTAGCAAGCCATATAATAACCTATAGAATTTATTAAAATGATTTAGTTGCTAAACCAAATCAAAACAGAGGAAGAAAAATAGAAAACAGAAACGAATAAAAGAGAGAGAGAATCTTACCTGGCCTCACCTGGCAGCCCAGCTGGCCCAGCCCCTCCAGCTGGCCCAGCCCACTGGCCGAAGCGGTCGTCTTCGACCTCTGCCAGTAGGCAGAGGCGTGTCGACGTACACGCGCCCGAGGCCTCCACCTCCTGCTTGCTTGCCACCCTCTCGCCAACGCGCCTAGAGGCGCCACGCAGCCCCCTGGTCCCTCTCGCTCACTCCCTTGAGCTCATCCGCCTCCTCTGTTCTCTCTCTCGCACGCATCCGAAAGTGATCGCCGCCGCCGCTCGCTGCCGCCGAGTCCAGAGCCACCCCCTCACCCTTCCGCCATGTCCAAAGGCTCCGCAGCGTCTTCATCTTCGTCTTCGATGAGCCAAGCGACGCCGGACACCCCCGCAGCACCACCTCCGTCGCCTTCTTTAACCTCGGACGACCGAGATCACCGACTCTGATTCGCCGGCGTCAGCGCCTCTCCGAGCCCACTGGCCTGCTCTGCGAGTTCACCGTGAGCACCGGTGTCTTTCCCCTCTCTTCTACCTTCCGTCTGAGCGCCCTAACTAACTACACCGCTGAGCCCGCGAGCACATCGCCGCCGGCCATGGCGCCGCCGCAGCCATAGCCGCTGCCGCTCGCGTCCGAGCCCATCAGCATGCTTAGTACACTCCCAGAAGCCGAGCACAACCACCAGATCCTCCTCCCGTATGGAGTAGCGCCGAACCCGACTGCTCCCGTGCTTCGGCCGCCGCCAAACCTCATCGCCGGCATAGTTCCCGGCCACACCGGCTGAAACCAATGGCACCACTAGATGCGGCGCACTCCGAGGAGTCGAGCAAGCCTAGCCGCGCGTCGAACCATCGCCGGAGGGCGATTTTTGAAGATCTCCGCCGCGGTTTGTGTCACCGGCGGCTAAACGCCGGTGGGTTGACGTGGCTACGTCATTAGCTGCTAATGACCCCTCTAATCAACCCCTTAAGCCACTGCCACATGGGCCCATGCGCCTATTTAGTTTAGATTAATTATCCTGTTTAGTTTAGATTAACACGGTGGGACCCATGCGCCAGCTTTGACCGCGCTGACATGGCTGTTGACTGGCCCCACATGTCATGTTGACTTCGCTGACGTGGGCGTTGACCGGACCCACCTGTCAGTGTCACTAACCAGCCCCAGTCACTGACCAGTGGATCCCACAGGTCAGGTTTGACCTGGCCGACCCAGTTGACCGCTAACGTCACCCTGACGCAGTGCTAACGCATTATTTCAATTACTGGAATTATTCTTATACAGGAAATTCCAGAAAATAACCAAAACTTCTAAAAATCATAGAAAATCAACCGTACCTCCAAATCAAATAAATTATATATGAAAAATGATAAAAAAAATCCAATCTATCCATCTGCACTGGTTTCATGCATGTTAGAACACATTAACCTTGCTGTTTAGGTGAAACAAGTTAATGCACTATTATGACCTCTTAAAAGGGGTTTGCATTTGAATATTTGGTTGAAATGAACTCATCTCAATCTGTTCTAGCTTGCATTAGCCAAAACACATTCTTATTGCCATGTCATAGCATGCATCATATTGTGCATTGCATTGATTGTGTTTCCTTCTGTATTGCCGGTATTTGTCCCCTCTCGCTAGACGTGCTTCCGACGATGTGATCGCTGACACCGATGAAGAACTATACTATCTTCAGAAGTGCCAGGCAAGCAAAACCCCCTTGTTCATTCCGATACAATCCCACTCTCTCGCTCCTGCTCTCTTTTACTACATTAGGACAACAACGAATCATCTGTTACTTGCTGCGGTAGCTGAACCCCTTTATCCTCTGCATGACTTGTCATTGCCACAGTAAATAGATGAAACCCACTAGCATGAGTAGGAGTTGTTTGAGCCCTGTTGTGCCTACTCATTCATGTTTGTTTGTCATGCCTGCTATTGCTTAGAGTTGAGTCAGGTCTGATTCATCGGGGATGAATCAGAGGTGTGTGAACATGTCCTACTGTGTGTGAGCTAAGTGTGTGAACACGATTTGGTAAAGGTAGCGGTGAGAGGCCATGTAGGAGTACATGGTGGGTTGTCTCATTGAAGCCGTCCTTAGGAACTGAGTTCTGTGTTTGTGATCCATGAAACAGCTACTACCATGCATTGGGCCCTGAAATATGACCCCGCTCGACTTCTTAATCACCCTTGTCCTCTATCTAGGAGTTGTAAGTGGTTTCTGGTGTTTGTAGTATGCTGGAGGCCGTGTGCAGCGCTGAACGAAGGGGTGGGCTGTGATGCGGTAGGCACGTGGCACGGTGTACCGGGGGCCCGTTTGGTGTCTCGGGAACCCTGCACACATCGTTCGGGGTCATATGTGGAAACTTCGGCCGGACTCCCTGCGGATGGAACCTGAATAGGCGATAAACCTGGACTAGAGACTTGAGTGTTTAGGTAGGTCGTGGTCTACACCCACGTCAGCTTTTGCTTGAAGTCTGCCGAGCACATGTCGTGTGCAGACGCTAAGTGGTGGAAACATGTATGAAGAAGTACACCCCTGCAGGGTTAACATCATCTATTCGAATAGCCGTGTCTGCGGTAAAGGACTTTTGGGTTGCCTATAACAGTTCATAGACAAGTGAAAGTGGATACTCTAAAATACGCAAGATAAGCGTGAGTGCTATGGATGGCGTTCTCGTAGGGAGACGGGAGCGGATCCATAGTGGTGTATTGATATGGTGAATATGTGGACTCGTGTGCGCCACCTCAAAAGAGTTACTTGCAGTCGTAGTTCAGGATAGCCACCGAGTCAAAGCTGGCTTGCTGGAGTTAAAATCCCACCATCCCCTTTGTTGATAATGATGCATATGTAGTTAGTTCTGATGTAAGTCTTGCTGGGTACATTTGTACTCACGTTTGCCTATTTTATGTTTTTGCAGAGAGACGCCAGTCTCGTTAGTAGTTCCGCGTGGACTTCAACGTTTAGCTTGTTACCTCAGCTACGATCTTGTGCCCTCGGCAGGACCTAGTAGATAGTCAGGCTTCTAAGCCCTTTTCATTTGTAGATGTCTATACTCAGACATGTTAAGCTTCCGCTTGTGCTTTGATTTGTATGCTCTGAATGTTGGGTCATGAGACCCCTGTTTATAATCTCACTCCTCGAAGCCTATTGAATAAAATACTTGAGTCGTAGAGTCATGTTGTATTTGCACATATCGAGCATATTGTGTGTATGTTATTGAAATGCTTGGTATGTGTGGGATCTGACTATCTAGTTGTTTATCCTTAGTAGCCTCTCTTACCGGGAAATGTCTCCTAGTGCTTCCACTGAGCCTTGGTAGCTTGCTACTGCTCCAGAACACTTAGGCTGGCCGGCATGTGTCCTTCTTCGTTCCTGTGTATGTCCCTTCGGGGAAATGTCACGCGATGAATACCGGAGTCCTGTTAGCCCGCTACAGCCCGGTTCACCGGAGTCCTGCTAGCCCAGTGCTACAGCCTGGATTCACTCGTTGATGACCGACACGTTTGATGTTGGGTCATGGATGCCTGTCCCTGTAAGTTTGTGCCACTTTGGGTTTACGACTAGCTATGTCAGCCCGGGCTCCTTATCATATGGATGCTAGCGACACTATCATATATGTGTGCCAAAAGGCGCAAATGGTCCTGGGCAAAGGTAAGGCGACACCCGTGGGAATATCGTGCGTGAGGCCGCAAATTGATATGAGGTGTTACATGCTAGATCGATGTGGCATTGAGTCGGGGTCTTGACAGCTTTGGTATCAGAGCTTGACTGCATGTAGGATTACCAAGCCAAACCGGTCGAAGTTGTGTCTAGAAATGCTTTAGTTATGTAAGGGAATTGATTGTGGAAGGGAACGTAAGGCTCTTTTTACTCCTTATACCTCATGGCCTTTTGATCTGAGTCAACCTCTTCTCTTCTACGGGGATTAAGAACTAGGCCTTCTCATCTATCTATCAGGATGACATGTTACTAATCCATAGACTTATGATATTGCTGGTTTTATGCCCCAGTTCAGTTTATACTACTTCCGTGTGTCCATAGTTGGACTCGGAACCTTGATTTTGTGCTTTTGAGTGGTTATGCAACCATTTTTGCAGGATGTCTCAAATCATTTTGAGCATTTACAGCTGTTATGTTGTCTGAGTCATCCCAGATTTCTATATAGTCTGATGCATTTGCAAATCCTTTCTCTCCGTTTCTAATGTTCATTTGGGCCAGATTAATCACACAAATTAGTGTGTTGAGATACTTCGCTGCCTCGGCATATATGTTGGAGCTATTATTATGAACCTAGGTGTTTTAGGGAGTTACCTAGTAAACTAGCCATGTTTTGTGTTCCCGGTGTGATAACTCTGGCCTTTATTCTCGAAAGCATCCCGTGGTGCCACTTAGTAGTAGGTATTCTATTCCTGGGTTCTTGAACCCGAGATTCACCCTACTTACTTCATGTTGATAGTGTTCGCTAGTTCCTTTAGGTTATTAGTAACCTTGCGATAGTCCTCGAGGTCCGTGGTATTTCCTTCTTCCGAATACCATGAACCATTAAGGCAGAAGTTATTTGAACCAAAAGATCACAATCAGAGTACTCTTGAGGAGTTCTCCATTCATAATCGTGACTCTGCCAGTCCTACCTCTCTGCATGGGTTATCCGGAAGAAACATGTTGAACTTGGTTCGACATACTAATCTATGCATCCACAACTCAGAAAGTTATATGTTCCTTAAGTTGTCCTTCTTAGTTGTCTTCTGACCCTCGTCTATCAATTGATAGACAGGAGTAGTTGTGCAACCGTGTTCATCGATGCCTATTATTCCTGTGGTCCATCGAGCCATTCTATTCTGGAATGACTAGGAGAAACAAACTCCAGTACCTTGTCCATTTCTAGGATTGGGTCAAATCAGTTGAATTCCGCAGATCAAATGCAAATCTAGCTTCTAATCTGTTCCACCCTGGAGTGTTACCCTCTTTACGTCGGGATTTTCATGAGAATTGCACCATCTCTTGTGAATTTTTGACATAGTGATACTTCTCGCCATCATTGTTCATTCCTCGGTTCCGTGTTGTTGCAGCCGGAGTGCCGACAAGTGAATCATGATGTGTGAACTCAATACTTCTAGCAACCCTGTTGCTTGGTAGTTAAAGGACAATAACTTCATTCTTAGTGTGTTGGTTCTTGAATCATCATTCTAAGATAGATTGTGCTACCTAGTCCTTATTTCTGGTGCACTCTTCGATCAATGAGTTAGGATTTCAATCCCTTGCTTAATTGATCACATCATCTTGCCTCGAACGCAAGATTGTTCTCGAGCTTAATAACATATTGGTGGTTCGTAATTTTTCGAATATCTTCTCAGAAGTATTACTGGGTTGTCACCTGACTGCTATGTAGGGTTCGTGATCAAGTTGGTTTTCCATAAACCACCCCTTCTTCAAAAATCTGTGTTGGATACCCTGAGCTAGTCGGTAAACTGAACAACAACTTGGTGAGTTGGAAGATGAAAGTTTGTCCAACTTAGTTCATTTTCAAAGGGATATGCTTGTGTTTGTGTGGTTGTTGAGGAAAGATGATATCTTCACCGATTGGTCCCTGTGATCAGTTGTTGGATCTATTGCCTTTTCAAAATTTTGACTTGAGTATGGGCTATCGTCAAGTCAAGTCAGAACCAATGATATTCGTAATGTTGTCTTACCCATGGTTGTTTCCTCGGGCATACACCGTTATATCCTTTGGTCTGACCGATGCTATCGCCTTGTTCACATAATTGTGGAATTCCACTTATATGGAAACCTAGATGAGTTGTTGGTGAGCCCATCAGCAACATTTTTATCTCTTCCATGATTCGTGTTGAACATTCAGTTAGTATTGGAAACTTATATAAGCACTATCTTCGTGTTTCGTTCATGAAGAATATGCTTGGATGAAAGAAGTGACTTCCTCTGATTCACGTGCATTTGGTGCAAGTTGTCGCCGTGAGTTCGAGAAAGATTGTTTTTGTTTTCCTTGGAATCATCCCAAGTCATTCATGCATGTGCGAAGTATTCTATGGTCTGATAGACTGATCATCTTCATTCTATACGTATCCCTATCACACCAAGCCACTGGTTGATTTGTTCAAGGAGAAGAAGTTACTTTTTAAGAGCAAGACTTATGCAAGGACTTCGATATCCTCGATGATGGTTCCCCTCCTGAACTCGGTAGTGTCTTATTATAAGACTACTGTGTGGTCAAGTTTGTCTCGGACAACGTATTCACATGTTGTAGCAGAACCAGCTCATGTTTTGGAGCTCGCTATCGTAGTTCATCTCCCGAGAATCTCGCAATATCATCTCGACGATTTGTGTTGCAACCTTTCCTTTTCGGACATGTTGTCTGAAGTATCCTGTTACTAACCAGATCTGAATCTCAGGCAGATATGATGGTTGGAACATTCCAACATTTGCATTTTGTTCCTAGCTTGCACCGTCTTTGTGCCATTTCACCATGGGCTGCCTTCTTAGTGATTCTTGTTCAGGATCATCCTCAAAAGTGGTCCTACCATGGGTCCCATCCATTCCCGATGATAAGCAAAAATCATCCATTGCGATGTCTTCAACATGGTAATCCACATCATCCATACTCATCCGGGTATGTCACTCATCCGGACTCCTTCAACTGAACGATTATGATTTGCCTTAAGTTGGTATAAAGAGTTTCAATGATCTCTAAATCAAAAGTAATTCTTTTTGCCACTTAAGGGGATATTTCTACGAGTCACCTTCCCTAAGGTGCATCGTTATGGTATCATGGCAACTCAACTCCTCGCTACATTGACAACCATTCACCATCTTCTTAGGTGGGGAAATATTGCCTACCTAGTGAAACTTTGTCATGTGTTGCACTCCATCCCTCTGGACGAACGCTTTGTGTCTCAACTCGAGAGATATTTCAATGTCCCCCTCCGTGAGTGGATCATCAGTTGTTCGACCTTCAATAAGATCGATCCCTCTAGAGTTTTCCTTTCCCTCTCATTGTCATGTTAGTAGGAGTTCCTGAAGCAAGACGTCGAGATCAAGGTGATGCAATGAATCAACATCCTTGAGAAAGACATCTGGATCGTGAAGATCGTGTTAGCTTGTATCCCTCTACCTTCTTACCTTACGTCTTGAATCTCGGGACGAGATTCTTTTTTAGTGGGGGTGAGTTGTCACATCCCAGGTAGTCCATGCATTAGAGTGTTGCATCATGTCTACTTTCCATCAGAAACTTGAATTGAGGAATTTTCAAAAGCCTCAGAAAACCTCTAAAAATAACCAACATTTAAATCTTCTCAAATGAGTCCAAGAAAATGTTCCTGTTATTCTATAGAAATATTGGTAAGAGGTAAAATTCAAACCAATATTTTTGGAGTCACATAAATATTTATTTTGGCCATTTGAATTAATCCAATAACTACTTGCTTTGGATTTATATTTAATATATATTAAATATGACTCCAATAATTCTGGAAGTTTGTGAGTCGCTTTGTATATATTTTAGCAAGCCATATAATAACCTACAGAATTTATTAAAATGATTTAGTTGCTAAACTAAATCAAAACAGAGGAAGAAAAATAGAAAACAGAAACAAATAAAAGAGAGAGAGAATCTTACCTGGCCTCACCTGGCAGCCCAGCTGGCCAAGCCTCTCTAGCTGGCCCAGCCTACTAGCCGAAGCGGTCGTCTTCGACCTCTACCAGTAGGCAGAGGCTTGTCGATGTACGCGCGCCCGAGGCCTCCACCTCCTGCTTGCTTGCCACCCTCTCCCTGATGCGCTTGGAGGTGCCACGCAGCCCCCCTGGTCCCTCTCGCTCACTCCCTTGAGCTTATCCCCCTCCTCTGTTCTCTCTCTCGCACGCATTCGAAAGCGACCGCCGCCGCCGCTCACTGCCGCTGAGTCCAGAGCCACCCCCTCACCATTCTGCCATGTCCAAAGGCTCCGTAGCATCTTCATCTTCGTCTCCGGCGAGCCAAGCGACGCCGGACACCCCCGCAGCACCACCTCCGTCGCCTTCTTCAACCTCGGACGACTGAGATTGCCGACTCCGATTCGTCGGCGTCAGCGCCTCCCCGAGCACACTGGCCTGCTCTGCGAGTTCACCGTGAGCACCGGCATCTTTCCCCTCTCTTCTACCTTCCATCTGAGCGCCCTAACTAACTACACCGCTGAGCCCGCGAGCACATCGCCGCCGGCCATGGTGCCGCCGCGGCCACAGCCGCTGCCGCTCACGTCCGAGCCCATCAGCACGCTCAGCACACTCCCAAAAGCCGAGCACACCCACTAGATCCTCCTCCCGTACACAGTAGCGCCGAACCCGACTGCTCCCGTGCTTCGGCCGCCGCCAAACCTCGACGCAGGCATAGTTCCCGGCCACACCGGCTCCTACCAGTGGCACCACTAGATGCGGCGCACTCCCAGGAGTCGAGCAAGCCTAGTCGCGCGTCGAACCATCGCCGGAGGGCGATTTCCGAAGATCTCCGCCGCGGTTTTGTGTCACCGGCGGCTAAACGCCGGTGGGTTGACGTGGCTACGTCATTAGCTGCTAATGACCCCTCTAATCAACCACTTAAGCCACTGCCACGTGGGCCCATGCGCCTATTTAGTTTAGATTAATTTTCCTGTTTAGTTTAGATTAACCCAGTGGGACCCACGCGTCAGCTTTGACCGCGCTGACATGGCTGTTGACTGGCCCCACATGTCATGTTGACTTCGCTGACGTGGGCGTTGACCGGACCCACCTGTCAGTGTCACTAACCAGCCCCAGTCACTGACCAGTGGATCCCACAGGTCAGGTTTGACTTGGCCGACCCAGTTGACCACTGACGTCACCCTGACGCAGTGCTGACGCATTATTTCAATTACTGGAATTATTCTTATACAGGAAATTCCAGAAAATAACCAAAACTTCTAAAAATCATAAAAAATCAACCGTAGCTCCAAATCAAATAAATTATATATGAAAAATGATCAGAAAAATCCAATCTATCCATCTGCACTAGTTTCATGCATGTTAGAACACATTAACCTTGCTGTTTAGGTGAACCAATTTAATGCACTATTATGACCTCTTAAAAGGGGTTTGCATTTGAATCTTTGGTTCAAATGGACTCATCTCAATCTGTTCTAGCTTGCATTAGCGAAAACACATTCTTATTGCCATATCATAGCATGCATCATATTGTGCATTGCGTTGATTGTGTTTCCTTCTGTGTTGTCGGTATTTGTCCCCTCTCGCTAGACGTGCTTCCGACGATGTGATCACTGACACCGATGAAGAACTATACTATCTTCAAAAGTGCCAGGCAAGCAAAACCCCCTTGTTCATTCCGATACAATCCCACTCTCTCACTCCTGCTCTCTTTTACTGCATTAGGACACCAACGAATCATCTGTTACTTGCTGCAGTAGCTGAACCCCTTTATCCTCTGCATGACTTGTCATTGCCACAGTAAATAGATGAAACCCACTAGCATGAGTAGGAGTTGTTTGAGCCATGTTGTGCCTACTCATTCATGTTTGTTTGTCATGCCTGCTATTGCTTAGAGTTGAGTCAGGTCTGATTCATCGGGGATGAATCAGAGGTGTGTGAACATGTCCTACTGTGTGTGAGCTAAGTGTGTTAACACGATTTGGTAAAGGTAGCGGTGAGAGGCCATGTAGGAGTACATGGTGGGTTGTCTCATTGAAGCCGTCCTTAGGAACGGAGTTCTGTGTTTGTGATCCATAAAACAACTACTACCATGCATTTGGCGCTGAAATATGACCCCGCTCGATTTCTTAATCACCCTTGTCCTCTGTCCAGGAGTTGCAAGTAGTTTCTGGTATTTGTAGTATGCTGGAGGCCGTGCGCAGCGCTGACTGAAGGGGTGGGCTGTTATGCAGTAGGCACGTGGCATGGTGTACCGCGCGCCTGTTTGGTGTCTTGGGAACCCTGCACACATCGTTCTGGACCTTATGTGGAAACTTCGGCTGGACTCCCTGCGGATGGAACCTAAATAGGCGATAAACCTGGACTAGAGACTTGAGTGTTTAGGTAGGTCGTGGTCTACACCCACGTCGGCTTTCGCTTGAAGTCTGCCGAGCACATGTCGTGTGCAGACGCTAAGTGGTGGAAACATGTATGAAGAAGTACACCCCTGCAAGGTTAACAACATCTATTCGAATAGCCATGTCCGCGGTAAAGGACTTCTGGGTTGCCTATAACAGTTTATAGACAAGCGAAAGTGGATACTCTAAAATACGCAAGATAAGCGTGAGTCCTATGGATGGCGTTCTCGTAGGGAGACGGGAGTGGATCCATAGTGGTGTATTGATATGGTGAATATGTGGACTTGTGTGCGCCACCTCAAAAGAGTTACTTGTAGTCGTAGTTCAGGATAGCCACCGAGTAAAAGCTGGCTTGCTGCAGTTAAAACCCCGCCATCCCCTTTGTCGATAATGATGCATATGTAGTTAGTTCTGATGTAAGTCTTGCTAGGTACATTTGTACTCACGTTTGCCTATTTTATATTTTTGCAGAGAGATGTCAGTCTCGTTAGTAGTTCCGCGTGGACTTCAACTTTTAGCTTGTTACCTCAGCTATGATCTTGTGCCCTCGGCAGGATCTAGTAGATAGTTAGGCTTCTAAGCCCTTTTCATTTGTAGATGTCTGTACTCAGACATGTTAAGCTTCTGCTTGTGCTTTGATTTGTATGCTCTGAATGTTGGGTCATGAGACCCCTGTTTGTAATATCTCGCTCATTGAAGCCTATTGAATAAAATACTTGAGTCGTAGAGTCATGTTGTGATGCCATGTTGTATTTGCACATATCGAGCATATTGTGTGTATGTTATTGAAATGCTTGGTATGTGTGGGATCTAACTATCTAGTTGTTTATCCTTAGTAGCCTCTCTTATCGGGAAATGTCACCTAGTGCTTCCACTGAGCCTTGGTAGCTTGCTACTGCTCCGGAACACTTAGGCTGGCCGGCATGTGTCCTTCGTTCCTGTGTCTGTCCCTTCGGGGAAATGTCATGCGATGAATACCGGAGTCCTGTTAGCCCGCTACAGCCCGGTTCACCGGAGTCCTGCTAGCCCAGTGCTACAGCCTGGATTCACTCGCTGATGACCGACACGTTCGATGCTGGGTCATGGATGCCTGTCCCTGTAAGTTTGTGCCACTTTGGGTTTACGACTAGCCATGTCAGCCCGGGCTCCTTATCGTATGGATGCTAGCAACACTATCATATACGTGTGCCAAAAGGCGCAAATGGTCCCGGGTAAAGGTAAGGCGACACCCGTGGGAATACTGTGCGTGAGGCCGCAAAGTGATATGAGGTGTTACATGCTAGATCGATGTGGCATTGAGTCGGGGTCCTGACAGCTTTGGTATCAGAGCCTGACTGCCTGTAGGATTACCAAGCCAAACCGGTCGAAGTTGTATCTAGAAATGCTTTAGTTATGTAAGGGAATTGATTGTGGAAGGGAACGTAAGGCTCTTTTTACTCCTTATACCTCATGGCCTTCTGATCGGAGTCAACCTCTTCTCTTCTACAGGGATTAAGAACTAGGCCTCACTACTAGGGAAAACCCTAGCAGTAGCGCGTGTTTTGTGCCTACTAGTAGCGTGGGATGCCGCGCTAATAATAAGGCGCTACAGCTATTGCTTAGCAGTAACGCATGCCATCACGCGCTACTGCTAGTACAAATAGCTGCAGCGCTTGTTCAGTATCGCGCTACTGCTAAGTTATCTACTTGCAGCGTGTTTCCTTTCCATCGCTACTAGTATTTTTTTATTTTTTTTATTTTTAGTATATTTATGCGCCATCATACAAATATTGGTACAATACCAGCTGTTATGAGGTTTACATCATTATGTCCATAACAGTGTATTAAATGAAGGTGGATTAGGTTCAAGTGGAGGCAATATGTGGTGCATGTCAAAAGTATACTACTAATCCAAACTTGATCTACTTTGGATTAGTAGTACTTTCGATGTGCACCACATGTTGCCTCCACTTGAATCTAATCCGCCAGCACAAGATATTTAATCATCATCATGGTCATTACCACCAATATTATTTATTTAATCACCACTAACACTAGCTAATAATAATCATCATAGTCATTACCACCAACACTAGCTATTTTATCATCATAGTAATAGTGTAGCACATCATCATCCTGAAACTCATTTCTAGCCAGCTACTCACTCCTGCTACTCACTCCTGCTGCTCTCTCTTAGGTAAAAGAACATAAAACATGTGTAGCTCTCCTCCTTGATCAAGTTGGAGCATGCAGATGAACCTGTCTCCTAATCGTGGAAGGCGCCTCTGGTTGCTGCTCCCTAGTACTTCTCTGCGCTCCCCCAACACATATTTGGTCCAGTCTTGCACTATTAAGCATCCGTCGCTAATCTTGAATGCACTAAAGTAAGCTGTAGGATATCTTGGCCGTAAGTTGATAATACTCATGATACCTTTAGTCTCGATCCCATAAGGCACAACATTCATCGGGAGTCCCTGTTGAAGAACATCGTATGGTAACATACTTAGCAATGAAGTTTAGCTTCAAAAATAATGTATGGAAAAGATGCAATGAGGATAAAAAGTAAAAATCTTACCATCCTTCCTAAATGGATGTGACCGTAGTTCATTACGAACACTATTGGTCGCACATTTTCAGTACTAAGATTTCTAAATGAAGGAAGAAAATTTGTCTTGACAGTATCAAGATCCTCAAGCCATGAAACATAATGACTGAGCTCCTCGCAGTTGAGTTCAGCCCCAGGACAGTATACGGTCTTGTCTACCAAGCGCTGCACATGTTTGCTTGCACGGAAATAAGCTGACAATACAAATTAGTTGTCAACTATTTTTGAATAAACAATATCAAAGACATAAATATGGTTGAGAAACTTACATAATGGTATAACTGGAGGCATTTGCACATTGACCCAGATGTCGGTATTACCTTCAATATCATCTTCCGGACGAATATCAAAGGTGATAACCATATCAGGCTCAAATGCATAAGTCTTGCATAGTGCTCGCCATGTTTTGCATCCAAAATAGGTGTAGTCGTCTGAATTGTATAACTTCGCATGGAAAATATAACCATGCTCGGTCTTCAAGTAAACTTTCTTTTCCTCCATACTATGACTGAAACCTATCTTATCCAATACAAAAACTCTTGCATGGCAGGGGATACGCTAGTAGAATAGTAAAAAATATAAGTTGAAGCAAATGAAGCAAATGTCATGCTTAATTACGAGAAAAGACTTGTCGTTGTGACTTACTGTATCCACTTCGAAGTTCTCGTCCAGCTTGATGCTGAAGCGCCTATCATCATCTAGGAAGATTCCGTCGCATAGGCCGCGCTCGTCTTCGCAGTATTTGCAAATACCGAAATCCTTCTCGTCGTCAGACATTTCCTATGTTCATAGTTAAAACATTAATTGAAAATCGATCGAAGACAACTACCAAGATACTCAACACACAAATCCGGGGCACTCGATATTTCCTACATATTCTAGCACAAGTCGTGCCAAAATTCACGGAAAAATCCGGCATGACCTTTGCTAAAATAGGACATATCGAGCGCCTGAAATTTGCCGGAACGGAAATGAATCAACACTCCGGCAAAACATAGGCCACTCGAAGGTATAACCTGCAAACATGACCGGCCACTTGGATATTGAGCAACACAAGATCACGGACAAGAGCGGCCAGGGAGGAGCAAAAAGCGTCTGTTCGATGTTTGCTCGACCGCAGAACCAAACCAACTTTGCACTCGGGATGGGGCAAAGCAGACCAGAAACGGACTTTTTTGCGGATGGGTTTGCGTGTTGGGCTGCTTCATGTTTCCGTTTAGACGCAAACGGACAGACCCGGACGATTTAGGGTCATGCGCTGGAGTTGCCCTAGGTCATGAGTCAATGATGGAGTACTATCATATTGCCAACAAGATGTTTAATAGTGAGGATGAAGGTTATAGATTCTATAACAAATATGGTCTTGAGAAAGGTTTTAGTGCCCAGAGAAGCTATGTCGAGTGGGATGGATCCAACTGCCATATAATTTTAAGGAAATTTGTGTGTAGTCGTGAAGGGGCTCGTAAAGAGAAGCACATGAAGAGGAAGATGGAAGATAAAAACAGGAGACCACGGAGTATAACTCGTGTAGGGTGTAAAGCTAAATTGGTGATTGCAAGACAGGAGGAAACATGTTAGTGGTTTTGAAGGATTTCATCGATGAACATAGCCATCCTCTAGCCCCACGGGATCTGTCGTGTCTTTTGCGTTCACACAGAATAATTAGCGATGAGCAGAAAGGAGACATGGAAAAATCTAGGATCAGAAAACACCATATTATGGATATTATGTGCATGCAATACGATGGATATGATGAGGTTGGATGCATTATGAGGGACATTTACAATTTATGCCATGCTAAGAATAAGGAAACAATTGCTTCCGGAGATGCTCAAACGGTGATCAATCACATGGTGGCAAGGCAAGAGCGAGATTCAGATTTTCTTCTTCTTCAGGTACTTGGTTGATGAAGCTAGCCATCTAAAAGGGACTGTTCTGGTGTGATAGTTAATCCCGACTTGACTACGAGGCTTTCGGAGACGTTATTGTTTTTGATAGCATATACAGAACCAATAAGTACAATCTGCCATTTGTGCCGTTTGTTGGGTTGAATCACCACCGCAGCACTGTTATTTTTGCATGTGGTATCATTTCACATGAAACAAGCCAGGCATACGAGTGGATGTTATGGACCTTTTTTGATGCTATGGGACAGATGCATCCTATATCTGTGATCATGGATGGGGACCTTGCAATCCAGAGTGCAATCACGGTGGTGTGGTCTGACTCAAACCATAGGCTCTGTATATGGCACATTCAGCAGAACATTGTACGTCATCTGCATGATGACGCGGTAAATGAGGAATTCAGATCTTTCATATATGATACATCTTCTATTGAAGAGCATGAGAGAAAATGGTTATAGTTCTTAAAACAGAATAGAGTAACAAGTGAGGACTCCTGGCTGCATCAGATGTATAAGATGATAAAACTGTGGTGTGCTCCATATCTTGAGGGGCGTTGTTTCCTAGGATTGAGTAGCAATCAGTGGAGTGAGAGTTTAAACTCGGTGCTACATACACATCTTGAGGCTAAGATGACGTTGTTTCAAATGCCAGAGCACTATGAGCGTTTCCTTGCATCACGACACTTGAACGAGGCTCTCCAAGACATCGAGGCCTTATAGTCCGTTTCGTTCATAGAGGAAAATGCTTCAATTCTCGAGAAACACGCCGCCAAAGTTAACACTCCTGCTGTGTTAAAGTTGGTCTTATGGAGCATAAATGTTGTAAGAAAATGTGAGAAGTTACCACATACATTGTATCTAAGAAGGAAAGAATGGATAAAAAGATCGAAGTGCGCACGGAGTCGAAGGAAGGTCTACTTCGCAGTATTAGTTGTTCTTGCCGCAAATTGGAATGCGCAGGCACACTATGTTCCCACATATTTTACATTTTGAGAATTTTACAAGAAGAAACACTGCCCAGGTGTTGTGTTCCCACTAGGTGGACAATGAGTGCACAATTTGCATTCACACCGACTAGAAAGAGCGAGATGTATGAATACTCTGCAACCCTACAAAGGTACCGTAAGTTAAGGAGTTTTAGTCACGCAACATGTTTCAAGGCATGACACTCTGATGAGGAGTTTCAGCATCTAAAAAGGTTTTTGGATGGACAAGATGTTTGCAAGGGATCAACAAGTGAAGAATCTGATAGCAAGGGATCAACTAATGCTCAGGGTAACAACATTAGGTTTGGCCCATTGATGCAACAATTGGCTAATCTTGATGGTGAAGGTTTCAATAAGGTTCTGGATCTCGTGCATGTGCCAGACTGAGGTGCTCCGAAGAAAAGGCTACAGGCAAAGATGAAGAACACAATATCACAGGGTAGATGTAGCAATTGTCATGAGGCAGATGGTCACAATCGACGTATGTGCGCCAACTTGACAGAGGTACCTAATATGTCGTAATTTAATGTTTGCATGTGTCCAAATATATTCCATGGCATTAATTATATCCTTCTGTGTAGGATCTCAAAGCAGAACTATGATAGCTACAACATTACGCGCACGGTCGGACAACAAGTACGTCGATGATCAACCGGATGTTGGTGTGTGCATTGTTGTCTATGTCTAGTACCGTGTGACCTTGTCTCTAAAATATACTTCATCCTGTCAGTTAGTCAGTGACTTCCTCATAATGTATGACTCAACTATTTGGTGGTTGTATCTGTATGAGTTTGTGATTTTTTTGCATTTTATATGTGAGTTTTTGAAGTGCAACCTCAAGAATCATGGTTTCTTCGTGGCCAGCATGTAGCTTGTTTATTTTGCACGAGAAAATTTGGAAATATATGCACAGGAGGAATTATATTTCGCTACCGGTTTAATATTACCGATAAATCCGAAAAAATACACCAGCCATCCATGCACTCCAATTGAAGAAAATACACTTAAGCCATTTTTTGTAAAAAAGGTGATTTTTTTTCACCACCTCCAAACGACCCCGAATTTATTCTGCATGCTCAAATCGATGTGCCAAACATGCCTATGAAAGAAATGTGAAAAAAATGTATTCTACAATGCCCCCTTAAGGTGTAGACCGATGTTTTGACCAGTCAGTCTACAGGGCAAAATAAATTCAAATAAAAATTAAAAAATTGTTAAACCTCGAAAACCTGGCTATTTTTGTGCAACATATCAAGTGTACAAAATTAGAAGTGATTTAGAGAAGGTCGAATATGTCACGGTTAAACACGAGGGACCATTTGATATCACTTAAGCCAGTTTTTGTAGAAAAGATGATATTTTTTCCACCACCTCCAAATCATGCCAAATTTATTCTGCATGCTCAAATCGATGTGACAAACATGGCTATAAAAGAAATTTGGAAAAAAAAATTATCCTACAATGCCCCCTTAAGGTGTAGACCAATGTTTCGATCAATCAGTCTACAGGGCAAGATAAATTCAAAAAAATTTAAAAAAGTGTAAAACCTTGAATACCTAGCTATGTTTTTGCAAGATATCAAGTGTGCAAAATTAGAGATGATTTAGGGGAGGTCGTAAAAACCACGCTTATACACGAGGGACCATTTGGTCTCACTTAAGCAAGTTTTTGTAGAAAAGGGTGATTTTTTTCCACCACCTCGAAATCACCCCAAATTTGTTCTACATGCTCAAATAAATGAGCTGGCTATGAAAGAAATTTTGAAACACAATGTATCCTACCATGCCCCCTTGAGGTGTAGACCGATATTTTGATCAGTCATTCTAAAGGGTAGAACAAATTCAAAAAAAAATTGTAAAACCTTAAAAACCTAGCTATGTTTGTGCAAGATATCAAGTGTGCAAAATTAGAGGTGATTTAGAGGAGGTCAAAAAAATCATGCTTAAACACGAGGGACCATTTGGTCTAACTTAAGCCAGTTTTTGTACAAAAAGTGATTTTTTTCCACCACCTCCAAATCACCCAAATTTATTCTGCATGCTTAGATAGATGAGCCAAACATGGCTATGAAATAAATTTTGAATAAAAAGATGTATCCTACAATGCCCCATTGAGGTGTAGACCGATGTTTTGATCAGTGAGTCTACAGAACAAAATAAATTAAAAAAACAAAAAATTGTAAAAATTTGAAAACCTACGTATGTTTGTGCAAAATATTAAGTGTGCAAAATTATAAGTGATTTAAAGGAGGTCCAACAAATCACGGTTAAACACGAGGAACCATTTGGTCTCACTTAAGCCAGTTTTTTAGAAAATGTGATTTTTTTCCACCACCTCCAAATCACCCCAAATTTGTTCTATATGCTCAAATAGATGAGCTAAACATGGCTATGAAAGAAAAGTTAGAAAAAATGAATCCTACAATGCCCCCTTAAGGTGTAGACTGATATTTTGATCAGTCAGTCTATAGGACAGAATAAGATCAAGAAAATTAAGAATTTTGTAAAACCATGAAAACCTAGCTATGATTGTGCAACATATCAAGTGTGCAAAATTAGAGGTGATTTAGAGGAGGTCGAAAAAATCACGGTTAAACACAAGGGACCATTTGGTCTCACTTCAGCCAGTTTTTGTAGAACATGTGATTTTTTCCACCACCTCGAGATCACCCCAAATTTGTTCTACATGCTCAAATAGATGTGCCAAACATGTGTATGAACGAAATTTGGAAACAAAATGTATCCTACAATGCCCCCTTAAGGTGTAGATCGATGTTTTGATCAGTCAGTCTACGGGGCAGAATAAATTCAAAATAATTTAAAAAATTGTAAAACCTTCAAAAACTATCTATGTTTGTGCAACATATCAAGTGTTCAAAAATAGAGTTGATTTAAAGGAGGTCAAAAAAATCACGGTTAAACACGAGGGACTATTTGGTCTCACTTAAGTCAGTTTTTGTAGAAAAATGTGATTTTTTTCAACCACCTTCAAATCACCCAAATTTGTTCTACATGCTCAAATAGATGATCCTAACATGACTACGAAAAAATGTGGAAACGAAATGTATCCTACCATGCCCCCTTAAGGTGTAGACCGATTTTTTGATCAGTCAGCCTACAGGGCAGAATAAATGCAAAAAAATTAAAAATTGTAAAACCTTGAAAACCTAGCTGTGTTTGTGGAAGATATCAAGTGTTTAAAATTAGAGGTGATTTAGAGAAGGTCGAAAAAATCGCGTTTAAACACGAGGGACCATTTGGTCTCACTTGAGCCAGTTTTTGTAGAAAATGTGATTTTTTCCACCACCTCCAAATCACCCCAAATTTGTTATGCATGCTCAAATAGATGAGCCAAACATGGCTATGAAATAAATTTGGAAACAAAATGTATCCTATCATGCCCCCCTTATGGTGTAGACCGATATTTTGATCAGTCATTCTACAGGGAAGTATAAATTCAACAAAAAAAATAAAAAATTATAAAACCATGAAAACCTAGCTATGTGTGTGCAAGATATAAAGTGTGCAAAATTAGAGGTGATTTAGAGAAGGTCGAAGAAATCACGCTTAAACACGAGTGACCATTAGGTCTCTAGCTATGTTTGTGCAAGATATCAAGTGTGCAAAGTTAGAGGTGATTTAGAGGAGGTCGAAAGAATCACACTTAAACACGAGGATCCATTTGGTCCCACTTAAGCCAGTTTTATTCCACCACCTCCAAATCACCCCAAATTTATTCCGCATGCTCGGATAGATGAGCGAAACATGGCTATGAAAGAAATTTTGAAAAAAAATTGTATCCTACAATGCCCCTTATGGTGTAGACCGATGTTTTTATCAGTTAGTCTGTAGCACAGAGTAAATTCAAAAATAAAAAATAAAAAATTGTAAAACCTTGAATACCTAGCTTTGTTTGTGCAACATATCAAATGTGCGAAATTAGAGGTGATTTAGAGAAGGTCGAACAAATCACGGTTAAACACGACGGACTATTTAAGCAAGTTTTTATAGAAAATGTAATTTTTTTCACCACCTCGAAATCACCCCAAACTTTTTCTACACGCTCTAATAGATGAGCCAAAAATGGCTATGAAATAAATTTGGAAAAAATGTATCCTACAATGCCCCCTTAAGGTGTAGACCGATGTTTTGATCAGTTAGTCTACAGGGCAGAATAAGCTCAGAAAAATAAAAAAAATTGTAAAACCATGAAAACCTAGCTATGATTGTGTAACATATCAAGTGTGCAAAATTAGAGGTGATTTAAAGAAGGTCGAAAAAATCACAGTTAAGAGGGACCATTTGGTGTCACTTAGAAAATGTGATTTTTTTTCCACCACCTCCAAATCACCCCAAGTTTGTTCTACAGGCTCAAATAGATGAGCCAAACATGGCTATGAACGAAATTTGGAAAATAATGTATACTACAATGCCCCCTTAAGGTGTAGTCCAATGTTTTGACTAGTTAGTCTAAAGGACGGAATAAATTAAAAAAAGTTAAATTTTTTTGTTAAACCTCGAAAACCTAGCTATGTTTGTGCAACATATCAACTGTACAAAATTAGGGGTGATTTAGAGAACGTCGAAGAAATCACGGTGAAACACGAGGGACCATTTGATATCACTTAAGCCAGTTTTTGTAGAAAAGATGATTTTTCCACCACCTCCAAATCACCCCAAATTTATTACGCATGCTCTAATCAATGTGCCAAACATGGCTATAAACAAATTTTGAAAAAATGTATCCTACAACGCCCCCTTAAGGTGTAGATCAATGTTTCGATCAATCAGTCCACAGGGCAGAATAAATTCAATTTTTTTATAAAATTGTAAAACCTCGAATACCTAGCTATGTTTGTGCAAGATATCAAGTGTGCAAAATTAGAGGTGATTTAGAGGAGGTCGAAAAAACTACGCTTATACACGTGGGACCAATTGGTCTCACTTAAGCAAGTTTTTGTAGAATAGGGTGATTTTTTTGCACCACCTCCAAATCACCCCAAATTTGTTCTACGTGCTCAAATAAATGAGCTGGCTATAAAAAAAATTTGGAAATGAAATGTATCCTACCATTCCCCCTTAAGCTGTAGACCGATATTTTGATCAGTCAGTCTAGAGGGCAGAATAAATTAAAAAAATAGAAATTGTAAAACTTTTAAAACCTAGCTATGTTTGTGCAAGATATCAAGTGTGCAAAATTAGAGGTGATTTAGAGGATGTCGAAGAAATCACGCTTAAACACGAGGGATCATTTGGTCTCACTTATGCCAATTTTTTTACAAAAAGTGATTTTTTCCACCACCTCCAAATCACCCCAAATTTATTCTGCATGCTCGGATAGATGAGCAAAACATGGCTATGAAAGAAATTTTGAAAAAAAAGATGTATCCTACAATTCCCCCTTAAGGTGTAGACCGATGTTTTGATCAGTCAATCTACAGAACATAATAAATTAAGAAAAAATTCAAAAAATTGTAAAAGTTTGAAAACCTACATATGTTTGTGCAACATATCAAGTGTGCAAAATTAGAGGTCATTTTGAGAAGGTCGAACAAATCACGGTTAAACACGAGGGACCATTTGGTCTCATTTAAGCCAGTTTTTGTAGAAAATGTGATTTTTTTTCCACCACCTTCAAATCACCCCAAATTTGTTATATATGCTCAAATAGATGAGCTGAACATGGCTATGAAAGGAGTTTAGAAAAAAACGTATCCTACAATGCCCCCTTAAGGTGTAGACCAATATTTTGATCAGTCAGTCTACTGGATAGAATAAGATCAAAAAAATTAAGAATTTTGTAAAACCATGAAAACCTAGTTATGATTGTGCAACATATTGAGTGTGCAAAAACAGAGGTGATTTAGAGGAGGTCGAAGAAATCACGGTTAAACACGAGGGACCATTTGGTCTCACTTAAGCTAGTTTTTGTAGAACATGTGATTTTTTTCACCACCTCCAGATCAACCCAAATTTGTTCTACATGCTCAAATAGATGTACCAACCATGTCTATGAAAGAAATTTGGAAACAAAATGTATCCTACAATGCCCCCTTAAGGTGTAGATCGATGTTTTGATCAATCTGTTTACGGGGCAGGATAAATTCAAAAAATATTAGAAAATTGTGAAGCCTTGAAAACTAGCTATGTTTGTGCAACATATCAAGTGTGCAAAAATAAAGGTGATTTAAAGAAGGTCGAAAAATCACGGTTAAACACGAGGGACTATTTGGTCTCACTTAAGTCAGTTTTTGTGGAAAATGTGATTTTTTTTCACCACCTTCAAATCACCCAAATTTGTTCTACATGCTCAAATAGATGATCCTAACGTGACTACCAAAAAAAATTTGGAAACAAAATATATCCTACCATGCCCCCTTAAGGTGTAGGCCGATATTTTGATCAGCCAGTCTACAGGGTAGAATAAACTCAAAAAAAATAAAAAATTGTAAAACCTTGAAAACCTAGCTATGTTTGTGCAAGTTATCAATTGTGCAAAGTTAGAGGTGATTTAGAGAAGGTCGAAAAAATCACGTTTAGACACGAGGGAACATTTGGCCTCACTTAAGCAAGTTATTATAGAAAAGGTGGTTTTTTCCACCACCTGCAAATCACCCCAAATTTGTTCTGCATGCTCAAATAGATGAGCCAAACATGGCTATGAAATAAATTTGGAAACAAAATGTATCCTATCATGCCCCCTTAAGGTGTTGACCGATATTTTGATCAGTTAGTCTACAGGGCAGAATAAATTCAAAAAAATAAAAATAAAAAAACCATGAAAACCTAGCTATGTGTGTGCAAGATATCAAGTGTGTAAAGTTAGAGGTGATTTAGAGGAGGTCGAAGAAATCACGCTTAAACACGAGAGACCATTTGGTCTCTAGCTATGTTTGTGCAAGATATCAAGTGTGCAAAATTAGAGGTGATTTAGAGGAGGTCGAAAGAATCACACTTAAACATGAGGGACCATTTGGTCTCACTTAAGCCAGTTTTTGTAGAAAATGTGGTTTTTTTTCGACCACCTCAAAATTACCCCAAATTTATTCTACATGCTCGAATAGATGAGCCAAATATGGATATGAAAGAAATTTTGAAAAAATGTATCCTACAACGCCCTTAAGGTGTAGACCGATGTTTTGATCAGTTAGTCTGCAGGACAGAATAAATTCAAAAAAATTTAAAAAATTGTAAAACCTTGAAAACCTAGCTATGTTTGTGCAACATATCAAGTGTGCGAAATTAGAGGTGATTTAGAGAAAGTCGAACAAATCACGGTTAAACACGAGAGACCATTTGGTCTCACTTAAGCAAGTTTTTCATCACCTGCAAATCACCCCAAATTTTTTCTACACACTCTAATAGATGAGCCAAACATGGCTATGAAATAAATTTGGAAAAAATATATTCTACAATGCCCCCTTAAGGTGTAGACCGATGTTTTGATCAGTCACTCTACAGGGTAGAATAAGATCAAAAAAATCAAAAAGAATGTAAAACCATGAAAACCTAGCTATGATTGCGCAGCATATCACGTGCGCAAAAATAGAGGTGATTTAGAGGAGGTCGAATAAATCACGGTTAAACACGAGGGACCATTTGGTCTCACTTAAGCCAGTTTTTGTAGAACATGTGATTTTTTTCCGCCACCTTTAGATCACCCCAAATTTGTTCAACATGCTCAAATAGATGTCTATAAAAGAAATTTGGAAACAAAATGTATCCTACAATGCCCCTTAAGGTGTAGACCGATGTTTGACCAGTCTGTCCGCAGGGCAGAATAAATTCAGAATAATTATAAAAAATTGTAAAACCTTGAAAACGTAGCTATGTTGGTGCAACATATCAAGTGTGCAAAATCAGAGGTGATTTAAAGAAGGTCAAAAATATCACGGTTAAACAAGAGAGACCATTTGGTGTCACTTAAGTCAGTTTTTGTAGAAAATGTGATTTTTTTCACCACCACCAAATCGTCCCAAATTTGTTCTATAGGCTTAAATAGATGAGCCAAACATGGCTATGAACGAAATTTGGAAAAAAATATATCCTACAATGCCCCCTTAAGGTCTAGACCGATGGTTTGATCAGTCAGTTTACATGGCAGAATAAATTCAAAAAACTTTAAAAAATTGTATAACCTTGAAAACCTATCTACGTTTGTGCAAGGTATCAAGTGTGAAAAATTAGAGGTGATTTAGAGAATGTCGAAAAAATAACGGTTAAATACGAGGGACCATTTGGTCTCACTTAAGCCAGTTTTTGTAGAAAAGGTGATTTTTTTTCCACCACCTCCAAATCACCCCAAATTTGTTCTACATGCTCAAATGGATGAGCGAAACATGGCTATGAAAGAAATTTGGAAAAAAAAGTATCCTACAATGCACCCTTAAGGTGTAGACCGATGTTTTGACCAGTTAGTCTACAGGGCAGAATGATCGTCCGTGGATGTACACCGGTCACACTAGTCAGAAAGACGTGACCATTGAATGGTTAACAAAAACCAATTGGTTCCTGATAGCCGCATTTGCGAATGGCCAGAGGACAACCTGGTGCCCCTGTGCCGGGTGCAACAATTGGCACAAGAGGACAAAGGATGAAATGGGCAAACACCTGCAGAAGAGGGGTTTTACGCCAGGTTATACGGTGTGGACATTTCATGGTGAGTCTGCCCAACGTGCCAGAGCTGAGGTGCTTCATCGTCACACCGGCGAGCATGGTACCAGGATGGAAGACATGGTGCAAGACTTTGATGATGCTCGGGACTCGGACGATGGGATGGAGGAATCTGCAAAGGCCTTCAATGAAATGTTGGAGCTTTCAAAACGTCCTCTCCACGAGCACACTGCTTTGTCAGCTGGATTTAAATCTCACAAATAATGGCTCTGAAAGCTCAATTCAACTTGGGTAGAGAATGCTACGATGCGATGATGACAGTATTTGGACGTTTTCTACCCAAAGGCCATGTACTACCTGCAAACCTGTACCAGTCAGACAAAATCCTCCATGCTCTTAAGATGCCCTATGAGAAGATACATGCCTGTCAGAATCGATGTGCCTTATTTAGGCTTCAGTATGCGGACTTGAACTATTGTCCCATTTGCAAGTCATCCAGGTATGTTATGGTAGACAACGGTATGGGTGAGAAGACGCAGACCAAAATCCCCATTAATGTTCTTTGGTATATGCCAATCGTACAAAGACTTCAACGTCTTTTCATGGTCGAAGAGATGGCCAGACATATGACATGGCACAAAACGGGCAAAAGAACCCAACTAGATGCAGATGAGAAGCTGATGATGGTGCACACATCGGATGGTGAAGAGTGGAAGCGCTTTGATACATTACATGATGACACCTCCCCCCAATGAAGAGGATCATGAACCTCACATTAACCCAGAGACATATGAAGGAGAATTCTTCCAAGAAACATGTATTTCCAAAAAACATTGCACGCACCGCTCTACTTCACCCCAGGACATTGAAGTAGACAGCAACAGTGAACCCGACTTCACCCCTGGGCCGGAACAACAAGAGCCTGAACTAGAAGAGGTTACTGTTGCGGAGGACCTGTCAATGCTTGACCGATTACGTAGAGCTGGCCTTCCACATGATGATGCATTTATTAATGATGATGATGAGCACGTCATTACTGATAGTGACGATGATGAGGCATTTATTGATCCCGGAGCATTTATTGAACCGGACGATCCAGATTATCTTTAGGTATTCAATTTTTTATGTTGTACTTGATTTTTATAGTTACTTGTATAATTTTCTTACTTTGTATGATTGTTTCTTATACATAGTGCCATATGGTCTTGATGTCCGTCCCCGTCGGCCCTCACCCGCTTTATGATTCGGATGTGGTAAATTCTCTTTCATAACTATTTGTTGCATTTTGCATTTATGATAATTATGGTCATCAAGTTGACATAGAGATACTTTAATCTAGGAGGTATGTGAACTGAAACTTGAAACCGACCCTCTTGTCGAGAAGTTAAATTTAGTTGAAAAAGAAAATGAGTATTTGAAAAAAAATTAAAAGAATTGAAGAAGAGAAGATGTCATTGGAGTTGTATGTTGCCGATGTCGTTGATGATCGCAAGATGAAGATGAATGCAATGCGCCTGAAGCTTAAGAAGATTAGAAAATATGCCCTTGATAATGAGGCTTGGTATAATTATGCCGTTGGATCAATTGTTACCTTAGTTCCGATCTTCATCACATTTGTTGTGACGAGGGTAAGTTTTCTCTAGTGTTTTGCTGAACAAATGCATACTTAGCTTATTTTCCTCCAAAGTGGCATAATTACCTAATAAGTTAGATAAAAAATGAGCTATACTTACGTAAGTTGGCTAAAAAATGGCATCATCACCTAGGTTACCACAAAAATGACCTATACTTACCTTATTTTTTTTTTCCAAATTGACATAATAAGCTTAGTTGACCTATACTTTACCTAGGATAGCTATAAAATGACATATACTTAGTATTTTTTCCTCCTAAATGACTTAATACGCTTAGTTAGCTAAAAAATGGCATACCTACCTAGGATAGCTCAATAATGATCTATACTTAGCTTAACTAGTTCATTTATGACATAATTAGCTTACGTAGGTCAAAAATTGCATGATAATCTTTGTTACCTCCAAAATGACATAGACTTAGCTTATTTTCTACGAAAATGACATAATAACCTTACTAAGCTCCAAAATGACCTATTTACCTAGCTTACCTCTAAAATGACATACACTTAGCATTTTTACCTAGCTTAGCTAAAAATGGCCTTCTTGCCTACCTTAGTTAGAAGAAGAAGAAGATAAAGAATATGAGAGGAGAAAAAGAAAGAGAAGAAAAAATCTTGTTCTTCTTCTTCTTCTTCTTCTTCTAGGTAGTGTTTTTCTTCTAGTCTTCTTCTTCTACTTCTTCTTCTTCTTATAACTTTCTTCTTTCCCAATTTGCAGATTTGCTTTCGATGAGGAAGCTTAAGTTGATGGAGTCTACTCTTCTCGTTTTGCTTCCTTTTTGCTTTGATTTTGTGGGATGAACAATGTGAAACTTGCTACCTATATATGTATGTATGGATGAAACCATTGTATGCTTGTTGTTGGATATGTTGGCTAGCTATATATGTTGCAAATGAACTTTTCATTTGGTATGTGTATGTGTCGAATGATCATATCCATATGGCAGGGATATGATTTGGTATGTATATGTGTTGTTATGCTTGTTGAAAGTATTTTCAAATGTGTGTGTGTGTGTGTGTGTGTGTGTGTGTGTGTGTGTATCCGTGAAATTTTGTGAAATTGAATGAATTTAAGAAAAAAACAGAAAACAGGGGCTATACAGGATCTTTGCCGTCCGCTGGCAGACGGCAAAGAGCTTTGCCATAAGCCAGCAGATGGCAAACCTGCCATGTGGCAGCTACCTGTGCAACCTGGGGTGCATTGGGATGTCCTATTTGGCAACTTTGCCATCTGTTGGCAGACGACAAAGACTTTGGCATCTTTGTCGTCTGCCAGCGGACGGCATATCGTGACACGTGGCAGCTACCTGGGCTGCCTATTTGGGCACTTTGCCGTCCGCTGGCAGACGCAAAGATGCAAAGGTCTTTGTCGTCTGCCAGCGGACGGCAAAGCATACTGTTAACCCCTTAACAGCCCTAAGCTACCACGTGTTCCGTCCAGGTCCTTTGTCGTCTGCTAGCGGACGGCAAAGACAATTTCATCTTTGTCGTCTGCCAGCAGACGGCAAAGTGCCATTCGCCGTAGCTTATTCAGCCGAACTTGTTGCCGTCTGCTGGTTAACGGCAAAGGCCTTTGTCGTCCGCCAGGCATGCCTTTGCTGCCAGCCATGGCAGACGGCAAAGTGCCTGATTCCTGTAGTGATGGCTGGTGGGCGTTCCCTACCCCCCTAGGTGCGCCGTCCTACCTTGTGGCCGCCTCGTGGCTTTCCTGACGTGCACTCCAAGCCCTTTGGTTGTCTTCTAGTCCAAGAAAATTTTTCGCGAAAGTTTCATTCTGTTTGGACTCCGTTTGGTATTCATTTTATGCGAAACTCTAAAAAAGGAAAAAAATACAAAAACTCCCACTGGGCTCTAGGTTAATAGGTTAGTCCCAAAATCAAATAAAGTAGCATATTAATGCATATAAAACATCCAAAACAGATAATATAATATCATGGAACAATAAAAAATTGTAGATACGTTTGGAGACGTATCAAATCCCCACAAAGTTTATTTCGCTTTAGGCTAAAAGATGAATCATTTAGTGCCACTGCATCCTTTCCGCCTAGGATTTATATCTTTTTTTTATTTCCAAAAAATGATATCAGTCTTGTTTCAAAAAATAAAATATGTTCAAACATTCCTAAATATTTTGTAGGCACACATCAATGTTTGCTTTCGAGACCGAGGTTGGTCGGGCCTAAAGCCCACTTGCTTTTTGGCTCACTGGACATCAAGCAACATGCCAGGGCGCAAACTGTTTTGAACTAATAAAATGTGATTAATCTTAAAAAAGAGAAATACTCCCTTCGATCCATTCTATTTGTCACTATTTCAGCGACAATTAATATGGATCGAAGGGACATTTTTGTATATAGTACCTAAGAACATCTAACTAAACCAGCACTGCCCTGTGAACGCCCGGATGAATAGACTGGACAAAAAACAACCACTCTTGGATCCCATAAACCCAGCCTGTATGTCCGGGTTGTCCGACACCCCTCAAACCTAGCTCATATGTGGGCTGGACTTAAAGCCGTCTCGACAAGCAAGGACGTGTCCGCCACGCCGAATCCGGCAACTGACCCCAAATCCCTCCCGATAGTAGTTCCACCAAATTGATCGCCTTTTTCCTACGCTCATCCCCCCTTCATGTGTCTATGCAGTTACTCAGTGGAGTACCGGCGGATTCCTCAGTTGAATTTCTCAGACGGTTCGTCCTTCCTCAGGGGAGACTTGTGTGACATCTCATAGTAGGTGAGATTTTTTCCCAAAAAATGAGAACATATATTTTTTAAACTATACATGTTCAAACATTCAACAAAATTGTAGGCACACATCAATGTTTGGTGCTTAAACCGAGGTTGGTTGAGCCCGAAGCCCACTTGGTTTTTTGGCTCACTTGACGTCAACAGTTTTGAACTAAAAAATGTGATTAATATAAAAAACTGAAAAAAATGAAATATTCCCTCCTATCCATATTACTTGTCACTGTTTGAGTGACTATTAATATGGATCGAAGGGGCATTTTCTATGGAGTATCTAAGAACATCTAATTAAATGACCCCTCAAACCAAGCTCATAGTGGATTTGAAGTTGTCCAGACAAGCGAGGACAAGTCCCCCATGTCGAATTCGGCAACTGACTCCAACCCGCCCCCCCCCCCCCCCCCCCCGCAATTGGATTTGCTTTATCTAATTGGCATAGAATAAACAGACCTTTTTATGAACGAAAAATTTAATCACTTTAAGCAACCAACCTAGTGGCTGGCGCATTAGGTTAAACCTACCAGTATCAGAACTTCCCTAACCGTCCTACAACCTTTCAATTCAATTATCTTCAAAGCATGTCGCCGCAAGATTAGGTCGCCTTGGCTCAACATTTGCTTCACTTTTGGAAGTGCTTTTTGCTATCTCCTGAGTTGCAGCCATGCAGGATTTAGGGTTGCAACATGGCCATGTAATCACTGTTTGAACTCGGGAAGCCTCTTGCATTTTTTGCTGTCAAATCTATTTCTAGATAATTCCTGAAGATGGTTTGACACAAGCTCAAGTGCTAGTAAAACAAAACATGGTGCACATGTCATGCATATTTGCTGAAAGAATTGAATTCAACAATGTATTTTTGTGCTCTATCTGGATGATTTGATGCAAATTTCTTACCAAGAATACAAAAATAATGCTCAGTAATCGAATACAAACATAGACAAAAAAGAACACTAGTTCCTTCTCCAAAGCTGAGAGATTCAGAAGTATAGTCACTTGTCAAACCCAATTACCGGCACATGGGGCCTATTGTGGCCTGAGCTCCATACTCTCCAGGATCGTGTCACTTGTACCAGCGCCTGGAAGCATCGCCTTTGGCACAAGGAACAAGAAGCAATCATCCGGAAACCCATCATACAGATTAGTATTCCTCGTTCTGATTGTGCCAACAAAAGGTTAATTTAATTGAGCTATTTTTTTCTAATGATATCTATCTAGTGTGTTTCAAGAGTATGCTTTTGAAAGTAAGGTTTAATTTAGTCCATAGACTCAATCTGAGATGCATATTTGGTAGAGAGAAATGTGACATTAGCAAATAGAAATGTGAGACATAGTAACAAGGTATATATCATAGATGACTATGATTTTTCTAATAATTGGTGTATTTGGCAACATCACTTTACAATTGTTGTTATTTTTTATTGTTCTCATTGTTGGTACCTAAGTTGTGACCTTACAATTTACTAAGCACCCGATCTACATATGGAGCATCATGCTAACTTTATATTTATTTGATATCAGTGTAGTTCACTTCCCATCTATTTACATGTCTTTTGCCGAAAAATGCATTATCCATGCTTATTACAATAAGGATTCTTTTGATTAATGGAATTTATCATTCAAGATAAGATATTGTAGAATAGTGTAGTATTTGAGAATACTTAGTGATCTGATATAAAATAGCATCCTCAAGATGTGCATGTGTTATTTCCATGTAGTTGATATTTCTTTTTATTTACTTCCAATGTCATCATAAAAACCGCAATATGAGCACTTGCTAACCCTTTTGTATTGGCACAGGCCACACACATGTTAGAGTTAATCAATGCACTGCAAAGTACTCCATCGTGATTTAACCTTCATAATTCTATAGACCAGCATTATTTTGTATAAACATAGATGATTATTTTATGAGTTAATTCTAATTTTGCAAAACATTATTACAGTAAGAGCAAAGCAAATATTAATAAAATCTAATGTACTTTACTAAGGCTTGGCATGCCTACGCGTATCTTGTAAAGTCTTAGTTGATGCTCATGCATTAGTTTTATTTCCTTATTGTGTGAAAATGTACTCTTAAAAATTATATTAATAAAAGGTTCACATTGAAGTGAGAGTAAATTATGCATATACCATATTGACATATAAGTCATTTTTTTACCAATAATAATAATATATATCTGTCAAGATTCTATAAGAATTCTAGGACAAAGTTTGCGTAGCTTAATAATATGTACATAATGTACCAATGCTTCCAATATTTATAGAAAATATATTTAAATGCCATTCAAAGAATTTTTCAGGGCACATACAACAATTTGACTTCTCAATCTATAATTTTTCCTATATAATTAATGGTCAGGATTTCTACACCCAGAAGACAAACAAACTTCTTACCTTGTTTTATTTAATAGACGGAATATCATTTCTTGAAAGACTTCCCAATCATAAAAGGAACGCGTGGGCCACTGTGCTTTGGGGGGGGGCATCATGGCTGGGTTAATTTATTTAAACACAAATTACAATGTCCACTCATTGGTTAATGAAGAAACCCGGAAGTTCATCCACCCAACTATTTCCACAAATATTACAAAAACTGGAATCAGCTATCTCATAAGCGACGGTATTAGCATCATGAAATCAATGCTTAAAGATGACCTTTCCTATCATCGTAGACGTGTCTACATCTTCTGCGAAAATTCGCGCATTAGCATCTACCATTGAGTTTATCCTGTGCAATAATTCACCACACTCAGGGAATCTGATTCTACTTCAACTCTGTTAAAATCCATAGCATTGGCTTGGTTTAAATCCTCCCTCATCTCCATGGCCTGAACTGTAATCACATCAGCAGGATATTGAATGTACTTGCATTGCGACATTATGAACCGACCTTTCTCATCTCTGATTAGTATTGCGACTGCACCTGAGTGGTGTTCATCATGGAAAGAGGCATCCACATTAACTTTCATGAAATTCAGCTCTGGTATGGTCTATTTTTGCTCTGCTTCCTCAGTTCCCAACAATATCGAGAATTGGACATCCATCGGAACCGAGGGGGGCAAGTATCCTGATGAGTATTTTTTCACCGCAACCACCATAGATACCAACATCCCAGTGCAATGACGTCTTTAAAATTCAGACTCGACATGATTTGTAATGGACTATATGGTTCGAGCAATAGGAATTCCTAGACCGCTGATCCTGATCGGTCTACTTGTAGCGTATCTTCAATTCGTTCATCAAGGCAAAAGCCGGACAAAAGTCTTCTCACCAAATCACACCGAAAAAGTAGACGCCGAACATCTTCAGGACTCTTATGACACAGAGCACATTCCCCACTAACCGGAATGTTCCTGTTTGAAAGACCTTTATGACAGAACATCATAATAATGTCACCCGTATGACACAGAGCATGCTTTCTATTTTTATCCCATCAATGCCACCTATTTATTCTTCCTACTGCAACACGCTAGAAAGTCCTTCTACGCAAATCATGAATAAATAAGGTGAAAGTGGATGACCTTGTGTGACCCCCCTTGTTGGGGTAAAGATATCTATCTATCTATCTATCTATCTCCTGAGAATGAAAGCGCACTATGTATCTAACTGAACCAACAGAATCCATCATAAGATCAATCCATTGCTCAATAAAGCCCAACCTGTCCATCATGTTCTTTAGCAGGCCAACTCAATCATATGCCTTCTCCATATCAAGTTATACTGCACATAAACCTGTCTAACTATTCTTGGTATTATTTATTTTATATATGCACCCATATGCCACAAGAATATTATCTGTGATCATCCTGCCTAGAACAAAAGCACTGTTAGTTGGGAAAATAATCTCTGGTTGGATGATTTTGAGTTGGACCGACAACATCTTAGAGATAATCTTATACAGAACATTGTAGAGACTAATGGGACAAAATTGTTTTACTAGCCCTGGAGAGTCCACCTTCGCGATCGTAACTATGGACGTATCATTCCATTATAGAGGATTTTGTTTTGAATATAATGCTTGCAACACTTCTGATGTAATCTCATCACCAAGAATGTGCCAATACTTTGAAAAAATATTGGATGGAGTCTGTCTGCCCAGGTGCTTTCAAAACAACAATACTAAATACAGCTTTACGCACATCCTTAGCTGAGAAGGGCGCCATGAGCATATCATTCATTTGGATAGTAAATTCATCGTGAACCTTCCGGAGGAGTACAGGATATGTTTGTTTGACCTCAGAAGAGAATAGGTCAGTAAAACAAATTTGTATATGAGAATTTAAATTTTTACATACATTCCAGCCATTCACCACGATCATCTTTTAATTTTTTAATATAATTTTTCTTCCTTCACACTACAACTAAGGCTTGGCAGAATGTCGTGTTCCAATGACCAAATTTCAACCAATCAACCCTTGTCGATGCATACAATAGATCTCTTCGAGTTCCAAAAGGTATTCAACCAATTCCGTTAACTCCTTTCTCTTTGCCTCATTCTCATCGCTCATTGGGCCCGCCATCGCTTCTTCAAGTTCCTTCTGAGATTTTTTAGCCTTTTTACGTTTCTTTAAAACCCGTTGGTCCCAATCATGGAACTCTAATGCATTCTAGCTAGTTTATCATGAATGTCGGTTACACTAGAACTTGTGTCCCATCCTTCGGAAGACACAACGGATTCCTCTGGGCCTCATCGCTATAAGACCCACAAGAAAGTCTACAAGTACGCAAAGCCAGTTACGCTTGAGTACTTTGGACTATGTTTGCTCGGAGTTGAGGAGTGTAGAGGCGAGTAGAATTCCTAGCTAGATGCACGTCATGGACAAGGAGATGAAGGTGATTGACGGTAATGTCACACAATCTTTGGTAACCCGACCTTCGAACCATAAGGCAATAGGTTTGTACCAGATTTACAAGCTAAGGAAGGACACGAAGGGTGCTATTGTAAAGTACAAGGCAAGACTCATGGCAAAAGGTTACATACAATGTCAAGGTTAGCCTCATTGGGCCTGCTAGTCGGAGTTTATGTAAATGATCTGATTATCACAAGACATCACATGCCAGGATAGCGCATGCTAGGGTAACCCATGGTTGGACAGTTGGGCGCGACTTGGGCCCCTGTCGAGTGTGTCACCTCGTGCACGCTGCGCTAACTGTGCACGATGGGTGAGGCCAATTCACCCTGTCATTGTCCTTGGCCCCCTACCAGGCTACTTTGCTTGCACGAGCCAGGCGCTCGGCTCGGTGTCCGAGTGTTGATGCCTAACTGCGTGAGCTGGGTACGCATGTCGGCTAGGCGTCGTTCTGGTCATGCCGGTTTACGAGACAGGGTTATCCCGAGTCGGGGTGCGTCATGGGTTGTTCATTCTTTTTCTTATGTCGTTGTGTTTTCCTATAAATTTGTTGTTTTTCCCACCCGTTGGACGCGGAGCACACTAGACTCCTTCTCGGTTCACTTTGCAGCTTCAGCTCTAGACGACTCTTTGCCTGTTCCCGCCGGTGACGCTCGAACGTGTCTTCGGGGTCTTCCTGCTCACATGCACAGCCTGCCATGCTCTCCGGAACGAAGAAGCATGATGTTCAATGGGGACGGTGGTGCCTTGTGTTGCTTACCACGGAGCTGGAAGGGGGGGATAGGTTGTGAAGAAAATGGAGCTGCAAGGATGGGCAGGAGGGCAAATATGTTCGGCATATTCTATAATAACACCGAAGAAGATGAGTCAAACAAACACGAGAGGCTACCCTAACTAGCTTATTGAAGCGGTCACTACTGCATGCATGACTAAACATATTTGGGCTATTATGTTGTTTAACTTGACCAACACATTAAATTTCATGACTATGTATTGTTCATGACTCGTTTACTGTTAATGTACTTCTCGTTCTTTTATACAAGTTATTATCATCCGTTTTATTTCTGATGCGATCCCATTTAATGAGAATTGTACGCTATTTGTATCAGTTAAAGCTGTCGTGGCAGTGTTTTCTATTGCAGCCTCCGTTTGCACTAGTTCCTTTGCCGGACAAGGTCCCGTTTGTACCAAGCCTCCATGAAGGCTTATCCGAAACAACCTCGGATTTTTCGCACGGCCTCCAGGGACCGTGGGAGGACGCCGTGCCAGGTCGCATCAATTTCTGAGCTGCCGTGAATATTCGGGATTTAAACTGCAGCAAGACAGCCGCCAGCACCCACACCCGTGCCATGCCCACCCTCTCGGCTGTGCCAGTGTGCGCAGGGCCTGGGCATCGACAGAAGACCGCGGGCGGGGACTCCCAGCCCTTCCCGTCCATCATTTCATGTGGTCGCTGCGTCCCTCTTGAATTTCCCGCATAAACACCTGGAAATGCGGGAAATCTGGAAATGTGGGAAATGCACGGAATATGGTTGGCAGACCCCGCAGGGCCCATGACCTGGCACATGCCTTTGAATGGAACCTCACGAGCGCAGAAAAAGTTTCAAGGCAAGTGGAGGAACATGCCTTACACCCCCTTCACAAACCAGACGCATCCCCGCTCGAAAGTTAGACCCTTCACCGGACAAGATCCCGTTTTGCACTAAGCCTCCATGAAGGCGTATTTTAAACGGCCTCGGATTTTTACCATGGCCTCCAGGGATCGTGGGAATACGCAACGGTAGGTCCCATAAATTTCTGAGGATTTAAATAGCAGCAAGAGCGCCGGCAGCGCCCCCCTACGCGCTGGGCCCACCCTCTTGGTTGTGTGCACAGGGCCCTGGCATGGAAATAAGAACGCGTGTGGGGACTGCCAACCCTTTTCATCCATGATCTCATGTGGCCGCTAGCCCGCTCTACAATAAACCCGTGGAAATGAGGGAGATGCACGGAATATGGCCGGCGGCCCCCAAAAAAGTCCAGGACATGGCACGTGCCTTCGAACGGAACCTCGCGAGCACAGAAAAAGTTTCAAGGCCAGTGGAGGAAATTGCCCCGCACCCCTTCATAAACCAGACACATCCCCGGTAGAAAGACAGATCCTTCGCCGGACAAGGTCCCGTTTGTACTAAGCCTCCATGAAGGCCTATCAGAAATGCCCTCGGATTTTTGGCACAGCCTCCAGGGGACATGGGAAGACGCCGCGCCAGGTTCCGTGAATTTCTGTGGAATTAGACGGCAGTAAGACGCCCCCCCCCCCCGGCGTGCCCCCCACCCGTCGGGCTCACCCTCTCGATTGTGTGCAATGGGCCTCGGCATGGATTGAAAACCGTGGGAAGAGACTCCCAACCCTTTCCATCCATGATTTATGTGGCCGCTGCCCCGCTCTTGAATTTCCCGCTTAATCCCCTGGAAATGTGGGAAATGCATGGATTATGGCTGACGGCCCCCGAAAAAGTCCAGGACCTGGCACGTGCCTTTGAACAGAACCTCACGAGCGCATACAAAGTTTCAAAACCAACGGAGGAATGGGACCGCAGTTGCAAACCCAACAAGATCTTCATCTTTCAGAACTTGAGGCAGCCCGACCCTCTTGTCCATGTGATAGGCTTGAGAAAAGAAACGGAGTTGAAAGCATGCTCAACAACCCAACCCTTATGTCAATATGATAGGTGTTATATTAAGTTGAACAACATCTCCAAGCAAAGTATTATGCAATGAGAACAAATAATACGTGCTTTAGCATTGCTGTGTGTACTCACAACTATTGATGTTGATACTGAGAACATAAGCAAGTAATGTCAGTCCCATTACCAGGTTAAGCATCGCCCTTTTAGTTCTTTTGATCTTTTTGGGAGACTCCCTTGTTATATGAATAGAACTTTTCTTCCTGACGTCGTCATTTTCGTGTGACTTATCATGCGACATGCTATTGCTTCTAGAAGTGTCAGATACCCTACTTTGTGTTTGCCGTCGCCTTAATGTTCTCTGCCTCTCGTAGGAAGATTCAAGTACAAAGAATGGAATTTTCATCTGTTAGTGATATAATAACCCAGAATTGGATTTAATATATAACACACCTCACATGTTGAATAACCAATGAGTACTTGAAATGTATAATAATTCAAATGAAACGGGCGTAATATGAACACAACAAATCTTAGATGGTGTAATCTGAACACAAAAAGTCATATATTGTAAGATTGAAATGGTTATTGTAGTTTCAAAACACGGGCACAAGTGAATTTTAAATTTAGTGCCATTGCATTGGCGTGAGTTGGTAATACAATCACCCTACCTTCTTGGTATTTCAAGAAATCGGGCCTTCTTAGGGCTCATGTTTTGGACCATCAACCATACAGCATAGAATCCACACAAAGGTTTTTCCGTTTTAGGCTTGAAGATGAATTATTTAGTGCCACTGCATCCTTTCCACCAAGGATTGATAAACACAGCTTCCTACTTAGCCGAGCTGCATGGGGAGCTGAGCGGGGCTCCTCTAGGGCCGAAGTATGAGTCCATTTAGATTTGGATGAGCAACAACATAGACACCAACCCACCATGATGGACTTGTCGTTACATCTTCAACAACCTTTCTCCCTTGATAATTGGAATATTTGAAACCAACTACACTATCTATGCTAGGATACGCCAGGCCAACAAGTTCTCAAGGATATAGTTGGCATAGATGACTTACTGTATGACCACCGTGACTCGGTAAACCCCTATATTCCATGCCTAGTTCCAGTCTAGTTGATAAGCTCACCAGCTAAATATGTATTGGCAGCGAGAGATATCTTGGACGTAGTTGTTGAAATCAAATTCCGGTCGTCATATGCAAAAAATAATAATATCTAATTTCAAATTGGACAATTAATTTTTACTCATAAAGTAAGATAGGTTAAGGTTCTAGGCTCCATATAAAGTTGTGTCAACAGAGATTTTGGAAGTGCTAGATAGCGCTCATAACGGCGATGATATATATACCACCTTCGACCAACACTTCTTAGAATAAGACATACTACATTCATAGTACTGATATTTAGCTGGCTTACACTGCCGCATAACTCGGTCAATCACCAATATGTACTTCATAAAAATTACATGCTATCTAAATAAAAGCCTGGGTTGTACTTTGTGCTAAATCCACCTAGCTTGCGCGTGTACCAGATGAGTAATAGCCATTGGATTTGCTTTATCTAATTGGTATAGAACAAACAACGTTTTTATGAATCAAAACAATTTGATCACTTTAAGCAACCAACCTAGTGGCTCGTGCATTAGGTTAAACCTACCAGCATCAGAACTTCCCTAACGATCCTGCAGCCTTCCCATTCAATTATCTTCAAAGCATGTCGTCGAAAAATTAGGCCGCCGTGGCTCATCCTTTGCTTCACGTTTGGAAGTGGATTTGGCTATCTCATGAGTTGCAGCCATGCAGTGTTTAGGGTTTGCAACATGGCCATGTAATCAGTGTTTGGACTCGGGAAGCCTCGGTCGATTTTCGCTATCAAATCTATTTCTAGATCACACCTAAATGCGCCTTGACACAAGTTCAAGTGCTAGTAAAACAAAACAAGGTGTGCATTCATGCATATTTGCTGGAACAATCGAGTTCAACAATGTATTTCTTTGCTCCATCTCAATGATTTGAAGCAATTTTTTTTGCCAAGAATACAGACATAATGCTCAGTAATCGAATACAAACATAATGCTCAGTAATCGAGTTCCACCTCTAGTTCCAGTCTAGTTGATAAGATCACCAGCTAAATATGTATTGGCAGCGAGAGATATCTTGGACGTAGTTGTTGAAATCAAATTCTGGTCGTCGTATGCAAAAAATAATAATATCTAATTTCAGATTGGACAATTAATTTTAACTCATAAAGTAAGATACTTTAAGGTTCTAGGCTCCATATAAAGTTGTGTCAACAGAGATTTTGGAAGTGCTAGATAGCGCTCATAACAGCGATGATATATATACTACCTTCGACCAACTCTTCTTAGAATAAGACATTCTACATTCATAGTACTGATGTTTAGCTGGCTTACACTGCCGCATAACTCGGTCAATCACCAATATGTACTTCACAAAAATTACATGCTATCTAATAAAAGCCTCGTTTGTACTTTGTGCTAAATACACCTAGCTTGCTGGTGTACCAGATGAGTAATAGCCATTGGATTTGCTTTATCTAATTGGCATAGAATAAACAACGTTTTTATGAATCAAAACAATTCGATCACTTTAAGCGACCAACCTAGTGGCTGGCGCATTAGGTTAAACCTACCAGCATCAGAACTTCCCTAACGATCCTGCAGCCTTCCCATTCAATTATCTTCAAAGCATGTCGCCGTAAAATTAGGCCGCCGTGTCTCATCCTTTGCTTCACGTTTGGAAGTGGATTTGGCTATCTCATGAGTTGCAGCCGTGCAGTGTTCAGGGTTTGCAACATGGCCATGTAATCGGTGTTTGGACTCGGGAAGCCTCGGTCGATTTTCGCTATCAATTCTATTTCTAGATCACACCTAAAGGCGCCTTGACACAAGTTCAAGTGCTAGTAAAACAAAACATGGTGTTCATGTCATGCATATTTGCTGGAACAATCGATTTCAACAATGTATTTCTTTGCTCCATCTCAATGATTTGAAGGAAAAAAATGCCAAGAATACAAACATAATGCTCAGTAATCGAATACAAGCATAGACAAAAAGAACACTAGTTCCTTCTCCAAAGCAGAGAAATTCAGAAGTATAGTCACTTGTCAAACCCAATCACCCGCACATGGGGCCTATTGTGGCGTGAGCTCCATACTCACGAGGACTGTGTCACTTGTACCAGCGACTGGAAGCATTGCCTTGGGCACAAGGAACAGGAAGCAATCATCAGGAAACCCATCATGGAGGTTAGTGTTCCTCGTTTGAAACTCCATAGCCTGGGAGTAGCCCGTCTCAGCCGACGACAATGAAAGATTGCACTTGAACTTGGATCCAGTAGTAATGTGGGGCTGGACGCAGCAGACCGCGATGCCAAGGCCGAGGGACTCTGTCTTCATGTAGACAATGAAGAGGCGTCCATCCTCACCCACAAGAATGGTTGGTTCAGGAGGATCGCCGTTAGCATTGAAGCTGATGAGGATCCCGAACCCCTTGCTGTACGAAACTTTCGTCGAGTCCAGATTGTGCTTGCGTGAGAAATGCTCCAGGAGCCTTGCGGATGGTCCGCTGAAGCTGCAGTCCGCTATGGGGCAGAAGCATGGAGCCTGCGGGCAATCTTCCTCATGCTCTTCTTTTTGGTAGTATTTTATCCTTGCAGCACATCCATTATTGGGGCAAGCAACTTTGAGGGATTCAACCATATATTCTAGCCCGCGGCAGCGACTGTAGACTGTTGTTTCGCAGCAGAAGCAGCACTTGCCTGGGAGCTTGTCATGGCAAGACAAACATATGGTATAATGCCACAGAGTGCACTGAGAAAACACAAACAACAAATCAGTGCATATCATATGAATCAGTAAATATGCTAATTAGAAAATGTTGGCACAGTCCCGTACGCCGAGTACTTTCCGACGTACTTTGTACAACGCGATTCCGGCGACCTATACTTTCGGCCGTCGCTCACACGTACGCACAAGCTGGCTTTTTCTCGGAGATACACACGTAGACAATAAGCAGGCGCACACACAGCTGGATCGATTCTTCCGTACGTAGCTAGCTAGTAACTAGTACATGCATGCACGTACGTACACGACGCCGACGAAACGCACGCACGCGAGAACACTGGATGCTGGATTGATTGCAACAGGAACGTGTCGTTCCTGGTTATCTTATTGCTTTGATCTGGGTTTTGCCTTACAAGGGGATACACAGGTATATATAGGTATACGTAGCAGCTAACCTAGCTAACTAAGAATCCTATACGGTGACTGACTCTAGTCCGAGCCGGACATAGACTACCAATCGTGGTTTATTCCAACAATCACCCCCCTAAGCACGATGTCCTCACTTCACAGCTTGAACACCGATCCTTCGCCGCATCTTCACGAACTTCTGCCGTCCCAAAGATCTGGTTAGGATATCTGCAAGCTGGTTGTCGGTGCAAACGTAGTTGATGTCGATCTTGCTTTCTTCCACACACTCCCTTAGGTATCGATACCTCGTACCGATGTGCTTGCATCTACCATGATGCATTTGATTCTTCCATAGAGAGATTGCAGACTCGTCATCAATGTTGAGCACCACTCGTTCCTTACCTGTGAGGTCACCGAGTAGTCTTCCTAGGCAAACGCCTTGACACACCGCGGTTGCAGCTGCAATATACTCCGCTTCACGTGATGATAGTGCGACCACCTTCTGCTTTTGTGATAGCCAACTCACTATGCTTTCTCCCAAGAAATATGCCACGCCCGAGGTACTTTTACGGTCGTCCACATCTCCTGCCATGTCGCTATCACTGTAGCCAAGTAGCTCCACCATCTCCTTCTTCTTCTTTCTCAAATAGACACAACCGAAGTTTGTTGTCCCTTTGATGTACCTGAGTATATTTTCCACAGCTGCCCAATGCTCCATCGTGGGTGCTTCCATGAAGCGACTCACCATGCCAACGGAATAGGTCAAGTCCGGTCTTGTATTCGTGAGATACCTCAGCTTTCGGACCACACTTCTATACTCTGTTGCATCAACCGCGGGTGCTTCACTTTTCTTGCTTAGCATAAGACGAGGCTTCATCGGAACATGACTTGGATTGCAATCTTTCATGCCACAGCTTTCAAGTACCTTCTTTGCATATGCCTCCTGGCATATTGTGATCGCCTCCGGCTTTTGCTGTACCTCAATCCCAAGGTAGTAACTCAAGAGCCCTAGATCAGTCATCTTGAATAGCTCCTCCATTTGTAGCTTGAAGTTTGCAATCACCTCTTTGTCTGCTCCAGTTATCAATAGATCATCCACATAGATGCCCACTAAGAGACGATCCTTGCATTTACCTCGTTTATACATCGTATGCTCCAGTGGGGCTTTCTCAAACCCGAGAGAAATCAATGTACTGTCAAGCTTCATGCTCCATGCCCAAGGAGCTTGTCGTAGCCCGTACAACGCCTTGTGTAGCTTCAATACCTTGTGCTCCTCTCCTTGTTGGATGTACCCTGGTGGTTGCTTCACATACAACTCCTCTTCTAACTCCCCAGTCAACAACGCGGAGTTCACATCCATGTGATGTAGCCTCCAAGATTATTGAGCCGCGAGAGCTATAAGTAGCCTCACCGAGTTCATCTTGTCAACTGGAGCGAACACTTCTTCGAAGTCCACATCTTGCTCTTGCACGTTTGGTGAAAGGATCAATATGGTTGACTAGAGAGGGGGGGGGGGTGAATAGGCAACTAACAATTTTTAAGTTTTTCTTTACCAAATTAAACTTTGCAACAAATAGGTTGTCTAGATATGCAACTAAGTGAGCAACCTATATGATGCAATAACAGCTAGCACGCAAGCAAGCAAGAGATGTAACAATAAGTAAGCTTGCGAAAGTAAAGGCACGAAATAACCAAGAGTGGAGATGGTGGAGACGAGGATGTGTTACCGGAGTTCCTTCCTTTTAAGGGGAAGTACGTCTCCGTTAGAGCGGTGTGGAGGCACAATGCTCCCCAAGAAGCCACTAGGGCCACCGTATTCTCCTCACGCCCTCACACGATGCGAGATGCCGTGATTCCACTATTGGTGCCCTTGAAGGCGGCGACCGAACCTTTACAAGCAAGGTTGGGGCAATCTCCACAACAATCGGAGGCTCCCAACAACAACACCACCACGAAGCTTCACCACAATGGAGTATGGCTTCGAGGTGACCTCAACCGTCTAGGGTGCTCAACACCCAAGAGTAACAAGATCCGCAAGGGATAAGTGGGGGGAATCAAATATCCTTTGGTGGAAGTGTAGATCGGGCCCTTGTCACCCAATCCCGAGCAAATCAACAAGTTTGATTGGCTAGGGAGAGAGATCGAGCGAAAATGGAGTTGGAGCAACAATGGCGCTTAGAGGTGGAAGAGGTAGTCAACTAGAGGTAGAAGACATCCCTTATATAGTCGTGGAAAAAATCCAACCGTTATCCACTAGTTCTGCCCGCGACTCACGGTACTACCGCTCCAAGGATGCGGTACTACCGCGGAGCCGCGCGGTACTACCGTGGACCACCACGGTACTACCGTGGCAACGGCACAGGCCGGAACAAGCCTGAGGAAGGAGCAGTATTACTGCTTGCGCGGTACTACCGCTCCCCCTTGCGGTACTACCGCAAGGCAGGAGGGTCACGGCCTGGGAAGGGCGCGGATGAAATAAATTTCATCCGTGCCTACTTCCGCAGAAACTAGGGTGGTGCAAAAACCCGACGCGGTACTACCGCCTGCGAGGCGCGGTACTACCGTGGTCTGCGCGGATGTAAAAAATTACATCCGCGCCTACTACCGCGACGCAGCGGTACTAGGCAGAAGGGCCACGGTACTACTACTCCAAGGGAGCGGTACTACCGTGGGCCCCCGCGGTACTACCGCGCTTGACGAGCGGTACTACCGTGGGGGGCGCGGATGTAAAAAATTACATCCACCCCTACTACCGCACCGGAGCGGCACTACGCCAGGGTGCCGCGGTACTACCGCACCAAAGGGGCGGTACTACCGTGAGGGGCGCGGATGTAAAAAATTACATCCGCCCCTACTACCGCACCGGAGCGGCACTAGGCCAGGGTGCCGCGGTACTACCGCGCCAAAGGGGCGGTACTACCATGACGCGCCGCGGTACTACCGCTTGTACCTGCGGTAATACCGCAAGTACAACAGTAGTCGTCAGTTTTTCACACAACCAAGATAACGACGGGTAGCTCCAAAGTGCAAGGAAAGGAGGAACAGGTGTACGTGTGATTCCACCCTACCTTTCCGACGCGGACCCCCTCTTAAAGTACGGCTCTCCTACGACTCAACTCCACCAAAGAGAAACGTAGAACAACGCCGGCTTCAACAGTCTCCGAGGGGCACCGAACCGTCTTGTGCCTAATGATGAAGTATCTGAGGGACTCAAGGCACACGATTAGTCCGCACGAGTATTGTCATCAATCACCAAAACACTTAGGGATAAATATGCCCTTACAATCTCCCCCTTTTTGGTGTATTGATGACAACTCGGGATTTGCACATAGATAAGATATTTTTAAAGCAGTGGCAAACCCCACTTCTCTAAAGTATAGACGGGGCTCCCCCTAGATGTGTGCACTTTAGATGAATGCTTTGGACTGCATGGCACACAAACTAGGATCAACACTCACCCTATATTTTAGAGACCAAGACATGATAATAAGCATAGCATAGCATGAAAATAGCACAATATAACACAAGCTAGCTAGGATAGATAGAGTGCATATGTCTTACACCATACGAGGTAAGATAACCAAGGTTCAAACGATAAAAACAGCAGAGAGTTCAACTGAAGGCAGCAAACACACAAACTCGCAAATCCCTACACTCTCTCCCCCTTTGGCATCGAGACGCCAAAAAGGCAGAGAGGACACCTAAACACACAAGAGGTGGCTCAAGCAGAGAAGTTGTCCCACGCCTCTTCGTCAGACTCCTCTGCAGCTGGAATGGACTCCTCGACCTCCTCCTCAGAATCAGTCCACTTGTATCCTTGCTTCTCCATCCACTCGGTCTCAGGAGTGATGCGCTCCTCAGATCCGCCAGACACATCCTCGCCATAGAGCTGCAAGACCTTGTTGTGCCGGCGACGACTCTCCTTGGACTCCACGTGAGCCCTGTACTGTCCCTTGGCTTGCATGCAGAAAAGAGACTTCATCTTATCCTTCAACTTCTTGGCCCAAGATGGCCTAGAGTCACTCTGAGAGGGCCTAGCAGAACGGCCCCCAGCAACATCCTCATCAACAGCAGCAGGCCTCGCAGCAGACGCCTCAGCACGAGTAGCGGTGTTAGCCCAGTTGGGTTTGATCCTCAGACAAATGGGCTCATGGCGAATCCAGTCTGGAGCCAAGAACTCCTCCTCAGGGTACATCTTCTCCCAAGTCTTCGAAATCAGCAGAAACAGGTAGGGCCCATAAATAGGCACCTTGCGGTTGAACACAACAAACCGAAGCTCACACCACATGATGTGAGAGACATCAAGTGGCTGAGTCTGAGACGAGCGAGCCTCCTGGCACATAAGCATCATGTCCACCATGTAGGCAAGAACCTTGTCTTTGTCACCGATGCGTGGGAACAAAGAGTTGCGGAAGATGCGGTACATGATATCCAGAAAGGGGTTGAGAACCAATATAGTCTTGCCAGTGGCGAGCGTCTTCTCAACCATGAACGGGGTGAGCTTGTCCTTGTCAGCAGAATCAGCATTGCCGTGAGGGCGAACACCAACGGGAGTGTCAAGTCCATCATCAGCAACATGAAGCAAATCCATGAACTCCTTCCAGGTAGCAGACAGCTGGCGGCCATTGGTCATCCAAGTCATCCTCCTTTCATCATTGGTGTGAAAAAACACTGAGGCAAAGAACTGACAGATGATCTCAGGGTCATAGTCCAGGTGGAAAGAGATCACATGCTCAATTCCAAAGTGCTCCACCAAGTCCAGAGCCTCCCCAAAGTAGTCACGAAACTTGTCCTTCCTCATGTGGTGCATATCAATCCACTTCACCTCCACATAGGTATTCTGCTTGTTCTTGATGACATCCAAGTAGATCTGGGTTTGGGTCTTGTTCCAGAACAGTTCACACCCTCTGACAGTGGAGCGAGGGGTCACATAGGGGTGAAGCTGCCTGAGACGGACATACTTTTGAGCGCCTATCTCATCCATACCCCTGGCGGGCTCCTTGTGCTTGCTAGCGGTGGTCTTGACATTGCGCTTCGATGCAGATGACCCCTCGGGAACTTCTCCTGGGTTGCGCAGACGCTTGGATCCAGTGTCACGAGCGGGATTGGCCCGGCGAGAGCCACCACCTAAGACACACACGCAAAGCACCAAAACAAGGCGAAAAGAATCAATGCAAAGGCTATAAGACAGCACATGAAACCCATAGAAGATAAACGAGAAAGTTCGCATGCGATAGATGTGAGCCACGGTAGATCTGCCATGGGTTGCGGTACTAAAGGCTTAGTACATCTCCAGACGCGGTAGTACCGTGAGGGGTCACGGTAGTACCGTGGCTGGGGCAGTAGTAAGGTTTTAGTACTGCACGGCGCGCGGTAGTACCGCGCCCTAGGGGCGGTAGTACCGTGAGAGCGGTAGTACCGCTCCCTACGGGCGGTAGTACCGCGTCGCGTCGGATCTAACAGGATTTGAATCTGAAAAAGAACCGCGAAGCCATGGCGGTGCTACGGTGATCAGATCTAGTGCAAGACAACAATACAAGTGTAAATCCTATGCAATACCACACTCCTTCATCCTACTCTTGCAGAGATCTAGTCTAGGAATCTCAAGAACATACAAGCCTCCCCCAAAACCTAGAAGAACCAAATACAATCAAAAACGGAGAAGGATTTGGGGAAAAACCTTGGTCCATAGCCAGAGCACGTGGTGGGGAACGATCCCACCGGACGGAATCACGGGAGGGCAGCCGGTGGAGGAGATCCGGCGACGAACGCTGGCTCCGTTCGTGAGCACGAGAGAGGAAGAGACAACGTGGAGAGAAGAGGACGAATGGGTATGGGGAGTTAGAACTCCCCCTGCCTGACCTTATCCCCACGCGCTCGAACCGGCGCGGTAGTACCGCAGGTCATCGCGGTAGTACCGCCCGGGCGGAAGTACCGCGCCGAGGCGGTAGTACCGCTCAACCAGGCGGCAGTAAAAAATTACTGCCGCTTGGGGACGGTAGTACCGTGCTCCCATCAGCGGTAGTACCGTGGTTGGCTGCGGTAGTACCGTGGCCGATCGCGGTAGTACCGTGAGCTCACGCCACCGAAGGTTTCGAACAAGGGAGAAAAACGCCTTTGCACCGAAAAAACAGACACAACCCAAAACTGCACAAAAACAAGCACATACCAAGGGAACAACAGGAAATCCCTACATGACAAAACCTCTCGAGGAGAGAGAGGGCGGTGGCCGAAGCCACCTATGTTTGAGTTGGATGGTATGGCACCGCGAAGAATTATCCTTGGGCCCATGACCAAAACTCGTCTTTGAAGCACAAGTACCATCAAAAATGGCTAATGTGAAAGAGGTGATCTATTTATGCATAATGGGGGGAGGGAGTGTGGTGGGGGGTGCACGGGTTCAAGTCACATTGCTCAAATCAATGATATTTAGCTCATGCCTTAACTCGCGAAATCTTGCTTCATCCAAGGGCTTCGTGAATATATCTGCAAGGTTATCATGAGTGTTGACATACTTGAGCTCGATCTCCCCTTGCCTAATGTGATCCCGGATGAAGTGATACCGAATCTCTATGTGCTTCGTCTTGAAGTGTTGCACCGGGTTGAGAGAAATCTTGATGGCACTTTCATTATCACACCAAAGAGGCACTTTGTCACAAATGACACCGTACTCCTTTAAATTTTGCCTCATCCATAGGAGTTCAGCACAACAACTACCGGCTGCCACATACTCCGCTTCGGTGGACGAGAGACACACACAACTTTGCTTCTTGGAAGACCAACTTACCAAGGAGCAACCAAGAAATTGGCACCCTCCGGAAGTGGACTTCCTATCCACTTTGTCCCCCGCCCAATCGGAATCCGTGAAACCTTCAAGCTTGAAGTTTGCTCCTCTTGGGTACCATAAGCTAATGTTTGGGGTATGATCCAAATATCGAAAGATTCGCTTGACCGCCACAAAGTGACTTTCCTTTGGTGCGGCTTGAAAACGTGCACACATCCCCACACTCAACATGATATCCGGTCTAGATGCACAAAGGTAAAGCAAGGAGCCAATCATGGAGCGATATACCTTTTGATCCACTGCTTTACCATTGGGATCGATGTCAAGTTGGCACTTGGTAGGCATTGGTGTAGTAGCCGGCTTGACATCACTTAGCTTGAATCTTTTAAGCATGTCTTGAGTGTATTTGGCTTGGTTGATGAAGGTTCCTTCTCTTCTTTGCTTGATGTCGAAACCAAGGAAGAACTTCAACTCTCCCAACGAAGACATCTTAAACTTGGAGGTCATGAGAGCGGCAAATTCTTCATTGAAAGCTTTGTTAGGGGAACCAAAGATAATATCATCAACATATAGTTGGCATACAAACAACTCCCCGTTGACCTTCTTAGTAAAAAGAGTGGGGTCGATTAGCCCTACTTCAAATCCACGATCTTGTAACAACTCGGGAAGGTGGTCATACCACGCACGTGGGGCTTGTTTAAGGCCATAGAGTGCCTTATCGAGTTGATACACATGATCCGGAAAGTAGGGATCCTCGAACCCGGGGGGTTGCTTGACATAGACCAACTCATTGATAGGACCATTAAGAAAAGCACTTTTCACATCCATTTGTTGCAACTTAAAGTTGTGATGGGAAGCATAAGCAATCAACAAACGAATGGATTCAAGACGAGCAACAGGAGAAAAGGTTTCACCGGAGTCGATACCCTCGACTTGGGAGTAGCCTTGTGCTACCAATCTTGCCTTGTTGCGAATGATGTTCCCATGAGCATCTTGCTTGTTCTTGAAGATCCACTTGGTTCCAATGACGTTGTGGTTCTCGGATGGTCTTGGCACCAATCTCCACACCTTGTTGTACTCGAAGTTGTTGAGTTCATGCATGGCATTGAGCCAATCCGAGTCTTCGAGCGCCTCATAGACCTTTTGGGGTTCGACACAAGAGACAAACGCGTGATGTTCACAATAGTTTGCCAATTGTCTACGAGTGCTTACCCCCTTTCGTAGGCTTCCAACCACATTTTCAATGAGATGGCCTTGGGTGGTGAGCTTGGAAGCAATCTTCGCGGCACGACGCTCTAATTCCTCCTCGGGTGTGGAAGGAGGAGGGTTGACTTGATGATCTTGAGCGCCGTCTTGAGCTTGTTCTTGATCTTGAGGTTGCTCTTGATCTTGAACTCGCTCGAGAGGGAGAACTTGACCTTGGGCATCATTTAGTGGTTCATCACCGTCTTGAGGTAGATCTTGCCCTTGGCCTTGTTCACGAGGTTGAGGGCCTTCACTTTGTTCTTCGGAAGCGTGTGGGTCTTGATGAGGTGATGGCTCTACTTGAGTAGAGCATTGTCCTTCTCCTTCGGCCACAAGGGGTTCCTCAATGGGTAGGATTTGACCAATACCCATTCTTCTTATGGCTTGGGGAGGAATTTCATCACCTATATCACAAGTACCACTTTGCTCCACTTGGGAGCCGTTATTTTCGTCAAACTCCACGTTACACGTCTCCTCAATGAGTCCGGTGGACTTCTTGAGGACACGGTAAGCATGAGAGTTTGTAGCATAACCAACAAATATGCCCTCATGAGCTCTAGCCTCAAATTTAGACAACCGAACACCTTTCTTGAGAATGAAACACTTACAACCGAACACCCGGAAGTACTTGACGTTGGGCTTGTTGCCGGTGAGGATCTCATAAGGAGTCTTGTTCAAGCCTTTGCGAAGATAGAGCCGATTGGATGCATGACATGCGGTGTTGATGGCTTCGGCCCAAAAGTTGTACGGAGACTTGAACTCCCCCATCATGGTCCTTGCCGCATCCATCAACGTGCGGTTCTTCCTCTCCGCAACACCATTTTGTTGAGGGGTATAAGGTGCCGCATATTGATGCTTGATCCCCTCGTCACTAAGAAACTCATCCAAGGTGTAGTTCTTGAACTCGGTGCCGTTGTCGCTTCTTATTGTCAAGATCTTTGCATCATGTTGACGTTGAGCTTCATTTGCAAAGTTGATGACGGTTTGTTGGGTCTCACTCTTCCTCTTGAAGAAGTATACCCAAGTGTATCTTGAATAATCATCCACAATCACCAAGCAATACTTTCTTCCTCCAAGACTATCAAAAGATGGAGGCCCAAAGAGATCCATGTGAAGGAGCTCCAAGGGTCTCTTCGAGTAGATGATGGTTGAGGGAGGGTGAGCCTTTTCATGAAGCTTTCCTTCGATACAAGCACTGCAAGCACGATCTTTGGCAAAACTAACATTTGTTAGTCCACGAACATGGTCCCCCTTGAGAAGACTTTGCAAAGATCTCATATTGACGTGGGCTAAACGGAAATGCCAAAGCCATCCCACGTCAACTTTAGCCATTAGGCATGTCACGGTCTTAGTGGGTTGCTCCGAAAAGTTAACCACATAGAGACCATTCTCGACATGCCCAACGAAGGCTACTTTAAGAGTCTTGCTCCACAAGAGGGCCACGGTATCAATATCAAAGAATGTGGCAAAGCCCATGAGTGCAAGTTGATGAACAGAAAGTAAATTGAATGCAAGGGACTCAACAAGCATGACTTTCTCGATGAGAAATGACAACCTTGCCGAGACCCAATACCTTAGAATGTGATGCATCACCCCACTCGACATTGGTGGGCATAGATGGAATCTCTTGCACGTCCACCACCAAGTCCTTGCTCCCGGTCATATGATTTGTTGCTCCACTATCGAGCAACCATGATCCCCCACCGGAAGCAAACACCTACACGAGATCAATGCTTGGTTTTAGGTACCCATTTAGTAATGGGTCCTTTGATGTTAGTAACAAGGGTCTTGGGAACCCGAATAGACCATTCAATGTACTCATAAGAAGAACCAACAAATTTAGCATAAACATGTCCATCACTAGCACGGCACAACACATATGAAGGGTTAAAGTCGCCGGCTTTGTTTGAGGAAATGCTCTTGCCCTTTTGGACATCAACTTCCTTCACTTTCTCCTTCTTCTTCTTAGAAGCACCCTCTCCCTCTTTCACAAACGTTTGTTTGAGGGGAGGAGGACGATTGGCCTTGTTGTTCTTCTTCTTCTTGCTCTTGGACTTGGGTGCAAACCCAATTCCTTCTTTGCCCACAACTTCCTTTTGATTGCTCAAAAGGTCGTTGATGTTTTTCTCACCTTGAATGCAAGTCACAAGGCCCTTCTCAAGTTGATCCTTCAACTTGGCATTTTCCTCCACAAGATGCACATGCTCACAACAAGGGTTAGTAGCACATGCATTATCAATTAATACCATATGAGGAAAGGTGGCCTTTTCCTTGATTAGCTTAACTTGGAGTTGAGCATGAGACTCCTTGAGGCTAGCATGAGTACCCTTCAAGACCTTGTGGGCCTTGTCAAGTATCTCAAACTCCTCTTTGAGTCTAGCATGATCAACCCCAAGTTTAGCCTTCTCGGAGGTTAGCACACGAGACATGACAAGAGCATGATCAAGATCTTTCTTTAACTTAGCATGGTCATCATTGTGTGACTCCTCAAGAGTCAAACGATGCACACGCTCTTCCTCAAGAGCATTAGATAGATCCGATATCTCATCGGCATAGTCACGACTATGACCTTCCATCTTGGAGATGGTTTCTTCGTGAGCCTCGATCATGTCATTGGCCTCACCAAGTTGTTCCAAGAGAGCAACAAAGTGCTTCTTGGACTTTCCCTTGAGCTTACTCATAAAAGACTCAAATTCATTCACTTCCTCATTAGACTCAACATGTCCATCAATGCAATCCTCCACGGAGGGATTAGTAATGATGGTGGTTGTGATGTTGGGGGTTACCTTGTTTGAAGCCTTAGCCATGAGGCATCTAGCGGTGATGTTTTTGTTGGGTGATTCGAAGAGAGACACCCGGGGAGTAGCAATGGCAATGGATGCCATGGCCGTTGCTTCTTCATTCTCATCATCATCGTCATCCTCTTGGTATTCTTCTTGAACCACCAACCCACGCGTGGGAGTCTTCTTGGCGAAGTTGTTCTTGTTGGGGAAGGACTTGGCTTTGTCTTTCCGAATGAACTTGCCACCATTGTCCTCCCGCTTCTCATAAGGACAATCCGCAACGAAATGGCTCACATTGCCACAGTTGAAGCAAGTTCTAACTCGTTGCTTGCCCTTGACGCCACTTGAGTTGTTCTTGTTGAAGTTGGGTCTTGAGCTCTTCTTGCTCCAAAATTGTCTTGAAGCAAGGGCCATGTGCTCATGGTAGTCAAACTTGGTGTCTTCGGGGTTGCTTTCCTCATCTTCCACTTCTCCTCTTCTTTCGCAATAACCTTGGCCTTCAAAGCAAGGTTAGGCTTCTTTACTCTTTGAGAACGGAGCACCGCATTGTCGGCGGTCTTGTCCAAGATGCTCTTTGCCACGAACTCATCCAACACTTCACTTGAGGTCATGGTGTGGAAGTCCGGTCGTTGACGAATGACGGAGGACATGGCTTTGTTGTAGGGCATCATGGCCTTGAGGAACTTCCGCTTGATCCAATTGTCATCCGTGTCCTTGCTTCCATGATCTCGAAGTGCCACCGCGAGTTTGGTCACTCTTCGACAGAGCTCACGAGGTTCTTCATCTTCTTTCATTGCAAACTCATCGGCTTCATCTTGCACCACTTCATAGTTGGACCGTTGAATGCTAGCACTTCCACGATAGAGACCCTCGACACATTTCCATGCTTCTTTAGCCACGACATGGGGTCGAAGGCGAGGGAGATCTTCGGGAAGGATTGCATCTTGGATGATGAAGAGAGCACTCTCATTGAATTGATTGTCCACGGCTTCTCGAGGAGTGAAGTTGCTTGGGTCATGAGGATAAAAACCTTCTTCAATGACTCTCCAAAGGTTAGTGTTCACATGTTTCAAATGACGCTTAAAGCGATAGACCCAATTATAAAAATCTTCATGTTTCTCATATTTAGGAGGTGGACCGGCATGATTCAAATGAGTGGAGGGGATAGGCCCTCCATAAACCGGGGGTTCCACATGGGCAAAGATGCCGGTGCCATTTCTACCACTAGTAGAAGGACTCTTTTCATTGTTAGCTTCCCCCTTGTCGGAGAAAGCATCCGTCACCTTGTTAGTAGGATCACCCACTTTCATAGGTGCGGTAGATAGTTTAAGTCCCTCTAGGAAATCATTAAACATGCTTTTAACCTCGGCCGTCATGGAGGTTTTCAATGTGTCTAAAGCCACATTGAACTCCTCACGAGAGACCGAGGTTCCCCCTTCGGCCGAAGATGAGATGGGATTCACACCGGAGTGTTCCTCCGCACCATTGTTGGTGTCAACCATACTCTTCGGACAGCAAAGTCCTTAATAAAGAGACGAGGCTCTGATACCAACTGAAAGGATCGATATGGTTGACTAGGGGGGGGGGGTGAATAGGCAACTAACAATTTTTAAGCTTTTCTTTACCAAATTAAACTTTGCAACAAATAGTTTGTCTAGATATGCAACTAAGTGAGCAACCTATATGATGCAATAACAGCTAGCACGCAAGCAAGCAAGAGACGTAACAATAAGTAAGCTTGCGAAAGTAAAGGCACGAAATAACCAAGAGTGGAGACGGTGGAGACGAGGATGTGTTACCGGAGTTCCTTCCTTTTAAGGGGAAGTACGTCTCCGTTAGAGCGGTGTGGAGGCACAATGCTCCCCAAGAAGCCACTAGGGCCACCGTATTCTCCTCACGCCCTCACACGATGCGAGATGCCATGATTCCACTATTGGTGCCCTTGAAGGCGGCGACCGAACCTTTACAAGCGAGGTTGGGGCAATCTCCACAACAATCGGAGGCTCCCAACAACAACACCACCATGAAGCTTCACCACAATGGAGTATGGCTTCGAGGTGACCTCAACCGTCTAGGGTGCTCAACACCCAAGAGTAACAAGATCCGCAAGGGATAAGTGGGGGGAATCAAATATCCTTTGGTGGAAGTGTAGATCGGGCCCTTGTGACCCAATCCTGAGCAAATCAACAAGTTTGATTGGCTAGGGAGAGAGATCGAGCGAAAATGGAGCTTGGAGCAACAATGGAGCTTAGAGGTGGAAGAGGTAGTCAACTAGAGGTAGAAGACATCCCTTATATAGTCGTGGAAAAAATCCAACCGTTATCCACTAGTTCTGCCCGCGACTCACGGTAGTACCGCTCCAAGGACGCGGTACTACCGCGGAGCCGCGCGGTACTACCGTGGACCACCACGGTACTACCGTGGCAACTGCACAGGCCGGAACGAGCCTGAGGAAGGAGCAGTACTACCGCTTGCGCGGTACTACCGCTCCCCCTTGCGGTACTACCGCAAGGCAGGAGGGTCACGGCCTGAGAAGGGCGCGGATGAAATAAATTTCATCCGTGCCTACTTCCGCAGAAACTAGGGTGGTGCAAAAACCCGACGCGGTACTACCGCCTGCGAGGCGCGGTACTACCGTGGTCGGCGCGGATGTAAAAAATTACATCCGCGCCTACTACCGCGACGCAGTGGTACTAGGCAGAAGGGCCACGGTACTACTACTCCAAGGGAGCGGTACTATCGTGGGCCCCCGCGGTACTACCGCGCTTGACGAGCGGTACTACCGTGGGGGGCGCGGATGTAAAAAATTACATCCGCCCCTACTACCGCACCGGAGCGGCACTAGGCCAGGGTGCCGCGGTACTACCGCACCAAAGGGACGGTACTACCGTGAGGGGCGCGGATGTAAAAAATTACATTCGCCCCTACTACCGCACCGGAGCGGCACTAGGCCAGGGTGCCGGCGGTACTACCGCGCCAAAGGGGCGGTACTACCGTGACGCGCCGCGGTACTACCGCTTGTACCTGCGGTACTACCGCAAGTACAGCAGTAGTCGTCAGTTTTTCACACAACCAAGATAACGACGGGTAGCTCCAAAGTGCAAGGAAAGGAGGGACAGGTGTACGTGTGATTCCACCCTACCTTTCCGACGCGGACCCCCTCTTAAAGTACGGCTCTCCTACGACTGAACTCCACCAAAGAGAAACGTAGAACAACGCCGGCTTCAACAGTCTTCGAGGGGCACCGAATCGTCTTGTGCCTAATGATGAAGTATCTGAGGGACTCAAGGCACACGATTAGTCCGCACGAGTATTGTCATCAATCACCAAAACACTTAGGGATAAATATGCCCTTACATTTGGTTTAGCCACGAGCATTGCTTTATGCTTCACCAAGTTCCCTTTCGCATCCTTCTTGACTTTGTACACCCACTTGAGCTCGATGACATTATGTCCGTTGGGAAGATCCGCGAGCTCCCATACTTTGTTGTCTCGGATCAACTCCAACTCTTCATCCATAGCACAACGCCAACACTCTTCCATATTTGCATCTTCAAAATTTTCCGGTTTCTCAATGTGCAAACATCGTTGCCCTTTAGTTTTCATCTTCACCGAATTTATTTGAAACGCTTCCGTTGGAGAGAGATCCGACATGCGTCGCATGTGTACTGGTGGCTGCTCAGTCGTCTCATGTTCTGTCGAAGACGATGCCGCATCTTCCGGAGTTGCCAAACCTCCTGTTGCTGGCATTTTTGGACCTGTCGGTCCAATTCCTGGGCGCTTAAGCCTGCTCAAACTGCTTTCTAGATTGTTTACTGGGCCACACCCCCGTGGACTGTTTCCTGGAGAATCTGCAGCCCAACCTGCTAGGCTGCTATCTCCTTGTTGCACGTCTACCTTTTCTTGGTATTGCCCACCTTCTGGTCCATCCATCACAAGGCATGCACGTAGTGGTGTGTCCCTTTCTTCTGTCCCATGCAAGGCAGCACAAGGCCATGCATCACGTGGTTGGCTGCTGCTGCATGGAGGTGTGCGTGCTTCGATGAATCCATCAGCCGGCTCGTCCGCTAGGCTACACGCAGTAGGGACCAAAGCTTCCACCGCCTGCTCGCGCTGGCTGACCGGAGCGGCGCACACAGCGCGTGGACACATCACGTCGGATCCACCGCGACCCGCGACGTCCGCATAACTCGCGGTTGTATTGTCCAATATCACGTATGCGCCACATTCATCCGGTTCGAGTGCAGCTTGCCGCGTGTCGCATTCTTCTGGCGTGACCACTTCAGCATGCCTCGTGTCGGGTTCTTCTGGCGACACGTTTTCGCCGTCTTCTAGCGCGATTGCATCATCACGCCTTGTGTCGTGGTCTTCTGGCGCCACGTCTTCGCCTGTTGCTGGCATGACCACACCGTCACGCCTTGCGTCATGGTCTTCTGGCGCCATGAATTCGCCTGGTTTTACTGGCATGACCACACCATCACGCCTTGTGTCATGGTCTTCTGGCGCCACGACATCGCCTGGGTTTACTGGCGCGGATGGACTCACCGGACATGTGTCCAGCTGACCAAGATCATCTGGATATTCTTCGTCCACTAGCTCGCACATCAGCATCATATCCCCATCGTCTCCTTCCTCGGCCATGAGCGCCTGTTGCTTCGGTGCTTTCTCGCAGTTAGCCTTGAAGTGACCGAGGAGGCCACACTTATGACACCTCACTTTTCTGATGTCAAACTTCCTCCTCGGTGGTGCAGGCGCATCCTCGTCGTCCGAGTCGGCGAAGTTCTTTCTCACCGAGCGCTGCTTCCCTTTCCCCTTCTTCTTGCCACTGCTCGTGGATCCGCCTTGCTTTTCTTTTGACAGGGCGATCCATTGCGCCATTGTCAGCATCAGGTGCTCACTCGCCTCTGCGTCGCCGAAGCTGAGACGAATTCTCTCGTCATGGGCCTTGAACCTTCCGACGAGATCCTCGACCGTGAGAGTCTTTAGGTCAAGACATTGTTCGATCGACGTGACGATCTGGATGTAGCGTGCCGGCGCGGCGCGCAAAAACCGTCGGACGATCGCAACTTCTTCTAGGGTTGAACCATAGCTGCGTATGCCATTGACGAGGGTCTTGAGACGGGCGGCAAACTGATCAACCGTCTCACTTTCATCCATCTTCAGGCACTCATTGCTTCTCATCAGGGACTGAAGGTGTGCTTCCTTGACACGGTTATGACCCTGGTGCAGGATCTTGATGGTCTCCCATGCCTCCTTCGCCGAGTTCTTTCCGATGAGGTGTTGCAGCACATCCTTCGGCATGGCGGAGTAGATCGCCGTTAACGCTTGACGATCCTTTCGGTACTTCGCCGCGCCCTTCGCGTACTCCGCGCCGCCGGGGTCGACGGCTTCCCAGTACTCAGCTCCCTCCATCGCTACCTCCATGTTCATCGCCCATAGTGCGTAGTCTTCTCGATCCAGACGGGGGAATTGCGACACCCCCACCATCGGCATCGGCACTCCCGCTGCTGCCGTCACGATCTCCTTGCCTGTGTTCGACATGATCCTTCGACTGCTTTCCGAAGATCACGACCGACAAACCAAGCTCTGAATACCAATTGTTGGCACAGTCCCGTACGCCAAGTACTTTCCGACGTACTTTGTACAACGCGATTCCGGCGACCTATACTTTCGGCCGTCGCTCACACGTACGCACAAGCTGGCTTTTTCTTGGAGATACACACGTAGACAATAAGCAGGCGCACACACAGCTGGATCGATTCTTCCGTACGTAGCTAGCTAGTAACTAGTACATGCATGCACGTACGTACACGACGCCGACGAAACGCACGCACGCGAGAACACTGGATGCTGGATTGATTGCAACAGGAACGTGTCGTTCCTGGTTATCTTATTGCTTTGATCTGGGTTTTGTCTTACAAGGGGATACACAGGTATATATAGGTATACGTAGCAGCTAACCTAGCTAACTAAGAATCCTATACGGTGACTGACTCTAGTCCGAGCCGGACATAGACTACCAATCGTGGTTAATTCCAACAGAAAATGCACCGATCTGTTTTTGTTAGGCAGTTGGCCTAGTGTACGCATCTGATGTGATGTTTGGAGGATATTTCTCTGATTGTTCAGACTTCAGAGATGTCTACCTTAACTTGCAATTTTGCAACTACAAAATTACAGTCCGAAAACTACAAAATTATAGTTCAACTACAAATGTACCTACTTTAATTAACTAAATAATTTAGGGGAAATCCCTTCAGTTTGGGGACAAAATTAGGCGAACTGGACATAGCTACTATATTAATTAACGAATCTAATAATGAACGCGAATTTTGAAATATTATAAGACACCCAGATAGTTCCTCAGATCCATTGATGCTATCGTCTCGGAGGAGCTCCTAGGGATTGATTTGTAAGAACAGAGATCAGATCAAACACACGGGATATTACCTGGAAAATGGGAGGGCGCAGGGGGTCGCAGCAGACGGCGCAGTGGAGGACGTCGAGGTCGTCCATGGTGAAGACGGGGGCCGCAGCCGCGACCTTCATCCTCTTTCCGTCGCCGCGCTCATCTTTCTCCCTTTCCTGCCGCTTTGACATCGCTTCCTCCACTCCTTCGATCGGTCGACGGGGAGCCCAGCCACCTTCGATCTCGGTCTTGTGATGCTGCCTCCCTGGCGGCCGCCACCCTATTTATTCAATCTTGTGTCTGGGGTTGTAGGCGGGAGCCAAAAGGAGAAAGAAACACGTTGTAGGCGGGAGCCGAAAGGGGAAGGAAACACGAGATAGATCAGAGGCGGGCGTTTGTAGGCGGGAGCCCAAATAGAAGACGCGCACACACTACTACGTACACGTCTACACCCACATAACACCTGCTAAAAGATTTTTTTTCTTTTATCATACTTCTTTTAGAGGGTGTTTTTTTCAGCCCCAACTCAAACTCACGCGAGGTAGAAGACAATGAACAGGAGACTTGCAGCTTGACTTATTTATATCCCACTAACTGAAGAAAATCCGAACTGACGAAACTGAACTTCTTAACAGCAGCAACTATGCCTGATGAAACTGAAATTCTCAGAAACTTTTGATAGCAGCTGTTTACTAATTAACATTGCCGGGACGATCATCCGGAGGGCATCGTCCTCAGCGTCGGCAGTGATTGTGGGCACGAACCCGAAGAGGTTGCCTGTGACACAGACCAGTACATGCATCCAGGAGGATGTTGCTGCTCTTGAGATTCTTGTGCATCTACGGAGGGTCGGTGTAGTTGTGCAGGTAGTTGAGCCTGCCTTCCACGTCCAGCGCGAACTGCACGTGCTGGCTCCACCGCGCGAAATCCTGACCGGACCGGTAGTGTTTTCGGGCCTAATTATACAAAACGAACCGACCCAATATACCAGCAGGCTCGTACCGTTTGGTCTGGTCCTTAGCGGGCCACGAGCGAGCTGGTACGTCCACCTTGAGTAGTAACCAAGCTTGACGGGCGGCAGCGGTGGAGGTCCTGGGTAAGGAAGGAATCCTAGAGGATTTGAATGGCGGTGGGAGATGAGAGTCACGGGAAGGATGGAACGCCTCACATGCCGGAGAGATCACGAAGAAATTCCCGGTTGTGAATCTATGGGAAGACGAAGATGAGGACACCACCATCGAGGAGGATTTGGAGGAGTTATAGAAAGATTCTGACTTATGGCATGTTCTTTGGAGGGATGAGATCTGCTTGGAACTTGACGCGGTAAGTGGAGTTTCGGGATATGGTGGATAATCTAGTCCTAGCATGACTATAATGCGTTGTTGACTTTGGAGCGTGTGATGATGGATGGCAGGCCCCTCCATATTTCTAAATGTTGGACTTGAAAGAGAAAAAGACGACGGGTGACATCACAAGTAAGTAACAAATGGAAGTAACAAGTGGACTGAGCGCATGAACAATCGGTGAAGGGACAATTTGGTCGAATTAGGGTCCATGTGACTTTGGATGTTTGCACGTCATTGACAAGGTGTGCAAGTTAACACCCAAAAAAGGACTCACTTTAACTTTAAATATGATAAGATGCTAGTGTTCTGGGTCGTGTGTTGAATGGTGAGTTACGTTGAGGAAGAGTATGTGAACAAACATCAAGAAGAGAAGGAGTTGATATACCCACTTATGTAAATCGTGCAGGAATTTTGTAGGGAGGAGCAATAATGGATGTACCGGGGTTAGTGGAAGAGGATGAAGGACCAGAGATGGAGGGGTGGGGGCGTGATATGCATGAAGGAGTGGGGACGTGGAAGCTTTTCCCCAAAAGAGTACGATAGGCAGGAAAAGAATCTTAGGAGCTCAACATCGAAGTCATGTGTGTCGGACTCGAAGTTGGCTCTCTCAGCATCTAGTGGGAGAAGACTGTAGCTAGATGAGAAAATGCGAGGAGTAGTGGGGTACCGATGCTCACGGATAAGCCACGTTATGTAGAACGGGACATCGGGGTGACATATATCATGAAGATGGTGGGGATACTGCCTCGCAAGAATCAAAGAGGTTGAAGAAAGGAGATGTGTAACAGGTGGAATAAGACATGGAGAAGTCGGTGGGCTCCCCCAAGGAGCACCATCGAGCCTAATGGGTACCTTAAGCTGGAACTGTCGGGAGATCAGGCGACCCTGAAAAGTTCAAGATCTAGCAGGGCCATGTCTTCTTGTCGGAGACAAGGCAGGAGAAGGAATAGTGATGTGATTTGTAATTGTTTCTGAACTGAATGGAAGTGAGAAGGAGGCAAAATTGCCATATTTTGGGATGAAAGAATTAACGTGCATCCCAAGACTTTTAATGCGAAACATATCAATGTGCTGATAAAAAGGAAACACTAAAGAGTGCGAAATGCTATTACAGTTTGGCGTATGGGGAACTGAGAGCACAAGATACACATGAAATGTGTGTGTTGCTAAGATAATCAAGCCTAACATGATTAAGTTGTGGAAGATGATTGGCGATTTTAATGATTCCATCACAGTCGAAAGATCACTCACGCTCTATTAGGTCCGAAAGACTAATGATGGACTTAAAATAAGTACTCTCACATTATGATCTCCACGATTTGGATTCTAAGGGAGTACAATGGACATATGATATTAAGTTAGCCGAGCACAGTAATGTGAGAGTTTTCCTCAAATAGTTGGTGGCTAACCCAGCATGGTCTCAACATTTTGAGCAGGCTACGGTGACACACTATCTTACTCCTAGTTTCATGTGGCTTTGTTACTAGAACCAGAGACGCCGAGAGAAGGGATAGAGAAGCCAAACACGAGAAGATTTGAAGCGCACTAGGAAAGGGAAGCAAACCTGGGTAGAGTAATTCTACATACATGTGAGCAAGGACCCACATCACAAGATTTAGGAGACATCGATGTGAAGTTCAAGGACACAACGAACAAACTTTCGAAAATGGAGTGTTGTCAAGATTGCTAATGTGAAGAAATAAATAGAGAGGGTGTGTTCTGAGCTCAAAATCAGCGAATGCAATGGATGTTTGATTCCATTGAGCAAGTAAATAAGGTGATCACAAAAACTTGAGGACCTACTGCATTGGGAGGGAAAAAAGTGGAGGAAAAGGTTGGGGACCACATCGCTGAAAGAAGGTGATTGCAATACTCGTTGTTCAGTATTATGATTATTTAGGAAATATATGATAGTGTAAGATTTATTCTACCTTGCCTTGTACTCCAAGAAGGTCATGTATTCATTATATATACACCCACGATACTCAAGCAATACAACCTCAATTCCACCAATATCATCTCTATTCCTCTTACACTCGCTAATTTCATTAAAAGGCATCGTGGATGAAAAAAAATTAAAATGGAAAATAGATGATCACAGTTGTATAGTACTCCCTCCGTTCCATAATATAGTGCATAAAGATTTGTTTGAAAAGTCAATTTTGACGAAGATGGCAGAAAAAAGTATTTATATCTAAAGGACCAAAAATATAATATATAAAACAACATCTTATGATGAATCTAATAATATATGTTTAGCATTCTAGATGTAAATGTTTTTCTGCACAAACTTGATCAAAGTTTGTGAGGTTTGACCTTTCAAAAAAATTATATTCACTACGTTATGGAACGGAGGGAGTATCTGTAGAAGAGATACAAGGTATATCAAGAAAGTGTTTTCAGGAGAAATATAAGCGAGATGATGGTGTTAACCCGAGACCCCTATGAGGGATATTTCATCAAAATATCACGACACCCATAGATGAGGAATTCACAAAGTCATTTACATACAAAGAGACCGATGACGAACTTTTCCAAATTGGCCCTAGTACTACAAAAACGAGCTTTGGCAGCGGTTTTGGTACATGACCTCATTCATTTTTTCATTCGGCCTCTCACCTATCATCACTAATTTGTTCCATACACTGAACAACTTGGGATATTATATCATTCCAAGCAGTTACAATTCAGAACCGCCTCCATTTCTTTTTCTTGCAGTTTATTCTCACTAGGTAACCAACTCTACAAATGAAATTCACATAAAACGCTCGCATACAAATCGTCATTCATTTGCACAAGGCTAATACATCGTGTAATACATTCATATATGCTCAATAATTCATAACCATGTACACAAGTTCTATATAGTTCACAACCAACATAAGAATATATGTCGTCTTGAGTATCCTACCCATCTCGTCTTTTCATGTCACCTCTTCGTACCACCTGTATGAGAACACCACACCCCCACCTTAGCCTTAATATGTTTGTTAGCACACAAAGAAACGAGAGTCAATAGCTGGTGGCAATTATGTCATGGAGGGATGAGATGAGGTGGTCACGGACTCACGGTGGCGCTGATCAAAGATTAGATTTTTGCCCGAAATAACAAATTTTAGCCAAATTTCCGTCATCTCGCTTGGGCCCGTCATATATCTCTTTCGGTCAAAAATTTAGGCCTAACTTTGAAATTTCTGGCCCGGCCCAACTTCTACAACGTTGTGTCTCTATTCATGAGAGAAAACCACGATCCAGAGCGCCCTAACCTTAAAGTTTTCAACTTTCCTTGGTCCTCTTATGTGTGACGCTGCCACTACGCTGGGCACATCACATCGAATGCGCTTCTCCAGCCGTCCGACCAAGGCTCTCTCCTCCACGGCTCCACCCATGGCTAGCCTCGTGATCTCCTCCATGGCTCCACGCCTCCACCCATCCACTTCATGTATGTTTCTTCTCCAAGGCCGTGACATGGTGCTCGACGGCTGTGGCAAAGGAGATGGTGGTGCGCAAGCCGTCCAGTTCAACGGAGGCAGGAGCACGAGGCAACGGTAGCAGAGTGGAGGGCTGCTATACTTTTTCTCTGCTTTATTTCAAATTCTGCAAATTTTGGTCGAATTTTGGCTTAATTTTGGTCAAACTTAAAAAAATGAGCAATTTCAGCCGAGGTTTGTTGAAATTTTCTAAATGGCCAAAATTCAGCCATCTCGGCCAGGGGCGAAAAAAATATGCAAACCGAAAATCAAAACTGTGGCGCTGATGGCCAAGGGTGGTGGAGGCCAGGTTGGCCAGCGATCAGGGTTGGGATGGGACGTGGCGCGTGAGGACAGATGAACAATGTCTGACGGTAAAAAAAGTGACTTAAGCCAAAAAGGATCAGTCAACTTACACATAGTCGGTCCCTTCTTTTTGATGTTTTGGCCATGGTTTTCGGTCTAGGAGAGATCGTGTGTGCAGTTTTGCCACGCATGACCACTGCAACACCAAGAGACAGGAACAGCGAGGTAATGCTAGTGCCTGTGAAGGAAGAGGAAAGGACAAACAGCTTTCTGGTGATTTTATCCCAAGGTGACAATAATTGGGATTGAGCAAAAAAGGATGGCGTCTCCTCTCCCACCCCTCCTCTCCTCCCCTCCCACCTGCTTGCACCTCGCCGATGGATCTCTCAATGGATCCTCTTAGATTGTTAGGATGGATGCTCTCATTGACTGGGATTTCTCGTATGGCCAGAAGGTGGCGGATCAGGTGCGTCGTCGGTTCCACTCTCCGGTCCATTTCGATGGATCCATCTCCTCTTCGGAGTTCTTTCTGGTGGTTCTTTTCCGTTCGAGTTCTTTTCGTTTGGATGTGGATTCTGTCTCCATGGCGCTCTGTTCTTGCTTGGGCCGCAATCTCAAGAGGTTGAATGTGTGCATGCTCTTGGATAATCTTTTCCGTTTCTCGGTACCCTCCAACAGAGTTGGTCATTTCATTTGTGCTTTGAAGGTTGTCGCATGCCAGCTTTCCATTATTCTTTCAATCTTTTTCATGGCAAGCCCTTTAATTTGGTTTGTCGGGATTCCAAGGTTGGTTCTGGATGGATGGTTCATACCAGTCGAAAGCGCACGCATCGACGTTATCTTCATAATATTCCGGTGGATCTATTAAATGCTGTGCATGGCCATCAACGTAAACCTCTGGTTATTAAAGCTCATCTTGCTAAGAGTGGTGCCTCTAATGCACAGGCTTCTAAATGGATTGCGGCTTTCAATGGTGGGGGACAGGAAGATTCTTTTTGCCTCTCTGATCATAATTGCAATCCTGTTTTGGTGGAGGATTCATTAAGTGTCTCTCATATTGATTATCCTTTCAAATTTGGTCAGTTCAAGTTTTGCCTAGAATCGCGATCTCCGCTGCGGTGCTCTCCTATTTTTCAGCCCAGGATTTTTGGTGATGGTTGGGCTGAGCCAGTTTTGAATTCGCGCATGGTTTTCTTGGTGGAAGATATCCGAGATCTTTTTCGTGTGGGACAATCTGCTCAGGATGTTATCTTTTTTATCAAAAATCATTATTTGGCATGTGCGCTTGCCTCGCATTCGGTCACCTGGCGGAGGACTGTCAGGCTCGGCGGTGTTGTTTTTAGTGTTTCTCGTTTGGCCACCCGTAAACAATGCCAGCATTATCGTTCTCGTTCCGATAAGATTAGTACTGCTAGGCCAAATCTCCAATGGGTTCCTAGAAAATCGCAGCATTTTTGTGTTAGGTGCCTTCTGGTGGGCCATGGTGCTTCCAGTTGCTCGGCGTCCCCACGCTGTCAGTTTTGCTGGGCCTATGGCCACGCGGTGGTGGGCTGCAAGATGTTGAGATTTTCTAGGTTGACGGTTTGGATTCCAAAGGCTCACATAAAACAATCTCACCTGCCGCTGGACGCCTCATATTCTTCCTCGTCCTGTTCCACCCTCGTACCCTGCTCCTCCAAGATGACGAACTTCCCTATCAACCCGCTCGCGTTCCTGCCCCATGGTATGACGGTGGAGCAGGGGCCTCCTGACCGCAAGGCTCGGGTGGATATGGCGCTTAGTGGTCATCCGCCATTAAACCACGATCGCTTCCTCATCGCGGAGACCAGCAGAGCTATCCCAGTTCGTCTGCGGCAGGAGGCCAGATCTGCTCTTGCCGGTATGCTCAACCATGATGGTTTCTCTGTTCGCTTCTTTGAGGATTCCCCGTTAGGCCTTGGTCTTTTTTGTATCCGTACTGTGCCGCTTAGAGATGCTCTCATTGGGAAAACTTATATGCTTTATGAGGAAGTAGAAGTCACTTTTGTCAAGCATGATGAAGCAATTAATATGCGCATGCTGGCTCTTGGTCGTTATACCTGGATCCTTCTGCTTGCTTTTCCCCAAGATTATCAGAGGCAATATTGGGTGGAGAAAGCAGTTTCTCACTTTGGCAAGCTGTTGAGTTGGTTCAGTCCTCGTCAGCCTTTCTCAGGGGTTCTTGTTCAAGTTTGGATTATGAGTCCGTCTGTGGTTCCAGAGGACTTTGTCATGTGTCAGATGGGGGGACAGAGGCGTTCTTGGACTATTCCCGTGTTTATGCTTAGATCTGACGGAGCAAATGTGTTTGAGCATGATGTTCCTCTTGCTGGTGAAGATCCTCTGCCTCCTAATGGCGATGCTCACCCTTTGTTTGGGCCACATTCTACTGCTAAACATGCTTTTCAAGTCAGACTGCAGGCTTGGTTGGTCCGTAATGGGGTGTTTGGTCTAGGTGGGGCCGTAGCTTCTGGTGGAAGTTCTGCTAATCTTTAGCTGCTTGCTCCTCCTTAGCCTGAATTTTTTCCTGTCAGAGGACATATCAACTATCAAGAGATGTTGAGAGAACAAGGGGTGAGGTTTTCTGATGGACTAGTTCCTGAACCCAATGTTGCTGACAGTCCGCTTTCTGCTTATAATGATAACATCTCTGCTGCTACTTCCTTGGATGAGGAGCCTCTTGTTACCAATGCTAATGTTTCGTCACCAGGCTCTGTTAATTATGTTGGCTCTAACAACAACCATGCTCTGCAGATCAACTTTTGTCTGTTGAGAGATAATTTTCAGGTTGTGAATTTGTTTGAATTTGCTCCTAAGAGTTCTAAATCTGTTCCTGATGTTTTCGGTCTTGCTCTATCCGTGATTAAGGGCATGTTCAGCCCAAAGCCTGGTAGCGACTATTTGTGCTTCAATATGCCAGTGATCCCCCCTAAGATGATCAGATTTTTGGGTGTTCAAGCCGTCCTTGCTGCTACCTCTCCTCCGATTCAAGTGTCAAGGGAAGTGGCCCGTAAGCTGCGCTTTGAGGATTCTCCTGGGTGTCTTGAGATGCAGTCTTTGCCTTCTGTTCAGCCTGATTCCTTTGATGTTGCTAGTAACAAAGGCGATTCAGGGCCTCGATCATTGGAATTGTCTCCTCCTGCCTCGTCTGATGCACTTGCAGTTCATTCAGCTAAAAAGAGAGGAAGAAAGCCTAGGGCTGCAACTCCATTGATCACTTCTGAAGTTCGTAGGAGCAGCCGCAATAACATGTACAGTGGGTTTAAGGTGGACATGTCGTCTGATTCTCGTAAACGCAAATCTGCAATTGTACCTGCGTTGGTCTGGGCTGTACCTGACCCCGATCCTTCTTCGGTGCCCAACTCTGCTCCTGCTCCTCTCGCGATTACCACTATTCAGCAGATGGGGTCTGTGGAGTGTGGCATTCCTCTGGCTGAGCTCTCTGAAGATAGGCTGCTTGCTCCTGGGGCGAATTCTTAGCCTGAAGTCTGATGTCTCGGTTCTTCATGTACGTGCGCCAAATTGACAGAGGTACCTAATATATCATAATTTAATGTTTGCATGTGTCCAAATATATTCTATGGCATTAATTGTATCCTTCTGTGTAGGATCTCAAAGCAGAACTATGATAGCTACAACATTATGCGCACGGCCGGACAACAAGTACGTCGATGATCAACCTAACGTTGGCGTGTGCATTGTTGTCTATGTCTAGTACCGTGTGACCTTTTCTCTTAAATAAACTTCATTATGTGAGTTAGTCAGTGACTTCCTCATAATGTATGACTCAGCTATTTGGTGGTTGTAACTTTATGAGTTTGTGATTTTTTTGCATTTTATATGTGAGTTTTTGAAGTGCAACCTCAAGAATCATGGTTTCTTCGTGGCCACCATGTAGCTTGTTTATTTCGCACGAGAAAATTTGGAGATAGATGTACTGGAGGACTTATATTTCGCTCCCGATTTAATGTTAGCGATAAATCCAAAAAAATACACCAGCCATCCATGCTCTCCAATTGAATAAAATACACTTAAGCCAGTTTTTGTAAAAAAAGTGATTTTTTCCACCACCTCCAAATCACTCCAAATTTATTCTACATGCTCAAATCGATGTGCCAAACATGGCTATGAATGAAATTTGAAAAAAAAATGTATACTACAATGCCCCCTTAAGGTGTAGACCGATGTTTTGATCAGTCAGTCTACATGGCAGAATAAATTCAAAAAAAATAAAAAATTTGTTAAACCTCGAAAACCTAGCTATGTTTGTGCAACATATCAAGTTTATAATATTAGAGGTGATTTAGAGAAGATCGAAAAAATAACGGTTAAACACGACGGACCATTTGATATCACTTAAGCCAGTTTTTTAGAAAAGATGATTTTTTTCCACCACCTTCAAATCATCCCAAATTTATTCTGCATGCTCAAATCGACGTGCCAAACATGGCTATAAAAGAATTTTGCAAAAAAATGTATCCTACAATGCCCCCTTCAAGTGTAGACCAATGTTTCGATCAGTCAGTCTATAGGGCAGAATAAATTCAAGAAAAAATTAAAAAATTGTAAAACCTTGAATACCTAGCTATGTTTGTGCAAGATATCAAGTGTGCAAAATTAGAGGTGATTTAGAGGAGGTCAAAAAAACCAAGCTTATACACGAGGGACCATTTGGTCTCACTTAAGCAAGTTTTTATAGAAAAGGGTGATTTTTTCCACCACCGCCAAATCATAGCAAATTTGTTCTACATGCTCAAATAAATGAGCTGGCTATGAAAGAAATTTGGAAACAAAATGTATCCTACCATGCCCCTTTAAGGTTTAGACCGATATTTTGATCAGTCGGTCTACAGGGCAAAATAAATTCAATTTTTTTAAAAAAAAGTGTAAAACCTTGAAAACCTAGCTATGTTTGTGCAAGATATCAAGTGTGCAAAATTAGAGGTGATTTAGAGGAGGTCGAGAAAAATGATGCTTAAACACGAGGGACATTTGGTCTCATTTAAGCCAGTTTTTGTACAAAAAGTGATTTTTTCCACCACCTCTAAATCACCCCAAATTTATTCTGCATGCTTAGATAGATGAGCCAAACATGGCTATGAAAGAAATTTTGAAAAAATCATGTATCCTACAATGCCCCGTTAAGGTGTAGACCGATGTTTTGATCAGTCAGTCTACAGAACAGAATAAATTAAAAAAAATCAAAACATTGTAAAAGTTTGAAAACCTACGTATGTTTGTGCAACATATCAAGTGTGCAAAATTAGAGGTGATTTCGAGAAGGTCAAACAAATCACGGTTAAACACGAGGGACCATTTGGTCTCACTTAAGCCAGTTTTTGTAGAAAACGTGATTTTTTTCCACCACCTGCAAATCACCCCTAATTTGTTCTATATGCTCAAATAGATGAGCTAAACATGGCTATGAAAGAAATTTAGAAAAACTGTATCCTACAATGCCCCCTTAAGGTGTACACCGATGTTTTGATCAGTCAGTCTAGAGGACAGAATAAGATCAAAAAAATTAAGAATTTTGTAAAACCATGAAAACCTAGCTATGATTGTGCAACATTTCAAGCGTGCAAAAATAAGGTGATTTAGAGGAGGTCGAAAAAAATCATGGTGAAACACGAGGGACCATTTGGTCTCACTTAAGCCAGTTTTTGTAGAACATGTGATTTTTTCCAACACCTCCAGATCACCCCAAATTTGTTCTACATTCTCAAACAGATGTGCCAAATATGTCTATGAAAGAAATTTGGAAACAAAATGTATCCTACAGTGCCCCCTTAAGGTGTAGATCGATGTTTTGATCAGTCAGTCTACAGGGCAGAATAAATTCGAAAAAATTTAAAAAAATTTAAAACCTTGATAACTAGCTATGTTTGTGCAACATATCAAGTGTGAAAAAATAGAGGTTATTTAAAGAAGGTCGAATAAATCACGGTTAAACACAAGGGACTATTTGGTATCAATTAAGTCAGTTTTTGTAGAAAATTTGATTTTTTTCCACCACCTTCAAAGCACCCAAATTTGTTCTACATTGTCAAATAGATGATCCTAACGTGACTACAAAAAAAAAATTGGAAACAAAATGTATCCTACCATGCCCCCTTAAGGTGTAGACCGATATTTTGATCAGTCAGTCTACAGGGCATAATAAATTCAAAAAAAAAATTAAAAATTGTAAAACCCTGAAAACCTAGCTATGTTTGTGCAAGATATCAAGTGTGCAAAATTAGACGTGATTTAGAGAAGGTCGAAAAAATCACGTTTAAACACGAGGGACCATTTGGTCTCACTTAAGCCAGTATTTGTAGAAAAGGTGATTTTTTTCCACCACCTTCAAATCACCCCAAATTTGTTCCGCATGCTTAAATAGATGAGCCAAACATGGCTATGAAATAAATTTGGAAACAAAAAGTATCCTATCATGCCCCCTTAAGGTGTAGACTGGTATTTTGATCAGTTAGTCTACAGGGTAGAATAAATTCAAAAAAATAATTATAAAACCATGAAAACCTATCTATGTGTGTGGAAGATATCAAGTGTGCAAAATTAGAGGTGATTTAGAGGAGGTCGAAGAAATCACGCTTAAACACGAGAGACCATTTGGTCTCTAGCTATGTTTGTGCAAGATATCAAGTGTGCAAAATTAGAGGTGATTTAGAGGAGGTCGAAAGAATCAAGCTTAAACAAGAGGGACCATTTGGTCTCACTTAAGCCAGTTTTTGTAGAAAAGGTGATTTTTTTCCACCACCTCTAAATCACCCCAAATTTATTCTGCATGCTCAGATAGGTGAGCCAAACATGGCTATGAAGCAAATTTTGAAAAAAAAAACGTATCCTACAATGCCCCTTAAGGTGTAGACCGATATTTTGATCAGTTAGTCTGTAGGACAGAATAAATTCAAAAAAATTTAAAAAATTGTATAACCTTGAAAACCTAGCTATGTTTGTGCAACATATCAAGTGTGCGAAATTAGAGGTGATTTAGGTAAGGTCGAACAAATCACAGTTAAACACGAGGGACCATTTGGTTTCACTTAAGGAAATTTTTATAGAAAATGTGATTTTTTTCACCACTTCCAAATACCCAAAAATTTTGCTACACGCTCAAATAGATGAGCCAAACATGGCTATGAAATTAATTTGGAGAAAAGTATCCTACAATGCCCCCTTAAGGTGTAGACCGATGTTTTGATCAGTCAGTCTACAGGGCAAAATAAGATCAAATAAATTAAAAAAATTGTAAAACCATGAAAACCTATCTATGATTGTGCAACATATCAAGTGTGTAAAAATAGAGGTGATTTAGAGGAGGTCAAAAAAATTCACAGTTAAACACGAGGGACCATTTGGTCTCACTTAAGCCAGTTTTTATAGAACATGTGATTTTTTTCACCACCTTCAGATCGCCCCAAATTTGTTCAACATGCTCAAATAGATGCCTATAAAATAAATTTGGAAACAAAATGTATCCCACAATGCCCCCTTAATGTGTAGACCAATGTTTGACCAGTCAGTCTACAGGGCAGAATAAATTCAGAAAATTTATTAAAACTGTAAAACCTTGAAAACCTAGCTATGTTTGTGCAATATATCAAGTGTGCAAAATTATAGGTGATTTAAAGAAGGTCAAAAAAATCACAGTTGAACAAGAGGGACCATTTGGTGTCACTTAAGTCAGTTTTTGTAGAAAATGTGATTTTTTTTCCACCGCCTACAAATCACCCCAAATTTGTTCTACAGGCTCAAATAGATGAGCCAAACATGTCTATGAACGAAATTTGAAAAAAAATGTATCCTACAATGCCCCCTTAAGGTGTAGACCGATGTTTTGATCAATCAATTTACAGGGCAGAATAAATTGAAAAAACTTTAAAAAATTGTATAACCTTGAAAACCTATCTATGTTTGTCCAAGGTATCAAGTGTGCAAAATTAGAGGTCATTTAGAGAATTTCGAAAAAATAACGGTTAAACACGAGGGACCATTTGGTCTCACTTAAGCCAGTTTTTGTAGAAAAGGTGATTTTTTCCAGCACCTCCAAATCACCCCAAATTTGTTCTACATGCTCAAATGGATGAGCCAAACATGGCTATGAATGAAATTTGGAAAAAAAATGTATCCTACAATGCCCCCTTAAGGTGTAGACCGATGTTTTGATCATTCAGTCTACAGGGCAGAATGATCATCCGTGGATGTACACCGGTCACACTAGTCAGAAAGACATGACCATTGAATGGTTAACAAAAACCAAGGGGTTTCTGATAGGCGCATTTGCAAATGGCCAGAGGTCAACCTAGTGCCCCTGTGTCGGGTGCAACAATTGGCACACGAGGACAGAGGATGAAATGGGCAAACACCTGCAGAAGAGGGGTTTTACGCCGGGTTATACGGTGTGGACATTTCATGGCGAGTCTGCCCAATGTGCCAGAGCTGAGGTGCTTTGTAGTCGCACCGACGAGCATGGTACCAGGATGGAAGACATGGTGCAAGACTTTTATGATGCTCGGGACTCGGATGATGGGATGGAGGAATCTGCAAAGGCCTTCGATGAAATGTTGGAGTCTTCAAAACGTCCTCTCCACGAGCACACTGCTTTGTCAGCTGGATGCCAATCTCACAAATAATGGCTCTGAAGGCTCAATTCAACTTGGGCAGAGAATGCTACAACACGACGATGGCAGTATTTGGACGTTTTCTACCCAAAGGCCATGTACTACCTGCAAACATGTACCAGTCAGACAAAATCCTCCGTGCTCTTAAGATGCTCGATGAGAACATACATGCCTGTCAGAAAGGATGTGCCTTATTTAGGCTTCAGTATGCGGACTTGAACTGTTGTCCCATTTGCAAGTCATCCAGGTATGTTATGGTAGACAACGGTATGGGTGAGAAGACGCAGACCAAAATCCCCGTTAATATTCTTCGTTATATGCCAATCGTACCAAGACTTCAACGTCTTTTCATGGTCGAAGAGATGGCCAGGCATATGACATGGCACAAAACGGGCAAAAAAACCCAACTAGAGGCAGATGGGAAGCTGATGATGGTGCACACATCGGACGGTGAAGCGTGGAAGCGCTTAGATGCATTACATGATGACACCTCTCCCCAATGAAGAGGAATAAGAACCTCACATTAACCCAGACACATATGAAGGAGAATTCTTCCAAGAAACATGTCTTTCCAAAAAACATTTCACGAACCGCTCTACTTCACCCCGGAACATTGAAGTAGACAGCGACAGTGAACCCGACTTCACCCCTGGGCCGGAACAACAAGATCCTGAACTAGAAGTGGTTACTACTGCGGAGGACCTGTCAATGCTTGACCGATTACGTAAAGGTGGCCTTCCACATGATGATGCATTTATTAATGATGATGATGAGCACGGCATTACAGATAGTGACAATGATGAGGCATTTATTGGTCCCGGAGCATTTATTGAACCGGACGATCCAGATTATCATTAGGTATTCAATTTTTTATCTTGTACTTGATATAGTTACTTGTATAATTTTCTTACTTTGTATGATTGTTTCTTATACATAGTGCCATATGATCTTGATGTCCGTCCCCGTCGACCCTCGCCCGCTTTATGATTTGGATGTGGTAAATTCTCTTTCATAACTATTTCTTTCATTTCGCATTCATGACAATTATGGTCATCAAGTTGACATAGAGATATTTTAATCTAGGAGGTATGTGAACCGAAATATGAAACTGATCTTCTTGTCGAGAAGTTAAATTTAGTTGAAAAAGAAAATGAGTATTTGAAAGAAAAAATTAAAAGAATTGAAGAAGAGAAGATGACATTGGAGTTGTATGTTGCGGATGTCGTCGATGATCGCAAGATGAAGATGAATGCAATGCGCTTGAAGATGAATGCAATGCGTCTGAAGCTTAAGAAGATTAGAAAATATGCCCTTGATAATGAGGCTTGGTATCATTATGGAGTTGGATCAATTGTTACCTTAGTTGCGATCTTCATCGCATTTGTTGTGATGAGGGTAAGTTTTCTCTAGTGTTTTGCTGAACAAATAATACTTAGCTTATTTTCCTCGTAAATGGCATAATTACCTAATAAGGTAGATAAAAAATGAGCTATACTTATGTAAGTTGGCTAAAAAATGGCATCATCACCTAGGTTACCACAAAAATGACCTATACTTGCCTTATTTTTCTCCAAGTTGACATAATAAGCATAGTTGACCTATACTTTACCTAGGATAGCTATAAAATGACATATACATAGCATTTTTCCTCCTAAATGACTTAATATGCTTAGTTAGCTAAAAAATGGCATAACTACCTAGGATAGCTCAATAATGATCTATACTTAGCTTAACTAGTTCATTTATGATATAATTAGCTTACTTAGGTCAAAAATGGCATAACTACTTAGGTTAGCTAAAAAATGACCTATACTTAGCTTCTTCAGTTCATTTATGACATACTTAGCATACTTAGGTCAAAAATGGCATGATAATAACCTTACTAAGCTCCAAAATGACCTATTAACCTAGCTTACCTCTAAAATGACCTACACTTAGCATTTTTACCTAGCTTAGCTAAAATATGGCCTTTTTACCTACCTTAGTTAGAAGAAGCACAAGATAAAGAAGAGGAGATCAGGAGAAAAAGAAAGAGAAGAAAAATTCTTCTTGTTCTTGTTCTTCTTCTTCTTCTTCTTCTTCTTCTTCTTCTAGCTAGTCTTTTTCTTCTAGTCTTCTTCTTCTACTACTTCTTCTTATTCTAACTTTCTTCTTTCCCAATTTGCAGATTTGCTTTCGATGAGGAAGCTTAAGTTGATGGAGTCTACTCGTCTCCCTGTGCTTCCTTTTTGTTTTGATTTTGTAGGATGATGTCACATCCCAACTAGTCCATGCATTAGAGTTTTGCATCATGTCTACTTTCCATCAGAAACTTGAATTGAGGAATTTTCAAAAGCCTCAGAAAACCTCTAAAAATAACCAACATTTAAATCTTCTCAAATGAGTCCAAGAAAATGTTCCTGTTATTCTATAGAAATATTGGTAAGAGGTAAAATTCAAACCAATATTTTTGGAGTCACATAAATATTTATTTTGGCCATTTGAATTAATCCAATAACTACTTGCTTTGGATTCATATTTAATATATATTAAATATGACTCCAATAATTCTGGAAGTTTGTGAGTGGCTTTGTATATATTTTAGCAAGCCATACAATAACCTACAGAATTTATTAAAATGATTTAGTTGCTAAACCAAATCAAAACAGAGGAAGAAAAATAGAAAACAGAAACGAATAAAAGAGAGAGAGAATCTTACCTGGCCTCACCTGGCAGCCCAGCTGGCCCAGCCCCTCCAGCTGGCCCAGCCCACTGGCCGAAGCGGTCGTCTTCGACCTCTGCCAGTAGGCAGAGGCGTGTCGACGTACACGCGCCCGAGGCCTCCACCTCCTGCTTGCTTGCCACCCTCTCCCCAACGCGCCTAGAGGCGCCACGCAGCCCCCTGGTCCCTCTCGCTCACTCCCTTGAGCTCATCCCCCTCCTCTGTTCTCTCTCTCGCACGCATCCGAAAGTGATCGCCGCCGCCGCTCGCTGCCGCCGAGTCCAGAGCCACCCCCTCACCCTTCCGCCATGTCCAAAGGCTCCGCAGCGTCTTCATCTTCGTCTTCGATGAGCCAAGCGACGCCGGACACCCCCGCAGCACCACCTCCGTCGCCTTCTTTAACCTCGGACGACCGAGATCGCCGACTCTGATTCGCCGGCGTCAGCGCCTCTCCGAGCCCACTGGCCTGCTCTGCGAGTTCACCGTGAGCACCGGCATCTTTCCCCTCTCTTCTACCTTCCGTTTGAGCGCCCTAACTAACTACACCGCTGAGCCCGCGAGCACATCGCCGCCGGCCATGGCGCCGCCGCAGCCACAGCCGCTGCCGCTCGCGTCCGAGCCCATCAGCACGCTGAGTACACTCCCAGAAGCCGAGCACAACCACCAGATCCTCCTCCCGCATGGAGTAGCGCCGAACCCGACTGCTCCCGTGCTTCGGCCGCCGCCAAACCTCATCGCCGGCATAGTTCCCGGCCACACCGGCTGAAACCAATGGCACCACTAGATGCGGCGCACTCCCAGGAGTCGAGCAAGCCTAGCCGCGCGTCGAACCATCGCCGGAGGGCGATTTTTGAAGATCTCCGCCGCGGTTTGTGTCACCGGCGGCTAAACGCCGGTGGGTTGACGTGGCTACGTCATTAGCTGCTAATGACCCCTCTAATCAACCCCTTAAGCCACTGCCACATGGGCCCATGCGCCTATTTAGTTTAGATTAATTATCCTGTTTAGTTTAGATTAACACGGTGGGACCCATGCGCCAGCTTTGACCGCGCTGACATGGCTGTTGACTGGCCCCACATGTCATGTTGACTTCGCTGACGTGGGCGTTGACCGGACCCACCTGTCAGTGTCACTAACCAGCCCCAGTCACTGACCAGTGGATCCCACAGGTCAGGTTTGACCTGGCCGACCCAGTTGACCGCTAACGTCACCCTGACGCAGTGCTAACGCATTATTTCAATTACTGGAATTATTCTTATACAGGAAATTCCAGAAAATAACCAAAACTTCTAAAAATCATAGAAAATCAACCGTACCTCCAAATCAAATAAATTATATATGAAAAATGATAAAAAAAATCCAATCTATCCATCTGCACTGGTTTCATGCATGTTAGAACACATTAACCTTGCTGTTTAGGTGAAACAAGTTAATGCACTATTATGACCTCTTAAAAGGGGTTTGCATTTGAATATTTGGTTGAAGTGAACTCATCTCAATCTGTTCTAGCTTGCATTAGCCAAAACACATTCTTATTGCCATGTCATAGCATGCATCATATTGTGCATTGCATTGATTGTGTTTCCTTCTGTGTTGCCGGTATTTGTCCCCTCTCGCTAGACGTGCTTCCGACGATGTGATCGCTGACACCGATGAAGAACTATACTATCTTCAGAAGTGCCAGGCAAGCAAAACCCCCTTGTTCATTCCGATACAATCCCACTCTCTCGCTCCTGCTCTCTTTTACTACATTAGGACAACAACGAATCATCTGTTACTTGCTGCGGTAGCTGAACCCCTTTATCCTCTGCATGACTTGTCATTGCCACAGTAAATAGATGAAACCCACTAGCATGAGTAGGAGTTGTTTGAGCCCTGTTGTGCCTACTCATTCATGTTTGTTTGTCATGCCTGCTATTGCTTAGAGTTGAGTCAGGTCTGATTCATCGGGGATGAATCAGAGGTGTGTGAACATGTCCTACTGTGTGTGAGCTAAGTGTGTGAACACGATTTGGTAAAGGTAGCGGTGAGAGGCCATGTAGGAGTACATGGTGGGTTGTCTCATTGAAGCCGTCCTTAGGAACTGAGTTCTGTGTTTGTGATCCATGAAACAGCTACTACCATGCATTGGGCCCTGAAATATGACCCCGCTCGACTTCTTAATCACCCTTGTCCTCTGTCTAGGAGTTGTAAGTGGTTTCTGGTGTTTGTAGTATGCTGGAGGCCGTGTGCAGCGCTGAACGAAGGGGTGGGCTGTGATGCGGTAGGCACGTGGCACGGTGTACCGGGGGCCCGTTTGGTGTCTCGGGAACCCTGCACACATCGTTCGGGGTCATATGTGGAAACTTCGGCCGGACTCCCTGCGGATGGAACCTGAATAGGCGATAAACCTGGACTAGAGACTTGAGTGTTTAGGTAGGTCGTGGTCTACACCCACGTCAGCTTTTGCTTGAAGTCTGCCGAGCACATGTCGTGTGCAGACGCTAAGTGGTGGAAACATGTATGAAGAAGTACACCCCTGCAGGGTTAACATCATCTATTCGAATAGCCGTGTCTGCGGTAAAGGACTTTTGGGTTGCCTATAACAGTTCATAGACAAGTGAAAGTGGATACTCTAAAATACGCAAGATAAGCGTGAGTGCTATGGATGGCGTTCTCGTAGGGAGACGGGAGCGGATCCATAGTGGTGTATTGATATGGTGAATACGTGGACTCGTGTGCGCCACCTCAAAAGAGTTACTTGCAGTCGTAGTTCAGGATAGCCACCGAGTCAAAGCTGGCTTGCTGGAGTTAAAATCCCACCATCCCCTTTGTTGATAATGATGCATATGTAGTTAGTTCTGATGTAAGTCTTGCTGGGTACATTTGTACTCACGTTTGCCTATTTTATGTTTTTGCAGACAGACGCCAGTCTCGTTAGTAGTTCCGCATGGACTTCAACGTTTAGCTTGTTACCTCAGCTACGATCTTGTGCCCTCGGCAGGACCTAGTAGATAGTCAGGCTTCTAAGCCCTTTTCATTTGTAGATGTCTATACTCAGACATGTTAAGCTTCCGCTTGTGCTTTGATTTGTATGCTCTGAATGTTGGGTCATGAGACCCCTGTTTATAATCTCACTCCTCGAAGCCTATTGAATAAAATACTTGAGTCGTAGAGTCATGTTGTATTTGCACATATCGAGCATATTGTGTGTATGTTATTGAAATGCTTGGTATGTGTGGGATCTGACTATCTAGTTGTTTATCCTTAGTAGCCTCTCTTACCGGGAAATGTCTCCTAGTGCTTCCACTGAGCCTTGGTAGCTTGCTACTGCTCCAGAACACTTAGGCTGGCCGGCATGTGTCCTTCTTCGTTCCTGTGTATGTCCCTTCGGGGAAATGTCACGCGATGAATACCGGAGTCCTGTTAGCCCGCTACAGCCCGGTTCACCGGAGTCCTGCTAGCCCAGTGCTACAGCCTGGATTCACTCGTTGATGACCGACACGTTTGATGCTGGGTCATGGATGCCTGTCCCTATAAGTTTGTGCCACTTTGGGTTTACGACTAGCTATGTCAGCCCGGGCTCCTTATCATATGGATGCTAGCGACACTATCATATATGTGTGCCAAAAGGCGCAAATGGTCCTGGCCAAAGGTAAGGCGACACCCGTGGGAATATCGTGCGTGAGGCCGCAAATTGATATGAGGTGTTACATGCTAGATCGATGTGGCATTGAGTCGGGGTCTTGACAGCTTTGGTATCAGAGCTTGACTGCATGTAGGATTACCAAGCCAAACCGGTCGAAGTTGTGTCTAGAAATGCTTTAGTTATGTAAGGGAATTGATTGTGGAAGGGAACGTAAGGCTCTTTTTACTCCTTATACCTCATGGCCTTTTGATATGAGTCAACCTCTTCTCTTCTACGGGGATTAAGAACTAGGCCTTCTCATCTATCTATCAGGATGACATGTTACTAATCCATAGACTTATGATATTGCTGGTTTTATGCCCCAGTTCAGTTTATACTACTTCCGTGTGTCCATAGTTGGACTCGGAACCTTGATTTTGTGCTTTTGAGTGGTTATGCAACCATTTTTGCAGGATGTCTCAAATCATTTTGAGCATTTACAGCTGTTATGTTGTCTGAGTCATCCCAGATTTCTATATAGTCTGATGCATTTGCAAATCCTTTCTCTCCGTTTCTAATGTTCATTTGGGCCAGATTAATCACACAAATTAGTGTGTTGAGATACTTCGCTGCCTCGGCATATATGTTGGAGCTATTATTATGAACCTAGGTGTTTTAGGGAGTTACCTAGTAAACTAGCCATGTTTTGTGTTCCCGGTGTGATAACTCTGGCCTTTATTCTCGAAAGCATCCCGTGGTGCCACTTAGTAGTAGGTATTCTATTCCTGGGTTCTTGAACCCGAGATTCACCCTACTTACTTCATGTTGATAGTGTTTGCTAGTTCCTTTAGGTTATTAGTAACCTTGCGATAGTCCTCGAGGTCCGTGGTATTTCCTTCTTCCGAATACCATGAACCATTAAGGCAGAAGTTATTTGAACCAAAAGATCACAATCAGAGTACTCTTGAGGAGTTCTCCATTCATAATCGTGACTCTGCCAGTCCTACCTCTCTGCATGGGTTATCCGGAAGAAACATGTTGAACTTGGTTCGACATACTAATCTATGCATCCACAACTCAGAAAGTTATATGTTCCTTAAGTTCTCCTTCTTAGTTGTCTTCTGACCCTCGTCTATCAATTGATAGACAGGAGTAGTTGTGCAACCGTGTTCATCGATGCCTATTATTCCTGTGGTCCGTCGAGCCATTCTATTCTGGAATGACTAGGAGAAACAAACTCCAGTACCTTGTCCATTTGTAGGATTGGGTCAAATCAGTTGAATTCCGCAGATCAAATGCAAATCTAGCTTCTAATCTGTTCCACCCTGGAGTGTTACCCTCTTTACGTCGGGATTTTCATGAGAATTGCACCATCTCTTGTGAATTTTTGACATAGTGATACTTCTCGCCATCATTGTTCATTCCTCGGTTCCGTGTTGTTGCAGCCGGAGTGCCGACAAGTGAATCATGATGTGTGAACTCAATACTTCTAGCAACCCTGTTGCTTGGTAGTTAAAGGACAATAACTTCATTCTTAGTGTGTTGGTTCTTGAATCATCATTCTAAGATAGATTGTGCTACCTAGTCCTTATTTCTGGTGCACTCTTCGATCAATGAGTTAGGATTTCAATCCCTTGCTTAATTGATCACATCATCTTGCCTCGAACGCAAGATTGTTCTCGAGCTTAATAACATATTGGTGGTTCGTAATTTTTCGAATATCTTCTCAGAAGTATTACTGGGTTGTCACCTGACTGCTATGTAGGGTTCGTGATCAAGTTGGTTTTCCATAAACCACCCCTTCTTCAAAAATCTGTGTTGGATACCCTGAGCTAGTCGGTAAACTGAACAACAACTTGGTGAGTTGGAAGATGAAAGTTTGTCCAACTTAGTTCATTTTCAAAGGGATATGCTTGTGTTTGTGTGGTTGTTGAGGAAAGATGATATCTTCACCGATTGGTCCCTGTGATCAGTTGTTGGATCTATTGCCTTTTCAAAATTTTGACTTGAGTATGGGCTATCGTCAAGTCAAGTCAGAACCAATGATATTCGTAATGTTGTCTTACCCATGGTTGTTTCCTCGGGCATACACCGTTATATCCTTTGGTCTGACCGATGCTATCGCCTTGTTCACATAATTGTGGAATTCCACTTATATGGAAACCTAGATGAGTTGTTAGTGAGCCCATCAGCAACATTTTTATCTCTTCCATGATTCGTGTTGAACATTCAGTTAGTATTGGAAACTTATATAAGCACTATCTTCGTGTTTCGTTCATGAAGAATATGCTTGGATGAAAGAAGTGACTTCCTCTGATTCACGTGCATTTGGTGCAAGTTGTCGCCGTGAGTTCGAGAAAGATTGTTTTTGTTTTCTTTGGAATCATCCCAAGTCATTCATGCATGTGCGAAGTATTCTATGGTCTGATAGACTGATCATCTTCATTCTATACGTATCCCTATCACACCAAGCCACTGGTTGATTTGTTCAAGGAGAAGAAGTTACTTTTTAAGAGCAAGACTTATGCAAGGACTTCGATATCCTCGATGATGGTTCCCCTCCTGAACTCGGTAGTGTCTTATTATAAGACTACTGTGTGGTCAAGTTTGTCTCGGACAACGTATTCACATGTTGTAGCAGAACCAGCTCATGTTTTGGAGCTCGCTATCGTAGTTCATCTCCCGAGAATCTCGCAATATCATCTCGACGATTTGTGTTGCAACCTTTCCTTTTCGGACATGTTGTGTGAAGTATCCTGTTACTAACCAGATCTGAATCTCAGGCAGATATGATGGTTGGAACATTCCAACATTTGCATTTTGTTCCTAGCTTGCACCGTCTTTGTGCCATTTCACCATGGGCTGCCTTCTTAGTGATTCTTGTTCAGGATCATCCTCAAAAGTGGTCCTACCATGGGTCCCATCCATTCCCGATGATAAGCAAAAATCATCCATTGCGATGTCTTCAACATGGTAATCCACATCATCCATACTCATCCGGGTATGTCACTCATCCGGACTCCTTCAACTGAACGATTATGATTTGCCTTAAGTTGGTATAAAGAGTTTCAATGATCTCTAAATCAAAGGTAATTCTTTTTGCCACTTAAGGGGATATTTCTACGAGTCACCTTCCCTAAGGTGCATCGTTATGGTATCATGGCAACTCAACTCCTCGCTACATTGACAACCATTCACCATCTTCTTAGGTGGGGAAATATTGCCTACCTAGTGAAACTTTGTCATGTGTTGCACTCCATCCCTCTGGACGAACGCTTTGTGTCTCAACTCGAGAGATATTTCAATGTCCCCCTCCGTGAGTTGATCATCAGTTGTTCGACCTTCAATAAGATCGATCCCTCTAGAGTTTTCCTTTCCCTCTCATTGTCATGTTAGTAGGAGTTCCTGAAGCAAGACGTCGAGATCAAGGTGATGCAATGAATCAACATCCTCGAGAAAGACATCTGGATCGTGAAGATCGTGTTAGCTTGTATCCCTCTACCTTCTTACCTTGCGTCTTGAATCTCGGGACGAGATTCTTTTTTAGTGGGGGTGAGTTGTCACATCCCAGGCAGTCCATGCATTAGAGTGTTGCATCATGTCTACTTTCCATCAGAAACTTGAATTGAGGAATTTTCAAAAGCCTCAGAAAACCTCTAAAAATAACCAACATTTAAATCTTCTCAAATGAGTCCAAGAAAATGTTCCTGTTATTCTATAGAAATATTGGTAAGAGGTAAAATTCAAACCAATATTTTTGGAGTCACATAAATATTTATTTTGGCCATTTGAATTAATCCAATAACTACTTGCTTTGGATTTATATTTAATATATATTAAATATGACTCCAATAATTCTGGAAGTTTGTGAGTCGCTTTGTATATATTTTAGCAAGCCATATAATAACCTACAGAATTTATTAAAATGATTTAGTTGCTAAACTAAATCAAAACAGAGGAAGAAAAATAGAAAACAGAAACAAATAAAAGAGAGAGAGAATCTTACCTGGCCTCACCTGGCAGCCCAGCTGGCCAAGCCTCTCTAGCTGGCCCAGCCTACTAGCCGAAGCGGTCGTCTTCGACCTCTACCAGTAGGCAGAGGCTTGTCGATGTACGCGCGCCCGAGGCCTCCACCTCCTGCTTGCTTGCCACCCTCTCCCTGATGCGCTTGGAGGTGCCACGCAGCCCCCCTGGTCCCTCTCGCTCACTCCCTTGAGCTTATCCCCCTCCTCTGTTCTCTCTCTCGCACGCATTCGAAAGCGACCGCCGCCGCCGCTCGCTGCCGCTGAGTCCAGAGCCACCCCCTCACCATTCTGCCATGTCCAAAGGCTCCGTAGCATCTTCATCTTCGTCTCCGGCGAGCCAAGCGACGCCGGACACCCCCGCAGCACCACCTCCGTCGCCTTCTTCAACCTCGGACGACTGAGATTGCCGACTCCGATTCGTCGGCGTCAGCGCCTCCCCGAGCACACTGGCCTGCTCTGCGAGTTCACCGTGAGCACCGGCATCTTTCCCCTCGCTTCTACCTTCCATCTGAGCGCCCTAACTAACTACACCGCTGAGCCCGCGAGCACATCGCCGCCGGCCATGGTGCCGCCGCGGCCACAGCCGCTGCCGCTCACGTCCGAGCCCATCAGCACGCTCAGCACACTCCCAAAAGCCGAGCACACCCACTAGATCCTCCTCCCATACACAGTAGCGCCGAACCCGACTGCTCCCGTGCTTCGGCCGCCGCCAAACCTCGACGCAGGCATAGTTCCCGGCCACACCGGCTCCTACCAGTGGCACCACTAGATGCGGCGCACTCCCAGGAGTCGAGCAAGCCTAGTCGCGCGTCGAACCATCGCCGGAGGGCGATTTCCGAAGATCTCCGCCGCGGTTTTGTGTCACCGGCGGCTAAACGCCGGTGGGTTGACGTGGCTACGTCATTAGCTGCTAATGACCCCTCTAATCAACCACTTAAGCCACTGCCACGTGGGCCCATGCGCCTATTTAGTTTAGATTAATTTTCCTGTTTAGTTTAGATTAACCCAGTGGGACCCACGCGTCAGCTTTGACCGCGCTGACATGGATGTTGACTGGCCCCACATGTCATGTTGACTTCGCTGACGTGGGCGTTGACCGGACCCACCTGTCAGTGTCACTAACCAGCCCCAGTCACTGACCAGTGGATCCCACAGGTCAGGTTTGACTTGGCCGACCCAGTTGACCACTGACGTCACCCTGACGCAGTGCTGACGCATTATTTCAATTACTGGAATTATTCTTATACAGGAAATTCCAGAAAATAACCAAAACTTCTAAAAATCATAAAAAATCAACCGTAGCTCCAAATCAAATAAATTATATATGAAAAATGATCAGAAAAATCCAATCTATCCATCTGCACTGGTTTCATGCATGTTAGAACACATTAACCTTGCTGTTTAGGTGAACCAATTTAATGCACTATTATGACCTCTTAAAAGGGGTTTGCATTTGAATCTTTGGTTCAAATGGACTCATCTCAATCTGTTCTAGCTTGCATTAGCCAAAACACATTCTTATTGCCATGTCATAGCATGCATCATATTGTGCATTGCGTTGATTGTGTTTCCTTCTGTGTTGTCGGTATTTGTCCCCTCTCGCTAGACGTGCTTCCGACGATGTGATCACTGACACCGATGAAGAACTATACTATCTTCAAAAGTGCCAGGCAAGCAAAACCCCCTTGTTCATTCCGATACAATCCCACTCTCTCACTCCTGCTCTCTTTTACTGCATTAGGACACCAACGAATCATCTGTTACTTGCTGCAGTAGCTGAACCCCTTTATCCTCTGCATGACTTGTCATTGCCACAGTAAATAGATGAAACCCACTAGCATGAGTAGGAGTTGTTTGAGCCATGTTGTGCCTACTCATTCATGTTTGTTTGTCATGCCTGCTATTGCTTAGAGTTGAGTCAGGTCTGATTCATCGGGGATGAATCAGAGGTGTGTGAACATGTCCTACTGTGTGTGAGCTAAGTGTGTTAACACGATTTGGTAAAGGTAGCGGTGAGAGGCCATGTAGGAGTACATGGTGGGTTGTCTCATTGAAGCCGTCCTTAGGAACGGAGTTCTGTGTTTGTGATCCATAAAACAACTACTACCATGCATTGGGCGCTGAAATATGACCCCGCTCGATTTCTTAATCACCCTTGTCCTCTGTCCAGGAGTTGCAAGTAGTTTCTGGTATTTGTAGTATGCTGGAGGCCGTGCGCAGCGCTGACTGAAGGGGTGGGCTGTTATGCAGTAGGCACGTGGCATGGTGTACCGCGCGCCCGTTTGGTGTCTTGGGAACCCTGCACACATCGTTCTGGACCTTATGTGGAAACTTCGGCTGGACTCCCTGCGGATGGAACCTAAATAGGCGATAAACCTGGACTAGAGACTTGAGTGTTTAGGTAGGTCGTGGTCTACACCCACGTCGGCTTTCGCTTGAAGTCTGCCGAGCACATGTCGTGTGCAGACGCTAAGTGGTGGAAACATGTATGAAGAAGTACACCCCTGCAAGGTTAACAACATCTATTCGAATAGCCATGTCCGCGGTAAAGGACTTCTGGGTTGCCTATAACAGTTTATAGACAAGCGAAAGTGGATACTCTAAAATACGCAAGATAAGCGTGAGTCCTATGGATGGCGTTCTCGTAGGGAGACGGGAGTGGATCCATAGTGGTGTATTGATATGGTGAATATGTGGACTTGTGTGCGCCACCTCAAAAGAGTTACTTGTAGTCGTGGTTCAGGATAGCCACCGAGTAAAAGCTGGCTTGCTGCAGTTAAAACCCCGCCATCCCCTTTGTCGATAATGATGCATATGTAGTTAGTTCTGATGTAAGTCTTGCTAGGTACATTTGTACTCACGTTTGCCTATTTTATATTTTTGCAGAGAGATGTCAGTCTCGTTAGTAGTTCCGCGTGGACTTCAACTTTTAGCTTGTTACCTCAGCTATGATCTTGTGCCCTCGGCAGGATCTAGTAGATAGTTAGGCTTCTAAGCCCTTTTCATTTGTAGATGTCTGTACTCAGACATGTTAAGCTTCTGCTTGTGCTTTGATTTGTATGCTCTGAATGTTGGGTCATGAGACCCCTGTTTGTAATATCTCGCTCATTGAAGCCTATTGAATAAAATACTTGAGTCGTAGAGTCATGTTGTGATGCCATGTTGTATTTGCACATATCGAGCATATTGTGTGTATGTTATTGAAATGCTTGGTATGTGTGGGATCTAACTATCTAGTTGTTTATCCTTAGTAGCCTCTCTTATCGGGAAATGTCACCTAGTGCTTCCACTGAGCCTTGGTAGCTTGCTACTGCTCCGGAACACTTAGGCTGGCCGGCATGTGTCCTTCGTTCCTGTGTCTGTCCCTTCGGGGAAATGTCATGCGATGAATACCGGAGTCCTGTTAGCCCGCTACAGCCCGGTTCACCGGAGTCCTGCTAGCCCAGTGCTACAGCCTGGATTCACTCGCTGATGACCGACACGTTCGATGTTGGGTCATGGATGCCTGTCCCTGTAAGTTTGTGCCACTTTGGGTTTACGACTAGCCATGTCAGCCCGGGCTCCTTATCGTATGGATGCTAGCAACACTATCATATACGTGTGCCAAAAGGCGCAAATGGTCCCGGGTAAAGGTAAGGCGACACCCGTGGGAATACTGTGCGTGAGGCCGCAAAGTGATATGAGGTGTTACATGCTAGATCGATGTGGCATTGAGTCGGGGTCCTGACAGCTTTGGTATCAGAGCCTGACTGCCTGTAGGATTACCAAGCCAAACCGGTCGAAGTTGTATCTAGAAATGCTTTAGTTATGTAAGGGAATTGATTGTGGAAGGGAACGTAAGGCTCTTTTTACTCCTTATACCTCATGGCCTTCTGATCGGAGTCAACCTCTTCTCTTCTACGGGGATTAAGAACTAGGCCTCACTACTAGGGAAAACCCTAGCAGTAGCGCGTGTTTTGTGCCTACTAGTAGCGTGGGATGCCGCGCTAATAATAAGGCGCTACAGCTATTGCTTAGCAGTAACGCATGCCATCACGCGCTACTGCTAGTACAAATAGCTGCAGCGCTTGTTCAGTATCGCGCTACTGCTAAGTTATCTACTTGCAGCGTGTTTCCTTTCCATCGCTACTAGTATTTTTTTATTTTTTTTATTTTTAGTGTATTTATGCGCCATCATAGAAATATTGGTACAATACCAGCTGTTATGAGGTTTACATCATTATGTCCATAACAGTGTATTAAATGAAGGTGGATTAGGTTCAAGTGGAGGCAATATGTGGTGCATGTCAAAAGTATACTACTAATCCAAACTTGATCTACTTTGGATTAGTAGTACTTTCGATGTGCACCACATGTTGCCTCCACTTGAATCTAATCCGCCAGCACAAGATATTTAATCATCATCATGGTCATTACCACCAATATTATTTATTTAATCACCACTAACACTAGCTAATAATAATCATCATAGTCATTACCACCAACACTAGCTATTTTATCATCATAGTAATAGTGTAGCACATCATCATCCTGAAACTCATTTCTAGCCAGCTACTCACTCCTGCTACTCACTCCTGCTGCTCTCTCTTAGGTAAAAGAACATAAAACATGTGTAGCTCTCCTCCTTGATCAAGTTGGAGCATGCAGATGAACCTGTCTCCTAATCGTGGAAGGCGCCTCTGGTTGCTGCTCCCTAGTACTTCTCTGCGCTCCCCCAACACATATTTGGTCCAGTCTTGCACTATTAAGCATCCGTCGCTAATCTTGAATGCACTAAAGTAAGCTGTAGGATATCTTGGCCGTAAGTTGATAATACTCATGATACCTTTAGTCTCGATCCCATAAGGCACAACATTCATCGGGAGTCCCTGTTGAAGAACATCGTATGGTAACATACTTAGCAATGAAGTTTAGCTTCAAAAATAATGTATGGAAAAGATGCAATGAGGATAAAAAGTAAAAATCTTACCATCCTTCCTAAATGGATGTGACCGTAGTTCATTACGAACACTATTGGTCGCACATTTTCAGTACTAAGATTTCTAAATGAAGGAAGAAAATTTGTCTTGACAGTATCAAGATCCTCAAGCCATGAAACATAATGACTGAGCTCCTCGCAGTTGAGTTCAGCCCCAGGACAGTATACGGTCTTGTCTACCAAGCGCTGCACATGTTTGCTTGCACGGAAATAAGCTGACAATACAAATTAGTTGTCAACTATTTTTGAATAAACAATATCAAAGACATAAATATGGTTGAGAAACTTACATAATGGTATAACTGGAGGCATTTGCACATTGACCCAGATGTCGGTATTACCTTCAATATCATCTTCCGGACGAATATCAAAGGTGATAACCATATCAGGCTCAAATGCATAAGTCTTGCATAGTGCTCGCCATGTTTTGCATCCAAAATAGGTGTAGTCGTCTGAATTGTATAACTTCGCATGGAAAATATAACCATGCTCGGTCTTCAAGTAAACTTTCTTTTCCTCCATACTATGACTGAAACCTATCTTATCCAATACAAAAACTCTTGCATGGCAGGGGATACGCTAGTAGAATAGTAAAAAATATAAGTTGAAGCAAATGAAGCAAATGTCATGCTTAATTACGAGAAAAGACTTGTCGTTGTGACTTACTGTATCCACTTCGAAGTTCTCGTCCAGCTTGATGCTGAAGCGCCTATCATCATCTAGGAAGATTCCGTCGCATAGGCCGCGCTCGTCTTCGCAGTATTTGCAAATACCGAAATCCTTCTCGTCGTCAGACATTTCCTATGTTCATAGTTAAAACATTAATTGAAAATCGATCGAAGACAACTACCAAGATACTCAACACACAAATCCGGGGCACTCGATATTTCCTACATATTCTAGCACAAGTCGTGCCAAAATTCACGGAAAATTCCGGCATGACCTTTGCTAAAATAGGACATATCGAGCGCCTGAAATTTGCCGGAACGGAAATGAATCAACACTCCGGCAAAACATAGGCCACTCGAAGGTATAACCTGCAAACATGACCGGCCACTTGGATATTGAGCAACACAAGATCACGGACAAGAGCGGCCAGGGAGGAGCAAAAAGCGTCTGTTCGATGTTTGCTCGACCGCAGAACCAAACCAACTTTGCACTCGGGATGGGGCAAAGCAGACCAGAAACGGACTTTTTTGCGGATGGGTTTGCGTGTTGGGCTGCTTCATGTTTCCGTTTAGACGCAAACGGACAGACCCGGACGATTTAGGGTCATGCGCTGGAGTTGCCCTAGGTCATGAGTCAATGATGGAGTACTATCATATTGCCAACAAGATGTTTAATAGTGAGGATGAAGGTTATAGATTCTATAACAAATATGGTCTTGAGAAAGGTTTTAGTGCCCAGAGAAGCTATGTCGAGTGGGATGGATCCAACTGCCATATAATTTTAAGGAAATTTGTGTGTAGTCGTGAAGGGGCTCGTAAAGAGAAGCACATGAAGAGGAAGATGGAAGATAAAAACAGGAGGCCACGGAGTATAACTCGTGTAGGGTGTAAAGCTAAATTGGTGATTGCAAGACAGGAGGAAACATGTTAGTGGTTTGTGAAGGATTTCATCGATGAACATAGCCATCCTCTAGCCCCACGGGATCTGTCGTGTCTTTTGCGTTCACACAGAATAATTAGCGATGAGCAGAAAGGAGACATGGAAAAATCTAGGATCAGAAAACACCATATTATGGATATTATGTGCATGCAATACGATGGATATGATGAGGTTGGATGCATTATGAGGGACATTTACAATTTATGCCATGCTAAGAATAAGGAAACAATTGCTTCCGGAGATGCTCAAACGGTGATCAATCACATGGTGGCAAGGCAAGAGCGAGATTCAGATTTTCTTCTTCTTCAGGTACTTGGTTGATGAAGCTAGCCATCTAAAAGGGACTGTTCTGGTGTGATAGTTAATCCCGACTTGACTACGAGGCTTTCGGAGACGTTATTGTTTTTGATAGCATATACAGAACCAATAAGTACAATCTGCCATTTGTGCCGTTTGTTGGGTTGAATCACCACCGCAGCACTGTTATTTTTGCATGTGGTATCATTTCACATGAAACAAGCCAGGCATACGAGTGGATGTTATGGACCTTTTTTGATGCTATGGGACAGATGCATCCTATATCTGTGATCATGGATGGGGACCTTGCAATCCAGAGTGCAATCACGGTGGTGTGGTCTGACTCAAACCATAGGCTCTGTATATGGCACATTCAGTAGAACATTGTACGTCATCTGCATGATGACGCGGTAAATGAGGAATTCAGATCTTTCATATATGATACATCTTCTATTGAAGAGCATGAGAGAAAATGGTTGTAGTTCTTAAAACAGAATAGAGTAACAAGTGAGGACTCCTGGCTGCATCAGATGTATAAGATGATAAAACTGTGGTGTGCTCCATATCTTGAGGGGCGTTGTTTCCTAGGATTGAGTAGCAATCAGTGGAGTGAGAGTTTAAACTCGGTGCTACATACACATCTTGAGGCTAAGATGACGTTGTTTCAAATGCCAGAGCACTATGAGCGTTTCCTTGCATCACGACACTTGAACGAGGCTCTCCAAGACATCGAGGCCTTATAGTCCGTTTCGTTCATAGAGGAAAATGCTTCAATTCTCGAGAAACACGCCGCCAAAGTTAACACTCCTGCTGTGTTAAAGTTGGTCTTATGGAGCATAAATGTTGTAAGAAAATGTGAGAAGTTACCACATACATTGTATCTAAGAAGGAAAGAATGGATAAAAAGATCGAAGTGCGCACGGAGTCGAAGGAAGGTCTACTTCGCAGTATTAGTTGTTCTTGCCGCAAATTGGAATGCGCAGGCACACTATGTTCCCACATATTTTACATTTTGAGAATTTTACAAGAAGAAACACTGCCCAGGTGTTGTGTTCCCACTAGGTGGACAATGAGTGCACAATTTGCATTCACACCGACTAGAAAGAGCGAGATGTATGAATACTCTGCAACCCTACAAAGGTACCGTAAGTTAAGGAGTTTTAGTCACGCAACATGTTTCAAGGCATGACACTCTGATGAGGAGTTTCAGCATCTAAAAAGGTTTTTGGATGGACAAGATGTTTGCAAGGGATCAACAAGTGAAGAATCTGATAGCAAGGGATCAACTAATGCTCAGGGTAACAACATTAGGTTTGGCCCATTGATGCAACAATTGGCTAATCTTGATGGTGAAGGTTTCAATAAGGTTCTGGATCTCGTGCATGTGCCAGACTGAGGTGCTCCGAAGAAAAGGCTACAGGCAAAGATGAAGAACACAATATCACAGGGTAGATGTAGCAATTGTCATGAGGCAGATGGTCACAATCGACGTATGTGCGCCAACTTGACAGAGGTACCTAATATGTCGTAATTTAATGTTTGCATGTGTCCAAATATATTCCATGGCATTAATTATATCCTTCTGTGTAGGATCTCAAAGCAGAACTATGATAGCTACAACATTACGCGCACGGTCGGACAACAAGTACGTCGATGATCAACCGGATGTTGGTGTGTGCATTGTTGTCTATGTCTAGTACCGTGTGACCTTGTCTCTAAAATATACTTCATCCTGTCAGTTAGTCAGTGACTTCCTCATAATGTATGACTCAACTATTTGGTGGTTGTATCTGTATGAGTTTGTGATTTTTTTGCATTTTATATGTGAGTTTTTGAAGTGCAACCTCAAGAATCATGGTTTCTTCGTGGCCAGCATGTAGCTTGTTTATTTTGCACGAGAAAATTTGGAAATATATGCACAGGAGGAATTATATTTCGCTACCGGTTTAATATTACCGATAAATCCGAAAAAATACACCAGCCATCCATGCACTCCAATTGAAGAAAATACACTTAAGCCATTTTTTGTAAAAAAGGTGATTTTTTTTCACCACCTCCAAACGACCCCGAATTTATTCTGCATGCTCAAATCGATGTGCCAAACATGCCTATGAAAGAAATGTGAAAAAAATGTATTCTACAATGCCCCCTTAAGGTGTAGACCGATGTTTTGACCAGTCAGTCTACAGGGCAAAATAAATTCAAATAAAAATTAAAAAATTGTTAAACCTCGAAAACCTGGCTATTTTTGTGCAACATATCAAGTGTACAAAATTAGAAGTGATTTAGAGAAGGTCGAATATGTCACGGTTAAACACGAGGGACCATTTGATATCACTTAAGCCAGTTTTTGTAGAAAAGATGATATTTTTTCCACCACCTCCAAATCATGCCAAATTTATTCTGCATGCTCAAATCGATGTGACAAACATGGCTATAAAAGAAATTTGGAAAAAAAAATTATCCTACAATGCCCCCTTAAGGTGTAGACCAATGTTTCGATCAATCAGTCTACAGGGCAAGATAAATTCAAAAAAATTTAAAAAAGTGTAAAACCTTGAATACCTAGCTATGTTTGTGCAAGATATCAAGTGTGCAAAATTAGAGATGATTTAGGGGAGGTCGAAAAAACCACGCTTATACACGAGGGACCATTTGGTCTCACTTAAGCAAGTTTTTGTAGAAAAGGGTGATTTTTTTCCACCACCTCGAAATCACCCCAAATTTGTTCTACATGCTCAAATAAATGAGCTGGCTATGAAAGAAATTTTGAAACACAATGTATCCTACCATGCCCCCTTGAGGTGTAGACCGATATTTTGATCAGTCATTCTAAAGGGTAGAACAAATTCAAAAAAAAAAATTGTAAAACCTTAAAAACCTAGCTATGTTTGTGCAAGATATCAAGTGTGCAAAATTAGAGGTGATTTAGAGGAGGTCAAAAAAATCATGCTTAAACACGAGGGACCATTTGGTCTAACTTAAGCCAGTTTTTGTACAAAAAGTGATTTTTTTCCACCACCTCCAAATCACCCAAATTTATTCTGCATGCTTAGATAGATGAGCCAAACATGGCTATGAAATAAATTTTGAATAAAAAGATGTATCCTACAATGCCCCATTGAGGTGTAGACCGATGTTTTGATCAGTGAGTCTACAGAACAAAATAAATTAAAAAAACAAAAAATTGTAAAAATTTGAAAACCTACGTATGTTTGTGCAAAATATTAAGTGTGCAAAATTATAAGTGATTTAAAGGAGGTCCAACAAATCACGGTTAAACACGAGGAACCATTTGGTCTCACTTAAGCCAGTTTTTTAGAAAATGTGATTTTTTTCCACCACCTCCAAATCACCCCAAATTTGTTCTATATGCTCAAATAGATGAGCTAAACATGGCTATGAAAGAAAAGTTAGAAAAAATGAATCCTACAATGCCCCCTTAAGGTGTAGACTGATATTTTGATCAGTCAGTCTATAGGACAGAATAAGATCAAGAAAATTAAGAATTTTGTAAAACCATGAAAACCTAGCTATGATTGTGCAACATATCAAGTGTGCAAAATTAGAGGTGATTTAGAGGAGGTCGAAAAAATCACGGTTAAACACAAGGGACCATTTGGTCTCACTTCAGCCAGTTTTTGTAGAACATGTGATTTTTTCCACCACCTCGAGATCACCCCAAATTTGTTCTACATGCTCAAATAGATGTGCCAAACATGTGTATGAACGAAATTTGGAAACAAAATGTATCCTACAATGCCCCCTTAAGGTGTAGATCGATGTTTTGATCAGTCAGTCTACGGGGCAGAATAAATTCAAAATAATTTAAAAAATTGTAAAACCTTCAAAAACTAGCTATGTTTGTGCAACATATCAAGTGTTCAAAAATAGAGTTGATTTAAAGGAGGTCGAAAAAATCACGGTTAAACACGGGGGACTATTTGGTCTCACTTAAGTCAGTTTTTGTAGAAAAATGTGATTTTTTTCAACCACCTTCAAATCACCCAAATTTGTTCTACATGCTCAAATAGATGATCCTAACATGACTACGAAAAAATGTGGAAACGAAATGTATCCTATCATGCCCCCTTAAGGTGTAGACCGATTTTTTGATCAGTCAGCCTACAGGGCAGAATAAATGCAAAAAAATTAAAAATTGTAAAACCTTGAAAACCTAGCTGTGTTTGTGGAAGATATCAAGTGTTTAAAATTAGAGGTGATTTAGAGAAGGTCGAAAAAATCGCGTTTAAACACGAGGGACCATTTGGTCTCACTTGAGCCAGTTTTTGTAGAAAATGTGATTTTTTCCACCACCTCCAAATCACCCCAAATTTGTTATGCATGCTCAAATAGATGAGCCAAACATGGCTATGAAATAAATTTGGAAACAAAATGTATCCTATCATGCCCCCTTAAGGTGTAGACCGATATTTTGATCAGTCATTCTACAGGGAAGTATAAATTCCACAAAAAAAATAAAAAATTATAAAACCATGAAAACCTAGCTATGTGTGTGCAAGATATAAAGTGTGCAAAATTAGAGGTGATTTAGAGAAGGTCGAAGAAATCACGCTTAAACACGAGTGACCATTAGGTCTCTAGCTATGTTTGTGCAAGATATCAAGTGTGCAAAGTTAGAGGTGATTTAGAGGAGGTCGAAAGAATCACACTTAAACACGAGGATCCATTTGGTCCCACTTAAGCCAGTTTTATTCCACCACCTCCAAATCACCCCAAATTTATTCCGCATGCTCGGATAGATGAGCGAAACATGGCTATGAAAGAAATTTTGAAAAAAAATTGTATCCTACAATGCCCCTTATGGTGTAGACCGATGTTTTTATCAGTTAGTCTGTAGCACAGAGTAAATTCAAAAATAAAAAATAAAAAATTGTAAAACCTTGAATACCTAGCTTTGTTTGTGCAACATATCAAATGTGCGAAATTAGAGGTGATTTAGAGAAGGTCGAACAAATCACGGTTAAACACGACGGACTATTTAAGCAAGTTTTTATAGAAAATGTAATTTTTTTCACCACCTCGAAATCACCCCAAACTTTTTCTACACGCTCTAATAGATGAGCCAAACATGGCTATGAAATAAATTTGGAAAAAATGTATCCTACAATGCCCCCTTAAGGTGTAGACCGATGTTTTGATCAGTTAGTCTACAGGGCAGAATAAGCTCAGAAAAATAAAAAAATTGTAAGACCATGAAAACCTAGCTATGATTGTGTAACATATCAAGTGTGCAAAATTAGAGGTGATTTAAAGAAGGTCGAAAAAATCACAGTTAAGAGGGACCATTTGGTGTCACTTAGAAAATGTGATTTTTTTTCCACCACCTCCAAATCACCCCAAGTTTGTTCTACAGGCTCAAATAGATGAGCCAAACATGGCTATGAACGAAATTTGGAAAATAATGTATACTACAATGCCCCCTTAAGGTGTAGTCCAATGTTTTGACTAGTTAGTCTAAAGGACGGAATAAATTAAAAAAATTTAAATTTTTTTGTTAAACCTCGAAAACCTAGCTATGTTTGTGCAACATATCAACTGTACAAAATTAGGGGTGATTTAGAGAACGTCGAAGAAATCACGGTGAAACACGAGGGACCATTTGATATCACTTAAGCCAGTTTTTGTAGAAAAGATGATTTTTTCCACCACCTCCAAATCACCCCAAATTTATTACGCATGCTCTAATCAATGTGCCAAACATGGCTATAAACAAATTTTGAAAAAATGTATCCTACAACGCCCCCTTAAGGTGTAGATCAATGTTTCGATCAATCAGTCCACAGGGCAGAATAAATTCAATTTTTTTATAAAATTGTAAAACCTCGAATACCTAGCTATGTTTGTGCAAGATATCAAGTGTGCAAAATTAGAGGTGATTTAGAGGAGGTCGAAAAAACTACGCTTATACACGTGGGACCAATTGGTCTCACTTAAGCAAGTTTTTGTAGAATAGGGTGATTTTTTTGCACCACCTCCAAATCACCCCAAATTTGTTCTACGTGCTCAAATAAATGAGCTGGCTATAAAAAAAATTTGGAAATGAAATGTATCCTACCATTCCCCCTTAAGCTGTAGACCGATATTTTGATCAGTCAGTCTAGAGGGCAGAATAAATTAAAAAAATAGAAATTGTAAAACTTTTAAAACCTAGCTATGTTTGTGCAAGATATCAAGTGTGCAAAATTAGAGGTGATTTAGAGGATGTCGAAGAAATCATGCTTAAACACGAGGGACCATTTGGTCTCACTTATGCCAATTTTTTTACAAAAAGTGATTTTTTCCACCACCTCCAAATCACCCCAAATTTATTCTGCATGCTCGGATAGATGAGCAAAACATGGCTATGAAAGAAATTTTGAAAAAAAAAGATGTATCCTACAATTCCCCCTTAAGGTGTAGACCGATGTTTTGATCAGTCAATCTACAGAACATAATAAATTAAGAAAAAATTCAAAAAATTGTAAAAGTTTGAAAACCTACATATGTTTGTGCAACATATCAAGTGTGCAAAATTAGAGGTCATTTTGAGAAGGTCGAACAAATCACGGTTAAACACGAGGGACCATTTGGTCTCATTTAAGCCAGTTTTTGTAGAAAATGTGATTTTTTTTCCACCACCTTCAAATCACCCCAAATTTGTTATATATGCTCAAATAGATGAGCTGAACATGGCTATGAAAGGAGTTTAGAAAAAAACGTATCCTACAATGCCCCCTTAAGGTGTAGACCAATATTTTGATCAGTCAGTCTACTGGATAGAATAAGATCAAAAAAATTAAGAATTTTGTAAAACCATGAAAACCTAGTTATGATTGTGCAACATATTGAGTGTGCAAAAATAGAGGTGATTTAGAGGAGGTCGAAGAAATCACGGTTAAACACGAGGGACCATTTGGTCTCACTTAAGCTAGTTTTTGTAGAACATGTGATTTTTTTCACCACCTCCAGATCAACCCAAATTTGTTCTACATGCTCAAATAGATGTACCAACCATGTCTATGAAAGAAATTTGGAAACAAAATGTATCCTACAATGCCCCCTTAAGGTGTAGATCGATGTTTTGATCAATCTGTTTACGGGGCAGGATAAATTCAAAAAATATTAGAAAATTGTGAAGCCTTGAAAACTAGCTATGTTTGTGCAACATATCAAGTGTGCAAAAATAAAGGTGATTTAAAGAAGGTCGAAAAATCACGGTTAAACACGACGGACTATTTGGTCTCACTTAAGTCAGTTTTTGTGGAAAATGTGATTTTTTTTCACCACCTTCAAATCACCCAAATTTGTTCTACATGCTCAAATAGATGATCCTAACGTGACTACCAAAAAAAATTTGGAAACAAAATATATCCTACCATGCCCCCTTAAGGTGTAGGCCGATATTTTGATCAGCCAGTCTACAGGGTAGAATAAACTCAAAAAAAAATAAAAAATTGTAAAACCTTGAAAACCTAGCTATGTTTGTGCAAGTTATCAAGTGTGCAAAGTTAGAGGTGATTTAGAGAAGGTCGAAAAAATCACGTTTAGACACGAGGGAACATTTGGCCTCACTTAAGCAAGTTATTATAGAAAAGGTGGTTTTTTCCACCACCTGCAAATCACCCCAAATTTGTTCTGCATGCTCAAATAGATGAGCCAAACATGGCTATGAAATAAATTTGGAAACAAAATGTATCCTATCATGCCCCCTTAAGGTGTTGACCGATATTTTGATCAGTTAGTCTACAGGGCAGAATAAATTCAAAAAAATAAAAATAAAAAAACCATGAAAACCTAGCTATGTGTGTGCAAGATATCAAGTGTGTAAAGTTAGAGGTGATTTAGAGGAGGTCGAAGAAATCACGCTTAAACACGAGAGACCATTTGGTCTCTAGCTATGTTTGTGCAAGATATCAAGTGTGCAAAATTAGAGGTGATTTAGAGGAGGTCGAAAGAATCACACTTAAACATGAGGGACCATTTGGTCTCACTTAAGCCAGTTTTTGTAGAAAATGTGGTTTTTTTTCGACCACCTCAAAATTACCCCAAATTTATTCTACATGCTCGAATAGATGAGCCAAATATGGATATGAAAGAAATTTTGAAAAAATGTATCCTACAACGCCCTTAAGGTGTAGACCGATGTTTTGATCAGTTAGTCTGCAGGACAGAATAAATTCAAAAAAATTAAAAAAATTGTAAAACCTTGAAAACCTAGCTATGTTTGTGCAACATATCAAGTGTGCGAAATTAGAGGTGATTTAGAGAAAGTCGAACAAATCACGGTTAAACACGAGAGACCATTTGGTCTCACTTAAGCAAGTTTTTCATCACCTGGAAATCACCCCAAATTTTTTCTACACACTCTAATAGATGAGCCAAACATGGCTATGAAATAAATTTGGAAAAAATATATTCTACAATGCCCCCTTAAGGTGTAGACCGATGTTTTGATCAGTCACTCTACAGGGTAGAATAAGATCAAAAAAATCAAAAAGAATGTAAAACCATGAAAACCTAGCTATGATTGCGCAGCATATCACGTGCGCAAAAATAGAGGTGATTTAGAGGAGGTCGAATAAATCACGGTTAAACACGAGGGACCATTTGGTCTCACTTAAGCCAGTTTTTGTAGAACATGTGATTTTTTTCCGCCACCTTTAGATCACCCCAAATTTGTTCAACATGCTCAAATAGATGTCTATAAAAGAAATTTGGAAACAAAATGTATCCTACAATGCCCCTTAAGGTGTAGACCGATGTTTGACCAGTCTGTCCGCAGGGCAGAATAAATTCAGAATAATTATAAAAAATTGTAAAACCTTGAAAACGTAGCTATGTTGGTGCAACATATCAAGTGTGCAAAATCAGAGGTGATTTAAAGAAGGTCAAAAATATCACGGTTAAACAAGAGAGACCATTTGGTGTCACTTAAGTCAGTTTTTGTAGAAAATGTGATTTTTTTCACCACCACCAAATCGTCCCAAATTTGTTCTACAGGCTTAAATAGATGAGCCAAACATGGCTATGAACGAAATTTGGAAAAAAAATATATCCTACAATGCCCCCTTAAGGTCTAGACCGATGGTTTGATCAGTCAGTTTACATGGCAGAATAAATTCAAAAAACTTTAAAAAATTGTATAACCTTGAAAACCTATCTACGTTTGTGCAAGGTATCAAGTGTGAAAAATTAGAGGTGATTTAGAGAATGTCGAAAAAATAACGGTTAAACACGAGGGACCATTTGGTCTCACTTAAGCCAGTTTTTGTAGAAAAGGTGATTTTTTTTCCACCACCTCCAAATCACCCCAAATTTGTTCTACATGCTCAAATGGATGAGCCAAACATGGCTATGAAAGAAATTTGGAAAAAAAAGTATCCTACAATGCACCCTTAAGGTGTAGACCGATGTTTTGACCAGTTAGTCTACAGGGCAGAATGATCGTCCGTGGATGTACACCGGTCACACTAGTCAGAAAGACGTGACCATTGAATGGTTAACAAAAACCAATTGGTTCCTGATAGCCGCATTTGCGAATGGCCAGAGGACAACCTGGTGCCCCTGTGCCGGGTGCAACAATTGGCACAAGAGGACAAAGGATGAAATGGGCAAACACCTGCAGAAGAGGGGTTTTACGCCAGGTTATACGGTGTGGACATTTCATGGTGAGTCTGCCCAACGTGCCAGAGCTGAGGTGCTTCGTCGTCACACCGGCGAGCATGGTACCAGGATGGAAGACATGGTGCAAGACTTTGATGATGCTCGGGACTCGGACGATGGGATGGAGGAATCTGCAAAGGCCTTCAATGAAATGTTGGAGCTTTCAAAACGTCCTCTCCACGAGCACACTGCTTTGTCAGCTGGATTTAAATCTCACAAATAATGGCTCTGAAAGCTCAATTCAACTTGGGTAGAGAATGCTACGATGCGATGATGACAGTATTTGGACGTTTTCTACCCAAAGGCCATGTACTACCTGCAAACCTGTACCAGTCAGACAAAATCCTCCATGCTCTTAAGATGCCCTATGAGAAGATACATGCCTGTCAGAATGGATGTGCCTTATTTAGGCTTCAGTATGCGGACTTGAACTATTGTCCCATTTGCAAGTCATCCAGGTATGTTATGGTAGACAACGGTATGGGTGAGAAGACGCAGACCAAAATCCCCATTAATGTTCTTTGGTATATGCCAATCGTACAAAGACTTCAACGTCTTTTCATGGTCGAAGAGATGGCCAGACATATGACATGGCACAAAACGGGCAAAAGAACCCAACTAGATGCAGATGAGAAGCTGATGATGGTGCACACATCGGATGGTGAAGAGTGGAAGCGCTTTGATACATTACATGATGACACCTCCCCCCAATGAAGAGGATCATGAACCTCACATTAACCCAGAGACATATGAAGGAGAATTCTTCAAAGAAACATGTATTTCCAAAAAACATTGCACGCACCGCTCTACTTCACCCCAGGACATTGAAGTAGACAGCAACAGTGAACCCGACTTCACCCCTGGGCCGGAACAACAAGAGCCTGAACTAGAAGAGGTTACTGTTGCGGAGGACCTGTCAATGCTTGACCGATTACGTAGAGCTGGCCTTCCACATGATGATGCATTTATTAATGATGATGATGAGCACGTCATTACTGATAGTGACGATGATGAGGCATTTATTGATCCCGGAGCATTTATTGAACCGGACGATCCAGATTATCTTTAGGTATTCAATTTTTTATGTTGTACTTGATTTTTATAGTTACTTGTATAATTTTCTTACTTTGTATGATTGTTTCTTATACATAGTGCCATATGGTCTTGATGTCCGTCCCCGTCGGCCCTCACCCACTTTATGATTCGGATGTGGTAAATTCTCTTTCATAACTATTTGTTGCATTTTGCATTTATGATAATTATGGTCATCAAGTTGACATAGAGATACTTTAATCTAGGAGGTATGTGAACTGAAACTTGAAACCGACCCTCTTGTCGAGAAGTTAAATTTAGTTGAAAAAGAAAATGAGTATTTGAAAAAAAATTAAAAGAATTGAAGAAGAGAAGATGTCATTGGAGTTGTATGTTGCCGATGTCGTTGATGATCGCAAGATGAAGATGAATGCAATGCGCCTGAAGCTTAAGAAGATTAGAAAATATGCCCTTGATAATGAGGCTTGGTATAATTATGCCGTTGGATCAATTGTTACCTTAGTTCCGATCTTCATCACATTTGTTGTGACGAGGGTAAGTTTTCTCTAGTGTTTTGCTGAACAAATGCATACTTAGCTTATTTTCCTCCAAAGTGGCATAATTACCTAATAAGTTAGATAAAAAATGAGCTATACTTACGTAAGTTGGCTAAAAAATGGCATCATCACCTAGGTTACCACAAAAATGACCTATACTTACCTTATTTTTTTTTTCCAAATTGACATAATAAGCTTAGTTGACCTATACTTTACCTAGGATAGCTATAAAATGACATATACTTAGTATTTTTTCCTCCTAAATGACTTAATACGCTTAGTTAGCTAAAAAATGGCATACCTACCTAGGATAGCTCAATAATGATCTATACTTAGCTTAACTAGTTCATTTATGACATAATTAGCTTACGTAGGTCAAAAATTGCATGATAATCTTTGTTACCTCCAAAATGGCATAGACTTAGCTTATTTTCTACGAAAATGACATAATAACCTTACTAAGCTCCAAAATGACCTATTTACCTAGCTTACCTCTAAAATGACATACACTTAGCATTTTTACCTAGCTTAGCTAAAAATGGCCTTCTTGCCTACCTTAGTTAGAAGAAGAAGAAGATAAAGAATATGATAGGAGAAAAAGAAAGAGAAGAAAAAATCTTGTTCTTGTTCTTCTTCTTCTTCTTCTAGGTAGTGTTTTTCTTCTAGTCTTCTTCTTCTACTTCTTCTTCTTCTTATAACTTTCTTCTTTCCCAATTTGCAGATTTGCTTTCGATGAGGAAGCTTAAGTTGATGGAGTCTACTCTTCTCGTTTTGCTTCCTTTTTGCTTTGATTTTGTGGGATGAACAATGTGAAACTTGCTACCTATATATGTATGTATGGATGAAACCATTGTATGCTTGTTGTTGGATATGTTGGCTAGCTATATATGTTGCAAATGAACTTTTCATTTGGTATGTGTATGTGTCGAATGATCATATCCATATGGCAGGGATATGATTTGGTATGTATATGTGTTGTTATGCTTGTTGAAAGTATTTTCAAATGTGTGTGTGTGTGTGTGTGTGTGTGTGTGTGTATATATATCCGTGAAATTTTGTGAAATTGAATGAATTTAAGAAAAAAACAGAAAACAGGGGCTATACAGGATCTTTGCCGTCCGCTGGCAGACGGCAAAGAGCTTTGCCATAAGCCAGCAGATGGCAAACCTGCCATGTGGCAGCTACCTGTGCAACCTGGGGTGCATTGGGATGTCCTATTTGGCAACTTTGCCATCTGTTGGCAGACGACAAAGACTTTGGCATCTTTGTCGTCTGCCAGCGGACGGCATATCGTGACACGTGGCAGCTACCTGGGCTGCCTATTTGGGCACTTTGCCGTCCGCTGGCAGACGCAAAGATGCAAAGGTCTTTGTCGTCTGCCAGCGGACGGCAAATCATACTGTTAACCCCTTAACAGCCCTAAGCTACCACGTGTTCCGTCCAGGTCCTTTGTCGTCTGCTAGCGGACGGCAAAGACAATTTCATCTTTGTCGTCTGCCAGCAGAAGGCAAAGTGCCATTCGCCGTAGCTTATTCAGCCGAACTTGTTGCCGTCTGCTGGTTAACGGCAAAGGCCTTTGTCGTCCGCCAGGCATGCCTTTGCTGCCAGCCATGGCAGACGGCAAAGTGCCTGATTCCTGTAGTGATGGCTGGTGGGCGTTCCCTACCCCCCTAGGTGCGCCGTCCTACCTTGTGGCCGCCTCGTGGCTTTCCTGACGTGCACTCCAAGCCCTTTGGTTGTCTTCTAGTCCAAGAAAATTTTTCGCGAAAGTTTCATTCTGTTTGGACTCCGTTTGGTATTCATTTTATGCGAAACTCTAAAAAAGGAAAAAAATACAAAAACTCCCACTGGGCTCTAGGTTAATAGGTTAGTCCCAAAATCAAATAAAGTAGCATATTAATGCATATAAAACATCCAAAACAGATAATATAATATCATGGAACAATAAAAAATTGTAGATACGTTTGGAGACGTATCAAATCCCCACAAAGTTTATTTCGCTTTAGGCTAAAAGATGAATCATTTAGTGCCACTGCATCCTTTCCGCCTAGGATTTATATCTTTTTTTTATTTCCAAAAAATGATATCAGTCTTGTTTCAAAAAATAAAATATGTTCAAACATTCCTAAATATTTTGTAGGCACACATCAATGTTTGCTTTCGAGACCGAGGTTGGTCGGGCCTAAAGCCCACTTGCTTTTTGGCTCACTGGACATCAAGCAACATGCCAGGGCGCAAACTGTTTTGAACTAATAAAATGTGATTAATCTTAAAAAAGAGAAATACTCCCTTCGATCCATTCTATTTGTCACTATTTCAGCGACAATTAATATGGATCAAAGGGACATTTTTGTATATAGTACCTAAGAACATCTAACTAAACCAGCACTGCCCTGTGAACGCCCGGATGAATAGACTGGACAAAAAACAACCACTCTTGGATCCCATAAACCCAGCCTGTATGTCCGGGTTGTCCGACACCCCTCAAACCTAGCTCATATGTGGGCTGGACTTAAAGCCGTCTCGACAAGCAAGGACGTGTCCGCCACGCCGAATCCGGCAACTGACCCCAAATCCCTCCCGATAGTAGTTCCACCAAATTGATCGCCTTTTTCCTACGCTCATCCCCCCTTCATGTGTCTATGCAGTTACTCAGTGGAGTACCGGCGGATTCCTCAGTTGAATTTCTCAGACGGTTCGTCCTTCCTCAGGGGAGACTTGTGTGACATCTCATAGTAGGTGAGATTTTTTCCCAAAAAATGAGAACATATATTTTTTAAACTATACATGTTCAAACATTCAACAAAATTGTAGGCACACATCAATGTTTGGTGCTTAAACCGAGGTTGGTTGAGCCCGAAGCCCACTTGGTTTTTTGGCTCACTTGACGTCAACAGTTTTGAACTAAAAAATGTGATTAATATAAAAAACTGAAAAAAATGAAATATTCCCTCCTATCCATATTACTTGTCACTGTTTGAGTGACTATTAATATGGATCGAAGGGGCATTTTCTATGGAGTATCTAAGAACATCTAATTAAATGACCCCTCAAACCAAGCTCATAGTGGATTTGAAGCTGTCCAGACAAGCGAGGACAAGTCCCCCATGTCGAATTCGGCAACTGACTCCAACCCGCCCCCCCCCCCCCCCCCCCCCCCCGCAATTGGATTTGCTTTATCTAATTGGCATAGAATAAACAGACCTTTTTATGAACGAAAAATTTAATCACTTTAAGCAACCAACCTAGTGGCTGGCGCATTAGGTTAAACCTACCAGTATCAGAACTTCCCTAACCGTCCTACAACCTTTCAATTCAATTATCTTCAAAGCATGTCGCCGCAAGATTAGGTCGCCTTGGCTCAACATTTGCTTCACTTTTGGAAGTGCTTTTTGCTATCTCCTGAGTTGCAGCCATGCAGGATTTAGGGTTGCAACATGGCCATGTAATCACTGTTTGAACTCGGGAAGCCTCTTGCATTTTTTGCTGTCAAATCTATTTCTAGATAATTCCTGAAGATGGTTTGACACAAGCTCAAGTGCTAGTAAAACAAAACATGGTGCACATGTCATGCATATTTGCTGAAAGAATTGAATTCAACAATGTATTTTTGTGCTCTATCTGGATGATTTGATGCAAATTTCTTACCAAGAATACAAAAATAATGCTCAGTAATCGAATACAAACATAGACAAAAAAGAACACTAGTTCCTTCTCCAAAGCTGAGAGATTCAGAAGTATAGTCACTTGTCAAACCCAATTACCGGCACATGGGGCCTATTGTGGCCTGAGCTCCATACTCTCCAGGATCGTGTCACTTGTACCAGCGCCTGGAAGCATCGCCTTTGGCACAAGGAACAAGAAGCAATCATCCGGAAACCCATCATACAGATTAGTATTCCTCGTTCTGATTGTGCCAACAAAATGTTAATTTAATTGAGCTATTTTTTTCTAATGATATCTATCTAGTGTGTTTCAAGAGTATGCTTTTGAAAGTAAGGTTTAATTTAGTCCATAGACTCAATCTGAGATGCATATTTGGTAGAGAGAAATGTGACATTAGCAAATAGAAATGTGAGACATAGTAACAAGGTATATATCATAGATGACTATGATTTTTCTAATAATTGGTGTATTTGGCAACATCACTTTACAATTGTTGTTATTTTTTATTGTTCTCATTGTTGGTACCTAAGTTGTGACCTTACAATTTACTAAGCACCCGATCTACATATGGAGCATCATGCTAACTTTATATTTATTTGATATCAGTGTAGTTCACTTCCCATCTATTTACATGTCTTTTGCCGAAAAATGCATTATCCATGCTTATTACAATAAGGATTCTTTTGATTAATGGAATTTATCATTCAAGATAAGATATTGTAGAATAGTGTAGTATTTGAGAATACTTAGTGATCTGATATAAAATAGCATCCTCAAGATGTGCATGTGTTATTTCCATGTAGTTGATATTTCTTTTTATTTACTTCCAATGTCATCATAAAAACCGCAATATGAGCACTTGCTAACCCTTTTGTATTGGCACAGGCCACACACATGTTAGAGTTAATCAATGCACTGCAAAGTACTCCATCGTGATTTAACCTTCATAATTCTATAGACCAGCATTATTTTGTATAAACATAGATGATTATTTTATGAGTTAATTCTAATTTTGCAAAACATTATTACAGTAAGAGCAAAGCAAATATTAATAAAAATCTAATGTACTTTACTAAGGCTTGGCATGCCTACGCGTATCTGGTAAAGTCTTAGTTGATGCTCATGCATTAGTTTTATTTCCTTATTGTGTGAAAATGTACTCTTAAAAATTATATTAATAAAAGGTTCACATTGAAGTGAGAGTAAATTATGCATATACCATATTGACATATAAGTCATTTTTTTACCAATAATAATAATATATATCTGTCAAGATTCTATAAGAATTCTAGGACAAAGTTTGCGTAGCTTAATAATATGTACATAATGTACCAATGCTTCCAATATTTATAGAAAATATATTTAAATGCCATTCAAAGAATTTTTCAGGGCACATACAACAATTTGACTTCTCAATCTATAATTTTTCCTATATAATTAATGGTCAGGATTTCTACACCCAGAAGACAAACAAACTTCTTACCTTGTTTTATTTAATAGACGGAATATCATTTCTTGAAAGACTTCCCAATCATAAAAGGAACGCGTGGGCCACTGTGCTTTGGGGGGGGGGGGGGGCATCATGGCTGGGTTAATTTATTTAAACACAAATTACAATGTCCACTCATTGGTTAATGAAGAAACCCGGAAGTTCATCCACCCAACTATTTCCACAAATATTACAAAAACTGGAATCAGCTATCTCATAAGCGACGGTATTAGCATCATGAAATCAATGCTTAAAGATGACCTTTCCTATCATCGTAGACGTGTCTACATCTTCTGCGAAAATTCGCGCATTAGCATCTACCATTGAGTTTATCCTATGCAATAATTCACCACACTCAGGGAATCTGATTCTACTTCAACTCTGTTAAAACCCATAGCATTGGCTTGGTTTAAATCCTCCCTCATCTCCATGGCCTGAACTGTAATCACATCAGCAGGATATTGAATGTACTTGCATTGCGACATTATGAACCGACCTTTCTCATCTCTGATTAGTATTGCGACTGCACCTGAGTGGTGTTCATCATGGAAAGAGGCATCCACATTAACTTTCATGAAATTCAGCTCTGGTATGGTCTATTTTTGCTCTGCTTCCTCAGTTCCCAACAATATCGAGAATTGGACATCCATCGGCACCGAGGGGGGCAAGTATCCTGATGAGTATTTTTTCACCGCAACCACCATAGATACCAACATCCCAGTGCAATGACATCTTTAAAATTCAGACTCGACATGATTTGTAATGGACTATATGGTTCGAGCAATAGGAATTCCTAGACCGCTGATCCTGATCGGTCTACTTGTAGCGTATCTTCAATTCGTTCATCAAGGCAAAAGCCGGACAAAAGTCTTCTCACCAAATCACACCGAAAAAGTAGACGCCGAACATCTTCAGGACTCTTATGACACAGAGCACATTCCCCACTAACCGGAATGTTCCTGTTTGAAAGACCTTTATGACAGAACATCATAATAATGCCACCCGTATGACACAGAGCATGCTTTCTATTTTTATCCCATCAATGCCACCTATTTATTCTTCCTACTGCAACACGCTAGAAAGTCCTTCTACGCAAATCATGAATAAATAAGGTGAAAGTGGATGACCTTGTGTGACCCCCCTTGTTGGGGTAAAGATATCTATCTATCTATCTATCTATCTCCTGAGAATGAAAGCGCACTATGTATCTAACTGAACCAACAGAATCCATCATAAGATCAATCCATTGCTCAATAAAGCCCAACCTGTCCATCATGTTCTTTAGCAGGCCAACTCAATCATATGCCTTCTCCATATCAAGTTATACTGCACATAAACCTGTCTAACTATTCTTGGTATTATTTATTTTATATATGCACCCATATGCCACAAGAATATTATCTGTGATCATCCTGCCTAGAACAAAAGCACTGTTAGTTGGGAAAATAATCTCTGGTTGGATGATTTTGAGTTGGACCGACAACATCTTAGAGATAATCTTATACAGAACATTGTAGAGACTAATGGGACAAAATTGTTTTACTAGCCCTGGAGAGTCCACCTTCGCGATCGTAACTATGGACGTATCATTCCATTATAGAGGATTTTGTTTTGAATATAATGCTTGCAACACTTCTGATGTAATCTCATCACCAAGAATGTGCCAATACTTTGAAAAAATATTGGATGGAGTCTGTCTGCCCAGGTGCTTTCAAAACAACAATACTAAATACAGCTTTACGCACATCCTTAGCTGAGAAGGGCGCCATGAGCATATCATTCATTTGGATAGTAAATTCATCGTGAACCTTCCGGAGGAGTACAGGATATGTTTGTTTGACCTCAGAAGAGAATAGGTCAGTAAAACAAATTTGTATATGAGAATTTAAATTTTTACATACATTCCAGCCATTCACCACGATCATCTTTTAATTTTTTAATATAATTTTTCTTCCTTCACACTACAACTAAGGCTTGGCAGAATGTCGTGTTCCAATGACCAAATTTCAACCAATCAACCCTTGTCGATGCATACAATAGATCTCTTCGAGTTCCAAAAGGTATTCAACCAATTCCGTTAACTCCTTTCTCTTTGCCTCATTCTCATCGCTCATTGGGCCCGCCATCGCTTCTTCAAGTTCCTTCTGAGATTTTTTAGCCTTTTTACGTTTCTTTAAAACCCGTTGGTCCCAATCATGGAACTCTAATGCATTCTAGCTAGTTTATCATGAATGTCGGTTACACTAGAACTTGTGTCCCATCCTTCGGAAGACACAACGGATTCCTCTGGGCCTCATCGCTATAAGACCCACAAGAAAGTCTACAAGTACGCAAAGCCAGTTACGCTTGAGTACTTTGGACTATGTTTGCTCGGAGTTGAGGAGTGTAGAGGCGAGTAGAATTCCTAGCTAGATGCACGTCATGGACAAGGAGATGAAGGTGATTGACGGTAATGTCACACAATCTTTGGTAACCCGACCTTCGAACCATAAGGCAATAGGTTTGTACCAGATTTACAAGCTAAGGAAGGACACGAAGGGTGCTATTGTAAAGTACAAGGCAAGACTCATGGCAAAAGGTTACATACAATGTCAAGGTTAGCCTCATTGGGCCTGCTAGTCGGAGTTTATGTAAATGATCTGATTATCACAAGACATCACATGCCAGGATAGCGCATGCTAGGGTAACCCATGGTTGGACAGTTGGGCGCGACTTGGGCCCCTGTCGAGTGTGTCACCTCGTGCACGCTGCGCTAACTGTGCACGATGGGTGAGGCCAATTCACCCTGTCATTGTCCTTGGCCCCCTACCAGGCTACTTTGCTTGCACGAGCCAGGCGCTCGGCTCGGTGTCCGAGTGTTGATGCCTAACTGCGTGAGCTGGGTACGCATGTCGGCTAGGCGTCGTTCTGGTCATGCCGGTTTACGAGACAGGGTTATCCCGAGTCGGGGTGCGTCATGGGTTGTTCATTCTTTTTCTTATGTCGTTGTGTTTTCCTATAAATTTGTTGTTTTTCCCACCCGTTGGACGCGGAGCACACTAGACTCCTTCTCGGTTCACTTTGCAGCTTCAGCTCTAGACGACTCTTTGCCTGTTCCCGCCGGTGACGCTCGAACGTGTCTTCGGGGTCTTCCTGCTCACATGCACAGCCTGCCATGCTCTCCGGAACGAAGAAGCATGATGTTCAATGGGGACGGTGGTGCCTTGTGTTGCTTACCACGGAGCTGGAAGGGGGGGATAGGTTGTGAAGAAAATGGAGCTGCAAGGATGGGGAGGAGGGCAAATATGTTCGGCATATTCTATAATAACACCGAAGAAGATGAGTCAAACAAACACGAGAGGCTACCCTAACTAGCTTATTGAAGCGGTCACTACTGCATGCATGACTAAACATATTTGGGCTATTATGTTGTTTAACTTGACCAACACATTAAATTTCATGACTATGTATTGTTCATGACTCGTTTACTGTTAATGTACTTCTCGTTCTTTTATACAAGTTATTATCATCCGTTTTATTTCTGATGCGATCCCATTTAATGAGAATTGTACGCTATTTGTATCAGTTAAAGCTGTCGTGGCAGTGTTTTCTATTGCAGCCTCCGTTTGCACTAGTTCCTTTGCCGGACAAGGTCCCGTTTGTACCAAGCCTCCATGAAGGCTTATCCGAAACAACCTCGGATTTTTCGCACGGCCTCCAGGGACCGTGGGAGGACGCCGTGCCAGGTCGCATCAATTTCTGAGCTGCCGTGAATATTCGGGATTTAAACTGCAGCAAGACAGCCGCCAGCACCCACACCCGTGCCATGCCCACCCTCTCGGCTGTGCCAGTGTGCGCAGGGCCTGGGCATCGACAGAAGACCGCGGGCGGGGACTCCCAGCCCTTCCCGTCCATCATTTCATGTGGTCGCTGCGTCCCTCTTGAATTTCCCGCATAAACACCTGGAAATGCGGGAAATCTGGAAATGTGGGAAATGCACGGAATATGGTTGGCAGACCCCGCAGGGCCCATGACATGGCACATGCCTTCGAATGGAACCTCACGAGCGCAGAAAAAGTTTCAAGGCAAGTGGAGGAACATGCCTTACACCCCCTTCACAAACCAGACGCATCCCCGCTCGAAAGTTAGACCCTTCACCGGACAAGATCCCGTTTTGCACTAAGCCTCCATGAAGGCGTATTTTAAACGGCCTCGGATTTTTACCATGGCCTCCAGGGATCGTGGGAATACGCAACGGTAGGTCCCATAAATTTCTGAGGATTTAAATAGCAGCAAGAGCGCCGGCAGCGCCCCCCTACGCGCTGGGCCCACCCTCTTGGTTGTGTGCACAGGGCCCTGGCATGGAAATAAGAAAGCGTGTGGGGACTGCCAACCCTTTTCATCCATGATCTCATGTGGCCGCTAGCCCGCTCTACAATAAACCCGTGGAAATGAGGGAGATGCACGGAATATGGCCGGCGGCCCCCAAAAAAGTCCAGGACATGGCACGTGCCTTCGAACGGAACCTCGCGAGCATAGAAAAAGTTTCAAGGCCAGTGGAGGAAATTGCCCCGCACCCCTTCATAAACCAGACACATCCCCGGTAGAAAGACAGATCCTTCGCCGGACAAGGTCCCGTTTGTACTAAGCCTCCATGAAGGCCTATCAGAAATGCCCTCGGATTTTTGGCACAGCCTCCAGGGGACATGGGAAGACGCCGCGCCAGGTTCCGTGAATTTCTGTGGAATTAAACGGCAGTAAGACGCCCCCCCCCCCCCCCCCCCGGCGTGCCCCCCACCCGTCGGGCTCACCCTCTCGGTTGTGTGCAATGGGCCTCGGCATGGATTGAAAACCGTGGGAAGAGACTCCCAACCCTTTCCATCCATGATTTATGTGGCCGCTGCCCCGCTCTTGAATTTCCCGCTTAATCCCCTGGAAATGTGGGAAATGCATGGATTATGGCTGACGGCCCCCGAAAAAGTCCAGGACCTGGCACGTGCCTTTGAACAGAACCTCACGAGCGCATACAAAGTTTCAAAACCAACGGAGGAATGGGACCGCAGTTGCAAACCCAACAAAGTTTCAAAACCCCTCGAAGGAATCTCACCTCGAGATTCTAAGGCAAGGAAGAGGGAAGGGATTGGGCTACAAATGGAACTAATCTTCTCATTCATGTTGCTCTCTTTTACAAGGTCGATTCATTGCATTATGACGAACTTGGAATTGTTTCTTCAAGATCTTCATCTTTCAGAACTTGAGGCAGCCCGACCCTCTTGTCCATGTGATAGGCTTGAGAAAAGAAACGGAGTTGAAAGCATGCTCAACAACCCAACGCTTATGTCAATATGATAGGTGTTATATTAAGTTGAACAACATCTCCAAGCAAAGTATTATGCAATGAGAACAAATAATACGTGCTTTAGCATTGCTGTGTGTACTCACAACTATTGATGTTGATACTGAGAACATAAGCAAGTAATGTCAGTCCCATTACCAGGTTAAGCATCGCCCTTTTAGTTCTTTTGATCTTTTTGGGAGACTCCCTTGTTATATGAATAGAACTTTTCTTCCTGACGTCGTCATTTTCGTGTGACTTATCATGCGACATGCTATTGCTTCTAGAAGTGTCAGATACCCTACTTTGTGTTTGCCGTCGCCTTAATGTTCTCTGCCTCTCGTAGGAAGATTCAAGTACAAAGAATGGAATTTTCATCTGTTAGTGATATAATAACCCAGAATTGGATTTAATATATAACACACCTCACATGTTGAATAACCAATGACTACTTGAAATGTATAATAATTCAAATGAAACGGGCGTAATATGAACACAACAAATCTTAGATGGTGTAATCTGAACACAAAAAGTCATATATTGTAAGATTGAAATGGTTATTGTAGTTTCAAAACACGGGCACAAGTGAATTTTAAATTTAGTGCCATTGCATTGGCGTGAGTTGGTAATACAATCACCCTACCTTCTTGGTATTTCAAGAAATCGGGCCTTCTTAGGGCTCATGTTTTGGACCATCAACCATACAGCATAGAATCCACACAAAGGTTTTTCCGTTTTAGGCTTGAAGATGAATTATTTAGTGCCACTGCATCCTTTCCACCAAGGATTGATAAACACAGCTTCCTACTTAGCCGAGCTGCATGGGGAGCTGAGCGGGGCTCCTCTAGGGCCGAAGTATGAGTCCATTTAGATTTGGATGAGCAACAACATAGACACCAACCCACCATGATGGACTTGTCGTTACATCTTCAACAACCTTTCTCCCTTGATAATTGGAATATTTGAAACCAACTACACTATCTATGCTAGGATACGCCAGGCCAACAAGTTCTCAAGGATATAGTTGGCATAGATGACTTAATGTATGACCACCGTGACTCGGTAAACCCCTATATTCCATGCCTAGTTCCAGTCTAGTTGATAAGCTCACCAGCTAAATATGTATTGGCAGCGAGAGATATCTTGGACGTAGTTGTTGAAATCAAATTCCGGTCGTCATATGCAAAAAATAATAATATCTAATTTCAAATTGGACAATTAATTTTTACTCATAAAGTAAGATAGGTTAAGGTTCTAGGCTCCATATAAAGTTGTGTCAACAGAGATTTTGGAAGTGCTAGATAGCGCTCATAACGGCGATGATATATATACCACCTTCGACCAACACTTCTTAGAATAAGACATACTACATTCATAGTACTGATATTTAGCTGGCTTACACTGCCGCATAACTCGGTCAATCACCAATATGTACTTCATAAAAATTACATGCTATCTAAATAAAAGCCTGGGTTGTACTTTGTGCTAAATCCACCTAGCTTGCGCGTGTACCAGATGAGTAATAGCCATTGGATTTGCTTTATCTAATTGGTATAGAACAAACAACATTTTTATGAATCAAAACAATTTGATCACTTTAAGCAACCAACCTAGTGGCTCGTGCATTAGGTTAAACCTACCAGCATCAGAACTTCCCTAACGATCCTGCAGCCTTCCCATTCAATTATCTTCAAAGCATGTCGTCGAAAAATTAGGCCGCCGTGGCTCATCCTTTGCTTCACGTTTGGAAGTGGATTTGGCTATCTCATGAGTTGCAGCCATGCAGTGTTTAGGGTTTGCAACATGGCCATGTAATCAGTGTTTGGACTCGGGAAGCCTCGGTCGATTTTCGCTATCAAATCTATTTCTAGATCACACCTAAATGCGCCTTGACACAAGTTCAAGTGCTAGTAAAACAAAACAAGGTGTGCATTCATGCATATTTGCTGGAACAATCGAGTTCAACAATGTATTTCTTTGCTCCATCTCAATGATTTGAAGCAATTTTTTTTGCCAAGAATACAGACATAATGCTCAGTAATCGAATACAAACATAATGCTCAGTAATCGAGTTCCACCTCTAGTTCCAGTCTAGTTGATAAGATCACCAGCTAAATATGTATTGGCAGCGAGAGATATCTTGGACGTAGTTGTTGAAATCAAATTCTGGTCGTCGTATGCAAAAAATAATAATATCTAATTTCAGATTGGACAATTAATTTTAACTCATAAAGTAAGATACTTTAAGGTTCTAGGCTCCATATAAAGTTGTGTCAACAGAGATTTTGGAAGTGCTAGATAGCGCTCATAACAGCGATGATATATATACTACCTTCGACCAACTCTTCTTAGAATAAGACATTCTACATTCATAGTACTGATGTTTAGCTGGCTTACACTGCCGCATAACTCGGTCAATCACCAATATGTACTTCACAAAAATTACATGCTATCTAATAAAAGCCTCGTTTGTACTTTGTGCTAAATCCACCTAGCTTGCTGGTGTACCAGATGAGTAATAGCCATTGGATTTGCTTTATCTAATTGGCATAGAATAAACAACGTTTTTATGAATCAAAACAATTCGATCACTTTAAGCGACCAACCTAGTGGCTGGCGCATTAGGTTAAACCTACCAGCATCAGAACTTCCCTAACGATCCTGCAGCCTTCCCATTCAATTATCTTCAAAGCATGTCGCCGTAAAATTAGGCCGCCGTGTCTCATCCTTTGCTTCACGTTTGGAAGTGGATTTGGCTATCTCATGAGTTGCAGCCGTGCAGTGTTCAGGGTTTGCAACATGGCCATGTAATCAGTGTTTGGACTCGGGAAGCCTCGGTCGATTTTCGCTATCAATTCTATTTCTAGATCACACCTAAAGGCGCCTTGACACAAGTTCAAGTGCTAGTAAAACAAAACATGGTGTTCATGTCATGCATATTTGCTGGAACAATCGATTTCAACAATGTATTTCTTTGCTCCATCTCAATGATTTGAAGGAAAAAAATGCCAAGAATACAAACATAATGCTCAGTAATCGAATACAAGCATAGACAAAAAGAACACTAGTTCCTTCTCCAAAGCAGAGAAATTCAGAAGTATAGTCACTTGTCAAACCCAATCACCCGCACATGGGGCCTATTGTGGCGTGAGCTCCATACTCACGAGGACTGTGTCACTTGTACCAGCGACTGGAAGCATTGCCTTGGGCACAAGGAACAGGAAGCAATCATCAGGAAACCCATCATGGAGGTTAGTGTTCCTCGTTTGAAACTCCATAGCCTGGGAGTAGCCCGTCTCAGCAGACGACAATGAAAGATTGCACTTGAACTTGGATCCAGTAGTAATGTGGGGCTGGACGCAGCAGACCGCGATGCCAAGGCCGAGGGACTCTGTCTTCATGTAGACAATGAAGAGGCGTCCATCCTCACCCACAAGAATGGTTGGTTCAGGAGGATCGCCGTTAGCATTGAAGCTGATGAGGATCCCGAACCCCTTGCTGTACGAAACTTTCGTCGAGTCCAGATTGTGCTTGCGTGAGAAATGCTCCAGGAGCCTTGCGGATGGTCCGCTGAAGCTGCAGTCCGCTATGGGGCAGAAGCATGGAGCCTGCGGGCAATCTTCCTCATGCTCTTCTTTTTGGTAGTATTTTATCCTTGCAGCACATCCATTATTGGGGCAAGCAACTTTGAGGGATTCAACCATATATTCTAGCCCGCGGCAGCGACTGTAGACTGTTGTTTCGCAGCAGAAGCAGCACTTGCCTGGGAGCTTGTCATGGCAAGACAAACATATGGTATAATGCCACAGAGTGCACTGAGAAAACACAAACAACAAATCAGTGCATATCATATGAATCAGTAAATATGCTAATTAGAAAATGTTGGCACAGTCCTGTACGCCGAGTACTTTCCGACGTACTTTGTACAACGCGATTCCGGCGACCTATACTTTCGGCCGTCGCTCACACGTACGCACAAGCTGGCTTTTTCTTGGAGATACACACGTAGACAATAAGCAGGCGCACACACAGCTGGATCGATTCTTCCGTACGTAGCTAGCTAGTAACTAGTACATGCATGCACGTACGTACACGACGCCGACGAAACGCACGCACGCGAGAACACTGGATGCTGGATTGATTGCAACAGGAACGTGTCGTTCCTGGTTATCTTATTGCTTTGATCTGGGTTTTGCCTTACAAGGGGATACACAGGTATATATAGGTATACGTAGCAGCTAACCTAGCTAACTAAGAATCCTATACGGTGACTGACTCTAGTCCGAGCCGGACATAGACTACCAATCGTGGTTAATTCCAACAATCACCCCCCTAAGCACGATGTCCTCACTTCACAGCTTGAACACCGATCCTTCGCCGCATCTTCACGAACTTCTGCCGTCCCAAAGATCTGGTTAGGATATCTGCAAGCTGGTTGTCGGTGCAAACGTAGTTGATGTCGATCTTGCTTTCTTCCACACACTCCCTTAGGTATCGATACCTCGTACCGATGTGCTTGCATCTACCATGATGCATTTGATTCTTCCATAGAGAGATTGCAGACTCGTCATCAATGTTGAGCACCACTCGTTCCTTACCTGTGAGGTCACCGAGTAGTCTTCCTAGGCAAACGCCTTGACACACCGCGGTTGCAGCTGCAATATACTCCGCTTCACGTGATGATAGTGCGACCACCTTCTGCTTTTGTGATAGCCAACTCACTATGCTTTCTCCCAAGAAATATGCCACGCCCGAGGTACTTTTACGGTCGTCCACATCTCCTGCCATGTCGCTATCACTGTAGCCAAGTAGCTCCACCATCTCCTTCTTCTTCTTTCTCAAATAGACACAACCGAAGTTTGTTGTCCCTTTGATGTACCTGAGTATATTTTCCACAGCTGCCCAATGCTCCATCGTGGGTGCTTCCATGAAGCGACTCACCATGCCAACGGAATAGGTCAAGTCCGGTCTTGTATTCGTGAGATACCTCAGCTTTCGGACCACACTTCTATACTCTGTTGCATCAACCGCGGGTGCTTCACTTTTCTTGCTTAGCATAAGACGAGGCTTCATCGGAACATGACTTGGATTGCAATCTTTCATGCCACAGCTTTCAAGTACCTTCTTTGCATATGCCTCCTGGCATATTGTGATCGCCTCCGGCTTTTGCTGTACCTCAATCCCAAGGTAGTAACTCAAGAGCCCTAGATCAGTCATCTTGAATAGCTCCTCCATTTGTAGCTTGAAGTTTGCAATCACCTCTTTGTCTGCTCCAGTTATCAATAGATCATCCACATAGATGCCCACTAAGAGACGATCCTTGCATTTACCTCGTTTATACATCGTATGCTCCAGTGGGGCTTTCTCAAACCCGAGAGAAATCAATGTACTGTCAAGCTTCATGCTCCATGCCCAAGGAGCTTGTCGTAGCCCGTACAACGCCTTGTGTAGCTTCAATACCTTGTGCTCCTCTCCTTGTTGGATGTACCCTGGTGGTTGCTTCACATACAACTCCTCTTCTAACTCCCCAGTCAACAACGCGGAGTTCACATCCATGTGATGTAGCCTCCAAGATTATTGAGCCGCGAGAGCTATAAGTAGCCTCACCGAGTTCATCTTGTCAACTGGAGCGAACACTTCTTCGAAGTCCACATCTTGCTCTTGCACGTTTGGTGAAAGGATCAATATGGTTGACTAGAGAGGGGGGGGGGTGAATAGGCAACTAACAATTTTTAAGTTTTTCTTTACCAAATTAAACTTTGCAACAAATAGGTTGTCTAGATATGCAACTAAGTGAGCAACCTATATGATGCAATAACAGCAAGCAAGAGATGTAACAATAAGTAAGCTTGCGAAAGTAAAGGCACGAAATAACCAAGAGTGGAGATGGTGGAGACGAGGATGTGTTACCGGAGTTCCTTCCTTTTAAGGGGAAGTACGTCTCCGTTAGAGCAGTGTGGAGGCACAATGCTCCCCAAGAAGCCACTAGGGCCACCGTATTCTCCTCACGCCCTCACACGATGCGAGATGCCGTGATTCCACTATTGGTGCCCTTGAAGGCGGCGACCGAACCTTTACAAGCAAGGTTGGGGCAATCTCCACAACAATCGGAGGCTCCCAACAACAACACCACCACGAAGCTTCACCACAATGGAGTATGGCTTCGAGGTGACCTCAACCGTCTAGGGTGCTCAACACCCAAGAGTAACAAGATCCGCAAGGGATAAGTGGGGGGAATCAAATATCCTTTGGTGGAAGTGTAGATCGGGCCCTTGTCACCCAATCCCGAGCAAATCAACAAGTTTGATTGGCTAGGGAGAGAGATCGAGCGAAAATGGAGTTGGAGCAACAATGGCACTTAGAGGTGGAAGAGGTAGTCAACTAGAGGTAGAAGACATCCCTTATATAGTCGTGGAAAAAATCCAACCGTTATCCACTAGTTCTGCCCGCGACTCACGGTACTACCGCTCCAAGGATGCGGTACTACCGCGGAGCCGCGCGGTACTACCGTGGACCACCACGGTACTACCGTGGCAACGGCACAGGCCGGAACAAGCCTGAGGAAGGAGCAGTATTACCGCTTGCGCGGTACTACCGCTCCCCCTTGCGGTACTACCGCAAGGCAGGAGGGTCACGGCCTGGGAAGGGCGCGGATGAAATAAATTTCATCCGTGCCTACTTCCGCAGAAACTAGGGTGGTGCAAAAACCCGACGCGGTACTACCGCCTGCGAGGCGCGGTACTACCGTGGTCCGCGCGGATGTAAAAAATTACATCCGCGCCTACTACCGCGACGCAGCGGTACTAGGCAGAAGGGCCATGGTACTACTACTCCAAGGGAGCGGTACTACCGTGGGCCCCCGCGGTACTACCGCGCTTGACGAGCGGTACTACCGTGGGGGGCGCGGATGTAAAAAATTACATCCACCCCTACTACCGCACCGGAGCGGCACTACGCCAGGGTGCCGCGGTACTACCGCACCAAAGGGGCGGTACTACCGTGAGGGGCGCGGATGTAAAAAATTACATCCGCCCCTACTACCGCACCGGAGCGGCACTAGGCCAGGGTGCCGCGGTACTACCGCGCCAAAGGGGCGGTACTACCATGACGCGCCGCGGTACTACCGCTTGTACCTGCGGTAATACCGCAAGTACAACAGTAGTCGTCAGTTTTTCACACAACCAAGATAACGACGGGTAGCTCCAAAGTGCAAGGAAAGGAGGAACAGGTGTACGTGTGATTCCACCCTACCTTTCCGACGCGGACCCCCTCTTAAAGTACGGCTCTCCTACGACTCAACTCCACCAAAGAGAAACGTAGAACAACGCCGGCTTCAACAGTCTCCGAGGGGCACCGAACCGTCTTGTGCCTAATGATGAAGTATCTGAGGGACTCAAGGCACACGATTAGTCCGCACGAGTATTGTCATCAATCACCAAAACACTTAGGGATAAATATGCCCTTACAATCTCCCCCTTTTTGGTGTATTGATGACAACTCGGGATTTGCACATAGATAAAATATTTTTAAAGCAGTGGCAAACCCCACTTCTCTAAAGTATAGACGGGGCTCCCCCTAGATGTGTGCACTTTAGATGAATGCTTTGGACTGCATGGCACACAAACTAGGATCAACACTCACCCTATATTTTAGAGACCAAGACATGATAATAAGCATAGCATAGCATGAAAATAGCACAATATAACACAAGCTAGCTAGGATAGATAGAGTGCATATGTCTTACACCATACGAGGTAAGATAACCAAGGTTCAAACGATAAAAACAGCAGAGAGTTCAACTGAAGGCAGCAAACACACAAACTCGCAAATCCCTACACTCTCTCCCCCTTTGGCATCGAGACGCCAAAACGGCAGAGAGGACACCTAAACACACAAGAGGTGGCTCAAGCAGAGAAGTTGTCCCACGCCTCTTCGTCAGACTCCTCTGCAGCTGGAATGGACTCCTCGACCTCCTCCTCAGAATCAGTCCACTTGTATCCTTGCTTCTCCATCCACTCGGTCTCAGGAGTGATGCGCTCCTCAGATCCGCCAGACACATCCTCGCCATAGAGCTGCAAGACCTTGTTGTGCCGGCGACGACTCTCCTTGGACTCCACGTGAGCCCTGTACTGTCCCTTGGCTTGCATGCAGAAAAGAGACTTCATCTTATCCTTCAACTTCTTGGCCCAAGATGGCCTAGAGTCACTCTGAGAGGGCCTAGCAGAACGGCCCCCAGCAACATCCTCATCAACAGCAGCAGGCCTCGCAGCAGACGCCTCAGCACGAGTAGCGGTGTTAGCCCAGTTGGGTTTGATCCTCAGACAAATGGGCTCATGGCGAATCCAGTCTGGAGCCAGGAACTCCTCCTCAGGGTACATCTTCTCCCAAGTCTTCGAAATCAGCAGAAACAGGTAGGGCCCATAAATAGGCACCTTGCGGTTGAACACAACAAACCGAAGCTCACACCACATGATGTGAGAGACATCAAGTGGCTGAGTCTGAGACGAGCGAGCCTCCTGGCACATAAGCATCATGTCCACCATGTAGGCAAGAACCTTGTCTTTGTCACCGATGCGTGGGAACAAAGAGTTGCGGAAGATGCGGTACATGATATCCAGAAAGGGGTTGAGAACCAATATAGTCTTGCCAGTGGCGAGCGTCTTCTCAACCATGAACGGGGTGAGCTTGTCCTTGTCAGCAGAATCAGCATTGCCGTGAGGGCGAACACCAACGGGAGTGTCAAGTCCATCATCAGCAACATGAAGCAAATCCATGAACTCCTTCCAGGTAGCAGACAGCTGGCGGCCATTGGTCATCCAAGTCATCCTCCTTTCATCATTGGTGTGAAAAAACACTGAGGCAAAGAACTGACAGATGATCTCAGGGTCATAGTCCAGGTGGAAAGAGATCACATGCTCAATTCCAAAGTGCTCCACCAAGTCCAGAGCCTCCCCAAAGTAGTCACGAAACTTGTCCTTCCTCATGTGGTGCATATCAATCCACTTCACCTCCACATAGGTATTCTGCTTGTTCTTGATGACATCCAAGTAGATCTGGGTTTGGGTCTTGTTCCAGAACAGTTCACACCCTCTGACAGTGGAGCGAGGGGTCACATAGGGGTGAAGCTGCCTGAGACGGACATACTCTTGAGCGCCTATCTCATCCATACCCCTGGCGGGCTCCTTGTGCTTGCTAGCGGTGGTCTTGACATTGCGCTTCGATGCAGATGACCCCTCGGGAACTTCTCCTGGGTTGCGCAGACGCTTGGATCCAGTGTCACGAGCGGGATTGGCCCGGCGAGAGCCACCACCTAAGACACACACGCAAAGCACCAAAACAAGGCGAAAAGAATCAATGCAAAGGCTATAAGACAGCACATGAAACCCATAGAAGATAAACGAGAAAGTTCGCATGCGATAGATGTGAGCCACGGTAGATCTGCCATGGGTTGCGGTACTAAAGGCTTAGTACATCTCCAGACGCGGTAGTACCGTGAGGGGTCACGGTAGTACCGTGGCTGGGGCAGTAGTAAGGTTTTAGTACTGCACGGCGCGCGGTAGTACCGCGCCCTAGGGGCGGTAGTACCGTGAGAGCGGTAGTACCGCTCCCTACGGGCGGTAGTACCGCGTCGCGTCGGATCTAACAGGATTTGAATCTGAAAAAGAACCGCGAAGCCATGGCGGTGCTACGGTGATCAGATCTAGTGCAAGACAACAATACAAGTGTAAATCCTATGCAATACCACACTCCTTCATCCTACTCTTGCAGAGATCTAGTCTAGGAATCTCAAGAACATACAAGCCTCCCCCAAAACCTAGAAGAACCAAATACAATCAAAAACGGAGAAGGATTTGGGGAAAAACCTTGGTCCATAGCCAGAGCACGTGGTGGGGAACGATCCCACCGGACGGAATCACGGGAGGGCAGCCGGTGGAGGAGATCCGGTGACGAACGCTGGCTCCGTTCGTGAGCACGAGAGAGGAAGAGACAACGTGGAGAGAAGAGGACGAATGGGTATGGGGAGTTAGAACTCCCCCTGCCTGACCTTATCCCCACGCGCTCGAACCGGCGCGGTAGTACCGCGGGTCATCGCGGTAGTACCGCCCGGGCGGAAGTACCGCGCCGAGGCGGTAGTACCGCTCAACCAGGCGGCAGTAAAAAATTACTGCCGCTTGGGGACGGTAGTACCGTGCTCCCATCAGCGGTAGTACCGTGGTTGGCCGCGGTAGTACCGTGGCCGATCGCGGTAGTACCGTGAGCTCACGCCACCGAAGGTTTCGAACAAGGGAGAAAAACGCCTTTGCACCGAAAAAACAGACACAACCCAAAACTGCACAAAAACAAGCACATACCAAGGGAACAACAGGAAATCCCTACATGACAAAACCTCTCGAGGAGAGAGAGGGCGGTGGCCGAAGCCACCTATGTTTGAGTTGGATGGTATGGCACCGCGAAGAATTATCCTTGGGCCCATGACCAAAACTCGTCTTTGAAGCACAAGTACCATCAAAAATGGCTAATGTGAAAGAGGTGATCTATTTATGCATAATGGGGGGAGGGAGTGTGGTGGGGGGTGCACGGGTTCAAGTCACATTGCTCAAATCAATGATATTTAGCTCATGCCTTAACTCGCGAAATCTTGCTTCATCCAAGGGCTTCGTGAATATATCTGCAAGGTTATCATGAGTGTTGACATACTTGAGCTCGATCTCCCCTTGCCTAATGTGATCCCGGATGAAGTGATACCGAATCTCTATGTGCTTCGTCTTGAAGTGTTGCACCGGGTTGAGAGAAATCTTGATGGCACTTTCATTATCACACCAAAGAGGCACTTTGTCACAAATGACACCGTACTCCTTTAAATTTTGCCTCATCCATAGGAGTTCAGCACAACAACTACCGGCCGCCACATACTCCGCTTCGGTGGACGAGAGACACACACAACTTTGCTTCTTGGAAGACCAACTTACCAAGGAGCAACCAAGAAATTGGCACCCTCCGGAAGTGGACTTCCTATCCACTTTGTCCCCCGCCCAATAGGAATCCGTGAAACCTTCAAGCTTGAAGTTTGCTCCTCTTGGGTACCATAAGCTAATGTTTGGGGTATGATCCAAATATCGAAAGATTCGCTTGACCGCCACAAAGTGACTTTCCTTTGGTGCGGCTTGAAAACGTGCACACATCCCCACACTCAACATGATATCCGGTCTAGATGCACAAAGGTAAAGCAAGGAGCCAATCATGGAGCGATATACCTTTTGATCCACTGCTTTACCATTGGGATCGATGTCAAGTTGGCACTTGGTAGGCATTGGTGTAGTAGCCGGCTTGACATCACTTAGCTTGAATCTTTTAAGCATGTCTTGAGTGTATTTGGCTTGGTTGATGAAGGTTCCTTCTCTTCTTTGCTTGATGTCGAAACCAAGGAAGAACTTCAACTCTCCCAACGAAGACATCTTAAACTTGGAGGTCATGAGAGCGGCAAATTCTTCATTGAAAGCTTTGTTAGGGGAACCAAAGATAATATCATCAACATATAGTTGGCATACAAACAACTCCCCGTTGACCTTCTTAGTAAAAAGAGTGGGGTCGATTAGCCCTACTTCAAATCCACGATCTTGTAACAACTCGGGAAGGTGGTCATACCACGCACGTGGGGCTTGTTTAAGGCCATAGAGTGCCTTATCGAGTTGATACACATGATCCGGAAAGTAGGGATCCTCGAACCCGGGGGGTTGCTTGACATAGACCAACTCATTGATAGGACCATTAAGAAAAGCACTTTTCACATCCATTTGTTGCAACTTAAAGTTGTGATGGGAAGCATAAGCAATCAACAAACGAATGGATTCAAGACGAGCAACGGGAGAAAAGGTTTCACCGGAGTCGATACCCTCGACTTGGGAGTAGCCTTGTGCTACCAATCTTGCCTTGTTGCGAATGATGTTCCCATGAGCATCTTGCTTGTTCTTGAAGATCCACTTGGTTCCAATGACGTTGTGGTTCTCGGATGGTCTTGGCACCAATCTCCACACCTTGTTGTACTCGAAGTTGTTGAGTTCATGCATGGCATTGAGCCAATCCGAGTCTTCGAGCGCCTCATAGACCTTTTGGGGTTCGACACAAGAGACAAACGCGTGATGTTCACAATAGTTTGCCAATTGTCTACGAGTGCTTACCCCCTTTCGTAGGCTTCCAACCACATTTTCCATGAGATGGCCTTGGGTGGTGAGCTTGGAAGCAATCTTCGCGGCACGACGCTCTAATTCCTCCTCGGGTGTGGAAGGAGGAGGGTTGACTTGATGATCTTGAGCGCCGTCTTGAGCTTGTTCTTGATCTTGAGGTTGCTCTTGATCTTGAACTCGCTCGAGAGGGAGAACTTGACCTTGGGCATCATTTAGTGGTTCATCACCGTCTTGAGGTAGATCTTGCCCTTGGCCTTGTTCACGAGGTTGAGGGCCTTCACTTTGTTCTTCGGAAGCGTGTGGGTCTTGATGAGGTGATGGCTCTACTTGAGTAGAGCATTGTCCTTCTCCTTCGGCCACAAGGGGTTCCTCAATGGGTAGGATTTGACCAATACCCATTCTTCTTATGGCTTGGGGAGGAATTTCATCACCTATATCACAAGTACCACTTTGCTCCACTTGGGAGCCGTTATTTTCGTCAAACTCCACGTTACACGTCTCCTCAATGAGTCCGGTGGACTTCTTGAGGACACGGTAAGCATGAGAGTTTGTAGCATAACCAACAAATATGCCCTCATGAGCTCTAGCCTCAAATTTAGACAACCGAACACCTTTCTTGAGAATGAAACACTTACAACCGAACACCCGGAAGTACTTGACGTTGGGCTTGTTGCCGGTGAGGATCTCATAAGGAGTCTTGTTCAAGCCTTTGCGAAGATAGAGCCGATTGGATGCATGACATGCGGTGTTGATGGCTTCGGCCCAAAAGTTGTACGGAGACTTGAACTCCCCCATCATGGTCCTTGCCGCATCCATCAACGTCCGGTTCTTCCTCTCCGCAACACCATTTTGTTGAGGGGTATAAGGTGCCGCATATTGATGCTTGATCCCCTCGTCACTAAGAAACTCATCCAAGGTGTAGTTCTTGAACTCGGTGCCGTTGTCGCTTCTTATTGTCAAGATCTTTGCATCATGTTGACGTTGAGCTTCATTTGCAAAGTTGATGATGGTTCGTTGGGTCTCACTCTTCCTCTTGAAGAAGTATACCCAAGTGTATCTTGAATAATCATCCACAATCACCAAGCAATACTTTCTTCCTCCAAGACTATCAAAAGATGGAGGCCCAAAGAGATCCATGTGAAGGAGCTCCAAGGGTCTCTTCGAGTAGATGATGGTTGAGGGAGGGTGAGCCTTTTCATGAAGCTTTCCTTCGATACAAGCACTGCAAGCACGATCTTTGGCAAAACTAACATTTGTTAGTCCACGAACATGGTCCCCCTTGAGAAGACTTTGCAAAGATCTCATATTGACGTGGGCTAAACGGAAATGCCAAAGCCATCCCACGTCAACTTTAGCCATTAGGCATGTCACGGTCTTAGTGGGTTGCTCTGAAAAGTTAACCACATAGAGACCATTCTCGACATGCCCAACGAAGGCTACTTTAAGAGTCTTGCTCCACAAGAGGGCCACGGTATCAATATCAAAGAATGTGGCAAAGCCCATGAGTGCAAGTTGACGAACGGAAAGTAAATTGAATGCAAGGGACTCAACAAGCATGACTTTCTCGATGAGAAATGACAACCTTGCCGAGACCCAATACCTTAGAATGTGATGCATCACCCCACTCGACATTGGTGGGCATAGATGGAATCTCTTGCACGTCCACCACCAAGTCCTTGCTCGCGGTCATATGATTTGTTGCTCCACTATCGAGCAACCATGATCCCCCACCGGAAGCAAACACCTACACGAGATCAATGCTTGGTTTTAGGTACCCATTTAGTAATGGGTCCTTTGATGTTAGTAACAAGGGTCTTGGGAACCCGAATAGACCATTCAATGTACTCATAAGAAGAACCAACAAATTTAGCATAAACATGTCCATCACTAGCACGGCACAACACATATGAAGGGTTAAAGTCGCCGGCTTTGTTTGAGGAAATGCTCTTGCCCTTTTGGACATCAACTTCCTTCACTTTCTCCTTCTTCTTCTTAGAAGCACCCTCTCCCTCTTTCACGAACGTTTGTTTGAGGGGAGGAGGACGATTGGCCTTGTTGTTCTTCTTCTTCTTGCTCTTGGACTTGGGTGCAAACCCAATTCCTTCTTTGCCCACAACTTCCTTTTGATTGCTCAAAAGGCCGTTGATGTTTTTCTCACCTTGAATGCAAGTCACAAGGCCCTTCTCAAGTTGATCCTTCAACTTGGCATTTTCCTCCACAAGATGCACATGCTCACAACAAGGGTTAGTAGCACATGCATTATCAATTAATACCATATGAGGAAAGGTGGCCTTTTCCTTGATTAGCTTAACTTGGAGTTGAGCATGAGACTCCTTGAGGCTAGCATGAGTACCCTTCAAGACCTTGTGGGCCTTGTCAAGTATCTCAAACTCCTCTTTGAGTCTAGCATGATCAACCCCAAGTTTAGCCTTCTCGGAGGTTAGCACACGAGACATGACAAGAGCATGATCAAGATCTTTATTTAACTTAGCATGGTCATCATTGTGTGACTCCTCAAGAGTCAAACGATGCACACGCTCTTCCTCAAGAGCATTAGATAGATCCGATATCTCATCGGCATAGTCACGACTATGACCTTCCATCTTGGAGATGGTTTCTTCGTGAGCCTCGATCATGTCATTGGCCTCACCAAGTTGTTCCAAGAGAGCAACAAAGTGCTTCTTGGACTTTCCCTTGAGCTTACTCATAAAAGACTCAAATTCATTCACTTCCTCATTAGACTCAACATGTCCATCAATGCAATCCTCCACGGAGGGATTAGTAATGATGGTGGTTGTGATGTTGGGGGTTACCTTGTTTGAAGCCTTAGCCATGAGGCATCTAGCGGTGATGTTTTTGTTGGGTGATTCGAAGAGAGACACCCGGGGAGTAGCAATGGCAATGGATGCCATGGCCGTTGCTTCTTCATTCTCATCATCATCGTCATCCTCTTGGTATTCTTCTTGAACCACCAACCCACGCGTGGGAGTCTTCTTGGCGAAGTTGTTCTTGTTGGGGAAGGACTTTGCTTTGTCTTTCCGAATGAACTTGCCACCATTGTCCTCCCGCTTCTCATAAGGACAATCCGCAACGAAATGGCTCACATTGCCACAGTTGAAGCAAGTTCTAACTCGTTGCTTGCCCTTGACGCCACTTGAGTTGTTCTTGTTGAAGTTGGGTCTTGAGCTCTTCTTGCTCCAAAATTGTCTTGAAGCAAGGGCCATGTGCTCATGGTAGTCAAACTTGGTGTCTTCGGGGTTGCTTTCCTCATCTTCCACTTCTCCTCTTCTTTCGCAATAACCTTGGCCTTCAAAGCAAGGTTAGGCTTCTTTACTCTTTGAGAACGGAGCACCGCATTGTCGGCGGTCTTGTCCAAGATGCTCTTTGCCACGAACTCATCCAACACTTCACTTGAGGTCATGGTGTGGAAGTCCGGTCGTTGACGAATGACGGAGGACATGGCTTTGTTGTAGGGCATCATGGCCTTGAGGAACTTCCGCTTGATCCAATTGTCATCCGTGTCCTTGCTTCCATGATCTCGAAGTGCCACCGCGAGTTTGGTCACTCTTCGAAAGAGCTCACGAGGTTCTTCATCTTCTTTCATTGCAAACTCATCGGCTTCATCTTGCACCACTTCATAGTTGGACCGTTGAATGCTAGCACTTCCACGATAGAGACCCTCGACACATTTCCATGCTTCTTTAGCCACGACATGGGGAGATCTTCGGGAAGGATTGCATCTTGGATGATGAAGAGAGCACTCTCATTGAATTGATTGTCCACGGCTTCTCGAGGAGTGAAGTTGCTTGGGTCATGAGGATAAAAACCTTCTTCAATGACTCTCCAAAGGTTAGTGTTCACATGTTTCAAATGACGCTTAAAGCGATAGACCCAATTATCAAAATCTTCATGTTTCTCATATTTAGGAGGTGGACCGGCATGATTCAAATGAGTGGAGGGGATAGGCCCTCCATAAACCGGGGGTTCCACATGGGCAAAGATGCCGGTGCCATTTCTACCACTAGTAGAAGGACTCTTTTCATTGTTAGCTTCCCCCTTGTCGGAGAAAGCATCCGTCACCTTGTTAGTAGGATCACCCACTTTCATAGGTGCGGTAGATAGTTTAAGTCCCTCTAGGAAATCATTAAACATGCTTTTAACCTCGGCCGTCATGGAGGTTTTCAATGTGTCTAAAGCCACATTGAACTCCTCACGAGAGACCGAGGTTCCCCCTTCGGCCGAAGATGAGATGGGATTCACACCGGAGTGTTCCTCCGCACCATTGTTGGTGTCAACCATACTCTTCGGACGGCAAAGTCCTTAATAAAGAGACGAGGCTCTGATACCAACTGAAAGGATCGATATGGTTGACTAGGGGGGGGGGGGGGGTGAATAGGCAACTAACAATTTTTAAGCTTTTCTTTACCAAATTAAACTTTGCAACAAATAGTTTGTCTAGATATGCAACTAAGTGAGCAACCTATATGATGCAATAACAGCTAGCACGCAAGCAAGCAAGAGATGTAACAATAAGTAAGCTTGCGAAAGTAAAGGCACGAAATAACCAAGAGTGGAGACGGTGGAGACGAGGATGTGTTACCGGAGTTCCTTCCTTTTAAGGGGAAGTACGTCTCCGTTAGAGCGGTGTGGAGGCACAATGCTCCCCAAGAAGCCACTAGGGCCACCGTATTCTCCTCACGCCCTCACACGATGCGAGATGCCGTGATTCCACTATTGGTGCCCTTGAAGGCGGCGACCGAACCTTTACAAGCAAGGTTGGGGCAATCTCCACAACAATCGGAGGCTCCCAACAACAACACCACCACGAAGCTTCACCACAATGGAGTATGGCTTCGAGGTGACCTCAACCGTCTAGGGTGCTCAACACCCAAGAGTAACAAGATCCGCAAGGGATAAGTGGGGGGAATCAAATATCCTTTGGTGGAAGTGTAGATCGGGCCCTTGTCACCCAATCCTGAGCAAATCAACAAGTTTGATTGGCTAGGGAGAGAGATCGAGCGAAAATGGAGCTTGGAGCAACAATGGAGCTTAGAGGTGGAAGAGGTAGTCAACTAGAGGTAGAAGACATCCCTTATATAGTCGTGGAAAAAATCCAACCGTTATCCACTAGTTCTGCCCGCGACTCACGGTACTACCGCTCCAAGGACGCGGTACTACCGCGGAGCCGCGCGGTACTACCGTGGACCACCACGGTACTACCGTGGCAACTGCACAGGCCGGAACGAGCCTGAGGAAGGAGCAGTACTACCGCTTGCGCGGTACTACCGCTCCCCCTTGCGGTACTACCGCAAGGCAGGAGGGTCACGGCCTGAGAAGGGCGCGGATGAAATAAATTTCATCCGTGCCTACTTCCGCAGAAACTAGGGTGGTGCAAAAACCCGACGCGGTACTACCGCCTGCGAGGCGCGGTACTACCGTGGTCGGCGCGGATGTAAAAAATTACATCCGCGCCTACTACCGCGACGCAGTGGTACTAGGCAGAAGGGCCACGGTACTACTACTCCAAGGGAGCGGTACTATCGTGGGCCCCCGCGGTACTACCGCGCTTGACGAGCGGTACTACCGTGGGGGGCGCGGATGTAAAAAATTACATCCGCCCCTACTACCGCACCGGAGCGGCACTAGGCCAGGGTGCCGCGGTACTACCGCACCAAAGGGACGGTACTACCGTGAGGGCGCGGATGTAAAAAATTACATTCGCCCCTACTACCGCACCGGAGCGGCACTAGGCCAGGGTGCCGGCGGTACTACCGCGCCAAAGGGGCGGTACTACCGTGACGCGCCGCGGTACTACCGCTTGTACCTGCGGTACTACCGCAAGTACAGCAGTAGTCGTCAGTTTTTCACACAACCAAGATAACGACGGGTAGCTCCAAAGTGCAAGGAAAGGAGGGACAGGTGTACGTGTGATTCCACCCTACCTTTCCGACGCGGACCCCCTCTTAAAGTACGGCTCTCCTACGACTCAACTCCACCAAAGAGAAACGTAGAACAACGCCGGCTTCAACAGTCTTCGAGGGGCACCGAATCGTCTTGTGCCTAATGATGAAGTATCTGAGGGACTCAAGGCACACGATTAGTCCGCACGAGTATTGTCATCAATCACCAAAACACTTAGGGATAAATATGCCCTTACATTTGGTTTAGCCACGAGCATTGCTTTATGCTTCACCAAGTTCCCTTTCGCATCCTTCTTGACTTTGTACACCCACTTGAGCTCGATGACATTATGTCCGTTGGGAAGATCCGCGAGCTCCCATACTTTGTTGTCTCGGATCAACTCCAACTCTTCATCCATAGCACAACGCCAACACTCTTCCATATTTGCATCTTCAAAATTTTCCGGTTTCTCAATGTGCAAACATCGTTGCCCTTTAGTTTTCATCTTCACCGAATTTATTTGAAACGCTTCCGTTGGAGAGAGATCCGACATGCGTCGCATGTGTACTGGTGGCTGCTCAGTCGTCTCATGTTCTGTCGAAGACGATGCCGCATCTTCCGGAGTTGCCAAACCTCCTGTTGCTGGCATTTTTGGACCTGTCGGTCCAATTCCTGGGCGCTTAAGCCTGCTCAAACTGCTTTCTAGATTGTTTACTGGGCCACACCCCCGTGGACTGTTTCCTGGAGAATCTGCAGCCCAACCTGCTAGGCTGCTATCTCCTTGTTGCACGTCTACCTTTTCTTGGTATTGCCCACCTTCTGGTCCATCCATCACAAGGCATGCACGTAGTGGTGTGTCCCTTTCTTCTGTCCCATGCAAGGCAGCACAAGGCCATGCATCACGTGGTTGGCTGCTGCTGCATGGAGGTGTGCGTGCTTCGATGAATCCATCAGCCGGCTCGTCCGCTAGGCTACACGCAGTAGGGACCAAAGCTTCCACCGCCTGCTCGCGCTGGCTGACCGGAGCGGCGCACACAGCGCGTGGACACATCACGTCGGATCCACCGCGACCCGCGACGTCCGCATAACTCGCGGTTGTATTGTCCAATATCACGTATGCGCCACATTCATCCGGTTCGAGTGCAGCTTGCCGCGTGTCGCATTCTTCTGGCGTGACCACTTCAGCATGCCTCGTGTCGGGTTCTTCTGGCGACACGTTTTCGCCGTCTTCTAGCGCGATTGCATCATCACGCCTTGTGTCGTGGTCTTCTGGCGCCACGTCTTCGCCTGTTGCTGGCATGACCACACCGTCACGCCTTGCGTCATGGTCTTCTGGCGCCATGAATTCGCCTGGTTTTACTGGCATGACCACACCATCACGCCTTGTGTCATGGTCTTCTGGCGCCACGACATCGCCTGGGTTTACTGGCGCGGATGGACTCACCGGACATGTGTCCAGCTGACCAAGATCATCTGGATATTCTTCGTCCACTAGCTCGCACATCAGCATCATATCCCCATCGTCTCCTTCCTCGGCCATGAGCGCCTGTTGCTTCGGTGCTTTCTCGCAGTTAGCCTTGAAGTGACCGAGGAGGCCACACTTATGACACCTCACTTTTCTGATGTCAAACTTCCTCCTCGGTGGTGCAGGCTCATCCTCGTCGTCCGAGTCGGCGAAGTTCTTTCTCACCGAGCGCTGCTTCCCTTTCCCCTTCTTCTTGCCACTGCTCGTGGATCCGCCTTGCTTTTCTTTTGACAGGGCGATCCATTGCGCCATTGTCAGCATCAGGTGCTCACTCGCCTCTGCGTCGCCGAAGCTGAGACGAATTCTCTCGTCATGGGCCTTGAACCTTCCGACGAGATCCTCGACCGTGAGAGTCTTTAGGTCAAGACATTGTTCGATCGACGTGACGATCTAGATGTAGCGTGCCGGCGCGGCGCGCAAAAACCGTCAGACGATCGCAACTTCTTCTAGGGTTGAACCATAGCTGCGTATGCCATTGACGAGGGTCTTGAGACGGGCGGCAAACTGATCAACCGTCTCACTTTCATCCATCTTCAGGCACTCATAGCTTCTCATCAGGGACTGAAGGTGTGCTTCCTTGACACGGTTATGACCCTGGTGCAGGATCTTGATGGTCTCCCATGCCTCCTTCGCCGAGTTCTTTCCGATGAGGTGTTGCAGCACATCCTTCGGCATGGCGGAGTAGATCGCCGTTAACGCTTGACGATCCTTTCGGTACTTCGCCGCGCCCTTCGCGTACTCCGCGCCGCCGGGGTCGACGGCTTCCCAGTACTCAGCTCCCTCCATCGCTACCTCCATGTTCATCGCCCATAGTGCGTAGTCTTCTCGATCCAGACGGGGGAATTGCGACACCCCCACCATCGGCATCGGCGCTCCCGCTGCTGCCGTCACGATCTCCTTGCCTGTGTTCGACATGATCCTTCGAGTGCTTTCCGAAGATCACGACCGACAAACCAAGCTCTGAATACCAATTGTTGGCACAGTCCCGTACGCCAAGTACTTTCCGACGTACTTTGTACAACGCGATTCCGGCGACCTATACTTTCGGCCGTCGCTCACACGTATGCACAAGCTGGCTTTTTCTTGGAGATACACACGTAGACAATAAGCAGGCGCACACACAGCTGGATCGATTCTTCCGTACGTAGCTAGCTAGTAACTAGTACATGCATGCACGTACGTACACGACGCCGACGAAACGCACGCACGCGAGAACACTGGATGCTGGATTGATTGCAACAGGAACGTGTCGTTCCTGGTTATCTCATTGCTTTGATCTGGGTTTTGTCTTACAAGGGGATACACAGGTATATATAGGTATACGTAGCAGCTAACCTAGCTAACTAAGAATCCTATACGGTGACTGACTCTAGTCCGAGCCGGACATAGACTACCAATCGTGGTTAATTCCAACAGAAAATGCACCGATCTGTTTTTGTTAGGCAGTTGGCCTAGTGTACGCATCTGATGTGATGTTTGGAGGATATTTCTCTGATTGTTCAGACTTCAGAGATGTCTACCTTAACTTGCAATTTTGCAACTACAAAATTACAGTCCGAAAACTACAAAATTATAGTTCAACTACAAATGTACCTACTTTAATTAACTAAATAATTTAGGGGAAATCCCTTCAGTTTGGGGACAAAATTAGGCGAACTGGACATAGCTACTATATTAATTAACGAATCTAATAATGAACGTGAATTTTGAAATATTATAAGACACCCAGATAGTTCCTCAGATCCATTGATGCTATCGTCTCGGAGGAGCTCCTAGGGATTGATTTGTAAGAACAGAGATCAGATCAAACACACGGGATATTACCTGGAAAATGGGAGGGCGCAGGGGGTCGCAGCAGACGGCGCAGTGGAGGACGTCGAGGTCGTCCATGGTGAAGACGGGGGCCGCAGCCGCGACCTTCATCCTCTTTCCGTCGCCGCGCTCATCTTTCTCCCTTTCCTGCCGCTTTGACATCGCTTCCTCCACTCCTTCGATCGGTCGACGGGGAGCCCAGCCACCTTCGATCTCGGTCTTGTGATCCTGCCTCCCTGGCGGCCGCCACCCTATTTATTCAATCTTGTGTCTGGGGTTGTAGGCGGGAGCCAAAAGGAGAAAGAAACACGTTGTAGGCGGGAGCCGAAAGGGGAAGGAAACACGAGATAGATCAGAGGCGGGCGTTTGTAGGCGGGAGCCCAAATAGAAGACGCGCACACACTACTACGTACACGTCTACACCCACATAACACCTGCTAAAAGATTTTTTTTCTTTTATCATACTTCTTTTAGAGGGTGTTTTTTTCAGCCCCAACTCAAACTCACGCGAGGTAGAAGACAATGAACAGGAGACTTGCAGCTTGACTTATTTATATCCCACTAACTGAAGAAAATCCGAACTGACGAAACTGAACTTCTTAACAGCAGCAACTATGCCTGATGAAACTGAAATTCTCAGAAACTTTTGATAGCAGCTGTTTACTAATTAACATTGCCGGGACGATCATCCGGAGGGCATCGTCCTCAGCGTCGGCAGTGATTGTGGGCACGAACCCGAAGAGGTTGCCTGTGACACAGACCAGTACATGCATCCAGGAGGATGTTGCTGCTCTTGAGATTCTTGTGCATCTACGGAGGGTCGGTGTAGTTGTGCAGGTAGTTGAGCCTGCCTTCCACGTCCAGCGCGAACTGCACGTGCTGGCTCCACCGCGCGAAATCCTGACCGGACCGGTAGTGTTTTCGGGCCGAATTATACAAACCGAACCGACCCAATATACCAGCAGGCTCGTACCGTTTGGTCTGGTCCTTAGCGGGCCACGAGCGAGCTGGTACGTCCACCTTGAGTAGTAACCAAGCTTGACGGGCGGCAGCGGTGGAGGTCCTGGGTAAGGAAGGAATCCTAGAGGATTTGAATGGCGGTGGGAGATGAGAGTCACGGGAAGGATGGAACGCCTCACATGCCGGAGAGATCACGAAGAAATTCCCGGTTGTGAATCTATGGGAAGACGAAGATGAGGACACCACCATCGAGGAGGATTTGGAGGAGTTATAGAAAGATTCTGACTTATGGCGCTCACTAGGGTTCATACTACCAGAATGTTAATCCATGGCATGTTCTTTGGAGGGATGAGATCTGCTTGGAACTTGACGCGGTAAGTGGAGTTTCGGGATATGGTGGATAATCTAGTCTTAGCATGACTATAATGCGTTGTTGACTTTGGAGCGTGTGATGATGGATGGCAGGCCCCTCCATATTTCTAAATGTTGGACTTGAAAGAGAAAAAGACGACGGGTGACATCACAAGTAAGTAACAAATGGAAGTAACAAGTGGACTGAGCGCATGAACAATCGGTGAAGGGACAATTTGGTCGAATTAGGGTCCATGTGACTTTGGATGTTTGCACGTCATTGACAAGGTGTGCAAGTTAACACCCAAAAAAGGACTCACTTTAACTTTAAATATGATAAGATGCTAGTGTTCTGGGTCGTGCGTTGAATGGTGAGTTACGTTGAGGAAGAGTATGTGAACAAACATCAAGAAGAGAAGGAGTTGATATACCCACTTATGTAAATCGTGCAGGAATTTTGTAGGGAGGAGCAATAATGGATGTACCGGGGTTAGTGGAAGAGGATGAAGGACCAGAGATGGAGGGGTGGGGGCGTGATATGCATGAAGGAGTGGGGACGTGGAAGCTTTTCCCCAAAAGAGTACGATAGGCAGGAAAAGAATCTTAGGAGCTCAACATCGAAGTCATGTGTGTCGGACTCGAAGTTGGCTCTCTCAGCATCTAGTGGGAGAAGACTGTAGCTAGATGAGAAAATGCGAGGAGTAGTGGGGTACCGATGCTCACGGATAAGCCACGTTATGTAGAACGGGACATCGGGGTGACATATATCATGAAGATGGTGGGGATACTGCCTCGCAAGAATCAAAGAGGTTGAAGAAAGGAGATGTGTAACAGGTGGAATAAGACATGGAGAAGTCGGTGGGCTCCCCCAAGGAGCACCATCGAGCCTAATGGGTACCTTAAGCTGGAACTGTCGGGAGATCAGGCGACCCTGAAAAGTTCAAGATCTAGCAGGGCCATGTCTTCTTGTCGGAGACAAGGCAGGAGAAGGAACAGTGATGTGATTTGTAATTGTTTCTGAACTGAATGGAAGTGAGAAGGAGGCAAAATTGCCATATTTTGGGATGAAAGAATTAACGTGCATCCCAAGACTTTTAATGCGAAACATATCAATGTGCTGATAAAAAGGAAACACTAAAGAGTGCGAAATGCTATTACAGTTTGGCGTATGGGGAACTGAGAGCACAAGATACACATGAAATGTGTGTGTTGCTAAGATAATCAAGCCTAACATGATTAAGTTGTGGAAGATGATTGGCGATTTTAATGATTCCATCACAGTCGAAAGATCACTCACGCTCTATTAGGTCCGAAAGACTAATGATGGACTTAAAATAAGTACTCTCACATTATGATCTCCACGATTTGGATTCTAAGGGAGTACAATGGACATATGATATTAAGTTAGCCGAGCACAGTAATGTGAGAGTTTTCCTCAAATAGTTGGTGGCTAACCCAGCATGGTCTCAACATTTTGAGCAGGCTACGGTGACACACTATCTTACTCCTAGTTTCATGTGGCTTTGTTACTAGAACCAGAGACGCCGAGAGAAGGGATAGAGAAGCCAAACACGAGAAGATTTGAAGCGCACTAGGAAAGGGAAGCAAACCTGGGTAGAGTAATTCTACATACATGTGAGCAAGGACCCACATCACAAGATTTAGGAGACATCGATGTGAAGTTCAAGGACACAACGAACAAACTTTCGAAAATGGAGTGTTGTCAAGATTGCTAATGTGAAGAAATAAATAGAGAGGGTGTGTTCTGAGCTCAAAATCAGCGAATGCAATGGATGTTTGATTCCATTGAGCAAGTAAATAAGGTGATCACAAAAACTTGAGGACCTACTGCATTGGGAGGGAAAAAAGTGGAGGAAAAGGTTGGGGACCACATCGCTGAAAGAAGGTGATTGCAATACTCGTTGTTCAGTATTATGATTATTTAGGAAATATATGATAGTGTAAGATTTATTCTACCTTGCCTTGTACTCCAAGAAGGTCATGTATTCATTATATATACACCCACAATACTCAAGCAATACAACCTCAATTCCACCAATATCATCTCTATTCCTCTTACACTCGCTAATTTCATTAAAAGGCATCGTGGATGAAAAAAAATTAAAATGGAAAATAGATGATCACAGTTGTATAGTACTCCCTCCGTTCCATAATATAGTGCATAAAGATTTGTTTGAAAAGTCAATTTTGACGAAGATGGCAGAAAAAAGTATTTATATCTAAAGGACCAAAAATATAATATATAAAACAACATCTTATGATGAATCTAATAATATATGTTTAGCATTCTAGATGTAAATGTTTTTCTGCACAAACTTGATCAAAGTTTGTGAGGTTTGACCTTTCAAAAAAATTATATTCACTACGTTATGGAACGGAGGGAGTATCTGTAGAAGAGATACAAGGTATATCAAGAAAGTGTTTTCAGGAGAAATATAAGCGAGATGATGGTGTTAACCCGAGACCCCTATGAGGGATATTTCATCAAAATATCACGACACCCATAGATGAGGAATTCACAAAGTCATTTACATACAAAGAGACCGATGACGAACTTTTCCAAATTGGCCCTAGTACTACAAAAACGAGCTTTGGCAGCGGTTTTGGTACATGACCTCATTCATTTTTTCATTCGGCCTCTCACCTATCATCACTAATTTGTTCCATACACTGAACAACTTGGGATATTATATCATTCCAAGCAGTTACAATTCAGAACCGCCTCCATTTCTTTTTCTTGCAGTTTATTCTCACTAGGTAACCAACTCTACAAATGAAATTCACATAAAACGCTCGCATACAAATCGTCATTCATTTGCACAAGGCTAATACATCGTGTAGTACATTCATATATGCTCAATAATTCATAACCATGTACACAAGTTCTATATAGTTCACAACCAACATAAGAATATATGTCGTCTTGAGTATCCTACCCATCTCGTCTTTTCATGTCACCTCTTCGTACCACCTGTATGAGAACACCACACCCCCACCTTAGCCTTAATATGTTTGTTAGCACACAAAGAAACGAGAGTCAATAGCTGGTGGCAATTATGTCATGGAGGGATGAGATGAGGTGGTCACGGACTCACGGTGGCGCTGATCAAAGATTAGATTTTTGCCCGAAATAACAAATTTTAGCCAAATTTCCGTCATCTCGCTTGGGCCCGTCATATATCTCTTTCGGTCAAAAATTTAGGCCTAACTTTGAAATTTCTGGCCCGGCCCAACTTCTACAACGTTGTGTCTCTATTCATGAGAGAAAACCACGATCCAGAGCGCCCTAACCTTAAAGTTTTCAACTTTCCTTGGTCCTCTTATGTGTGACGCTGCCACTACGCTGGGCACATCACATCGAATGCGCTTCTCCAGCCGTCCGACCAAGGCTCTCTCCTCCACGGCTCCACCCATGGCTAGCCTCGTGATCTCCTCCATGGCTCCACGCCTCCACCCATCCACTTCATGTATGTTTCTTCTCCAAGGCCGTGACATGGTGCTCGACGGCTGTGGCAAAGGAGATGGTGCTGCGCAAGCCGTCCAGTTCAACGGAGGCAGGAGCACGAGGCAACGGTAGCAGAGTGGAGGACTGCTATACTTTTTCTCTGCTTTATTTCAAATTCTGCAAATTTTGGTCGAATTTTGGCTTAATTTTGGTCAAACTTAAAAAAAATGAGCAATTTCAGCCGAGGTTTGTTGAAATTTTCTAAATGGCCAAAATTCAGCCATCTCGGCCAGGGGCGAAAAAAATATGCAAACCGAAAATCAAAACTGTGGCGCTGATGGCCAAGGGTGGTGGAGGCCAGGTTGGCCAGCGATCAGGGTTGGGATGGGACGTGGCGCGTGAGGACAGATGAACAATGTCTGACGGTAAAAAAAAGTGACTTAAGCCAAAAAGGATCAGTCAACTTACACATAGTCGGTCCCTTCTTTTTGATGTTTTGGCCATGGTTTTCGGTCTAGGAGAGATCGTGTGTGCAGTTTTGCCACGCATGACCACTGCAACACCAAGAGACAGGAACAGCGAGGTAATGCTAGTGCCTGTGAAGGAAGAGGAAAGGACAAACAGCTTTCTGGTGATTTTATCCCAAGGTGACAATAATTGGGATTGAGCAAAAAAGGATGGCGTCTCTTCTCCCACCCCTCCTCTCCTCCCCTCCCACCTGCTTGCACCTTGCCGATGGATCTCTCCATGGATCCTCTTAGATTGTTAGGATGGATGCTCTCATTGACTGGGATTTCTCGTATGGCCAGAAGGTGGCGGATCAGGTGCGTCGTCGGTTCCACTCTCCGGTCCATTTCGATGGATCCATCTCCTCTTCGGAGTTCTTTCTGGTGGTTCTTTTCCGTTCGAGTTCTTTTCGTTTGGATGTGGATTCTGTCTCCATGGCGCTCTGTTCTTGCTTGGGCCGCAATCTCAAGAGGTTGAATGTGTGCATGCTCTTGGATAATCTTTTCCGTTTCTCGGTACCCTCCAACAGAGTTGGTCATTTCATTTGTGCTTTGAAGGTTGTCGCATGCCAGCTTTCCATTATTCTTTCAATCTTTTTCATGGCAAGCCCTTTAATTTGGTTTGTCGGGATTCCAAGGTTGGTTCTGGATGGATGGTTCATACCAGTCGAAAGCGCACGCATCGACGTTATCTTCATAATATTCCGGTGGATCTATTAAATGCTGTGCATGGCCATCAACGTAAACCTCTGGTTATTAAAGCTCATCTTGCTAAGAGTGGTGCCTCTAATGCACAGGCTTCTAAATGGATTGCGGCTTTCAATGGTGGGGGACAGGAAGATTCTTTTTGCCTCTCTGATCATAATTGCAATCCTGTTTTGGTGGAGGATTCACTAAGTGTCTCTCATATTGATTATCCTTTCAAATTTGGTCAGTTCAAGTTTTGCCTAGAATCGCGATCTCCGCTGCGGTGCTCTCCTATTTTTCAGCCCAGGATTTTTGGTGATGGTTGGGCTGAGCCAGTTTTGAATTCGCGCATGGTTTTCTTGGTGGAAGATATCCGAGATCTTTTTCGTGTGGGACATTCTGCTCAGGATGTTATCTTTTTTATCAAAAATCATTATTTGGCATGTGCGCTTGCCTCGCATTCGGTCACCTGGCGGAGGACTGTCAGGCTCGGCGGTGTTGTTTTCAGTGTTTCTCGTTTGGCCACCCGTAAACAATGACAACATTATCGTTCTCGTTCCGATAAGATTAGTACTGCTAGGCCAAATCTCCAATGGGTTCCTAGAAAATCGCAGCATTTTTGTGTTAGGTGCCTTCTGGTGGGCCATGGTGCTTCCAGTTGCTCGGCGTCCCCACGCTGTCAGTTTTGCTGGGCCTATGGCCACGCGGTGGTGGGCTGCAAGATGTTGAGATTTTCTAGGTTGACGGTTTGGATTCCAAAGGCTCACATAAAACAATCTCACCTGCCGCTGGACGCCTCATATTCTTCCTCGTCCTGTTCCACCCTCGTACCCTGCTCCTCCAAGATGACGAACTTCCCTATCAACCCGCTCGCGTTCCTGCCCCATGGTATGACGGTGGAGCAGGGGCCTCCTGACCGCAAGGCTCGGGTGGATATGGCACTTAGTGGTCATCCGCCATTAAACCACGATCGCTTCCTCATCGCGGAGACCAACAGAGCTATCCCAGTTCATCTGCGGCAGGAGGCCAGATCTGCTCTTGCCGGTATGCTCAACCATGATGGTTTCTCTGTTCGCTTCTTTGAGGATTCCCCGTTAGGCCTTGGTCTTTTTTGCATCCGTACTGTGCCGCTTAGAGATGCTCTCATTGGGAAAACTTATATGCTTTATGAGGAAGTAGAAGTCACTTTTGTCAAGCATGATGAAGCAATTAATATGCGCATGCTGGCTCTTGGTCGTTATACCTGGATCCTTCTGCTTGCTTTTCCCCAAGATTATCAGAGGCAATATTGGGTGGAGAAAGCAGTTTCTCACTTTGGCAAGCTGTTGAGTTGGTTCAGTCCTCGTGAGCCTTTCTCAGGGGTTCTTGTTCAAGTTTGGATTATGAGTCCGTCTGTGGTTCCAGAGGACTTTGTCATGTGTCAGATGGGGGGACAGAGGCGTTCTTGGACTATTCCCATGTTTATGCTTAGATCTGACGGAGCAAATGTGTTTGAGCATGATGTTCCTCTTGCTGGTGAAGATCCTCTGCCTCCTAATGGCGATGCTCACCCTTTGTTTGGGCCACATTCTACTGCTAAACATGCTTTTCAAGTCAGACTGCAGGCTTGGTTGGTCCGTAATGGGGTGTTTGGTCTAGGTGGGGCCGTAGCTTCTGGTGGAAGTTCTGCTAATCTTTAGCTGCTTGCTCCTCCTTAGCCTGAATTTTTTCCTGTCAGAGGACATATCAACTATCAAGAGATGTTGAGAGAACAAGGGGTGAGGTTTTCTGATGGACTAGTTCCTGAACCCAATGTTGCTGACAGTCCGCTTTCTGCTTATAATGATAACATCTCTGCTGCTACTTCCTTGGATGAGGAGCCTCTTGTTACCAATGCTAATGTTTCGTCACCAGGCTCTGTTAATTATGTTGGCTCTAACAACAACCATGCTCTGCAGATCAACTTTTGTCTGTTGAGAGATAATTTTCAGGTTGTGAATTTGTTTGAATTTGCTCCTAAGAGTTCTAAATCTGTTCCTGATGTTTTCGGTCTTGCTCTATCCGTGATTAAGGGCATGTTCAGCCCAAAGCCTGGTAGCGACTATTTGTGCTTCAATATGCCAGTGATCCCCCCTAAGATGATCAGATTTTTGGGTGTTCAAGCCGTCCTTGCTGCTACCTCTCCTCCGATTCAAGTGTCAAGGGAAGTGGCCCGTAAGCTGCGCTTTGAGGATTCTCCTGGGTGTCTTGAGATGCAGTCTTTGCCTTCTGTTCAGCCTGATTCCTTTGATGTTGCTAGTAACAAAGGCGATTCAGGGCCTCGATCGTTGGAATTGTCTCCTCCTGCCTCGTCTGATGCACTTGCAGTTCATTCAGCTAAAAAGAGAGGAAGAAAGCCTAGGGCTGCAACTCCATTGATCACTTCTGAAGTTCGTAGGAGCAGCCGCAATAACATGTATCGTGTGTTTAAGGTGGACATGTCGTCTGATTCTCGTAAACACAAATCTGCAATTGTACCTGCGTTGGTCTGGGCTGTACCTGACCCCGCTCCTTCTTCGGTGCCCAACTTTGCTCCTGCTCCTCTCTCGATTACCACTATTCAGCAGATGGGGTCTGTGGAGTGTGGCATTCCTCTGGCTGAGCTCTCTGAAGATAGGCTGCTTGCTCCGGGGGCGAATTGACAGAGGTACCTAATATATCATAATTTAATGTTTGCATGTGTCCAAATATATTCTATGGCATTAATTGTATCCTTCTGTGTAGGATCTCAAAGCAGAACTATGATAGCTACAACATTATGCGCACGGCCGGACAACAAGTACGTCGATGATCAACCTAACGTTGGCGTGTGCATTGTTGTCTATGTCTAGTACCGTGTGACCTTTTCTCTTAAATAAACTTCATTATGTGAGTTAGTCAGTGACTTCCTCATAATGTATGACTCAGCTATTTGGTGGTTGTAACTTTATGAGTTTGTGATTTTTTTGCATTTTATATGTGAGTTTTTGAAGTGCAACCTCAAGAATCATGGTTTCTTCGTGGCCACCGTGTAGCTTGTTTATTTCGCACGAGAAAATTTGGAGATAGATGTACTGGAGGACTTATATTTCGCTCCCGATTTAATGTTACCGATAAATCCAAAAAAATACACCAGCCATCCATGCTCTCCAATTGAATAAAATACACTTAAGCCAGTTTTTGTAAAAAAAAGTGATTTTTTCCACCACCTCCAAATCACTCCAAATTTATTCTACATGCTCAAATCGATGTGCCAAACATGGCTATGAATGAAATTTGAAAAAAAAATGTATACTACAATGCCCCCTTAAGGTGTAGACCGATGTTTTGATCAGTCAGTCTACATGGCAGAATAAATTCAAAAAAAATAAAAAATTTGTTAAACCTCGAAAACCTAGCTATGTTTGTGCAACATATCAAGTGTATAAAATTAGAGGTGATTTAGAGAAGATCGAAAAAATAACGGTTAAACACGACGGACCATTTGATATCACTTAAGCCAGTTTTTTAGAAAAGATGATTTTTTTCCACCACCTTCAAATCATCCCAAATTTATTCTGCATGCTCAAATCGACGTGCCAAACATGGCTATAAAAGAATTTTGGAAAAAAATGTATCCTACAATGCCCCCTTCAAGTGTAGACCAATGTTTCGATCAGTCAGTCTACAGGGCAGAATAAATTCAATAAAAAATTAAAAAATTGTAAAACCTTGAATACCTAGCTATGTCTGTGCAAGATATCAAGTGTGCAAAATTAGAGGTGATTTAGAGGAGGTCAAAAAAACCAAGCTTATACACGAGGGACCATTTGGTCTCACTTAAGCAAGTTTTTATAGAAAAGGGTGATTTTTTCCACCACCGCCAAATCACAGCAAATTTGTTCTACATGCTCAAATAAATGAGCTGGCTATGAAAGAAATTTGGAAACAAAATGTATCCTACCATGCCCCTTTAAGGTTTAGACCGATATTTTGATCAGTCAGTCTACAGGGCAAAATAAATTCAATTTTTTTAAAAAAAAGTGTAAAACCTTGAAAACCTAGCTATGTTTGTGCAAGATATCAAGTGTGCAAAATTAGAGGTGATTTAGAGGAGGTCGAGAAAAATCATGCTTAAACACGAGGGACATTTGGTCTCATTTAAGCCAGTTTTTGTACAAAAAGTGATTTTTTCCACCACCTCTAAATCACCCCAAATTTATTCTGCATGCTTAGATAGATGAGCCAAACATGGCTATGAAAGAAATTTTGAAAAAATCATGTATCCTACAATGCCCCGTTAAGGTGTAGACCGATGTTTTGATCAGTCAGTCTACAGAACAGAATAAATTAAAAAAAGTCAAAACATTGTAAAAGTTTGAAAACCTACGTATGTTTGTGCAACATATCAAGTGTGCAAAATTAGAGGTGATTTCGAGAAGGTCAAACAAATCACGGTTAAACACGAGGGACCATTTGGTCTCACTTAAGCCAGTTTTTGTAGAAAATGTGATTTTTTTCCACCACCTGCAGATCACCCCTAATTTGTTCTATATGCTCAAATAGATGAGCTAAACATGGCTATGAAAGAAATTTAGAAAAACTGTATCCTACAATGCCCCCTTAAGGTGTACACCGATGTTTTGATCAGTCAGTCTAGAGGACAGAATAAGATCAAAAAAATTAAGAATTTTGTAAAACCATGAAAACCTAGCTATGATTGTGCAACATTTCAAGCGTGCAAAAATAGAGGTGATTTAGAGGAGGTCGAAAAAAATCATGGTGAAACACGAGGGACCATTTGGTCTCACTTAAGCCAGTTTTTGTAGAACATGTGATTTTTTCCAACACCTCCAGATCACCCCAAATTTGTTCTACATTCTCAAACAGATGTGCCAAATATGTCTATGAAAGAAATTTGGAAACAAAATGTATCCTACAGTGCCCCCTTAAGGTGTAGATCGATGTTTTGATCAGTCAGTCTACAGGGCAGAATAAATTCGAAAAAATTTAAAAAAATTTAAAACCTTGATAACTAGCTATGTTTGTGCAACATATCAAGTGTGAAAAAATAGAGGTTATTTAAAGAAGGTCGAATAAATCACGGTTAAACACAAGGGACTATTTGGTATCAATTAAGTCAGTTTTTGTAGAAAATTTGATTTTTTTCCACCACCTTCAAAGCACCCAAATTTGTTCTACATGCTCAAATAGATGATCCTAACGTGACTACAAAAAAAAATTGGAAACAAAATGTATCCTACCATGCCCCCTTAAGGTGTAGACCGATATTTTGATCAGTCAGTCTACAGGGCATAATAAATTCAAAAAAAAATTAAAAATTGTAAAACCCTGAAAACCTAGCTATGTTTGTGCAAGATATCAAGTGTGCAAAATTAGAGGTGATTTAGAGAAGGTCGAAAAAATCACGTTTAAACACGAGGGACCATTTGGTCTCACTTAAGCCAGTATTTGTAGAAAAGGTGATTTTTTTCCACCACCTTCAAATCACCCCAAATTTGTTCCGCATGCTTAAATAGATGAGCCAAACATGGCTATGAAATAAATTTGGAAACAAAAAGTATCCTATCATGCCCCCTTAAGGTGTAGACTGGTATTTTGATCAGTTAGTCTACAGGGTAGAATAAATTCAAAAAAATAATTATAAAACCATGAAAACCTATCTATGTGTGTGGAAGATATCAAGTGTGCAAAATTAGAGGTGATTTAGAGGAGGTCGAAGAAATCACGCTTAAACACGAGAGACCATTTGGTCTCTAGCTATGTTTGTGCAAGATATCAAGTGTGCAAAATTAGAGGTGATTTAGAGGAGGTCGAAAGAATCAAGCTTAAACAAGAGGGACCATTTGGTCTCACTTAAGCCAGTTTTTGTAGAAAAGGTGATTTTTTTTCCACCACCTCTAAATCACCCCAAATTTATTCTGCATGCTCAGATAGGTGAGCCAAACATGGCTATGAAGCAAATTTTGAAAAAAAAACGTATCCTACAATGCCCCTTAAGGTGTAGACCGATATTTTGATCAGTTAGTCTGTAGGACAGAATAAATTCAAAAAAATTTAAAAAATTGTATAACCTTGAAAACCTAGCTATGTTTGTGCAACATATCAAGTGTGCGAAATTAGAGGTGATTTAGGTAAGGTCGAACAAATCACAGTTAAACACGAGGGACCATTTGGTTTCACTTAAGCAAATTTTTATAGAAAATGTGATTTTTTTCACCACTTCCAAATACCCAAAAATTTTGCTACACGCTCAAATAGATGAGCCAAACATGGCTATGAAATTAATTTGGAGAAAAGTATCCTACAATGCCCCCTTAAGGTGTAGACCGATGTTTTGATCAGTCAGTCTACAGGGCAAAATAAGATCAAATAAATTAAAAAAATTGTAAAACCATGAAAACCTATCTATGATTGTGCAACATATCAAGTGTGTAAAAATAGAGGTGATTTAGAGGAGGTCAAAAAAATTCACGGTTAAACACGAGGGACCATTTGGTCTCACTTAAGCCAGTTTTTATAGAACATGTGATTTTTTTCACCACCTTCAGATCGCCCCAAATTTGTTCAACATGCTCAAATAGATGCCTATAAAATAAATTTGGAAACAAAATGTATCCCACAATGCCCCCTTAATGTGTAGACCGATGTTTGACCAGTCAGTCTACAGGGCAGAATAAATTCAGAAAATTTATTAAAACTGTAAAACCTTGAAAACCTAGCTATGTTTGTGCAATATATCAAGTGTGCAAAATTATAGGTGATTTAAAGAAGGTCAAAAAAATCACAGTTAAACAAGAGGGACCATTTGGTGTCACTTAAGTCAGTTTTTGTAGAAAATGTGATTTTTTTTCCACCGCCTCCAAATCACCCCAAATTTGTTCTACAGGCTCAAATAGATGAGCCAAACATGTCTATGAACGAAATTTGAAAAAAAATGTATCCTACAATGCCCCCTTAAGGTGTAGACCGATGTTTTGATCAATCAATTTACAGGGCAGAATAAATTGAAAAAACTTAAAAAAATTGTATAACCTTGAAAACCTATCTATGTTTGTCCAAGGTATCAAGTGTGCAAAATTAGAGGTCATTTAGAGAACTTCGAAAAAATAACGGTTAAACACGAGGGACCATTTGGTCTCACTTAAGCCAGTTTTTGTAGAAAAGGTGATTTTTTCCAGCACCTCCAAATCACCCCAAATTTGTTCTACATGCTCAAATGGATGAGCCAAACATGGCTATGAATGAAATTTGGAAAAAAAAATGTATCCTACAATGCCCCCTTAAGGTGTAGACCGATGTTTTGATCAGTCAATCTACAGGGCAGAATGATCATCCGTGGATGTACACCGGTCACACTAGTCAGAAAGACATGACCATTGAATGGTTAACAAAAACCAAGGGGTTTCTGATAGGCGCATTTGCAAATGGCCAGAGGTCAACCTAGTGCCCCTGTGTTGGGTGCAACAATTGGAACAAGAGGACAGAGGATGAAATGGGCAAACACCTGCAGAAGAGGGGTTTTACGCCGGGTTATACGGTGTGGACATTTCATGGCGAGTCTGCCCAACGTGCCAGAGCTGAGGTGCTTTGTAGTCGCACCGACGAGCATGGTACCAGGATGGAAGACATGGTGCAAGACTTTTATGATGCTCGGGACTCGGATGATGGGATGGAGGAATCTGCAAAGGCCTTCGATGAAATGTTGGAGTCTTCAAAACGTCCTCTCCACGAGCACACTGCTTTGTCAGCTGGATGCCAATCTCACAAATAATGGCTCTGAAGGCTCAATTCAAGTTGGGCAGAGAATGCTACAACACGACGATGGCAGTATTTGGACGTTTTCTACCCAAAGGCCATGTACTACCTGCAAACATGTACCAGTCAGACAAAATCCTCCGTGCTCTTAAGATGCTCGATGAGAACATACATGCCTGTCAGAAAGGATGTGCCTTATTTAGGCTTCAGTATGCAGACTTGAACTGTTGTCCCATTTGCAAGTCATCCAGGTATGTTATGGTAGACAACGGTATGGGTGAGAAGATGCAGACCAAAATCCCCGTTAATGTTCTTCGGTATATGCCAATCGTACCAAGACTTCAACGTCTTTTCATGGTCGAAGAGATGGCCAGGCATATGACATGGCACAAAACGGGCAAAAAAACCCAACTAGAGGCAGATGGGAAGCTGATGATGGTGCACACATCGGACGGTGAAGCGTGGAAGCGCTTAGATGCATTACATGATGACACCTCTCCCCAATGAAGAGGAATAAGAACCTCACATTAACCCAGACACATATGAAGGAGAATTCTTCCAAGAAACATGTCTTTCCAAAAAACATTTCACGAACCGCTCTACTTCACCCCGGAACATTGAAGTAGACAGCGACAGTGAACCCGACTTCACCCCTGGGCCGGAACAACAAGATCCTGAACTAGAAGTGGTTACTACTGCGGAGGACCTGTCAATGCTTGACCGATTACGTAAAGGTGGCCTTCCACATGATGATGCATTTATTAATGATGATGATGAGCACGGCATTACAGATAGTGACAATGATGAGGCATTTATTGGTCCCGGAGCATTTATTGAACCGGACGATCCAGATTATCATTAGGTATTCAATTTTTTATGTTGTACTTGATATAGTTACTTGTATAATTTTCTTACTTTGTATGATTGTTTCTTATACATAGTGCCATATGATCTTGATGTCCGTTCCCGTCGACCCTCGCCCGCTTTATGATTTGGATGTGGTAAATTCTCTTTCGTAACTATTTCTTTCATTTCGCATTCATGACAATTATGGTCATCAAGTTGACATAGAGATATTTTAATCTAGGAGGTATGTGAACCGAAATTTGAAACTGATCTTCTTGTCGAGAAGTTAAATTTAGTTGAAAAAGAAAATGAGTATTTGAAAGAAAAAATTAAAAGAATTGAAGAAGAGAAGATGACATTGGAGTTGTATGTTGCGGATGTCGTCGATGATCGCAAGATGAAGATGAATGCAATGCGCTTGAAGATGAATGCAATGCATCTGAAGCTTAAGAAGATTAGAAAATATGCCCTTGATAATGAGGCTTGGTATCATTATGGCGTTGGATCAATTGTTACCTTAGTTGCGATCTTCATCGCATTTGTTGTGACGAGGGTAAGTTTTCTCTAGTGTTTTGCTGAACAAATAATACTTAGCTTATTTTCCTCGTAAATGGCATAATTACCTAATAAGGTAGATAAAAAATGAGCTATACTTATGTAAGCTGGCTAAAAAATGGCATCATCACCTAGGTTACCACAAAAATGACCTATACTTGCCTTATTTTTCTCCAAGTTGACATAATAAGCATAGTTGACCTATACTTTACCTAGGATAGCTATAAAATGACATATACATAGCATTTTTCCTCCTAAATGACTTAATATGCTTAGTTAGCTAAAAAAATGGCATAACTACCTAGGATAGCTCAATAATGATCTATACTTAGCTTAACTAGTTCATTTATGATATAATTAGCTTACTTAGGTCAAAAATGGCATAACTACTTAGGTTAGCTCAAAAATGACCTATACTTAGCTTCTTCAGTTCATTTATGACATACTTAGCATACTTAGGTCAAAAATGGCATGATAATAACCTTACTAAGCTCCAAAATGACCTATTAACCTAGCTTACCTCTAAAATGACCTACACTTAGCATTTTTACCTAGCTTAGCTAAAATATGGCCTTTTTACCTACCTTAGTTAGAAGAAGCACAAGATAAAGAAGAGGAGATCAGGAGAAAAAGAAAGAGAAGAAAAATTCTTCTTGTTCTTGTTCTTCTTCTTCTTCTTCTTCTTCTTCTAGCTAGTCTTTTTCTTCTAGTCTTCTTCTTCTACTACTTCTTCTTATTCTAACTTTCTTCTTTCCCAATTTGCAGATTTGCTTTCGATGAGGAAGCTTAAGTTGATGGAGTCTACTCTTCTCCCTGTGCTTCCTTTTTGTTTTGATTTTGTAGGATGATGTCACATCCCAACTAGTCCATGCATTAGAGTTTTGCATCATGTCTACTTTCCATCAGAAACTTGAATTGAGGAATTTTCAAAAGCCTCAGAAAACCTCTAAAAATAACCAACATTTAAATCTTCTCAAATGAGTCCAAGAAAATGTTCCTGTTATTCTATAGAAATATTGGTAAGAGGTAAAATTCAAACCAATATTTTTGGAGTCACATAAATATTTATTTTGGCCATTTGAATTAATCCAATAACTACTTGCTTTGGATTCATATTTAATATATATTAAATATGACTCCAATAATTCTGGAAGTTTGTGAGTGGCTTTGTATATATTTTAGCAAGCCATATAATAACCTACAGAATTTATTAAAATGATTTAGTTGCTAAACCAAATCAAAACAGAGGAAGAAAAATAGAAAACAGAAACAAATAAAAGAGAGAGAGAATCTTACCTGGCCTCACCTGGCAGCCCAGCTGGCCCAGCCCCTCCAGCTGGCCCAGCCCACTGGCCGAAGCGGTCGTCTTCGACCTCTGCCAGTAGGCAGAGGCGTGTCGACGTACACGCGCCCGAGGCCTCCACCTCCTGCTTGCTTGCCACCCTCTCCCCAACGCGCCTAGAGGCGCCACGCAGCCCCCTGGTCCCTCTCGCTCACTCCCTTGAGCTCATCCCCCTCCTCTGTTCTCTCTCTCGCACGCATCCGAAAGTGATCGCCGCCGCCGCTCGCTGCCGCCGAGTCCAGAGCCACCCCCTCACCCTTCCGCCATGTCCAAAGGCTCCGCAGCGTCTTCATCTTCGTCTTCGATGAGCCAAGCGACGCCGGACACCCCCGCAGCACCACCTCCGTCGCCTTCTTTAACCTCGGACGACCGAGATCGCCGACTCTGATTCGCCGGCGTCAGCGCCTCTCCGAGCCCACTGGCCTGCTCTGCGAGTTCACCGTGAGCACCGGCGTCTTTCCCCTCTCTTCTACCTTCCGTCTGAGCGCCCTAACTAACTACACCGCTGAGCCCACGAGCACATCGCCGCCAGCCATGGCGCCGCCGCAGCCACAGCCGCTGCCGCTCGCGTCCGAGCCCATCAGCACGCTCAGTACACTCCCAGAAGCCGAGCACAACCACCAGATCCTCCTCCCGTATGGAGTAGCGCCGAACCCGACTGCTCCCGTGCTTCGGCCGCCGCCAAACCTCATCGCCGGCATAGTTCCCGGCCACACCGGCTCAAACCAATGGCACCACTAGATGCGGCGCACTCCCAGGAGTCGAGCAAGCCTAGCCGCGTGTCGAACCATCGCCGGAGGGCGATTTTTGAAGATGTCCGCCGCGGTTTGTGTCACCGGCGGCTAAACGCCGGTGGGTTGACGTGGCTACGTCATTAGCTGCTAATGACCCCTCTAATCAACCCCTTAAGCCACTGCCACATGGGCCCATGTGCCTATTTAGTTTAGATTAATTTTCCTGTTTAGTTTAGATTAACACAGTGGGACCCATGCGCCAGCTTTGACCGCGCTGACATGGCTGTTGACTGGCCCCACATGTCATGTTGACTTCGCTGACGTGGGCGTTGACCGGACCCACCTGTCAGTGTCACTAACCAGCCCCAGTCACTGACCAGTGGATCCCACAGGTCAGGTTTGACCTGGCCGACCCAGTTGACCGCTGACGTCACCCTGACGCAGTGCTAACGCATTATTTCAATTACTGGAATTATTCTTATACAGGAAATTCCAGAAAATAACCAAAACTTCTAAAAATCATAGAAAATCAACCGTACCTCCAAATCAAATAAATTATATATGAAAAATGATCAAAAAAATCCAATCTATCCACCTGCACTGGTTTCATGCATGTTAGAACACATTAACCTTGCTGTTTAGGTGAAACAAGTTAATGCACTATTATGACCTCTTAAAAGGGGTTTGCATTTGAATATTTGGTTGAAATGAACTCATCTCAATCTGTTCTAGCTTGCATTAGCCAAAACACATTCTTATTGCCATGTCATAGCATGCATCATATTGTGCATTGCATTGATTGTGTTTCCTTCTGTGTTGCCGGTATTTGTCCCCTCTCGCTAGACGTGCTTCCGACGATGTGATTGCTGACACCGATGAAGAACTATACTATCTTCAGAAGTGCCAGGCAAGCAAAACCCCCTTGTTCATTCCGATACAATCCCACTCTCTCGCTCCTGCTCTCTTTTACTACATTAGGACAACAACGAATCATCTGTTACTTGCTGCGGTAGCTGAACCCCTTTATCCTCTGCATGACTTGTCATTGCCACAGTAAATAGATGAAACCCACTAGCATGAGTAGGAGTTGTTTGAGCCCTGTTGTGCCTACTCATTCATGTTTGTTTGTCATGCCTGCTATTGCTTAGAGTTGAGTCAGGTCTGATTCATCGGGGATGAATCAGAGTTGTGTGAACATGTCCTACTGTGTGTGAGCTAAGTGTGTGAACACGATTTGGTAAAGGTAGCGGTGAGAGGCCATGTAGGAGTACATGGTGGGTTGTCTCATTGAAGCCGTCCTTAGGAACTGAGTTCTGTGTTCGTGATCCATGAAACAGCTACTACCATGCATTGGGCCCTGAAATATGACCCCGCTCGACTTCTTAATCACCCTTGTCCTCTGTCCAGGAGTTGTAAGTGGTTTCTGGTGTTTGTAGTATGCTGGAGGCCGTGTGCAGCGCTGAACGAAGGAGTGGGCTGTGATGCGGTAGGCACGTGGCACGGTGTACCGGGGGCCCGTTTGGTGTCTCGGGAACCCTGCACACATCGTTCGGGGTCATATGTGGAAACTTCGGCCGGACTCCCTGCGGATGGAACCTGAATAGGCGATAAACCTGGACTAGAGACTTGAGTGTTTAGGTAGGTCGTGGTCTACACCCACGTCAGCTTTTGCTTGAAGTCTGCCGAGCACATGTCGTGTGCAGACGCTAACTGGTGGAAACATGTATGAAGAAGTACACCCCTGCAGGGTTAACATCATCTATTCGAATAGCCGTGTCCGCGGTAAAGGACTTTTGGGTTGCCTATAACAGTTCATAGACAAGTGAAAGTGGATACTCTAAAATACGCAAGATAAGCGTGAGTGCTATGGATGGCGTTCTCGTAAGGAGACGGGAGCGGATCCATAGTGGTGTATTGATATGGTGAATATGTGGACTCGTGTGCGCCACCTCAAAAGAGTTACTTGCAGTCGTAGTTCAGGATAGCCACCGAGTCAAAGCTGGCTTGCTGGAGTTAAAATCCCACCATCCCCTTTGTTGATAATGATGCATATGTAGTTAGTTCTGATGTAAGTCTTGTTGGGTACATTTGTACTCACGTTTGCCTATTTTATGTTTTTGCAGAGAGACGCCAGTCTCGTTAGTAGTTCCGCGTGGACTTCAACGTTTAGCTTGTTACCTCAGCTACAATCTTGTGCCCTCGGCAGGACCTAGTAGATAGTCAGGCTTCTAAGCCCTTTTCATTTGTACATGTCTATACTCAGACATGTTAAGCTTCCGCTTGTGCTTTGATTTGTATGCTCTGAATGTTGGGTCATGAGACCCCTGTTTATAATCTCACTCCTCGAAGCCTATTGAATAAAATACTTGAGTCGTAGAGTCATGTTGTATTTGCACATATCGAGCATATTGTGTGTATGTTATTGAAATGCTTTGTATGTGTGGGATCTGACTATCTAGTTGTTTATCCTTAGTAGCCTCTCTTACCGGGAAATGTCTCCTAGTGCTTCCACTGAGCCTTGGTAGCTTGCTACTGCTCCGGAACACTTAGGCTGGCCGGCATGTGTCCTTCTTCGTTCCTGTGTATGTCCCTTCGGGGAAATGTCACGCGATGAATACTGGAGTCCTGTTAGCCCGCTACAGCCCGGTTCACCGGAGTCCTGCTAGCCCAGTGCTACAGCCTGGATTCACTCGTTGATGACCGACACGTTTGATGCTGGGTCATGGATGCCTGTCCCTGTAAGTTTGTGCCACTTTGGGTTTACGACTAGCTATGTCAGCCCGGGCTCCTTATCATATGGATGCTAGCGACACTATCATATATGTGTGCCAAAAGGCGCAAATGGTCCTGGGCAAAGGTAAGGCGACACCCGTGGGAATATCGTGCGTGAGGCCGCAAATTGATATGAGGTGTTACATGCTAGATCGATGTGGCATTGAGTCGGGGTCTTGACAGCTTTGGTATCAGAGCTTGACTGCATGTAGGATTACCAAGCCAAACCGGTCGAAGTTGTGTCTAGAAATGCTTTAGTTATGTAAGGGAATTGATTGTGGAAGGGAACGTAAGGCTCTTTTTACTCCTTATACCTCATGGCCTTTTGATCTGAGTCAACCTCTTCTCTTCTACGGGGATTAAGAACTAGGCCTTCTCATCTATTTATCAGGATGACATGTTACTAATCCATAGACTTATGATATTGCTGGTTTTATGCCCCAGTTCAGTTTATACTACTTCCGTGTGTCCATAGTTGGACTCGGAACCTTGATTTTGTGCTTTTGAGTGGTTATGCAACCATTTTTGCAGGATGTCTCAAATCATTTTGAGCATTTACAGCTGTTATGTTGTCCGAGTCATCCCAGATTTCTATATAGTCTGATGCATTTGCAAATCCTTTCTCTCCGTTTCTAATGTTCATTTGGGCCAGATTAATCACACAAATTAGTGTGTTGAGATACTTCGCTACCTCGGCATATATGTTGGAGCTATTATTATGAACCTAGGTGTTTTAGGGAGTTACCTAGTAAACTAGCCATGTTTTGTGTTCCCGGTGTGATAACTCTGGCCTTTATTCTCGAAAGCATCCCGTGGTGCCACTTAGTAGTAGGTATTCTGTTCCTGGGTTCTTGAACCCGAGATTCACCCTACTTACTTCATGTTGATAGTGTTTGCTAGTTCCTTTAGGTTATTAGTAACCTTGCGATAGTCCTCGAGGTCCGTGGTATTTCCTTCTTCCGAATACCATGAACCATTAAGGCAGAAGTTATTTGAACCAAAAGATCACAATCAGAGTAATCTTGAGGAGTTCTCCATTCATAATCGTGACTCTGCCAGTCCTACCTCTCTGCATGGGTTATCCGGAAGAAACATGTTGAACTTGGTTCGACATACTAATCTATGCATCCACAACTCAGAAAGTTATATGTTCCTTAAGTTGTCCTTCTTAGTTGTCTTCTGACCCTCGTCTATCAATTGATAGACAGGAGTAGTTGTGCAACCGTGTTCATCGATGCCTATTATTCCTGTGGTCCGTCGAGCCATTCTATTCTGGAATGACTAGGAGAAACAAACTCCAGTACCTTGTCCATTTCTAGGATTGGGTCAAATCAGTTGAATTCCGCAGATCAAATGCAAATCTAGCTTCTAATTTGTTCCACCCTGGAGTGTTACCCTCTTTACGTCGGGATTTTCATGAGAATTGCACCATCTCTTGTGAATTTTTGACATAGTGATACTTCTCGCCATCATTGTTCATTCCTCGTTTCCGTGTTGTTGCAGCCGGAGTGCCGACAAGTGAATCATGATGTGTGAACTCAATACTTCTAGCAACCCTGTTGCTTGGTAGTTAAAGGACAATAACTTCATTCTTAGTGTGTTGGTTCTTGAATCATCATTCTAAGATAGATTGTGCTACCTAGTCCTTATTTCTGGTGCACTCTTCGATCAATGAGTTAGGATTTCAATCCCTTGCTTAATTGATCACATCATCTTGCCTCGAACGCAAGATTGTTCTCGAGCTTAATAACATATTGGTGGTTCGTAATTTTTCGAATATCTTCTCAGAAGTATTACTGGGTTGTCACCTGACTGCTATGTAGGGTTCGTGATCAAGTTGGTTTTCCATAAACCACCCCTTCTTCAAAAATCTGTGTTGGATACCCTGAGCTAGTCGGTAAACTGAACAACAACTTGGTGAGTTGGAAGATGAAAGTTTGTCCAACTTAGTTCATTTTCAAAGGGATATGCTTGTGTTTGTGTGGTTGTTGAGGAAAGATGATATCTTCACCGATTGGTCCCTGTGATCAGTTGTTGGATCTATTGCCTTTTCAAAATTTTGACTTGAGTATGGGCTATCGTCAAGTCAAGTCAGAACCAATGATATTCGTAATGTTGTCTTACCCATGGTTGTGTCCTCGGGCATACACCGTTATATCCTTTGGTCAGACCGATGCTATCGCCTTGTTCACATAATTGTGGAATTCCACTTATATGGAAACCTAGATGAGTTGTTGGTGAGCCCATCAGCAACATTTTTATCTCTTCCATGATTCGTGTTGAACATCCAGTTAGTATTGGAAACTTATATAAGCATTATCTTCGTGTTTCGTTCATGAAGAATATGCTTGGATGAAAGAAGTGACTTCCTCTGATTCACGTGCATTTGGTGCAAGTTGTCGCCGTGAGTTCGAGAAAGATTGTTTTTGTTTTCCTTGGAATCATCCCAAGTCATTCATGCATGTGCGAAGTATTCTATGGTCTGATAGACTGATCATCTTCATTCTATACGTATCCCTATCACACCAAGCCACTGGTTGATTTGTTCAAGGAGAAGAAGTTACTTTTTAAGAGCAAGACTTATGCAAGGACTTCGATATCCTCGATGATGGTTCCCCTCCTGAACTCGGTAGTGTCTTATTATAAGACTACTGTGTGGCCAAGTTTGTCTCGGACAATGTATTCACATGTTGTAGCAGAACCAGCTCATGTTTTGGAGCTTGCTATCGTAGTTCATCTCCCGAGAATCTCGCAATATCATCTCGACGATTTGTGTTGCAACCTTTCCTTTTCGGACATGTTGTCTGAAGTATCCTGTTACTAACCAGATCTGAATCTCAGGCAGATATGATGGTTGGAACATTCCAACATTTGCATTTTGTTCCTAGCTTGCACCGTCTTTGTGCCATTTCACCATGGGCTGCCTTCTTAGTGATTCTTGTTCAGGATCATCCTCAAAAGTGGTCCTACCATGGGTCCCATCCATTCCCGATGATAAGCAAAAATCATCCATTGCGATGTCTTCAACATGGTAATCCACATCATCCATACTCATCCGGGTATGTCACTCATCCGGACTCCTTCAACTGAACGATTATGATTTGCCTTAAGTTGGTATAAAGAGTTTCAATGATCTCTAAATCAAAGGTAATTCTTTTTGCCACTTAAGGGGATATTTCTACGAGTCACCTTCCCTAAGGTGCATCATTATGGTATCATGGCAACTCAACTCCTCGCTACATTGACAACCGTTCACCATCTTCTTAGGTGGGGAAATATTGCCTACCTAGTGAACCTTTGTCATGTGTTGCACTCCATCCCTCTGGACGAACGCTTTGTGTCTCAACTCGAGAGATATTTCAATGTCCCCCTCCGTGAGTTGATCATCAGTTGTTCGACCTTCAATAAGATCGATCCCTCTAGAGTTTTCCTTTCCCTCTCATTGTCATGTTAGTAGGAGTTCCTGAAGCAAGACGTCGAGATCAAGGTGATGCAATGAATCAACATCCTCGAGAAAGACATCTGGATCGTGAAGATCGTGTTAGCTTGTATCCCTCTACCTTCTTACCTTACGTCTTGAATCTCAGGACGAGATTCTTTTTTAGTGGGGGTGAGTTGTCACATCCCAGGCAGTCCATGCATTAGAGTGTTGCATCATGTCTACTTTCCATCAGAAACTTGAATTGAGGAATTTTCAAAAGCCACAGAAAACCTCTAAAAATAACCAACATTTAAATCTTCTCAAATGAGTCCAAGAAAATGTTCCTGTTATTCTATAGAAATATTGGTAAGAGGTAAAATTCAAACCAATATTTTTGGAGTCACATAAATATTTATTTTGGCCATTTGAATTAATCCAATAACTACTTGCTTTGGATTTATATTTAATATATATTAAATATGACTCCAATAATTCTGGAAGTTTGTGAGTCGCTTTGTATATATTTTAGCAAGCCATATAATAACCTACAGAATTTATTAAAATGATTTAGTTGCTAAACTAAATCAAAACAGAGGAAGAAAAATAGAAAACAGAAACAAATAAAAGAGAGAGAGAATCTTACCTGGCCTCACCTGGCAGCCCAGCTGGCCAAGCCTCTCTAGCTGGCCCAGCCTACTGGCCGAAGCGGTCGTCTTCGACCTCTGCCAGTAGGCAGAGGCGTGTCGACGTACGCGCGCCCGAGGCCTCCACCTCCTGCTTGCTTGCCACCCTCTCCCTGATGCGCCTGGAGGTGCCACGCAGCCCCCCTGGTCCCTCTCGCTCACTCCCTTGAGCTTATCCCCCTCCTCTGTTCTCTCTCTCGCACGCATTCGAAAGCGACCGCCGCCGCCGCTCGCTGCCGCTGAGTCCAGAGCCACCCCCTCACCATTCTGCCATGTCCAAAGGCTCCGTAGCATCTTCATCTTCGTCTCCGGCGAGCCAAGCGACGCCGGACACCCCCGCCGCACCACCTCCGTCGCCTTCTTCAACCTCGGACGACTGAGATTGCCGACTCCGATTCGTCGGCGTCAGCGCCTCCCCGAGCACACTGGCCTGCTCTGCGAGTTCACCGTGAGCACCGGCATCTTTCCCCTCTCTTCTACCTTCCATCTGAGCGCCCTACCTAACTACACCGCTGAGCCCGCGAGCACATCGCCGCCGGCCATGGTGCCGCCGCGGCCACAGCCGCTGCCCCTCACGTCCGAGCCCATCAGCACGCTCAGCACACTCCCAAAAGCCGAGCACACCCACTAGATCCTCCTCCCGTACACAGTAGCGCCGAACCCGACTGCTCCCGTGCTTCGCCCGCCGCCAAACCTCGACGCAGGCATAGTTCCCGGCCACACCGGCTCCTACCAGTGGCACCACTAGATGCGGCGCACTCCCAGGAGTCGAGCAAGCCTAGTCGCGCGTCAAACAATCGCCGGAGGGCGATTTCCGAAGATCTCCGCCGCGGTTTTGTGTCACCGGCGGCTAAACGCCGGTGGGTTGACGTGGCTACGTCATTAGCTGCTAATGACCCCTCTAATCAACCACTTAAGCCACTGCCACGTGGGCCCATGCGCCTATTTAGTTTAGATTAATTTTCCTGTTTAGTTTAGATTAACCCAGTGGGACCCACGCGTCAGCTTTGACCGCGCTGACATGGCTGTTGACTGGCCCCACATGTCATGTTGACTTCGCTGACGTGGGCGTTGACCGGACCCACCTGTCAGTGTCACTAACCAGCCCCAGTCACTGACCAGTGGATCCCACAGGTCAGGTTTGACCTGGCCGACCCAGTTGACCACTGACGTCACCCTGACGCAGTGCTGACGCATTATTTCAATTACTGGAATTATTCTTATACCGGAAATTCCAGAAAATAACCAAAACTTCTAAAAATCATAAAAAATCAACCGTAGCTCCAAATCAAATAAATTATATATGAAAAATGATCAGAAAAATCCAATCTATCCATCTGCACTGGTTTCATGCATGTTAGAACACATTAACCTTGCTGTTTAGGTGAAACAATTTAATGCACTATTATGACCTCTTAAAAGGGGTTTGCATTTGAATCTTTGGTTCAAATGGACTCATCTCAATCTGTTCTAGCTTGCATTAGCCAAAACACATTCTTATTGCCATGTCATAGCATGCATCATATTGTGCATTGCGTTGATTGTGTTTCCTTCTGTGTTGTCGGTATTTGTCCCCTCTCGCTAGACGTGCTTCCGACGATGTGATCACTTACACCGATGAAGAACTATACTATCTTCAGAAGTGCCAGGCAAGCAAAACCCCCTTGTTCATTCCGATACAATCCCACTCTCTCACTCCTGCTCTCTTTTACTGCATTAGGACACCAACGAATCATCTGTTACTTGCTGCAGTAGCTGAACCCCTTTATCCTCTGCATGACTTGTCATTGCCACAGTAAATAGATGAAACCCACTAGCATGAGTAGGAGTTGTTTGAGCCATGTTGTGCCTACTCATTCATGTTTGTTTGTCATGCCTGCTATTGCTTAGAGTTGAGTCAGGTCTGATTCATCGGGGATGAATCAGAGGTGTGTGAACATGTCCTACTGTGTGTGAGCTAAGTGTGTTAACACGATTTGGTAAAGGTAGCGGTGAGAGGCCATGTAGGAGTACATGGTGGGTTGTCTCATTGAAGCCGTCCTTAGGAACGGAGTGCTGTGTTTGTGATCCATAAAACAACTACTACCATGCATTGGGCGCTGAAATATGACCCCGCTCAATTTCTTAATCACCCTTGTCCTCTGTCCAGGAGTTGCAAGTAGTTTCTGGTATTTGTAGTATGCTGGAGGCCGTGCGCAGTGCTGACTGAAGGGGTGGGCTGTTATGCGGTAGGCACGTGGCATGGTGTACCGCGCGCCCGTTTGGTGTCTTGGGAACCCTGCACACATCGTTCTGGACCTTATGTGGAAACTTCGGCTGGACTCCCTGCGGATGGAACCTAAATAGGCGATAAACCTGGACTAGAGACTTGAGTGTTTAGGTAGGTCGTGGTCTACACCCACGTCGGCTTTCGCTTGAAGTCTGCCGAGCACATGTCGTGTGCAGACGCTAAGTGGTGGAAACATGTATGAAGAAGTACACCCCTGCAAGGTTAACAACATCTATTCGAATAGCCATGTCCGCGGTAAAGGACTTCTGGGTTGCCTATAACAGTTTATAGACAAGCGAAAGTGGATACTCTAAAATACGCAAGATAAGCGTGAGTCCTATGGATGGCGTTCTCGTAGGGAGACGGGAGTGGATCCATAGTGGTGTATTGATATGGTGAATATGTGGACTTGTGTGCGCCACCTCAAAAGAGTTACTTGTAGTCGTAGTTCAGGATAGCCACCGAGTAAAAGCTGGCTTGCTGCAGTTAAAACCCCGCCATCCCCTTTGTCGATAATGATGCATATGTAGTTAGTTCTGATGTAAGTCTTGCTAGGTACATTTGTACTCACGTTTGCCTATTTTATATTTTTGCAGAGAGATGTCAGTCTCGTTAGTAGTTCCGCGTGGACTTCAACTTTTAGCTTGTTACCTCAGCTATGATCTTGTGCCCTCGGCAGGATCTAGTAGATAGTTAGGCTTCTAAGCCCTTTTCATTTGTAGATGTCTGTACTCAGACATGTTAAGCTTCTGCTTGTGCTTTGATTTGTATGCTCTGAATGTTGGGTCATGAGACCCCTGTTTGTAATATCTCGCTCATTGAAGCCTATTGAATAAAATACTTGAGTCGTAGAGTCATGTTGTGATGCCATGTTGTATTTGCACATATCGAGCATATTGTGTGTATGTTATTGAAATGCTTGGTATGTGTGGGATCTAACTATCTAGTTGTTTATCCTTAGTAGCCTCTCTTATCGGGAAATGTCACCTAGTGCTTCCACTGAGCCTTGGTAGCTTGCTACTGCTCCGGAACACTTAGGCTGGCCGGCATGTGTCCTTCGTTCCTGTGTCTGTCCCTTCGGGGAAATGTCATGCGATGAATACCGGAGTCCTGTTAGCCCGCTACAGCCCGGTTCACCGGAGTCCTGCTAGCCCAGTGCTACAGCCTGGATTCACTCGCTGATGACCGACACGTTCGATGCTGGGTCATGGATGCCTGTCCCTGTAAGTTTGTGCCACTTTGGGTTTACGACTAGCCATGTCAGCCCGGGCTGCTTATCGTATGGATGCTAGCGACACTATCATATACGTGTGCCAAAAGGCGCAAATGGTCCCGGGTAAAGGTAAGGCGACACCCGTGGGAATACTGTGCGTGAGGCCGCAAAGTGATATGAGGTGTTACATGCTAGATCGATGTGGCATTGAGTCGGGGTCCTGACAGCTTTGGTATCAGAGCCTGACTGCCTGTAGGATTACCAAGCCAAACCGGTCGAAGTTGTATCTAGAAATGCTTTAGTTATGTAAGGGAATTGATTGTGGAAGGGAACGTAAGGCTCTTTTTACTCCTTATACCTCATGGCCTTCTGATCGGAGTCAACCTCTTCTCTTCTACGGGGATTAAGAACTAGGCCTCACTACTAGGGGAAACCCTAGCAGTAGCGCGTGTTTTGTGCCTACTAGTAGCGTGGGATGCCGCGCTAATAATAAGGCGCTACAGCTATTGCTTAGCAGTAACGCATGCCATCACGCGCTACTGCTAGTACAAATAGCTGCAGCGCTTGTTCAGTATCGCGCTACTGCTAAGTTATCTACTTGCAGCGTGTTTCCTTTCCATCGCTACTAGTATTTTTTTATTTTTTTTATTTTTAGTGTATTTATGCGCCATCATACAAATATTGGTACAATACCAGCTGTTATGAGGTTTACATCATTATGTCCATAACAGTGTATTAAATGAAGGTGGATTAGGTTCAAGTGGAGGCAATATGTGGTGCATGTCAAAAGTATACTACTAATCCAAACTTGATCTACTTTGGATTAGTAGTACTTTCGATGTGCACCACATGTTGCCTCCACTTGAATCTAATCCGCCAGCACAAGATATTTAATCATCATCATGGTCATTACCACCAATATTATTTATTTAATCACCACTAACACTAGCTAATAATAATCATCATAGTCATTACCACCAACACTAGCTATTTTATCATCATAGTAATAGTGTAGCACATCATCATCCTGAAACTCATTTCTAGCCAGCTACTCACTCCTGCTACTCACTCCTGCTGCTCTCTCTTAGGTAAAAGAACATAAAACATGTGTAGCTCTCCTCCTTGATCAAGTTGGAGCATGCAGATGAACCTGTCTCCTAATCGTGGAAGGCGCCTCTGGTTGCTGCTCCCTAGTACTTCTCTGCGCTCCCCCAACACATATTTGGTCCAGTCTTGCACTATTAAGCATCCGTCGCTAATCTTGAATGCACTAAAGTAAGCTGTAGGATATCTTGGCCGTAAGTTGATAATACTCATGATACCTTTAGTCTCGATCCCATAAGGCACAACATTCATCGGGAGTCCCTGTTGAAGAACATCGTATGGTAACATACTTAGCAATGAAGTTTAGCTTCAAAAATAATGTATGGAAAAGATGCAATGAGGATAAAAAGTAAAAATCTTACCATCCTTCCTAAATGGATGTGACCGTAGTTCATTACGAACACTATTGGTCGCACATTTTCAGTACTAAGATTTCTAAATGAAGGAAGAAAATTTGTCTTGACAGTATCAAGATCCTCAAGCCATGAAACATAATGACTGAGCTCCTCGCAGTTGAGTTCAGCCCCAGGACAGTATACGGTCTTGTCTACCAAGCGCTGCACATGTTTGCTTGCACGGAAATAAGCTGACAATACAAATTAGTTGTCAACTATTTTTGAATAAACAATATCAAAGACATAAATATGGTTGAGAAACTTACATAATGGTATAACTGGAGGCATTTGCACATTGACCCAGATGTCGGTATTACCTTCAATATCATCTTCCGGACGAATATCAAAGGTGATAACCATATCAGGCTCAAATGCATAAGTCTTGCATAGTGCTCGCCATGTTTTGCATCCAAAATAGCTGTAGTCGTCTGAATTGTATAACTTCGCATGGAAAATATAACCATGCTCGGTCTTCAAGTAAACTTTCTTTTCCTCCATACTATGACTGAAACCTATCTTATCCAATACAAAAACTCTTGCATGGCAGGGGATACGCTAGTAGAATAGTAAAAAATATAAGTTGAAGCAAATGAAGCAAATGTCATGCTTAATTACGAGAAAAGACTTGTCGTTGTGACTTACTGTATCCACTTCGAAGTTCTCGTCCAGCTTGATGCTGAAGCGCCTATCATCATCTAGGAAGATTTCGTCGCACAGGCCGCGCTCGTCTTCGCAGTATTTGCAAATACCGAAATCCTTCTCGTCGTCAGACATTTCCTATGTTCATAGTTAAAACATTAATTGAAAATCGATCGAAGACAACTACCAAGATACTCAACACACAAATCCGGGGCACTCGATATTTCCTACATATTCTAGCACAAGTCATGCCAAAATTCACGGAAAAATCCGGCATGACCTTTGCTAAAATAGGACATATCGAGCGCCTGAAATTTGCCGGAACGGAAATGAATCAACACTCCGACAAAACATAGGCCACTCGAAGGTATAACCTGCAAACATGACCGGCCACTTGGATATTGAGCAACACAAGATATACATTTCAAAATATCTTATAGGACTCAAATTAGCATGCATTCAATAAGCAAAAGTAGATCATCTCATGCGTCAGTACATCGTCGAATATTATCACTAATACATCACGAATAGTGTCATACATATAACATCACTAATACAACTAAAACTCTAGCACACGACGGGTATCGGCGTGGGCGGTGGATACCCACAGAGAAGGCACCATCACGGGATCATAGCTCCAGTGAGATCCCCAGAGAACCTGCCAGGTATTGGAGAACGACCTGTGCTCCAACGCAAACAAGTAGCGACGGACGTGCGCGTCCTCCTCACTGACACGGTGACGCACCACCTCCGCAGAGTCCTCGAGCCTCTGGATCATCACTGGCCCATGCGACCGCCACCAAACAAGGTTCGGGTCAACGACAGGCTGGCTCCTCACCAACCTGCGCCACCCGGTAGGTAGCGCCTCCCAGTACCACCCCGGCGGAGCCCAGTCCCGGACATGGCCGATCTGGTCAAGCAGGTGTCGTCCTTCGCCGACTCGACGACGAGGATGCGGGATAGGCATCGTCTACGTCGAGGCAGGAAAAATTGCTTTAACTAAAAAATAGAAACAAGTTCTTACTAACTAGTTCTATTAATTCAACTAGTTCTTACTAAAAATAATACTATATATAAAAATATTCTAGTACCTAATTAGTACCTAATTCTTACTAACTAATTAGTACCTAGGAACTACTGCCCTAATTACCATCTAAGTAATTAACTAACTAGCACTAAAAACAGCCTAGGGTTCATACTAACTAGCACTAAATACCTAGGGTTCATACTAAGCAGAGAAGAGGGATCAGAAGGGGAGAGAGGGATCGGAAGGGGAGAGTGCTTACAGAGGGCGGGGAGAGAGATGGGGTCGGGGGAGACGGCGGCACCGAGGTGCGGCGAGGCGGCCGGGTCGGGGAGACGGCGGCGAGGCGGGGTCGGGGGAGACGGCGGCGAGGCGGGGTCGGGGGAGATGGCGGCGAGGCGGGGTCGGGGGAGACGGCGGCGAGGCGGGGTCGGGGGAGACGGCGGCACCGAGGCGCGGCGAGGCGGGGTCAGGGGAGACGGCGGTGGCGAGGCGGGGTCGGGAATTGGGGGAGGAAGCAGAGGAGAGGGAATCAGGCCGCGCGGGGGTTAGGTGAAAATAGCTTTAACTGTAGCGTGGGAAGGAAAAACGCGTTGCTGCTAAAATCGATAGTAGTAGCGCTGTCCGTAGAAGGGCGCTACTACTATACCTAGCACGCCGGGAACGGTGTGGCAATTATAGTAGTAGCGCTTTCTGCAGGGACAACGCTACTGCTAATCTGCTAACTGTAGCGCGGTTCTGCCGAACGCGCTATTGCAAAGTAGCAGTAGCGCCTCATTTTAACAAGCGCTATTGGTAACATTCTGTGTATAAGGTTTTCCCTAGTAGTGCCTTCTCATCTATCTATCAGGATGACGTGTTACTAATCCATAGACTTATGAGATTGTTGGTTTTACGCCCCAGTTCAGTTTATACTACTTCCATGTGTCCATAGTTGGAGTCGGAACCTTGATTTTGTGATTCTGAGTGGTTATGCCACCATTTTTGCAGGATGTCTCAAATCATTTTGAGCATTTATAGCTGTTATGCTGTCCGAGTCATCCCAGATTTCTATATAGTCTGATGCATTTGCAAATCCTTTCTCTCCGTTTCTAATGTTCATTTGGGCCAGATTAATCACACAAATTAGTGTGTTGAGATACTTCGCTGCCTCGGCATATATGTTGGAGCTATTATTATGAACCTAGGTGTTTTAGGGAGTTACCTAGTAAACTAGCCATATTTTGTGTTCCCGGTGTGATAACTCTGGCCTTTATTCTCGAAAGCATCCCGTGGTGCCACTTAGTAGTAGGTATTCTATTCCTGGGTTCTTGAACCCGAAATTCACCCTACTTACTTCATGTTGATAGTGTTTGCTAGTTCCTTTAGGTTATTAGTAACCTTGCGATAGTCCTCGAGGTCCGTGGTATTTCCTTCTTCCAAATACCATGAACCATTAAGGCAGAAGTTATTTGAACCAAAAGATCACAATTAGAGTACTCCTGAGGAGTTCTCCATTCATAATCATGACTCTGCCAGTCCTACCTCTCTGCATGGGTTATCCGGAAGAAACATGTTGAACTTGGTTTGACATACTAATCTATGCATCCACAACTCAGAAAGTTATATGTTCCTTGAGTTGTCCTTCTTAGTTGTCTTCTGACCCTCGTCTATCAATTCATAGACAGGAGTAGTTGTGCAACCGTGTTCATCGATGCCTATTATTCCTGTGGTCCGTCGAGCCATTCTATTCTGGAATGACTAGGAGAAACAAACTCCAGTACCTTGTCCTTTTCTAGGATTGGGTCAAACCAGTTGAATTCCGCAGATCAAATGCCAATCTAGCTTCTAATCTGTTCCACCCTGGAGTGTTACCCTCTTTACGTCGGGATTGTCATGAGAATTGCACCATCTCTTGTGAATTTTTGACGTAGTGATACTTCTCGCCATCATTATTAATTCCTCGGTTCCGTGTTGTTGAAGCCGGAGTGCCGACAAGTGAATCGTGATGTGTGAACTCAATACTTCTAGCAACCCTGTTGCTTGGTAGTTAAAGGACAATAACTTCATTCTTAGTGTGTTGGTTCTTGAATCATCATTCTAAGATAAATTGTGCTACCTAGTCCTTATTTCTGGTGCACTCTTCGATCAATGAGTTAGGATTTCAATCCCTTGCTTAATTGATCACATCATCTTGCCTCAAACGCAAGATTGTTCTCGAGCTTAATAACATATTGGTGGTTCGTAATTTTTCGAATATCTTCTCGGAAGTATTACCGGGTTGTCACCTGACCGCTATGTAGGGTTCATGATCAAGTTGGTTTTCCATAAACCACCCCTTCTTCCAAAATCTGTGTTGGATAGCCTGAGCTAGTTGGTAAACTGAACAACAACTTGGAGAGTTGGAAGATGAAAGTTTGTCCGACTTAGTTCATTTTCAAAGGGATATCCTTGTGTTTGTGTGGTTTGTTGAAGAAAGATGATATCTTCACCGATTGGTCCCTGTGATCAGTTGTTGGATCTATTGCCTTTTCAAAATTTTGACTTGAGTATGGGCTATCGTCAAGTCAAGTCAGAACCAATGATATTCGTAATGTTGTCTTACCCGTGGTTGTTTCCTCGGGCATACACCGTTATATCCTTTGGTCTGACCGATGCTATCGCCTTGTTCACATAATTGTGGAATTCCACTTATATGGAAACCTAGATGAGTTGTTGGTGAGCCCATCAGCAACATTTTTATCTCTTCCATGATTCGTGTTGAACATTCAGTTAGTATTGGAAACTTATATAAGCATTATCTTCGTGTTTCGTTCATGAAGAATATGCTTGGATGAAAGAAGTGACTTCCTCTGATTCACGTGCATTTGGTGCAAGTTGTCGCCGTGAGTTCGAGAAAGATTGTTTTTGTTTTCTTTGGAATCATCCCAAGTCATTCACGCATGTGTGAAGTATTCTATGGTCTGATAGACTGATCATCTTCATTCTATACGTATCCCTAGCACACCAAGCCACTGGTTGATTTGTTCAAGGAGAAGAAGTTCCTTCTTAAGAGCAAGACTTATGCAAGGACTTTGATATCCTCGATGATGGTTCCCCTCCTGAACTCGGTAGTGTCTTATTATAAGACTACCGTGTGGTCAAGTTTGTCTCGGACAACGTATTCACATGTTGTAGCAGAACCAGCTCATGTTTTGGAGCTTGCTATCGTAGTTCATCTCCCGAGAATCTCGCAATATCATCTCGATGATTTGTGTTGCAACCTTTCCTTTTCGGACATGTTGTCTGAAGTATCCTGTTACTAACCAGATCTCAATCTCAGGCAGATATGATGGCTGGAACATTCCAACATTTGCATTTTGTTCCTAGCTTGCACCGTCTTTGTGCCATTTCACCATGGGCTGCCTTCTTAGTGATTCTTGTTCAGGATCATCCTCAAAAGTGGTCCTACCATGGGTCCCATCCATTCCCGATGATAAGCAAAAATCATCCATTGCGATGTCTTCAACAAGGTAATCCACATCATCCATACTCATCCGGGTATGTCACTCATCCGGACTCCTTCAACTGAACGATTAAGATTTGCCTTAAGTTGTTATAAAGAGTTTCAATGATCTCTAAATCAAAGGTAATTCTTTTTGCCACTTAAGGGGATATTTGTACGAGTCACCTTCCCTAAGGTGCATCGTTATGGTATCATGGCAACTCAACTCCTCTCTACGTTGACAACCGTTCACCATCTTCTTAGGCGGGGAATTATTGCCTACCTAGTGAACCTTTGTCATGTGTTTCACTCCATCCCTCTGGACGAACGCTTTGTGTCTCAACTCGAGAGATATTTCAAGGTCCCCCTCCATGAGTTGATCATGAGTTGTTCGACCTTCAATAAGATCGATCCCTCTAGAGTTATCCTTTCCCTCTCATTGTCATGTTAGTAGGAGTTCCTGAAGCAAGATGTCGAGATCAAGGTGATGCAATGAATCAACATCCTCGAGAAAGACATCTGGATCGTGAAGATCGTGTTAGCTTGTATCCCTCTGCCTTCTTACCTTACATCTTGAATCTCGGGACGAGATTCTTTTTTAGTGGGGGTGAGTTGTCACATCCCAGCTAGTCCATGCATTAGAGTGTTGCATCATGTCTACTTTCAATCAGAAACTTGAATTGAGGAATTTTCAAAAGCCTCAAAGAACATAAATATTCTCAAATGAGTCCAAGAAAATGTTCTTGTAAAATTTAAACCAATATTTTTGGAGTCACATAAATATTTATTTTGGCCATTTGAATTAATCCAATAACTACTTGCTTTGGATTTATAATTAATATATATTAAATATGACTCCAATAATTCTGGAAGTTTGTGAGTGGCTTTGTATATATTTTAGCAAGCCATATAATAACCTACAGAATTTATTAAAATGATTTAGTTGCTAAACTAAATCAAAACAGAGGAAGAAAAATAGAAAACAGAAACAAATAAAAGAGAGAGAGAATCTACCTGGCCTCACCTGGCAGCCCAGCTGGCCCAGCCCCTCCAGCTGGCCCAGCCCACTGGCCGAAGCGGTTGTCTTCGACCTCTGCCAGTAGGCAGAGGCGTGTCGACGTACGCGCGCCCGAGGCCTCCACTTCCTGCTGGCTTGCCGCCCTCTCCCCGACGCGCCTGGAGGAGCCACGCAGCCCCCCTGGTCCCTCTCGCTCACTCCCTTGAGCTCATCCCCCTCCTTTGTTCTCTCTCTCGCACTCATTCGAAAGCGACCGCCGCCGCCGCTTGCTGCCGCCGAGTCCAGAGCCACCCCCTCACCCTACCGCCATGTCAAAAGGCTCCGTAGCGTCTTCATCTTCGTCTCCGACGAGCCAAGCTACGCCGGACACCCCCGCAGCACCACCTTCGTTGCCTTCTTCAACCTCGGATGACCGAGATCGCCGACTCCGATTCGCCGGCGTTAGCGCCTCCCTGAGCACACTGGCCTGCTCTGCGAGTTCACCGTGAGCACCGACATCTTTCCCCTCTCTTCTACCTTCCGTCTAAGCGCCCTAAGTAACTACACGGCTGAGCCCGCGAGCACCTTGCCGCCGGCCACGGCGCCGCCGCGGCCACAGCCGCTGCCGCTCGTGTCCGAGCCCATCAGCACGCTCAGCACACTCCCAGAAGCCGAGCACACCCACCAGATCCTCCTCCCGTACGTAGTAGCGCCAAACCCGACTGCTCCCGTGCTTCGGCCGCCGCCAAACCTCGACGCCGGCATAGTTCCCGACCACACCAGCTTCAACCAGTGGCACCACTAGATGCGGCGCACTCCCAGGAGTCGAGAAAGCCTAGTCGCGCGTCGAACCATCGCCGGAGGGCGATTTCCAAAGATCTCCGTTGTGGTTTGTGTCACCGGCAGCTAAACGCTGGTGGGTTGACATGGCTACATCATTAGCTGCTAATGACCCCTCTAATCAACCCCTTAAGCCACTGCCACGTGGGCCCATGCGCCTATTTAGTTTAGATTAATTTTCCTGCTTAGTTTAGACTAACCCAGTGGGACCCACGCGTCAGCTTTGACCGCGCTGACATGGCTGTTGACTGGCCCCACATGTCATGTTGACTTCGCTGACGTGGGCGTTGACCGGACCCACCTGTCAGTGTCACTAACCAGCCCCAGTCACTGACCAGTGGATCCCACAGGTCAGGTTTGACCTGGCCGACCCAGTTGACTGCTGACGTCACCCAGACGCAGTGCTGATGCATTATTTCAATTACTGGAATTATTCTTATACAGGAAATTCCAGAAAATAACCAAAACTTCTAAAAATCATAGAAAATCAACCGTAGCTCCAAATCATATAAATAATATATGAAAAATGATCAGAAAAATCCAATCTATCCATCTGCACTGGTTTCATGCATCTTACAACAGATTAACCTCGCTGTTTGGGTGAAACAAGTTAATGCACTATTATGACCTCTTAAAAGGGGTTTGCATTTGAATCTTTGGTTCAAATGGACTCATCTCAATCTGTTCTAGCTTGCATTAGCCAAAACACATTCTTATTGCCATGTCATAGCATGCATCATATTTTGCATTGCATTGATTGTGTTTCCTTCTGTGTTGCCGGTATTTGTCCCCTCTCGCTAGACGTGCTTCCGACGATGTGATCGCTGACACCGATGAAGAACTATACTATCTTCAGAAGTGCCAGGCAAGCAAAACCCCCTTGTTCATTCCGATACAATCCCACTCTCTCGCTCCTGCTCTCTTTTACTGCATTAGGACAACAACGAATCATCTGTTACTTGCTGCGGTAGCTGAACCCCTTTATCCTCTGCATGACTTGTCATTGCCACAGTAAATAGATGAAACCCACTAGCATGAGTAGGAGTTGTTTGAGCCCTGTTGTGCCTACTCATTCATGTTTGTTTGTCATGCCTGCTATTGCTTAGAGTTGAGTCAGGTCTGATTCATCGGGGATGAATCAGAGGTGTGTGAACATGTCCTACTGTGTGTGAGCTAAGTGTGTGAACACGATTTGGTAAAGCTAGCGGTGAGAGGCCATGTAGGAGTACATGGTGGGTTGTCTCATTGAAGCCGTCCTTAGGAACTGAATTCTGTGTTTGTGATCCATGAAACAGCTACTACCATGCATTGGGCCCAGAAATATGACCCCGCTCGACTTCTTAATCACCCTTGTCCTCTGTCCAGGAGTTGCAAGTAGTTTCTGGTGTTTGTAGTATGCTGGAGGCCATGCGCAGCGCTGACCGAAGGGGTGGGCTGTGATGTGGTAGGCACGTGGCATGGTGTAACGGGCGCCCGTTTGTCTCGGGAACCCTGCACACATCGTTCGGAGCCATATGTGGAAACTTCGGCCGGACTCCCTGCGGATGGAACCTGAATAGGCGATAAACCTGGACTAGAGACTTGAGTGTTTAGGTAGGTCATGGTCTACACCCACGTCGGCTTTCGCTTGAAGTCTGTTGAGCACATGTCGTGTGCAGACGCTAAGTGGTGGAAACATGTATGAAGAAGTACACCCCTGCAAGGTTAACATCATCTATTCGAATAGCCGTGTCCGTGGTAAAGGACTTCTGGGTTGCCTATAACAGTTCATAGACAAGTGAAAGTGGATACTCTAAAATACGCAAGATAAGCGTGAATATGTGGACTCGTGGGCGCCACCTCAAAAGAGTTACTTGCAGTCGTAGTTCAGGATAGCCAACGAGTCAAAGCTGGCTTGCTGAAGTTAAAACCCCACCATCCCCTTTGTTGATAATGATGCATATGTAGGTAGTTCTGATGTAAGTCTTGGTGGGTACATTTGTACTCACGCTTGCCTATTTTATGTTTTTGCAGAGAGACGTCAGTCTCGTTAGTAGTTCCGTGTGGACTTCGACGTTTAGCTTGTTACCTCAGCTACGATCTTGTGCCCTCAGCAGGATCTAGTAGATAGTCAGGCTTCTAAGCCCTTTTCATTTGTAGATGTCTGTACTCAGACATGTTAAGCTTCGGCTTGTGCTTTGATTTGTATGCTCTAAATGTTGGGTCATGAGACCCCTGTTTGTAATATCTCGCTCCTCAGAGCCTATTGAATAAAATACTTGAGACGTAGAGTCATGTTGTGATGCCATGTTGTATTTGTACATATCGAGCATATTGTGTGTATGTTATTGAAATGCTTGGTATGTGTGGGATCTGACTATCTAGTTGTTTATCCTTAGTAGCCTCTCTTACCGGGAAATGTCTCCAAGTGCTTCCACTGAGCCTTGGTAGCTTGCTACTGCTCCGGAACACTTAGGCTGGCCGGCATGTGTCCTTCTTCGTTCCTGTGTCTGTCCCTTTGGGGAAATGTCACGTGATGAATACCGGAGTCCTGTTAGCCCGCTATAGCCCGGTTCACCAGAGTCCTACGAGCCCAGTGCTATAGCCTGGATTTACTCGCTGATAACCGACACGTTCGATGCTGTGTCATGGATGCCTGTCCCTGTAAGTTTGTGCCACTTTGGGTTTACGACTAGCCATGTCAGCTCGGGCTCCTTATCATATGGATGTTAGGGACACTATCATATACGTGTGCTAAAAGGCGCAAACGGTCCCTGGCAAAGGTAAGGCGACACCCGCGGGAATATCGTGCATGAGGCCGCAAAGTGATATGAGGTGTTACATGCTAGATCGATGTGGCATTGAGTCGGGGTCCTGACAGATGAACAATGTGAAACTTGCTACCTATATATGTATGTATGGATGAAACCATTGTATGCTTGTTGTTGGATATGTTGGCTAGCTATATATGTTGCATATGGACTTTTCATTTGGTATGTATATGTGTCGGATGATCATATCCATATGGCAGGGATATGATTTGGTATGTATATGTGTTGTTATGCTTGTTGAAATTATTTTCAAATGTGTGTATAGATATCTGTGAAATTCTGTGAAATTGAATGAATTTAAGAAAAAAAAAGAGAAACTGGGGCTGTACAGGCTCTTTGTCGTCCGCTAGCAGACGACAAAGAGCTTTGCCATTAGCTAGCAGACAGTAAACCTGCCATGTGGCAGCTACCTGCGCAACCTGGGGTGCATTGGGATGGCCTATTTGGCAGCTTTGCCATCTGCTGGCAGACGGCAAAGACATTTGCATCTTTGTTGTCTGCCAGCGGATGGCATAGCGTGCAATGTGGCAGCTACCTCGGCTTCCTATTTGGGCACATTGCCATCCGCTGGCAGACGGCAAAGATGCAAAGGTCTTTGCCATCTGCCAGCGGACGGGAAAGCATGCCGTTAACCCCTTAACGGCCCTAAGCTGCCACATGTGTCGTCCAGGTCATTTGTCGTCTGCCAGCAGATGGCAATGTGCCCTTTGCCGTAGCTTATTCAGCCGGACATGTTGCCATCTACTGGCTGACCGCAAAGGCCTTTGACGTCCGCCAGGCATGCCTTTGCCGCCAGCCATGGCAGAGGGCAATGTGCCTGATTCCTGTAGTGAAGGGTGGGGGCGCGCCCTACCCCCCTTGGTGTGCTCTCCTACCTTGTAGCCGCCTCGTGGCTTTCCCGACGTGCACTCCAAGCCCTCTGGTTGTTTTCTGGTCCAAGAAAAATCATCACGAAAGTTTCATTCCATTTGGACTCCGTTTGGTATTCCTTTTATGCGAAACTCTAAAACAAGGAAAAAAATACAGAAACTACCACTGGGCTCTAGGTTAATAGGTTAGTCCCAAAATCATATAAAATAGCATATTAATGCATATAAAACATCCAAAACATATAATATAATAGCGTGGAACAATCAAAAATTGTAGATACGTTGGAGACGTATCAAATCCCCACAAAGGTTATTTCGCTTTAGGCTCAAAGATGAATCATTTACTGCCACTGCATCCTTTCTGCCAAGGATTTATATCTTTTTTTTTCCAAAAAATGAGATCAGTCTCAATATGGTACGCACGGATTGTCCTTTTACTCCCTCCTTTCCGGTTTATAGGGATTATCTCAAAATTTTAGTTTTCCCATTTTATAAGTCTCAATTTGGTTGTTCCCCATCACATGCTCAGATTTCAACGTGCAATAAATCATTACATGCAAGAATTAAGAGAAAATTGACCAATGCATGTACTTTATGCATGCATGCATTGCAATTAATGCATTCGTAAACACAATTATTGAGGAAACAAGCACATTAATTGAGTGGTTTTGCAAACTACAACAATTGTTCCACCACTCACCATCTACCCTGGTTGCTGAGATTTTTGAATTGAGCCCTATAAACCGGAAAGGAGGTTTAAAGGGCAACCTGGTGCATGTAGCTCCCGCTTGCGCAGGGTCCAGGGAAGTGGTCCAAAATGTTTGACCAAATCCATTCTTAAGAAATACAACAGGACAGATGTACGGCTTGAAAATTTATTGCATGATGGAGGTTATGATATTGTTTAGAATCCTGGATCTCAAATTTTAGAAAATCCAAAAGTGATTATAAATTCTTGAAACTGAGTATGGTCACATGATATGGCACAAATATTACTTCGTAAGTTTTTTCTTCAATTCGAGACAAGCTGGTTATGACAAGTTGCACAAATGAAGAGCCAATGTATTTAGGAACAAAGACTTGTCACGTTAAGGCGAACGCTTTCATTATTGAAACTGTGGGTGTTTACGTGCCGCCACGAGTCCCCGCTTCTCATCGGCAGGTGCCGTCCCAGCAAGCGTGTGAGTCGACGGGAGGCGTGCGAGCAGACCGCTGCGCCGGCTGTCAAGGAGGCGTGCAAGCAGACCGCTGTGCAGACTCACCGGGAGTCGAGCCCTTTGACCAGGCTCCGCCGCCCATCGTCGTCCCAACTGCTCCCACTTTTAATGTCGCCGGTGCCGCAGTTTAAAATCAACCACGCACTACCCGGTATCGCTACAATTCTCTCTCTTCCTCTCCGATTCTCCTGTCGTCTACCTCCAACTAGCCTGACCTAAACGTACGCCATGCCGCATCACGATGGTCTGCCCTTAGTGTTCCAGCTTCATGAGGAAGACACCCAGCCGGACTCTGAAGAACATAAGGCGCTTTGGGACGAGCTTGAACAGGCCTTGCGGGAAGACGACGCACCTGTCCCCGCTCCCGTTCCGGCTCCCGTCACCCTGACTGCGCCAGCGCCCATCCCCGTGGTATTGATGGGCTGGGAGCCGCACATTGTCGCCGAGCTTGATGCCACGGGATTCCACGAGGTCCCCGCCGACTTTCACGCGCCCGTGCACCTGCGAGCGCATGCGCCTGTGCGTGCACTGACGCGCACGCCCGTGCCGGTGCCCGTGCACCTGCCAGCGCATGCGCCTATGCATGCACTGACGTGCGCGCCCGTGCCGGTGCCCGTGCACACGAATGTCTCCGCAGTGTCGTTGATAGCGCCTGTCCCCGAGCGGGTTCCAGTGCCCCCCTCACCGGCATGGATGGCCGCCGTCGACCGCTTCCTTGCACCAATGCCAGTCGCCTCCTCCAGCCAGTTGACTCGCTCCGAAGTCCAGAACATTTTGGCCTTCCTTGAAGCTAGGCCAACGTCCAGGAGTACGGCAACAACGGCGCAAGACGCCGCTATCGCTGTCGGTCAGTGGCCCGACGACACACAGAGCACGGCAGAGGAGCCGCTCCCACCGTGAGATGCCCCCGCCGCTGCCGCGTAATCTAAATTTGCCATGAAAAACGTTCGGATTGCTATGCTTAAAATCCGAACGTTTATCATTTCCGTTTATTCTATATCGATCGTCGCATAATTTAAAGTCGGAGTCAGACTGAACGAAATGTATGGTTTGATCGATTCAATGTTCTACTAGAGCCGTATCAAATTAAATATAAAACGTCATCAAGCCACATGTATTCCTTGTCATCCAATGACCTAGACCGCTTCAATGTCGAGCGCTCAACACGTTTAGCGTGCAGTTAATTTCATGCCAAAAATAGTGCTAATCACATGACAACACGCAAATAATATCCTAGTAGTTAATATCCGCATGCACTTAATATACTTCCAAATTAACGTGCATTGCACGTACACACTGACTAGTGCTGCTAGTACGTGAAACTGGTGCCGTGAATTGCGAACGCGTCCAGATATGGTCAACGGCAACATCGCCCGCGAGTTCTTCCTGTTTGCCCGTGCGTCTAAACGTAAAAAGGGAGGAGAGAGAGAGAGAACACATGGAACCCACCAGTAAGTGAAAGCAAATAGTACTAAAAATAATATTACATGCTATCCATTAATTAGGCTGTGGTAATATAAAAACATTATGTGAACAAAGGGGGTACAACAAACATTGCTATTCTACGTATGTTGCCTATTGACGTGCGGCTTGAAGGCCCGGTCACATGTTCGATCCTCGTCCTTTATTTTTCAATTTGTATATGGGTCCAAACTTGTTTCATGACATGTGGGCCCCTCGGTGTGTAGTTTGTAGCACTTTAATTTGTGGGTCGAAATTTGTTCCATTCCAAGTGGACTATCGGTGTGTAGTTTTGTAGATTATTTATAATAATTAAAGTGAACAACATAGTTTTTTCAATAATACCATGGTGCGACGTTGAAGGCGAGAAAGGACGTGCGAGAGAGCGATGACCGAGCCAGAGGGAAATCAACTAGGGGAGTTGCATGGATTGCAATGGTGTCTGGAGTAGTTGTGGGCCGAATGCTATGAAAATATAATCTAAACCGGCCGGAATAAATGACTACACAAATTTATCCAAGGTTGGAGTGCCCCTCGCAATGTAAATAGCTCCGGCCTTGCGAGGGATGGAGAGGTAGTAGCTTCAACGCGTGGAAGATACGGTGTGAGAAAGCGAGGTCAATCGAGAGACATATAGATAGAGAGACAAAGTGAGTGGGTCCGACATTCATTGAACAAATATATATGCTCCGGAGAGATATTGTCCGATTGAGCTTTTGGTAAGGGTGAGGGCTGTAAGATAGAGCTTCAGAGATGATCCAGTCACAGACGTGTAGATATATTTTGTGCGTGGGAGGAAGCAAGGTCAACCGATCACATAGGGGCCGTGCGATCGAAAGAGTGAGACGGGTTGGAGAGAGTGACCTAGATAGACGATGTGCGTGAGAGAGTATACAATGTGAATAGGTCGAATTGGGCTCAAACATGGTGATATATTGTTTTTGTCCGAGAAAGAGCGAGGTCAATCGAGACATATGGATATATATATATATATATATATATATATATATATATATATATAGAGAGAGAGAGAGAGAGAGAGAGAGTAGCACTATTCTGATCCTAGGATCTGAATAGTTATTCTGATCACGGCGCGCTATATAGGAGCGATCCTGTTGTTCCCGAACTCCCTGACCCGCTGCAAAAAGAAAAGAAATCTCACCCGCGACCGCTCGTCCACCACTTCCTCCCTCGATCCCATCGCCGCCGCTGCGTAGCCCGCCTCCTACTGGTGCGCCACCACTCCCGCCTCCTTCCGGCGCGCCGTCATCCCCGCCTCCTACCGACGCGCCGCCGGACACGCCTTCTCCCTCCGTGTACCGCCGGACCCCCGCTCCTTCGTGTGCCACCGCCTCCCCGCGTGCCGCGCGCCGCAGTGGTTGAGCTTCCCCGGAGACCAACCACCAACCGTGATGCACTCCCCAACCACCGCGCATCCCCGGATCAATCGCCACCACCGGCGGCGAACTCCCCCGGCAGGGATCCACTGGGGACGGCGACGGCCCAATCCTCTACCGCGGCCAACGACCTTCTGCTCCGCCCTTGCTGTGGCAGCCGCCGCCGGCCTTCCTCCGCGCTGGAGATGCCCATCCCTGATAGCATCTACTGGTGGAAATCTGACTCAGGTACAAGATTTGGTTCGGATTACAAGCTCTCAGAGCCGAATGAGAAGGAAGTTGGGAAAGGGGAAAAGAGAGCCGCCGCTGCCAATTCTGATCCGTCTCTGGATGAACAGTAGCGGAGCCCTTGCTGTGCCTTAAGTAGCCTTCTGCATGTTGGTGGTTGGGCCGGTAACCCAGTCAGGGCCTATTACTCGGGTATTGGGCCTCCGGTTATGAACGGGCCGGCCTTGCACCCCTTCCTGGCCCTCGCCACTCTGCTCTTGCAGGCCTGTAGCTGGAGTGTTGCTGACAATCCCCTCTCCTTGAAAAACGGCTTGTCCCCAAGCCGGTGCATCAGGGAATCATTGTTGAAGGCGGTCGAGGTCTTCCCACTCGGTCTTGTCTTCGGTAGAGTGCGACCAGTGCACAAGACCTTGCTTGATAGGCCCGCGCCCGGACTGCTTGTCGCGAAGGCGGCGGAACGCGCCGGTGCAGATCCTCCAAGTCTTCCAGGTGGTGTCATCGGCCTATGCCCCGGTCCAACGAATCTCGCCTTGGCGGACCATCTTGTTGGCCTTCTTGCGCCAGCGGAATTGAAGGACCTCCAGAGGAAACTGAAAAGCCATCGCGTCAGAAGGAAGGGCTGTCGGTTGCTGTTCCGATCTGAGATGCGCTGGCTTGAGCTGGGACACATGGAACACGGGGTGAACCAAAGATCCTTCAGGTAGCTGGAGACGATATGCCACTGCTCCAATTTTGGCCAGCACGGTGTAGGGGCCGAAGAATTTGAATGCGATCTTGTGACATGCCTGTTGAGCCACCGAAGTCTGTACATATGGCTGTAGTTTCAAGAACACTCGGTCTCCAGGTTGAAAGACACGGTCCGACCTCCTCTTGTCCGCTTGGTCTTTCATCCGCTGTTGCGCCAGATGCAGGTGTTGCTTGACCAGGTCGAGCATCGGTTGGCGCTCCTCTAGCCAGGCCCGGACGTCCAAAGGCTGGCAGTTGTCAGTAGAGACCAGGCCAAGTGAGTGTGGCTCCCTACCATACAGAACAGCAAACGGCGACTTGCCCAGACTGGAGTGTGTACACGTGTTGTACCAAAATTCCGCGAGAGACAGCCATTTGCACCATTGTTTCGGGGCTGCCTGGGAGTAGCAGCGTAGGAAGGTCTCTAGGCACTAGTTGACCATTTCGGTCTGGCCATCCGTCTGCGGATGTCTTGCTGTGCTTAAGAAAAGTTCATTGCCCGTGATCTTGAATAGGTGCTGCCAAAACTTACTTGTGAAAAGAGGATCCCGGTCTGATATGATGTACTTTGGCATTCCGTGATGCTTGTAGACATGGTCCATAAATTGTTGTGCCACTGTCTGAGCAGTGAAGGGGTGAATCAGGGGCACAAAGTGGGCATACTTGGTCAGTTTGTCCACCACCACCATGATGCAATTGTGACGCCCTGATGTAGGAAGTCCATCAATAAAATCCATGGTGGCCATCTCCCATGGTTCGCCTGGAATGGGAATTGGCTGGAGCAGCCCCGGGTACTTCACTCTATCTGGCTTCGCCTGCTGGCATATGGTACATGTGCGCACATATTCCCTGACGGAACGACGCATTCCCGGCCAAGAAAAATGCTGCTTGATTCGGGCCAAGGTAACAGGGAATCCCGAGTGACCTCCCGTCGCAGAATCATACAGGGCTGGGATAATTTTGTGCTGCAACTCGGTGTTGTGCCCTAGCCAAACTTTTCCTTTGTGGTGCAATACTCCTTTGCGCAAAGAGAAAAATCCTTGCTGCTCTCCAGCTGCCAAACTTGTAACTAACTTCTGACATTGAGGGTTGGTGGCGTAGCCTTTTTGCAGCTCCTCGAGCCAAGACGCCTTACATTCAGTCAGAGCCGCAACCTCTTCCCCGGTTTCGTGAGCCCGCCTAGATAGTGCGTATGCAGCTTTGTTATCTTCTCCTTTTTTGTAACATATTCTGTACAGAAGACCCAACAACTTAGTAAAGGCCTTGTGCTGCCAGACAGTGGTGAGACGCTGCTCCTCCAGGTGTATCAGGCTCTTCTGGTCCGTTCGGATCTCAAACTCAGCCACTTGTAAGTATGAGCGCCACTGATCTACCGCATGCAGGATGGCCATGCATTCTTTTTCATAGGTAGAGAGGCCAGCTGACTTGGGGCCCAAGGCCTTGCTGAGGAAGGCAATTGTGTGCCCATCCTGCTGCAGCACTGCCCCAATGCCCTTGTCACAGGCATCAGTCTCCACCACAAAGGGCTTCTCGAAGTTGGGCAGGGCTAGGACTAGCGCTGTGATAAGTGCCTGCTTGAGAGTTTCAAAGGCCTCTTGGGTTTCGGCTGTCCAGATAAACACGTTCCCCTTGTGGAGCAGCTGGGTCAAGGGTCGACAGATCATTCCAAAGTGGCGGACAAACTTACGGTAGTATCCGGCAAGGCCGAGAAGTCCTCGCAGTTCCTTGACAGAGACTGGGGTTGGCCACCAGCGAACTGCTTCAATTTTATCCTGTTCAGTCGCCACCCCCTCAGCACTAATGCAGTAGCCCAGATACAAGATTTGCTGCGGTGCAAAGGAGCACTTGGACTCCTTCAACTGCCATTGATCCTTGCGAAGTAATCCCAAAACTTGCTCGAGGTGCTTCAAGTGATCTGCCCAAGTCTTGCTGAACACCAAAATATCGTCAAAGAAGACCAGAACAAACTCTCGCAGGCCCGGGGACAGAGTGACATTCATCGCTCCTTGGAAGGTGTATGGCGCATACGCTAGCCCATAAGACAGGACTTTGTACTCGTAGTGCCCACTGTGAGTCTGGAACGCCGTTTTTGGTGCCTCTCCTTCAGCCAGCCTGATTTGGTGGTAGCCCGTTCAAAGATCAAGTTTGGAAAACCAGCAGGCCCTGGCAAACTCGTCAAGGAGCTCGTCAATCACTGGTAAGGGATATTTGGTCTTGCAAGTTATCGCATTGAGTCGACGGTAGTCCACACACAATCGCCATGTAAGATCCTTCTTTCTGACCAACACAACTGGGGATGAAAAGGGACTATGACTCAGCTGGATGATTCCTTGCTTCAGGAGCTCGGCCACTTGCTTCTCAATTTCTGTTTTGAGTGCTGGAGGGTACAGGTACGGTCGAACAGAGAATGGTTGTGCCCCTGGTATCAGGGGAATGCGGTGATCGCAAGCACGGGCTGGCAGCATGCCCCGGGGTTCAGCAAACACATCCCTATACTTATCGAGCAGATTCTGAACTGGAGGTGGCAGCATCTTTTGCTCGGTCGGCTCCAATTGATACAGCTGCATGATTAGGAGGCAGGCATTGTCCTTACACAAAGCTTGGAGCTGCATTGCCGAAATCGGCGCACACTGGGGGCCATTGTTGGGAAGCCCCTGTAATCTGACTGTGCTCCCTTGTTGCTTGAACTCTATGTATCGCTTCACCCAGTCCACTTGCATTGGGTTGTGACTCTCCAACCAGTCCATGCCAAGGATGATATCATAGCTCCCCAATGGTAGCACCTTCAGATTGTTACATAATTGTTGTCCTTGAGTGTACCATGCACAGTTGACCACTTCACGAGTGCACATCAACTCACCCCCATCTGCTACCTTAACTCTGAGACGCCGCGCCAATGGTGTGGCCTTGAGTTCTCCCGGGATCAAGTCTTGCTTGATAAAAGAAGAAGAACTGCCTGAGTCGACGAGCACAAGCACCTGGGTTTCCCGGATCCATCCCTGCAACTACAGCGCTTTTGGCGACGCTGTGCCATCAAGCGCGTGACAGGAAATTGCTGCACAATTTGCTTTTCTCCCATCTTGCTGATTGTCATCTTCGGGTGTGGTGCTGTCCTCGGTGTCCAGCATTTGCAGTAGCTCCTCTATGACATGGAGAGGCACGGAGGCTGGGCAGTGGTGATCGCGTCCCCACCGATCCCCGCACGTGAAGCACAGACCCTTCGCCCGTCGGTAGGCACGAAGAGCTACAACCTTGTCGGCCTCTTGCGCCGGCCTTGCCGCCTCGAGCACCCGGCGATCTTCCGCCCCGGCCAGCCCTCCTCCGCGAGGAAGAGTAGTCGCCGCGGGCAGGGCCGCTGTCGTCTTGGTAATACGCGGCAACATGCTCTCCAGGCGACGTGGTTGGTCCCTCCGAAGGCCCTCAGTCAGTTTCTCTTGCAGAAGAGCCAAGGACCCCGCCGCTTCGAGATCCACCGGTCGCTGAATCAGCACGACCGCTCGGATGTCGTCACGTAGCCCCTCCACGAACCTCGTCAAGAAATACAACGGGTGAACTGCCTCTGAATATGATAGTAAATGATTCATAATAGCATCAAATTGTTCTATGTACTCTGCTACCGAGCCCACTTGCTTAGTATGATAAAACTGTCTAATTAACCGCTGGTGCTGATCACGCCCAAATTTGCTGCATAGGAATTCACAAAAACCCTCCCAGTCCAGGCCCGTGACCTTGCGCTGGACGGACTGCAACCAGATCGCGGCAGTGGTGGAAAAATTTAGAGTCGCCATGGGCAGCCAAAACGACCGGTCCACTCCGTACATGGCAAAGTACTGCTCACATAACCCCTTCCACAGCCGCGGGTTCTCCCCATCGAACTGCGGAAAAGCCATAGCCGGAAAGGCATGGCTATGGCTCCCTCCCACTGAAGACGAAGCTGAGCTGCTTCCCAACAGGGGACTGGTAAACGGGAAAGGAGACGACGGTGGGGGAAGGTATGGCCGCTGCAACTGACCTACGCCCGGGGTTGTTCCTTGGAACTGCCCCCGGGTTTGTGGTGGATCGCCGTGGCCAACGGGCCTAGAAGCTTGCCTCCATGGTGCCATGGGTGCGGTGGCCTTTGAGTTCGCCACCGCCTTGCCGGCTCCCTCTGGAATGTCGATGACGACGTGGGGCTGGTACGTCGGTGCCGCCTTCTGAAGCGCATCCACCGCCTCTTGCAGGTCGGAGACGCGGGCCTCGAGCTCAGGTTTCCAGGCTTGGATGGCGTCGACCTTGGCGCTTAGATCGCCAATCGAGCCCTTGATGTCGGAGCAGGACTCCCCCATGAGTTCCCTCATGAACTTCTTCGCCTCATCATCCATGGCAAGTCTCTTCTGCTTCTCCCTCCTCGTCTCGATGATGGAGCGAAAAATCGGGGCCAGATCTGCGGCAGATTTGGTGGAAACCTGGCTCTAGATACCAATTGATAGCATCTACTAGTGGAAATCTCACTCAGGTACAAGATTTGGTTCAGATTACAAGCTCTCAGGGCCGAATGAGAAGGAAGTTGGGAAAGGGGAAAAGATAGCCGCCGCCGCCAATTCTGATCCGTCCCTGGATGAACCCTAGCCTAGCCCTTGCTGCGCCTTAAGTAGCCTTCTGCCTGTTGGTGGTTGGGCCGCTAACCCAGTCAGGGCCTGTTACTCGGGTATTGGGCCTCCGGTTACAAACGGGCCGGCCTTGCACCCCTTCCTGGCCCTCGCCACTCTGCTCTTGCAGGCCTGTAGCTGGAGTGTTGCTGACAGTCCCCTACCTACAGACGCTACCTTGGTCTCCCCCACCTTCGGCAGTAGCTACGACGTCGGACATCTCCTGCAGCGGATCAGGTCCTTGACCACCGCCCGATGCATCGTCGGACGAGCGGATCCACACTGCTCCTCCACCTCCCGACCAATGCCCCCGACCTGTCCTGCTGCTCACCTCCTCCTTGCATATGCATCAACAAAACTTGGCAGCCGCTGCAGTCCACATCGTTCCACAGTAGCAGGTCAACTCCTCCAAGGTCACACGAGCTCACCGCCAAAAGCCCACGGTCTATTGAGCCAGAGATGGCAATAGACGCCGCCGTGGCCGGTCATATGGATCGGAGCCACCATCCCACGTCCGCACAGAGGGGGCTGGTAGCAGCCCCGTTGATGGGGATTGGGCACTATCTGCAGCTATAGGTGGCATCGACCTGTAGCTACAGGGAGCGTCGACCTGCAGCTGGAGGAGGTGTCGACCTAAATCTCGCCACGCACGGCACTACGACCTACTGCCACAATGGTCCACCACCTACAGCCGGCGCCGCAGCACCTCGGCCGTTCAACTATGCCACCTCAGGCCATCCAACTCCACCCGGTGCTCGTCGTGGATGACCCCACCATCGTCGACTCCATTTTCTTCCTTCCGCTGTACGCGGCCAGCTCCATGAGCTCCTCGCCTCTACTCTGGTTAGAAGAGTGTCGTGAGCTCGTCCAACTATGGCTGCTTCTCTGCTGGTATGTATGCTTCTCTGAAGGTACTATCTTAAGCTTGTACAGCTTGTCACTATATAAATGAAAAGTTATTAATCTTAAGTTCAGAGATTGTAAAGAAAAGAAGACATGGGATCTAGGATCTAGTGATTTCTAGGTAACTTGCATTGGAAATATAGGGCTTGTTATTTGTGGAACTTGAGCTACAGAGAATTGAGGTATGCTGCTTTGTTTCTTGGATGGGTGGTGGGTGCGTACGTTTACTGAAAATTGAACCCGCGTTACAAAAAGTAGGTACCAATCATGAGGAAAATGATTTTGTTAGAGCAACTATGCAAAGCAAACTATGAAAATGAGGAAAATCACGAATCTTGTACTCGGCGAACGGACCAGATAACCGGGTGTCGGGGCACCCGGGTTCCATCACACCTTTTCGTTTGTGGATATTATGTTGTCTGTCCAACAGGAGTATGATCTCACAAGAGAGCACAAGAAAGCTCTCCTGACCGTGAGTACAGATAATGCCTTTCAAACTAAACAAGTTGATTTGTATATATCTTTCATTGTCCTAATTACTTGATATATGCAGGATGTATTTTTTTGGTGCAATAGACACATCAGCTAACGCCCTTGAATTCACCTTGGCTGAGCTCATTAGGAAGCCACACCTGATGGTGAAGCTGCAAGATGAGGTGAGGGGTATTGTACCCCAAGGACAAGAAATTATCAGTGAAACCCTGTTAGACTCTGACCTACGATCCGTCGATCACGCCTATCGATCTAACCTACGTCTTCCGCTCCTACCCCGCCGCCAGCCTCCTTCGTCATGTCGCATCCGGCCACCGACACCACCGCTGCCCTCGCAGCGTCCCTCGCCGCCGCATCGACTGCTGCCGCTGGGGCGGGTCTCCGATCCGTCGCCACGGACCATGCGTTCTTACTGCCATCGCTCGCGGCTCTCCTCTATGGAGGGGCTGCGCCCTACACGACGGAGAGCTCGCTCGGCCCCCTGACAACGCAATCTGTAGGTCACCAGTACGCCGGCCCCGTCGCCTACCAGTACGCTGGCTACTCCTCGTCGCCCTCTGCATCTACCCTGCTTCCGGCCGCCTCGTACCCGCTGGTACCTGCGCCGCCGCCCTCGGCCGCATCGCATCCGATGATGCGCCCGACCGGGTCTGCCCCTCCTGCTGTCTACACCGCAGCGGACTCGTCCGTCGCCGAAGCCCCTCACGTGGTCTACGGCGGCTACGGTGGCCTTCCTCTCTATGGTGCCCCGTACGGCTCTTCGCCCGCGCCACGTCCTCCAGGCGTCTATCCTCGGGTCGGCGCCCCCGTGGCCTCCTCGCTGTATGGTCCGCCGGCAGCATACGGTGCACCATCGTCCCACGGTGTTGCGGCGTTTGGCGCTCCACATCTACCCCCGTCCGCGTCGCCGCCCTACATGGATCTCGAAGCTGCCTTGGCTGCGATCTCCTCACCGCCGTTCTTGTTCTCACACCTCCTCCCGGTCAAGCTTAAGCCGGATAACTACCTCTACTGGGGTGCGCAAGTGCTACCTTTGCTTCGCAGCCATTACTTGGAGGGCTTCGTCGATGGTACCCTGCCGTGTCTGCCGCCGCATCATCCGATGTTTCGCGCGTGGATTGCTCAAGACCAGGCCATTCTCTCAGCGATACAATCCTCCCTGGGCAAGGGTGTTGCCGTCCTGGTTCTCTTTGCCGCGACATCTCATGAGGTGTGGGACATCCTGGAGTCGAGTTTTTCATCGCAGTCTACTGCGCAGAGCATGTCCATCCGCGCTAAACTTGCGGACACTCGCAAGGACAACGGGTCGGTGACCGTCTTCTACAACAAAATCAAGAAACTTGCTGACACCCTTGCTTCCATTGGCGAACCTCTTCGTGACACTGACTTCACATCCTACATCCTTGCGGGCCTGGATAGCGACTACGACTCATTGGCGGAAGTGATCAATGAACGCAAAGTTCCTATCCGTCCGCAGGATCTCTATAGCCGCCTCCTCTCAACGGAGCAACGGCTCAACGCTCGCCGCCCGGACACTCCCGTGGATCTCTCTGTTAACGCTGCGTACCGTGGCAAAGGAGGTGGCCGGGGCCCTTCTGCTTCCTCTGCTGAGGGGGGGGGGGCAAGTCCGGTGGCAGTACTCCTTCAGGTCAGCAGCCGCCCTCGTGCCCTGGCTCCTCTGTGGTCACGATTGATGGCCGTCCACGTGCATGTTGTGCTGCGTATGGAGCGGCCCAGCCGTGCCAACTCTGTGGTCTGCCAGGACATGTTGCCTCTCGCTGTCATCGTCGCTTCAAGACCGACTTCCTCGGCCTCGGCAACAACGGCAAGGGCAATGATCGCCAAGTTCTTATGGCGCAGCAGGGACATACGCCTTCATATCCTATTGATCCTTCCTGGTATATGGATACTGGAGCAACATCCCATGTGACGAATGAATTGGGCAAGCTCAACGTTCAGCAACCCTACCACGGCCATGACAAGGTTCACACAGTGGATGGGGCAGGTATGCGCATCTCTCATATTGGTCAGGCATCACTTCTCACGAACACCTCTAGGAACTTGCATCTTAGAAATGTTCTTCGTGTTCCCTCTGTTGTTACTCGTAACTTGCTCTCTGTTCCTAGACTTACTCAGGATAATAATGTATTTTGTGAGTTTCACTCTTTTTGTTAAGGACCGAGCTATGAGGGACATACTTCTTAGAGGTCGTTTTCGCCGAGGCTTGTATGCTCTGGATGCGCCCACGGCCGTGCCTGCTGCCGCTGCTGATCTTCAGGTCTTCAGCGCGGTTCGCGTGTCTCCTGCATTGTGGCATTCACGTCTTGGTCACCCTGTGTTACCCATTTTTCGCCATGTTCTCCACCGTCATGAGCTACCATCAGAGTCTAGAAATAATGATGCTGCTATATGTGATGCCTGCCAGCAAGGCAAGAGTCATCAGTTACCGTTTTCTGTTTCCAACCACATAGTCAAAACTCCTCTTGAGCTTGTGTTTTCAGATGTATGAGGCCCTGCCCAACTGTCTGTTAGTGGTCATGAATATTATGTCAGTTTCATTGATGCTTATAGTCGGTTTACTTGGTTATATCTTCTTAAACGTAAGTATGATGTTTTTGATGTGTTTCTTAAGTTTCAAGCACATGTTGAGCGTCTTCTCAATCATAAAATCATTCATGTGCAGTCCGATTGGGGGGGGGGGGGTGAGTACCGCAATCTTAGCACTTTCTTTGAAAAATTTGGGATTGCTCATCGTGTGTCCTGCCCACACATACATCAGCAGAATGGCTCAGCTGAACGTAAGCATCGTCATATCGTTGAAATTGGGTTAACCTTGCTAGCACATGCATCTGTTCCGTTTCGTTTTTGGAGTGATGCTTTCACCACAGCTTGTTTTCTTATAAATAGGCTCCCTTCACGGCTTCTTCATATGAAGACTCCACTTGAACTCTTGCTTGGTCAAACTCCTGATTACACGTTTCTTAAGGTGTTTCGGTGTGCATGCTGGCCGCACCTTCGTCCTTATAACAATCGCAAGCTTGAGTTTAGATCCAAACGATGTGTCTTCCTTGGGTACAGTTCTGTTCACAAAGGGTATAATTGTCTTCTTGTTCCATCTAACCGTGTGTATATTTCCCACGATGTTGTCTTTGATGAACATGTTTTCCCTTTTCTGCTCTACCTGCATCTGTTGCCTCCACACCGCCTGTGCACCCCTCAAGTACCTTGCCTGGTCAATTCTTAGATGCTGCACATTCGCCCCTGTTGTTGTCTAACCATGGCGCAGGTATTGGAAGAGGTGCACGCTTGCAGCTTTTGGACGAGGAAGAATCACCGGCTCCCTCCTCCACGACTCCGCACGATGATCAGCCGGCCACCTACATGCCCCATGCAGCCTGCCCGCTAGCTGGCCGTGCCCCGGCCCACCGGCCTGCCTCGCCTAGGCCCGGGTCTACTTCACCGGATGCCTCTACGCCGGCCTCACCAGGGCCGGCCTCACCTGAGCCGGCCTCCCCTGTTCGGCCTGCTACGCCGCACTCGTCTGGGCCGGCCACGCCTGTCGGGTCTCCTACACCGAGCTCGCCCGGGCCGTTCGTGTCTTCTGAGGTGGTGCCTTCCTTGCCACTGTCACTGGCGCCCTCTCCACCACCTGCCCTCGCTCCTATGTTGCGTCCGCATACACGCAGCAAGAGTGGCGTGGTTCAACCGAAGAAGCGCACGGACGGGACTGTTGCCTGGCTCTCTACTTGCATGGCGCAAGCACAGGCGGATCCTACTGCTGAACCGAGGCATTTTCAGGCAGCTATGAGCATTCCTCACTGGCGTCTTGCGATGGAACAAGAATACCAAGCTCTTCTTCAGAATGGCACGTGGTGTTTAGTTCCTCCCAGGGCAGGTGTCAATGTTATTGATTCTAAGTGGGTATTTAAGGTTAAGCGACATGCCGACGGTTCTATTGAGCGATACAAGGCTCGCCTGGTTGCTAAAGGATTCAAACAACGTCAGGGTCTTGATTATGAGGATACCTTCAGTCCGGTGGTTAAACCCACTACCATTCAACTTTTGCTCTCTCTGGCTGTTACTCGTGGCTGGTCTCTTCGTCAACTTGATGTTCAGAATGCCTTTCTTCATGGGGTATTAGAGGAGGAGGTATATATGCGTCAGCCTCCTGGTTTTGTTGATCCCGCTCGACCGCAACATCTGTGTCGCCTTGTCAAGGCGCTTTATGGCCTGAAGCAGGCTCCGCGTGCTTGGCATGCACGTCTTGGCACCACTCTTTGGGCTCATGGTTTTGTTCCCTCTACGGCTGACACCTCACTGTTTCTTCTTCAGCGTCCTACAGTTACTATGTACCTGCTGCTTTACGTTGATGATATCATTCTTTTCAGCTCTTCAGTATTTGCTACGGATCGCCTGGTGTCTTCCTTGCGAGCTGATTTTGTGGTTAAGGATCTTGGCAAACTGCACTATTTTCTCGGTCTGGAGGTCGTGTACTCTGGCTCTGGTTTGACGCTGACTCAGCAGAAGTATTCTCTTGATGTTCTTCGACGTGCTGGTATGCTCAAGTGCAAGACTGCTGCTACACCTATGTCCTGTACTGACAAATCGTCTGCCCTCGATGGTTCTCTTCTTTGTGCTGTGAGGCCACTGAGTATCGGAGTATTGTTGGTGGTTTGCAGTACCTGACTATTACTCGTCCGGATATCTCTTATGCTGTCAACCGTGTTTGTCAGTTTTTGCATGCACCTCGAGATTCTCATTGGATTGCTGTTAAGCGTATATTACACTACATTCGGTTGACACCATCCTATGGTCTGCATTTGCAACCGGCAACCTCTGCCGCTCTTTCCGCGTTCTCTGATGCAGACTGGGCTGGGAATCCCGATGACAGGCGATCAATGGGGGGCTATGCAGTGTTCTTTGGTGCTAACTTGATCGCCTGGAGTGCTCGTAAACAAGCAACAGTGTCTCGCAGTAGTACTGAGGCTGAGTACAAAGCAGTTGCAAATGCTACAGCTGAGCTGATTTGGATACAGTCCTTGCTTCGAGAGTTGAGGATCTCTCAGGAGCAACCTCCTGTTCTTTGGTGTGATAATATCGGTGCTACGTATCTGTCTTCAAATCCTGTATTCCATGCCCGAACAAAACACATCAAAGTTGACTATCACTTTGTCAGAGAACGTGTTGCCGAGAAGCTGCTTCTCATCAAGTTCATCTCTTCAAAGGATCAACTTGCTGACATCTTCACCAAGCCACTACCACTTCCTCAGTTTGAAGGTTGTAGGCGCAATCTCAACCTAGTAAACTCTTCTGAGCTCGGTTGAGATTGAGGGAGGGTGTTAGACTCTGTATATACTGGGCCTACATGTATTATAGTTGTAATTGTATTTGTACACTTTGATGTACCCCTATATAATACAAAGGCCACCCCACGTTGGAGGTGTGCCACAAACCCTAAAACCCTTTTGTTTTACAAACCCACATGAAGAACATGACGTACCTAAGAGCAGTCATAAAAGAGTCGCTCCGGCTACATCCTCTTGCTCATCTCCTTGCTCCGCACCTTGCCATGGCTGACTGCATAGTTGATTGATACATAGTTCCTGCTGGGACGCGTGTGATCGTCAATGCTTGGGCCATTGGTAGGGATCCGAGCTCCTGGGAGTATGCGGAAGAGTTCATTCCTGAAAGATTTACAGATGAAGGCAGCAGCATGCATGTCAATTTCAAGGGGGATGATTTCCAATTCTTGCCGTTCGGAGCAGGACGGAGGATGTGCCCTGGTATGAACCTTGGGATCGCGAATGTGGAGCTTATGCTGGCAAACCTTGTGTGCCATTTTGACTGGCAACTTCCGCTTGGGATTGAGAGAAAATACATTGATATGACAGAGGTGTTTGGGCTAACCGTTCGTCGGAAGGAGAAACTATTGTTGATTCCAAAATCACGCATGTATTTGCGAAAATAAAACAAAGCTAAATAGTGTGTTATATCGCATAATGCTTTTCTTTGCAAAGAAGGTGCTATCGGCAATAATGGTACAAATAAATAATGGCCAATGCTTCCTTCTTATAGCTACAAATATTGTTGTCAGATGTCGATGGAGAAGTTTGACTATTAGCTACTTTTATCGTTACGTATATATGAAATAAAGTAAAATATACATAATGTCAATCTGCTTTATGAGTAAAAGAAATATCGAATTTACTAAATCACATCTAGATGATTTTTAACTATGTCACATCTAAGTTGTCTATCATAGGATTATAAGCTATAAGATTTGTGGAAACCTGTTTTTTCTTTTAGTTATTCATGTATCTCACGTGTTGTGGCGTCACTTTTTTGCGCTGCGCGCGAGAGGTGTTCGTGGCCACTAGTCCATTTGTTGTATTGGGTCATAGCTTCATATTTTTTTTTCTTTTTCCTCGTGGACTGGGTATTCATTTTTACTTTTTCCTATCATCGAAGGTATATGGATACAACGAAATGTTGCTTTTCCTACTGGTACAGTTGCTTTTCTTTTTTCATTGCTTGACATGCAACTACACATATTGTAATTGTATTTTATTATCTGTTTTTTGTTTTATTTTATTTTGTATTTAGTTTTTTCAAGTTGGTTTTTTTGTTGTTGTTGCAAGTCCACCATCAGTACACAATTGGGCCTGACCAATTTTGTGTCAGTTGCAGCTTTACCCTCCATATGCAATTGGGCCTGGTCAATTTTTTGTCCTAGTTGCAAGTCCTCACTCAATACGCAACTAGGTGGTCGACCATTTTTCCTCCATTGCAACTCCACCCTAGACATGCATTTGGGGGCTTCGCCTTTTTTCTTGTCCCAGTCGCAAGCCCGCCATTGACACGCAACTGTGGCCCAATCCATTCTTGTCCTAGTTGCAAGTCCACCTACACCAATGACTCGCAAGTAGAGTTGACTTTTTTCCCGGTTGCAAATCAATCATTGACTCGCAACTGGGTCTGACCATTTTTTATCCTAGTTGCAAGTTCACCATCAACATGTAACTAGGAACTTGATTTTTTTTTGTCGCAATTCCAAGTCAACCATCGACTCGTAACTGGGCCATACACTTTTTTTATCCTAGTTGCAAGTCAACATCGACACGCAACTGGGCCCGACTTTTTATTCCCGCAAATGCAAGTTCACCATTGAGTCGCAAGTAGAATTGTCTTTTTTGTCCCGGTTGCAAGTCATCCGTCAACTCACAACTAGGTCTGTTAGTTTTTGTTCTATTCACAAGTCAACCATTGACACACACCTGGCACCTCGATCTTTTTTGTCATAGTTGTGAGTCAATCATCGACTCGCAACTGAGCTCGACCATTTTTTCCAGTTGCAAGTCCATCATTGACATGCAACTGGACCCTTGATTATTTTTTAGCCAAGTTGCAAGTCCATTCTTGAGTCGCAACTGGCCTAATGTTTTTTGACACAATTGCATGTCCACTATCGACCCATAACTGGGTCCGACCTTTTTTTTATCTCAGTTGCAAGGCCATCATTGATATGCAACTGGACTATTGATTATTTTTTAATTAAGTTGCAAGTCCATCCTTGACTCGCAACTGGTCTGATATTTTTTTTTGACACAATTGCAAGTCCACCATCGACTTGCAACTTGGTTTGACCTGTTTGTTATCTCAGTTATAAATTCACCATTGACTCACAACTGTCCCAATTGCAAGTCTACCATTAACATGCAACTGGGCTATTTGATTATTTTTCCATTTTCTTTTTCAAAAAGACACAAGTTTTGAAAAATGTTCGTTATCTTTAAGAATTTTGTTCAATTTTTGAAAAAAGACTTCTAATTTCATGAACATTTTTATCGGCAATTTTTTTGAACTATTTAATACCTTCGATTTTATGAATTTGTTATGCATGTTTAACATTTTTTAAATATAATGATTAACATTTTTAATTTCATCTGTTGATGTCTACTTTTTTCATACACGATGTACATTTTTCGTATATATCTGAAATTATTCACGTTTTAAATAAAAACGGGTGGTGGAAAGAAAAACCGTTCATAACAGAGATACATAAAAGATACTAGCTTTCTTTACCAAGCATACTCTTATTTTTTTTTTTAAGAACACAATCTAGTGCACACAACACACGTACACACTCGTGTGAGTAAGCAAATCGTACTTTTTCTAATACACGTACGCACTTATGTGAGTAAGCAAATCTAGTGCAAACATCTAGATGAGTAACATCTAGATGAGTACTAGACATACCGAAAAAAGAAAAATAACAAACAAAGAAAAAAAAACAGGTTAGATGTGACATAATTATGTCACATCTAGATGAGTACTAGACATACCCAATAAATATAAACTCTAAATCCTACCGATAATACCAAGCAGCAGGATTAAAAATATCAACAAAATTTCATCAAAATTTTGGTGGGGTTCGAAATATTTTTAATCCTGAAATTTTGAGCAAAATTCAAACTAATTTCTTTAAATTAGGTTAAATCCAATGAAATTTGAAATCTCAAAATCTGATTTCTTTTTTAAAAATTCTGATATTGTGGTGAGACCCGAAATTGTTTTGTTTTCAAAGTTAAAAGCCTTGCCAAGGAGAACATATCACTAAACTTGTGAACATCTCTGAAAATAATTAAGCACATATATAGTCGACCAAGACACTAATTCAGCACATGTTTTTAATTTATTTTTGATTCGCATGACAAAAATACACTAATTACAAATTTCCAGCAAGTCAGAGCTACGATGGCACAATTTTCCAGATCTAAATTTGATTGACATGACACTACGAAACAAGTTCAGATCTGAACTTTTTGGGTCATAGGACATGAAAGGTTTGTTTTTTTTTTTTTGAGGAATTGAGACCGTATATTATGTGCTGCCTTTTTCTTGGGATTTTCACAAAATTTTCCAATGGTAGCAAGATACATCCAGCCTCGAATTTCAACAAACCCATCAATTCTCAAAGCAACGTTTCATGCATGTGGGGATTAATTTACAAACGTATATATCATCAATCAAAAGACACAAACTTATTCATCGGGCCCAAACGATTCCAAGTAAACCTCCCAATCACGAGCATGCGACGCTCGAGGAGAAGGGCGCGAGGCTGAACTTGGTGGCCGACGCGTAGTTGAAGTTGATCTTGTCGCCGTAGTACACCGGGGAGCCGTTGTTGAGGGTGCCGAGCTTGCCGTCGGCGTCCGGTCGGAAGACGTTGGGGTCCACGGGCTCGGAGGATTTGAACCCGGGGGCAAGCAGCTTGACATCCGTCTGTGTGCAGATGCACTTGTTCTCCACCTCCACGGCGTACTCCGGGTTCCCTCCGGCGTTCTTCCCCGTGGCGGTCTGGGTCACGTGGAGGTCCGATAGGGTGCACTCCCGAAACTCCGCATTGCCTTTTACCAACACCAACAACAAAAAGAAGAAGAAGAAACCGATCAAAATCGACATGAGAAAATTAGATTCGTCCGATTTGGATTCGGAGAGTGGATCAACGAATTGAATACCTCTGCTGCAGAGGCTGAAGAGCATCAGCATTGCGAAGATCCTCATCATCTTGGACTCCATTTTTTTTCTCTCCTACTTTTGCTGCACGTGTGTGTTGTGCTTGTTGTAATGCAATTCTGCATGTTGCTCTGCCGTCTATTTGTAGGCCTAGATGGAGCAGTTTTATGGTGTGGTGCGTTGATTACGCCCAATTTACCTTTTGATTGTTATTACGATTCCAAAATTAAGGAGGTGTATATGCCATGCCAAGGATACGTTGCAAACCGGTTATATCCATATGTTTACTTGCCGATTGGTTTCCCTACAATAATTTTGAAAGATCGGTTACTTCCATTTATTACTATTCAGCAGCGATCCTAGGATCGCATCCGCCCCGCCTCACACTTATTTTCTTACATCTGGTCCTCCATCGCTTCATCTTCCTGATTCTAGTTTTTTTTTAATAAAGCATGCCATGCCCTCGTTTCTACGGAGAAGAGGAACAATAAAATAGAGCAAACAAAGAGAACTCTTCATGGCAGTGTCTCGGAGTTGATGGCATCGTGTCTCTGCCAATCCCACAGATCGGCAGCGTTAGGGTTCATGGATGGTGTTGGTGAGGCGGCAGCGGCGACTCCATCAGGTGTGTCTCTTCTTCTGCTCTGTCTCCGTTGTTGTGGCGTTGTCTCCGACGTCATGGTGGAGCAGGGAGGTTTTATCGTTCATGAGTACGCGCAGGCGGCTGTCTGTGCAAGTGACAGCTGGAAGATGGAGTTACTTGTGATGAGTCTGTGGTCGAAGACTGGCAGTTCTGGTTTCCTCCTTCGACGTAGTCGTCATGCGAGGGTGTCAGTTCTGAAGTTCGATGGCGTGTCCGGGGACATGTTGCCCCGGTCTAATTCTTTCAATGCCTATGGTTTTGCTTCTGGCAAACTACTTTGGAGGTTTGCAAAGCTGTTGATCAGCGATGGAGCTGCGTCGAGCTTGGGTGAAGAGGTGATCTGTCCTTTTATCCTTGGTGGCCGCTTTGGTGGTGTCGAAGGAAAAGGGCAGGCGCTGATATTTGGCATAGGATTTTCCTACCTTTTGAGTCATGTATGGTCGGTGCTTACGTGCCTTGTAACATGATCTTTATTCTATAAAAATGAAACGTGTATTACCATGAAAAAAAGAGAACTCTTCATAATTTTTTTTGCCAGCTTATACTTTTCTTTGTGAAAAACTTTCTATCTATTCATTATCAATCATGGCAGTAAAATAAACACATGAAATAATAAAAATTACATTTAGATCGGTAGACCATTTAGCGATGACTAGAAGCACTGAAGCACACCAAAGGCACGCCACCATCACCACTCCTCACTCGTAGTACACCGGAAGCCGTCGTGCTAAGGCCCTATAGGACGCACTAGGACATCAACCACCGCCAATGAACAGAAGCGTAGATGAGAAGGATCCAACATGAAGACACACTTACATAAAGGGATGAATACTAAATCCGAGTTGATCCACTAAAGACAACCACCAAATTAATCCGAGAGATCCATCGGAGACACACCTCCACTCACCCTCCAAGGATGCTAGACGCACCACTGGGTTGGGCCTAAGCAGGGTGAACCTTATTCCATCTTCAGGGAACCATCGTTGTCTCGTCTTCTTGACCAGGACACAAACCCTGGCAAAATTTGAAGAAATATATAAAAAGGGAACCCTTCCACCTACAATGGTTGTGATCCACCACACGCCCCATGGCCCTTAAGCTATATGAGACGAGGCAGATCGCCGCCGCCGCCGATGGAAGGCATAAACCCTAGCGCATGTATGCTCGAAGGAGAGATGACTCGGAGCATATTCTGTACCTCTTAAATTAATCTCAGGGAATGACGGAATGAGGTACCTGAGAGCAGTGGCGTAGTCAGGCCCCAGGCAACCTGGGTCGTGGCCTGGGGCGTGGAGTGGAAAACCTTCGGTGAATGTAGCTACAGTCATGCACTGTAGGTACAGTAAACACTGTAGCAACAAAGGAAGCCCTGGAGGTGGAGATATTCTAGCTACGCCTTTGCCTGAGAGAACCAAAAGTGCACTCTCGACAAAATAAAGTGACTTCACATCCGCCGGGTGAGGAAGGCGTCGTCAGGTCTTTGTTGAGAGCCAGTGTGAAACTCGGCAACAACATTCCCGGTTGCCGAGCACCACCTCTCGGCTTACCTGACACAAGCAACTCCCAGGAGCTGCCACGTTTCACCTTTTGCCAAGAGTACGGTCAAGATCTCTGCTTTCTAGGCATACGCACCTCCCAAGTGCTACCTTTTGTCGAGTTCGTTTTACTTCCTCTTGGAAAAAGGATAACCAAGCCGCCAGCGCCAGCCACATGTCCAATATGCCTAGTTGACAGTCGAAAATTATATCTTTCCTGAGTGTGGTTGTCGTAAATGGTATTGTCAGCCTAGTTTCTAATTCTTTTTCATATAACCCTGCAGAAAAACATATATAATAGTTCCTCTAAGAATCGCATAGATAAATTTACATACTCTATAAGAATCACATACAAAGAATTAATTCATAGAAGCATCATATATGGTCCCACAAGGTTCATATAAAGTCACAAAGTAGTTGTTATAGCGGTGTCATGCGGATGAGTGCCCATGGTCAAGCCCCGAAAATGTAGCCAATAGTCGGTGTACCTCATTAATAAATCTCGGTGTCATGTCTCGTATGGTTGCTTGTCCTCAGTAGATCGACCGTGTGCCTTGATTCTTTTTACCATATTCTTTTTACAATTTATTTTTCCATGCCATGCAAGCATATACTCGATCGTGATCAACATTCCTCTTTTTGGGCTTCCCTCTTTCCGTTACTTTAATATAAAGATAATCATGATCAACATTCCTCTTTTTGGGCTTCCCTCTTTCCGTTACTTTCATATAAAGATACTAGGTGAATGCCCGTGCGTTGCACGGGGCACACATAAGGCAGGGGGATCAATTGGCATTGGTTTTCTATAGGAGTGGTTTCAATAGAAAACCAATGTGAGGAGGACATGAAGAAAAAAATCAATTGCACGGGTGAATATATCAGGTTACCCAAGATTGATCCAAATTTACGATTGCATTACATGATTTTCAAATTACTTTAAGCAGGTTGCAAGATTGCAAAGCTTCTTTTGACTATGCAACTCTACTCTCCCCCATTCACAAAATTTATTGCAAGAAATAAAATCTAACATATAATGAAATAATGATCAGAAATTTGAGTGGAATCTGAGATAAGAAGCTAAGTGATAAAGTACATTTGCTTTCACAAAGAACTGAACTACTCATGCAAGAAATAATGCACATGAACTGAACTATCTTGTTTTCATCCAATGTTAGGAATAAGCATGGACTACTCAAGATCCCAAACACCGTCACTAAAGGATAATAGAATATCTGGTTTTGCATCTGACGTCGGGATTAAGCATGGACTTCTCATAATCCAAAACATCATCACTAAATGATAATAGAACAATAATCCAAGCTTTTCATGACCGGGCTCTCACAGTTTGTTTACCTTGGCAGAGGTGTTTGGTGAATACTCGAGGACTAATCCTGTACATGACATTTATGTGGCATCACCGTCAATAATGAATTCTTATGCCTGAAATCCTCCTTGCAAATTATTAAAAAGATACAAAGTGTATATAAATGCAGTGAAGGAAGCTAGATCCTGGAATATCCAGAACTAAATAATAGTACTTAGTAACCTTGTGATCCTTTTACATAGGAAACCTTTCGAAAACACCAGAGGATTTAGAATGGTTACTCCTTTTTCGTCATAGCTTCTGAAAAGAGTTTGAGAAAGAGTTAAAACAGAGAAACCCACTTGGATTTTTTTTGTCAATTTTCAGAAATTGGCCAGTGGAAGGGATTTTGGGTTTTTGAAAAGTTTATACTATACTGAAAAACATCATTGGTCTGTCGAAATAACTATTAATGACATGAATCAAGAGGCCACCAAAACTATGAACTATTCAATGCCATTATCAGAAAATAAATTCCATTAGACAGTACATTATGAAAAAATGCAGTTGAAGTGGTCCACTTTCAAGATGATCTTTCCTGCATTCCTGCAGTAATACAACATGAACAGTAACTGAAGATTCCAATAAAAAAGGAGAGAAAGTAAATCTGAAAGATCTTGTATGAAAACGTCATGTGGTACTTTCGTTCTTTCATATACATGTTCAAGATTGTACTGTCAACCATGCCAACGACATTGGAACCTGGTCTGGTGTCTCCCCTTACCTACCAAATTCAGCAAGCACAAGTATGAAGAGTGACTTATCTGTAGAATCAGTACCAGACGGCACCCTAGGGGAGTATAAGACAAACAGGTGAGACTCAAACACACACACACATCATGTCACAATATTCCTGTACGCTTCAGGGAGAGTCTCAAAGGGAAACAATTATGAGTTAGCCTCCATAAGAACTGTTGCACTTTGGTTAACATGGTATCTCCCAGTTTCTTTTCTCAGCGATGCTTGTTACCCAGTTGTCATTTGTTGTGGGGGATAGTGACATGGGTAGACGAACGTACAAAGGGCGAGATTGCTCGGAAATTCAAATGGCATCAGCAGCACCTACTCCCAAGTGAAAATAAGCTGGATGTTGATCAGGTAGAGGTTGATGCAGGTGACGTCATCGCCATCGATGCCCTACTGCAGTAGCTTCTTTCCGTATCGTGAGTTGCCACACCCCACCTCAACGACCTACAGGCTGCAGCACAACAAGCAACATATATGTTCAGAAATCATGAGTCCATCACGAGATTGACCTCAAGAATGGGGGAAGAGGCAGGGGAGCATGAACTGGGAAGGGGAGGGAGAAGAACAGGGCGTGGCCGGCTGCCGCATCGACTCCATGTCCGCGTGATGATACGAGCCCGCTGGTGGCAACCTCTGGAAGACATGAACTCTCGCCCACGCCCTCCTCGATGCTGCAAAATAGGTCCGTGCGGCAGCGGCGAATCCTTGGGCGTCGCACAACGATGATGGGAGCACGCGTCCTCCTGTCGTTCGCCAGATCAGGGAGCTTATGGCGGCGGCCAGATCAGTGGGATAAGGCAGGGGAATCAATTGGCATCGGTTTTCTAAGAGTGGTTTCCATGAAAAAACAGTGGGGAGGACGTGAAGAAAAAAAATCAATCACGCGGGTGCGTGAGTGCTTGACGAAACTAACGACGTAAGAGGGGATACGGAATCTTACGGTTCTTTTAGGTAGTAGAGATAGGAGACATGTATAGGAAGAAGCGACTCAGGGCATTGCCAGGGAACCTGTTGTGTATGCCCGCTATTGATAAGCACGAAAGCCTGATAACACCACCGCCACCTCTTTTTCTTCCCCAACTGCGACCACCCTAGAAGCAAAGGGATCTATCTCAAAACCATGAGCCCTCTGCTTCCTCCCGACGAGAAGGTCGATGTTGTGCGAACAATGATGGAGGATGGGAGGACCTAGAGGAGGGCGGTCTGCTCCTCAACGTGGGCGTGCGGCGGCCGGGTCTAGGGTTTAGGGAGGGGCATGCGGTGGTGTGATGAGGCCGTTGCCACCACAGATAGCATAGAAGCATCCCACAGGCACATGACCCCTCGCCCATACCCCTGGCCCCGCGCTGATAGCAACTGTTTGTCTATTCATAACCGAGGGCTACGCCACATGGCCTACATCAGTGAATTAGAGAGCCTCCAAGTCATTCTTCGGAGCAGCAGCCCGTTTAATGTTGGGCCGACTCGGACGCGAGGCGAAGTGGTGAAAAGGCTGTGGGGCACGCGTTGTGGAACAACCGGAAGATCAGCGCCGTTGAATGAGTTGATCGGACAGTTTGCAGCATCTCTAATCGCTGTAAAAGGGCCTAGGTGGCTCTGTTATACTGTTTTTCGGTTACACTTTAGCTACTTGTAAGTTTCCTGAATTTTGAATTTGGCCCAATCGATTTTCTGGCCGTCAAAATTTGCTCTAAGATCCGTGCTGCATTTTTTGTCTGCCACATGTTGTTTGTTGTGTTGGGTTCTTTTTTTGACTGACCGCATATTTGGGTCAGTAGATTGGCTACTGCGCCAAAGCCCATTAATTTGTGCGATCTAGCCCTCCTCTTTCCCTTTGTTTGTTTTAGGGTTTTTTCTTCTTCTGTTTTTATGTGTCTTTGCTTTCGTGTTTTGTTTACCTTGTTAGTTATTTTTTTATTTTATTTTGTTAGTATTTTTTGGATGTTGGATGAATGCATCACCAATGAGTCCAGCTGCGGGGTTGGATGCAGATGAGGACGAGCAAACTCAAGGCAGGGAATGAAGCGAGAAAACTGATGGGAGCTTCATCTTTCACGGTGGTATCAGCCGGACCACATCCAGCCGCAACAATTTCCTAGTCAGCGGAGAGAATAAGGAAAAGAGGAAGGGGATCGGGCAAGAGCAACATGTGACTGTGTGAAGATGTTAGTGGGAGTGAAGATGTGGGCGCTTTGCATCTGTGTGAGCCTGTTTGGCTAAAGCCCAAATAATCATACTAACAGAAAAAATAACTTTTTCAGAAACAACACAAAAGTTTCCTACTTCCTCCGGATAGAAATACAACAGTGTTTAGATCACTACTAATCAGCTATGAGGCTGTACATTGTACATCCCCTAAAAAATCCCTCCATAAAAAAATATATAAACATTTTTATGGACCATGCAAAGACAAAAAACGTCTTACATTTTGGGAGTATTGTATTGCATATATGTTTGTTTACCCTAATGTTTTTTCATGTTGCAACTTAGTTTGAGCATATCCATGCAAACATATAGTACACGGTCATATGAATAAAAAATCACTAACTGATGCCAATCATTCATATTTGACTTGAATTCAATGCATGTGGAACCTCTCCACAAAACAGTCAATATTGAGCATGAATGAATTTACAACGGAACTACCGGTGTTGGGCAACATAAGTTGTCATTCTACGACAAGCCGGACCCACACCAGAAACATGATCGTCCAACCACACGTCGCTCCGTATTTGTTGGACGCAAACGTGCCCTTCCATATTTCTCAAGACATTGAAGGGAATTCCTCTAAATAATCTAAAAATACCACTAAACTTCTTCTAACCTATCATTGTTAGGTCCTAGCCGACGAGCATGCGCAGACCACTTTGCTAGTTGAATAAAAGGAACGACAGCGAGGAGTTGTCCCGGGAAGGCGCCTTAATTATCGGGTCGAATTGGATGATTAAAAGGAAAACAAGGAAGTGGGCCGTGATTGTCTCTTGCCCCTGTTCCTCTCTGGATGAGACTTGCCTGCTCCCCGCGTGTGTGCCCATCCGTGCTCCCGCATATGTGGCATGATTTGATTGGAACAAAATAAGGCCCGGCCCCACCCCCTTAAAATCAGGGGGGAGATGATTAGATTAGAAAGGAAAAAAGAAAAAAGACAACCGTAGGATGAAGTGGGAGCACGGATGGGAGCATGAGAAGGGAGCAGGCAAGCCGGATCCTTCCTCTCGATAATCACGGGTGTGACAGCGTGTTCTTTCCACTTCTGTTCTCTTCTACCTGATGATGCGCGCGACATGAGTTTTCTTCTCTGTTCGACCGAATAAAAGAAACAAATCGAGGAGGGGCGCGGTCGCCCGGGAGAAGGACGTCAGGGCGTGGCCGTTGGACTGGGGCCCGCGCATCTCACCGGCAGAGAATGGTGCCGCCGCTTTCCGCGACGACGATGAGCAGCCTGCAGCGCGCTTCGATCCGCTCAGTTAGACCGGTCAAAGACTGGACCGGACCGAGTAAATTCCAGGCCGAAATTTTGTATCCCAACCGGCCAATTTTTTGAGCGGGCCAGGACCGTCCGGTCCGGTCCTGAACGGGCCACGAGCGGGCCAAAAAGCCCGCTTGCTCCATCCAGCCTGAGCGTCAAATAAAACATGTATTCGTATTTGTTGTTGTTTCTGTCGCTAGCGGCGAGCAGTCTTAAAGAGCCTGCGCCTCACGTACGTGCTTGAGATCAGTAAACACGTAGACGTAGACGTAGACGTAGATGTAGGTATTGTGGTCGGTCTTTCCGGTGAAGCAACCACCAACCACTACCCAACACAGTCTATCTACTACGGTGACTTGATTGGCCGGCCACAAATACACCATTGCATAGTTGTTACAGCTTTGACAGCGTCTTTATCTTATTATTACGGAGGGGAATAGTGGGTTATTCATCCATTGGTCAGCCGAAAAGCTGCACCCATTCGACGACGGCCTTCGCGACGTAGCCCATCATGAAGAACTCGCCGTTCTCCTTGGGAAGTGCGACCTTGCCGGCCAAATCGGTGCACTCAGATGAGACATGTTTAGATGCAGCCTCTATCACCTCCGGTACACCGCTATATCGCCCAGCAGCAACCGACCGCGCCGTCCACTGCAGCCTTGGGACGGCGCCTGTGTAGAGCTGGAGGCACGACTGCATGACCATCCTGGCCTTGCCATCCTTGGCGTGGGCGAGCGCATGCTCGATGCTGGCCTTGGCCACCGTGACGTTGGACACCGTCAGCCTGGTGGCGATCACTGCGAGCTCCGGCAAGCCGGGCGCAGAGCGGCAGGAGGGGTCGACGCAGAGCGTGGACACGCAGACTTTTGGCGCGACGTACCAAGGTCCGAGGCTGGTGCAGAGCTGGGCCAGCGGGGAACATGGCGTGGCTCTGGAGCTTGGCCCGCCGTGAACTTCAGTGGTCGAGGAGAGGACGAGGAGGAGGAGAGCGCCGCCGAGCATCAGAGAGGATGTGCCAAGGGCCATGGTGGTTGCTTATTGTCTCTCTGTCTGTCTCTCCCTCCCGCTGCTCTCCTTGTCTCTTCTTATTAGTTCAACCTTACGGTGGGTGTATCATATCATAAATAAAAGAAAATAAATTCATCAGCTTCAATCGAATCATTTGAGATACGCTCCACAAATCCATACTAGGAAGCATATATCTCAAACTTTTATATAGCATATGCAATCACACTTCATAGTAAGCGAATCGCAGAAGATCTCAGGATAGTACGCCGTATCTTAAGCATTAAATGAGTGTTTAGATGCACTACTCCCTCCGTTTCAGTTTACAAGTCCTACGCGTATACCTAGATTGCTAATTTTATCACCCTAATATAAACTATATAACACAAAAATTATACCGTTTGAAAATAAAACATCTAAAGTTTATATTGATATATTTTTTGTAATATATGACTTGTATTAGGTTGGTCAAATTGACGACCTAGGGATACGCGCATGCCTGTAAACTGAGAGAGGGAGTACCATTTACCATTTGGATAACATGACTAAACCAGGAAGCAACAGATACGAACGTTAGGCGAGCAACCACCACCAAGAAACCATGACGAGCCGCAGCCCAACCTGTAAGATTTGATCTTGTGGAAGCGTTCCTACTCCCTATGGGAGCCACATTGTGTTTATTTATTGAGGACAAGAATCGCCCCTGTCGTGGCGTACAAGTTTACGATGATCGCTAGGATTCATCGATACATGAGGAGTCCGAGAAGGTAACGAGAGAAGTAGAGATAGGAGGGAGGTTTAGATTACAAGAGTTTAAACAGATATTCTAACACCCTCCCTTAATCTAAACTATCCTACATTCAAATTTCTCTTGAAGTCCTCAAATGGCTTTGCTGGAAGAGCTTTAGTAAACCCATCTGCTAACTGATCCTTGGATGGAATAAATCGTATCTCCAACTTCTTCTCAGCAACTCTTTCTCGTACAAAGTGAAAATCTATCTCAATATGCTTGGTTCTAGCATGAAAAACTGGATTAGCAGACAAATATGTATCACCCAAATTGTCACACCATAGACAAGATGTACGATGTTGCTTGATTCCTAACTCATGAAGCAATGATTCCACCCAAATAATTTCAGCAGTTGCGTTTGCTAGAGATTTATACTCAGCCTCTGTACTTGACCATGACACTGTGGCTTGTTTCCTGGCACTCCAAGAAATAAGGTTTGATCCAAAGAACGCTGCAAATCCTGCAGTTGACTTTCTGTCATCACTACATCCTGCCCAGTCAGCATCAGAAAAAGCACTAACAAGTGTAGAACTTGATCGTTTGAACTGAAGTCCCAAACTCACAGTGTGCTTAATATATCGCATAATTCTTTTGACAGATGTCCAATGAGTGGAGGTAGGAGCATGCAAATACTGACAAACCTTGTTTACAGAAAATGATATGTCTGGCCGTGTCAAAGTCAAATATTGTAGAGCTCCAACAACACTTCTATATTTTGTACTTTCTTGTTCATTAAGCAGTTCTCCTTGATATGCCGAAAGCTGTTGTGAAGAAGACAATGGTGTAGGTGAAGGTTTGCAATCCTTCATTCCCATACGAGTTAGAAGCTCAGTAGCATACTTTTCCTGATTTAACATTATGCCATCTTGAGTCTTCTTAACTTCAATGCCTAAGAAAAAATGTAAGTCACCTAGATCCTTCAATGCAAACTCTGAACTCAAGTCACGCAAGAGAGCATTAGTAGCATTTGATGATGAGCTTGCAACTATGATATCATCAACATATATAAGCACAAAAATCACTGTATGTGCCTTATTATAAATAAACAAAGATGTATCTGCTTTGGATGGAACAAACCCAAGACGCTTCAACTGTGAACTTAACCTTGAGAACCAGGCCCTAGGTGACTGCTTCAGACCATAAAGAGCCTTATCAAGCTTGCAAACATAATGAGGTGTTTGTTTATTCTCATACCCTGGTGGTTGCCTCATATAGACCTCCTCTTCCAGAACACCATGCAGAAACGCGTTCTGAACATCTAGCTGTCTAAGACTCCATCCCCTGGAAACAACAATGGCTAGCACAAGTCTTATGGTAGCAGCTTTAACAACTGGACTGAATGTATCCTCATAATCAATACCATATCTTTTCTTAAACCCTTTCGCAACTAAACGTGCCTTGTACCTATCAATGGAGCCATCTGCTTTTCTTTTTATTCTGTAAACCCACTTGCAATCAATAATATTTTTACCTCTCTGACTTGGTACCAAGTGCCATGTTTTATTCTTCATGAGTGCACCATATTCTTCATCCATAGCTCTTTTCATTTAGGATCTCCAAATGCATCACTTAGTTTTGCTGGTTCACCTGAAATACACAACATGCCATATGGTATTGTGCCATCTGTTCTTTGTTTAGGATTTCTAATACCTTTTTGAAGACGAGTCATGACACGTGTAGCAACAGGTTGTGGTCGTGCTGAACTCTGCACAGGAATATGCACAGACCGGCTTGATGCAGAAGATCCCGGAGAATTTTCAGAATCAGCCGCAGGCGATCCAATAGCCTCCTGTGTGGCGGCTGTTTCTTCTGTGGCCGCAGAACCAGTCGCTGCAGCCAATCCGGAGTCTGACGCAGCATTTGGCTGCATGTGGGAGCAGCGCGCTGCAGCGGTTGGCTGCATGCGCCTGGGCTGCATGCGCATGTGCCCGCGCTGTCGCTCCCGGCTGGCGGGCTCCCGATCCGAGGCTGTTGTGCGCCAGTGATCCGAGGCTGCTCCGCGCCCGTGATCCGAGGGGGATTCCTGCACAGGAGTGGAAGGCGCCGCCAGATCGTCCTCGAAGACTGCGCCTGCTCCCTCTTCTTCATGCACATGAAATAACAGATCGTTTTGATCATTTTGAACACCAATTTCTGCACCGTTTTCTGCACTGTTTTCTGCACCATTTGCTGCACCGTTTCTTTCAGAGACCTGCACACGTACAGAAGGATCACTGTTTCTAGGAACATTATCATGTTGGTTAGTACAATTGTTATCTCCCCCTTGATCAAAACTAGGAGACATGGATGGAAGGAGAAGTATTTCTTGGCGAAGAAGGGCACCAGCGTTGGGATGAAGCGATGAAAAAGGAAATACCGACTCGTCAAACACAACATCTCTAGAGATATATACTCGTCCCGTAGAGATGTCAAGACACTAGACTCCTTTGTGCATGGGGCTATAGCCTATGAAGGCACCTTTTTTTGAACGGAACGCAAGTTTGCGTGTGTTGTAGGGCCTGAGGTTGGGCCAACAAGCACATCCAAAAACTCTAAGAGACTTGTAATCTGGTGAAATACCAAAAAGACGAGTGATGGGATTCTCAAAGTTAATGACTTTGCTGGGACGAATGTTTATGAGATATGTGGCAGTAAGAAAAGCTTCATCCCAAAATTTCAAAGGCATGGAAGCGTTTGCTAGCAATGCTAGTCCTACTTCAACAATGTGGCGGTGTTTGCGTTCAGCCAACCCGTTTTGTTTGTGAGCACGGGGACACGAAAAATGATGAGAAATTCCAATATTTTGGAAGAAGGAATTTAGTTTCTCATACTCACCACCCCAATCTGTTTGCATGGCAACAATTTTGGAGTTCAATTGTCGTTCAACAAGGTTTTGGAAGTTGCTAAAAACTTGGAAAACATCGGATCGTTTCTTTAGCAAATAAATCCAGGTAAATTTACTGTAGTCATCAATGAAGCTTACATAGTATGAAAATCTACCAACTGAGGTAGGAGCTGGTCCCCACACATCCGAGAAAACAAGTTAGAATGGAGCAGTGGAAATACTAGTGGAAATAGGATAGGGTAACTGATGACTCTTAGCTTGTTGACAAGCATCACAAATTGACTCAGAACTAGGCTCATAGGAGAGCTTATTTTTACTAAGGACATGTTGAACTATAACTGAAGAGGGATGACCCAAACGACTATGCCACTTTGCCGAAGACGGTTTGGTGACACTCCAGGCTTGTTTATTCAACCATGATGACGATGATGATATGAGTGGATACAAGCCTCCCTCACACTTTCCTCTAAGAATGATTCTCCTCGTTGCCAAGTCCTTGACCACAAAAGAGTAAGGGTAAAAAATTATGAGAACATTATTATCAAGGGTAAAGCGATGAACAGAGACAATATTCTTGGATGTGTGAGGGACATGTAAGACATTGTTTAGATGCAAGTCTTTAAAGGGGGTTTTGACAATTGAATTTCCAACATGTGTAACGTCCATACCTGAACCACTTGCCGTGTGCACCTGGTCACCTCCATGGTATCTTTCTCCCATCGTCAGCTTATCAAGCTCCCCTGTAATGTGCTCGGTGGCGCCAGAGTCTGCATACCAGTTTGTGTCAATCTCGTAGGAGTTTGTGATGATGTTGGCCTTCTTTTCTTCGTGATCCTCGTCATACCGATGCCAGCAGGCCCTTGCGCCGCCGGGGTGATGCTTGTAGCAGATCTGACATTCGGGATAATCCCGTTCTTGCTGTTATGGCTGTTGTGTTTGTTGTCGTGGGCGTTGCTGATGAAAACCGTAGCCGCCGCCGCGAGCAGGAGAGGGCGAGGAGCGTTCACCGCGATCACCACGGCCGCGCCCCCTGTTTCCTCGCCCACGGCCTCCTCTTGGTCTGTACTGCCCACGCCCTCTGTAGATGGCATTGGCAGAGGAGCGAAACCCGCTTGGACCATCTCCTAGCATCTCCATCCTCTGGTCAAACGCAGAGATCTGCGAGAAGAGATCATCAACCGTAATAGAGTTCTTGATGGCGCCAACTGCTGCTACAAAAGGATCATAGTCTCGATCAAGTCCAGCCAGGATGTAATCAACCATCTCTCCATCGGTTACTGGACGACCCGCCGCAGCGAGTTCATCTCCGAGGCTTTTTCATCTTGGCGATGAATGCATTGCTGGACATGTTGCCCTTCTTGGTATTGGAGATTGCGATCCTCAGATTTGTTATCCGGGATTGAGACTGCGCAGCGAACAAGGTAGTAAGGGCAATCCAAAGATCATAGGTACTATCCTTACCGATGACTTGTGCGAGAATCTCCGGGGTCAACGAATTGAGCAAATAGCTCAGGACCTGCTGGTCCTTCGACAGCCACGTGCCATATAGAGGATTGGGTTCTATGGCCGTGGTCTTGTCCGCCTTGGTGATTTCCACCGTCTTCGGTGGTGCGGCGTCGCTGCCGTCAAGGAGGCCGGTCATCTGCGCTCCACGCAGTGCCGACATTACTTGCGCCTTCCACAGGAGATAATTCCCCCTTGCAAGCTTTCTGTTGGAGATGCGCCGAGGTTGAGGACGATGGCACTCGAGCTTGCGGCCATGGTGATGGTAGGGATTGGTTCCTGTTTTGCTAGATAGAAGGGAAGAGGCTAGCTCTGATACCATGTAAGATTTGATCTTGTGGAAGCGTTCCTACTCCCGATGGGAGCCGCGTTGTGTTTATTTATTGAGGACAGGAATTGCCCCTGTCGTGGCGTACAAGTTTACTATGATCGCTAGGATTCATCGATACATGAGGAGTCCGAGAAGGTAACGAGAGAAATAGAGATAGGAGGGAGGTTTAGATTACAAGAGTTTAAACAGATATTCTAACACAACCATCCTCCTCGTCGCCGCACTAGTGCTGGCCGCGAAACGGAAAATTGGGCGGTTCCTGTAGGTACCGGCAACCTGCTAGCCTATCAACTGGTGACACCCCGTATCGTTTATTGACTCTTGTGTTGTATAAGAGATTTTCGTTCTTTATGAAATATTGGTATTTCAATAGCTGACCCACCACCAGAGTACTACTTTTGTCAATCTAGCAGCCCCGAAGTACTACTTTTTGTCAGAGAAGGAAGCGCATGCATCAGTCTCTTCTCTCTTCCTTGCAAACAAATCCATAGACTTTATTTCATCTTAGAAAATTAAAAACACTCATATATTTTGAACCATAAGTTCGTATTTGAAATAATATATATATATATATATATATATATATATATATATATATATATATATATATATATTTAAATTCTTGACGGGAAGACCTTTAAAACTACACTGTTCTTGGATACATTTCAAACAAATTTAAATTTCAACATTTCACATTTGGTATGTGGACTAACACATTTCAGTTCAGAAAATGTGAAACAAGCCAATAACATATTTCAGAATTGTGAAATAGTAACTACATAAATTGAAATTGTCATATACGATTGTAAAACTGATTATTTGAAAATATGAACAATGTATTTCACTTTGTGTGCTTACTAGTTCACAATTCAGAACCAACATTTTACTTTTCACTGGCTTCTTTCAAAAAAAACACCTATTTCAATTGCAGATTTCTCAAATAACATATTTCACTCTTTAGTAATAAATTGTTTCAGATTTTAAAATAATCCATTTCACAATTATATATTATAATTTCCCTTTTTGCGGTTACTAGTTCACAATTCAGAACCTACATTTCACTTTACACTAGCTTGTTTCACAAAAAACATATATTTGAACTGCACATTTCTCACATAAACTATTTCACTATTTTGAAATAAATTGTTTCACATTTTAGAATAATCAGTTTCACAAATGACACATTATAATTCACTTTCTGTTGTTTCTATTTCACAATTCATAAGCTATATTTTTCTTTTCCCTGACTTGTTTCATAAAAGGCACACCCATTTCAGTTGCTCATTTTTAAATAACATAAAAAAGGGCAACCTGGTGCATGTAGCTCCCGCTTGCACAGGGTCCAGGGAAGGGTCCGACCACTTTGGGTCTATAGTACGCAGCCTTTCCCTACATTTCTGTAAGAGGCTGTTTCCAGGACTTGAACCCATGACCTCATGGTCACAAGGCAGCAGCTTTACCACTGCGCCAAGGCTCCCCTTCTCATTTTTAAATAACATAATTCACTATTTTGAAACTAAACTATTACACCTTTCCAAATAATCAGTTTCACAAGTTGAAATTTCAGTGTCATAAAATTTTTCCCTTTCAAAACCAATATTTCATTCCCGTTGTCTTGTTTCACACAAACAGATTTTTCAAGTTAAATAGAGTTCTTTCACATGCGAAATGTGAAACGTTGAAATTTATATGTGTTTGAAATATATCCAAAATTGTTATTTTCAAATAATCTGTTTCACAATGATATACTATAATTTCACTTTTTGTGGTTAGTACTTCACAATTCAGAACCTATATTTCACATTACACTGGCTTGTTTCACAAAAAAAACATATATTTCAACTGCACATTTCTTACATAAACTATTTCACTATTTTGAAATGAATTGTTTGACATTTTTGAATAATCAGTTTCACAATGATACATTATAATTTCACTTTCTGTGGTTGCTATTTCACAATTCAGAAACTACATTTTTCTTTTCACTTGCTTGTTTCATAAAAAGCACATCTATTTCAGTTGCTCATTTTTTAAATAACATATTTCACTCTTTTCAAATTAAACTATTACACATTTTCAAATAATCAAGTTCACAAGTTGGCATTTCAGTTTCAATTTTTATTCACTTTCAAAACTAATATTTCAGTTCCACTATCTTGTTTCACAAAGAACACATTTTTCAAGTGAAATAGGTTTGTTCCACATACGAAATGTGAAACTTAAATTTAAGCATGATTCAAATATATCAAAAATTGGTTTACTTCTAAAGGTCTTGATGGCAGGAGTTCAAATACATAAATTATTTCACAAATAACATTATGTTCTAAAAGATATATATGTTTTAAATTGGTCAAGACGAAAAAAAGTCCATGGGTTTGTTTTGCAAGTGAGAGAGAAAAGACTGCATATGTATGTGAAGAGAGAGAGAGAGAGAGAGAGAGAGAGAGAGAGAAATGTCAAATCTATGCATGCGAGGTAAAGACAAAAGGTGTGGGCTAATAGCTGTATTTGATGTAGTATTCATTTTTTATAACTAAATGGGATGAATAATTGCTCTTCGTGGACCACATCTTAAAGTAGTTGTTCAGTGGTGAGATGGTTGCCGGCACATGCCGTAACTGCGCAAAAAGACTTCGCGGTGCTGGCCGTCCTTGAGGCCGGCGCACCGATGGACACGGTGGTGGATTCATGCAACATGATCCGCAAGGATGTGGACTATGGCTTCTGCGTCTCTGCGCTGCGATCCAATATTATATTCTTGTTCTCGCATAGTATAAAAAAGTGCAATTTCAATGTAAATTGTGTGCAAATTTTGACATTGTTTGTTCTAGATTATTTTTTCCCTCGAAAACTTCATATTTTGATTTTTTTTTTGTTTATATTTATTTTTGTTTAATTTCTTTTTTCGCAGACTGTAATACCGATGATATTATTCTATTCCTTCCTGGAAAACTTCTTATTTGCAAAAACTCCACTATTATATCCTTATGCTTTCATATTGTAATAAAACACAATTTCTGATTAAATTGTGTGTTAGTTTTTTCATGTTTTTTATTTTCTTCTTAAAGGGTGATACTAATGCCACTAATTCATTCTTTCTGAGTAAACTACATTGTTCTGATTTTGGGAAGTAGAGACATCGTGGATCAAATACCAATGCAAATAATTCATTCATTTTTTGTGAAAGCTTTACTTTTGCAAAAATTCCACTATTACATGTTGATTCTTGCATATTATAGCAAAGTGCAATTTCCGTGTAAATTGTGTGCAAATTTTCCATTTTTTGTTTTACTTTTTATATTTTTTTATTGGTAATATAAAAGACATCCATTCATTCCTTCTTAGGAAACTTCCTTTTGCAAAAAAATCACTATTATATGTTTACCTTGCATATTTCCGAAAGTGTAACCTCTGTGTAAATTGTATGGAAATTTTTTCATTATTTATTTTATTTTATTATTTTTTGTCTTTGTAAAGGTTAATATCTATGCGCTATTCCATAGATTTTTTTTGTTGGCACTAGTTTTTTCATTGCACTGGCACATGGCATATGATACAAAGAGATGGATGAACATTGACCAAACGGGGTTCCCTGTAGCTTGTGATCTAGATGTCTTCACATTTTATCTTCATTATCTCCAGATGGATGAACATTGACCAAATGGGGTTCCTTGTAGCTTATTATTTGTGATCCCTATCGCGTACAAACATGATTTTTTATGCAAATTCGTACAATATATTACACTATATGTGCGCGTACGTAAATACATTTTTTAAGTTTTAGAACTCTGTTTCTTTGAAATTTAAAAAAGAAACGGGCTCATAGTGCCTATGCTAACATTATTTGATTTTGCTATGCTTCAGGTACCTGTTTTTATTTTAAGTCTCAGTCAATTCTTTTTCCCAAGCAGAATTATGTAATAACTGCACCTATAGCTGCGAACCAACCTATGGTTGGATGGTTAGAGAGACTGTGGTATCCCCAGCCCACCAGGGTTCAAGTCCTGGTGCTCGTATTTATTCCTGGATTATTTCAGAATTTCCGGCGATGCGCATTCAGTGGGAGGAGACGTTCCCGTCAACGACGAGGTGCCTATGGTGACTTCGTAAATTTCAAGATGATTTGTTGTCTCAGTCTTTCAGAGGTGCTCATAGGGGTAGGATGTGCGTGTGTGCGTTCATATGGACGAGTGTATGTGCGTGTATATGAGCACTTGGTTCTGTACTGTGTTAAAAAAACTGCACCTATAGCTAGAGTAGGCAAACTGGGCATGCAGGGATGACATGTAGACAAGTCCCCGAAGCAGCATGAAGCTAGTGCATGTGTCGAAAAGTGCATGCAGAGGCCGAGCTCCATTGAGCTATATATATTTTTTTTTGAGCAAAAATACCTTTTCCACATCTCAAAACCATCTGAAAAAAGTTTCATGTAGACATATATTTGTAGTATACATGTGTTAAATTTCATGAACATATATGTTCATATGTGATGTACACAAAAAGACAAATATACAGATTAAAATAAGCATTTTCTTTGTTTAATCTGTGTTAGATATTTGTCTTTTTTGTAGCATGCAAATAATCAAATTAGTTGATGAAAATTTATACATACTTGAAGAATTTGCATATGTATTTGTAGAAAAAAATTTGACATTTTTGAAACTTCTAAATATATTTTGATTTTTTTGGCAAAACGAGCTCCATGAAGTTCAGCGGTTGCAACGCCACACTCATGCATGTGTCGAGTTTTTTCTTCCTGTGGGTGAACAGTAAAACTAAAAGAAAATGTAATCAAATTCAAAAAATTCTGATTTTTTGTGGTAACTTTCGACAAAAGTTTTATATGTTTGAAAATTTTCATCAGGAAATGACATTCATGAAATTTATGGCAAAAATAACATAATCAGTACTCCAAAATGCTTTCAAAACTAACATTTTTGGAGTATCGATTTTGTTTTGTTTTTGGACAACTTCCAGGAATGTTCATTCATGATAATTTTTGCAAGCACATAGAACATTTGTCAAAGATTACCACGAAATTGTTTGGGTTTCTTTTACTATTTTCCCCTGATTTTACTGTTCACAAGCAGCATTTGAGCTCGGGTGCAAATACTCCACTTCGGTAATTTCTTTCTTTCTCTGTGTGTGCGTCTGCCTGTCTTACTTATGCTTTTGTGTGTGTGTTGTGCATGCAGGTTTGTGTGCAGTTGTGTGTGTCCGTGTGTGTCTGCGGGTGTGTGCCACCGTGTGCTTGTGTACATGCATCCGTGTATGTTTACCGGGAAAGTGGAACACCTTATTGAAATGCATTTTATTTTGAACGCGTTGATACAGTTTGCTAATGTATATATTATTTATAATATCTGCATATATGTCTCAAGTTTTATGTCGACGATGTGCAAATCATACATCTATATGAAAATTGCACTATTTTATGTTTATTTTTGCCTATATGAAAACAGTGAAAATTTCATACCAAATGTGTCTTCATTTGTTAATTTTTTAATTTTCATGTGCTTTTTTTTCTTGTAGGGTAATACCAATGCCCTTGATTTGTTCTTCTTAGAAAATGTATACTCCCTCCCCTATCATGTAAGTGTACGTTTAGCATTCAAAGTTTGCCACGAAAAAGTGTATTTCTATCTTCCTGGTGCATTTTAAATTCGACACTTGGGAATCAAGACCAATTAAATTCGACACATGGTCTCCACATGTTCTACATGCAATGGAATAATTAAATAGGAGAGTGATGGTGGCTTACACCTTGCAAATGCATTTTCTACTCCACTCCATAATCTGGTTTAAAATTTCTATATGTACACTTATTTAAGGACGGAGGGAGTATTATGTTTTTGACTTTATTAATTAGTTTTATATTTGTCTTTGTTTTGAAGATTTAGTTTAACTTTTTGTTTCAATTGATTTCTACTATTACATGTGTGTGCGCGCGGGGGGGGGGGGGGGGGGGGGGGATGTGGCATTATGTGTAAGTTCAATCAATTTATTATTCTTCGTGCATGTTCTTGTGTGCCTGCGCGCACACCACACACATAGGCGCGCGTGTGTGCACGTGCATGCACGCTCATTCATGCATGTTAATGTTTAGTGTTGTTATTATGCTATCTGAACATCTTGTATACATGGATGTATACATATAGTTCTTTGCAATATTGGTGCAGATTATATTATTGTTTGAATATCGGACCACTATTTATTTCTTCTTGCAAATTGTGGTGTAGGGCAAATTCTACGAAATCTATGTGGAAGTTCTTCTCATCTGTTGAGTATAATGTTTATTTAGAAAACATAGGATAGCGTAGGATTTGTTCCTGCCTTGACTTGTACTCCAAAATGACCATGTACTTCTATATATATGTCCATGAGGCTGAAGCAATACAAGAACAAACTATTCGACCAAACCTCTCTCTCCCCTCTAACATGGTATCATTTTCCAGGTTCTAAACCCTAGCCGCCGCCGCTTCCGCACCCGCGCGCCGCCCCTAGGGCGATCGGCCTCCATGACCGCCGCCGGGGGCCACGCCGCCCGTACCTAGGGTTCGTCCGTTGGTCGTGTTGACCGGCTGCCCTAGAGAGTCTTTTCCCCGAGTCTTGCTCCGGGATCTTTTTCTCTCCAGCAAGTCATCTTGATCGCGCGGCTTCTTTTTTTGGTTTTCCGATCTAATATTGATCCGTTTGCGTCGCCCACTGCCGCCGTCGACCCCGTGCGCCTCTACTCCAACCCTGGCGCGATCGGCCGGCTTCTTCACCGACCCGGAGGCCCCAAGCATCGTCTGCGCGTCTGCCCGCCGGTCTCCCCGACCCACCGGTCTCGCACGTCATCCGCGCGTCTGCCCGCCAGTCGCCCCGACCCGGCAGCTTCGCGTCATGCAGCGGCCCTTCGCCGCCGCCGTTCACACGCCGGCCTGCCCGTCGATCTATGACGGCCGTCACCGCCCTGCTCCGATCGGGACTCCTGCATCACCCGACCCGGCGGCCTCGCGCCATGACGTGGCCAATCATAGCCGCCCTGCCGCCGCTGTCGCCGGCTTCATCTTGGACTCCGCCATGACCCTGTCTCCATCGAGCGGCGTCCCCGACCTCGCGCGCGATTGGATTGATCACCCGCCCGCCGCCACAATCCGCCTCATCTACAGCATGCGACCAACCTGGCCCGTTGGTTGCGCGCGCCTCCGCAGGTCCCGTGAAGATCGTCCCGAGTTCAGCGCGTCCCTCCATCGATCGAGCAACAGGCTGCCGCTGCGTCGCCCCATCGGGACGCAGCGCCGCCGCCCCGTGGTTCTTCTTCCGGCTGCACCGACCCGCGTCACCGCTGCGTCACCCCGTCGGGCCATAGCGAGCGCGGCACACGGTCCACGCAGCCGTCCCGAGGCCGTCCCCGCAGTTGCACCGACCCGTACTCCTCCACCGCGCCGCCCCTTTGGGCTGTCGCGCCGCGGCCCGCGGTCTCTGCCGCTGCCCCGAGGTCTTCCCGTCGTCGCCCTGACTTGCCCGCCGCCGCTGCGTCGCCCCTTCAGGCCGTAGCACCTCGGCCCGCAGTCCACTCGGCCGTCATCGCGCGTCGACCTCCTGTGGTATGCGCCGCGCCGTCTCCCTTGGCGCGGGAATGCCACCGTCTGCACCGGTCTTTGTCACGTTGTTAGGGTTTTCTGCCTACTTCGAGCACCGCCGCCACGCTCCTAATCAAGCCGCTGTCAGGCCGCCGCCGCCGCTTTTCTTTGGCATCCGCCGCCGCTACCCCATTGCCGCCGCAGCCGCCCGTCCACCTCCTTCGTCTTCATCCAGCAGCAGCCCGTCGTCAGCGTCGCCGTCATCTACCCGGACCACTTCGTCTACTCCGACCACCGCTGGTGACATTGGCCCCACGCCGATGGATGCCGCAACCGTCGTTGAGTTCTTCTCTGCTGGTCCTCCGACTTCTTCGACATGGCCTACAACTCGTGTAGGTCCCTTGTCTACGCATTCCCGGTGCTGGCAACATCGATGCGTGCCTTCCTCCACTACGTGTCCCCGGGCCTGGCAAGCCTGGTGCGACACTTCGTCAACTTCGCCTTCGTCCGTCTACGCATGCCCGATGCTGGCAACACCGGTGCGCCTTCATCTACGATGTGTAATCGGGCTTGGCAAACCCATCGCGACGCGTCGTCAACAACATCATCTTCCTGGCGCACCCCTACTTCGACATCGACCACGGCATTCTCCGCATGGCTACCTCGACCACGGCTCCACCACCCATGCTCTCGGCTACATCGACAAATGGCACAAAGGGCTACCGCCTTGCTTGAGCAACCTCGTCGGTTTCCACTCCAGCCACGAATCCGCGATGCATCACCCGTTACGACTGTAAGGGGGTGTCCGTCGGCTTGCCTTCGGATTCTTCTCCAGTCTCATCTTCTGCGTCGCTACCGTTGTGACTGCGGGGGGATGGTGAGTATAATGTTTATTTAGGAAACATAGGATAGCGTAGGATTTGTTCCTGCCTTGACTTGTACTCCAAGATGACCATGTACTCCTATATATATGCCCATGAGGCTCAAGCAATACAAGAACAAACTATGCGACCAAACCTCTCTCCCCCTTCTAACATCATCAATTGTCTTAAGGTTATTTTCTTCAAAAAATTCCTCCTTTAGAGAAACACCTAAATCCTTAATTTATTCTACCTTAAAAAGATGTATTTTTTGGTTCTAATATGTTGCCTTCTTTGCAAACAAGGAGAAAAAAAAGACTAGCGCTAACTATAAAACTATTTATTTTCCCTTATTTGTTGTTCGATTTTCTCCTATATTTGTGCATGGCAATTTTTTGTTGCAATCATGTGTCGATATTTAATTTTGTGCAACGAACTTAAAATAGTATTTATTTCTACAATTGATCTATTTAAATCATAATTGACACTGAAGTTCTGCTAGTTTACACTTGTTTATTGCATAGTACTCCATCCATTCCTTTATATAAGGTGTATTTGTTTTCTCAAAAGTCAAACGAGTGCATGGTTGACATAGTTTTTAAAAAATATATTAAAATCCATTATATGTAATTTATATGAAATTTTGTTTCATATTTTATCTATTAGATATTGCAGATGTTGTTATTTTACTCTATAATCTTGGTCAAACATTCAAATGGTTGACTTGCATGGAAACGAGTACACTATATATTTTGGAATGGAGGGAAATAGGTCGCAGGTTTTCCATATATTCTTCTTTATGTTTATAGGGAAATAGTTTGACAACAGGTATTTGTGATTTGTTCATGTCAGACATAGTTGTGTAATAACTTTTATTTTTTTATTTTTTTTCAAAACCACCACATATATTGATTAACCAAGATTTTGTTATTACAATGATTCATTACAAAATTCACCACGCAGGGCGGAACATCGTTAACAAGGATACCATCCGATCTATTATTGAAATTAAACTTTGCAATCATATGGGCCACAACATTAGCCGAACGATTAATCTTGAGTATTTAAAATTATTTATAAGCTTTGATAAACTCCACGCTTCCTTTTTCAAATCAGCCATTGAAGACCTGTCTCCTATTTCATTTGCAAGGGACACAACCACAAACGCATAGTCAGTCTCCAAAATTATAGGATTGTGAAAGGTAATACCTATATATAGACCTGCAATGCAAGCTCGTAGTTCCGCCTCGTCCACGCTTTTACAAAGCCCAATGTAATCCCAGGAAGAGACAAGGACCTTCCCCGAAGAGTCCCTGACCACCACACCCACACTTGCAGTGTTAATGCTCTCCACAAAGCTTGCATCGACATTGATCTTAATATACTCCGAAGGAGGGGGTTGCCATAACACCTGAGTTTCCATAGGGTTAGGAACAATTTGTATACCAGACATCAGACCTTTACCTTTATTTTTCGATTCCACCTCTGGGCAGGATTGACTTGCGACAAATGACGACCAATAATTCTCCACAAAATTAGCAGATGCCGAGACAAGTTCCTTCCCCGCACCAAATATCAAGTCATTCCTCAAGTGCCAGGCTCTCCAGAAAATGAAAATAATTTGGTCACGCAGAGTAGCATTCAATTGGTCCAAAAGAATAAGAAACCAATCAGACCCCGAATGCTTAAAAACCACCTCCCCAGGAAGATCCCATATATCCCTAATTGCCATATGCAACGCATATGTCTTAGGGCACTTGACTAGCGCATGAAATGTATTTTCATCTTCCACTCCGCTAATAAAACATGTACTAAGAGTGGCTTGCTGGTGCATGACTCTGTTTACTTGGACGGCCAAGCTGTTCATACACTAGTAGAAAAAGGGTCAAACGTGAAGCACGTTAGTGCCGGTTTGTATTTGATCCGGCACAAATGTATATATTAGTGCCGGTTCCAACGGCTAGCCGGGCCGCTCTCATTAGTACCGGTTCGTGGCTAACCTTTAGCACCGGTTCGTGCCACGAACCGGTACTAATGAGAGTGGTGGCAGGATGTTGTCAGTCTGGGCCCCCTCCAGCACCTTTAGTACCGGTTCGTGCCACGAACCGGTACTATAGGTCCTCCTGCATATAAACCCTTCGTCCAGCTCGCTCTGTTCTTCCCCCTTTCCCCTCTCCTCTCCTCTCTGTTCTTCCTCTTCTCCCCTCGAGCTCATCACACATTTTGCCCAAATTTTGTCAAGATTTGAAGGCCCCCATCCATTCAAGTGATCACAAAGGTTAGCAACTTTGTCCTTTCATCTCTCATTACTAGATTAGCTCTTGCAATGCTTTATATAGTTACTAATTTGTGAGTTTAGTAATTTGGGAGGAAATATATATATGTGCTAGTATTTGATTTATATGCAATTTGAGGTCAAAAATAACACTTAGTTTGCATATGTAGGTGTGGTTTACTTAGTGCCTTCTAAATCTCCGTCGTAACCACCGTCGATCGCCCGCACCGTCCCGTCGCCGGCACCACCTTGTGGTGAGCCTCTTGTTCATGAAATTTTATATAAAAAATTGATGTTTGTGTGATTTGGATGTATAGTTAATCGTGTAATAATTATCTTACCCGTACGTTTTTTGTTATACATAGTGCCATGGTTTTGATATCCGTCCCCGTCGGCCCTCATCCTTGTTATGATTCGGATGTGGTATATTCTCTTTTAAAACTATTTGTTGCATTTCGTGTTTATGACAAATTATGCCCATCAAGTTGACATAGATATTTTTATCTAGGAGGTATGTGAACCGGAAATTCCAACCGACCCTATTGTCGAGAGGTTAAATTTAGTTGAAAGAGAAAACGAGTACTTGAAACAAAAATTGAAAAGAATTGAGGGGAGAAGATGGAATTGGAGTTGCATGTTGCCGATGTCGTCGATGATCACAAGATCAAGATGGAGAAAATGCGCTTGAAGATTAGAAAGATTAGAAAATATGTCATTGATAGTGAGGCTTGGTATCATTTTGCTGTTGGATCAATTGTTACCTTAGTTGCGATCTTGATCGCATTTGTTGTTGCATTTAAATGCTTTAGCAAGAGAGTTATTTGTTTGTTGCATTTAAGTGTTGTATGAACTTTATGTATGAACTTGTATTAATTTGGTCTATTTGGTGTTGTGTAATGAAGATGAGCCGGCAATGGATGTACGATGACCGATGCTCTCCCCAGTTCGTTGAGGGCATGCATACTTTTCTGCTTGCGGCTGAGGCAAACAAGCGGGCGGATGGTTTTATGCCTTGTCCATGTGCTGGCTGTAAGAATGGTCGCAATTACTCTAGGTGAAGAACCATTCACGTCCACCTGTTTGAGTCCGGTTTCATGCCCCACTATAATGTTTGGACCAAGCACGGAGAAAGAGGGGTTATGATGGAAGACAATGAAGAAGAAGAGGACGACGGCAGCTATCCTGGCCATGGGTTCCCTGAATACGATGATACAACAATGGGGGAAGAAGCTAAGCCGGTAATGCGGGAAGAAGCTGAGCCGGCAATGCGGGAAGAAGCTGAAGAAGAGGCATCAGATGAGCCCGTTGATGATCTAGGTCGGGCCATTGCCGATGCAAAGAGAAACTGCACAAGTGATTTGGAGAAGAAGAAGTTGCAGCGCATGTTAGAGGATCACAAAAAATTGTTGTACCCGAATTGCGTAGGTGACAAGAAAAAGCTGGGCACCACACTGGAATTGCTGCAATGGAAGGCAGAGAATGGTGTATCTGACAAGGGATTTGGAAAGTTGCTGGTAATGATAAAGGATATGCTTCCAAAGGACAACGAATTGCCCGAGAGTACGTACGAAGCAAAGAAGGTTGTCTGCCCTCTAGGGTTAGAGGTGCAGAAGATACATGCATGCCCTAATGATTGCATCCTCTATCGCGGTGAGTACGAGGATTTGAACGCTTGCCCGGTATGTGGTGCATTGCGCTATAAGATCAGCCGCGATGAGCCTGGTGATGTCGAGGGCGAGCGCCCCAGGAAGAAGATTCCTGCCAAGGTGATGTGGTATTCTCCTATAATACCACGGTTGAAACGTTTGTTCCAAAACAAAGAGCATGCCAAGGCGATGCGATGGCACAGAGAAGACCATAAGAAAGACGGAAAGTTGAGAGTACCCGCTGACGGGTCGCAGTGGAGAAAAATCAAAAGAAAGTACGAGAAGGAGTTTACAGATGACGCAAGGAGCGTATGGTTTGGTCTAAGCGCAGATGGCATTAATCCTTTTGGGGAGCAGAGCAGCAACCATAGCACCTGTCCTGTGACTCTATGTTTGTATAACCTTCCTCCTTGGTTGTGCATGAAGCAGAAGTTCATTATGATGCCAGTGCTCATCCAAGGCCCTAAGCAACCCGGCAACGACATTGATGTGTACCTAAGGCCATTAGTTGAAGAACTCTTACAACTGTGGAATGGAACAGGTGTACGTGCGTGGGATGAGCACATGGGGGAAGAATTTGACCTAAAGGCGTTGCTGTTCGTGACCATCAATGATTGGCGTGCACTCAGTAACCTTTCAGGACAGACAAACAAGGGATACCGCGGATGCACGCACTGTTTGGATCATACCGACAATATATATTTGAATAGTTGTAAGAAGAATGTGTACCTGGGCATCGTCGATTTCTTCCGAGCAGGCATCCCATAAGAAAGAAAGGCAAGCATTTCAAAGGTGAGGCGGATCACCGGACTAACTGCGAGCTACACGTCAAAATGAAGAACATATCCATGAAGGTGGCGGACGGCGTTGCTTTTACAAATCCCCCCAAGGAAACCTTCCATTGCAACCCGATTCCAACGGGCTATGCTCGTGTCTTGGTTGATGAGGTGGTGGACCCACCCTATTCGGAGCTACAGCTTGACATTGCTGGAGGTGATGGCGAGCACTTTCTCGGAGAGGCCAAACATCGTATCATCCTATGGAAAAAGGATTTCATCATCTTTCGAAGGCCACCGACACCGCGTCAGCCGACTCCTCGTCGAAGTCCGCCACCGAGTCAGCAGACTCCCGCTCCTGCAAGTCCACCAAGTCCGGCAAAGTGTCAGGCCACTCCTCCTCCTCCAAGTCCGCAAAAGTGTCAGGCCACTCCTCCTCCTCCAAGTCCGCCACAGCGTCAGACGTCCACTCCTCCTCCAAGTCCGGCACAACCTCAGGCCACTCCTCCTCATCCAACTCAGCCCCATCAGCCGTCTCCGCCGCCTCAGCAATCGCAGAAGAGACACCCCGCAGCTATGGTGCGTAACGGTACGAGTCGAGGTAGTACAGGAAGTACAGGCGGAGGCAAGCAATATAAATATGGTCCAAGCCTCACGCCTCTTCCGCAGAGGTCTTATGACAGGTCCGAGGAGGAAATCGCAGCCATATCGAAGGCCGAGGTGGAAGCCCATTTTGCACCGAAACCGCCACCGCCGCCAAGGGAGAAAGTGCCTGAGGAAACGATTGACCACTTCATTCGTATGGCTCAACCACCAGCTCCCAAGCCTGTTGACACAGACTATGAGCACCACATCAGGAAGTTAAATCGAGCACGTCTACAAAGGGAGGCGAGCACGTCTACATCAGGATCGAGCAAACAAGAAGCAGCTGTCAAAAAATGCGGGAAAACCATTCCCCAGCTGGGAGAACAGGCGGCGCAATTGATCCCCTCGCTTGTTATGCCAACAACACGTGACAGTACGCGCGCCCAATATTATTGTGGGCAAACAGTGCACGTTCCCGAGGTGGGCAATGTGGTAATAACAGAGGAGCATATAATGCAGGCTGAAGTTCTCAATATCACTGTTGGACAACTCCTCGAGATCGAGCCCATGCCTTTGCTTAGAGAGGATGAAATAAAATGGAAATATGTCCGGGGCCAACCTTTGGTCGCGCCAGACAAGGTCAAGAACCTCCATACGAGAATGTATGAATTGCATCAATGGTACATGAACATTACCAAGATTTCAGATCGATTGTCCCTCATGGTGAATGTCAAGGAGGAGTATTACTTCCATGAGAAAGTTGTGTCCATTGAGTATACTGAACTGTTTCAGTTATACAATCAAGACGCACTCGACAAATCTATCGTCAGTTGCTATTGTCTGTAAGTGATTTCTTTCTGTAATTTAAGTCTCAAGCTAGCTGTAGTGATCCTTTTGATCAATCATTACCTGTAATTATCCTCACTATATTCTTTTCTGTGGTATTATGCAGGATGAAGATGTATGAAATGAGAAAAGGTGGATGCTTTGGCATTGGGTTCATTGACCCAAACACCGTTAATGAATACACATGGCTAATAAATCCACGTCAGCAAAAGAACGTAGAGGACAACATGCTAGAGTTCTTGAAGCGCCTCAAATACAATGAAGATATACTACTTCCTTACAACTTCCAGTGAGTCACACTGTCTTGTATTACAAATTCTCTGTTTTGCCTACTAGCTAGCTACATGTTTTTGCTTACATATGCCCGCTTAATTAAGACATGCAAATGTGTGTGCATGCAGATTTCACTGGGTCTTGTGTATCACTAAAGTTGACGCTGGAACAGTTGAAGTACTGGACTCACTACTCTCAGGAAAAAACTGACTATAACATGTTGTATGGGATAGTCAACAGGTAATTTCAATCATTATTAACTATATATCTCGGCCTATTTAGTTCGTCATTTCATGATATAAACTATTTAATAACCCCTTTATTCATTTTCTTTGTCGGCGGGCAGGGCTTGGGCAAGGTTCATCAGCGTCACGGAAGGCGAATGGAAAAAAAAGCTTAAATGGTTTCGACCCAAGGTAAGTAATTAAGTAGTACTAGCTAGCTAGCTAGCTGCCATCTCTTTAATTATCATGCTTGATTAATTATTATCTAATCAAATTCCATTCTCGTAAAGGCCCTGAAGCAGGCGCAGGGGACTGATCTGTGTGCATTCTGCGTTTGCGAGAAAATTCGCATGATGGCGTCCGAAAGGAGCAGATCTCAAAGACAGGAACGGGTACGCTTGTCAGAACACTATTCACAATTTTTACACCATTATCGATATCTAGTCACACAACTAATATACATGCATATTGATCTCCTTCTTAACAGTTCAAAGAGGTGTGGGAGAAGCTCCTAGAAATGGAGCGCATAGAAGCACTTCAAGAGGAAATAGCGGGATTTTTACTCGACCAGGTCATAAATCCGAAGGGAGAATTCTATTACCCGCTACCGCCCCCATGAAAACCACTTCCAATTGTCATCGTGCTCCGAAGGCACCAATAAGGCTAATGCCACTGGCTCCGAAGGCAACATGCATATGTAGGAGAAATTGTATATAGCTATACATGTGTGTATGTGTGAATTAATTAATATGGTGGTTTGTGAGACATTGATGATGTATATATGCATATTGGTTCTACTAGAAATTCTATATATATATATATATATATATATATATATATATATATATATATATATATATATATATATATATATAATGTGTAGTATCATAAAATACCAGCAAACGAAAAAGAATTAAAATGGAAACACAAAATTAAATGAAAAAGAAATCATAAAACTAAAAACCCCCCAAACCTTATAGTACCGGTTGGTCTTACCAACCGGTACTAAAGGGCTCCAGGCCCCCGGAGCTGGCTCGTGCCACGTGGTTGCCCTTTAGCACCGGTTCGTGCTGAACCGGTACTAAAGGGGGGGCCTTTAGTGACCACAATTTAGTGCCGGTTATGGAACCGGCACTACAGGGCCTTACGAACTGGTGCTATTGCCCGGATCTGCACTAGTGGTAGCCGCACGCCAGGCAAAAATACGAATCTTCTGAGGAAAAATGGCCTTCCAAATAATATGCCAAATCTTCCTCTCCCCTAACACCGCGCCACTGTATTGCCCTTCATCTTCTTTACGTTCCTTCAGATTAAGCGCAAGCATGTACGCGCTTTTAACCAAGAATAAGCCATTCTTCTCAAAATGCCTAGCTATAAAATCAACTTCCCCTGACGACTGAAGGCGTAGACTTAAAATCTCCTCCGCATCATGTGGATAAAATAAGTGCCTAACCAAAATCTCATCCCATCTCTTCGGTCCACTCAAAATTAAGTCAGACACCCATTTGATCCTGGTCCTGTTCTTCTTTGCAGTAACCTTAAGACCAGAGATTGTTGGTAGCCAATTATCTCTCCAAATATTAATATTAGATCCATCACATACTCGCCAAATAACACCCGATTAAGTAGGTCCAAACCATGCAGAATACCTTCCAAGGAAGCGAAGCTGATTGTGGAAAAACAGTGTCAAGGATATGCCCATGGGGATAATATTTCGCCTTCATCACCTTTGCGCATAAGGACTCAGGGTTAACCACCAATCTACAAGCCTGCTTAGCTAACAGAGCTTGGTTAAATAATCTGAGATGACGGAAACCCATACCTCCCTCACTTTTAGGCCTAGTCAGTTTGTCCCAAGCCAACCAGTGAGATTTCCTCCTATCATCCTCGTCACCCCATCAAAAGTTCCTTAAAATATGAGATAGCTCCTCACAAAGCGCGGTGCCGGGAATTTAAAGACGCCCATGGCATAAACTGGAAGAGACTGAAGATCTGATCTGATCAACGTTTCCTTCACCCCACTAGATGCATATTTTTCAATCCAATCCGGCAAAATTTTAAGAGCTTTTCCTTTAGTAGATTGAAATTTACCTGCCTTCATTCCTCCTTGTGGCACCGGAAGTCTAAGATATTTATCCTCAAAACCTTCAGCAGTAATATTCAAGATTACCATGATAGACACTTGGTTTTCCATACTACACTTCTTCCCGAACATAATAGAGCATTTATCTGCGCTTAATAACTGTCCAGTCCCCTTCTCGTAAGTTGAAATTATATTTTTAGTTGTCAAAGCTTGATCAATGGACCCCTTGAAAAACATAAGGCAATCATCGGCAAATAAAACATGAGAGATACCCGGAGCATGCCTATTCACCTTGAAATCTTGGAGAGCTCCTCTAGCACATGCATCCTGAAGCAACAAAGAAAGAGCTTCTGCCACCAGCAAAAATAGGTATGGAGATAAAGGGTGCCCTTGCCTGAGACCACAAGAAGGGGAGAAAGTTTCCAAAAGTTGACCATTAAAGTGCACATAAAATTTGACCGATGTGACATATGCCATAATCCACTACTAGGGAAAAGCTTATAGACAGACGCTTATTAGTAGCGCACTATATTGCCCTGCGCTACTTCTAGTTACTGGTAGCGTGTGGCCAAAGAAACATGCTACTAGTAAATATTTCCGATTGTTCCCCGCGAATAGACCATAGTAGTAGCGCGAGTTATAAATCTGCACTACTACTATGTGGATAGCTGTAGCGTAGGTGAGGCGCCCGCGCTATTAGTATACTCCCACCCCACTTCACCCCACCTACCATCCCACTCCACCGTCCATCCGCCCCCGTTTATCTCAAAAAAGACCACCCAACCCCCGATCCAGATCCCCTCCACCGCAGGCCTCCTTCCACCTCCTCTCCCATGCCACTCACCCACCCCTGCGTCGCCGCCGGTTCCTCCGCCGCCTCCCTCCCGGCTCCAAGTACACACCAGCAGGCCCAGGCACGAGAGACCATCCTACTTTCTGATCGCCAGCAGGAAAGGTCAAGCCCCGCGCGCCTCGCGAGAATTTGACCGCGGCGCGGCACCAGCGGCCGCCGCCGTGGCCAAGGGGAAAGGCTCCACGCCGTCACCATCATCTCCGCCGCCAAGGCCCTATCGCGCCACCACGTCGTTGCGATGGCCGCATACGTCCTTGCGCTCGCCATGGCACTCCTCCTCGGGCCCAGCTTCCCCTGCGCATCTTCTTCTACACCATGGGTAAGCCACTCCCCTTCTGCCCCTCTCTCTCATACTGTGTGCAGCCATGTTTAACGAGCCACTCTTATTCTTGTGCCATATCTCTCGTTACAGACAATTGGTGTTGCCGTAATCCTGCAAATTTTTGGTGGGGTATAAGCAGCACACATGCCATTTAGATTTCACTTTGGGAACCTGCTGTGCTGAATTCTAGTGTTGAAGCGGTGATTTCGTTAGTGCTAGGCAGGGAGTCGATTACTACTTCAGTAATCATCTTAGCTTTTCCTTGCCCCCTCGCCAAATTCATGGTTTAGAAAGTAGAAGTTGAAACCAATGTTTTCTCATAAAGAGAGTAGATGCTCATTAGTTTCATTACAGAGTTAAGGCCAAGTATATCCAAACCACCAGATAAGATGAAATCGTACTGTGATTTGGATTTTATGTTTTACTGGGTGTCCCCAAGAAAATCCATAGTATTTAGCGTACTATTATTGTAGGGTACACTGGGTTAAGATGCCTGAATTTAAATAAAAGACTAGAACAATTCTAAGAGCTAATGTGTGATCAGAACTATATTTGTATTAGTTCAAGAGATTTGATATGCGTAACCGTTGGTGCATCACATCTTATTATTAGTTGTCTCTTCCTTGCTTAATGGTTCAGGTAAAGTATGGGATACTGTTGAGATATCTGGCAAGAACGTGATGCAAACATCATCAGTTGTCACAACTTCAGTTGTAACGCACAAGTATTGCACATACATTGTATTGCATCGATGCTTTCAAAATTTCAAATGTTTTTCGTTCAGAAACAACTAGTCATAACCAAAATCTTTTGCACGCCGCGGGTTGATTGGATCATTGATATTGTCCTCTCCTTTTTGCAGGTACGGTGACCAAGCAGGAGAGATAACACAAAGACTACCTCCACGCCACCATCGCGCAGACGATCGTCCAGGTGATTGCAACGCCGGAGGTCACCGGGTTGGAGGACCTCGATGCCAACACCACCCTCCGGGATGTGGGAGGGTTCTGGTCCACCGGAGTTTGAACTCTGAGGCTTGGTAGATACATCTAGAGAAGTGGTCTTGGTGTTTGCGTCTGATGTTAAATGGGTTCTCGTGATCTCTTCAAGTTGACATGTTCAATGTTACATTCATGAATGCTGCAAGTGCTAAGATGGTTATGTGACCTTTGCACTAGACGTGTCTTGATTTCCATTCACGAATATTGCATCTAATTTTTATTTTTTTAATTTCTAATAAGTTAGCAGTAGCGTTGGGGCAAAATGGTGCGCTACAACTACTTAGATAGTAGTAGCGCAGGTATAGAATAGTAGTAGCGTGGGTTGAACGCGCTACAGCCAACTTTTTAGCTGTAGCGCGGGCTAAAAAACGCGCTACTACTAAAAAATAGCTGTAGCGTCTTAGCAGGAGCGCGTGAACCCACGCTACTTGTATGTAAAAAAAACTACGGTACTGGTGGTAGCGTATTTCCTAGTAGTGATCCATTTGATCCAAACTGCATCAAAGCCCAGCGCACCCATCATCCTTTTCAGAAATTGCCAATCCACCCGATCATATGCTTTTGCTAAATCCAATTTATAAGCACAAAATTCGCCTCGACTGTCTTTTTAGCGTGCTCAAAGAATGCATACATTCAAAAGCTATAACAACATTATCAAAAATTAATCTTCTAGGATAAAAGCGCTTTGGGTTGGAGAGATTATACGTACCATGAAGAATCGGTCTCAGCCTATTTACGAGGCACTTAGAAATAATTTTATAAATAACATTGCATAGGTTGATAGGTCGGAACTCTTTAATAGATTGGGGATTCTTCACCTTTGGAATAAGAACAATAACTGTATCATTTACCCCCTCAGGCATTAAACCGGTGATAACAGACTGCTTAACTGCACGAATAATATCCTCTTTGAGCAGTCCCCAATTCCGTTGAAAGAACCTTGCAGGAAATCCATCAGGACCTGGGGCTTTTAGGGGGCCAATTTGGAAGAGAGCATCACTGATTTCTTGGTCCGAGAAAGGCTTGCATAAGTCATTATTCATATCATCATTTACGAGCGGTTTCACAAGAGGAATAATAAGAGAGGGATCAACAAAATCATCACTCATATACAGGTGCTTATAAAAGGAATTAGTGATCGCATGAATCTCCTCCACATTCTCAGTAATAGTTCCATCATTCCTCCTTAGACTAGATATATTATTCTTCTTAGCCCTCCACGTGGCCTTATAACGGAAGAATTTTGTATTCCTATCCCCCCATTTTATTTTATCAATCTGCGATCTTTGCTTCCATAAAATTTCTTCTTTGTATAGCATCTCATCCATGTCCTTCAGAATTCTCTTACTCTCGACCATAGCCTCATGATCATTTCTTTTATATAGCACATTTAGTCTCTTCCTAGGCATATCAAGTTTCTTGGGAAGATAACCAGTATGCTTTCTACTCCAGCCATGCAAATTATTCATAACTCTACTCAGATTATTGGCCACATCCTTCAAATCCTCAATGTGCGTACCTTCATTCCAACAAGATTTAATCTGGTATTCCAACACCCCTCCTTCCCTCTCCCAATAAGCCTAATATTTTAGTTGTTTAACAATTCTACACTTGTGAGGAAAACCCAATAATTGAATAAGTAGTGGGCAATGATCTGAACTTGAGATCATAATATGTGAAACCTTACAATCCGGAAATAACGAAGACCATTGGGGACATGCCACCGCATGATCCAGTTGCACCTTGACATTTTTGCTGCCCTCTTGCTTATTACTGTAGGTCCAGGGAGTACCATGGAAGCCCAGATCAAAAAGATTTCAATCAGAAAGAACATTCCTGAAATTAGCCATCAGCGTTTCTGACCTCTTATGGCTAAAAATGTTCAGTCTGCCACATTGCTTCATTAAAATCCCCCATCATAAACCAAGGACCAACACCGAGAGGTCTAAGTCTGTGAAAAACCTCCCACATACGTACCTTTGATGTGCCTTTGGTTCCCCATAAACGAAGGTACTCCATTTTGTGCCATTGCCAGACCAAATGTACATGTCAATGAAATGCTTGCCGAACTTATTCAACTCTAGAGTATACAGATCATCCAAAAATATGGCAAGGCCTCCACCCTTTCCTTGAGCTGAAATAGTAAACACATTTTTCATACCCAAACAATAACACAAACATTCAACATATTCTTTATTTTTCCTTGTCTCGGAAAGAAGATAACATTGGGCTGGTGCGTCTTTGAGAGACACACAAGCTCTTGAACTATGCGAGGTTGACCCAAACACCAATAGTTCTAGCTCAGGATTTTCATGGCTCTTGACGGGCGTATCATCCGCGCCCGTCAGTTGACCGACAGTCCCTGGGTCGGTAGCTTCCTTAACTGATTCACCTACATCTCTCCCCTCACCTACATATTCTTTTTTTTCTGAGACACCTCCTCACCCCCATCCACTTCCTTAGTTACATGAGTGACCACCCCATCTACCACTAACACAACCTCAACCCTCTGAACACAAACTCTCTTACAAGAAGAAATATCAAGGCTCTCAGTACTATTACTATTCATGTTGATGATGAAGTCCTAGTCCTCCTGGCACCTCCTATTAGAGCCCACCGTGCTCTCAAGGATGCCCACGAAATCAACTTTTCGGTTGGAGAGCTCACTCCCACTGTTCGGCGGGGTCGGGACTCCGAACATCACATGCTTGATGCCGGCGTACTGCACCTCCGCATGCTCCTCGCGCTCCTCTTTGTGGACGCGCTTCCAGCGGGCCCAAACAGTCTCCGAGCCCTTTGCATCAAAGCTCGGACGCAAACCACCTAGTGCAGGAGCGGCCACATGCTCCACCGGACCACCCAAAAGTAGTCCAGTAGGTCTTGTCGACGTCCACTACAAGAAATATGTCAACTAGTGACCTTCTGTCAGTGACCCTGGAAGAATTGGTCATAGATCTATGACCATTTCAGACCAATTGGTCAAAAGCTGTTCGGGGGGCTCCAAACCCTAAACAATAACGACCATTTTGGTCAGAAAGGTCGTAATTTCCTTACACGAAATGGTCATAAAGCAGATAGCACAGGTCCGCTACCTTATTTCTAGCTAATCATGACCAATATAGATGGTCATAACCTTTTAAATTGTGGTGGGTTGCTATCACTAGGCGCCACCTCATCAGTTTTGCCTATGTGTCATGTCCATGTGGCAGTTTTTGCCCTAGGTTGTGAAGCAACCTATATTTCTGTCATTCCCAAAATTCCCCCAAAAATCTCATAAATTCTTTGGGTCATATCTTTGTCAAATATGTAAAAAGCCTTCCTTGCCTAGTTCAAAAATAATTCAAAAATATTCATTTTCCTACTCTGTTCAAAAAAACACTTTGTGAAGGAAGTACCACTTTGGCATGTCCAAATGGTATCCATTTTCTACAGTGCTTTCCTATGCCCAAATAACCATCCTCCACCAAATGCCAGCTCAATCCATTCATTATTTTGAGCCCAGCTTCAACATTCATATTTATGTCCAGTGTGGTACTTTGCAAAGCAAGTACCACCTAGGCTCCTCCTTTTGAGCTGAAAATTTGTGAAGACAGTCTTCTTAGTAACTAATCATCCTCAGCCAAAACTCACACCCATTAGCCATGTGCATTTCCCGTACCGCTAATCAAACACTTGGCTGCTTATTCATGTTTGAGCATCGACCGGTCTCCTCGTGAGAATCTTATGTTGTGATTTTCTTCCTCGCACCTACCTGGGGAGTACCCAACCCACTAGACATGCCTAGGCCGCCCAGAACACATGGCAACGCCACGGTCACGCGGTGACCACGCGGCGGGCATGCGAGTTTACGCGCTCTAGAGTTGGGGCACTCGGCCACCGTCCAAACCTCGACGTATCGCCACCAAACCATGTATTTATGATTAAATAGGTACTTATGTAACTAGAAATGATTCTGGAAAAAATAAATAGCAAACTATGAGGCAGCTGCAGTTCAAATTTGACCCGCTTCCTACTGAATCGGCAGGAATTTGTCTTTTTCACCAGAGGTGGATCAAAACTTTTGACACCCAACATTTTGTCAATTGTGCATTAAATATGGCCTAGTATTTTATAAAATTGATTAGGTCCAATTTTGCAACAAATATATGGTAGGCCCTTCACAAAAAAACTCATTTTGGGCACTCGAATTTTCCGTGCAAAGAAAATGAAAACTTCCTTAAGCAACATTGTTTGTAATTCCAAGATGCACCCTTTTGCACGATATGAGATCATTTGAACAAACTATGTCATGAATGTGGCCATAAGATTGATCATTTGGCTCGAAAGCCATGAATCTTCACGCATGATAGCTCATTTCTGAGAACACTTTTTTTAAATAATTATCGTATTACAAGTTTATTATTTTTTCTAGAAACTTGGTCACATATAATGACACAATGCGGATGTTTTCCAATTTTTTAATTTTTTTTGAATTTTTTATGCCCGTTTCAAAATGCGGTCAAAACGGCGGGAATGACCGTTCCTAGCTAGTGTTTGAATCTTGGAATTTTTTTTGGTGTTTCTATGATTAAATAGATACTTATGTACCTAGAAATGATTTTTGGAAAAAATAAAGATGAAACTACGAGGCAGCCATAGTTCAAATTTAACCCGCTTCCTACTGAATCGGCGGGAATTTGTCCTATTCACCAGAGGTTGATCAAAACTTTTGAAACCCAACCATTTGGTAAATTGTGCATTAAATATGGCCTACTATTTTATAAAATTGATTAGGTCCAATTTTGCAACAATTATTTGGTAGGTCCTTCACAAAAAAACTCATTTTGGGCACTCAAAAAAATGGAAAATGAATTTTCTGTGCAAAGAAAATGAAAACTTCCTTAGGCAACATTGTTTGTCATTCCAAGATGCACCCTTTTGCACGATATGAGGTCATCTGAACAAACTATGCCATGAATGTGGCCATAAGATTGGTCATTTGGCTCGAAAACCAAGAATCTTCACGCATGATAGCTCATTTCTGAGAACATTTTTTAAAAATAATTACCGTATTACAAGTTTATTATTTTTTCTGGAAACTTGGTCACATATAATGACACAATGCGGAGGTTTTCCAATTTTTTGATTTTTTTTCGAATTTTTTATGCCCGTTTCAAAATGCGGTCAAAACGGCGGGAATGACCATTCCTAGCTAGTGGTTGAATCTTGAAATTTTTTGGTGTTTCTATGATTAAATAGATACTTATGTACCTAGAAATGATTTTTGGAAAAAATAAAGATGAAACTACGAGGCAGCCATAGTTCAAACTTAACCCGCTTCCTACTGAATCGGCGGGAATTTGTCTTTTTCACCAGAGGTTGATTAAAACTTTTGAAACCCAACCATTTGGTCAATTGTGCATTAAATATGACCTAGTATTTTATAAAATTGATTAGGTCCAATTTTGCAACAATTATTTCGTAGGTCCTTCACAAAAAACTCATTTCGGGAACTCGAAAAACTGGAAAATGAATTTTCCGTGCGAAGAAAATGAAAACTTCCTTAGGCAACATTGTTTGTCATTCCAAGATGGACCCTTTTGCATGATATGAGGTCATTTGAACAAACTATGCCATGAATTTGGCCATAATATTGATCATTTGGCCCGAAAGCCATGAATCTTCACGCATGATAGCTCATTTCTGAGAACACTTTTTTCAAATAATTACCATATTACAAGTTTATTATTTTTTCTGGAAACTTGGTCACATATAATGACACAATGCGGAGGTTTTCCTATTTTTTGATTTTTTTGAATTTTTTATTTCCATTTCAAAATGCGGTCAAAACGGCGATAATGGCCGTTCCTAGCTAGTGGTTGAATCTTGGATTTTTTTTGGTGTTTCTATGATTAAATAGATACTTATGTACCTAGAAATAATTTTTGGAAAAAATAAAGAGGAAACTACGAGGCAGCCACAGTTCAAATTGAACCCGCTTCCTACTGAATCGGTGAGAATTTGTCTTTTTCACCAGAGGTTCATCAAAACTTTTTACACCCAACCATTTGGTCCATTGTGCATTAAATATGGCCTAGTATTTTAGAAAATTGATTTGGTCCAATTTTGTAACAATTATTTGGTAGGCCCTTCACAAAAAAACTCATTTCGGGCACTCGAAAAATGGAAAATGTTTTTTTTTTGCAAAAAACTCATTTTCGACGACACCTTTTTAAATATATTTATCTTATTCCATGTTGTTATTTTTTCTAAAAACTTGCTGAGAAGGTTTTCCATTTTCATTTAGAATTTCTCGGATCATAAAGTAGCTTAAATGATTTTAACACATTATCTTAAGTCAACTATGACCAATTTAGATGGCCATAACATCGTACTGCACTCTGATTGGTCCGGGCACATATCACGCAGATCGTGCATCAAACACCGTTGGATGCTCGGGGATCCAACGGCAGTCCTTGACCCATCCACACCAACCCCGAAACCCTAGATATCTCCTCCGAGCCAATTTCCATCCATCCCCCCCCCCCCCCCGCCTCCTTTCTTTCCCTTGCTCCCCGATCCCCTCCCTTCCTCACCCGCGTAAACCCTAGCTCCTCCCCGCCAGCTCCCTTCTCCACCATCGCCTACCCCCACCGCCGCCTACCCCCATCGTCGACGACCCTCACTGCCCTAGCTCCTCCCCGCCAGCTCCCTTCTCCCATCGATCCCCTCCTCCCATCGCACCCCTCCTCCCCCCATCTCCTCGCCGCCGCTGACTACCACGCCACCTCCTCCCTTCCAGATCGCGGCCGCCAGCTCCCTCCGGCGGAGCACGCCGCCGTCCATGGCATCCCCCACGCCCTACTCCTCTCGCCCTTCCTGTTCCCCCATATAACCAAACCAACCAGCCCACCCGGCACCCTTCCTCCTCCAAGAAAGCAAAGCCGCACCCTCTCCCCTCGGATCCATGGCGCTGCTCAGCGCCGGCGGCCGCGGGCTCTCTCCCATCGGCGCACCACTGCCGCCCCCACCCTCTCCCCTTCCCGAGCTGCTCAGGCGGCGCCCAGATCCGGCTCAACAGCGGGCTGGAGGCTCTCTCCCATCGGTTCTCCCATCGTCCCGATCGATCGATCGACCCACCCCAACCCCAGACCGCCTAGGGTTTTGACCGCCGCCGTCCCGTCCAACGCGCCTTCGGCCAGCTCCGTCGCCTTACCGCCCCGCCGCTCCGTCGCCCCGTCGCCCTCGCCGCTCCGCCCCAAGGTGCTCCCTCCCTCCCTTCCTCCCTCCAGGCCCATGGGACAAAACAAGCTTCTCCTCTCCCCGCCCACAGCCCACCCCAACCAAGGTGTTGCTCTACAATTGGTTGTTCCCTTCCATCCAAGTAGTGGTGAAATGGTGCTAGGGATTCTCTCTGTGATTATCTGCGGATTTCCTTGTTTATTAGATAGATTAGATTAGATGCAAATCTGTCTGTCAGTGCTTTGCTCTGCCACATTCACTGAATTCCCTTGAGACATGCCAACCATCCTTGTCGGTGTCAAAACCGGCGGATCTCGGGTAGGGGGTCCCGAACTATGCGTCTAGGTGGATGGTAACAGGAGACAAGGGACACGATTTTTTTACCCAGGTTCGGGCCCTCTCGGTGGAGGTAAAACCCTACTCCTGCTTGATTAATATTGATGATATGGGTAGTACAAGAGTAGATCTACCACGAGATCAGAGAGGCTAAACCCTGGAAGCTAGCCTATGGTATGATTTTTGTTCGTCCTACGGACTAAAACCCTCCAGTTTATATAGACACCGGAGAGGGCTAGGGTTACACAGAGTTGGTTACAATGGTAGGAGATCTACATATCCGTATTGCCAAGCTTGCCTTCCACGCCAAGGAAAGTCCCATCCGGACACGGGATAGAGTCTTCAATCTTGTATCTTCATAGTCTGGGAGTCCGGCCAATGGTGATAGTTCGGCTATCCAGACATCCCCTAATCCGGGACTCCCTCAGTAGCCCCCGAACCAAGCCTCAATGACGATGAGTCCGGCGCGTAGATTGTCTTCGGCATTGCGAGGCGGGTTCTTCTCCAAATTCCATATACTTGTCGAATAGTGTTTGGCTTCTTATAAATGCTGCGCTCCTTGGCTTCCACGCCCAATAATGGCCATCTTCCACGTGTCGAATGAATGCAAAAAGCTAGGGTATTTTTACACTTCCCCCCTAGCTGCGCAAATGAGCCGCCTATAAAAAGAGACGAGGATCTAGATCCGAATCACACCATCCTCCCTCCGCGAGCATTCATTCCATCATGGACAGTCGACGCGGCTCCTCCTCTCGCGCTCCCAGCCCTCAGCCTGGAGATTGGGAGAGATGCTCGGTCCCGCACAGCGAGCTAGCGACGCTCCAAACCAAGGGATTTCTTCCCCTAGCCTTCATGGTTCCGGTTTGAGCCAGACTCGCCACCTACAAGGGCGGAAAGCAGGCGGAGAGCGTCCCCGATCCCTCCAAAGGAGAGCGGGTATGCTTTGTCCCTTATCTGATAAGAGGACTTGGATTTCCAATACATCCGTTTCTCTGGGGGCTCCTGGAGTTCTACGGCCTCCAGCTGCACCACCTTACGCCTGCCTCCATTCTGCACATCGCGGGCTTCGTGGCCCTTTGCGAACTATTCTTGGGCGTCGAGGCTCATTTTGCGCTGTGGAAGAGGTTATTCTGCCTCGTACCCTGTTCTCATGAGGGGTCAATATATCAAGTGGGCGGGGCCGAACTATGGCGCATCGCCGGGACCGGATATCTATCCGGAACCCCGAAGAAGGCGTCCGAAGACTGGCCTTCAGAATGGTTTTACATGGAAGACGTCCCGCTGGCGGATCCTGTTCGGATCGGCCTCCCGGAGTTCAGTAATGCTCCTTTGAAGAAGCGCCTAAGCTGGCGCCCGCGGAGCCCCCAGAGGGAAAATGACAGGGATGTCCTCTACCTGATGAGCCGAATAAGGTTATTAGCTCATTCCGGCCTGACTATGATCGGAGTCATGCCCACATGCATTATGCAGGGGGTGCAGCCGCTCTAGTATAGGGGCCACCCCATGTGGGATTTCAACGGGGAGGATGATGCCACCCGCCATGGCCGTAAGGGGCCGGGATCGGTCGCCGATCTGGTGAAGATCTTGTCCTGCGTGTACAAAGGCGAAAAGGAGGATTTTCTCCGTGTTAGTCCACTGAACGGATTTTCTATGAACAATCCTTGAAGCTGGGTAAGCGGACATTTCTTTTTGCCTATCTGATCCCCATTCCCATGGTTAAGTATCTCATTTTGTGATTTCGACGCAGGAACTGCGCCGGGCCGCAGAGGATATATACAGCCCGCCTCCATAACCCGAGGATCCGGAACGGTCCCTCGATCCGGCTTCCGAAGAGGATCCAGACATAAAGGTGGAGCTGATCGATGGGGTGTTCCACCAACTTAGCATCGACAATGCTTTGGTCGCCATTACGGCCAACTACCCCGGAATATTTCCAGCTTCCCAGGTAACTGTGACCGAAGTCCTGATACCATGACCCATCCGTGCTTATTTCTGATCACCGCATACCAATGGTGTTCCGCAGGAGGTGCCCTTGAGGCGGGAAGCCGAGCCCGCGGCGGCTCGACAACAAGGGGCAGCTCAGCCCCGCAAGCAGAAAAGAAGTGCAGTGCGGATTGAGACGTCGCTGCAACGGTATGGCACGCCACCTTGTTTCAAGGAAAGATTCCTGGAAGGCGTACTAACGCTCGTGATTTTTTCAGGAAAAAGAGCGCTCGCCGGACTGTGTCCGAAGAGGTTGCCAATCGAGCCTCCGCCAGCCGGGCTCCAAAGCCAGGTCCGGAAGGGGAGGTGAACACAAGACGCGCGTCGGATGCTCCTCCAACGGAGGATGCCGACAGATTGTCCTCCACCAAATCCGAGGTGGAGAGCGCCATGAATCATAGGCGCCGCTAGACAGTTCTTCGTGACGCATGTTTCTCCCAAGAGGCACTGAATGCCTTTAATTCGGGAGATGCGCACCTCCGTGCCGCTCAAGATGGTCTAGCCAGAGCCACGGAGCAGTATGTGAAAGACATACGGGTGAGGAATTTTGACAATTATATATGCCAGTAGCCCCCGAGACTTAAAATAGTTAGAATAACTGATTTAGGGATCATTTGTTATGCAGGATCTTACAGAAAAGAATACCCAACTGTCCCAGGAGCTTCAAGAGTGCAAGGCCCAACTTGAGGCTGCACTAGCCGCCACAGGGGGAGCCACAAAGACCCCCTCTAGTAATATATGCTTTAAAAGAGAAGTAGTTTGCGAAGTGCGGCGTGTGTATAAGTCTGACAATAACATTGCAGATGGAGCCGGGGTAGATCCGGACAAGCAACAGCTCCTGCGCCGGTTAAAAGCCGGCGAGAATGTGCTTACAAGGGTGCGGCAAGAGAAGAATAACCTCCAAGATGCCAACACCCAGCTGGGTGAGGAACTAAAAGATGTTCGTGCCCAGTTGTCTAACTCCGTTAAGGAGAATCGATAGCTTCGTCGCAGCATTTTCAGTAAGTGCTTGAACGAATCTTGAAAAAGAGTTCGGCGAGAAAGTTGACTAACAGAAATATGTCTGTAGGTATGCTCACAGGTCGTCGTGCAGAGGAAATGCCCGTTTCAACGGGTGACCTACTTCCCGAGCTGCTGCAACTGCACGAACGAGTTCGGCAGGTGATGAGAGGCGTCGCCCAGGCCTTGTGGCCATCCACCTCCCTACCCGAAGGCCTTGGAGAGCTTGCAGAGAAGCTTCAGGGAGCACGGCGGCGCTTCCGGCTATGGAAGATATCGGCCTGCCGTCAAGGCACCAGGGAGGCCTTGGCCATGGTGAACACGCGGTACACGAAGGCTGACCCAAACCACATGGGCGAGGTCGGACCTATGGGGCCCGATGGGAAGGAGATCCCTATGAGCTTAGTGTACGGCCAAGTAGAATTGGCCGCAAAGTATTCCCAGCGGGACTATAAACTAGACGGCCTATTAGATGGTATTGAAGAGGAATACAATCAGTCAATTTGACTATGAAATTTAAAATGACATGTAAAATGCCTTCTAGCCGGATTGTAGATAGTTTGTCGTAGCGGACCTTTTCGCTTCAACCTCGGGACCAGACAGTCCGGAGTGTGTTCAAATACCCTCGCGGTTATATAAAAAACCGGGGCATGCGTGGAGACCAGGCGTAGGGGTCATTAGTGCTTTATCAGACAAGTGCCCAACTAGTTATGTTATATTACATGGTTAGTAAGAAACATCTTCCAGTGAGAATAGTTCCGTTAGGGGTTCCTTTCCCTTGGAGGCATGCCCTAAAGTGCATGTCCAGACTGCGAAAAAAGCAGGAAAGCATCTGGGGCCAGATAAATAAATAGGTAGGAAATCATCTATTAGTTCACCGACCGAATATTCCCTTAAGAACGCTAGCTTTCGGCTTCACCCAGTCTGAGGTACGCATCCGGCTGACCCGGCAGTAACAATCGCAGAGGTGCTCCCTTTACCACCTAGCCGAACAATCGGGAATGTAGGGGTAAGCATAGGAGCCAGGCAACCTAGATTGGCCAAAACTTAAGTCATATCGATGCATATAATGGTGAATAAAAGGTACATGCGGAAGTGTGACACATGTGTTGGGCATAAAGCCCGTATAAATAAGCTTATGTTAAAGAAGCCCCCAGGTATAATGAGCGCGAGTAGCACATCAAATGTGTGCGAACAATGCGCAGACGAGCCTCCAAAGGCTTTAAGAAAAAAGGAGGGAGAAGGAGAGAAATAAAAGGCAGTTAAATTATAAAATGTAGACGGAGGAACGAGACGAACTCAGAGTCCGGCGCTAGGCGTAGAATCTTCGGAGACGGGCTGCGTTCCATGGGTTCGGCTCGAGTCGGTTATCCAATGCGTTTCGCAGACGGTACGCTCCTCCTGTCAGGACTTGGTCGATGATGAAGGGACCTTCCCATTTGGGCTTGAGTTTGTCCTTTTTCTTGTCCGACAGGCGTAGAACTAGTTTGCCAACATTGTAAGTTTTGGCCCGTACTTCTCTGCTTTGATATCTTCGGGCCCGCTGTTGATAGAATGCGGAACGAGCTTTTGCCACGTCGCGCTCCTCCTCTAAGGCGTCCAAACTGTCCTGCCGATCCAGCTCAGCTTCTCTTTCTTCGTACATGCGCACGCGAGGTGACTCATGAATTATGTCGCAGGGCAAAACTACCTCTGCGCCCTATACCATAAAAAATGGCGTGAATCCGGTAGTGCGATTCGGCGTGGTCAGCAGCCCCCAGAGTACGGAGTCGAGCTCCTCTACCCAGTGCATGTTAGATTCCTTGAGGGACCGCACTAGTCTGAGTTTAATGCCGCTCATGATTAGAACATTTGCTCGCTCGACTTGACCGTTAGTTTGAGGGTGATAGACTGAAGCGTAGTCAGGCTTGATGCCCATGTTTTTGCAATAGAGTTTAACCTCGTCGGCCGTGAAGTTTGTGCCGTTATCAGTGATGATGCTATGGGGGACACCGTAACGGTGTACTACCCCTGATATGAAGTCCATCACGGGTCCGGATTCAGCCGTCTTAACTGGCTTAACCTCTATCCATTTGGTGAATTTATCCACCATGACCAATAGGTATTTTTGCTTGTGGGTTCCTCCTTTAAGGGGTCCAACCATGTCAAGCCCCCAGACTGCGAACGGCCAGGTGATGGGTATAGTTTTCAGGGCGGTGGGTGGCATGTGGCTTTGATTAGCAAAGAGCTGGCAACCGACGCATCGTTGGACTAAGTCCTGAGTGTCTGCCCGGGCCGTTGGCCAATAAAATCCTGTACGGAAGGCCTTGCCTACAAGGGCCTGGGCTGCGGCGTGGTGCCCACCGAGTCCGGCATGAATTTCAGCCAGAAGATTGCGCCCTTCCTCTTCGGAAATACACCTTTGAAGGACTCCGGTTGTGCTTTTCTTATAAAGCTCTCCCTCATGGACCTTATAGGCTTTAGATCGCCGTACTATGCAGCGGGCCTCGTTTTGGTCCTCGGGAATTTCCTACCTAGTTAAGTAGGCTAGGAATGGTTCTGTCCACGGGGCAATGACTGCCATTATTTCGTGGGCTGAAGGTTTTATTTCATTGGCAGAACCACCGATTGTGTCAGAATGTTCGGTGTCGGGCGGTGCGGTTGGGTCTGGATTGTTGTTTTCGGACTCCCCTTCCCATAGTACGGATGGCTTGAAAAGCTGCTCCAGGAAGATGTTGGGAGGGACGGCATCGCGCTTTGCGCCGATGCGTGACAATACGTCCGCCGCCTGGTTATTATCCCGGGCTATATGGTGATATTCGAGCCCTTCAAACCGAGCTGACATTTTTAGGACGGCGTTACGGTAAGATACCATTTTCGGATCCTTGGCGTCAAAGTCTCCATTTATTTGGGATATCGCGAGGTTCGAATCCCCGCGCACCTCTAGGCTTTTAATGCCCATGGAGACCGCCATCCGGAGGCCATGTAGAAGGGCCTCGTATTCGGCTGCATTGTTGGAGTCCGTGTACATTATCTGGAGTACGTATTGGACTGTGTCTCCAGTTGGGGACGTCGGGACGACGCCAACCCCTAGGCCGGCCAACATTTTGGAGCCGTCGAAGTGCATGATCCAATTGGAATATGCGCCGTACTCTTTAGGGAGTTCGGCTTCAGTCCATTCGGCGACGAAGTCAGCCAAAACTTGCGGTTTATAGGTCATGTCGAATGGGAGGAGCTCGATGGCCGATTTGGCAATCCGGCCCGTTGCGTCGCGATTGTTTATAATGTCATTAAGAGGTACTTCAAAGGCTACTATTATCGAACACTCTTGGAAGTAGTGTCGCAGCTTCCGGGATGCCATGAACACCGCGTATAATGTGGATACCGGGACTTGCATGGAGTTAGGACAGTGGACACGTAGTAAACTGGTTTTTAAAGAGGGAACTTGTGTCCGTCCGTTTCTCGTTCGACAACGAGCACCGCGCTTACAACTTGATGGGTTGCCGCGATGTATAATAGCATTGGTTTGCCCATGTTGGGTGCGGCCAGGACCGGATTTGTTGCCAATATGGCTTTGATTTCTTCGAGTCCGGCCGTGGCGGCATCCGTCCACTCGAAGTGATCGGTGCGCCGCGGGAGGCGATAAAGGGGTAATGCCATTTCTCCTAAGCGGGAGATAAAGCGGCTTAGAGCCGCCACACATCCAGTCAATTTTTGTATTTGTTTGAGGTCTTTTGGGATATCCAATTGTGACAGAGCTCGGATCTTGGCTGGGTTTGCTTCAATTCCTCTACCGGATACAATGAAACCCAAGAGCTTTCCGGCTGGTATGCCGAAAATGCATTTTTCCGGGTTGAGCTTAATGTCATATGCTCGGAGATTGTCGAATGTGAGCCTCAAGTCGTCTACTAGAGTTTTGACATGCTTGGATTTGATGACCACATCGTCTACGTATGCCTCCACTATTTTGCCGATCTGGTTTGCCAGACATGTCTGAATCTTGCGCTGATATGTTGCGCCGGCGTTTTTGAGCCCGAAGGGCATTGTGTTGAAGCAGAATGGGTCGTATGGAGTGATGAATTCCGTTGCGGCTTGGTCTGGCTCCTCCATCTTGATTTGGTGGTAGCCGGAGTATGCGTCGAGGAAGCACAATGAATCGTGCCCTGCGGTAGCGTCGATAATTTGACCGATGTGGGGGAGGGGGAATGGATCCTTTGGGCAAGCCTTGTTAAGGTCCTTGAAGTCGACACATAGGCGCCAGGATTTATCCTTCTTTGGTACCATCACCAGGTTTGCTAGCCAGTCCGGATGTTTTATATCTCTGATGAATCAGGCTTCCAAAAGTTTGGCTAGCTCCTCTCCCATGGCCTGTCTCTTGGGTTCGGAAAAACGCCAAAGAGCCTGTTTGACTGGCTTGAATACTTTTAGGATATTTAGGCTGTGCTGGCCAGCCGGCGTAGGATTCCTAGCATGTCTGAGGGGTGCCAGGCGAAGATGTCCCAATTTTCGCGTAAGAATTCTCGTAGTGCAGCGTCTACATCAGGGTTTAACTGTGCCCCAATGGAGGCTGTCTTTGTAGGGTCCGTTGGATGGACTTGGAATTTGACTATTTCGTCCGCAGGCTTAAAAGAGGTGGACTTGGATCTCTTATCGAGTATCACATCGTCCCTGTTCACCGTGGAGCATAGCGCAGCGAGTTCCTCGGCCGCTAGGGTTTCGGATAGTGCCTCAAGGGCTAGTGTGGCTGTCTTATTTTCGGCGCGGATTGCTATGTCCGGATCACTGGCAAGAGTGATGATTCCGTTGGGCCCGAGCATTTTGAGCTTCATGTACCCATAATGGGGTATAGCTTGAAAAATTGTGAATGCCTCTCGCCCTAATAAAGCGTGATATCCGCTGCTGAACGGGGCCACATGGAATGTGAACTCCTCGAACCTGTAATTGTCCGACGAGCCGAACACCACATCCAGTGTAATTTTTCCTGTGCAGCATGCTTCCCGACTAGGGATTATTCCTCTAAAGGTTGTGCTGCTTCGCTCAATGCGGCTCCAGTCTATTTCCATTTTTCGAAGGGTTTCCTCGTAAATGAGGTTTAATCCGCTGCCGCCATCCATGAGTACCTTGGTAAGGCGAAAACCGTCCACTATTGGACTGAGGACCAATGCGGCTGGTGCTCGTTCTGTTCGGAATTTAGGTTCGTCACTGGCGTTAAAGGTAATAGCCGTGTCACTCCATGGATTTATTGTTGCTACTTGGTAGACTTCGGCAAGGCTGCGGAGTGTTCGTTTCCGCATATTATTTGATGCGAAAGTCTCGAAGACTGTTAATACCGTACTGGTGTTGCTGGGCTGGCTCTCTGGAGCTAGAAGCTCTTCGCCACTTTTGGCCACCTGCCGTAGTATCCAACATGCTCGAAGGCTATGAGTTGGAGTGGCGCCCTCTATACTATGAATTTTGCAGGGTCCATTGAGCCATCCCTCCAGTACGGTTCCGTGCCCTTTAGGGTTTTTTTGCTTTTTGGTATTTAACCCAGGTGCTTGGCGATGATCACCCTTTTATTTCGGACTAGGGTTGTATTCGGGGCCGGATTATCCCAAAATTTGGTTTCGGTTTTCCAGGCGCTCTCCATCGCATAGTACTTTCGTACTATGGACGCCAAGTCGGCAAAGCATGTAAATTCACGACGACTTATGGCGTTTAGGATTCCCTTGTCCATGCAATTATTGCAGAAAAGTGAAATTGCATCTTCCTCGCGGCAGTCCTTTATCCTGTCCATAACCAGGAGGAATCTGGCCCGATAATGGTGTACTGTTTCAGCGGGCTCTTGCCGGATTCGGGATAGATCACTTATGTTTGGGTGGGCGGGTGGAATTAAATTTAGAACTCCGTCCAATCTAAGACTCAAGGGCCGAAAAGTTTCCAAACTTGGAAGCTTGGGTTTTTGGATATTGTCCAATGAATCCAGCCCGCTGCCTGACTTTAGGTTCAGGACTTGATCGACGTCCGTCCCTCTGCGGGAATCCGGCATGGAGGGGTCGGGAATCCGGACATAGCTAGTCCTTAATATAGAAGAAGGGTCGCCGTACTGTTCCTCTACCACAAGAACGTGGTAGGTAGCCTGCGGAGAGTTGATCTCTCTCAAATCGGTTTTAGGCCCAATCTGATCATAGTCTGTAGCGACTCCCAGGGCGGCGATGCGATCCAAGAGCTCGTTTAAGGAGGAGAGCTCCATCGGATCTAGCTGCTCGGCAAGTTCCGGGTTAACGTGAAGATTGCCTTCGATGACCCGAGAAGTCATCGTCGGCGCGATGGCCGAACAGGCGGTCATAAGAAAACCGCCTAGTCAGAGAGTTTGGCCGATGGCCAAAGCTCCTTTAGCAACGGTGCCGTCTTTAAAGACAGGACGAGGCATCCTTCCTGATGGCGACGGCACAATGGAACTCTCAATGAAAGCACCAATGTCGGTGTCAAAACCGGCGGATCTCGGGTAGGGGGTCCTGAACTGTGCGTTTAGGCAGATGGTAACAGGAGACAAGGGACACGATGTTTTTACCCAGGTTCGGGCCCTCTCGGTGGAGGTAAAACCCTACTCCTGCTTGATTAATATTGATGATATGGGTAGTACAGGAGTAGATCTACCACGAGATCAGAGAGGCTAAACCCTAGAAGCTAGCCTATGGGATGATTCTTGTTCGTCCTACGGACTAAAACCCTCCGGTTTATATAGACACCGGAGAGGGCTAGGGTTACACAGAGTCGGTTACAATGGTAATAGATCTACATATCCGTATTGCCAAGCTTGCCTTCCACGCCAAGGAAAGTCCCATCCAGACATGGGATGGAGTCTTCAATCTTGTATCTTCATAGTCTAGGAGTCCGACCAACGGTGATAGTTCGGCTACCCGAACACCCCCTAATCCGGGACTCCCTCAATCCTACTCTACATTTCCTGAATGCGCTAAATTCACTTTACTTCCATTTCACCACATTGACATATCCAGCTTGGCACCACCACGACAACTAGCGATGAATGAATCTATGAATGTACCCTTTCCTTTGTACGTATAAGCATTAAGCAACACCTCACCTGACATGCATACTTATTAAGCTTGTGTTTGCTTTGCTGCTCAACAGCCAGCTCACCTGCCTTTGTTTTCAAACTCAAGCACTTGGCAGCAGCTAAAGTTTAGATATTTGCGTGTCTCCTAGGACTGTTGTGTTTCCTCAATGCTGAAATCTGCACATTTGTATGATGTCCTGACTAGCTCCTTTGTTTATGTTGGATTGGAAGGGTGCCTCAGATGCAAACTTTTTTTTACCAAGTTCAATTATTACGCACAATTTTTCTTTTTCGAGTTTTTTTTCAATTTACAAGTAACTAATGGATGTATCCGTTTCTGTTTCAGACTGGCGGCAATCACTGTTTCATGCATTTTCGGTGGACAATCTTCACATGAACCTGAGTGCTGACTTGCTGTCCCGTTGCCAACAATGTCCTGCTTGCTCAATGTACTTGCTTATCCTTGTAACTGGAGGACTACCATTCATTCACTATATATATTTTTTTGAGCAAAAATACCTTTTCCACATCTCAAAACCATCTGAAAAAAGTTTCATGTAGACATATATTTGTAGTATACATGTGTTAAATTTCATGAACATATATGTTCATATGTGATGTACACAAAAAGACAAATATACAGATTAAAATAAGCATTTTCTTTGTTTAATCTGTGTTAGATATTTGTCTTTTTTGTAGCATGCAAATAATCAAATTAGTTGATGAAAATTTATACATACTTGAAGAATTTGCATATGTATTTGTAGAAAAAAATTTGACATTTTTGAAACTTCTAAATATATTTTGATTTTTTTGGCAAAACGAGCTCCATGAAGTTCAGCGGTTGCAACGCCACACTCGTGCATGTGTCTAGTTTTTTCTTCCTGTGGGTGAACAGTAAAACTAAAAGAAAATGTAATCAAATTCAAAAAATTCTGATTTTTTGTGGTAACTTTTGACAAAAGTTTTATATGTTTGAAAATTTTCATCAGGAAATGACATTCATGAAATTTATGACAAAAATAACATAATCAGTACTCCAAAATGCTTTCAAAACTAACATTTTTGGAGTATCGATTTTGTTTTTTTTTTGGACAACTTCCAGGAATGTTCATTCATGATAATTTTTTGCAAGCACATAGAACATTTGTCAAAGATTACCACGAAATTGTTTGGGTTTCTTTTACTATTTTCCCCTGATTTTACTGTTCACAAGCAGCATTTGAGCTCGGGTGCAAATACTCCACTTCGGTAATTTCTTTCTTTCTCTGTGTGTGCGTCTGCCTGTCTTACTTATGCTTTTGTGTATGTGTTGTGCATGCAGGTTTGTGTGCAGTTGTGTGTGTCCGTGTGTGTCTGCGGGTGTGTGCCACCGTGTGCTTGTGTACATGCATCTGTGTATGTTTGCCGGGAAAGTGGAACACCTTATTGAAATGCATTTTATTTTGAACGCGTTGCGACAGTTTGCTAATGTATATATTATTTATAATATCTGCATATATGTCTCAAGTTTTATGTCGACGATGTGCAAATCATACATCTATATGAAAATTGCACTATTTTATGTTTATTTTTGCCTATATGAAAACAGTGAAAGTTTCATACCAAATGTGTCTTCATTTGTTAATTTTTTAATTTTCATGTGCTTTTTTTTCTTGTAGGGTAATACCAATGCCCTTGATTTGTTCTTCTTAGAAAATGTATACTCCCTCCCCTATCATGTAAGTGTACGTTTAGCATTCAAAGTTTGCCACGAAAAAGTGTATTTCTATCTTCCTGGTGCATTTTAAATTCGACACTTGGGAATCAAGACCAATTAAATTCGACACATGGTCTCCACATGTTCTACATGCAATGGAATAATTAAATAGGAGAGTGATGGTGGCTTACACCTTGCAAATGCATTTTCTACTCCACTCCATAATCTGGTTTAAAATTTCTATATGTACACTTATTTAAGGACGAGGGAGTATTATGTTTTTGACTTTATTAATTAGTTTTATATTTGTCTTTGTTTTGATGTTTTAGTTTAACTTATTGTTTCAATTGATTTCTACTATTACATGTGTGGGCGCGCGCGGGGGGGGGGGGGGGGGGGGGGTGGCATTATGTCTAAGTTCAATCAATTTATTATTCTTCGTGCATGTTCTTGTGTGCCTGCGCGCACACCACACACATAGGCGCGCGTGTGTGCACGTGCATGCACGCTCATTCATGCATGTTAATGTTTAGTGTTGTTATTATGCTATCTGAACATCTTGTATACATGGATGTATACATCTAGTTCTTTGCAATATTGGTGCAGATTATATTATTGTTTGAATATCGGACCACTATTTATTTCTTCTTGCAAATTGTGGTGTAGGGCAAATTCTACGAAATCTATGTGGAAGTTCTTCTCATCTGTTGAGTATAATGTTTATTTAGAAAACATAGGATAGCGTAGGATTTGTTCCTGCCTTGACTTGTACTCCAAAATGACCATGTACTTCTATATATATGTCCATGAGGCTGAAGCAATACAAGAATAAACTATTCGACCAAACCTCTCTCTCCCCTCTAACATGGTATCATTTTCCAGGTTCTAAACCCTAGCCGCCGCCGCTTCCGCACCCGCGCGCCGCCCCTAGGGCGATCGGCCTCCATGACCGCCGCCGGGGGCCACGCCGCCCGTACCTAGGGTTCGTCCGTTGGTCGTGTTGACCGGCTGCCCTAGAGAGTCTTTTCCCCGAGTCTTGCTCCGGGATCTTTTTCTCTCCAGCAAGTCATCTTGATCGCGCGGCTTCTTTTTTTGGTTTTCCGATCTAATATTGATCGGTTTGCGTCGCCCACTGCCGCCGTCGACCCCGTGCGCCTCTACTCCAACCCTGGCGCGATCGGCCGGCTTCTTCACCAACCCGGAGGCCCCAAGCGTCGTCTGCGCGTCTGCCCGCCGGTCTCCCCGACCCACCGGTCTCGCACGTCATCCGCGCGTCTGCCCGCCAGTCGCCCCGACCCGGCAGCTTCGCGTCATGCAGCGGCCCTTCGCCGCCGCCGTTCGCACGCCGGCCTGCCCGTCGATCTATGACGGCCGTCACCGCCCTGCTCCGATCGGGTCTCCTGCATCACCCGACCCGGCGGCCTCGCGCCATGACGTGGCCAATCATAGCCGCCCTGCCGCCCGCCGTCGCCGGCTTCATCTTGGACTCCGCCATGACCCTGTCTCCATCGAGCGGCGTCCCCGACCTCGCGCGCGATTGGATTGATCACCCGCCCGCCGCCACGATCCGCCTCATCTACAGCATGCGACCAACCTGGCCCGTTGGTTGCGCGCGCCTCCGCAGGTCCCGTGAAGATCGTCCCGAGTTCAGCGCGTCCCTCCATCGATCGAGCAACAGGCTGCCGCTGCGTCGCCCCATCGGGACGCAGCGCCGCCGCCCCGTGGTTCTTCTTCCGGCTGCACCGACCCGCGTCACCGCTGCGTCACCCCGTCGGGCCGTAGCGAGCGCGGCACACGGTCCACGCAGCCGTCCCGAGGCCGTCCCCGCAGTTGCACCGACCCGCACTCCTCCACCGCGCCGCCCCTTTGGGCTGTTGCGCCGCGGCCCGCGGTCTCTGCCGCTGCCCCGAGGTCTTCCCGGCGTCGCCCCGACCTGCCCGCCGCCGCTGCGTCGCCCCTTTAGGCCGTAGCACCTCGGCCCGCAGTCCACTCGGCCGTCATCGCGCGTCGACCTCCCGTGGTATGCGCCGCGCCGTCTCCCTTGGCGCGGGAATGCCACCGTCTGCGCCGGTCTTTGTCACGTTGTTAGGGTTTTCTGCCTACTTCGAGCACCGCCGCCACGCTCCTAATCAAGCCGCTGTCAGGCCGCCGCCGCCGCTTTTCTTTGGCATCCGCCGCCGCTACCCCATTGCCGCCGCAGCCGCCCGTCCACCTCCTTCGTCTTCATCCAGCAGTAGCCCGTCGTCAGCGTCGCCGTCATCTACCCGGACCACTTCGTCTACTCCGACCACCGCTGGTGACATTGGCCCCACGCCGATGGATGCCGCAACCGTCGTTGAGTTCTTCTCTGCTGGTCCTCCGACTTCTTCGACATGGCCTACAACTCGTGTAGGTCCCTTGTCTACGCATTCCCGGTGCTGGCAACATCGATGCGTGCCTTCCTCCACTACGTGTCCCCGGGCCTGGCAAGCCTGGTGCGACACTTCGTCAACTTCGCCTTCGTCCGTCTACGCATGCCCGATGCTGGCAACACCGGTGCGCCTTCATCTACGATGTGTAATCGGGCTTGGCAAACCCATCGCGACGCGTCGTCAACAACATCATCTTCCTGGCACACCCCTACTTCGACATCGACCACGGCATTCTCCGCATGGCTACCTCGACCACGGCTCCACCACCCATGCTCTCGGCTACATCGACAAATGGCACAAAGGGCTACCGCCTTGCTTGAGCAACCTCGTCGGTTTCCACTCCAGCCACGAATCCGCGATGCATCACCCGTTACGACTGTAAGGGGGTGTCCGTCCGCTTGCCTTCGGATTCTTCTCCAGTCTCATCTTCTGCGTCGCTACCGTTGTGACTGCGGGGGGATGGTGAGTATAATGTTTATTTAGGAAACATAGGATAGCGTAGCCTTGACTTGTACTCCAAGATGACCATGTACTCCTATATATATGCCCATGAGGCTCAAGCAATACAAGAACAAACTATGCGACCAAACCTCTCTCCCCCTTCTAACATCATCAATTGTCTTAAGGTTATTTTCTTCAAAAAATTCCTCCTTTAGAGAAACACCTAAATCCTTAATTTATTCTACCTTAAAAAGATGTATTTTTTGGTTCTAATATGTTGCCTTCTTTGCAAACAAGGAGAAAAAAAGACTAGCACTAACTATAAAACTATTTATTTTCCCTTATTTGTTGTTCGATTTTCTCCTATATTTGTGCATGGCAATTTTTTGTTGCAATCATGTGTCGATATTTAATTTTGTGCAACGAACTTAAAATAGTATTTATTTCTACAATTGATCTATTTAAATCATAATTGACACTGAAGTTCTGCTAGTTTACACTTGTTTATTGCATAGTACTCCATCCATTCCTTTATATAAGGTGTATTTGTTTTCTCAAAAGTCAAACGAGTGCATGGTTGACATAGTTTTTAAAAAATATATTAAAATCCACTATATGTAATTTATATGAAATTTTGTTTCATATTTTATCTATTAGATATTGCAGATGTTGTTATTTTATTCTATAATCTTGGTCAAACATTCAAATGGTTGACTTGCATGGAAACGAGTACACTATATATTTTGGAATGGAGGGAAATAGGTCGCAGGTTTTCCATATATTCTTCTTTATGTTTATAGGAAAATAGTTTGACAACAGGTATTTGTGATTTGTTCATGTCAGACATAGTTGTGTAATAACTTTTATTTTTTTATTTTTTTTCAAAACCACCACATATATTGATTAACCAAGATTTTGTTATTACAATGATTCATCACAAAATTCACCACGCAGGGCGGAACATCGTTAACAAGGATACCATCCGATCTATTATTGAAATTAAACTTTGCAATCATATGGGCCACAACATTAGCCGAACGATTAATCTTGAGTATTTAAAATTATTTATAAGCTTTGATAAACTCCACGCTTCCTTTTTCAAATCAGCCATTGAAGACCTGTCTCCTATTTCATTTGCAAGGGACACAACCACAAACGCACAGTCAGTCTCCAAAATTATAGGATTGTGAAAGGTAATACCTATATATAGACCTGCAATGCATGCTCGTAGTTCCGCCTCCTCCACGCTTTTACAAAGCCCAATGTAATCCCAGGAAGAGACGAGGACCTTCCCCGAAGAGTCCCTGACCACCTCACCCACACTTGCAGTGTTAATGCTCTCCACAAAGCTTGCATCGACATTGATCTTAATATACTCCGAAGGAGGGGGTTGCCATAACACCTGAGTTTCCATAGGGTTAGGAACAATTTGTATACCAGACATCAGACCTTTACCTTTATTTTTCGAGTCCACCTCTGGGCAGGATTGATTTGCGACAAATGACGACCAATAATTCTCCACAAAATTAGCAGATGCCGAGACAAGTTCCTTCCCCGCACCAGATATCCGTCCCCGTCGGCCCTCATCCTTGTTATGATTCGGATGTGGTATATTCTCTTTTAAAACTATTTGTTGCATTTCGTGTTTATGACAAATTATGCCCATCAAGTTGACATAGATATTTTTATCTAGGAGGTATGTGAACCGGAAATTCCAACCGACCCTATTGTCGAGAGGTTAAATTTAGTTGAAAGAGAAAACGAGTACTTGAAACAAAAATTGAAAAGAATTGAGGGGAGAAGATGGAATTGGAGTTGCATGTTGCCGATGTCGTCGATGATCACAAGATCAAGATGGAGAAAATGCGCTTGAAGATTAGAAAGATTAGAAAATATGTCATTGATAGTGAGGCTTGGTATCATTTTGCTGTTGGATCAATTGTTACCTTAGTTGCGATCTTGATCGCATTTGTTGTTGCATTTAAATGCTTTAGCAAGAGAGTTATTTGTTTGTTGCATTTAAGTGTTGTATGAACTTTATGTATGAACTTGTATTAATTTGGTCTATTCGGTGTTGTGTACTGAAGATGAGCCGGCAATGGATGTACGATGACCGATGCTCTCCCCAGTTCGTTGAGGGCATGCATACTTTTCTGCTTGCGGCTGAGGCAAACAAATGGGCGGATGGTTTTATGCCTTGTCCATGTGCTGGCTGTAAGAATGGTCGCAATTACTCTACGTGAAGAACCATTCACGTCCACCTGTTTGAGTCCGGTTTCATGCCCCACTATAATGTTTGGACCAAGCACGGAGAAAGAGGGGTTATGATGGAAGACAATGAAGAAGAAGAGGACGACGACAGCTATCCTGGCCATGGGTTCCCTGAATACGATGATACAACAATGGGGGAAGAAGCTAAGCCGATAATGCGGGAAGAAGCTGAGCCGGCAATGCGGGAAGAAGCTGAAGAAGAGGCATCAGATGAGCCCGTTGATGATCTAGGTCGGGCCATTTCCGATGCAAAGAGAAACTGCACAAGTGATTTGGAGAAGAAGAAGTTGCAGCGCATGTTAGAGGATCACAAAAAATTGTTGTACCCGAATTGCGTAGGTGACAAGAAAAAGCTGGGCACCACACTGGAATTGCTGCAATGGAAGGCAGAGAATGGTGTATCTGACAAGGGATTTGGAAAGTTGCTGGTAATGATAAAGGATATGCTTCCAAAGGACAACGAATTGCCCGAGAGTACGTACGAAGAAAAGAAGGCTGTCTGCCCTCTAGGGTTAGAGGTGCAGAAGATACATGCATGCCCTAATGATTGCATCCTCTATCACGGTGAGTACGAGGATTTGAACGCTTGCCCGGTATGTGGTGCATTGCGCTATAAGATCAGCCGCGATGAGCCTGGTGATGTCGAGGGCGAGCGCCCCAGGAAGAAGATTCCTGCCAAGGTGATGTGGTATTCTCCTATAATACCACGGTTGAAACGTTTGTTCCAAAACAAAGAGCATGCCAAGGCGATGCGATGGCACAGAGAAGACCATAAGAAAGACGGAAAGTTGAGAGTACCCGCTGACGGGTCACAGTGGAGAAAAATCAAAAGAAAGTACGAGAAGGAGTTTGCAGATGACGCAAGGAGCATATGGTTTGGTCTAAGCGCAGATGGCATTAATCCTTTTGGGGAGCAGAGCAGCAACCATAGCACCTGTCCTGTGACTCTATGTTTGTATAACCTTCCTCCTTGGTTGTACATGAAGCAGAAGTTCATTATGATGCCAGTGCTCATCCAAGGCCCTAAGCAACCCGGCAACGACATTGATGTGTACCTAAGGCCATTAGTTGAAGAACTCTTACAACTGTGGAATGGAACAGGTGTACGTGCATGGGATGAGCACATGGGGGAAGAATTTGACCTAAAGGCGTTGCTGTTCGTGACCATCAATGATTGGCCTGCACTCAGTAACCTTTCAGGACAGACAAACAAGGGATACCGCGGATGCACGCACTGTTTGGATCATACCGACAATATATATTTGAATAGTTGTAAGAAGAATGTGTACCTGGGACATCGTCGATTTCTTCCGAGCAGGCATCCAATAAGAAAGAAAGGCAAGCATTTCAAAGGTGAGGCGGATCACCGGACTAACTGCGAGCTACACGTCAAAATGAAGAACATATCCATGAAGCTGGCGGACGGCGTTGCTTTTACAAATCCCCCCGAGGAAACCTTCCATTGCAACCCGATTCCAACGGGCTATGCTCGTGTCTTGGTTGATGAGGTGGTGGACCCACCCTATTCGGAGCTACAGCTTGACATTGCTGGAGGTGATGGCGAGCACTTTCTCGGAGAGGCCAAACATCGTATCATCCTATGGAAAAAGGATTTCATCATCTTTCGAAGGCCACCGACACCGCGTCAGCCGACTCCTCGTCGAAGTCCGCCACCGAGTCAGCAGACTCCCGCTCCTGCAAGTCCACCAAGTCCGGCAAAGTGTCAGGCCACTCCTCCTCCTCCAAGTCCGCCAAAGTGTCAGGCCACTCCTCCTCCTCGAAGTCCGCCACAGCGTCAGACGTCCACTCCTCCTCCAAGTCCGACACAACCTCAGGCCACTCCTCCTCATCCAACTCAGCCCCATCAGCCGTCTCCGCCGCCTCAGCAATCGCAGAAGAGACACCCCGCAGCTATGGTGCGTAGCGGTACGAGTCGAGGTAGTACAGGAAGTACAGGCGGAGGCAAGCGATATAAATATGGTCCAAGCCTCACGCCTCTTCCGCAGAGGTCTTATGACAGGTCCGAGGAGGAAATCGCAGCCATATCGAAGGCCGAGGTGGAAGCCCATTTTGCACCGAAACCGCCACCGCCGCCAAGGGAGAAAGTGCCTGAGGAAACGATTGACCACTTCATTCGTATGGCTCAACCACCAGCTCCCAAGCCTGTTGACACAGACTATGAGCACCACATCAGGAAGTTAAATCGAGCACGTCTACAAAGGGAGGCGAGCACGTCTACATCGGGATCGAGCAAACAAGAAGCAGCTATCAAAAAATGCGGGAAAACCATTCCCCAGCTGGGAGAACAGGCGGCGCAATTGATCCCCTCGCTTGTTATGCCAACAACACGTGACAGTACGCGCGCCCAATATTATTGTGGGCAAACAGTGCACGTTCCCGAGGTGGGCAATGTGGTAATAACAGAGGAGCATATAATGTAGGCTGAAGTTCTCAATATCACTGTTGGACAACTCCTCGAGATCGAGCCCATGCCTTTGCTTAGAGAGGATGAAATAAAATGGAAATATGTCCGGGGCCAACCTTTGGTCGCGCCAGACAAGGTCAAGAACCTCCATACGAGAATGTATGAATTGCATCAATGGTACATGAACATTACCAAGATTTCAGATCGATTGTCCCTCATGGTGAATGTTAAGGAGGAGTATTACTTCCATGAGAAAGCTGTGTCCATTGAGTATACTGAACTGTTTCAGTTATACAATCAAGACGCACTCGACAAATCTATCGTCAGTTGCTATTGTCTGTAAGTGATTTCTTTCTGTAATTTAAGTCTCAAGCTAGCTGTAGTGATCCTTTTGATCAATCATTACCTATAATTATCCTCACTATATTCTTTTCTGTGGTATTATGCAGGATGAAGATGTATGAAATGAGAAAAGGTGGATGCTTTGGCATTGGGTTCATTGACCCAAACACCGTTAATGAATACACATGGCTAATAAATCCACGTCACAAAAGAACGTAGAGGACAACATGCTAGAGTTCTTGAAGCGCCTCAAATACAATGAAGATATACTACTTCCTTACAACTTCCAGTGAGTCACACTGTCTTGTATTACAAATTCTCTGTTTTGCCTACTAGCTAGCTACATGTTTTTGCTTACATATGCCCGCTTAATTAAGACATGCAAATGTGTGTGCATGCAGATTTCACTGGGTCTTGTGTATCATTAAAGTTGACGCTGGAACAGTTGAAGTACTGGACTCACTACTCTCAGGAAAAAACTGACTATAACATCTTGTATGGGATAGTCAACAGGTAATTTCAATCATTATTAACTATATATCTCGGCCTATTTAGTTCGTCATTTCATGATATGAACTATTTAATAACCCCTTTATTCATTTTCTTTGTCGGCGGGCAGGGCTTGGGCAAGGTTCATCAGCGTCACGGAAGGCGAATGGAAAAAAAAGCTTAAATGGTTTCGACCCAAGGTAAGTAATTAAGTAGTACTAGCTAGCTAGCTAGCTGCCATCTCTTTAATTATCATGCTTGATTAATTATTATCTAATCAAATTCCATTCTCGTAAAGGCCCTGAAGCAGGCGCAGGGGACTGATCTGTGTGCATTCTGCGTTTGCGAGAAAATTCGCATGATGGCGTCCGAAAGGAGCAGATCTCAAAGACAGGAACGGGTACGCTTGTCAGAACACTATTCACAATTTTTACACCATTATCGATATCTAGTCACACAACTAATATACATGCATATTGATCTCCTTCTTAACAGTTCAAAGAGGTGTGGGAGAAGCTCCTAGAAATGGAGCGCATAGAAGCACTTCAAGAGGAAAAAGCGGGATTTTTACTCGACCAGGTCATAAATCCGAAAGGAGAATTCTATTACCCGCTACCGCCCCCATGAAAACCACTTCCAATTGTCATCGTGCTCCGAAGGCACCAATAAGGCTAATGCCACTGGCTCCGAAGGCAACATGCATATGTAGGAGAAATTGTATATAGCTATACATGTGTGTATGTGTGAATTAATTAATATGGTGGTTTGTGAGACATTGATGATGTATATATGCATATTGGTTCTACTAGAAATTCTATATATATATATATATATATATATATATATATATATATATATATATATATATATATATATATACAATGTGTAGTATCGTAAAATACCAGCAAACGAAAAAGAATTAAAATGGAAACACAAAATTAAATGAAAAAGAAATCATAAAACTAAAAACCCCCCAAACCTTATAGTACCGGTTGGTCTTACCAACCGGTACTAAAGGGCTCCAGGCCCCCGGAGCTGGCTCGTGCCACGTGGTTGCCCTTTAGCACCGGTTCGTGTTGAACCGGTACTAAAGGGGGGGGGGCCTTTAGTGACCACAATTTAGTGCCGGTTATGGAACCGGCACTACAGGGCCTTACGAACTGGTGCTATTGCCCGGATCTGCACTAGTGGTAGCCACACGCCAGGCAAAAATACGAATCTTCTGAGGAAAAATGGCCTTCCAAATAATATGCCAAATCTTCCTCTCCCCTAACACTGCGCCACTGTATTGCCCTTCATCTTCTTTACGTTCCTTCAGATTAAGCGCAAGCATGTACGTGCTTTTAACCAAGAATAAGCCATTCTTCTCAAAATGCCTAGCTATAAAATCAACTTCCCCTGACGACTGAAGGCGTAGACTTAAAATCTCCTCCGCGTCATGTGGATAAAATAAGTGCCTAACCAAAATCTCATCCCATCTCTTCGGTCCACTCAAAATTAAGTCAGACACCCATTTGATCCTGGTCCTGTTCTTCTTTGCAGTAACCTTAAGACCAGAGATTGTTGGTAGCCAATTATCTCTCCAAATATTAATATTAGATCCATCACATACTCGCCAAATAACACCCGATTAAGTAGGTCCAAACCATGCAGAATACCTTGCCAAGGAAGCGAAGCTGATTGTGGAAAAACAGTGTCAAGGATATGCCCATGGGGATAATATTTCGCCTTCATCACCTTTGCGCATAAGGACTCAGGGTTAACCACCAATCTCCAAGCCTGCTTAGCTAACAGAGCTTGGTTAAATAATTTGAGATGACGGAAACCCATACCTCCCTCACTTTTAGGCCTAGTCAGTTTGTCCCAAGCCAACCAGTGAGATTTCCTCCTATCATCCTCGTCACCCCATCAAAAGTTCCTTAAAATATGAGATAGCTCCTCACAAAGCGCGGTGCCGGGAATTTAAAGACGCCCATGGCATAAACTGGAAGAGACTGAAGATCTAATCTGATCAACGTTTCCTTCACCCCACTAGATGCATATTTTTCAATCCAATCCGGCAAAATTTTAAGAGCTTTTCCTTTAGTAGATTGAAATTTACCTGCCTTCATTCCTCCTTGTGGCACCGGAAGTCTAAGATATTTATCCTCAAAACCTTCAGCAGTAATATTCAAGATTACCATGATAGACACTTGGTTTTCCATACTACACTTCTTCCCGAACATAATAGAGCATTTATCTGCGCTTAATAACTGTCCAGTCCCCTTCTCGTAAGTTGAAATTATATTTTTAGTTGTCAAAGCTTGATCAATGGACCCCTTGAAAAACATAAGGCAATCATCGGCAAATAAAACATGAGAGATACCCGGAGCATGCCTATTCACCTTGAAATCTTGGAGAGCTCCTCTAGCACATGCATCCTGAAGCAACAAAGAAAGAGCTTCTGCCACCAGCAAAAATAGGTATGGAGATAAAGGGTGCCCTTGCCTGAGACCACAAGAAGGGGAGAAAGTTTCCAAAAGTTGACCATTAAAGTGCACATAAAATTTGACCGATGTGACATATGCCATAATCCACTACTAGGGAAAAGCTTATAGACAGACGCTTATTAGTAGCGCACTATATTGCCCTGCGCTACTTCTAGTTACTGGTAGCGTGTGGCCAAAAAAACATGCTACTAGTAAATATTTCCGATTGTTCCCCGCGAATAGACCATAGTAGTAGCGCGAGTTATAAATCTGCGCTACTACTATGTGGATAGCTGTAGCGTAGGTGAGGCGCCCGCGCTATTAGTATACTCCCACCCCACTTCACCCCACCTACCATCCCACTCCACCGTCCATCCGCCCCCGTTTATCTCAAAAAAGACCACCCAACCCCCGATCCAGATCCCCTCCACCGCAGGCCTCCTTCCACCTCCTCTCCCATGCCACTCACCCACCCCTGCGTCGCCGCCGGTTCCTCCGCCGCCTCCCTCCCGGCTCCAAGTACACACCAGCAGGCCCAGGCACGAGAGACCATCCTACTTTCTGATCAACAGCAGGAAAGGTCAAGCCCCGCGCGCCTCGCGAGAATTTGACCGCGGCGCGGCACCAGCGGCCGCCGCCGTGGCCAAGGGGAAAGGCTCCACGCCGTCACCATCATCTCCGCCGCCAAGGCCCTATCGCGCCACCACGTCGTTGCGATGGCCGCATACGTCCTTGCGCTCGCCATGGCGCTCCTCCTCGGGCCCAGCTTCCCCTGCGCATCTTCTTCAACACCATGGGTAAGCCACTCCCCTTCTGCCCCTCTCTCTCATACTGTGTGCAGCCATGTTTAACGAGCCACTCTTAATCTTGTGCCATATCTCTCGTTACAGACAATTGGTGTTGCCGTAATCCTGCAAATTTTTCGTGGGGTATCAGCAGCACACATGCCATTTAGATTTCACTTTGGGAACCTGCTGTGCTGAATTCTAGTGTTGAAGCGGTGATTTCATTAGTGCTAGGCAGGGAGTCGATTACTACTTCAGTAATCATCTTAGCTTTTCCTTGCCCCCTCGCCAAATTCATGGATTAGAATGTAGAAGTTGAAACCAATGTTTTCTCATAAAGAGAGTAGATGCTCATTAGTTTCATTACAGAGTTAAGGCCAAGTATATCCAAACCACCAGATAAGATGAAATCGTACTGTGATTTGGATTTTATGTTTTACTGGGCGTCCCCAAGAAAATCCCAAGTATTTAGCGTACTATTATTGTAGGGTACACTGGGTTAAGATGCCTGAATTTAAATAAAAGACTAGAACAATTCTAAGAGCTAATGTGTGATCAGAACTATATTTGTATTAGTTCAAGAGATTTGATATGCGTAACCGTTGGTGCATCACATATTATTATTAGTTGTCTCTTCCTTGCTTAATGGTTCAGGTAAAGTATGGGATACTGTTGAGATATCTGGCAAGAACGTGATGCAAACATCATCAGTTGTCACAACTTCAGTTGTAACGCACAAGTATTGCACATACATTGTATTGCATCGATGCTTTCAAAATTTCAAATGTTTTTCGTTCAGAAACAACTAGTCATAACCAAAATCTTTTGCACGCCGCGGGTTGATTGGATCATTGATATTGTCCTCTCCTTTTTGCAGGTACGGTGACCAAGCAGGAGAGATAACACAAAGACTACCTCCACGCCACCATCGCGCAGACGATCGTCCAGGTGATTGCAACGCCGGAGGTCACCGGGGTGGAGGACCTCGATGCCAACGCCACCCTCCGGGATGTGGGAGGGTTCTGGTCCACCGGAGTTTGAACTCTGAGGCTTGGTAGATACATCTAGAGAAGTGGTCTTGGTGTTTGCGTCTGATGTTAAATGGGTTCTCGTGATCTCTTCAAGTTGACATGTTCAATGTTACATTCATGAACGCTGCAAGTGCTAAGATGGTTATGTGACCTTTGCACTAGATGTGTCTTGATTTCCATTCACGAATATTGCATCTAATTTTTATTTTTTTAATTTCTAATAAGTTAGCAGTAGCGTTGGGGCAAAATGGTGCGCTACAACTACTTAGATAGTAGTAGCGCAGGTATAGAATAGTAGTAGCGTGGGTTGAACGCGCTACTGCCAACTTTTTAGCTGTAGCGCGGGCTAAAAAATGCGCTACTACTAAAAAATAGTTGTAGCGTCTTAGCAGGAGCGCGTGAACCCACGCTACTTGTATGTAAAAAAACTACGCTACTGGTGGTAGCGTATTTCCTAGTAGTGATCCATTTGATCCAAACTGCATCAAAGCCCAACGCACCCATCATCCTTTTCAGAAATTGCCAATCCACCCGATCATATGCTTTTGCTAAATCCAATTTATAAGCACAAAATTCGCCTCGACTGTCTTTTTAGCGTGCTCAAAGAATGCATACATTCAAAAGCTATAACAACATTATCAAAAATTAATCTTCTAGGATAAAAGCGCTTTGGGTTGGAGAGATTATACGTACCATGAAGAATCGGTCTCAGCCTATTTACGAGGCACTTAGAAATAATTTTATAAATAACATTGCATAGGTTGATAGGTCGGAACTCTTTAATAGATTGGGGATTCTTCACCTTTGGAATAAGAACAATAACTGTATCATTTACCCCCTCAGGCATTAAACCGGTGATAACAGACTGCTTAACTGCATGAATAATGTCCTCTTTGAGCAGTCCCCAATTCCGTTGAAAGAACCTTGCAGGAAATCCATCAGGACCTGGGGCTTTTAGGGGGCCAATTTGGTAGAGAGCATCACTGATTTCTTGGTCCGAGAAAGGCTTGCATAAGTCATTATTCATATCATCATTTACGAGCGGTTTCACAAGAGGAATAATAAGAGAGGGATCAACAAAATCATCACTCGTATACAGGTGCTTAAAAAAGGAATTAGTGATCGCATGAATCTCCTCCACATTCTCAGTAATAGTTCCATCATTCCTCCTTAGACTAGATATATTATTCTTCTTAGCCCTCCACGTGGCCTTATAACGGAAGAATTTTGTATTCCTATCCCCCCATTTTATTTTATCAATCTGCGATCTTTGCTTCCATAAAATTTCTTCTTTGTATAGCATCTCATCCATGTCCTTCAGAATTCTCTTACTCTCGACCATAGCCTCATGATCATTTCTTTTATATAGCACATTTAGTCTCTTCCTAGGCATATCAAGTTTCTTGGGAAGATAACCAGTATGCTTTCTACTCCAGCCATGCAAATTATTCATAACTCTACTCAGATTATTGGCCACATCCTTCAAATCCTCAATGTGCGTACCTTCATTCCAACAAGATTTAATCTGGTATTCCAACACCCCTCCTTCCCTCTCCCAATAAGCCTAATATTTTAGTTGTTTAACAATTCTACACTTGTGAGGAAAACCCAATAATTGAATAAGTAGTGGGCAATGATCTGACCTTGAGATCATAATATGTGAAACCTTACAATCCGGAAATAACGAAGACCATTGGGGACATGCCACCGCATGATCCAGTTGCACCTTGACATTTTTGCTGCCCTCTTGCTTATTACTGTAGGTCCAGGGAGTACCATGGAAGCCCAGATCAAAAAGATTTCAATCAGAAAGAACCTTCCTGAAATTAGCCATCAGCGTTTCTGTCCTCTTATGGCTAAAAATGTTCAGTCTGCCACATTGCTTCATTAAAATCCCCCATCATAAACCAAGGACCAACACCGAGAGGTCTAAGTCTGTGAAAAACCTCCCACATACGTACCTTTGATGTGCCTTTGGTTCCCCATAAACGAAGGTACTCCTCCATTTTGTGCCATCGCCAGACCAAATGTACATGTCAATGAAATGCTTGCCGAACTTATTCAACTCTAGAGTATACAGATCATCCACAAATATGGCAAGGCCTCCACCCTTTCCTTGAGCTGAAATAGTAAACACATTTTTCATACCCAAACAATAACACAAACATTCAACATATTCTTTATTTTTCCTTGTCTCGGAAAGAAGATAACATTGGGCTGGTGCGTCTTTGAGAGACACACAAGCTCTTGAACTATGCGAGGTTGACCCAAACACCAATAGTTCTAGCTCAGGATTTTCATGGCTCTTGACGGGCGTATCATCCGCGCCCGTCAGTTGACCGACAGTCCCTGGGTCGGTAGCTTCCTTAACTGATTCACCTACATCTCTCCCCTCACCTACATATTCTTTTTTTTCTGAGACACCTCCTCACCCCCATCCACTTCCTTAGTTACATGAGTGACCACCCCATCTAGCACTAACACAACCTCAACCCTCTGAACACAAACTCTCTTACAAGAAGAAATATCAAGGCTCTCAGTACTATTACTATTCATGTTGATGATGAAGTCCTAGTCCTCCTGGCACCTCCTATTAGAGCCCACCGTGCTCTCAAGGATGCCCAAGAAATCAACTTTTCGGTTGGAGAGCTCACTCCCACTGTTCGGCGGGGTCGGGACTCCGAACATCACATGCTTGATGCCGGCGTACTGCACCTCCGCATGCTCCTCGCGCTCCTCTTTGTGGACGCGCTTCCAGCGGGCCCAAACAGTCTCCGAGCCCTTTGCATCAAAGCTCGGACGCAAACCACCTAGTGCAGGAGCGGCCACATGCTCCACCGGACCACCCAAAAGTAGTCCAGTAGGTCTTGTCGACGTCCACTACAAGAAATATGTCAACTAGTGACCTTTTGTCAGTGGCCCTGGAAGAATTGGTCATAGATCTATGACCATTTCAGACCAATTGGTCAAAAGCTGTTCGGGGGGCTCCAAACCCTAAACAATAACGACCATTTTGGTCAGAAAGGTCGTAATTTCCTTACACAAAATGGTCATAAAGCAGATAGCACAGGTCCGCTACCTTATTTCTAGCTGATCATGACCAATATAGATGGTCATAACCTTTTAAATTGTGGTGGGTTGCTATCACTAGGCGCCACCTCATCAGTTTTGCCTATGTGTCATGTCCATGTGGCAGTTTTTGCCCTAGGTACCTATATTTCTGTCATTCCCAAAATTCCCCCAAAAATCTCATAAATTCTTTGGGTCATATCTTTGTCGAATATGTAAAAAGCCTTCCTTGCCTAGTTCAAAAATAATTCAAAAATATTCATTTTCCTACTCTGTTAAAAAAAACACTTTGTGAAGGAAGTACCACTTTGGCATGTCCAAATGGTATCCATTTTCTACAGTGCTTTCCTATGCCCAAATAACCATCCTCCACCAAATGCCAGCTCAATCCATTCATTATTTTGAGCCCAGCTTCAACATTCATATTTATGTCCAGTGTGGTACTTTGCAAAGCAAGTACCACCTAGGCTCCTCCTTTTGAGCTGAAAATTTGTGAAGACAGTCTTCTTAGTAACTAATCATCCTCAGCCAAAACTCACACCCATTAGCCATGTGCATTTCCCGTACCGCTAATCAAACACTTGGCTGCTTATTCATGTTTGAGCATCGACCGGTCTCCTCGTGAGAATCTTATGTTGTGATTTTCTTCCTAGCACCTACCTGGGGAGTACCCAACCCACTAGACATGCCTAGGCCGCCCAGAACACATGGCAACGCCACGGTCACGCGGTGACCACGCGGCGGGCATGCGAGTTTACGCGCTCTAGAGTTGGGGCACTCGGCCACCGTCCAAACCTCGACGTATCGCCACCAAACCATGTATTTATGATTAAATAGGTACTTATGTAACTAGAAATGATTCTGGAAAAAATAAATAGCAAACTATGAGGCAGCTGCAGTTCAAATTTGACCCGCTTCCTACTGAATCGGCAGGAATTTGTCTTTTTCACCAGAGGTGGATCAAAACTTTTGACACCCAACCATTTTGTCAATTGTGCATTAAATATGGCCTAGTATTTTATAAAATTGATTAGGTCCAATTTTGCAACAAATATATGGTAGGCCCTTCACAAAAAAACTCATTTTGGGCACTCGAATTTTCCGTGCAAAGAAAATGAAAACTTCCTTAAGCAACATTGTTTGTAATTCCAAGATGCACCCTTTTGCACGATATGAGATCATTTGAACAAACTATGTCATGAATGTGGCCATAAGATTGATCATTTGGCTCGAAAGCCATGAATCTTCACGCATGATAGCTCATTTCTGAGAACACTTTTTCAAAATAATTATCGTATTACAAGTTTATTATTTTTTCTAGAAACTTGGTCACATATAATGACACAATGCGGATGTTTTCCAATTTTTTAATTTTTTTTGAATTTTTTATGCCCGTTTCAAAATGCGGTCAAAACGGCGGGAATGACCGTTCCTAGCTAGTGGTTGAATCTTGGAATTTTTTTTGGTGTTTCTATGATTAAATAGATACTTATGTACCTAGAAATGATTTTTGGAAAAAATAAAGATGAAACTACGAGGCAGCCATAGTTCAAATTTAACCCGCTTCCTACTGAATCGGCGGGAATTTGTCCTATTCACCAGAGGTTGATAAAAACTTTTGAAACCCAACCATTTGGTAAATTGTGCATTAAATATGGCCTAGTATTTTATAAAATTGATTAGGTCCAATTTTGCAACAATTATTTGGTAGGTCCTTCACAAAAAACTCATTTTGGGCACTCAAAAAAATGGAAAATGAATTTTCTGTGCAAAGAAAATGAAAACTTCCTTAGGCAACATTGTTTGTCATTCCAAGATGCACCCTTTTGCACGATATGAGCTCATCTGAACAAACTATGCCATGAATGTGGCCATAAGATTGGTCATTTGGCTCGAAAACCAAGAATCTTCACGCATGATAGCTCATTTCTGAGAACATTTTTTAAAAATAATTACCGTATTACAAGTTTATTATTTTTTCTGGAAACTTGGTCACATATAATGACACAATGCGGAGGTTTTCCAATTTTTTAATTTTTTTTCGAATTTTTTATGCCCGTTTCAAAATGCGGTCAAAACGGCGGGAATGACCATTCCTAGCTGGTGGTTGAATCTTGAAATTTTTTGGTGTTTCTATGATTAAATAGATACTTATGTACCTAGAAATGATTTTTGGAAAAAATAAAGATGAAACTACGAGGCAGCCATAGTTCAAACTTAACCCGCTTCCTACTGAATCGGCGGGAATTTGTCTTTTTCACCAGAGGTTGATTAAAACTTTTGAAACCCAACCATTTGGTCAATTGTGCATTAAATATGACCTAGTATTTTATAAAATTGATTAGGTCCAATTTTGCAACAATTATTTCATAGGTCCTTCACAAAAAACTCATTTCGGGAACTCGAAAAACTGGAAAATGAATTTTCCGTGCGAAGAAAATGAAAACTTCCTTAGGCAACATTGTTTGTCATTCCAAGATGCACCCTTTTGCACGATATGAGGTCATTTGAACAAACTATGCCATGAATTTGGCCATAATTTTGATCATTTGGCCCGAAAGCCATGAATCTTCACGCATGATAGCTCATTTCTGAGAACACTTTTTTCAAATAATTACCATATTACAAGTTTATTATTTTTTCTGGAAACTTGGTCACATATAATGACACAATGCGGAGGTTTTCCTATTTTTTGATTTTTTTTGAATTTTTTATTTCCGTTTCAAAATGCGGTCAAAACGGCGAGAATGACCGTTCCTAGCTAGTGGTTGAATCTTGGACTTTTTTTGGTGTTTCTATGATTAAATAGATACTTATGTACCTAGAAATAATTTTTGGAAAAAATAAAGAGGAAACTACGAGGCAGCCACAGTTCAAATTGAACCCGCTTCCTACTGAATCGGTGAGAATTTGTCTTTTTCACCAGAGGTTCATCAAAACTTTTTACACCCAACCATTTGGTCCATTGTGCATTAAATATGGCCTAGTATTTTAGAAAATTGATTTGGTCCAATTTTGTAACAATTATTTGGTAGGCCCTTCACAAAAAAACTCATTTCGGGCACTCAAAAAATGGAAAATGTTTTTTTTTGCAAAAAACTCATTTTCGACGACACCTTTTTAAATATATTTATCTTATTCCATGTTGTTATTTTTTCTAAAAACTTGCTGAGAAGGTTTTCCATTTTCATTTAGAATTTCTCGGATCATAAAGTAGCTTAAATGATTTTAACACATTATCTTAAGTCAACTATGACCAATTTAGATGGCCATAACATCGTACTGCACTCTGATTGGTCCGGGCACATATCACGCGGATCGTGCATCAAACACCGTTGGATGCTCGGGGATCCAACGGCAGTCCTTGACCCATCCACACCAACCCCGAAACCCTAGATATCTCCTTCGAGCCAATTTCCATCCATCCCCCCCCCCCCCGCCTCCTTTCTTTCCCTTGCTCCCCGATCCCCTCCCTTCCTCACCCGCGCAAACCCTAGCTCCTCCCCGCCAGCTCCCTTCTCCACCGTCGCCTACCCCCACCGCCGCCTACCACCATCGTCGACGACCCTCACTGCCCTAGCTCCTCCCCGCCAGCTCCCTTCTCCCATCGATCCCCTCCTCCCATCGCACCCCTCCTCCCCCCATCTCCTCGCCGCCGCTGACTACCACACCACCTCCTCCCTTCCAGATCGCGGCCGCCAGCTCCCTCCGGCGGAGCACGCCGCCGTCCATGGCATCCCCCACGCCCTACTCCTCTCGCCCTTCCTGTTCCCCCATATAACCAAACCAACCAGCCCACCCGGCACCCTTCCTCCTCCAAGAAAGCAAAGACGCACCCTCTCCCCTCGGATCCATGGCGCTGCTCAGCGCCGGCGGCCGCGGGCTCTCTCCCATCGGCGCACCACTGCCGCCCCCACCCTCTCCCCTTCCCGAGCTGCTCAGGCGGCGCCCAGATCCGGCTCAGCAGCGGGCTGGAGGCTCTCTCCCATCGGTTCTCCCATCGTCCCGATCGATCGATCGACCCACCCCAACCCCAGACCGCCTAGGGTTTCGACCGCCGCCGTCCCGTCCAACGCGCCTCCGGCCAGCTCCGTCGCCTTACCGCCCCGCCGCTCCGTCACCCCGTCGCCCTCGCCGCTCCGCCCCAAGGTGCTCCCTCCTTCCCTCCCTCCCTCCAGGCCCATGGGACAAAACAAGCTTCTCCTCTCCCCGCCCACAGCCCACCCCAACCAAGGTGTTGCTCTACAATTGGTTGTTCCCTTCCATCTAAGTAGTGGTGAAATGGTGCTAGGGATTCTCTCTGTGATTATCTGCGGATTTCCTTGTTTATTAGATAGATTAGATTAGATGCAAATCTGTCTGTCAGTGCTTTGCTCTGCCACATTCACTGAATTCCCTTGAGACATGCCAACCATCCTTGTCGGTGTCAAAACCGGCGGATCTCGGGTAGGGGGTCCCGAACTGTGCGTCTAGGCGGATGGTAACAGGAGACAAGGGACACGATTTTTTTACCCAGGTTCGGGCCCTCTCGGTGGAGGTAAAACCCTACTCCTGCTTGATTAATATTGATGATATGGGTAGTACAAGAGTAGATCTACCACGAGATCAGAGAGGCTAAACCCTGGAAGCTAGCCTATGGTATGATTGTTGTTCGTCCTACGGACTAAAACCCTCCAGTTTATATAGACACCGGAGAGGGCTAGGGTTACATAGAGTTGGTTACAATGGTAGGAGATCTACATATCCGTATTGCCAAGCTTGCCTTCCACGCCAAGGAAAGTCCCATCCAGACACGGGATGGAGTCTTCAATCTTGTATCTTCATAGTCTAGGAGTCCGGCCAACGGTGATAGTTCGGCTATCCAGACATCCCCTAATCCGGGACTCCCTCAGTAGCCCCCGAACCAAGCCTCAATGACGATGAGTCCGGCGCGTAGATTGTCTTCGGCATTGCGAGGCGGGTTCTTCTCCAAATTCCATATACTTGTCGAATAGTGTTCGGCTTCTTATAAATGCTGCACTCCTTGGCTTCCACGCCCAATAATGGCCATCTTCCACGTGTCGAATGAATGCGAAAAGCTAGGGTATTTTTACACTTCCCCCCTAGCTGCGCAAATGAGCCGCCTATAAAAAGAGACGAGGATCTAGATCCGAATCACACCATCCTCCCTCCGCGAGCATTCATTCCATCATGGACAGTCGATGCGGCTCCTCCTCTCGCGCTCCCAGCCCTCAGCCTGGAGATTGGGAGAGATGCTCGGTCCCGCACAACGAGCTAGCGACGCTCCAAACCAAGGGATTTCTTCCCCTAGCCTTCATGGTTCCGGTTTGAGCCAGACTCGCCACCTACAAGGGCGGAAAGCAGGCGGAGAGCGTCCCCGATCCCTCCAAAGGAGAGCGGGTATGCTTTGTCCCTTATCTGATAAGAGGACTTGGATTTCCAATACATCCGTTTCTCTGGGGGCTCCTGGAGTTCTACGGCCTCCAGCTGCACCACCTTACGCCTGCCTCCATTCTGCACATCGCGGGCTTCGTGGCCCTTTGCGAACTATTCTTGGGCGTCGAGGCTCATTTTGCGTTGTGGAAGAGGTTATTCTGCCTCGTACCCTGTTCTCATGAGGGGTCAATATATCAAGTGGGCGGGGCCGAACTATGGCGCATCGCCGGGACCGGATATCTATCCGGAACCCCGAAGAAGGCGTCCGAAGACTGGCCTTCGGAATGGTTTTACATGGAAGACGTCCCGCTGGCGGATCCTGTTCGGATCGGCCTCCCGGAGTTCAGTAATGCTCCTTTGAAGAAGCGCCTAAGCTGGCGCCCGCGGAGCCCCCAGAGGGAAAATGACAGGGATGTCCTCTACCTGATGAGCCGAATAAGGTTATTAGCTCATTCCGGCCTGACTATGATCGGAGTCATGCCCACATGCATTATGCAGGGGGTGCAGCCGCTCTAGTATAGGGGCCACCCCATGTGGGATTTCAACGGGGAGGATGATGCCACCCGCCATGGCCGTAAGGGGCCGGGATCGGTCGCCGATCTGGTGAAGATCTTGTCCTGCGTGTACAAAGGCGAAAAGGAGGATTTTCTCCGTGTTAGTCCACTGAACGGATTTTCTATGAACAATCCTCGAAGCTGGGTAAGCGGACATTTCTTTTTGCCTATCTGATCCCCATTCCCATGGTTAAGTATCTCATTTTGTGATTTCGACGCAGGAACTGCGCCGGGCCGCAGAGGATATACACAGCCCGCCTCCACAACCCGAGGATCCGGAACGGTCCCTCGATCCGGCTTCCGAAGAGGATCCAGACATAAAGGTGGAGCTGATCGATGGGGTGTTCCACCAACTTAGCATCGACAATGCTTTGGTCGCCATTACGGCCGACTACCCCGGAATATTTCCAGCTTCCCAGGTAACTGTGACCGAAGTCCTGATACCATGACCCATCCGTGCTTATTTCTGATCACCGCATACCAATGGTGTTCCGCAGGAGGTGCCCTTGAGGCGGGAAGCCGAGCCTGCGGCGGCTGGACAACAAGGGGCAGCTCAGCCCCGCAGGCAGAAAAGAAGTGCGGTGCGGATTGAGACGTCGCTGCAACGGTATGGCACGCCACCTTGTTTCAAGGAAAGATTCCTGGAAGGCGTACTAACGCTCGTGATTTTTTCAGGAAAAAGAGCGCTCGCCGGACTGTGTCCGAAGAGGTTGCCAATCGAGCCTCCGCCGGCCGGGCTCCAAAGCCAGGTCCGGAAGGGGAGGTGAACACAAGGCACGCGTCGGATGCTCCTCCAACGGAGGATGCCGACAGATTGTCCGCCACCAAATCCGAGATGGAGAGCACCATGAATCATAGGCGCCGCCAGACAGTTCTTCGTGACGCATGTTTCTCCCAAGAGGCATTGAATGCCTTTAATTCGGGAGATGCGCACCTCCGTGCCGCTCAAGATGGTCTAGCCAGAGCCACGGAGCAGTATGTGAAAGACATACGGGTGAGGAATTTTGACAGTTATATATGCCAGTAGCCCCCGAGACTTAAAATAGTTAGAATAACTGATTTAGGGATCATTTGTTATGCAGGATCTTACAGAAAAGAATACCCAACTGTCCCAGGAGCTTCAAGAGTGCAAGGCCCAACTTGAGGCTGCACTAGCCGCCACAGGGGGAGCCACAAAGACCCCCTCTGGTAATATATGCTTTAAAAGAGAAGTAGTTTGCGAAGTGCGGCGTGTGTATAAGTCTGACAATAACATTGCAGATGGAGCCGGGGTAGATCCGGACAAGCAACAGCTCCTGCGCCGGTTAAAAGCCGGCGAGAATGTGCTTACAAGGGTGCGGCAAGAGAAGAATAACCTCCAAGATGCCAACACCCAGCTGGGCAAGGAACTAAAAGATGTTCGTGCCCAGTTGTCTAACTCCGTTAAGGAGAATCGATAGCTTCGTCGCGGCATTTTCAGTAAGTGCTTGAACGAATCTTGAAAAAGAGTTCGGCGAGAAAGTTGACTAACAGAAATATGTCTGTAGGTATGCTCACAGGTCGTCGTGCAGAGGAAATGCCCGTTTCAACGGGTGACCTACTTCCCAAGCTGCTGCAACTGCACGAACGAGTTCGGCAGGTGATGAGAGGCGTCGCCCAGGCCTTGTGGCCATCCATCTCCCTACCCGAAGGCCTTGGAGAGCTTGCAGAGAAGCTTCAGGGAGCACGGCGGTGCTTCCGGCTATGGAAGATATCGGCCTGCCGTCAAGGCACCAGGGAGGCCTTGGCCATGGTGAAGACGCGGTACACGAAGGCTGACCCAAACCACATGGGCGAGGTCGGACCTATGGGGCCCGATGGGAAGGAGATCCCTGTGAGCTTAGTGTACGGCCAAGTAGAATTGGCCGCAAAGTATTCCCAGCGGGACTATAAACTAGACGGCCTATTAGATGGTATTGAAGAGGAATACAATCAGTCAATTTGACTATGAAATTTAAAATGACATGTAAAATGCCTTCTAGCCGGATTGTAGATAGTTTGTCGTAGCGGACCTTTTCGCTTCAACCTCGGGACCCGACAGTCCGGAGTGTGTTCAAATACCCTCGCGGTTATATAAAAAACCGGGGCATGCGTGGAGACCAGGCGTAGGGGTCATTAGTGCTTTATCAGACAAGTGCCCAACTAGTTATGTTATATTACATGGTTAGTAAGAAACATCTTCCAGTGAGAATAGTTCCGTTAGGGGTTCCTTTCCCTTGGAGGCATGCCCTAAAGTGCATGTCCAGACTGCGAAAAAAGCAGGAAAGCATCTGGGGGCAGATAAATAAATAGGTAGGAAATCGTCTATTAGTTCACCGACCGAATATTCCCTTAAGAACGCTAGCTTTCGGCTTCACCCAGTCTGAGGTACGCATCTGGCTGACCCGGCAGTAACAATCGCAGAGGTGCTCCCTTTACCACCTAGCCGAACAATCGGGAATGTAGGGGTAAGCACAGGAGCCAGGCAACCTAGCTTGGCCAAAACTTAAGTCATATCGATGCATATAATGGTGAATAAAAGGTACATGCGGAAGTGTGACACATGTGTTGGGCATAAAGCCCGTATAAATAAGCTTCTGTTAAAGAAGCCCCCAGGTATAATGAGCGCGAGTAGCACATCAAATGTGTGCGAACAATGCGCAGACGAGCCTCCAAAGGCTTTAAGAAAAAAGGAGGGAGAAGGAGAGAAATAAAAGGCAGTTAAAGTATAAAATGTAGACGGAGGAACGAGACGAACTCAGAGTCCGGCGCTAGGCGTAGAATCTTCAGAGACGGGCTGTGTTCCATGGGTTCGGCTCGAGTCGGTTATCCGATGCGTTTCGCAGACGGTACGCTCCGCCTGTCAGGACTTGGTCGATGATGAAGGGACCTTCCCATTTGGGCTTGAGTTTGTCCTTTTTCTTGTCCGACAGGCGTAGAACTAGTTTGCCAACATTGTAAGTTTTGGCCCGTACTTCTCTGCTTTGATATCTTCGGGCCTGCTGTTGATAGAATGTGGAACGAGCTTTTGCCACGTCGCGCTCCTCCTCTAAGGCGTCCAAACTGTCCTGCCGATCCAGCTCAGCTTCTCTTTCTTCGTACATGCGCACGCGAGGTGACTCATGAATTATGTCGCAGGGCAAAACTAGCTCTGCGCCCTATACCATAAAAAATGGCGTGAATCCGGTAGTGCGATTCGGCGTGGTCCGCAGCCCCCAGAGTACGGAGTCGAGCTCCTCTACCCAGTGCATGTTAGATTCCTTGAGGGACCGCACTAGTCTGAGTTTAATGCCGCTCATGATTAGAACATTTGCTCGCTCGACTTGACCGTTAGTTTGAGGGTGATAGACTGAAGCGTAGTCAGGCTTGATGCCGTTATCAGTGATGATGCTATGGGGGACGCCGTAACGGTGTACTACCCCTGATATGAAGTCCATCACGGGTCCGGATTCAGCCGTCTTAACTGGCTTGACCTCTATCCATTTGGTGAATTTATCCACCATGACCAATAGGTATTTTTGCTTGTGGGTTCCTCCTTTAAGGGGTCCAACCATGTCAAGCCCCCAGACTGCGAACGGCCAGGTGATGGGTATAGTTTTCAGGGCGGTGGGTGGCATGTGGCTTTGATTAGCAAAGAGCTGGCAACCGACGCATCGTTGGACTAAGTCCTGAGTGTCTGCCCGGGCCGTTGGCCAACAAAATCGTATACGGAAGGCCATGCCTACAAGGGCCTGGGCTGCGGCGTGGTGCCCACCGAGTCCGGCATGAATTTCAGCCAGAAGATTTCGCCCTTCCTCTTCGGAAATACACCTTTGAAGGACTCCGGTTGTGCTTTTCTTATAAAGCTCTCCCTCATGGACCTTATAGGCTTTAGATCGCCGTACTATGCAGCGGGCCTCGTTTTGGTCCTCGGGAATTTCCTGCCTAGTTAAGTAGGCTAGGAATGGTTCTATCCACGGGGCAATGACTGCCATTATTTCGTGGGCTGAAGGTTTTATTTCATTGGCAGAACCACCGATTGTGTCAGAATGTTCGGTGTCGAGCGGTGCGGTTGGGTCTGGATTGTTGTTTTCGGACTCCCCTTCCCATAGTACGGATGGCTTGAAAAGCCGCTCCAGGAAGATGTTGGGAGGGACGGCATCGTGCTTTGCGCCGATGCGTGCCAATACGTCCGCCGCCTGGTTATTATCCCGGGCTATATGGTGAAATTCGAGCCCTTCAAACCGAGCTGACATTTTTAGGACGGCGTTACGGTAAGCTACCATTTTCGTATCCTTGGCGTCGAAGTCTCCATTTATTTGGGATATCGCGAGGTTCGAATCCCCGCGCACCTCTAGGCTTTTAATGCCCATGGAGACCGCCATCCGGAGGCCATGTAGAAGGGCCTCGTATTCGGCTGCATTGTTGGAGTCCGTGTACATTATCTGGAGTACGTATTGGACTGTGTCTCCAGTTGGGGACGTCGGGACGACGCCAACCCCTAGGCCGGCCAACATTTTGGAGCCGTCGAAGTGCATGATCCAATTGGAATATGCGCCGTACTCTTTAGGGAGTTCGGCTTCAATCCATTCGGCGACGAAGTCAGCCAAAACTTGCGACTTGATAGCTCGCCGTGGTTTATAGGTCATGTCGAATGGGAGGAGCTCGATGGCCGATTTGGTAATCCGGCCCATTGCGTCGCGATTGTTTATAATGTCATTAAGAGGTACTTCAGAGGCTACTATTATCGAACACTCTTGGAAGTAGTGTCGCAGCTTCCGGGATGCCATGAACACCGCGTATAATGTGGATACCGGGACTTGCATGGAGTTAGGACAGTGGACACGTAGTAAACTGGTTTTTGAAGAGGGAACTTGTGTCCGTCCGTTTCTCGTTCGACAACGAGCACCGCGCTTACAACTTGATGGGTTGCCGCGATGTATAATAGCATTGGTTCGCCCATGTTGGGCGCGGCCAGGACCGGATTTGTTGCCAATATGGCTTTGATTTCTTCGAGTCCGGCCGTGGCGGCATCCGTCCACTCGAAGTGTTCGGTGCGCCGCAAGAGGCGATAAAGGGGTAATGCCTTTTCTCCTAAGCGGGAGATAAAGCGGCTTAGAGCCGCCACGCATCCAGTCAATTTTTGTATTTGTTTGAGGTCTTTTGGAATATCCAATTGTGACAGAGCTCGGATCTTGGCTGGGTTTGCTTCAATTCCTCTACCGGATACAATGAAACCCAAGAGCTTTCCGGCTGGTATGCCGAAAATGCATTTTTCCGAGTTGAGCTTAATGTCATATGCTCGGAGATTGTCGAATGTGAGCCTCAAGTCGTCTACTAGAGTTTTGACATGCTTGGATTTGATGACCACATCGTCTACGTATGCCTCCACTATTTTGCCGATCTGGTTTGCCAGACATGTCTGAATCATGCGCTGATATGTTGCGCCGGCATTTTTGAGCCCGAAGGGCATTGTGTTGAAGCAGAATGGGTCGTATGGAGTGATGAATTCCGTTGCGGCTTGGTCTGGCTCGTCCATCTTGATTTGGTGGTAGCCGGAGTATGCGTCGAGGAAGCACAATGAATCGTGCCCTGCGGTAGCGTCGATAATTTGACCGATGTGGGGGAGGGGGAATGGATCCTTTGGGCAAGCCTTGTTAAGGTCCTTGAAGTTGACACATAGGCGCCAGGATTTATCCTTCTTTGGTACCATCACCAGGTTTGCTAGCCAGTCCGGATGTTTTATATCTCTGATGAATCAGGCTTCCAAAAGTTTGGCTAGCTCCTCTCCCATGGCCTGTCTCTTGGGTTCGGAAAAACGCCAAAGAGCCTGTTTGACTGGCTTGAATACTTTTAGGATATTTAGGCTGTGCTGGCCAGCCGGCGTAGGATTCCTAGCATGTCTGAGGGGTGCCAGGCGAAGATGTCCCAATTTTCGCGTAGGAATTCTCGTAGTGCAGCGTCTACATCAGGGTTTAACTGTGCCCCAATGGAGTCTGTCTTTGTAGGGTCCGTTGGATGGACTTGGAATTTGACTATTTCGTCCGCAGGCTTAAAAGAGGTGGACTTGGATCTCTTATCGAGTATCACATCGTCCCTGTTCACCGTGGAGCATAGCGCAGTGAGTTCCTCGGCCGCTAGGGCTTCGGATAGTGCCTCAAGGGCTAGTGTGGCTGTCTTATTTTCGGCGCGGATTGCTATGTCTGGATCACTGGCAAGAGTGATGATTCCGTTGGGCCTGAGCATTTTGAGCTTCATGTACCCATAATGGGGTATAGCTTGAAAAATTGTGAATGCCTCTCGCCCTAATAAAGCGTGATATCCGCTGCTGAACGGGGCCACATGGAATGTGAACTCCTCGAACCTGTAATTGTCCGACGAGCCGAACACCACATCCAGTGTAATTTTTCCTATGCAGCATGCTTCCCGACTAGGGATTATTCCTCTAAAGGTTGTGCTGCTTCGCTCAATGCGGCTCCAGTCTATTTCCATTTTTCGAAGGGTTTCCTCATAAATGAGGTTTAATCCGCTGCCGTCATCCATGAGTACCTTGGTAAGGCGAAAGCCGTCCACTATTGGACTGAGGACCAATGCGGCTGGTGCTCGTTCTGTTCGGAATTTAGGTTCGTCACTGGCGTTAAAGGTAATAGCCGTGTCACTCCATGGATTTATTGTTGCTACTTGGTAGACTTCGGCAAGGCTGCGGAGTGTTCGTTTCCGCATATTATTTGATGCGAAAGTCTCGAAGACTGTTAATACCATACTGGTGTTGCTGGGCTGGCTCTCTGGAGCTAGAAGCTCTTCGCCACTTTTGGCCACCTGCCGTAGTATCCAACATGCTCGAAGGCTATGAGTTGGAGTGGCGCCCTCTATACTATGAATTTTGCAGGGTCCATTGAGCCATCCCTCCAGTACGGTTCCGTGCCCTTTAGGGTTTTTTTGCTTTTTGGTATTTAACCCAGGTGCCTGGCGATGATCACCCTTTTATTTCGGACTAGGGTTGTATTCGGGGCCGGATTATCCCAAAATTTGGTTTCGGTTTTCCAGGCGCTCTCCATCGCATAGTACTTTCGTACTATGGACTCCAAGTCGGCAAAGCATGTAAATTCATGACGACTTATGGCGTTTAGGATTCCCTTGTCCGTGCAATTATTGCAGAAAAGTGAAATTGCATCTTCCTCGCGGCAGTCCTTTATCCTGTCCACAACCAGGAGGAATCTGGCCCGATAATGGTGTACTGTTTCAGCGGGCTCTTGCCGGATTCGGGATTGATCGCTTATGTTTGGGTGGGCGGGTGGAATTAAATTTAGAACTCCGTCCAATCTAAGACTCAAGGGCCGAAAAGTTTCCAAACTTGGAAGCTTGGGTTTCTGGATATTGTCCAATGAATCCAGCCCGCTGCCTGACTTTAGGTTCAGGACTTGATCGACGTCCGTCCCTCCGCGGGAATCCGGCATGGAGGGGTCGGGAATCCGGACATAGCTAGTCCTTAATATAGAAGAAGGGTCGCCGTACTGTTCCTCTACCACAACAACGTGGTAGGTAGCCTGCGGAGAGTTGATCTCTCTCAAATCGGTTTTAGGCCCAATCTGATCATAGTCTGTAGCGACTCCCAGGGCGGCGATGCGATCCAAGAGCTCGTTTAAGGAGGAGAGCTCCATTGGATCTAGCTGCTCGGCAAGTTCCGGGTTAACGTGAAGATTGCTTTCGATGACCCGAGAAGTCATCGTCGGCGCGATGGCCGAACAGGCGGTCATAAGAAAACCGCCTAGTCAGAGAGTTTGGCCGATGGCCAAAGCTCCTTTAGCAACGGTGCCGTCTTTAAAGACAGGACGAGGCATCCTTCCTGATGGCGACGGCACAATGGAACTCTCAATGAAAGCACCAATGTCGGTGTCAAAACCGGCGGATCTCGGGTAGGGGGTCCTGAACTGTGCGTTTAAGCAGATGGTAACAGGAGACAAGGGACACGATGTTTTTACCCAGGTTCGGGCCCTCTCGGTGGAGGTAAAACCCTACTCCTGCTTGATTAATATTGATGATATGGGTAGTACAAGAGTAGATCTACCACGAGATTAGAGAGGCTAAACCCTAGAAGCTAGCCTATGGGATGATTGTTGTTCGTCCTACGGACTAAAACCTCCGGTTTATATAGACACCGGAGAGGGCTAGGGTTACACAGAGTCGGTTACAATGGTAATAGATCTACATATCCGTATTGCCAAGCTTGCCTTCCACGCCAAGGAAAGTCCCATCCAGACACGGGATGGAGTCTTCAATCTTGTATCTTCATAGTCTAGGAGTCCGACCAACGGTGATAGTTCGGCTACCCGAACACCCCCTAATCCGAGACTCCCTCAATCCTACTCTACATTTCCTGAATGCGCTAAATTCACTTTACTTCCATTTCACCACATTGACATATCCAGCTTGGCACCACCACGACAACTAGTGATGAATGAATCTATGAATGTACCCTTTCCTTTGTACGTATAAGCATTAAGCAACACCTCAACTGACATGCATACTTATTAAGCTTGTGTTTGCTTTGCTGCTCAACAGCCAGCTCACCTGCCTTTGTTTTCAAACTCAAGCACTTGGCAGCAGCTAAAGTTTAGATATTTGCGTGTCTCCTAGGACTGTTGTGTTTCCTCAATGCTGAAATCTGCACATTTGTATGGTGTCCTGACTAGCTCCTTTGTTTATGTTGGATTGGAAGGGTGCCTCAGATGCAAACTTTTTTTTACCAAGTTCAATTATTACGCACAATTTTTCTTTTTCGAGTTTTTTTTCAATTTACAAGTAACTAATGGATGTATCCGTTTCTGTTTCAGACTGGCGGCAATCACTGTTTCATGCATTTTCGGTGGACAATCTTCACATGAACCTGAGTGCTGACTTGCTGTCCCGTTGCCAACAATGTCCTGCTTGCTCAATGTACTTGCTTATCCTTGTAACTGGAGGACTACCATTCATTCACTATATATTTATATACAATTTCCAATTCAGCCAGTTAGATCTTAAGCCTTTGCAAGCTCGGCTGATATGATCTATTATGTGAGCATTTTACTAAATCCTTCTATTACTTCCTTACAAGGACTACAAGCTCGCCCATCACTACACGACCCTCCAGGTCCCGTCTGCATGCCCGCTCCATCCTCCCTGCCTCCTGCAGGTACCTGTTTAGGCTGCAAGCGGACCTAACATGCTTATGAGTTCAGCATATGCGCTGTGTTATGTTCAGCTTCTTATGTGTCATGGAAATGTCCTTGTGTTGCATAGTAGGCCCTGAATTATTCATGTTGCTGGCGATGAGATGACATGCTTATGAATTATTCATGTTGCTTCCTATGTAAGCTTGCTAATGAATATGATTGACTTAATGAAACTGATGTCAATACACTTGCACACGGTTTTGCACCTGATGCTGGTTTTGCCCCGATGCTGGTTTTGCCTGGATGTGCAGCAGTCGTCTTGTTTGATTGTTAATTTCTGGGTGCTGGCTGGTGTACAATTTAATTTATTTGCATGGTTGCTTAGTGCAGCAGCACTTGGCAATGTGTAGCAGTGAGTGCACTCGCTAGTTAGCCCACTTAGCATTAGTATGATATTGAAAGACTATTGTGCCTCTTGATTTTATGCCTGTAGACATGAGACTGCATGTGTATAGATAAATTTATCTTGATCTGTAGCGCATTTGCGCCTTGGCATAGCATTTTTCTTTCCATAGAACTGAATATCGTGGATAGAACTGTTCAATCAGTCTGTCTTAGTAGTAGCTACTGAAAACCGACTCGCATTGCTTCATGGAAATCTCTCACGGTCACAGTGAAGAACTCTACTTGTACAACCAAAATTGATTCAAATCATACGTATCTAGAACTGCATCTTCACATTCTTTAGTGCAGCCATGTAGTAGCACTGTAGTAACCTTCTAGATCAGTTCATTTAGTGATTTTTTCCGGGGAGTTCATCTTGTAATCTATTTAGATCATGAAGTTTCTAGGACAGTTGCCTGCCTGCTTGTATGATAGGCGTCACCTTTCGTGTATGAAAGAAAGATCTGGTTCCTTAGGCATATTTTCGTCCAACATCTATTAAACTTTGTATGCTAAATTTAAATTGGTTGTCACTATATACTTAGGAGGCAGTGACATAACAGTATATGCCTATGCAGATTTATACATTGTTAAAATGGAGGCTTGGGAAGAACTATTTTCTTTGTGGTAATAAGTCAGGAGTTGTTTGTTGTGTCAGTAGGGTGTCATACATTATAATCATCAGCTCATGTCGTCTGGGATCAAACATAGCTTTGAATTTACAAGAGTAAATATTTATGTGAGAAGTACAAACCATGTTCAATTTTAACTAGTACAAAAATTATGCCCCTGCTATAGTGATACATTTTGTACTACACTGTTGCTTATGTTTGCTTAGTTGATTACCTGTCTAAGGCAGCTTCGTTTTGTTCTTCTTCTTCATGTGCTACTTGCAGCATCAAGGGGATCTTCGACCGCTACCAGCAGGCCACCGGGACCAGCCTGTGGACCGAGCAGTATGAGGTTGGCTGCTGCTTCTCTATCTTGCCTCCATCCATCTTTTTCTTTAGTTGTATCACTTTCTCCTCTCTTTGATGTGGCTGATTTGCTTCGGTTTGATATCATCTAGATCTGACTAGTTTGTACTTAGTAACTAGTTTGTATCCATCTTCAGTTTGTTATTTCTTCTAGTTCTGCTACTAGTTGCTGTGTACTCCTAGTGCTGTAGTAATACAGAAATATTAATGCTCAAATATGATGATCTGGCCTGCAGTGCACCTACATATTTCATTTCTATGATCAGTTTAGAGAGTTGCACATGTCAGTATATTGTATACTAAAAAAATCCTAGCTAGTGAGAACATTTTAGTCACTCCATGAACGCATACTGGTTAGTGTTAGTCATACTATTTGTGTACATCTCATTTGCTGTCAATTCTTGCTTATAAGTTATTGGATCCCTCATGGCTACTGTTAGATGTTCTGTACACATTCTTATTCTTATATGTTCATTCTTGTTTTTTGCACAGGTGAAGTGCGAATCCAAGTTCGAAGCTGTGAAGCATATCAACAAAGACTAGCATATTATGTGTTGTAAATGTAGGCAGTAGTAGGCTCATCTGGGCTGTAGTATATTGTAACGTTTGTAATAGACTAGTGCCGTGTTGTTTTGGACGAATTTCATTTGCTATTTGGATTGTTTGAAATAATGATTGTGTATGTGATTTGAATACCCGTCAAATCTAAACCTGACAAGGGGGTCCAAGTTATAATGGTTTTTTGATAGATTTTGAAATTTTTGATGTGTGGGATCAATTTTGTGATAAGCATGACAAGTGGGACCAATAAAATTGGTGGGACGAGTGGCAAAAAAAAGGACGAAAATAAAAAATTAGTAGACTGTAAAAGGCTGCATCTTAGAAAAAAAAGGCCGAATTAATGGCCCAAGCCCATGTAACTAGTGAAAATTAACAAAAAAAATATTAAAAAGGCCGAATTGTTGGGCTAGGCCCATGTAGAAAACTGAATTGGACTGGGCTGAATCTTGTGCCACCTCAGATTGCCATGCTGGATGCCTACGTGGCCTGGGGAGGTTGCAAGTGACCAAAACGCCACAGTAGACGTATTTTGGTCATAAACGTCTATGACCATTCCACAAGAAAGGTCGCTATAGTCAGTTTACGACCGCCAGCTTTTGACCTTATGTTTTTGGTCACAAAGAGGTCACAAATTGAAAACAGTGACCATTCAGTGACCAATAGTGCTGGTCACAAGTTGACATATTTCTTGTAGTGGTCTTGAGGGAGCCCTGAGAGGTAGCAGCCGCCCCCACACAGTAGCAGCTGTGCACCGTCCGGGACTCCATCTTGCATCCTGGGTGAGGGAGTCCTGGACTAGGGGGTGTTCGGATAGCCGGACTATCATCATCGGCCGAACTTCAAGACTATGAAGATACAAGATTGAAGACTTCGTCCTGTGTCCGGATGGGACTTTCCTTGGCGTGGAAGGCAAGCTTGGCAATACGGATATGTAGATCTCCTACCATTGTAACCGACTCTGTGTAACCCTAGCCCTCTCCGGTGTCTATATAAACCGGAGGGTTTTAGTCCGTAGGACGAACAACCATTACAACAATCATACCATAGGCTAGCTTCTAGGGTTTAGCCTCCTTGATCTCGTGGTAGATCCACTCTTGTACTACCCATATCATCAATATTAATCAAGCAGGAGTAGGGTTTTACCTCCATCGAGAGGGCCCGAACCTGGGTAAAAACATCATGTCCCTTGTCTCCTGTTACCATCCGCCTAGACGCACAGTTCGGGACCCCCTACCCGAGATCCGCCGGTTTTGACACCGACATTGGTGCTTTCATTGAGAGTTCCTCTGTGCCGTCACGATCAGGAAGGATGCCTCTTCCCGTCTTTAAAGACGGTACCATCGCCAAAGGAGCTTTGGCCGCCGGCCAAACTATCCGGCTAGGTGGTTTTCTCATGACCGTCTATTCGGCCACCGCTTCGACGATGGCCTCTCGGGTCATCAAAAGCAATCTTCACGTCAACTCGGAATTCGCCGAGCAGCTGGATCCAATGGAGCTCTCTTCCGTAAATGAGCTCTTGGATCGCATCGCCGCCCTGGTAGTCGCTACAGACTACAATCAGATTGGGCTTAAAACCGATCTGAGAGAGATTAACTCTCCCCAGGTTACCCACCATGTTGCGGCGGCAGAGGAGCAAAGCGGCGACTCTTCTTCTGTATTAAAAACTAGTTATGTACGGACTCCCGAACCCTCTATGCCGGATTTCCGCGGAGGGATGGACGTCGATCAAGTACTGAACCTAAAGTCAGGCAGCAGACCAGACTCGTCGAACAACGTCCAGCAATCCAAGCGTCCAAATTTGGAAACTTTTCGGCCCTTGAGCCTCAAGATGGGCAGGGTTCCGGACTCAATTCCACCCACCCACCCAAACATATGCGATCTATCTTAAATCCGGCAAGAGCCCGCTGAAACAGTACATCATTACTGGCCCAGATTCCTCCTGGTTATGGACAGAATAAAGGACTGCCGTGAGGAAAACACAATTTCAATTTTCTGCAACAATTGCACAGACAAGGGAATCTTGAACTCCGTAAGTCGTCGCGGAATTACACGCTTCGCCGACCTAGCATCCATAGTACGAAAATACTGTGCGATGGAGAGTGTCCGGAAAACCGAAACTAAGTTTTGGGACAATCCGGCTCCGAACACAACCCTAGTCCGAAACAAAAGGGTGCACCATGCTCAGGCACCCAGGACAAGAACCGAAAAGGAAAAACCCCATAAAGGGCACGGAACCGTACTGGAGGGATGGCTCAGCGGACCCTGTAAAATTCACAGTATAGAGGGCGCCACTCCAACTCATAGCCTTCGACCATGTTGGATACTGCGGCAGGTGGCCAAAAGTGGCGAAGAGCTTCTAGCCCCGGAGACCCACCCCAACAGTACCAGTACGGTACTAACAGTCTTCGAGAATTTCGCATCAAATAATATGCGGAAAAGAACAATCCGCAGCCTCGCCGAAGTCTACCAAGTAGCAACAACAAATCCATGGAGCGACACGGCCATCACCTTCAACGCCAGCGACGAACCTAAATTCCAAACAGCCCGAGCACTAGCCGCATTGGTCCTCAGTCCAATAGTGGACGGCTTTCGCCTTACCAAGGTACTCATGGATGGCGGCAGCGGATTAAACCTCATCTACGAGGAAACCCTTCAAAAAATGGAAATAGACTGGAGCCGCATTGAGCGAAGCAGCACAACCTTTAGAGGAATAATCCCTAGCCGGGAAGCACGCTGCACAGGAAAAATCACACTTGATGTGGTGTTCGGCTCGCCGGACAATTACAGGTCCGAGGAGGTCATGTTCCAAGTGGCCCCGTTCAGCAGCGGATATCACGCTTTATTAGGACGAGAGGCATTCACAATTTTCCAAGCCATACCCCATTACAGGTACATGAAGCTTAAAATGCCCGGGCCCAATGGAACCATCACCCTTGCCAGTGATCCGGACATAGCACTCCGCGCCGAAAACAAGACAACCGCATTAGCCCTAGAGGCACTATCCGAAGCCCTAGCGGCAGAGGAACTCACTGCGCTGCGCTCTACGGTGAACAGGGATGATGTGATACTCGATAAGAGATACAAGTCCACCTCTTTTAAACCAGCGGACGAAATAGTCAAATTCCAGGTCCATCCAACGGACCCAACAAAGACGGCCTCCATTGGTGCACAGTTAAACCCTGATGTAGACGCCGCACTACGAGAATTCCTTCGGGAGAATTGGGACATCTTTGCCTGGCACCCTTCAGATATGCCAGGAATCCCACCCAGATTGGCAGAACACAGCCTAAACATCCTAAAAGGATTCAAGCCAGTGAAACAGGCTCTTCAGCGATTTTCCGAACAAAAAAGACAGGCAATGGGAGAGGAGCTAGCCAAACTATTGGAAGCCGGGTTCATTAGAGACATTAAACATCCGGACTGGCTAGCAAACCTGGTAATGGTACCGAAGAAGGACAAATCCTGGCGCCTATGTGTCAATTTTAAAGACCTCAACAAGGCTTGCCCAAAGGATCCTTTCCCCCTTCCCCGCATCGATCAAATAATCGATGCTACTGCAGGGCACGATTCATTGTGCTTCCTCGACACATACTCCGGCTACCATCAAATCAACATGGCGGAGGCGGACCAAGCCGCAACGGCATTCATTACTCCATATGGACCATTCTGCTTCAACACGATGCCCTTCAGACTCAAAAACGCCGGCGCAACATATCAGCGCATGATTCAGACATGTCTGGCTACCCAGATCGGCAAAATAGTAGAGGCATACATAGACGACGTGGTCGTCAAAACCAAACACGTTGAAACTCTAGTAGACGATTTGAGGCTCACATTGGACAACCTCCGAGCATATGACATTAAGCTGAACCCGGAAAAATGCGTTTTCGGCGTACTAGCCGGAAAGCTCCTGGGCTTCAATGTATCCGATAGAGGAATTGAAGCAAACCCAGCCAAGATCCGAGCTCTGTCACAGCTGGATATTCCAAAAGACCTCAAACAAATACAAAAATTGACTGGATGCATGGTGGCTCTAAGCCGCTTCATCTCCCATTTGGGAGAAAAGGCATTGCCCCTCTATCGCCTGCTCAGGCGCACCGAACACTTCGAGTGAACGGATGCTGCCACTGCTGGAGTCGAAGAAATAAAGGCCATATTGGCAACAAATCCGGTCCTGGCCGCGCCTAACCTGGGCGAACCAATGTTGTTATATATCGCGGTAACACATCAAGTTGTAAGGGCGGTGCTCGTCGTCGAACGAGAAACAGAAGGGCATAAATTCCCTCTTCAAAAACCAGTGTACTACGTATCCACTGTCTTAACTCCCTGCAAGTCCCGGTACCCGCATTATCAAAAGATAGCATACGCGGTGTTCATGGCATCCCGGAAGCTGCGACACTACTTTCAAGAGTGTTCGATAACAGTGGCCTCCGAAGTACCCCTCAACGACATCATAAACAACCACGACGCGACAGGCAGGATTGCAAAATGGGCCATTGAGCTCTTACCATTTGACATAACCTACAAACCATGGCGAGCTACAAAGTCACAAGTCTTGGCTGACTTCGTCGCGGAATGGACTGAAGCCGAACTCCCTAAAGAGTATGGCGCATACTCCAATTGGATCATGCATTTCGACGGCTCTAAAATGTTGGCTGGCTTGGGGGCTGGCGTCGTTTTGACGTCCCCAACCGGAGACACAGTCCAATACGTACTTCAAATAATGTACACAGACTCCAACAACGCAGCCTCATACGAGGCCCTTCTGCACGGTCTCCGGATGGCAATCTCCATGGGCATTCAACGCCTCGAGGTACGTGGGGATTCAAACCTCGCAATATCACAAGTAAATGGAGACTTCGATGCCAAAGATCCGAAAATGGCAGCCTACCGTAACGCCGTCTTAAAAATGTCAGCTCGGTTCGAAGGACTCGAATTCCACCATGTAGCCCGGGATAATAACCAGGCGGCCGACGTGTTGGCACGCATCGGCGCAAAACGCAACGCCGTTCCTCCAAACATCTTCCTGGAGCAGCTCTTTAAGCCATCCGTAGTATGGGAAGAGGAGTCCGGAAACAACAATCCGGAACCAACCGCACCACCCAACACCGAATATTCTGACACAACCGGTGGCTCAGCCAATGACATAACACCTTCCGCCCACGAAATAATGGCAGTCATTGCCCCGTGGACGGAACCATTCCTAGCCTACTTAATTATGCAGGAACTTCCCGAAGACCAAAATGAGGCCCGCTGCATAGTTCGGCGATCTAAAGCCTAAAAGGTCCATGAGGGGGAACTTTATAAGAAAAGCGCAACCGGAGTCCTTCAAAGGTGTATCTCCGAAGAGGAAGGGCGAAATCTTCTGGCTGAAATTCACGCCGGACTAGGCGGACACCACGCTGCAGGCCGCGCCCTTGTAGGTAAGGCCTTCCGTACAGGATTTTATTGGCCGACGGCCCGGGCAGATGCTCAGGACTTAGTCCAACGATGCGTCGGTTGTCAGCTCTTTGCTAATCAGAGCCACATGCCACCCACCGCCCTCAAAACTATACCCACCACCTGGCCGTTTGCGGTCTAGGGGTTTGACATGGTTGGACCCCTTAAAGGGGGAACCCACAAGCAAAAATATCTATTGGTCATGGTGGACAAATTCACCAAATGGATAGAGGCCAAGCCAGTTAAAACGGCCGAATCCGGACCTGTGATAGACTTCATATCCGGGGTAGTACACCGTTACGGTGTCCCCCACAACATCATCATCGATAACGGCACGAACTTCACGACCGAAGAGGTTAAACACTGGTGCAAAAATATGGGCATTAAGCTCGACTACGCTTCAGTCTATCACCCTCAAACCAACGGTCAAGTTGAATGAGCAAATGGTCTAATCATGAGCGGCATCAAACCCTGATTAGTGCGGTCCCTTACGGAATCTAACACGCACTGGGTAGAGGAGCTCGACTCCGTACTCTGGGGGCTGCGGACCACGCCAAACCGTACTACCAGGTTCACACCATTCTCTATGGTATACGGTGCAGAGGCAGTTTTGCCCTGCGACATAATTCATGACTCACCTCGAGTGCGCATGTACAAAGAAAGAGAAGCCGAGTTGGATCGGCAGGACAGCTTGGACGCATTGGAGGAGGAGCGCGACGTGGCCAAGGCTCGTTCCGCATTCTATCAGCAGCAGGCTCGAAGATATCAAAGCAGAGAGTACGAGCCAAGACTTACAATGTTGGCGAACTAGTTCTATGCCTGCCGGACAAGAAAAAGGACAAACTCAAGCCCAAATGGGAAGGTCCCTTCATCATCGACCAAGTTCTGGGACCGGTGGAGCATACCGTCTGCGAAACGCATCGGACAACCGACTTGAGCCGAACCCATGGAACACAGCCCGCCTCCGAAGATTCTACACCTAGCGCCGGACTTCAGCTGTCTTTTGTTTCTCTCTTTTCTCCCACCTTTTTCATAAAGCCCTTGGGGGCCGATTCGCGCATTGTTCGCACACACTTGATGTGCTACCCGCACTTATTATACCTGGGGGATTGTTTAACAGAAGCTTACTTATACGGGCTTTATGCCCAACACATGTGTGAAACTTCCGCATGTACCTTTTATTCACCATTATATGCATCGATAAGACTTAAGTTTTGGTCAAGCTGGGTTGCCTGGCTCCTGTGCTTACCCTTATGTTCCCGATTGTTCGGCTAGGAGGTAAAGGGAGCACCTCTGCGATTGCTACTGCCAGGTCAGCCGGATGTGTACCTCAGACTGGGTGAAGCCGAAAGCTAGCGTTCTTAAGGGAATATTCGGTCGGTGACTTGAAAGATGATTTTTTACCTATTTATTTATCTGCCCCCAGATGTTTTCCTGCTCTTTTCGCAGTCCGGACATGCACTTTAGGGCATGCCTCCCAGGGAAAGGAACCCTTAACGGAACTATTCTCCCTGGAAGATGTTTCTTACTAACCATGTAATATAACATAACTAGTTGGGCACTTGTCTGATAAAGCACTAATGACCCCTACGCCTGGTCTCCATGCATGCCCCGGTTTTTTCATAACCAAGGTATTCGGACACACTCCGGACTCTAGGGTCCCAAGGTTAAAGCGAAAAGGTCGGCAAAGACAAACGATCTACAATCCGGCTAGAAGGCATTTTACATGTCATTTTAAATACATCGTCATATCAACTGACTGTACTCCTCCTCAATCCCGTCTAACAGGCTGTCTAATTTACAGTCTCGTTGGGAATACTTAGCGGCCAACTCTACTTGGCGGTACACTAAGCTCACATGGATCTCCTTCCCATTGGGCCCCATAGGTCCGACCTCGGCCATGTGGTTTGGATCCGCCTTCTTGTACCGCATCTTCACCATGGCCCAGGCCTCCCTGGCACCTTGACGGCAGGCCGATATCTTCCATAAACGGAAGCGCTGCCGTGCTCCCTGAAGCTTCTCCGCAAGCTCTCCAAGGCCCTCGGGTAGGGAGACGGACGGCCATAAGGCCTGGACGATGCCACTCATCGCCTGCTGAACACGTTCGAGCAGTTGCACCAGCTCGGGAAGTTGGTCACCCGTTGAACCGGGCATTTCCTCCGCAGGGCGACCTGTGAGCACATCTACAGACATATTTCTGTCAATTGACTTCCTCGCCGAACTCTTCTTTTCAAACGAGTTTGCTCAAACACTTACTATAGATGCTGCGACGAAGCCGCTGATTCTCCTTCACGGAGCCAGACAGCTGGGCCCGAACACCTTTTAGCTCTTCTCCAAGCTGGGTGTGGGCATCTTGGAGTTTGTTCCTCTCCTGCTGCACCTTCATAAGCACCCTCTCGCCGGCCTTCAGCTAGTGCAGTAGCTGTTGCTTGTCCGGATCAAGTCCGGCAACATCTGCAATATTATTGTCAGACTTATACGCACGCCGCAAACTTCTTATCTTTTCGAAATATGTGTTACCGGAGGGGGTCTCGGTGTCTCCTCCTGCGGCGGCTAGTGCGGCCTCAAGTTGGGCTTTGCACCCTTGTAGCTCCTGAGACAACTGGGCATTCTTCTCCGTGAGATCGTGCATATCAAATGATCCTTAAATCAGTTATTTTAACTACTTTAAGTCTCGGGGGCTACTTGCATATACAACTATTAAAATCCTTTACCCGTATGTATTTTACATACTGCTCCGTGGCTCTGGTTAAACCATCTTGAGCGGCACGGAGGTGCGCGTCTCCCGTGTTAAAGGCATTAAACGCATCTAGGGAGAAACATGCGTCACGAAGAACTGTCCGGCGGCGCCTATGATTCATGGCGCTCTCCACCTCAGACCTGGTGGCGGACAGCCTGTCGGCATCCTCCGTTGGAGGAGTATCCGGCTCGCACCTTGCGCTCGCCTCCCCCTCCGGACCAGGTGTTGGAGCCTGGCTGGCGGAGGCTTGGTTGGCAACCTCTCCGGGCACAGTCCGGCGAGCGCTCTTTCTCCTGGAAAAGTCATGAGCATTAATACACCTCCTAGGAATCTTTTTCCTAAACAACGGTCACGAGCTATACTGTTGCGGTGACGTTTCGATTCACACCGCACCCCTCTTCCGCCTGCTGGGCCGGACTGACCCTTGTTGGTTAGCCGCTGCGGGTTCGGCTTCCCGCCTTGAACGCACCTCCTGCAAGACACCGTTGTATACGGTGGTCAGAAATACGCAAGGACGAAGTAATGGTGTCAGGACTCCGGTCATAATTACCTGGGAAGCCGGAGATAAGCTGGGGTAGTCAGCCGTATGGCGACTAGAGCATTGTCCATGCTGAGTTGGTGGAACACCCCGTCAATTAGCTCCACCTTTATGTCCGGACCCTCTTCGGAGGCCGGGTCAAGGGATCTTCCCGGGTCCTCGGGTTGTGGAGCCGGACTGTGTATGCCCTCCACATCCCACGCAGTTCCTGCGTCAAAATCATAAAGCAAGGCACTTAACTTTGAAAGCACGGGTTGGATGAATAAACTTCCGCTTACCCACCTCCGAGGGTTATTCATGGAGAACCCATTCAATGGGCTCGTCTGGAGGAAGTCCTCCTTCTCCCCCTTGTACAGGCCGGACAGGATCTTCACCAGATCCGCGGCCGATCCCGGCCCCTTGCGGCCATGATGGGTGGCGTCATTCTCTCCGTTGAAATCCCACATGGGGTGGCCCCTATATTGGAGCGGCTTCACCCCTCGCATAATGCACGTGGCCATGACTCCAATCACGGTCAATCCGGAATGGGCCAGCAACCTTATCCGGCTCATCAAATAATGGACGCTCCTGTCTTCCTCCTGTTGAGGGCTCTGCGGGCGCCAACTTAGGCGTTTCTTCAGAGGAGCCTTGCTAAACTCTGGGAGGCCGATCCGAACTGGGTCCGGCAGTGGAGCATCTTCCACATAAAACCATTCCGAGGGCCAGTCTTCGGACGCCTTCTTTGGGGTTTCGGATAGATATCCGGTCCCGGCGATGCGCCATATTTCGGCTCCGCCCACTTGATATATTGACCCCTCGTGAGAACGGGGTACGAGGCAAAATAGTCTCTTCCATAGCGCAAAATGGGGCTCGATGCCCAGGAACAGCTCGCAAAGACCTACGAAACCCGCGATGTGCAGAATAGAGGCGGGCGTGAGGTGATGAAGCTGGGGTCCGTAGAACTCCAGAAGCCCCCAGAGAAATGGATGTATGGGAAATCCGAGCCCCTTATTAGATAAGGGACGAAGCACACCCGCTCTCCTTTGGAGGGACTAGGGGTGGCCTCCGCTTGCTTTCCACCTTTGTAGGTGGCCAGCCCGGCTCGAATCGGGACCATAAAGGTCGGAGGAAGGTATCTCATTGTGCGGGACTGAACATCTCCTCCAATCTCCTGGCTGAGGGCTAGGAGCGCGAGAGGAGGAGCCGCGTCGACGGTCCATGATGGAATGGATTTTTGGTCAGAAGTGCTCGCGGAAGGAAGACGGTGTGATTTGGATCTGGATTCTTGCCTCTCTTATAGGCAGATTATTTGCGCAGCTAGGGGGTAAAATATAAAAATACCATGGCCTTTCGCATTCGTGCGACGTGTGGAAGAGGGCCATTATTGGGCGTGGAAGCCAAGGAGCGCAACATTTGTAAGGAAGCCAGACACTATTCGGCAAGCACATGGAATTTGGAGGAGAACCCGCCTTGCAACGCCGAAGACAATATACGCGTCGAACTCGTCATCATTGAAGCCTGGTTCGGGGGCTACTGAGGGTGTCCTGGACTAGGGGGTGTCCGGATAGCCGGACTATCATCATCGGCCGGACTCCAAGACTATGAAGATACAATATTGAAGACTTCGTCCCGTGTCCGGATGGGACTTTCCTTGGCGTTGAAGGCAAGCTTGGCAATACGGATATATAGATCTCCTACCATTGTAACCGACTCTGTGTAACCCTAGCCCTCTCCGGTGTCTATATAAACCGGAGGGTTTTAGTCCGTAGGACGAACAACCATTACAACAATCATACCATAGGCTAGCTTCTAGTGTTTAGCCTCCTTGATCTCGTGGTAGATCCACTCTTGTACTACCCATATCATCAATATTAATCAAACAGGAGTAGGGTTTTACCTCCATCGAAAGGGCCCGAACCTGGGTAAAAACATCGTGTCCCTTGTCTCCTGTTACCATCCGCCTAGACGCACAGTTCGGGACCCCCTACCCGAGATCCACCGGTTTTGACACCAAAACTGGGCGCACCCAAGTCGGAGTCGAGGTGCACCCCAGGGGACCTGTGACCTGCCGCATCAGGCAACGGCAAGCCGCTTTGCTGCCCTGGTGTCTCTTGTAGCTTGACAACTTCCTGATTGTTTACTTGTGGAGTCACAAGATCAACCTGGACCAAGTGAATGGTAGGTTCCTCCATATGCACCTCTGTGGCCAGACTTGGGGCACCAGTACTAGGGAAAACCCTAGTAGTAGCGCTTGTTTTTAAGCTAGTAGTAGCGCTTGTGCAAGCGCTACCACTAAGATGCTACAGCTAACTAGTAGTAGTAGCGCTGGATGGACGCGCTACTGCTATACCTAGTTAGCAGTAGCGCTTTCCTATAGTAAGCGCTACTGATAATACTAAGTAGCAGTAGCGCTTCTTCTGAAAAGTGCTGCTGCTAACTTTTCCTGTATTTTTAAAAATACAGCTTATTTTCGTTGTGGTTTTATATACAGTACTTTCATCATATGATTTTATGACCATGATTAGTTATTATATATAGCAGTGGGTGAAATGAACGTGGAGTAGCTAGATTCAAGTGGAGGCAACATGTGGTGCATGTCGAAAGTACTAGTAATCCAAACTTGATCTAGTTTGGATTAGTAGTACTTTCGAAGTGCACCACATGTTGCCTCCACTTGAATCTAATCCATGTTCATTTCACCTACTGATATATATAATTACTGATCATGCTCATATAACAACTTAGAATCATGCATCATCGATCATAATAATAAATAACTCATCATTGGTATCATAATAACAAGTCATACTCATCATCATCGATCATACAACTTCTACTCGATACCACATCATCATCATAGTCATCTAACCAATCCTACTTAGTTGTTCTTAGCACATGATCATGAGTATTAGCTAGGACCTACTACCTTCTCCTAGGTAAAATATCATAAAACAAGATAGCCCCTGACTCTCCATTATAGAGAATGGAGATTATCCTGTCTCCAATTCTTGCCTTTCGCACAATCTTGCTTCCAAGAACCTCCTTATGATTGTCCATACATTTTTTCCATTCTTTGATTACCATGTGTTCGCAGGTTTTAGAAATCCGATATGGATAGGTGAGACTCGTATGATAACCTGGCAGTATGTTCAACACATCAAGGCGACCATTCTGATACATCAAATGAGGCACACAATCCATTAGAATTTTCTGTTCAAAAACAAAGTAATAACTTCGTGGTTAGCAATGTAGTTCAGTTTTTAAAGTATGCAAAAGATGCACGGCTGTTGTAATAGTAAAAAATCTTACTAGGGATCTCCATGGAAGTTATCGTGGTTCAACACGTGCACTAGTGGCATGTATTGACCATAATGTGGATGAGTTTGATAATAGGCATTGTAATTCTCAAGGTCAGTACAAAATGCGACCAGATGATTTTTCTCCTGATAAGTTAGCTCTGCGCCATCGGTGTAGTAGGTTCTGTCTATCATCTTCCGCACATTCTTTGAAGAATGAAAATAAGCTATCAATGGAAATAAGCTGTCAACTATTTTGAAATAAACAATATAAATTACTTAATAACTACATTTGAGAAACTCACATAGCGGTAGAATTGGAAGCGTACCAACAAGGACCCACATGTCCAAATTGTCTACCTCGATGTCAGGATCACCAAGATCCATGGTGACAAACATACGCTCTTGATAATCATACATCTTGCAAAGTGTTTCCCAACCCGGGCAACCAAAATGGGATATGCTCTCGGAATTGTATAGATTTACCTCAAAATCCATACCATGATGGGTCCTTAGGTTAATTTTCTTTGTTTCATTCGTCTCATGATCTTCAAAACCCATCCTCTCCAAGACACAGCGTCTTGCATGGCATGGGATAAGCTAGTCGAATTGTAAAAGACGAAAATTACACATTGAAGTAGTAGAAGTCGAGATTAATTACGAAAATACACTTTGCATCGTAGCTTACCGTATCACAATCGAAGGCCTCGTCAAGCTTAATGCTGAAGCGCCGACCTTCTAGCAAGTGAGGCCTGTCACAGAAACCCCGGTTGTCGCCGCACCAGGAGCACTTGTCGGGACCTTCTTCGTCCGACGACATTTCCTATGTTCATAATTCAAAGATTAAACTTGTAAAATTAAATATATGTACCGCAGAAACTAAATTAGATCATTATTATTCATCACGGGTTGACTATCGGTCTGTCGAGTCTTTTCTTGAAAACTCTCAGGTCTCAGCTCACGTGGTGTATATATTCGACCGTCGGTGATGGTAGCTCCTCCTTTCTTCCCGAGTGCATTACACCAAATTGTCTAGCACACGGGAATGAAGGAGAACCTACCCCCACGACAACAGTCGGGATTCTTCGTCCTCTCATATATGGTGGAGACTCTCCCTCACTGATTTCTCTCTGACATTTGCGACCGTCGGTGATGGTCGTTACTCCTCCTTCCCCTAGTGCATAACAAAGGTCTAGCACCTGGAGAAGAAGGAGAAATGACCACCACGACAACAGTCGGGATTCTTCGTCCTCTCATATATGGTGGAGCCTCGACAGACTTAAAGTCAACCCAAAATATCATTTATTTATTTTTCTAGAAAATACAGGCCACTCGATATTTCCTACATATTCTAGCACAAGTCATGCCAGAATTCAGGGAAAAATCCGGCATGACCTTTGCTAAAAAAAGGACATATCGAGCTCCTAAAATTTGCCGGAAAGTAAATTAATCAACACTTCGGCAAAACATAGGCCACTCGAAGGTGTAACCTGCAAACATGACTGGCCACTTGGGCAAGCACATATCCTATTTGAGAAACACAAGATATACATGTTTATATCTACATCATATGAGCATTCAAACTTGATGGAGTAGTTTTCCAATTTGAGCATTCAATAAGCAGGGTTTCATACTACATTATTCTAAGATTAAACACCTAAAACACCTAAATTAAATTAACAACGTGGGGTGGCTGGTCTCACCTCGATCGAGGTCAGAGGGGGTCGGTGACGGGGACGACGGCGGGGATGATGCAGGGGCTCCTTGATTTCTACAAAAACAAAATATAAACAAAAACATTATTATCGTCATCTTAGGACTTAGTGAAACTCCATAAGCTACATTTAATTATTCTGTGCAAATTTACTTATAATTTCCTATTGTATTCAATTTTTTTTAAAAAAAATTCCTATTCTATTCAAAAGACCTACATTTACCTATTTTTCAATTTCATATTTTATTCTATTCAAATTTACTAAAAACAAAAACCTACATTTAATAAAAAGTAAAACCTATTTACAAAAAGGGGGAGGAGGAGTGTGGTAGGAGGCCGGGAGGAGGGGAAGGAGGAGGAGGAGAGAGCAGGAGGGGGAGGAGGAGAGAGGAGGGAGGAGGAGGGAGGAGGAGGAGGAGGAGGGGGCCGCCGGAAAGGGAGGAGGAGGAGGGGCCACCGGCGAAGAGGGAGGAGGAAGAGGAGGCCGCCGGCACCGGAGAGGGGGGAGGAGGAGGGAGGAGGAGGGGGAGATGGAGGAGGGAGGGATCGACCTTGGGGTGGAGCTGGAGGACAGCGACGGCGGCGAGGGCGACGGAGGAGACAGAGAGGCGACGGACGAGAGTCTGAGGGGGAAAGTGATAGGACGCGCGCGGGCCGGTTATTTGGATAAGGGCCTTTAGTGGTAGCGCTTGTTACTAAAAAGCTCTACTGCTAACATCTGTAGCAGTAGCGCTTTCTGAAGAAAAGCGTTCCTGCTACAGATTTTAGCAGTAGCGCTTTCTGAAGAAAGGCGCTACTGATAAAGCTAAGAATGTAAAAAAAATAAAAAAAACATTGGTCATCAATGATTCTTTTGTGGAGAATCTAAATTGTCAATAGGAATCTTTCCCGATTTAAGAACCAGCGAAGACTCCTATTGTGGCCACACATCCTACATATAGAGTTCAATGAAGACCAAGTGGTTTTGATGGTTTGAGAAGCACCATATTTAAGGTGGTAAAAATTCTTTTCGCGGAGCGAGGTGGGACTAAACTTTGGTCTAGGAGGGGGGACTGAACTTATCAGTACCGCTGGTCGGGGAAAAAGCGCTATTGCTAAGATGCATAGTAGTAGCGCTTGCTAAACGTGAGCACTACCACTATCCATAGCATACTTGGAACGGTTTGTCAATTGTAGTAGTAGCGCGTTTTATAGGATCAGCGCTGCTGCTATGATTATAGTAGCAGCGCCCTTGCTGCCCAAGCGCTACTCCTATGTAGTAGCAGCGCTTTCCTTGAACAAGCGCTACTGGTAAGCTTCTGTGTATAAGCATTTTCCTAGTAGTGCACCCTTGTTGATGTAGTTGTCACCCCCATCAGCCTAACCGGAAGACTCCGTCGCTAAGACTGGAGGCGTGCCCTTTGACCCCGAGCCAACCAGCACTGGTCTCCCCTCCTGGGAGAAACCAAGTACACGCAGCCCAGGATCAGTCTCCATGGACACCGCGAGTGCCCCCTGCCCGGCCGGAGATTGGAGCAGTGGGGTCGCAGCCACGGACAAGTTCTGAACTGCCGTAGCGACCACCGATATCACCTTGTCCGGCAGCTTGATGTTTGCCATGTTCTCATCATCTTCCCGAGAATCTGGCAGCCCCCAATAGTCCAGGTGCCGCCGGACTCGAGTAGACGCCTTGAGCTCGAGGGAGTAGTTCACCTTGCGCTGCTCCATTGGGATGCTGCAGTACTTAGCAGTTGTATGCCCCCAAATACCACAACACAAGTAGAAATTAGGGAGTTTCTCATATTTGACATTGAGACTGATTTCCTCAGTGCTACCGAAGGGGTTGATGACGACGTTCTTCCTTAGCGGCTCATCCACCTTGTGAATGACATGGACCCGGAAGTGCTCGTCGACGATCTGCTTGTTTTGGTGCGACACCGCCACCACCTTCCCCAGCTGGTCACCTAGGACCCAGCCCATGCTCTCGGTCTTGATAGGAACCAGAAGTCCATGAATTTGGACCCAGATCATGAAGGATTCGAGACACACCTCAGGAGGGTTGACCTTCCCGTTGAGCTCCGCGATCAGCACGACATTTTTCCTGAAGTGCCATGGCCCTGCCCGAAGAACATGCTTCAGGTCCCCTTCCTCCGTGAAGGTGATGACGAAGCGGCCATCATTGCTCGTGACCCGCTGGGCCACCGCGTTGCCACGCAACCTCCATGGACCGCGGAGGTCGTTGACGACCGCCTTCTGGTCGATCGGGTATGGAGAGAGGACACGGGCCACCGCCAGCCTCCCCACCACCGGACGCAAAGCGGCTTCCATGTCGACGACGATCGGCTTGAGGACCGCCCTTTCCCCCGCAAACACCTTGGCCTTGCCAGCTCTCCGCAGAGGCAGGGGCGCCATTGCCGCCGACGCAAAACCAATGGACGCCGTCCGCATGACAGACAGCGCCATACCGCTTGGCCCTCCAACAGAAGCCTTCCCCTGAACCAGAGGAGTGCCGCCCGTCGTAGCTGCCTGAGCAGGCTCACCGCCTCACCCAACAGACCATCCCGGCCAACAGAGGCAGCCGGGTTAGTGAGCGCAGAAGGAGTCGCTGGAAGCCCACGGGAGAGCCCCAGGCTCACCACGCCGCTCCTTCCATCCAAGACCGGGTCCTGCCCAGCACATCTCCCAGTCCCGCGGTGCCCTGTGCAGCAGAGGACACAGCAGGCTTGGCCGTCAACCCAGGGACGGTCTCCTGCTCAACTCCCTTGCCGTTCCACTCCATGGTCGGCGACTCTTGTGCCTCTGCTGAAACCTGGAAGACATACACAGAGACGACAACGAGAGAACAAGCAGAAGGAGGACGACCGGGTTAAACTATCCCCATAATTCATTTTTCCTAAGAAAGCAATATTTTCTTTGTTTTTGTCTTTGTTCATTTCTTCTATGAGGTAAAAATATGTGGTGTGGATTGTGGAATGCTGGCTGTGCTTTAATCTACTACGAACATGCATTTCCTGCATGCAACATGCACGCGCGTGGTTGAACGAAGGCCAAATAACAGCAGCTGCCACAGCTCGGTAGCTCGTCGAGCCAGACGCCTGGGCCGCCGATGTGGATTGAAAAAAAGTAACTGACCCAAATTGTAAACTCAGTCAGCCCATAAAATTATTACGGAGGGGGAGCGGGTTCATGAATGAATTCAATGACCGATACTAAGCTTCACCCAGTCGACGACAGCCTGCACGACGTAGGCCATCATGAAGAACTCGCTCTTCTCCTTGGGAAGCGCCACCTCGCCGGCCAAACTGGTGCAATCTGCCGAGACGTGCCTATAGGCCACCTCTAGCACTTCCGAAACGCCGCTATAGCGCCCCGCAGCGACCGACCGGGCCGCCCACTACAGCCGCGGGACGGCGCCGACGTAGAGCTGCAGGCACGATCGCATGACCTTCTTGGCCTTGGGGTCCTTGGTGTGGGCGAGCGCAGACTCGATGCTGGCCTTGGCTACTGTGGCGTTGGCCACCGTCAGCCTGGTGGCGAGCACCGCGAGCTCCGGCAAGCCGCGCGCAGAGTGGCAGGAGGGGTCGATGCAGAGCGCGGACACGCAGAGATCTGGCGTGACGTAGTGGCTGCCGAGGCTGTTGCAGAGGTCGTCCAACGGGGAACGTGGCGCGGCGCTGAAGCTTGATCCGCTGTGAACATCAATTGCCGAGGAGAGGACGAGGACGAGGAGGAGAGCGCTGCCGAGACTCGAAGAGGATGTGCCCATGGCCATGGTAGTGGCGTATTCTGTCTAGGCTCAAGACCATTTATATCACTTATTTTTGGGAGCCCTTGTGCCTCATGTGCCTGATTTTTTTTGTATGTATCAGTCACTTTTTTTTCACCCCGTCCCGGTTTCAATCTAACAATTGGTTTCATCTCTAAGTATGTTTCAATCATGTTTTTCTCCTGTATGCTCCTGTACGACGTGAATGCCTCTGCTACTGTAAGTGTTCACGGCTCGCAGCTGTCCTTTTGCCTATGCTACGGCCCATTACTAGTTAAAATCGTGATCACAATGAGATGGTATAAACTATAAAATCTTTCGGCACTTCAACAAAATTTGTTGCAATTTAAAGTACTTCATCAAATTTCAATATCACAGACATCCATCTGTCTACCTATTATATTATTAATACTAGCGGGGTGACCCGGGCATCTGCGCGGCTAGACTTTTCTTCTTAGTGTTTTCTCTACCAATTTGCTTTCATACCAGCTGTTGTGACATCTGTATTTATGTAGATATGGATGTGCGACCACGAAAGACCGAATGATTCAGGTTCTATTTAGTGACATGGTAAACCATCTACCGTATTACTAATCTCTACCTTTTACTGGTTCACTTTTCTCATTTGTCAATATTTATATTTGCAGCCAATATTCTTTTAGGAGTTTTCACTTCGATAATCTAAGCATCGATGGGATGATCCCATACCTTGTTATAAGTTCCATCTTTCGCCTCATCACTGACCATATTGCACTTGTCTTTTTTTATTTGTCTAAAGTCATACATTCATGGTCCATAGGCTGCATATATTCTCCTCTTAATGTAATTTCTATGTATGTTTCTAGTATAAATAAACCTATGTAATATATGAATGGTGTTGAAATTTGCTAAAATATTCTCTAATTGGCATGTCATCTTGTTACTTCTGATTTGTGCCCTTTCTTTTGCATTTAAGTGTAGTTCTAACAAAAATAAGATGATACATTACATACTGACATGAAATGATCCTTCCTTTTCTGGGTAAAACATTCTCGATAATTCTCGCACATCTTTAAGGAGGGTTGGAGGAGGACCTAAATCTATGCCACATCAACTAAAAAAATCACATAAGGGCTTGATTTTATTAGCCATTCTATATTTAAGGGTGTAATCAAACCAAAATTCAATTCAACGAACATCGAACTACCCTAGGATACATTTCAGGTGTAATTTTCCTTAAAAAAATTGTTGAGCCAAATTGTTAGCGTGTTCCAAAAGTGGGACTTGTTGTTTTAAAAAAAGTGTTCCAAAAGCTAAACAGAAATTCGGGATAAATCTTTTGTCAAGAGTGGGACTTGTTGTTTTAAAAAAAGTGTTCAAAAAGCTAAACTGAAAATCGGGATAAAATATTTTATCAAGAGTGGGACGCCGATATTCACCACTCGTGTGGCACAATGGATACCCGACCACACGACTCGTCCGGTCATACCCAGGAGACAGCCCACACGATCTTGTGTGGCTATTGCTTACCTCCACCCCATGAGTGTGAACACGTGTGTAATTAACTTTGGTAGCCATGTGTAATTAACTATAGTTGCCATGTCTAATTATCTTAGTTGCCATGTATGATCAACCATAGTTGTTGTGTGTGATTAACTAGTTGCCACATATGCACAACTGTAATTGTCATTTATCACAGTGGGAGCGTCGTGTAGGCGAAGAGCAGTTTCACCCACACGTTCGGGCGAGCGTCGTGTGCCCGTACGGATGAGGAGCACCCACCCGTGTGGCACTAAATGATAATGCCCACAAGACGATGGGTGCTTACGTGGCTCTCGACCTAGATGGCAACTGCTGCAATATTCGTGCAAATGTATCGAATGGCATCAACTGTGTTTGGGCCATGTTGATAAGTGCCACACATGTGGGCGTTATCATTTAGGTATGTTAATTCTGTAAGCTCTTACTTACGTGACCCTTGACCCAGATGGCAACTGTTGCAATATTCGTGCAAATGAATCGAACGACATCAGCTGTGTTTGGGCCATGTTGATAAATGCAACACGGGTGTTATCATTTAGGTACGTTAATTCTGTAAGCTCCCAAAGAAGGTTGCAGCAACAAGGATCGAACTTACTACCTGTCGTTGGAAGGGAAACATGCTAACCACTTGGCTATCCCAGCAGCTGTGTTACACTTGCTTTTTCTTTCCTTTTATTTCTTTGTTAGCTCGTGGGTTTTTTCTGAACGTTTTTATTCAGTTTATATGATCTTTTTTCTTGCCTTTTCCTTTTTATTTTATCTTACATGCTATAATTCTTTTAAAATCTATGAACTTTTTTAAAATGTCTGGATCTTTTTTCAAATGCATGAACTTTTATTCAAATTCTTGAACCTTTTTCCATATTCGTGAGCATCTTTTTCAAAATCGATGAATTGTTTTACAATTCTGATAAACTTTTTTCATTGATTGATTTTTTTTCAAGTTTGATGATTTTTTTCGAAAATCTATGATTCTTTTTGATTGATGAACTTTTTAAAATTCGATAATTTTTTTCAAATTTGATGATTTTTAAAATTCAGTGAACTTATTTTCAAAATCGATGAACCCTTTTCAAATTTGATTAGCTTATTTTTAACTGATGAACTTTTTTCAAAAAAAATCAATTATTTTACCAAATCAATAAACATTTGAAATTCCATGATTTTTTTCAAATTTAAACCGGCAGTTTTGTCCAATCAGTGAAGAAAAAATCAAAAAAAACTAGTTTTTTTTAGAGAAAGAAAGGAAACAACAAAGTAGCGGGCGAAGTGGCGGGGCGAGGTGGCGCAATAGTATTTGCTGCTTGTTAGCATGAAAAGGTTGTACCTTTACTGAGGCAAACATCTGGCTAGGCCGGCGCACGTACGGGATTAGTGTGTTCATCGTTCTCAGCCTCTTCCTTCGCTGTTTCCAGCCGGGTTTTTTTTCCATTTTTCTTCTGTGGTTTTTTGCTTCCGTTTTTAATGTTTTGTCCGGTTTTGTTCTTGTTTTTTGGTTCCATTTTCCTCTGGTTTTTTTCTTTTCCTTTTATTTCCTTTTATCTTATTTCTTCTTCTCTTTTTTGTTCGTTCACTGGAGGACAGGCCAGGGGAACCCCCGATTGGCCCAAAGGCCCAATTAAGTGTTTTTATATCTAAAATGCCACAAACAAAAAGAATGCTATGCTATTGTCTCGTAATGTCTTTCCTCTAAATTATAAATTTAGAGGGAGCATTATCAAAAAAAGAAGAAGATCATGTGATCTTGAAAAATAAAATTGTCATGCTAAACTTTAACCTGCCATCCTCTAGATAAAAAATGCCATGAACAAAATAATACACATTTTCTTATTAAAAATAGAGAATAAACAATCATAAATGCCATGCTCTGATAATATGAAAATTTCCATGCTACTTTATAAAGCTGGAATTTCTCTATTTTTATAATTTACTATGATAATAAGAAATTACATAATAATAAAATTAAATTGACATCCTCTTCAGAGTAAAACTACCACCCACTTGATAATATAAATGCATGCCAACAATAATGGAACTGCCATGCTCGCAATAATAAAATTGTCATCTTATTAATAATAAAAAGGCCATCCGCCTAATAATAAAAATATCATGTTATTAATATAAAATTGCCACCGCCCTAATCATAAAACTGTCATCCTCTTGATTATAAAAAAAAATACCATGCTACTAATAATAGTAAAGTCATGCTCTTAATAATAAAATTGGCATTCTCTTAATAATAAAGGTGTCATGTTAGTAATATTAAATAATATATACTCTTTAGTCTTAATATATATAACTGCCATGTGAGATGTACAAGAAACAATTCCAAAAAAAATACCATGAATAAGTGATAAAATTTCCCAAAAGCTTGCCATGGGGCATTACAAAAAGACCTAGAAAATGCCATGCTACATATAATAAAAATGCACATGATAAATTTAGAAAAAATTCCCTGTAAAGATAGGGATGCCAATTCTTTCAATAATGGAAAACATTCTAGATTTTTGCATTTTATTAAGATGAAAAATTAAATTAAAAAATATAGCTGCAAAAGCAATGTTCAAAATATCGTCCAATTCAGCGATCTATTGGGTGATTTTTCATCGTGGGTGGCCGCTTAGAATATACCGCTTATCGGTATATGATCCCTAAGAATGTTACCACCTGGCAAGCGATTAATCGGAAATCTAGCGATTAATTAGGCAGGCTCATGTGGTCAGAAACCCCAATATGGGGCCTTCCTTTCAATAACCTCCTGCACATCACACTTCATCCCCCGTTCGATAGGACATGAGTTGTAGTGTTGTCTTATTTTATTTGTCATTGACTCATTGTTTGACATGTAATAGGTAATTATGCGTTGATGCAGTGTTGTCCTATTTAAAGGCGTAGAGCACACTAATGGTTGTTTTCATTTTTACCCTATTAGTGCTTGGAACCTTGGAATTGCAAGCAAAATCTACTGATAAAATTGATCAATTGATTGATTTTCGATTAATCTCTAATCCCCAGCCAACTGAAATGCTTGCGATAAGCAATGTCCTGAACATTGTTCAAAAGATACATAAAAAGATTGAAGTATATGTGCATAATACCTGCTCCAGACCAAGACTTAAATAGTGACCTTGATCAAAGCAAGCAGCCCCAACTTCCCAAGCGAACACCTAGCAGATCTAGTTGCCACCGGTGAAAGCACCTCCACGAGAAATAATGGGTGGCAGGGAGGCATGGAGAGGCCGACCATGGACGGTTGCTCCGATGGAGAGGGTGATGTTGTGCATGGTCGGTGGAGCAACAGGGGAGGGCAGTTGACGTAGATCCACACCTCCTTACGGTGGTGACCAAAATTAAATGAAGCAGCTTGATCAGTGCATGCATGACTGGACCCATGTGCGTGAGCACCGGCATAGCATCCATCATTGCAGCCGACGGCCCAGCTGGAGGCGTGGAGAGGCACCGGAGCCAGAGAACCAGATCCGCCGCTCCCAAATCCCCAACAGCAGCTCAAGGGTCCCTGAAAGTGCCATTAATCCCTGGTTGGTTTTGGTAATTCATAAGAACATATATCTCATTGAACTGTCCATTCAAAATAAATATTTCAGGATGTTCAATGTATGACATGACATGACATGGAGATGTGGATCTCTCAAAACGCTAAGGAAAATGGTTGGTAAAAGCTAAGACTCTACATTTTTATTCAAGTGATTCAAGATCACATTGATACTATTAAAAAGGGATGAGGTGTTGCTTAATGGTCTATTTGCTCAAAGTGTAAGTGATATTGCTCCAAAACCCTCAGCCACTTTCTCCATCCAATTATGTCAACACCCTAATTCCCTACTCGGCCCCACCGATATTTCCTACCCGGAGCCAACGAGTTCATCTTGACATAGTGATACGTCTCCAACGCATCTATAATTTTTGATTGTTCCATGCTATTATATTACTCGTTTTGGATGTTTATGGGCTTTACTTTACACTTTTATATCATTTTTGGGACTAATCCTACTAACCGGAGGCCCAACCCGAATTGATGTTTTTTTTTGCCTATTTCAGTGTTTCAAAGAAAAGGAATATCAAACGGAGTCCAAATGGGATGAAACCTTCGGGAGCGATCTTTTTGGAACAAACGCAACCCAAGAGACTTGGAGTGGACGTCAAGCAGCAGACGAGGAGGCCACGAGGGTGCCCGGCACGCCCCCACCCTCTTGGCTCCACCCACCTACTTCTTCCTTCTATATATATCCACGTACCCCGAGAACATCCAGGAGCACCACGAAAACCTAATTCCACCGCCGCAACCTTCTGTATCCACAAGATCCCATCTTGGGGCCTTTGCCGGTGCTCTGCCGGAGGGGGAATCGACCACGGAGGGCTTCTACATCAACACCATAGCCTCTCCGATGAGTTGTGAGTAGTTTACCATAGATCTTCGGGTCCATTGTTATTAGCTAGATGGCTTCTTCTCTCTCCTTGAATCTCAATACAAAGTTCTTCTCGATCTTCTTGGAGATCTATTCGATGTAACGGTGTGCCTGTCGAGATCTGATGAATTGTTGGTTTATGATCAAGTTTCTCTATGAGAAATATTTGAATCTCCTCTGAATTCTTTTATGTGTGATTTGTTATCTTTGCAAGTCTCTACGAATTATCAGTTTGGTTTGGCCTACTAGCACTAGTAGAAAAGGGGCCAATGGTCTAGGCCGCTCCAGCCCATTAGTCCAGGTTCAATCCAGAATCGGGACCAATGGGGGAATTGGACCCGGTTCGTGAGCCCCGGGAGCCGGCCGGGCCACGTGGCCCATTGGTCCCGGTTCGTCTGACACTATTGGTCCCGGTTGGTGGGACGAACCGGGACCAATGGGCCTCGCTCCTGCCCCAAAACCATTGGTCCCGGTTGGTGGCATGAACCGGGACCAATGGGCTTCCCATTAGTCCCGGTTCGAACCTTCAACCGGGACTAAATGGTTGGTACCCGTTGCGACCAGAGTTTAGTCCCACCTCGCCAACCGAAGGGGAACGGGACCGGTTTATAAGCCCCTCCCTCTCTACCTTATTGAGCTCCTCCGAAAATGAAAATAGATGCGCTTATATAGGTAATTTAGCATAAATTCATACGGATTTCTCTTGAAATTCGTTATGAATTTAAGTTGAATTTCCTCTATAAGCGCATCTGTACTCATTTCTGAGTAGTTTTTTTTTTCTTTTTCTGCTATATTTATTTTTTTCTTTTTATTTCTGAGTTGTTATAAGCCATTAAAAATAAGCACATATGCTCCTTTTTTAGTATAGTTAATCACAACTATTTTTTTGCTTCTATTCATTTCTGAGTAGTTTTTTATATAGTTTTTTTTTCTTTTTCTGCTATATTATTTTTTCTTTTTATTTCTGAGTTGTAATAAGCCATTAAAAATAAGCATATATGCTCCTTTTTTAGTACAGTTAATCACAACTATTTTTTGCTTCTATTTATTTCTGAGTGGTTTTTTTTATATTTTTTTTCTTTTCTGCTACATTTATTTTTTTTCTTTTTTTTTCTGAGTTGTAATAAGTCATTAAAAATGAAAAAAAGGCGCAATGCTCGTTAATTTGCTTCAAGCCTTTTGGAATAGTGTCAAATGCACTGCACATAGCTCTGGGCAGTCTACCGTATTCCGCAAGGCTTGAAACTAACCAACGTGCAGGAGCATTGAGCCTCTTCGTCATTGTATCTGCACTCAGGGCTTATAAACAGCTGCGAGTGCCTCTCGCTTGGCGAGGTGGGACTAAAAAAAGCAGCTGCAGGAAGAATCAATAAAAAAATAGTTGCAGAAAATAAAAAAGTAGTTACACGGGTCCATTGGTACCGGTTCATGGCTCCAACCGGGACCAATGCTGTTCTTTGGTCCCGGTTGGGCGCTCCAACCGGGTCCAATGCCCACCCTTTAGTCCCGGTTGGAGCCTCCAACCGGGACCAAAGGTCTTCGTTTCCCGCCCTTTGTGCTGCTGAAAAGAGGCCTTTGGTCCCGGTTGGCGGCACCAACCGGGACTAAAGGAGGCATTGGTCCTGGTTTGTGCCACGAACCGGGACCAATGCCGTTGCTATATATACAGCACTTAGCGCGCCGTCCTCCTCTCCCGACTTCGATCTCTCCGGTCTCTCCTCCTCCGCCGTCGCCGCGTCCCCTGCCGCTACCTCGCCGTCGCCGCCCCGTCCCGCCCCACCCCGACGCCGTCGCCGCCCCGTGCCGCCCCGCCCCGCGCGCCGTCGCCGCCCGCCCTGCAGCCGCCCCGATCGACGCGTCGCCGCCCCGGCCCGCGCCGCCTCGACGCCGTCGCCGCCCCGCGCCGCACCTCGCCGTCGCCGTCGCCGGCTGTGAGCCTCTTTTTTTAATTTTTGTTAGATTTGTTTTTAGATTTTTTTTTGTAGTTCATAGATTTAGATATGTAGTTAATTTAGATTGTGTAATTAATTTGTTCATATTATGTTAGATTTTTTTCTGTTAATAGATTTTTTCTGTTAGATTTTTTTTCTGTTAGATTTGTTCATATTGTTTAATTTAGATCTTTTTGTTAGATTAGATGTGTAGTAATTTAGATATGTATTATATTATGTTAGATTTTTTTCTGTAAATAGATTTTTTATGTTAGTTTTTTTATGTTAGATTTTTTTTCTGTTAGATTTGTTTATATTGTGTAATTTAGATCTTTTTGTTAGATTAGATGTGTACTAATTTAGATATGTATTATATTATGTTAGATTTTTTTCTGTAAATAGATTTTTTATGTTAGTTTTTTTATGTTAGATTTTTTTTCTGTTAGATTTGTTCATATTGTGTAATTTAGATCTTTTTGTTAGATTAGATGTGTAGTAATTTAGATATGTATTATATTATGTTAGATTTTTTTTCTGTAAATAGATTTTTTATGTTAGTTTTTTTATGTTAGATTTTTTTCTGTTAGATTTGTTCATATTGTGTAATTTAGATCTTTTTGTTAGATTAGATGTGTAGTAATTTAAATATGTATTATATTATGTTAGATTTTTTTCTGTAAATAGATTTTTTATGTTAGTTTTTTTATGTTAGATTTTTTATGGTGATATTTAGATTGTGTAATTAATTTTGTTCATAGAATTTTAATGAATTTTTTGTTCATAGTATTTAGAAAAAGGAAAAAAAGAAGAAGTAGTTTATATACAGTTGAACTAGCTAGCTGATTTAATAAACTAATTTATTTTACTATATAATGAAGTAGTTTGTTTTTAGTAAGTACTACTTATTTATTTATAGTAAGTGTTTAGTAGTTGAACTAGATAGTTGATTTAATTAATAAGACTACTTTTATTTAACAATATATAGAAGTAGTTCCCGCGTCGACGTCGGCGATGCCTATCCCGCATCCTCGTCGTCGTCGACTCGGCGGTGGAGGCCTGCTTGATCAGGGCCATGTTCGGGACTGGGCTCCGCCGGGTTGGTATTGGGAGGTGCTACCTTTCGGGGGACGTAGGTTGGTGAGGAGGCAGCCCGTTGTTGACCCGATCCTTGTTTGGTGGCGGTCGCGTGGGCCAGTGACGGTGGTGAGGCATCCGGACACCGCGGAGGTGGTACGTCATCGTGTCAGCGAGGAGGATGAGCACGTCCGTCGCTACATGGTTGCATTGGAGGGGAGGTTCGACAATACCTGGCAGGTTCTTCAGGGATCTCACTGCAGCTATGATCCTGTGATGGTTCCTTATCTTTGGGTGTCCACCGCCCGCGTCGATACCCATCGGGCGCTACGGTTCTAGTTGTATTAGTGATAATATTCGATGATATACGGACACCAAGAGATGATGTACTTTTGCTTATAATTATTGAATGCATGCTAATTTGAATACTATACTTTATTTTGTGATTTGGTTTTGCTTATTGAATGCTCATATTGGATAAGTTCTCCTTCATTCCCGTGTGCTAGACAATTTGGTATAATAATGCATTCGGGAATGAAAGAGGAGCTACGTACGTACATCGATCATCGATAGTTAACCCGTGATTAATAATAATGATCTAGTTTAATATTTGAATTATGAACGTAGGCCAAAAATGTCGTACTCATCGGACGATGAAAATCGCCCGGGGGAGTGCGACTGGTGCCACGACGACCGAGGTATGTGCGACAGATTCATTGAGCTGGACGAAGATCGGCGCTTCAGCATTAAGCTCGAGGAGACTTGCGATGTTCATACGGTACGCAACGACGACAATAGTTTTTTTCGTAATTAAGCACGACTTCAACTATTTTAACGTGTATTTTTCATCTTTTCCAATTCGACTAGCTTATCCCATGCTTTGCAAGATGCTATGTCTTGGAGAGGATGAATTTTGAAGACCATGAAAATTTTGAAACCAAAAAAATTATCCTAAGTACCGAACATGGTATGGATTTTTCAAGTAAAGCTGTACAATGCTCAGAGTGTAACCCATTTTGGTTGCAAAAATTGGGATGCATTTTGCAAGATGTATGGTCTTGATGAGGGTATGGTTGTCACCATGGATCTTGGTGATCCTACAATCGAGCAAGAGACACCTTCGATTTGGGTCTTTGTGGATACACCTCCAGTTCTTCCCTCATGTGAGCTAAACATAGTTATTAAGTAATTTATATTGTTTATTTCAAAATATATAGTTGACAACTTATCTCCATTGACAGCTTATTTTCATTCTTCAAAGAATGTGCGGAAGATGATAGACAGAATGTACTACACCGAATGTGCGGAAGATGGTAGACAGAACATACTACACCGAACATATTACAATATCTACAATCAAACTCCTCAACATTATGGTCAATACGTGCCACTAGTGTACGTGTTGAACTACGGTAACTACCATGGAGATAACTTGGTAAGATTATTTTTTACTATTACAACATTCGTGCATCTTTTTTCACACTTCTAAAACTAGTACATCATTGCTAACTACGAAGTTATTACTATGTTTTTCAACAGATAATCCCGAATGATTGTGTGCCTCATCTGATGTATACGCGTGGTAGCCTTCATGTTTTGAACATACGACCAGGTCGTCCTACGAATCTCAACTGTCCATACCGGATTTCTAAAAGAAGTGGAGACATAACAATCAAAGAATGGAAAAAATGTATGGACAGTCGTAAGGAGCTTCTTGGAAGCAATAAGCAGCGAAAGGCAAGAATTGGAGACAGGATGATCGCCATTCTTCATAATGGAAAGTCAGGGTCTATATTGTTTTATGCTATTTTACCTTAAGGGTGTTTAGGTCCTATACCTGATACTGATGATCATGTGCTAAGAACAATTATGTAGGGTTGGGTTCGATGACTATATATGAGGATGATGATCGTATGACTTATTATTAATAACGAGTAGAAGTCGTATGATGATGCATGATTAGTAGGACTTGTTATTATATACATATATATGATGATGTATGATGCAAAGCATGCATGAGCATGTTATATCTGCGGGTGCAATGAACATAGCAGCAGTGTTGATAAACCAAGGACGAAGATAAGAGAGGACACTTCTCTCTATTAGCTAGCTATAATAACAACCTAAAAATAACCCCCAAAACCCCTAAAGCAGCCACTTTTGTTAAAAAAAATTGACTTTTGGTCCCGGTTGGAGCCACCAACCGGGACCAAAGGACCTCTGACTGGGCTCGGTGCACAGGGCCACGTGGAGCCACATTGGTCCCGGTTCGTGTTTGAACCGGGACTAATGGGTGGTGGCATTAGTAACGATCCATTAGTCCCGGTTCATGAACCGGGACTAAAGGCCCTTACGAACCGGGACTAATGGATGGTTTTCTACTAGTGTAGATTGATCTTTCTTGCAATGGAATAAGTGCTTAGCTTTGGGTTCAATCTTGCGGTGTACTTTCCCAGTGACAGCAGGCGCAACAAGGCACGTATTGTATTGTTGCCATCAAGGATAAAAAGATGGGGTTTATATCATATTGTTTGAATTTATCCCTCTACATCATGTCATCTTGCCTAATGCGTTACTTTGTTCTTATGAACTTAATACTCTAGATGCATGCTGGATAGCGGTCGATGTGTGGAGTAATAGTAGTAGATGCAGAATCGTTTTGATCTACTTGTCGCGGACGTGATGCCTATATACATGATCATGCCTAGATAATCTCATAACTATGCACTTTTCTATCAATTGCTCGACAGTAATTTGTTCACCCACCGTAATACTTATGCTATCTTGAGAGAAACCACTAGTGATACCTATGGCCCCCGGGTCTATCTTTTATCATATAAGTTTCCAATCTATCTTTATTTTGCAATCTTTACTTTCTAATCCATAACATAAAAATACCAAAAATATTTATCTTATCTTATTATCTCTATCAGATCTCACTTTCGCAAGTTACCGTGAAGGGATTGACAACCCCTTTATCGCGTTGGTTGCGAGGTTCTTGTTTGTTTGTGTAGGTATGAGGGACTTTTGAGGAGCCTCCTACTGGATTGATACCTTGGTTCTCAAAAACTGAGGGAAATACTTACGCTACTTTGCTACATCACCCTTTTCTCTTCAAGGGAGAACCAATACAGTGCTCAAGAGGTAGCAAGAAGGATTTCTGGTGCCGTTGCCGGGGAGGTCTTCGCTCAAGTCAAGACATACCAAGTACCCATCACAAACTCATATCCCTCGCATTACATTATTTGCCATTTGCCTCTCGTTTTCCTCTCCCCCACTTCACCCTTGCCATTTTATTCGCCCTCTTTTTTCCGTTCTCCTCTCTTTTTCGCTTGCCTCTGGTGTGCTCGTGTGTTATTTGTTTATTTCGTCGTTATGGCTAGTCCTTTATCCGCTCCTTTGTCTCCCGAGTTTGAAGTTCTTCACATCAAGCAAAGACAAGGAGAAAACTTAAAAGATGCTTGGTATAGGAGGATAGAATCTTATTGTAACTGCAGCTTAGAGGTGAATTTCAGGATTTTAGTTCGCAATTTTTATGTTGGACTATATATGTCCCATAGACAACTCTTGCATTGCGTTGCCAAAGGTAATTTTATCGAAATAGATCCAAATATTGCGCATGGAATCATAGAGGGAATAGTGGGAACACTATCTCAAAAAGGGGGGGACACATCCTGTTGGGGAACGTAGTAATTTCAAAAAATTTCCTACGCACACGCAAGATCACGATGATGATATAGCAACGTGTCGGAGTAATTGGGCACGGATACCCCGAAGACGGCGAGACAATAATTCAAGACATCGGGGCTAGCAAAGCCCCTCAGTCCGACTTCCCGGTCGGCTGGTGACTGCTGGCTGCTGACTCCGCCACCAGGCCGACTGCCGACTGCCGACTGCAGACTGCCGACTGCCGACTCCGCCACCAGGCCGACTGCCGACTGCCGACTCCGCCACCAGGCCGACTGCCGACTCCGCCACCAGGCCGACTGCCGACTGCCGACTCCGCCACCAGGCCGACTGCCGACTGCCGACTCCGCCACCAGGCCGACTGCCGACTCTGCCACCAGGCCGACTGCCGACTCCGCCACCAGGCCGACTGCCGACTGCCGACTCCGCCACCAAGCCGACTGCCGACTCCGCCACCAGGCCGACTGTCGACTGCCGACTCCGCCACCAGGCCGACTGCCGACTCCGCCACCAGGCCGACTGCCGACTGCAGCCCGACGCGACCCCGACGTGACGACCATACCTGGCACTGTTCACGTGACACCCCAACCATCATGTACAGTGTCACTTGTCCCCTGGCACTATTTATGAAGTGACCCAGGGGACAAGCATGACACCCTACCATGCCTTGCCCATGCCACCACTTAGCTTACTTCCTAAGCTAGCCATGCCTATATATATGGGCACACATCCATCCATCCAGGATGGACACTCACGCACACACACAAGCCACTAGCTAGCAAGCTAGCTAGCTAGCTATCCATCCATCCACATGAGCACACACTCACGCATGCATGCTCAGGCACATGCGGCCACACATACTTGTGCTCATATATACGAGGCCAGATGCCTATGGCACTGATCTCAGATACAGCTCCAGGAGCAACTCTGTACCAGATATACCAGATACATTCAGACATGCAGCAGTAGGAGTATTATCTCTCCGGAGAGCTCCGAAGCTAGGTAAACCACCGCGTGCTACTCGCATACCCGCTCCCGGGCCTATCAGCAGCAGTCTTGCCCTCACACGAAGCCACCTTGTGGCATATGTCGTCTTGCAACACCCCCCGTGAGAATACCACGACACAATGAGAGGGGAGAGTGTTGTCTACGTACCCTCGTAGACCGAAGCGGAAGCGTTGACACAACATAGAGGGAGTAGTCGTACGTCCTCCCGGTCCAACCGATCCAAGCACCGTTACTCCGGCACCTCCGAGTTCTTGACACACGTACAGCTCGATGACGCACCCCGAACTCCGATCCAGCAGAGGCACGGGGAGGAGTTCCGTCAGCACGACGGCATGGTGACGATCTTGATGTTCTCCTGTCGCAGGGCTTCGCCTAAGCACCGCTACAATATGACCGAGGTGTAATATCGTGGAGGGGGGCACCGCACACGGCTAAGGAACGATCTCAATGATCAACTTGTGTGTCTATGGGGTGTCCCCCACCCCCGTTTATAAAGGAGGGAGGGAGGAGGAGGCCGGCCCAAGGGGGAGGCGCGCCCTAGGGGGGGCAAACCTACTCCAAGTAGGTTTGGCCCCCCTTTCCTATTAGGAGTAGGAGAGGGAAGGAAGGGGGGGGAGGAGAGAAGGAAAGGGGGGGCCAGCCCCCCTCCCAATTCCGATTGGGCTTGGGGGGGGGGCGCCCCCTACCTTGCTCCTTCTCCCTCCCTTCCACTAAGGCCCATATACTTACCGGGGGGTTCCGGTAACATCCCGGAATTCCGGTATAATCCCAATCTCATCCGGAACCTTTCCAGTGTCCAAATATATCCGTCCAATATATCAATCTTTATGTCTCGACCATTTCGAGACTCCTCGTCATGTCCGTGATCATATCCGGGACACCAAACAATCTTCGGTACATCAAAATACATAAACTCATAATATAACTGTCATTGAAACCTTAAGCGTGCGGACCCTACGGTTCGAGAACAATGTAGACATGACCGAGACACGTCTCCGGTCAATAACCAATAGCGGGACCTGGATGCCCATATTGGTTCCTACATATTCTACAAAGATCTTTATCAGTCAAACCGCACAACAACATACGTTGTTCCCTTTGTCATCGGTATGTTACTTGCCCGAGATTCGATCGTCGGTATCCAATACCTATTTCAATCTCGTTACCGGCAAGTCTCTTTACTCGTTCTGTAATACATCATCTCGCAACTAACTCATTAGTTGAAGTGCTTGCAAGGCTTAAGTGATGTGTATTACCGAGAGGGCCCAGAGATACCTCTCCGACATTCGGAGTGACAAATCCTAATCTCGAAATACGCCAACCCAACAAGTACCTTCGGAGACACCTGTAGAGCACCTTTATAATCACCCAGTTACATTGTGACGTTTGGTAGCACACAAAGTGTTCCTCCGGTAAACGGGAGTTGCATAATCTCATAGTCATAGGAACATGTATAAGTCATGAAGGAAGCAGTAGCAACATACTAAACGATCGGGTGCTAAGCTAACGGAATGGGTCATGTCAATCAGATCATTCAACTAATGATGTGACCTTGTTAATCAAATAACAACTCCTTGTTCATGGTTAGGAAACATAACCATCTCTGATTAACAAGCTAGTCAAGTAGAGGCATACTAGTGACACTCTGTTTGTCTATATATTCACACATGTATTATGTTTCCGATTAATACAATTCTAGCATGAATAATAGACATTTATCATGATATAAGGAAATAAATAATAACTTTATTATTGCCGCTAGGGCATATTTCCTTCACATCCTACCCAGGTAGAGACACAAGTTTTCGGAAAGATTTGCGAAGTAACAAATTTTTTACAAAAGTCTCTTGAACCCCTCAAGAGCACTAGCGGACATCTTCACCGCATGAATATGTTGATTACCCTTTGCAATAAGCGGTTGGATTCTTTAGATCTAAAAATTTCCGAATATGAGGGGAAACGTAAAGAACCTCCCGGATTCGAGCATGACTCCGCTAAGAAATTAAAAATTAAAGATGGCAATACGTAGATGTATTCTCGCTTTTATGCCTAGCTAGGGGCGTTAAACGATAGCGCTTGTTGGGAGGCAACCCAATTTTATTTTTGTTCCTTGATTTTTGTTTCTGTTTAGTAATAAATAATTCATCTAGCTTCTGTTTATATGTGGTTTTATGTTTTAATTAGTTATTGTGCCAATTAGAACCTATAGGATAACCGACGGTGATAGTTAATTTGATTCTGCTGAAAAACAGAAACTTTTGCGCGCACGAGAATAATTTTAATAAATCACATAAACGTGATTTTTAGTTGATTGTTTTTGAATTAGATCAATAGAAAAATTGCACAGGACTTAATATTTTGGTGGGATTTTTAGAGTTCCAGATGTCTTCGAAAGTTACAGATTGCTACAGACTGTTCTATTTTTGACAGATTCTGTTTTTCGTGTGTTGTTTGCTTATTTTGATGCATCTATGGCTAGTATCGGGGGGTACGAACCATAGAGAAGTTGGAATACAGTAGGTTTAACACCAATATAAATAAAGAATGAGTTCATTACAGTACCTTATGTGGTGTTTTTTCTTTCTTGCACTAACGGAGCTTATGAGATTTCCTGTTGAGTTTTGTGTTGTGAACTTTTCAAGTTTTGGGTAAAGATTTGATGGACTATGGAATAAGGAGTGGCAAGAGCCTAAGCTTGGGGATGCCCATGGCACCCCAAAATATACAAGGACAACCAAAATACTAAGCTTGGGGTTGCCCAGGAAGGCATCCCCTCTTTCGTCTTCGTCTATTGGTAACTTTACTTGGAGCTATATTTTTATTTGCCACATGATATGTGTTTTGCTTCGAGCGTCTTGTATGATATGAGTCTTTGATTTTTTGTTTACCACAATCATCCTTGCTGTACACACCTTTTGGGAGAGACACAACATGATCTGGAATTTATTAGAATACACTATGTGCTTCACTTATATCTTTTGAGCTAGATAATTTTGCTCTGGTGCTTCACTTATATCCTTTAGAGCACGGCGGTGGATTAATTTTGTAGAAATTATTGATCTCTCATGCTTCACTTATATTATTTTGAGAGTCTTTTAGAACAGCATGGTATTTGCTATTGGTTATAAAATTGGTCCTAGAATGATGGGCATCCAAGTTGGGTATAATAAAAACTATCATAGAAAGTGAATTGGATGCTTTGATCAATTTGATGCTTGATAATTGTTTTGAGATATGAGGATGGTGATATTAGAGCCATGCTAGTTAAGTAGCTGTGAATTTGAGGAATACTTGCGTTGAAGTATGTGATTCCCGTAGCATGCACGTATGGTGAACCGCTTTGTGATGAAGTTGGAGCATAATCTATTTATTGATTGTCTTCCTTGTGAGTGGCGGTCAGGGACGAGCGATAGTCTTTTCCTACCAATCTATCCCCCTAGGAGCATGTGTGTAGTACTATGTTTCAATGACTTGTAGATTTTTGCAATAAGTATATGAGTTCTTTATGATTAATGTTGAGTCCATGGATTATACGCACTCTCACCCTTCCACCAGTGCTAGCCTCTCTTGTGCCGCGCAACTTCCACCGGTACCATACACCCACCATATACCTTCCTCAAAACAGCCACCATACCTACCTATTATGGCATTTCCATAGCCATTCCGAGATATATTGCCATGCAACTTTCCACCGTTCCGTTTATTATGACACGCTCCATCATTGTCATATTGCTTTTGCATGATCATATAGTTGACATCGTATTTGTGGCAAAGCCACCTTCATAATTCTTCCATACATGTCACTCTTAATTCATTGCATATCCCGGTACACCACCGGAGGCATTCTTATAGAGTCATATTTTGTTCTAAGTGTCGAGTTGTAATCTTGAGTTGTAAGTAAATAGAAGTGTGATGATCTTCATTATTAGAGCATTGTCCCAAGTGAGGAAAGGATGATGGAGACTATGATTCCCCCACAAGTCGGGATGAGACTTCGGACTTTATAAAAAAAGAAGGAGAAAGGCCAAATAAAAAAAAGAGAGAAAGGCCAAATAAAAAAGAGAGGGAAAAAGAGAGAAGGGACAATGCTACTATCCTTTTACAACACTTGTGCTTCAAAGTAGCACCATGATCTTCATGATAGAGAGTCTCCTACGTTGTCACTTTCATATACTAGTGGGAATTTTTCATTATAGAACTTGCCTTGTATATTCCAATGATGGGCTTCCTCAAAATGCCCTAGGTCTTCGTGAGCAAGCAAGTTGGATGCACACCCACTTAGTTTCTTTTGTTGAGCTTTCATACACTTATAGCTCTAGTGCATCCGTTGCATGGCAATCCCTACTCACTCACATTGATATCTATTAATGGGAATCTCCATAGCCCGTTGATATGCCTAGTTGATGTGAGACTATCTTCTCCTTTTTTGTCTTCTCAACAACCACCATTCTATTCCACATATAGTGTTATGTCCATGGCTCACGCTCATGTATTGTGTGAAAGTTGAAAAAGTTTGAGAATACTAAAGTATGAAACAATTCTTAGCTTGTCATCGGGGTTGTTCATGATTAAATACTTTGTGTGATGAAGATACAGCATAGCCAGACTATATGATTTTGTAGGGATAGCTTTCTTTAGCCATGTTATTCTGAGAAGACATGATTGCTTTGTTAGTATGCTTGAAGTATTATTGCTTTCAGGTCAATATGAACTTTTGCCTTGAATCATTTGGATCTGAACATTCATGCCACAATAAAGAAAATTACATTGAGAAATATGCTAGGTAGCATTCCACATCAAAAATTCTGTTTTTATCATTTACCTACTCAAGGACGAGCAGGAATTAAGCTTGGGGATGCTTGATACATCTCCAACGTATCTATAATTTTGGATTGTTCCATGCTATTATATTACCCGTTTTGGATGTTCATGGGCTTTACTTTACACTTTTATATCATTTTTGGGACTAACCTACTACTTGGAGGCCCAGCCCGAATTGCTGTTTTTTTTGCCTATTTCAGTGTTCCGAAGAAAAGGAATATCAAACGGAGTTCAAACGGGATGAAACCTTCGGGAGCATTCTTTTTGGAACAAACGCAACCCAGGAGACTCGGAGTGGACGTCAAGCAGCAAACGAGGAGGCCACGAGGGTGCCCGGCGCTCCCTAGCAGGGGTGGGCGTGCCCCCCACCCTCATGGGCCCCTTGTGGCTCCACCGACCTACCTAATTCCACCGCCTCAACCTTCTGTATCAGCGAGATCCCATCTTGGGGCCTTCGCCGGCGGTCTGCCGGAGGGGAAATCGACAATGAAGGGCTTCTACATCAACACCATGGCCTCTCCGATGAGTTGTCAGTAGTTTACCACAGACCTTCGAGTCCATAGTTATTAGCTAGATGGCTTCTTCTCTCTCTTTGAATCTCAATACAAAGTTCTCCTTGATCTTCTTGGATATCTATTCGATGTAACTCTTTTTGCGGTGTGTTTGTCGATATCCGATGAATTGTGGGTTTATGATCAAGTTTATCTATGAGAAATATTTGAATCTCCTCTGAATTCTTTTATGTGTGATTTGTTATGTTTGCAAGTCTCTTCGAATTATCAGTTTGGTTTGGCCTACTAGATTGATCTTTCTTGCAATGGGAGAAGTGCTTAGCTTTGGGTTCAATCTTGCGGTGTACTTTCCCAGTGACAGCAGGGGCAACAAGGCACGTATTGTATTGTTGCCATCGAGAATAAACAGATGTGGTTTATATCATATTGTTTGAGTTTATCACTCTACATTATGTCATCTTGCCTAATGCGTTACTCTGTTCTTATGAACTTAATACTCTAGATGCATGCTGGATAGCGGTCGATGTGTGGAGTAATAGTAGTAGATGCAGAATCGTTTTGATCTACTTGTCGCGGACGTGATGCCTATATACATGATCATGCCTAGATAATCTCATAACTATGCACTGTTCTATCAATTGCTCGATAGTAATTTGTTCACCCACCGTAATACTTATGCTATCTTGAGAGAAGCCACTAGTGAAACCTATGGCCCCCGGGTCTATCTTTTATCATATAAGTTTCCAATCTATATTTATTTTATAATCTTTACTTTCCAATCTATAACATAAAAATACTAAAAATACTTATCTTATCTTATTATCTCTATCAGATCTCACTTTGCAAGTTACCGTGAAGGGATTGACAACCCCTTTATCGCGTTGGTTGCGAGGTTCTTGTTTGTTTGTGTAGGTACGAGGGACTTTTGAGGAGCCTCCTACTTGATTGATACCTTGGTTCTTAAAAACTGAGGGAAATACTTATGCTACTTTGCTGCATCACCCTTTCCTCCTCAATGGAAAACCAACGCAGTGCTCAAAAGGTAGCAAATAGCCACTGCCAAAACCATAACAGTTCAGTCACACCGATATGGATCTCGGTCCCACCGAGATGGCCTTGCCAACTCTCTATTGCTTGTTGCAATTATTTCGGTCTCACCGAGATATTGCAATCGGTCCCATCGAGATGGCTTGACTGATTCTTTGTTGCTCACTGCATTCACTCCACTCTCACTGAGATGATGCAAGCGGTGCCACCAAGATGAAGTTTTCCCTAAGCCCTAGCACATCGGTGCCACCGAGTTGTTCCCGTCGGTCGCATTGAGATTCCGTACGTTCATACTTTTGAACAGATCGGTGCCACCGAGTTTTTTGTACAGCGCCACCGAGATGGGTCAAAAGTGTGTAACGGTTGGATTTTTGTGTGAAGGCTATATACCCCTCCATGCCCTTCTTCTCACATGAGAGATCCATCAGAATGTGCATACACTTCCACCAATCATTTTCTGAGAGAGAACCACCTACTAATGTATTGAGATCAAGAGATTCAATTCCTACCATTTGAACCTTGATTTCTAGCCTTCCCAAAGTTGCTTTCCACTCAAATCCTTCTTCCACCATACGAAATCTGTGAGGGAGAGTTGAGTGTTGGGGAGACTATCATTAGAAGCACAAGAGCAATTAATTCATTATCAACACATAGTTTCTTCCCTTTTGAAGAGTGGTGTCTCCTAGATTGGTTAGGTGTTGCTTGAGAGCCTCCGACATGATGTGGAGTTGAACAAGAAGTTTGTAAGGGCAAGAAGATCGCCAACTTCGTGAAGATCTACCTGAGTGAGACAAGTCCTTCATGGGCGATGGCCATGGTGGGATAGACATGGTTGCTTCTTCATGGACCCTTCGTAGGTGGAGCCCTCCGTGGACTCGCGCAACCGTTACCCTTCGTGGGTTGAAGTCTTCATCAAGGTGGATGTACGATAGCACCACCAATCGGAACAACACCAAAAATATTTGTGTCTCCATTGCGTTTGCCTTCTCTAAACCCTTCCCTTTACCTTCATATATAATATTTTACATTCCGCTACCATACTCTTAAAATTGCATGTGTAGGTTGATTGCTTGACTTGTCATAATTGCTAAAATCTGCCCATAACTAAAATTGGGAAAATGAAAGATTTTCATTTGGTCAAGTAGTCTAATCACCCCCCCCCCCCCCCCCCCCCGCTAGACATACTTTCGATCCTACAGTGGCGACCGAAGTAGAGTACCAAAGCACAAACCGAGGTGATGTCGTCGGAAAATTTCTCCGAACTTTTCACACAGCCGTTGGTAGATTCCTCTAACAGACACGAAGGGTTGTGTTCTTTCCAGGTGGATCTTTGGGTGGCGGTGATGGGGCGCCTCGAGAGTTGTCCTAGCAATCCTTTTTAACACAGTACAGACATGTACGCTTATATAATGCACATACATTCAGCCTTATGATCGCACACACGCATATCGTAACCATATGAGCATCGTAGAGAGACTGAGTCGGCATATCATATTGAGATTGATGAAGTCGGTATAGATGCCTTCGTAATTGACGAGAACGTCTGCTTTCACTGAAAGCACATCGCGGAAAGGTCTTAAATAAATCTAGAAATATGCAAGCACGAGAACTCTGGTGGGCCGTCTGCTGCAACGATCGCTCAAAGGCCTAGGATATCACTGTCTTCCTAACTATCCAACCACAGGCCGATTCGTAGTCGTCCTAGTGACCTAGAAGGGCGTGCGTCCACATATGGTTCAAAATTATTGCACACCTTCATAGTTGTTTAATATGATTATGAAGGGCTGCCCATGTATTTACACAGGGCAAGGCAGTACGCACTAACCACACCAGCTTATTAGTGATGGTTCCTAGTTTTTCTCAAATTTTTAAGTAACATTTTATCTCAGTGCTATAGCTTTTGGAGGGGCATCACGCTAACGTACAAGTCAGCGGCTTTAGCATGCTATCTCAGCGGCTTTAGCTCAAAACCCCGGCGGTAATTATCAAGCTGGATATCTCAAAGGCGTTCGATTCGGTCCAATGGCCCTTCCTCATAGAGGTCCTGCAAGCAATGTGTTTTGGGCGCCGATGGAGGGATTGGATCTGTGGAATCTTGGCTACTTCCTCCACACGAATATTGGTTAACGGCACCCCGGGAAGGCCTATCCTAAACTGCATTGGGCTGAGGCAAGGAGACCCAATTTCCCCTATGCTCTTTATCATGGTCATGGAACCGCTGTAACGTATGTTAGAGCTGGCGAGGGAGAGGGGACTGTTGACACCACTTGCGAGCGTGGGAATGTAGCACATGCTATCAATGTACGCGAATGACGTCATGTTGTTCGTTCGGCCATTGGAGGAAGATCTCCAGGCTTGTGTCTCACTCTTAAATCTCTTTGGAGAGGCATCGGGTATGCGTGTTAACATGGCCAATAGTGCAGCTTATCCAATTCGCTGTACGACAGATATTATGGACATGGTGGAGAGGATTACGGGGTGTGGAGTGGGCACTTTTCCATGCAAATACTTAGGCTTGCCGCTCACCATACGGAAACAATCTGCGACGCAGATGGCCGGCCTGGTGGATCAACTGGCAAATGCACTTCCCAGATGGAAAGCTTCAAAAATGCCACGGAGTAGGAGGATGTTGCTGATCAAGTCTGTGCTATGTGCGATTCCGCTACGTGCAATGCTTGCACTCGACTTGCCGCAGAAGACGATCAAAGCCATGAACAAGATATGTTGCAGTTTTCTATGGTGTGCCGAGGCCCATGCCAGTGGAGGGCACTGCGATGTGGCATGGGAGCAGGTTTGCACGCATATGTGGGCTGGTGGACTCGGGATCACAAACTTAAAATGGATGAATGTGGCGATGCAAGCCCGGTGGCCATGGTTACAGAAAGCTGACGGTTCGCGGCCGTGGGCGGAGTTCAAGATCAAGGTGCCCAAGGCTTCAAAGCAAATCTGTCGCGCGGCTATGTGGACGACAATAGGAAGCGGCAGGGACACGCTATTCTGGGAGGATAAATGGATAGATGGGGAGGGGATTCAGGATATCACCCCGCAGCTTTATGCCATGGTGAGAAACCGGACGAGGCTAAGCTGTACAGTAGCCCAAGCCTTGCATGGCCTCAGGTGGGGCAACAGATGTCGGGTCGGAGATGTCCGCGGAGGTGCTAAACGAATACATGCAATTATGGACGAGGTTAGTGGAGGTGGAGCTGGATCCAGGAGAGCAGGACCTGGTGACGTGGTATTGGAGCGGGAATGGGGAGTTCACTACAAAATCTGCCTGCGATGCCACATTTTGGGGACGGCAAGTTACGCCAACAACAGAGTTCACCTGGAAGGCCAAGGCAGCAATGAGATGTCGATTCTTCATGTAGTTGGCCACCCGGGACAGATGCTGGACGTCCGACCGACACGCCAGACGAGGGTTGGATCATCAGGATCACTACCCTCTTTGTGACCAGGAGGAGGAAACCATGAGACACATTATGCTGCACTGTGTATTCGCGAGAGAGGTTTGGATGACAGTCTTGCTCTCCATTGGCAATCCGGATTGGATCCCCACGACCGAGCAGAACATGACCGAATGGTGTGCGGAGAAGGGAGGCGCAACAAGGCAAAGCCGAAGCAAAGCGGCAATTCTAACTCTGGTCATGTGGGAAATATGGAAACACCGCAATGCGATAGTCTTCGATGGGGCTTCGCCATCCAAAAACGTTGTGCTGCTTCGGATAAGCAGCAAGGGGCAAGCGTGGAAGAAGGCAAGGTTGCTGAGAGGAAACATGGATGACTTCTTCGAAGCGGTGGAACGGTGGGCTAGGCCAGAAGCAACAACTTAGGCTATGTATAGGTGGTGGAGTTTTGGGTGGTGTCTGCATGTAAAATCCATGTAAACACTGATGTGGAGGGGCTCTTTACCCCACTCCTCTCTCTTTATAATATAGTACGCACATAGTGCGTATTCGAGAAAAAAGCGTGCTATCTCAGGGACTCAGGGATATATCAATGCTATAACGTTTGGAGGGGTATCCTGCTAATTACAACGTGTACAATGTAGTGGCTTTAGCACGAGCGATGGAGTGAGGCTTTTGGCTCTTGGGTTCCATGGAGACCAAAATTTCTAAAAGAGAAAAAAGAATCAAAAATCAACTTTTTAAGTTTAAAAAATTTCGGAACACAAATAATAAGTACTTATAGATGTATACTAGAGGTGTGCAAAATTTCATTATAAAATACGTTTTGATATGAGTTGTACGAAAGAAAATCATGTACATATATTTAGCTAGTACACATCCATAAGTATGTGTGTAGTTTTTCCAGGTCCTTGTTAAACATAAAGTTCTGATTTTTTTTTTTTTTGAAATGCAGGCTTCATGGGGCTCGAGCTCCATTAGCAATCTCCACTTTAGCGCGCTATAGAGCCATTTAGCGCACAACTGAGGCTCCTCTAGTTACAATATCACGCTATTGAATAATCTGGCTACTTGGAAGTAGACAGCCGTGTTTAATTCTAACAGTCATCTTGACGAGTCACTCTCAAAGCATACAAATGTTGACTCGTGGCGTGACAAAACGTATACCGACTGAGTGAGAAGATCTCGTCTTGGAGACTAAACATGGACAAACGATTGTGGTGGTAAATTGACATTGACGAGTGCAAGCTAGAGACAACCAAACGCTAGTAGAGATCGTCATTTCAAGGGGGGACTTGTATAGGGTCTGACCTTTAGATGAGATCATAGGATCAACATCAAAATTTCATATTTAGACAATTCAAAAAATTCTGATTTTTTTGATAACGTACCCGCAAGGTATGTTTACAACTAAAAAAATCAGCTTCAAACTCGGTCTACAATAAGAGATTCAAAAAAGACAAATTCGACTATGATATCTAGAGATATCCTAAAGCTAGATCTCATACAAGTCTCCCCGGTTTCAATTGGTCTTTCCTCTGGTATCTTGTTTGCTGTGCATTACTAGTTCACTGCATCCAAGGACAATATGAAAGCTGCAGCGCAGAACGGTCTCCCGAATAGGCTAGGCTACCTGTGACTGAGACGGATCTACGTCTACATATAGGATTTGTTACCATCTGTCGTAGCTTCACGTTAAAAGCAAAAGGTTAATTTTGATTTTCTAAAGAGAAAGTGTACTTTTAATGGATGGGGCGTTTTGGCTCCCGTGCTGAGATGAGCCAGATAGTGAACAGTAAAACCGCAGAAAATACTAGAAATTTTCAAAAATCCCGAAAAGAAATTGTGGTGAAAGATGTGTGAGTTCACGATGTCCGTGCAAAATTCAGCGCATTTGAACATCTGACAAGCTCTCAGCAAAGCAGACAAACTTGGGGTCTATGGAAAAATACTATTTTGCTGTTCGGAGCTGATTTTTTTTGGCTGAGAGCTACTCAGACGTCCGAATGAGCTGAAACTTGGCACTTACATCACGCACTCAAGCATCTTTCTCAACAAAATTTATTGGATTTTTTCTGAAAATTTTCTGCTATTTTATTCGAATTTACTGTTCACATGGTGTAGATGAGCTCGGGAACAGAATTGGATATTCAACTTTTTGTCCCTAAACTTGAAAACTGGGAAAGTTGTAGCTCCATCTCTTGATACCAGACAAGTTCAGTCCCTTATCTCGGCTGACCCGGTTACTTCTACCCGGTCCACAAATTTAGATCAATCCTATCTAATTAAGCTTTGTGGTTTTGGGAGTAATATTCACCACATAAGAGCATCTCTAGCCCCTCAAACGACCCCTCAACCATAACTCCTTACATTTTGAAGAGTTAAATAAAAACAGTTCCTAGCCAAACTCTTGACTTAACTCCCTAAAACATGTCTCACTCTAATTTATTTCAAACATATATTGAAACTACTCGATTGAAACAATTTAAACAATGATGGGAAAATTCGATACATTGTATAACATCAACATAAACTACTCGATTGGAACTTAAACTAAATAGAACTAATCTTCTTCGGCCAGGATTTGCTGCCTATCCACGTCACCCACCCGGAGCCTCCGAACCGGAGTCACTCGATAAAAGATCGATCACTACCGTTCCATCCTCATCATCGAGCCCCCACCGGACAGTCTAACTTCATTGGTGATATTCTTGTAGAGCTCGTAGGCTCGGAGCTTCTCAACGATGAGCACCAGATGATTTGCTTGGAGATCAGCCATGTATGCCTTGTCGGTGCGTGCGGCCTAGATCTGCTCAAAGGCCTCCTGATTCTCGGGGATTGACGACGATGAATTACGAGACAACGCCACTACTGTGATGAAAATTTGTCTCCTTCTGGCTGCCATGGAGGCGGACCGCCACCACATCATAAGTGTGAAGCACCTACTTTGCCGACTAGAGACCGCCAATCCACTGTCGCTTCCTCGTGTCCCAATCGTTAATCTATACCCACGTCCCCCACGGGGGCAAGGCGTGGTACTTCTTCTTCTTCAGTTGTAGCGGCAGGTCAGACATGGATCTGGAGCTCCGTACGCCGATGCGTGCTATGGTGGCTTCGCGGGCCCGTTGTGAACACAACGCCGATCCGGCGGTGGCGAGTTCTAATTGTCGGATCCGACCATTTGGGGCAACCGGGGGCAGTGGCTGATTGGAAGAGGGCTGGAGAGAGACGGGGTCTGCGGCGCAGGCGGCGGTGCCAAAGAGGGCAGTGGGGTGGCTTTGGGCGCCAGCGGCGTCGCTGCGCTACGAGCATGAGGAGGGGCAGCATGGGGGAAATGGCCAACATTATCCCGAGACGTGGTTGCGCCACACAAGTAGAACCATCACTGCATCACCCGACACATTGCTTAATTTTTTTCAGGAGTTAAACTGAATAAAGGTTCGGCTAAGTCTGGTTTAACTCTGAAAAATTTAAGGACTTATATGATTTTCATAGATCGTTAGAGACGCTCAAACTATACTTTAGTAGTTACTTCATTCACGCAAACCTCCACACGAACGGGTGTATTTGGGATGTAATTGCTACGGATTACAGCTTAAGGTTTTGACGATTAATAAACCTTGAATACAACTTGTGCATTTGTTATTTTTAAAGCGAAAGCATCTAGCCCAGCTTCATAAAATAAAGCAATCATCCACAACAATGTTCTAAATGCACACCAGAAAAAACTGGGAGATCCTGCTGGCAACCCTATCCTAAGTCAGCTGCGGCCTCCACCCTTCTTCATTCTTTTTTTTTCAAAAATTCTTCTTGTCTATTAATAAGATATAATAGTGGTACACAGATACACATACGTAAAACAATATATAACAAGGTGGATAGACCACCTACCGACTACAAGAACTGTAACAAGCCGAAGGTGCGCCGTCATCATCGCTCCTCCCTCACCGGGCCAGGCAAACCTTATTGTAGTTGACAGTCAGGAAGTCGTTATACTAAGACCTCAAACATCATGCATACTAGAGCAGCAACCGTCACCGATGAAGAAAAACATAGATCAGAAGGATTGTACAAACGCACCAACAACCATTAGCTTCAGATAAATCCAAATGGATCTGCAGGAGACAAACACCTTCCGAATCTTACAGATCCGCCGAAGACCAAAAAGGACTAGACCCAAGAAGACTCGCATGAGGACATTATTATGACTCTAGGATGTCATCGCCCCGACGAGGACACCGAGGGACCTGGCACTACATCCACGGCCGGACCACCAACGACTTTATAACCCTAACTACGGGGAAGAATCTGGAACTACTAGTACCACCAGATCTGTGGCAGTCTCCCCCCCCCCCCCCCCCCCCCCACAACGCCCAACGTCTATTAGTATTTGGAAGAGAGGGGAAGCAGACGATTGAAGCGAGGAGGTGCAAAGGGCAAGTCAGCTAACTTCTAGGGTTATGTTTTTTGGCAAACGAACGGCAGTAACTATGATCCCTATCCCCCTCCCCGTATTGTGGTAGTTGTATAGAAAAAATGAGACACGTTCTACCATGCATAGGTATCTAGTGCATGTATCCACCGCTCATCAATTCTTTGAGATTCGTGTTGTGTGTTTTTTAGTTTGTAACAAAGATTTGTTTTGTTTCATAATGTCACACAATTTACAGCGGGTCCTTTTTCTCTTGTCGAAGTGAATCATAATGTTTTATTCTGTGCCATAAACAAGTGCACCCTTATTTGTTGGTAGACAATGAGACATTATGATGCACTTGCAATAAGAAAATAAAACCTAGCAAAACATCATGTAATGTTTGAAACAAGACAAATTCTGTCAAAACTCAAAAGATCGCTTGGCACAACAATGGTCCTATCGAGTCTATCAAATTATACACCGTGTTTCAGTTGTCTTGCTCACATGCATGCATATTACTGAAATACTTGTAGTTGGGGAAAACTACTACAAGTTCCCTCAACTACAAATATTTCGGTACATAGATAGTATGATTTTTAGCGTGCCGTGGATAGTCAAAACTTGCAGAGACGTACGTGGTGTGGAGGTGGGACGTCTACTTCTCCGGCGTGATTGAATACCACGATCGGTCGGAGGAGAAGGCTGTTATGGCCTATTCACCGGTAGCTACGAGGAGAAGAACAACCTGCTGCACGATTGAGACAGTGACAACGTTAACACACGTATGCCAATTGAACACGAAGAGCTCATCCATTTGGAAGACTAGACCTGATTTGGACACACAAGCACAAATATTGCTCCAAGTTCAGTGCACCGCAGATATGTGTCGATGTATGCATATGCTTTTTCGCCTTCTACCCGGCCTGACTGCTTATAAAGCAACAGAGCTTGTGATGCAAAATCTGAGAGAGCAACTGAGCTCAGCATGGCAAACCTCGTGCAAGAGCTCATGCTAGAGACTCCACCGCGGGCATGGTTTCTGGTCGAGCTCCCCCTCCTCCTCTTGTCTCTGTGTAGAAGGAAAAGAATAGGATGTGCAACACAAATACATTGATCGGTGCACCAGGCACGTATATATGAGTACACAAGGGACCACAACCTCAACTATACAGAGAACTAGGAGGTGGACCCAATACACAATATACACGTACACAATATATTCAACACCCCCCGCAGTCGAAGCGGCGCCGGAGACGCAGAGACTGGAACGAAACTCCTCGAAGCTGGAAGTCGGCAGTCCCTTAGTCATCACATCGGCGAACTGTTGTGCAATCGGAACATGGAGGACCCGAATACGTCCAAGGGCCACCTGCTCGCGCACAAAGTGAATGTCCAGCTCAATGTGCTTAGTCCGACGATGATGAACGGGGTTGGCGGAAAGGTACACCGCAGAAACGTTGTCATAGTAGACAACCGTAGCCTGGGAGACGTCATGAAGCAACTCCTGAAGTAACTGTCGTAGCCAGGTGCACTCGGCGACGGCGTTAGCCACAGCTCGGTACTCAGCCTCCGCGCTAGAGCGCGAAACCGTAGGTTGTCGCTTGGACGACCACGAGACGAGTGAAGGACCGAGGTAAACGCAGTAGCCAGAGGTGGACCGACGGGTGTCGGGGCAGCCGGCCCAGTCCGCGTCGGAGTAGGCCACCATCTCCAGAGAAGTGGACGCTGTGAGAGTAAGCCCAAGAGCCATCGTGCCGCGGATGTAACAGAGAATCCGCTTCACGAGGGTCCAATGGGAGTCACGAGGGGCGTGCATATGCAGACACACCTGCTGAACAGCATACTGTAAATCCGGCCGAGTGAGAGTCAGATACTGAAGAGCACCAACAATGGACCGGTAGAAGGGAGCATCCGACGCGGGAGAGCCCTCGAGAGCAGAAACCTTGGCCTTCGTGTCAATAGGAGTAGCAACAGGGTGACAGTTGAGCATGCCGGCACGCTCAAGTAGCTCGTGCGCATACTTCTACTGATGAAGAAAGAAGCCGTCGGGTCGCCGAATGACCTCAATGCCAAGGAAATAATGTAGAGCGCCCAGGTCCTTGATGGAAAACTCATCACGCAGCCGGAGAGTAATCTGCTGAAGAAGGACTGCGGAGGAGGCCGTCAGGATGATGTCGTCGACGTAGAGGAGCAAATATGCAGTCGTGTCGCCGTGGTGATAGACGAATAACGAGGCATCCGAGCGAGTGACGCTGAAGCCCAGTGTTTGAAGAAACCCGGCGATATGTTGGTACCAGGCGCGAGGTGCTTGCTTGAGCCCATAGTGAGACTGGGGCAGCAAACACACATGCCCAGGAAGAGATGCGTCGACGAAACCGGTCGGCTGCTCACAGTAAACCTGCTCCTCAAGATGGCCGTGAAGGAAGGCGTTGGAGACATCCATCTGATGAACTAGCCAGCCTCGGGAAACTGCCAGCTGGAGAACTGTGCGGATCGTGCCCGGTTTGACAACCGGGGCAAACGTCTCGGTGAAGTCGACTCCAGCGGGCTGCCGAAAACCATGGACCACCCAACGAGCCTTGTAGCGCTCAAGTGTACCATCTGAGCGGGTCTTATGGCGAAAGACTCACTTGCCGCTGATGACATTGGCGCGAGAAGGCCGAGGAACTAGTGTCCAGGTACGGTTCCGCTGAAGAGCGTCGAACTCTTCCTTCATCGCAGCAAGCCAGTGAGGATCACGAAGGGCTGCGCGAGCGGACGCAGGGATCGGTGACGGCTCAGTGGTGGATGCAGCGAGAAGATACTCGTCGCTGGAGTACCGTAGACTCGGGCGATGAACGCCGGCTCGAGCCCGAGTGACGGGGCGAGATGGCAACTCGGCGACTGGCGAGGCGGGCGGCGAAGCAGCCGGCAAGGCCGCCGGCGAGATGGCCGGTGAAGAAGCGTCGCCCGAGGCCGCCGAAGCGCCCGCGCCCGAGGCTGTCGAAGCGCCCGTGCCCGAGGCACACGAGGCGGGCGAGGCGGGGGCACCGCCCGAGGCACCCGAGGCGGCGGGGCCGACCGAGACAGCCGGCGACGGGGCGGCGCCTGAGGTGGCCGGTGAAGATACCGGTGACAAGGCGGCCGGCGAAGATGCCGGCGAAGCAGCAGCTGCCGGCGAAGATGCCGGCGAGGCGGGCGATGCTGAGGCCCCTGACGGAGTCGGCAAGGGCGTCGTGGGGGCGCGAGTCGCAGCTCGTCCCATGGCCGGAGGACCACCGAAGCCCGGAGGCGGTCCAAGAATCGAGCGGGGCCGTCCACCTGACGGGGTCGCTGGAGGGTCGTCGATGGCCGGCGGCGACGGGGCGGCGGGAGGTACCTGCTGAAATGGAAACACCGTCTCATCAAAGTAAACGTGCCGGGAGGTGAATACACGATGTGAGACGGGATCGTAGCAGCGGTATCCTTTGGTGTTAGGTGGGTAGCCGAGGAAGATGCAAGCGACTGAGCGAGGTGCAAGCTTATGAGGCGCAGTGGCGGCGAGGCTAGGATAGCAGAGACATCCAAAGATGCGAAGGCCATCATAAGATGGGGGCGCACCAAAGAGGATATGGTGAGGGGCGTAGTTCCAGCGTAGACGACACAGGCGGATGTTAATGAGGAGGGTGGCGGTGGCGAGAGCGTCCGGCCAAAACCGGGGAGGCACGTTAGAGTGAAAGAGTAACGTGCGGACGCAGTCATTAAGAGTGGGAAGGATACGCTCGGCACGACCATTTTATTGGGACGTGTATGGGCAAGTGAGGCGGAAGATAGTGCCGTGGGAGGCTAGAAGGTTACGAACAGCGGCGTTGTCAAACTCTTTTCCGTTGTCAGTTTGTAAAGCAAGGATAGGATGACCGAACTGTGTGGTGACGTAGGAATAAAATGCAGTGAGTGTGGCAAGAGCGTCGGACTTGCGACGAAGAGGAAATGTCCACACATAATGAGAGAAATCATCTAAGATCACCAAATAGTATATGTAGCCCGTGTTGCTTGCAACCGGGGATGTCCAAACATCACTCTGCAATAACTGAAACAGAAAAGTGGAAATAGTGGTAGATGCGCTAAAGGGAAGACGAATGTGCTTGCCAAGACGACAAGCCTCACAAGTATGATCGCCGATCTTATTGCATGAGAATGAAAAGCTCTTAAGTATTTGACGCAAAGTGGTGGAGTTCGGGTGTCCCAAACGAGCATGCCAAAGATCGACACCTGCGGCGAGGGCGACTGGGGTGGTGGAGGCGGTGGTGGAGGAGTGCACCGGATAGAGCTCGTCAGGACTATCACAACGGTGAAGGACCATCCGAGTATGGGCGTCCTTCACAGAAAAACCGACATCATCAAATTCAACTGTAATGGGATTCTCACGGGCAAGACGACGAAAAGATACAAGGTTTGTAACTAAATCAGGAGACACAAGAACATCAGACATAGTGATAGGTGTAGATGTGGAAGGAAACGAAACACGACCAACATGTATGATAGGTAAAGAGGAACCGTTGCCAACGGTGATGCAAGTAGGAGTATGAACCGGAGTGAATGAGGTGAGAGTACCGGGATGCGATGTCATGTGGGCGGTGGCGCCCGAGTCCATGTACCAAGCGCCGCCGGTACCAAGCGCCGCCGGTGATGGGGCCGAATGCGGGGCGGCCAAGGAAGTAGTGTCCCATGACGGTGAGACCGACAACGAGGCGAAGCCGCCGTAGGGCTGAACCGGGGCAGGCGAAGCTTGGCCGCCGGCCAACGGCATGGCGAGCAGAGCCACAGGGACGGCATTGGCCGGCTGCTGCGGCACGTCGAAGTAGGCCGGATAGCCCGCCGGAAAAACCTGCGGCGTGGTGAAGGGATCGGCGCGTCCGCGTAAATGTAGCCGAAGAGAGAAGACGCGGCAGAAGGCATCGCAGCGGCGATGGTTATAGAAGCGGAAGGCAGAGGACGGGTGGAGTAGTAGCGGGGCAGAAATGGGAGAGGAGGGAGCGGCGGCGATCAGCGGCAGCGGCGGCGAAAGAGGAGCCTGCGGCAGTGACGGGTGGCGGCGGCGTCGGGTGAGGTGATGCGGGCGAGCGGGCAATCGCGCGAGTGCACGGGCGGGTGAGCAAAGCGGCTAGCGGGCGATGCGATGCGCTAGCGGGTGAGCAAAGAACTAGCAGAATAGATTTGATTGGAAGTAGAGATGCGGCAATGCTACACGTACAAACGATTTACAAGCTTTTACAGGATGGTTAATTTTGATTGGTCAATAGGTGAGCGGGACGGCCCACCCCCCTGAAAATCAGGGGGGGAGAAATTTGTGATTGGTTGTTAGATGGAAGGAGCGTGTAAAAGCGTGTAAGTTTTTGTATGTCTAGCATTTTTGGTAGAGATGTATATGTGTGGAAGAACTTGAAATAGAAGGACCGGTACGCATTGCATGCATAGAAGCACACCCGCGTGATGTATAATCACGAGCAGGCAAGACTAGATGTATATGCTATCTAGTCCATACGAGGTGCAGCAGCTGGCCTGATCCGAGCGGCCGCCGGCGTACGAACGCGGGCAATCAGCTACGTCCGCGCGAGGCGCGTGGGTGGCTTTGGGCACGGGCCACTTGCCGCCAGATGACGGCCACCGGATCGTACGAGCGACCACCACGTCACGGTGGGCGCACTGCAGATTAGGAGCAGCGGCTGCGGTAGCGCGCGCGGAGCGGCGGCTGGCGCGGGAGACGCACGAGCGGCGGCTGGGTGGCGGCGGCGGCGGCGGCGCATAGGAGGCGCGCGGCAGCGGTGGCGGCGATGAAAGACTAGGGTTAGAACCCAAAAACTGATACCATGTAGAAGGAAAAGAATATGCTGTGCAACACAATACATTGATCGGTGCATCAGGCACGCATATATGAGTACACAAGGGGCCACAACCTCAACTATACAGAGGAACTAGGAGGTGGACCCAATACACAATATACACGTACACAATATATTCAACACTCTGCATCACTGGTTCACCAGAAAGACAGGATCTACAGGGCAACGCCTCCCGCCTTCGCCGCCGGCGCTGCCCATCATCGGGCACCTGCACCTCGTTGGCGCCCTCCCACATGTCTCACTTCGGAGCCTGGCAAGGAAGCACGGCCCCGATGTGATGCTCCTCCGCCTGGGCGCCGTGCCGACCCTCGTAGTGTCATCCCCGCGCGTCGCCGAGGAGGTGCTGCGCACGAAGGACCACGTCCTGGCGTCGCGGCCCCCTTCCGTCGTCCCCGACATCATCATGTACGGCTCGTCTGACATCGCCTTCGCGCCGTACGGCGAGTACTGGCGGCAGGCGAGGAAGCTCGTCACCACACACATGCTGAGCCTTAAGAAGGTGCAGTCTTTCCGCAGCGCTGCCATGGAGGAGGTACTGATTTCTAATGATCTTTGCAATTTTCGCTCACAGACTTTTCTTTCAATGACGTTGCAATCATTATTGTCACCCTTACCTGGACGACACTACTACATCAGACAAGAAACAAAGGAAAACAATGACTTCCATGTCTCTCCTAAAAAAAGGACTTCCATGTGTTCCATGACTCTTGCAAAAGTAAAAATGGCTTAAATGTTTCCCTCTGATAATTAACAGTTACATATATGACTGTTAGCTTCTCATAATTTAAGACGCAAGCTATCATCTCATAGGTCAGCATGGCAATGGCCAAGATCAACGAGGCAGCCACAGCCGGTAGTATAGTCGACATGAGCGAGCTGCTCAACTCATTCTCAAATGACATGGCGTGCCGTATCGTGTCAGGCAAGTTCTTCCTGAAAGATGGGCGGAGCAAGTTGTTTCGGGAACTGATCAACGACTCCTCGCGGCTTCTCGGTGGGTTCAACTTGGAGGAGTACTTCCCAGCATTGGGTAGGGTAGGAGTGCTTAAGAGGGCGGTTTGTGCCAAGGCCGAAGGAGTGAGAAACATATGGGCCGATCTGCTGGACAAGGTGATCGATGATCGTGTGAGCAAGCGCAAATCAGCGTCTGATCGCAAGGATGGCGATTTCGTAGATATTCTGCTGTCTGTTCAGCAGGAGTATGATCTCACAAGAGAGCACATGAAAGCTCTCCTCACAGTAAGTACAGATAATACCTTCCAAATTATATAGCTTGATTTGTATATGTCTTTCGGTATCTCCTAACTAATTGTTATCCATAGGATGTATTTTTCGGTGCAACAGACACGTCAGCTAACGTCCTCGAATTCACCTTGGCTGAGCTCATGAGGAGGCCACACTTCATGGGAAAGCTACAATATGAAGTGAGGAGTATTGTACCCCGGGGACAAGAAATTGTGAGCGAAACTGAATTGAACAACATGGTGTACCTACGAGCTGTAATAAAAGAGTCTCTCAGGCTGTATCCTATTGCACCTCTCCTTGCTCCGCACCTTGCCATGGCTGACTGTACCATCGATGGATACATGGTTCCTGCAGGGACGCGTGTCGTCGTTAATGCATGGGCCATTGGGAGGGATTCAAGCTCTTGGGAGGATTCTGAAGAGTTCATACCTGAAAGATTTACAGATGAAGGCAGTGCTAGGAATGTCAACTTTAAGGGGAATGATTTTCAGTTCTTGCCATTCGGGGCAGGACGAAGGATATGCCCTGGTATCAACCTCGGAATCGCCAATTTTGAGCTTATGTTGGCAAACATCGTGAACCATTTTGACTGGGAACTTCCGATGGGGGTTGAGAGGAAAGATATTGATATGACAGAGGTGTTTGGGATAAGCATTCGTAGGAAGGAGAAACTATTGTTGATTCCAAAGTCACGCATGTAAAATCGAGCTAAGCTAAATACTTTGTGTTATCAATATAACAGTTTTCTTGGGAAGAAGGTGTTACCAGGGGAAATGGTACCAATAAATAATGGCCAATTCTTCCTTGTATAGCTACAAATATTGTTGTTTAGAACGTTGACAATCGTCAATGCACATGTTTGACCACTACTTTTATCATTACATACATATGAAATAAAAGAGAAAAAACATAATGTCGAAGTACTTTTAAAGTAAACTAGCATGGTTGCCTGCATAAATGCACGCGCAGCATGCTAGTCGTCTATTACTTTTGTGATTCACATTTCTTATTGTTATCTTATCTACAATATCACTAAGCTCCCTAGGGGTAAAATGCTTCACAATCAATTGATGTGTCCAATTGGAATTGGGTCACGTGATTTTGACCAACTTAACAATTTCTCAAAGCTCTCATTCAGTTCTTTTATACTATACACTATGCTCCCTAATTTTCAAGTCCTCACAACTAATGGAGGTTTTCAGTTTAGACTTCGTCACCTGATTTTGATCGGGTCAATAATTTCTCTAGGAGCTCTCTCATTTAATAATTTTAACTCATTATAATCCCTAATATTGAAGCTCTTTTATTTTATTGAAATACTCAATTTTGAATTTGCTTCATGATTTTGATTGGACCAACGATTTTTTAAATCAATCAACACCAATCGGCTAGAAAAAGATATTAACTCCGTGCACCCTCTTACCACCTAGAAAAAAGAAGCGCCAGTATGTGATGATACTATAGCACCAATATAGTACATGTATCCACTGATGCAGAAATTTACCCACAAAAGTATGAGTTGATTAGCGCATAATACATAATTGCGCAATGAAAGGCCACCCAAATAACCGCATTATAAAGTAACATAAAACACACTCCATCCTCTCCCCATCCGCCAAACTAAATATTACATCAGTTCCAAAATACAAGGGATATTAGTTCTTTGGAAAGTCAACTTTCTTGAACTTTGACCAAGTTTAGAGTAAAAAGTACCAACATCCACAATATTAAGCCAAAAAAATGGAAATTCATTTCATGATGAATCTAATAACACCAATTTGATATTATGAATTTTGATATATTTCTTCGAAAATTTGATCAAATATAAAGAGGTTGGACTTTTAAAAAAATAATACACATTATATTTTATAACAAAACGAGTACTTTTTTTTTAAGAATCTCAACAACACCAACAGCGCAGCTAACCGCGCCCAACCCTTCTAGTACAATAATAACATCCATTGGGACAATAGCAAATGAAAACTCACATGCTTCGTAGACCGTAAAGGTCATATGCATAAGTTCTGCCACAAGAACCCTAAATCATACCAATACCAAGGACAACGAATCTCTAAACTTGTAAACAGCTCTAAAAAAAAAACCCAGCAAATATATACACGCATCTACCATGACACATATTTTCAGATTTGAAGTTGATTCACAGCTCGGGAAACAAAGAGTAATGATACAATTATACAAATAAGTAGAACATACATCTACAATGGCACAATTTTCCAGATCTAAATTTGATCTGCATGACCCTATGAAACAAGTTTAGATCTAAATTTGATCATATTTACCCTCAACTTCGACTACGTCCTCTACTTATTCAATATCGCCATGTCTGGAGACTCCTAAACCTAGAAGAAGGTTCCCGAGGATGCGGTTGCTGCCGTCGCGGCATTGACTTGGCCAACTGGTGGGTATAATCTGTTTTATGAATTAATTAAGTCAGAAATTTGTTAATTTATCCAACAACCACCGTCGCCGCCTCTCTGTGTCTGCACGCAAGATCTTGGACACCGTTGACAGTAGGTGAGGGCATCCTCGGGCTAAGATATAGTGGAGGGGTGGGGAGAAAGAAGGCTGCAATGAGCCCCGACGGCGATACGAGCAGAAGGAGGTACACTCGTCAGGATCGCCATCAGAAGTCGCCTCTCTAGACTCCTTTTTTTTGACAATAATATGACTTTATTTCTCAAATAATAGATAGGTCATTTACAAGCATATGAGAAAATAGAGTCATTACTACTTCGGCCTTGAAGTTGTCACATCAAGTGAATGCCATAACCTTGCTAATGAGTTTAGAAAAGTTTTGTATGATCATTGCTTCCGTGAAGAAAATGAGATAGCAGATTTTTTTAGCAAAGCTTTGCTTTAGTTCTAGAGCTTCTTCACTTTGGGATTCCAACCATCTCTAGACTCCTGTTTATTCCCTCTATCTGTCCCATTATGCAATAATTGGAAACGAGATCATTTTCAACTAATACAATAGAAACATGACACAAATCTTAGAGTATCTCCAACAGGCGTGCTAGTTTTGGCGCGCAGGGGAAAAGTTTCCGGTTTAGCGCGTGAGAGCCCGGCTGGCGCGCTCTAGCAGGCGCGCCAGAAAAACTTGCACGCGCGCGGCAGTTTTGTCGCATGACGTCCGGCGCGCTCAATAAAAACTAGCGCACGGGCGCCCGCCAACCGCCACTCCATCGCCTCCCTCTTCCCCGCCGCGCCCTTCTTCCTCACCTCCAGAGCCTCGCTGCCGCCGCCGCGCCTTCTCCCCCGCCACCGACATGCCGCGCTCGTAGCAGCTTCGGCTACCGCAACGTCCGCGCCCGCCCATCCGGCATGTATTACGTGGAGATCCGCTTCGGTAATACACGTCTCGGTCTCGCGACATTCAAAACTGCCACGAGGCCGCCCGCGCATACGACGCGGCGGCGTGGCGCCTCTCGAGGCGACAGGTGCAGATGAACCTCCCCGACGTGCGGACGAACGAGCAGGCGCAGGAACTCGCACCTCTGCCACGGCTCATCACCGACGAGGATCACTGTGTCCAGCGTAGGCGGGAGCGCAGCCTCCTCATTGCTGAGGCGGACGAGTACGCGATGGCGAAGTGGCGCCGGCGCTACTCGGAGGATGTCGTTGCCGAGAACGACTTTGGGCGCGAGAAAGGCACAGCGAGCCGCGAATCGGGCGGACAGGCGTGCGCGGAAGGCGCTAGCGATAGCGCAGTGCGAACTGGGATCTGCATCGACCTTTGACGACAGTGATCCTTGGTGAGATGGCGCGTTTCTATCGTCGGAGTACACCACCGAGGAGGAGGACGATGACGAGTAGTTTATTGTCTAGTATATTTGCATTGTAGTATTGTTTTTATCCATTTTTATTTGCATCGTATGGACTAGTTTGTGGCGTTGGGTTTGAACTATGCTATTTGAATTTTATCTATATGTTGTTTCATATTGTTCGTATGTGTTGCATCGTAGTACCGGTTGCTCGCGCGCGCCTTATTTTACCGCATCGGCTGGAGCAAGCGCCATCATGCGCCTAAAAAAAGCTATTTCACGTTGTAAATGTTATTTAGCGCGCCTGTTGAAGATGCTCTTAGAGCAACAACCGACGATGTATATATGGGTGGATGGTGTATCCCTGTTATCCATTTACGGTAGAAAAATGATTGTCATAGGAAATGTAGCGCATGAGTTAGCTACCTTGGATAGAATATCTCCTCCTAATACTTGGCTAGATTCGGCCCGGTGGCTGTAATTCCTATGCTTGTAAAGGACACAACCATTCTGATAAATGAATAAAGAAGGTTTGAAGTGTCAAAAAAAAAAACCGACGATGAATATATGTGTGGACGGTGCATCTCTGTACATCCATGTGCGGTAGAAAAATCACTCTTGGACAAAAATCGAGCTTATCAAAACACACCGTGTTCCATTTGTCTTTCTCACATGCACGGTCCTTTTCTACGGTGGGTAAATTTGCAGTGCCGTGGATGGTGAAAACTTGGAGTGCCGTGGTGCGCTTGGGCTCCTACTTCTCCCGCGCGATTGATTGATTTCCACAACAGCCGGGCCAGAGAAGGTTTGCTATGGCCGTATATGCCTATGGAGGAGCGACTGATTGAGAACGATTGTACTACGTGTTAATCCATCACGCGCCAGCGCCAAATATTGCTCCAAGTTCAGTGCACCACAGATATGATGATTGTAAGCAACTGAGCTTGTGGTGCTCAGTGCTAACCGAAGCTGTCCTGCTTTTCCCGCGTGACTGAATTCCACGACCGGCGCTCAGGACGATCTGCTGGCTACACGAGTGAGTGGCAGCGTACGTTAACAAACGTATACTGATTGAGTACGAAGCTAGAGCTTATCCATCTGAAAGACTAGACTTGCCTTGGGAGTCTTTGACACACCAGCACTAATATATGGCTGCAAGTTCATTGTACCAAAGATATTAATACTAATTACTCCCTCCTTCCCATAATATGTAGGACATTATTTTATGCTAGTGTCAAAAAACATCCGACAATATGGGACTGAGGGAGTACATTTCAATAAGATGTGCATGCTTCTCAAATCAAACTTTAACCATCATTTAGTCAATAATATATATATATTTTTATGATTTAAAAATTATACCATTGAAAAGTTCATCCGAATATTAAATTCAGGACATGGTTTTAAATAAAGTGTGGTTGTTCTACACCCCTGGACATTGCACCCCGCTACACCCACGACCGAAAACTTAGCAAAAGAAATCAGAAAAGTCTGAAACTTTGCACATCAACTATGAGCAAACGTATGCTGGTTGAGTACGAAGCTAGAGATCATCCATCTGGAAGACTAGACATGACTTGGACACAGCAGTCACCATCACCAATATCTTGCTGCAAGTTCATTGCTCCAAACATATTCATATACTGTACATGGTTTTGTCCTTTTTTACTTTGCCTGGCTGCTTATAAGCAACTGAGCTCGTCATTTCTCCGGGAGAGCTCCAGTCCAGAGTGAGTACTTACAGAGCCAGTCATCGGTTCGCCATGGCGGATCTCCTGCAGAAACTCTTGCCAGAGACCCTTCCACGGTCATGGTTATTTATCTTCCTCTGCCCTCTCTTCCTCCTGTCTGTGCATTGCTGGTTCACCAGAAAGTTCAATGCTAAAAGGCAGCGCCTCCCGCCTTCGCCGCCGGCGCTGCCCATCATCGGGCACCTCCATCTCATCGGTTCCCTCCCCCACGTCTCTCTCCGCGGCCTTGCAACGAAGCATGGCCCCGATGTGATGCTCCTTCGTCTGGGCGCCGTGCCAAACCTTGTTGTGTCCTCCTCGCGCGCCGCCGAGGCGGTGCTGCGCACCCAGGACCACGTCTTTGCGTCACGGCCCCACTCTGTCGTCTCCGACACCATCATGTACGGCTCGTCTGACATCGGCTTTGCGCCATACGGTGAGTACTGGCGGCAAGCACGGAAGCTCGTCACCACCCACATGCTCAGCGTCAAGAAGGTGCAGTCTTTCCGCAGCGCCGCCGCCGAGGAGGTACTGATTTTCAATTATCTTGCAATTTCGAGGCGCTGGCAGCCCTTTTTTTTTTGAAGATATTGCTCTCATTATTCTCATACTGATTTGGACTCTCACTACGTCAGAAACAAAATAAAGGAAAAGGGCTTTCGTGTTGTCCTCTGCTAACAGTTACTTCCTTCGTTCGGGTTTATTTGTTTCACTCATAATTTGTGTCTAACTTTGATCACTAGATTAACTAATAAGATACCATCTGAAACTTCTTGTGAATACGAATCCAATGAATTATTTTTTTGCGAATCCAATGCTAGTTAAACCTGTGGTCCAACTTTGACCAAAAATATGAGGGGAACCTATATATATTAACCCAGACCGAGAAAGTACTACATATGTAAATGTTAGTTTCTCATACTATACGAGTCTTACGACCCATGCTATTATAGGTCAGCATGGCGATGGCCAAGATCAATCAGGCAGCAGCTGCCGATGGTGTGGTGGACATGAGCGAGCTGCTCCACACATTCGCGAATGACATGGCGTGCCGCATCGTGTCAGGGAAGTTTTTCCTGAAAGATGGTCGAAGCAAGTTGTTCCGGGAACTCATCAAGGATACCTCACGGCTGCTAGGCGGGTTCAATTTGGAGGAGTACTTCCCGGCATTGGGTAGGGTAGGAGTGCTCAAGAAGGCGGTTTGTGTCAAGGCCGAAGGAGTGAGGAACAGATGGGCCGATCTGTTGGACAAGGTGATCGACGATCATGTGAGTAAGCGCAAGTCAACATCTGATCACAAGGATGACGATTTTGTGGATATTATGTTGTCTGTCCAACAGGAGTATGATCTCACAAGAGAGCACATGAAAGCTCTCCTCACAGTGAGTACAGATAATACCTTTCAAATTAAACAAGTTGATTTGTATATATCTTTCATGCATAGTCCTAATTAATTGATATATACAGGATGTATTTTTTGGTGCAATAGACACATCAGCTAACGCCCTCGAATTCACTTTGGCCGAGCTCATGAGGAAGCCACACCTAATGGTGAAGCTACAAGATGAGGTGAGGGGTATTGTACCCCAAGGACAAGAAATTTTCAGTGAAACCGACATAAACAACATGACATACCTAAGAGCAGTCATAAAAGAGTCGCTCCGGCTACATCCTGTTGCTCCTCTCCTTGCTCCGCACCTTGCCATGGCTGACTGTATCATCGATGGATACATAGTTCCTGCTGGGACGCGTGTGGTCGTCAATGCGTGGGCCATTGGTAGGGATCCGAGCTCGTGGGAGTATGCAGAAGAGTTCATTCCTGAAAGATTTACATATGAAGGCAACAGTATGCATGTCAACTTCAAGGGGAATGATTTCCAGTTCTTGCCGTTCGGAGCAGGACGGAGGATGTGCCCCGGTATGAACCTTGGGATCGCGAATGTGGAGCTTATGTTGGCAAACCTTGTGTGCCATTTTGACTGGCAACTTCCGCTTGGGGTTGAGAGAAAAGACATTGATATGACAGAGGTGTTTGGGCTAACCGTTCGTCGGAAGGAGAAACTATTGTTGATTCCAAAATCACGCATGTAGTCACGAAAATAAAACAAAGCTAAACAGTGTGTTATATCGCATAATGCTTTTCTTTGTAAAGAAGGTGCTATCGGCAATAATGGTACAAATAAATAATGGCCAATTCCTCCTTATAGATACAAATATTGTTGTTAGATGTCAATGGAGAAGTTTGACTACTAGCTACTTTTATCGTTACGTATATATGAAATAATGTAAAATATACATAATGTCAATCTGCTTTATGAGTAAATTAAATATCGGATTTACTAAATCACATCTAGATGATTTTTAACTACTCCCTCCATTTTTATATACAAGGCCACAAACTCGGATTACAGGTATCAATGTAAAATTTAATGTCTGCTTTACAAGTCGACTTTCCTTCTTGTTTACTGGGATCTTTAATGATCTGCATGCATGCAAAGAAATTGAGTGGAGGAAGTAGCTGACTGTCATTATGACTGCGTGCATGCAAGTATTAAACAGGTTGTTAGTACGAGAAAATATCATTAATTTTATCTCGATTACTGTTGGTGGCCTTGTACAGATGCAAAACGTATATTCCATAATGGCCTTGTATATAAAAATGGAGGGAGTATGTCACATCTAAGTTGTTTATCATAGGATTATAAGCTATAAGATTTGTGCAAACCTATTTTTTCTTTTAGTTATTGTTGTATCTCACGTGTTGTGGTGTCGCTTTTTTGCGCTGCGCGCGAGAGGTGTCAGTGCGTGGCCACTAGTCCATTTGTTGTATTGGGTCATAGCTTCTTATTTATTTTTCTTTTTCCTTGTGGACTGGGTATTCATTTTTACCTTTTCCTATCATCGAAGGTATATGGATACAACGAAATGTTGCTTTTCCTACTCGTACAGTTGCTTTTCTTTTTTCATTGCTTGACATGCAACTACACATATTGTAATTGTATTTTATTATCTGTTTTTTTGTTTTATTTTATTTTGTATTTAGTTTTTTCTAGTTTTTTTTGTTGCTGTTGCAAGTCCACCATCAGTACACAATTGGGCCTGACCAATTTTCTGTCAGTTGCAGCTTTACCCTCGATATGCAATTAGGCCCGGTCAATTTTTTGTCATAATTGCAAATCCTCACTCAGTACATAACTAGGTGGTCGACCATTTTTCCTCCAATTGCAACTCCACCCTAGACATGCATTTGGGGCCTTCGCCTTTTTTCTTGTCCCAATCGCAAGCCCGCCATCGACACACAACCGTGGCCCAATCCATTCTTGTCCTAGTTGCAAGTCCAACTACACCAATGACTAGCAACTAGAGTTGACTTTTTCCCGGTTGCCAATCAATCATTGACTCGCAACTGGGTCTGACCCTTTTTTATCCTAGTTGCAAGTCCACCATCAACATGTAACTAGGACCTTGATTTTTTTTGTCGCAATTCCAGGTCAACCATCGATTCGTAACTGGACCATACACTTTTTTTATCCTAGTTGCAAGTCAACTATCAACACGCAACTGGGCCTGACTTTTTATTGCCGCAATTGCAAGTTCACCATTGACTTGCAAGTAGAGTTGACTTTTTTGTCCCGGTTGCAAGTCATCCATCAATTCACAACTAGGTCTGTTAGTTTTTATTCTATTCACAAGTCAACCATTGACACACAACTGGCACCTCGATCTTTTCTGTCGACTCGCAACTGAGCCCGACCATTTTTTTCCCAGTTGCAAGTCCATCATTGACATGCAACTGGACACTTGATTATTTTTACCAAGATACAAGTCCATTCTTGAGTCGCAACTGGCCTAATGTTTTTTGACACAATTGCATGTCCACTATCGACTCATAACTGGGCCCGGCCTTTTTTTTATCTCAGTTGCAAGGTCATCATTGATATGCAACTGGCTATTGATTATGTCTTAGTTAAGTTGCAAGTCCATCCTTGACTCGCAACTGGTCTGATATTTTTTTGACACAATTGCAAGTCCACCATCGACTCGCAACTAGGTTTGACCTTTTTGTTATCTCAATTATAAATCCACCATTGACTCACAACTAGGTCAACACTTTTTTGTCCCAATTGCAAGTCTACCATTAACATGAAACTGGGCTATTTGATTATTTTTCCATTTTCTTTTTCAAAAAGTCACAAGTTTTGAAAATTGTTCGTTATCTTTAAGAATTTTGTTCAATTTTTGGAAAAAGACTTTTAGTTTCATGAACATTTTTATTGGCAATTTTTTTGAACTATTTAATTCCTTCAATTTTATGAATTTGTTATGCATGTTTAACTTTTTTTCAAATATAATGATTAACATTTTTAATTTCATCTTTTGATGTCTACTTTTTTCATACACGATGTACATTTTTGTATATATCTGAAATTATTCACGTTTTAAATAAAAACGGGTGGTGAAAAAAAAACCGTTCATAACAGAGTTACATAAAAGATAGGGCAATTTGATTTCTTGCCACGATTTACTTTGGTGTTTGACGATTTGCCACTCCTTATTTTGTAATTGCTTTTTTGCCATTCCTTACTTGGTACTTGGAAGATTTGCCCCTGCCCACGGATAAACCCAAGATTACCCCTGCTCACGGGTCACAACACTAATTCCACAGATAAGAGACGGCGGCGGCGACTACATCACGGAGCCTCTGCTCCTTCTCCGCCAATGGCAAGTCGCTACATCACTAACCTCCTACCCATCCTCCCCAAATCCCTCCGCCCCATCCTGCTGCCTCCACAAGTACAGGAAACGGGAGAGGAGCTCTCTCCCCATCTCCCTCACCCACCTGCGAGCTGCAGCCAAGGTTTTGGTTACCGGTCGAAATTTCGAGATTTCCCATGGTTACCGCATATTTCCGTGCCCCTCGGTAAATGCCCATACCAAGCAAAAAGTACCAGTTTTTTGAATTTTTTGAATTTAAACTCAATTTATAGTAAAGTACGTAGGATCTAATTAATGCCATGAGAGTTGGTTCTGGCGTGTTGGTAACAACCTACTTTCTGTTTTGAGAGGTCTCTGGTTCAAATGTTCGTTCATTCACTTATTTGAATTCAAAATTCAAGTATAAAATTCGTTCGAAATATTCTTGGTATTTGTCGGTATTTCTCGGTAACCATGGTAACCGCGTTTACCAGTCCCCCTCGGTAAAAATGCCTCATTCGGTAACCAAAACCTTGGCTGCAGCCACCAGTTTTCTCGTCGCCAGCTGCGCCTGAGGCGAACAGAGGGGCTGAGGTAGCAAGTTTGATCCTCTTGACGGGAGCGACCTTCAGACGAGCCGCGTAGGCTTGGAGCGGCGCCCTAGGCCCTCCCCATGGTGCGTCCTACCCGGCATATGGTCCTCTGGTGGCGCGACCAATGGCCTGGAGGAGAGCGGCGCAAGGAAGAGGAGAGCAGCCGGCCATCAAAGAGCATGGCGGCGGTGGTGAATGGGTTCATCCGGTCCTGGTTTGATTTCAATCGATGAATCGGGGTGCACTGCTCAAACTTACATGAAGGGTATTTTGGTCCACTGTTTTATGCATATATTATGTCAATCATTTGTAAGTATTGTTTTCGTGTGAAAAAGTGGCAAAAAATCAAAGTGCAAAATAAAGAGTGGCAACCGATCAATTACAATGTAAAGAGTGGCAAATTATCAAAGTGCAAAGTAAGTGGTGGCTAAAAATCAAACCCCCCTAAAAGATAATAGCTTTCTTTACCAAGCATACTCTTATTTTTTTAAGAACACAATCTAGTGCAGACAACACACGTACACACTCGTGTGAGTAAGCAAATCGTACCTTTTCTAATACACGTAAGCACTCATGTGAGTAAGCAAAATTCGTGCGGGTGTGTGTTCATGGCGATGGGTAGATCTGCGCGAGCGACGCCAGCTTCTTTGCTGCCTCTGGGCAACCCAAAAAAGAAAAATAACAAACAAAGAAAAAAAACAGCTTAGATGGCGATGAGTACTAGACATACCGAATAAATATAAACTCTAAATCCTACCGATAATACCAAGCAGCAGGATTAAAAATATCAGCAAAGTTTCATAAAAAATTTCAAAATTTTGGTGGGGTTAGAAATATTTTTAATCCTGAAATTTTGAGCCAAATTCAAACTAAATTCTTTAAATTAGGTTAAATCCAATGAAATTTGAAATCTCAAAATCCAATTTCTTTTTCAAAAGTTCTGATATTGCAGTGAGACCCGAAATTGCTTTGTTTACGAAATTAAAAACCTTGCCAAGCATATCACAAAACTTGTGAACATCTCTGAAAATAATTCAGCACATATATAGTCGACCAAGACACTAATTCAGCACATGTTTTTAATTTATTTTTGATTCGCAGCATGACAAAAAGACACTAATTACAAATTTCCAGCAAGTTGGAGCTATGATGGCACAAATTTCCAGATCTTAATTTGATTGACATGACACTATGAAACAAGTTTAGATCTAAACTTTTTGGGTCATAGGACATGAAAGTTTTTTTTTTTTGAGGATTTGAGACTATACTATGTGCTGCCTTTTTCTTGGGATTTTCACAAAATTTTCCAATGGTAGCAAGATACATCCACCCTCGAATTTCAACAAACCCATCAATTCTCAATGCAACGTTCCATGCATGTGCGGATTAATTTACAAAGGTATATATCATCAATCAAACAACACAAACTTATTCATAGGGCCCAACCGATTCCAAGTAATCCCCCCAATCACGAGCATGCGACGCTCGAGGAGAAGGGCGCGAGGCTGAACTTGGTGGCCGACGCGTAGTTGAAGTTGATCTTGTCGCCGTAGTACACCGGGGAGCCGTTGTTGAGGGTGCCGAGCTTGCCGTCGGCGTCCGGACGAAAGACGTTGGGGTCCACTGGCTCGGAGGATTTGAACCCGGGGGCGAGCAGCTTGACATCCGTCTGTGTGCAGATGCACTTGTTCTCCACCTCCACGGCGTACTCCGGGTTCCCTCCGGCGTTCTTCCCCGTGGCGGTCTGGGTCACGTGGAGGTCCGATAGGGTGCACTCCTGAAACTCCGCATTGCCTTTACCAACACCAACAACAAAAAGAAGAAGAAGAAATCGATCAAAATCGACATGAGAAAATTAGATTCGTCCGATTTGGATTCGGAGAGTGGATCAACGAATTGAATACCTCTGCTGCTGAGGCTGAAGAGCATCAGCATCGCGAAGATCCTCATCATCTTGGCCTCCATTTTTCTCTCTCCTAGTTTTGCTGTACGTGTGTGTTGTGCTTGATGTAATGCAATTCTGCATCTTGCTCTGCCGTCTATTTGTAGGCCTAGATGGAGCAGTTTTATGGTGCGGTGCGTTGATTACGCCCTATTTACCGTTGTATATATAACGCTATTGATTGTTATTACGATTCCAAAATTAAGGAGGTGTATATGCCATGCCAAAGATACGTTCCAAACCTGTTATATCCATATGTTTATTTGCCGATTGGTTTCCGTACAATAATTTTGAAAGATAGGTTACTTCCATTTATTACTATTCAGCAGCGATCCTAGGATCGCATCCGCCTCACACTTATTCTCCTACACCTGGTCCTCCATCGCTTCATCTTTCTGATTCTAGTTTTTTTTTTAATCAAGCATATGTGATGCCCTCGTTTCTACCAAGGAGAAGGGGAACAATAAAATAGAGCCAGCAAAGAGAACTCTTCATATATTTTTTTTTGCCAGCGTAAACTTTTCTTTGCGGAAAACTTCCGATCCATTCATCATCAATTATGGCAGTACAATGAACACATGAAATAATAAAAATTACATTCAGATCAGTAGACCATCTAGCGACGACTAGAAGCACTAAAGCGCGCCAAATACGCGCCGCCATCACCACCCCTCACTCCCCGGGGTCAGGCAAGATGTATTTTAGTAAACACTAGAAGCCATCGTGCTAAGGCTCTATAGGACGCACTAGGATATCAACCACCGCCAATGAACAGAAGCGTAGATCAGAAGGATCAAACCTGAAGACACACTTACGTAAACAGATGAAGACTAAATCCGAGTGGATCCACCAAAGACAACTACCGAATGAATCTTGAGAGATCCGCCGGAGACACACCTCCACTTGCCCTCCAACGATGCTAGACGCACCACTGGGTTGGGCCTAAGCAGAGAGAACCTTATTCCATCTTCAGGGAACCATCATTGTCTCGTCTTCCTGAACAGGATACAAACACTACCAAAACTCGAAGAAACATATAAAAACAGAACCCTCCCACCTACAAGGGCTATGATCCACCATGCCCCTATGGCCCTTAAGCTATATGAGATGAGGCAGATCAACAACGCCGCTGATGGAAGGCATAAACCCTAGAGCATGTACGCTCGAAGGAGAGATGACTCAGAGCATATTATGTACCTCTTAAATTAATGTCAGGGAATGACGGAATGAGTTACCTGAGAGAACCAAAAGTGCACTCTCGGCAAAATAAAGTGACTTCACATCCGCCGGGTCAGGACGGCGTCGTCGGGTCTTTGCCAAGAGCCAGTGGGAAACTCGGCAACAACATTCCCGGTTGTCAAGCACCTCTAGGCTTACCTGACACACGCAACTCCCAGGAAATGCCACGTGCCACCTTTTGCCAAGAGTACCGCCAAGATCTCTGCTTTCCAGGCATAAGCAACTCTTTCGCCGAGTTCGTTTTACTTCCTTTAAGGATAACCAAGCCACCAGTGCCAGTCACGTGTCCAATATGCGAAGGTTGACTGTCAAAAATTATATCTTTCCCGAGTGTGGTTGTCGTAAATGGTATTGTCAGCCCAGTTTCTAATTCTTTTTCATATAACCCTGCAGCAAAAACATATATAATAGTAGTATCTTCTAAGAATCACGTAGATAAATTTACATACTCTATACAGAAGAACTAATTCATAGAAGCATCATATATGGTCAAGCTTCATATAAAGTCACAAAGTAGTTGTTATAGCGGTGTCATGCAGATGAGTGCCCATAGTCAAGCCCCGGGAATGTAGACAATAGTCGGTGAACCTCATTAACAAATCGCGGTGTCATGTCTCGTATGGTTGCTTGCCCTCAATTGGTAGATCGATCGCATGCCTTGATTTTTTTAACATATTCTTGTTACAATTTATTTTTCCATGACATGCAAGCATATACTCGATCGTGATCAACATTCCTCTTTTTGGGCTTCCCTCTTTCCATTACTTTCATATAAAAATATAGGAGACATAAATGGGAAGAAGGGACGCCGGGCATTGCAAGGGAACCCGCTGTGTATGCCCGCTATCGGTAAGCACGAAAGCCTGATAACACCATCAAACTAAGCATAGTTCGAAAGGTCTAGCCTATTATAGCAAAAAGCAATCTTAAACATCCCACGCACATAGTTGATGCATTAACAAACTCAACTACCAGTTAACCCACCGTAGTGAACCAACATCAAAACATCTTATATTTGTGAACCTAGCACGTCGGTAAATGATACTCCCTCCATTCACTAGGTTCACAAATATAAGATGTTTTGATATTTTAATATGGACTATATAAGGAAATCAGTGAACACGCATACTAAAACATGTTTATATACATTCAGTTCAGAAAAAAGTTAATGGAACATCTTATATTTTTTAATGTAGGGAGAAACAATTATCGTACAGAGTTGTCACAATTCCCAAAAAGGATTCTCCCTCTTGCATAGTATCGATCACATCAAGGTCCGATGCCCCCATTGGTCCCGGTTCTGGATTGAACCGGGACTAATGGGCTGGAGCGGCCTGGACCATTGGCCCCTTTTCTATTAGTGGTTGTCTAAGTTGATCACAAGTCTTGCATCCAATAGTTCTTGCTAGGTTCATGATGTACATTTCCGCAGCTTCCGCACTAAAAGCTTCAACGGATACCTTAATCTTCTCATTCATAGTCCCTCAAAACAACATCCAAGGTTCCCTATAGGGGGTTAGGGTCGAAAACAACATCTATATTTTCTTAACATAATTTTCAGATGGCAACATCCATACACTACACTTTAACTTAGATTTGGGGGAGCTAGCAATCAGGAACTTGGTTTCTAAAGCTCTCATACACAAGGACACTTGAATTGGAGATTGCACTGGATCCTCATCCGTTACTTAATTATTTAGTATGTTCAGAAGATGTTCCAAAACTAACCCTTAAGCGGCATCGCTCAAACATGACCATCTGATGATGTCATCAATTTCCAGCAATAGGCAAACTTCTCTCATCTTTTCACACTCAAGTAATAGGTGTTTTACATTTTCTTCATCAAGGCTATAGGAAAGGCATTGTGTACTTACTTTCATGTGTCTGTCCGCAAGTGTAGCTTGGCAAGGCAATGTTCGATGCAAAGTCCACCAAAGGAAAATTTCGATTTCTGCTGGAAAGTGCAAATTCCAAACATTTTGTCAACTACAGTTAACTGTAGTTGTCCCAACTCCCTCCCTCCTCACCATGGCCAAGTGGTTTCACTCCGCATGATAAGTTGAATGAACCAAGAAGGAAGTAGTACTGTTAAAAATTTAGACCTAGAAATCATTCATTTCATGCATTGGTATCGGAATAGCAAATATCCTTTGCACATCAACCAGCCAGGATGTCTGTGCTAATTATTGTTCGTCACAATTACACTATCTATCTCTTCAAGTCACTACCATTAGATTAGATTATCGTGGTATCCATGCATCTCTCTTGATATTTATGCTCTAACCATCTCCCACTCCCCAAAAATGATTGTGCTTAATTGTGCCCGCACCATCCATGATACTCTGCTAATTATATGAAGATTCCTCTTCAATGTGGCATTAAGAAAGTCCCCATTTGGGAATTATTTAGCTCCGAGAATAATGTCTGAGTAGATTTCTTTTGTCATGTGGCTTTGCTGATCTATTATGATTGGTGTGAGTTGTATGGTATGATATGGTGATATACTTTGGTGCCCAATGTATGAGTGCGTGTATACTGGAACAAACTTTTGCCGATACGATTGACACGCGTGCGAGGATCTTGCGCAGCTAGCTGAGGATGCATATAACACCACCCTCGATGGTGATCGTGCACCCATCCTCGTCGAGCTAGTCGAGGGAGATGATGCTGCTATGGAGAGAAGGGATGTAGTAGACATCTATTAGGACCCGTTGGTCATCAGTGAGTCACATGAAGAGTACTAAGCCCCTACCCTTGATGGTGACGACCGATTCATCCCCGTACCGCAGTGTGCCACTCACCGCCTCATCGAGCTTTGAGAACATCCCCCACATAGTTTTCATGTGGTTGCTGGAGCTGCTTACGAGGTACTTCAATCCGTCCAGTGAGGGGACCGGCACCACATGCTCTTCATTGAGGAAGATGCTAGTTGTGGGGTTCGCACCCGAAATACCTACCAGTGCAGCCGAATCACTACCATTCAAGAGGTTTCCGGCTTCATAGCACTTCCCCCTTGTTCTTCACTACTGATGACCAGGAGCAGTCCGGTGGTCCACCTCCTAGGCTAGGTGGACCACCTCATCATGGTACTCATGCTCACGGTCGCGCTATGCCTTCTGGCACTCTCTTCCTCAGTGAGAGAGCTTGCCGCAGTAGCGGTAGTTCCCATTCCGGCACTCAGCACTACTGATGCCGCCACCTTCTCGGCCTTTTTACTGACTTGCGATCTAGTATGTGACCTGAATATTGGTGTTCGCCTTGCCACCCTCCTGTCAAGACCACAATCACTAGCAGCATTGGCATTGTGGCGCGGCCCATTGCTCCTTGTCGAGGAGTTTCCTGAGGCCGTGATCAACGTCGCCAAGGTCATAGCTCTTCTCCACGGATTGCAGGCGGCCTGATAGCCCCTCGATGGTGAGAATTTGTAGATCCATGAAAAACTCGATTGCCATCTCCATATACCAGTACTTGCACGGTCCCACACGCAAGGACTTGAGAACTGCACGGTACTCTGTCACAGAGTCGTTTTGAAGATGAGGCAACAAGAAAAATCCTCAATTAACTCACCATCAAAGAAGGAGAGCTCCTCAAATTAGCGATGAAGGACTTGCGTGTGTGCCTCCTGCACACGCTCACTCCCCATCTGGAGTGTCTTCAACGTGTCCCAGACGGCCTTGGAATTGTTCTTGCCAGACAGCATGCGCACCATCTCTTGCGGAACCGCATGGAGCAGCGTCACCGGGGCGGCGGGATCGTCACGCTAGTCATTGTCCTAGAGCTCCATGGCGCCCACATGTCCTGGAGCTGCAGCTCCATACGCAGAACAAGTGGCATTTCAGCGCAGTTGGTGCAGGTGAGTGTCGAATATTGGGCACATCCCCCGCTTTCCCTCACCACTCATTTTACGACAAAGGGTTTCGCCTCGCTTCATATTATAAAGCAACCATCCGATACATCCAACTTGCTGGGGCTGCAGCACAAACAAGCCCCAAAGGAAAAAATAACAGAAAGAAAAGCGAAACAAATGCCGACACCGGCAGATCAACTAAGCGAAGAACACCGGCAATCGTTGCAGCCTCCGGAGAAGTACCACCGTGTTCCTCGCATTCCGGAGTGTCGCGTACCAAGAAAAACCTGCAAGAAGGAATGCAACGGCGCCGTCGCTGTTGCCCGAACGAGTCCTAGGGTTTCCCCCGGTACGCGGAGGTTAATGGGGAAGGGGTATACCCGACGCTCTTCAGGAAGGTCTGGAGCCCGCAGGCGTCACCGTGTCGGAGCCGGACGAGCCGCCAGGGATTTCTATTGACCCAAACAACCACCACCACCCCGGACTCTCCGTAATGCACCACCCAATCTGCCGCCCACCAGCCTATGCCACCACGATCACCGAACCAACATCGCCATCTCACTGCGGCCGCCAACACGAGACCTGGAGGGAGGGAAAGGAGACAACGGCCATGGGAGCAACCGCAACTCGACCGGCGGGAGGGGACAACCTCCATCGCCGTCGTGGAGCCGACCAGACGCGGCGACAAGGACTTGCCAGGCCACGACGGCCCGGCCGGACCGAAATGGGTCTGTACAGTCCCTGTCCCCACACTATAGCACGCCGCCACCACCACCAGGGAGCAACGCCGTCGGCCCGCGCCAGCCTAGATCGGGCCCGAAACGGCCCAAATCTAGGCCGAGCGGGCGCCGACAACCGCCCGTGTCACTACGCCGCCCACGACCAACGGCTGCGTCGCCGCGTCAAGGGCACCCATGGCCCACGGGGACGCCGTCGCCGAGCCAGACCGCCGCCGGCCGAGCAGCACAACCACCGACAGGGGGGCCCTGCGCCCCCCTACACGTGCGCGGGTAAAAGTCGTCCCGCCGCCAGCACCAGCGCCGCACGGGCAGGGCCCGGCGGAACGCCGACGACGGTAGCGGGGGGGAATGACTGGGAGAAGGGCTGGGAGAGCAGGAGGAACGGAGTCTACCTGTCACCCGGGGGGCGAGCGAGCGGACGCGGGGGAACGGGGGAGGGAGGGGGAGAGGGGTGGGGCAGCGGGAGAGAGGGCTAGAGGCGGCATATTAATCTCACCGCTCATTCACCACAATCTTACCGACGTGGTGATGTCCTGGGCTCCTCCCATGGTGTTTCGCCGTTGACACCGATGTTGTACGTTGCTCCTGATGTTGCGGCATGCCATCACTGCGCCATGGATCTGCTAGCTCTTGGCTGCAAATCAGCCACACACATAAACACACACACACACACACACACAGAGAGAGAGAGAGAGAGAGACGAGTGTTTAGGGCCACGATCCATCCACGACCGACGGAACGAGGCCGAGCTCTACTCTAACAAAATGCCGAAGAATCATTCAAGCCGTTGCATAATCTGCCGAGAATTATTATGAACATAGGCTAACTGATGAAACTAACACTATTACACTACCGAAAACGCTGCCATGCAGTGGTTTTTCGGCTGCCATGGCAGCAAACAAAGCTTGCATGGCAGCAATCCGGCAAACGGGGTTTTAGATAACAAAGTAGGACCGTAAAAATCAGCACATATATTGTACACCCATCTACAATAACACATATTTTTGTAATTAAATTCAATTTGCAGCTCGAGAAACATAGACTGATTACAGTTTTTAAGCAAATGAGAGGTACAATGGCGCAAATTTCTAGATCTTGGATTTCCAGGATGCTATCAAACAAGTTTAGATCTAAAGATTTTGGGTCATAGTACATTGAGGGTGTATATTATATGTTTTTCCTTGAATTTTCACAACTTTACTGGTGTGAATTTCTGTTTTCAAGAGCCAATAAATTTACCAATACTTGCAAGATATGTCCACCTTTGAATTTCATCAATCCTCAAACCAACGTTTCATGCATGTGCGGATTTAATGACAGACGTATATATGATCAATCAACCGACAGAAAGTTATTCATCGGACCCAAACGCCCAATCGATTCCAAGTAATCCTCCAAATCACGAGCATGCGATGCCGGAGGAGAAGGGCTTGAGGCTGAACTTGGTGGCCGACGCGTAGTTGAACTTAATCTTGTATCCGTAGTACACTGGGGAGCCATTGTTGAGGGTGCCGAGCTTGCCGTCGGCGTCCAATCGGAAGACCTGGGGGTCCACGTGCTCGGAGGATTTGAACCCGGGGGCAAGCAGCTTGACGTCCGTCTGTGTGCAGATGCACTTGTTCTCCACCTCCACGGCGTACTCCGGGTTCCCTCCGACGTTCTTCCCCGTGGCCGTCTGGGTCACGTGGAGGTCCGATAGGGTGCACTCCGCGTTGCCTATACCACCAGAAAAGAAACAGGAGTTGATCAAATTCAGCATGAGATTTGTTGGATTTGGGTCAAGGTAAGGAAGTGAATATGAATGGACGAGTACCTCTGTTGCACAGGGAGAAGAGCATCAGCATGGCGAAGATCTTCATCAGCTTGGCCTCCATTGTTTCTCTCGTATACTTTTGCTGTACGTGTGTGTTGTGCTTGTTGTAACGCTATTCTGCATCTTGCTCTGCCGGCTATTTGTAGGCCTAGATGGAGCAGTTTTATGGTGCGGTGTGTTGATTACGCCCTATTTACCTTTGTATATAACGCTTTTGATTGTTATTACGATTCCAAAATTAAGGAGGTGTATATGTCATACCAAGGATACGTTGCAAACCTGTGATATCCATATGTTTATTTGCCGATTGGTTTCCATACAATAATTTCGAAAGATCGGTTACTGCGATTTATTACTATTCGACAGCGATCTAGGATTGCATCCGCCTCACACTTGATTCTCCTACATCTGGTCCTCCATCGTTTCATCTTTCCCATTCTACGGGTTCTTTCTTAGTCACGCATGTGCCCTCGTTTCTACCAAGGAGAAGAGGAACAATAAAGCAGAGCCAGCAAGGAGAACTCTTCATGATTCTTTCTTTTCTGCGACAATGTATATTTTTCATTGCGGAAAAGTTTCAATTTATCCATCGTCAATCATGGCAGTATAATGAACACATGAAATACTAAAAATTATATACAAATCCATAGACCACCTAGTGACAACTACAAGCGCTTAAGTGCACCGTCATCACCACCCCAAACTCGCCGGAGCCAGAAAAAAATGTGTTGTAGTAAACACCGAAAGTTATCATGCGAAGGCCTCATATGACCAGCACACCAAGACGGCAACCACAGCCAATGAAGAGAAGCGTAGATTAGAAGGATCCAACCTAAAAACACACTTACGTAAACGTCTGAAGACTAAATCCGAGCGGATCCAGAAAGACAACCACCGACTGAATTCTAAGAGATCCGCCGGAGACACACCTCCACACGCCCTCCGACAATGCTAAATACACCACCGGGATGGGCCTAGGCGGGGAGAACCTTATTTCATCTTCAATGAGCCACCGTTCTCTGAGAATGATACAAACCCTAGCAAAACTCGAAGAAACATATAAAACGGAACCCTCCCACCAACAAGGGTTGAGATCCTCCGCGCACCCATGGCTCTTAAGCCCCATGAGACAAGGCAGATCGACGGCGCCGTGGATGGAAGGTACAAATCCTAGCGCATATTCGCCTCGAGGAGAGATGACTTGGAGTATCTTCTTCCTTCCTTGCTTGTTATGTTTGCTCTGTACCTCTTAAATTAATCTCAGGGAATGACGCCATGAGTTACCCGAGAGAACCAAAAGAGCACTCTCGTCAAAATAATGCGACTTCACGTCCGCCGGCTGAGGACTGCGCCGTCAGGTCTTTGCCGAGAGCCAGTGTGAAAATCGGCTAACACATTCCCTATTGCCGAGGGCCAGCTCCCGGCTTACCTGATACAAGCAACTCCGAGGAACTGCCACATGTCACCTTTTGCAAAGAGTACCGCCAAGATCTCGGCTTTCCAGGCATAAGCAACTCCTAGGTGCTACCTTTTGCCGCGCCCGTTTTACTGTCTCTCAGCAAAAGGATAACCAAGCCGCCAGCGCCAGCCACGTGTCCAATTTGCCAAGTTTGACTCTCAAAAAAATATCCTTCCCGCGTGTGGCTCTCGTAAACGGTATTGTCAGCCTGGTTTCTAATTCTTTTTCATATAACACTCCAGCAAAAACAAATATAACGGTAATATCATGTAGGAATCACATAGAAATTTGTATACTCTAAAAGGATCAAACTCATAAAAGGTTCCTCTTTGCGTTACTTTCATAGCGAAAATATGCCCGGACTCGATCATGATCAACATTGCTCTTTTTTGGCTTCCCTCTTTGCGTTACTTTCATAGCGAAAATATGCCAAGTCCAACATGTAAAGATACACGAGACATGAATGGGAAGAAGCGAGTCCGGGCATTGCAGGGAACCCCGCTATGTATGCCCGCAATCGGTAAGCACATAAGGGGCAATAGCCTGGTAACGCCATCAAACTAAGCATAAGTTCCAAAGGGCTAGCCTATTATAGCAAAAAGCAATCGTAAACATCCCGCACACATAGTCCATGCATCAGCCAACTCAACTACCAGTTAACCTGCGGTGGCACGCCATCGGGCTACGGATCGTCGGTGGCAGCGTGGACGTTGCAATCGATGGTGGTGGTTCAGTGTCAAAACCAGCGGATCTCGGGTAGGGGGTCCCGAGCTGTGCGTCTAAGGCTAATGGTAACAGGAGGCGGGGGACACAATATTTACCAAGGTTCGGGCCCTCTCGATGGAGGTAATACCCTACTTCCTGCTTAATTGATCTTGATGATATGAGTATTACAAGAGTTGATCTACCACGAGATCGTAGAGGCTAAACCCTAGAAGCTAGCCTATGATTGTGATTGTTGTTGTCCTACGGACTAAACCCTCCGGTTTATATTGACACCGAAGGGGGCTAGGGTTACACAGAGTCGGTTACAGAGAAGGAGATCTACATATCTGAATTGCCAAGCTTGCCTTCCACGCAAAGGAGAGTCCCACCCGGACACGGGGCGAAGTCTTCAATCTTGTATCTTCATAGTCCAATAGTCCGGCACAAGTACATAGTCCGGCTGTCCGAGGACCCCGTAATTCAGGACTCCCTCAGTAGCCCCTGAACCAGGCTTCAATGACGATGACTCCGGCGCGCAGATTGTCTTCGGCATTGCAAGGCGGGTTCTTCTCCAAGTCCCCGAGTACCTGTTGTAACGAGCAGTGTCTGGCTTCCCATTAATGTTGCACTCCTCGGCTTTTGTACCTTAATAATGGCAGTCTCCACGTGTCGAGCGAATGCGAGAAGTCGGGGTATTCTTACATTTACCACCCTAGCCATGTAAGTAAATCGTCTATTAAAGAGACGGGGATCCTGAGATGCAAATCATGCCATCTTCCCCAAGCGAGGATTCATCAGAGCACGCCCGAAAAAAGCCATCCCATCATGGTCGGCCGCCGCAGCTCCTCCTCTCGCTCCCGTAGCACTAAGCCAGGTGATTGAGAGAAGTGTTTTGTATCCCATGGCCAATTGGTGGAGTTGCAGACCCAAAGGTTTCTCCCGCCTGCATATCTTGTCCCCGTCCGAGCCGGACTAGCCACTTACGACGGCGGGGAGCAAGAAGAGTGTTTTTCCAACCCATCCAGGGGGGAGCGAGTATGCCTTGTCCCTTACTTGCTGAGGGGCCTCGGATTTCCAATCCATCCGTTCCTCCGTGGGCTCCTGGAGTACTACGGCCTCCAGCTGCATAACTTCACTCCTGCTTCCATACTGCACATCGCAGGTTATGTTGCCCTTTGCGAGCTATTTCTGGGTTGCGAAGCTCATTTCGAGCTATGGAAGTGGTTGTTCTACCTCGTCCCTCGCAATCAGGAGGGATCAATATATCAAGTGGGCGGAGCCGAAATATGGCGCATCGCCGGGACTGGATACCTGTCCTGTTGGGGAACGTAGCAGAAATTCAAAATTTTCCTACGTGTCACAAAGATCTATCTATGGAGAAACCAGCAACGAGGGGAAGGAGAGTGCATCTACATACCCTTTTAGATCGCTAAGCGGAAGCGTTCAAGAGAACGGGGTTGAAGGAGTTGTACTCGTCGTGATCCAAATCACTCGAGATCCTAGTGCCGAACGGACGGCACCTCCGCGTTCAACATACGTACAACCCGGTGACGTCTCCCATGCCTTGATCCAGCAAGGTGAGAGGGAGAGGTTGAGGAAGACTCCATCCAGCAGCAGCATGATGGCGTGGTGGTGGTGGACGAGCGTGGCAATCCTGCAGGGCTTTGCCAAGCACCGCGGGAGAGGAGTAGTACTTGGGAGAGGGGGAGGGCTGCGCCAGAACTTGTGTGAAGCTCCCATGCGCCTCCCCACTATATATAGGGGTGGAGGGGCTGGTTTCTTGCCCTCCAAGTCCATTGGGGCGTTGGCAAAGGTGGGAGGAAGGAAATCCCATCATTTCCTTCCCCGCCGATTGTTATCCCCCCTTTTTTAGGGATCTTGATCTTATCCCTTCGGGATATGATCTTATTCCTTCTAAGGGGGGATCTTGGTGCGCCTTGACCAGGGGTGTGGGGCCTTGCCCCCACTACCCACGTTCATATGGGTCCCCCCATGCAGGTGGGCCCCACTCCGGAACCTTCTAGAACCTTCCCGGTACAATACCGAAAAATCCCGAACATTTTCCGGTGGCCAAAATAGGACTTCCCATATATAAATCTTTACCTCCGGACCATTCCGGAACTCCTCGTGACGTCCGGGATCTCATCGGGGACTCCGAACAACATTCGGTAACCACATACAAACTTCCTTTATAACCCTAGCGTCATCGAACCTTAAGTGTGTAGACCCTACGGGTTCGGGAACCATGCAGACATGACCTAGACGTTCTCCGGCCAATAACCAACAGCGGGATCTGGATACCCATGTTGGCTCCCACATGTTTCACGATGATCTCATCGGATGAACCACGATGTCAAGGACTCAATCGATCCCGTATACAATTCCCTTTGTCTAGCGGTATTGTACTTGCCCGAGATTCGATCGTTGGTATACCGATACCTTGTTCAATCTCGTTACCGGCAAGTCTCTTTACTTGTTCCGTAACACATCATCCCGTGATCAACCCCTTGGTCACATTGTGCACATCATGATGATGTCCTACCGAGTGGGCCCAGAGATACCTCTCCGTCACACGGAGTGACAAATCCCAGTCTCGATTCGTGCCAACCCAACAGACACTTTCGGAGATACCTATAGTGCACCTTTATAGCCACCCAGTTACGTTGTGACGTTTGGTACACCCAAAGCATTCCTACGGTATCCGGGAGTTTCACAATCTCATGGTCTAAGGAAATGATACTTGACATTAGAAAAGCTTTAGCATACGAACTACGATCTTTGTGCTAGGCTTAGGATTGGGTCTTGTCCATCACATCATTCTCCTAATGATGTGATCCCGTTATCAACGACATCCAATGTCCATGGTCAGGAACCGTAACCATCTATTGATCAACGAGCTAGTCAACTAGAGGCTTACTAGGGACATGGTGTTGTCTATGTATCCACACATGTATCTGAGTTTCCTATCAATACAATTATAGCGTGGATAATAAACGATTATCATGAACAAGGAAATATAATAATAACTAATTTATTATTGCCTCTAGGGCATATTTCCAACATGTCCGGCACTCCAAAGAAGACATCTGAAGATTGGCCTTCGCAGTGGTTTTATATAGAGGACGTCCCCCTTCCGGACCCTATCTAGATGGATCTTCCTGAGTTAACCAACGCCCCACTGAAGAAACGCCACAACTGGCGTCCCCGGAGCCCCCAGGAGGAAAGATAGTAGAGAGGTCCTTTATCTGATGGGCAGGATAAAAACACTGGACAAATCTGAATTGACAGTAATCGAGGTTATGTCAATATGCATAATGCAGGGGGTGCATCCACTCCAGTACCGGGGGAATCCCATGTGGCACTTCAATGGAGAAGACGACACCACCCGCGGCGGTCGTAAAGGTCCGGACTCCGCCACCGCTCTGGCGAAAATATTGTCTGATTTGTATACAGGAGAACAAGAGGAGTTCACCCGCATTAAGCCATAGGATGGATTTTCCATGTACAACCCCCCTAGCTGGGTGAGTTGCTATCCTTTACTCAACTCCGTTCATTCCCGCATTCTAGCATCACAAATATTTACCTTGCTAATGTTGGGGAACGTAGTAATTTCAAAAAAATTCCTACGCACACGCAAGATCATGGTGATGGCATAGCAACGAGAGGGGAGAGTGTTTGTCCACGTACCCTCGTAGACCGTAAGCGGAAGCATTAGCACAACGCGGTTGATGTAGTCGTACGTCTTCACGATCTGACCGATCCAAGCACCGAACGTACGGAGCCTCCGGTTTCAGCACACGTTCAGCTCGATGACGATCTCCGGCCCTCCGATCCAGCAAAGGCTCCGGAGATGAGTTCCGTCAGCACGACGGCGTGGTGACGATGATGATGTTCTACCGGCGCAGGGCTTCGCCTAAACTCCGTGATGATATGACCGAGGTGGAATATGGTGGAAGGGCGCACCGCACACGGCTGAGGAACGATCCGTACATCAACTTGTGTGTCTATGGGGTGCCCCCCGCCCCCGTATATAAAGGAGCCAGGGGGAGGAGGCCGCCGGCCTAAGGGGGCGCGCCAAGGGTGCAGTCCTACTCCCACCGGGAGTAGGACTCCCCTTTTCCAAGTTGGAGTAGGAGAGAGGGGGAAAGAGGAGGAAGAGGAGAAGGAAAGGGGGGGCGCCGCCCCCCTTCCCTTGTCCTATTCGGACTAGGAGGGGGAGGGGTGCGCGGCCCCCTCCTTGCTCCTTCCTCTTCTTCCTCTTGGCCCATGTAGGCCCATTAACCCCCCGGGGGGTTCCGGTAACCTCCCGGTACTCCGGTAAAATGTCGATTTCACCCGGAACCATTCCGATGTCCAAACATAGGCTTACAATATATCAATCTTTATGTCTCGACCATTCCGAGACTCCTCGTCATGTCCGTGATCACATCCGGGACTCCGAACAAACTTCGGTACATCAAAACTTATAAACTCATAATAAAACTGTCATCGAAACGTTAAGCGTGCGGACCCTACGGGTTCGAGAACTATGTAGAAATGAACTAAAACCATTCTCGGTCAATAACCAATAGCGGGACCTGGATGCCCATATTGGTTCCTACATATTCTACGAAGATCTTTATCGGTCAAACCGCATAACAACATACTTTGTTCCCTTTGTCATCGGTATGTTACTTGCCCGAGATTTGATCGTCGGTATCCAATACCTAGTTCAATCTCGTTACCGGCAAGTCTCTTTACTCGTTCCGTAATTCGTCATCTCATAACTAACTCATTAGTTACATGCTTGCAAGGCTTAGGTGATGAGTATTACTGAGAGGGCCCAAAGATACCTCTCCGACAATCGGAGTGACAAATCCTAATCTCGAATTATGCCAACCCAACATGTACCTTCGGAAACACCTGTAGAGCACCTTTATAATCACCCAGTTACGTTGTGACGTTTGGTAGCACACAAAGTGTTCTTCCGGTAAACGGGAGTTGCACAATCTCATAGTTGCAGGAACTTTGTATAAGTCATGAAGAAAGCAATAGCAGTATACTAAACGATCAAGTGCTAGGCTAACAGAATGGGTCATGTCAATCACATCATTCTCCTAATGATTTGATCCCTTTAATCAAATGACAACTCTTTTGTCCATGGCTAGGAAACATAACCATCTCTGATAAACGAGCTAGTCAAGTAGAGGCATACTAGTGACACTATGTTTGTCTATGTATTCACACATGTATTATGTTTCCGGTTAATACAATTCTAGCATGAATAATAAACATTTATCATGAAATAAGGAAATAAATAATAACTTTATTATTGCCTCTAGGGCATATTTCCTTCAGTCTCCCACTTGCACTAGAGTCAATAATCTAGTTCACATCCCCATGTGATTTAACACCAATATTCATATCTGTATATGATTAACACCCATAGTTCACATCATCATGTGACCAACATCCAAAGGGTTTACTAGAGTCAATAATCTAGTTCACATCGCTATGTGATTAACACCCATAGAGTACTAAGGTGTGATCATGTTTTGCTCGTGAGAGAAGCTTAGTCAACGGGTCTATCACATTCAGAGCCGTATGTATTTTGCAAATATTTTATGTCCACAATGCTCTGCACGGAGCTACTCTAGCTAATTGCTCCTACTTTCAATATGTATCCAGGTTGAGACTTAGAGTCATCTGGATCAGCGTAAAAGTTTGCACTGATGTAACTTTTACAACAAACTCTTTTATCACCTCCATAATCGAGAAACATCTCCTTAGTCCTTACTAAGGATATTCTTGACCAATGTCCAGTGATCTACTCCTAGATCACTATTGTACTCCTTTGCCAAATTCAGAGCAAGGTATACAATAGGTCTGGTACATAGCATAGCATACTTTATAGAACCTATGACTGAGGCATAGGGAATGACTTTTCATTCTCTTTCTATTTTCTGCTGTGGTCGGGATTTGAGTCTTACTCAATTTCATACCTTTGCAACACAGGCAAGAACTCTTTCTTTGACTATTCCATTTTGAACTATTTCAAAATCTTGCCAAGGTATGTACTCATTGAAAATCTTATCAAGCGTCTTGATCTATCTCAATAAATCTTGATGCTCAATATGTAAGTAGCTTTTACTGACGTCTTTTCTTTTTAAAGAACTCCTTTAAAACACTCCTTTATGCTTTGCAGAAAAATTCTACATCATTTCTGATCAACAATATGTCACTCACATATACTAATCAGAAAGGTTGTAGTGCTCCCACTCACTTTATTGTAAATACAGGCTTCATCGTAAGTCCATATAAAACTATATGCTTTGATCAACTTATCAAAGCGTATATTCCAACTCCGAGATGCTTGCACCAGTCCATAGATGGATCGCTGGAGCTTGCATATTTTGATAGCACCTTTAAGATTGACAAAACCTTCTGGTTGCATCATATACAACTCTTCTTTAATAAATCCATTAAGGAATGCAGTTTTGACATCCATTTGCCAGATTTCATAAAATGTGGCAATTGCTAACATGATTCAGACAGACTTAAGCATCGATACGAGTGAGAAAATCTCATCGTATTCAACACCTTGAACTTGTTGAAAACCTTTCGCAACAAGTCGAGCTTGGTAGATAGTAATACTACTCTCAGTGTCCGTCTTCCGCTTGAAGATCCATTCATTTAACATGGCTTGCTGATCATCGAGCAAGTCAATCAAAGTCCATACTTAATTCTCATACATGGATCATATCTCAGATTTTATGGCCTCGAGCCATTTCGCGGAATCTGGGCTCATCATCGCTTCCTCATAGTTCATAGGTTCATCATGGTCTAGTAACATGACTTCCAGAACATGATTACTACACCACTCTGGTGCGGATCTTACTCTGGAAGACCTACGAGGTTCTGTAGTAACTTGATCTGAAGTTTCATGATCAATATCATTAGCTTCCTCACTAATTGGTGTATTTGTCACAGGAACTGATTTCTGTGATGAACTACTTTCCAATAAGGGAACAGGTACAGTTACCTCATCAAGTTCTACTTTCCTCCCACTCACTTCTTTCGAGAGAAACTCCTTCTCTAGAAAGGATCCATTTTTAGCAACGAATATCTTGCCTTCGGATCTGTGATAGAAGGTGTACCCAACTATTTCCTTTGGGTATTCTATGAAGACGCACTTCTTCGATTTGGGTTCGAGCTTATCAGGATGAAACTTTTTGACATAAGCATCGCAGCCCCAAACTTTAAGAAACGACAACTTGGGTTTCTTGCTAAACCACAGTTCATATGTTGTTGTCTCAACGGATTTAAATGGTGCCCTTTTAATGTGAATGCAGCTGTCTCTAATGCATAACCCCAAAACAATATTGGTAAATCAGTAAGAGACATCATAGATTGCACCATATCCAATAAAGTGCGGTTACGACGTTCGGACACACCATAACATTGTGGTGTTCCATGTGGCGTGAGCTGTGAAACTATTCCACATTGTTTTAATTGAAGACCAAACTCGTAACTCAAATATTCCTCTCCGCGATCAGATCGCAGAAACTTTATTTTCTTGTTACGATGATTTTCCACTTCACTCTAAAATTCTTTGAACCTTTCAACTATTTCAGACTTATGTTTCATTAAGTAGATATACCCATATCTGCTCAAATCATCTTGTGAAGGTCAGAAAATAATGATACTTGCCACGAGCCTTCATACTCATTGGTCTACATAAATCAGTATGTATTATTTCCAATAAGTCGGTAGCTCGTTCCATTGTTCCGAAGAACGGAGTTTTAGCCATCTTGCCCAAAAGGCACGGTTTGCAAGCATCAAATGATTCATAACCAAGTGATTCCAAAAATCCATCTTTATGGAGTTTCTTCATGCGCTTTACACCGATATGACCCAAACGGCAGTGCCACAAATAAGTTGCACTATCATTATTAACTTTGCATCTTTTGGCCTCAATATTATGAATATGTGTATCACTACGATCGAGATCCAACAAACTATTTTCATTGGGTGTATGACCATTGAAGGTTTTATTCATGTAAACAGAACAACAATTATTCTCTGATTTTAAATGAATAACTGTATTGCAATAAACATGATTAAATCATATTCATGCTCAACGCAAACGCTAAATAACATTTATTTAGGTTTAACACTAATCCCGAAAATATAGGGAGTGTGCGATGATGATCATATCAATCTTGGAACTACTTCCAACACTCATCGTCACTTTCCCTTCAACTAGTCTCTTTTTATTCTGTAACTCCTGTTTCGAGTTACTAATCTTAGCAACCGAACAAGTATCAAATACTCAAGGGCTACTATAAACACTAGTAAGGCACACATCAATAATCTGTATATCAAATATACCCTTGTTCACTTTGCCATCCTTCTTATCCACCATATATTCAGGGCATTTCCGCTTCCAATGACCATTTCCTTTGCAGTGTAAACACTCAGTTTCAGGCTATGGTCCAGCTTTGGGCTTCTTCGTAGGAGTGACAACTTGCTTGTCTTTCCACTTGAAGTTCCCTTTCTTTCCATTTGCCCTTCTCTTGAAACTAGTGGTCTTGTCAATCATCAACACTTGATGGTCTTTTCTTGATTTCTACCTTCGTCGATTTCAACATCACGAAGAGCTCGGGAATCGTTTTCGTCATCCCTTGCATACTATAGTTCATCATGAAGTTCTAGTAACTTAGTGATGGTGACTAGAGAATTCTGTCAATCACTATCTTATCTGGAAGATTAACTCCCACTTGATTCAAGCGATTGAAGTACCCAGACAATCTGAGCACATGCTCACTAGTTGAGCGATTCTCCTCCATCTTTTAGCTTTAGAACTTGTTGGAGACTTCATATCTCTCAACACGGGTATTTGCTGGAAATATTAACTTCAACTCCTGGAACATCTCATATGGTCCATGACGTTCAAAACGTCTTTGAAGTCCCGATTCTAAGCCGTTTAAGCATGGTGCACTAAACTATCAAGTAGTCATCCTTTTGAGCCAGCCAAACGTTCATAAGGTCTGCATCTGCTCCTGCAATAGGTTTGTTACCTAGCGGTGCATTAAGGACATAATTCTTCTGTGCAGCAATGAGGATAAACTTCAGATCACGGATCCAATCCGCATCATTGCTACTAACATCTTTCAACACAATTTTCTCTAGGAACATATCAAAATAAACATATGAAAGCAACAACGCAAGCTATTGATCTACAACATAATTTGCAAAATACTACCAGGACTAAGTTCATGATAAATTTAAGTTCAATTAATCATATTACTTAAGAACTCCCACTTAGACAGACATCTCTCTAGTCATCTAAGTGATCACGTGATCCAAATCAACTAAACCATAACCGATCATCACGTGAGATGGAGTAGTTTTCAATGGTGAACATCACTATGTTGATCATATCTACTATATGATTCACGCTCGACCTTTCGGTCTCCGTGCTCCGAGGCCATATCTGCATATGCTAGGCTCGTCAAGTTTAACCTGAGTATTCCGCGTGTGCAAAACTGGCTTGGACCTGTTGTAGATGGACGTAGAGCTTATCACACCCGATCATCACGTGGTGTCTGGGCACGACGAACTTTAGCAACGGTGCAAACTCAGGGAGAACACTTCTTGATAATTAGTGAGAGATCATCTTAAAATGCTACCGTCAATCAAAGCAAGAATAAGATGTATAACAGATAAACATCATATGCAATCAAAATATGTGACATGATATGGCCATGATCATATTGCGCCTTTGATCTCCATCTCCAAAGTACTGTCATGATCTTTATCGTCACCGGCACGACACCATGATCTTCATCATCTTGATCTATATCAATGTGTCGTCACATGGTCGTCTCGCCAACTATTTCTTTTGCAACTATTGCTATCGCATAGCGATAAAGTAAAGCAATTATTTGGCACTTGCAACTTATGCAACAAAGAGACAAGCATAGGGCTTCTGCCAGTTGCCGATAACTTCAACAAAACATGATCATCTCATACAACAACTTATATCTCATCGCGTCTTGACCATATCACATCACAACATGCCCTCCAAAAACAAGTTAGACGTCCTCTACTTTGTTGTTGCAAGTTTTACGTGGCTGCTACGGGCTGAGCAAGAACCGTTCTTACCTACGCATCAAAACCACAACGATAGTTTGTCAAATAGACTCCGTTTCAACCTTCGCAAGGACCGGGCGCAGCCATACTTAGTTCAACTAAAGTTGGAGAAACTGACACCCGCCAGCCACCTGTGTGCAAAGCACGGCGGTAGAACCAGTCTCGCGTAAGCGTACGCATAATGTTGGTCCGGGCCGCTTCATCCAACAATACCGCCGAACCAAAGTATGACATGCTGGTAGGCAGTATGACTTATATCGTCCACAACTCACTTGTGTTCTACTCATGCATATAACATCAATGCATAAAACCTAGGCTCTGATACCACTGAAGGGGAACGTAGTAATTTCAAAAAAATTCCTACGCACACGCAAGATCATGGTGATGGCATAGCAACGAGAGGGGAGAGTGTTCGTCCACGTACCCTCGTAGACCGTAAGCGGAAGCGTTATCACAACGCGGTTGATGTAGTCGTACGTCTTCACGATCCGACCGATCCAATCACCGAACGTACGGAGCCTCCGAGTTCAGCACACGTTCAGCTCGATGACGATCTCCGGCCTCCGATCCAGCTGAGCTCCGGAGATGAGTTCCGTCAGCACGACGGCGTGGTGACGATGATGATGTTCTACTGGCGCAGGGCTTCGCCTAAACTCCGCGACGATATGACCGAGGTGGAATATGGTGGAAGGGCGCACCGCACACGGCTGAGGAACGATCCGTACATCAACTTGTGTGTCTATGGGGTGCCCCCCGCCCCCGTATATAAAGGAGCCAGGGGGAGGAGGCCGCCGGCCTAAGGGGGCGCGCCAAGGGGGGAGTCCTACTCCCACCGGGAGTAGGACTCCCCTTTTCCAAGTTGGAGTAGGAGAGAGGGGGAAAGAGGAGGAAGAGGAGAAGGAAAGGGGGGGCGCCGCCCCCTTCCCTTGTCCTATTCGGACTAGGAGGGGGAGGGGCGCGCGGCCCCCTCCTTGCTCCTTCCTCTTCTCCCTCTTGGCCCATGTAGGCCCATTAACCCCCCGGGGGGTTCCGGTAACCTCCCGGTACTCCGGTAAAATGCCGATTTCACCCGGAACCATTCCGATGTCCAAACATAGGCTTCCAATATATCAATCTTTATGTCTCGACCATTCCGAGACTCCTCGTCATGTCCATGATCACATCTGGGACTCCGAACAAACTTCGGTACATCAAAACTTATAAACTCATAATAAAACTGTCATCGAAACGTTAAGCGTGCGGACCCTACGGGTTCGAGAACTATGTAGACATGACCTAGAACTATTCTCGGTCAATAACCAATAGCGGGACCTGGATGCCCATATTGGCTCCTACATATTCTATGAAGATCTTTATCGGTCAAACCGCATAACAACATACGTTGTTCCCCTTGTCATCGGTTTGTTACTTGCCCGAGATTCGATCGTCGGTATCCAATACCTAGTACAATCTCGTCACCGGCAAGTCTCTTTACTCGTTCTGTAATGCATCATCCCGTAACCAACTCATTGGTCACATTGCTTGCAAGGCTTATAATGATGTGTATTACCGAGAGGGCCCAGAGATACCTCTCCGACAATCGGAGTGACAAAACCTAATCTCGAAATACGCCAACTCAACATGTACCTTCGAAGACACCTGTAGTACTCCTAATCACCCAGTTACATTGTAACGTTTGGTAGTACCCAAAGTGTTCCTCCGGTAAACGGGAGTTGCATAATCTCATAGTTACAGGAACATGTATAAGTCATGAAGAAAGCAATAGCAACATACTAAACGATAAAGTGCTAAGCTAACGGAATGGGTCAAGTCAATCACATCATTCTCCTAATGATGTGATCCCGTTAATCAAATGACAACTATTTTGTCCATCACTAGGAAACATAACCATCTCTGATAAACGAGCTAGTCAAGTAGAGGCATACTAGTGACACTATGTTTGTCTATGTATTCACACATGTATTATGTTTCCGGTTAATACAATTCTAGCATGAATAATAAACATTTATCATGAAATAAGGAAATAAATAATAACTTTATTATTGCCTCTAGGGCATATTTCCTTCACCCTCCCACCTGGGCTTGAGCTTGTCCTTTTCCTTCTCCGGTAGGCGTAGAACGACTTCGCCAACGTTATAAGTTTTGGCTCGTAATTCTCTGCTTTGATACCTTCGAGCCTGTTGCCGGTAGAATGCGGAATGGGCTTTTGCAATGTCACGCTCCTCCTCCGGGGCATCTAAACTGTCCTGCTAATCAAGCTTGGGTTCTCTCTCTTCGTACATGCGTACTCGAGGTGAGTCATGAATGATATCACAGGGCAATACCGCCTCTGCGCCGTACACCATAAAAAATGGTGTGTATCCGGTAGTGCGATTCGGCGTGGTCCGCAGCCCCCATAGTACGGAGTCGAGCTCCTTGACCCAATGCGTATCTGATTCCTTCAAGGATCGCACTAGTCTGGGTTTGATGCCGCTCATAATAAGACCATTTGCTCGTTCGACTTGACTGTTTGTTTGGGGGTGATAGACGACGGAGGCGTAATCGAGCTTAATGCCCATGTTGTCGCACCAAGTTTTCACCTCGTCGGCTGTGAAGTTGGAGCCATTATCGGTGATGATGTTGTGGGGACACTGTAACGGTGTACGACCCCTAATATGAAATCTATCACTGGTCCGGATTCAGCCGTTTAAACTGGTTTGGCTTCTATCCATTTGGTGAATTTATCCACCATGACCAACAAGTATTTTTTTTCTTATGGCTTCCTCCTTTAAGGGGTCCAACCATATTGAGCCCCCAGACCGCAAAGGGCCAAGTTATAGGGATTGTTTGGACAGCGGTAGGTGGCATATGGCTTTGATTTGCAAAAAGCTGGCAACCGACGCAATGTTGGACGAGGTCCTAGCTCGGGCTGTCGGCCAGAAGAAACCTGTATGGAAGGCCTTGCTTACAAGGGCCCGAGCTGCGGCATGGTGGCCGTTGAGTCCAGCATGAATTTCGGCCAAGAGCTGCCGCCCTTCCTCTTCGGAGATGCACCTTTGGAGCACTCCGGTCGCACTTTTCTTATAAAGCTCTCCCTCATGCACCTTAGAGGCTTTAGAGCGCCGCACAATGCAACGTGCCTCGTTTTGGTCCTTGGGGAGTTCTTGCTTATTTAGGTAGGCTAAGAAGGGTTCTGTCCACGAGGTGATGACAACCATGATCACGTGGGCCGAAGGTGTTATTTTGGTGGCGAAGCTTCCGATTATGCCAGTGTGTTCGGGATCTGGGGTTGTGGTCTTATCCGGACTAGTATTGCCGGTCTCCCCTTGCCACACCACGGACGGCTTGAAAAGCCTTTCCAAGAAGATATTAGGTTGGACGGGGTCGCGTTTAGCGCCTATGCGGGCGAGGATATCCGCCGCCTGATTGTTTTCTCGGACCACGTGATGGAATTCGAGCCCCTCGAACCGAGCTGACATTTTGAGGATGGCATTGCAGTAAGCCACCATTTTCGGGTCCTTGGCGTCAAAGTCTCCATTTATTCGAGATATTGCGAGGTTCGAATCCCCCCTCACCTCTAGGCGTTGAATTCCCATGGAGACCGCCATCTGAAGACCATGCAACAGAGCCTCGTATTCGGCTGTATTGTTGGAGTCTGTGTATAGTATTTGTAGTATGTATTGGATTGTATCTCCGGTGGGGGGTGTCAGGACAACACCCGCTCCCAGACCAGTCAGCATCTTAGAGCCGTCAAAGTGCATGATCCAATTGGAGTATGCGTTGTACTCTTTAGGGAGTTCGGCTTCTGTCCATTCGCCGACAAAGTCAGTCAGTACTTGCGACTTAATGGCTCGCCGTGGTTTATATATGATGTCGAACGGGAGGAGCTCGATGACCCACTTAACAATCCAGCCCATGGCATCACGCTCATTTATTATATCATTGAGTTGTACTTCAGAGGCCACCGTGATTGAAAACTCTTGGAAGTAGTGTTATAGTTTCCGGGATGCCATGAAGACCATGTATGCTATCTTTTGATAATGTGGGTACCGTGAATTTCATGGTGTGAGGACAGTGGATACGAAGTATACTGGCTTTTGAAGTGGGAATTTATGTCCGTCCTCTGCTCGTTCGACGACGAGCACTGCGCTTACAACTTGGTGCGTTGCAGCTATATATAACAGCATGGGTTCGCCGATGTTTGGTGTGGCTAGGATTGGATTGCTGGCCAAGAGGGCCTTTATTTCTTCTAGTCCGGTCGTAGCCGCGTCCGTCAACTCGAAGTGTTCGGTGCGCCGAAGAAGGCGATAGAGGGGTAGTGCCTTTTCTCCCAATCGGAAGATAAAGCGGCTCAGGGCAGCCACGCATCCAGTTAATTTATGGATTTACTTGAGGTCTGTTGGGGTAGCCAACTGTGACAAAGGTCGGATTTTAGCCGGATTTGCTTCAGTTCCTCTATTGGAAACTATGAAGCCCAGGAGCTTTCCGGCAGGAACGCCGAAAACGCATTTTTCCGGATTGAGCTTGATGTCATATGTCCGGAGATAGTCGAACATAAGCCTCAAGTTGTCTATTAAAGATTCGACGTGTCTGGTCTTGATGACCACGTCGTCTACGTACGCCTCAACTGTTTTGCCGATTTGTTTTTCCAGGCATGTCTGAATCATGCGTTCATAGGTTGCACCGGCATTTTTGAGCCCGAAAGGCATGGTGTTAAAGCAAAAGGCCCGTATGGAGTGATGAATGCCGTTGCGGCTTGATCGGACTCCGCCATCTTGATTTGATGGTATCCGGAGTATCCGTCGAGGAAGCACAATGAGTCATGTCCTACGGTAGCGTCGATGATTTGATCAATACGGGGGAGGGGGAAGGGATCCTTGGGGCAAGCCTTATTGAGGTCCTTGAAATCGACACATAGGCGCCAGGATTTGTCCTTCTTTGGTACCATCACCAGGTTTTCTAGCCAGTCTGGATGTTTTATTTCTCTGATGAATCCGGCCTCGAGTAAATTGGCTAGCTCCTCTCCCATGTCTTGTCGCTTAGGTTCTGAAAAACGCCGAAGAGTCTGCTTGACCGTCTTGTATCCCTTCAACATGTTTAGGCTATGCTCGGCCAGCCTGCATGGGATACCTGGCATGTCTGAACGATGCCAGGCGAAGATGTCCCAATTATCACGCAAGAACTCTCGCAGTGCGCCATCTATTGTGGGGTTCAGCTGGGCCCTGATGGATGTTGTTTTTGTAGAGTCCGTTGGGTGTACTTTGAATTTGACTATTTCGTCCGCTGGTTTGAAAGAGGTGGACTTGGATCATTTGTCGAGTATCACGTCGTCCCTGTCCACTTTGGAGCGTAGCGCGGTTAGTTCTTCGGCTGCGAGGGCTTCGGATAATGCCTCAAGGGCCAGGGCGGCTGGTTTTTTTTTGGCGCGGAGTGCTATGTCCGGATCACTAGCTAAAGTGATGATTCCATTGGGCCCGGGCATCTTTAGCTTCATGTACCCGTAATGGGGTATAGCTTGAAAACTCGTGAATGCGTCTCGCCCTAAAAGGGTGTGGTATCCGCTACTGAACGGGGCCACTTGGAATGTGATTTCTTCAGACCTGTAATTCTCCGGTGTGTCGAATACCACACCTAGTGTGATTTCTCCCGCACATCGTGCCTCCTGACTAGGGATAATTCCTCTGAAGGTTGTGATGCTTTGCTCAATGCGGCTCTTGTCTATTTCCATTTTGTTGAGAGTTTCCTCGTAGATGAGGTTTAATCCACTGCCACCGTCCATGAGCACTTTAGTAAGCCGGAAGCCATCCACAGTTGGACTAAGGAACAAAGCGGCTGGCGCTCAGACTGTTCGAAATTGAGGTTCGTCACTGGCATTGAAGGTTATGGCCGTGTCGTTCCATGGATTTATTGCTGCAACGTGGCAGACTTCGGCGAGGCTGCGGAGTGCTCGCTTGCGCCTGTTATTTGAGGCAAAAGTCTCGAAGACTGTCAATACTATATTATTTATTTCCCGTGGGGTGATGCTCTGCGGTATCGTTGATGAGGAGATCCTCGCCGCTCTTGGCCACCTGCCGGAGTATCCAACATGCTCTAAGGATGTGTGTTGCTATGGTATCCGGTGTGGTGTGAATTTTGCATGGCCCATTGAGCCATCCCTCCAATACGGTTCCACGCCATGTAGTGGGCTTTGGTTTCTTTGTAATTGGATCGGGTGACTTGCGAGAGTGCATCCTTTTAGTTTGGACGAGGGGTTTAGTGAGAGCCGGAGGATCCCAAAATTTTGTTTGGGTTTTCCAAGCGCTTTCCATCGCACAGTACTTTTGTACTATGGCCGCCAAGTCAGCGAAGTGTGCTATGTCACGGCGACTTATGACGTTGAGGATTCCCTTGTCCGTGCAATATTTGCAAAAGAATGAGAATGCGTCTTCCTCGCGATAGTCCTTAACCTTGTTCAATACAAGGAGGAATCTGGCCCAAAAGTGATGTACTGTCTCTTGGGACTCTTATCTAATGTGGGAAAGATCACTTGTATCTGGGTGGGTAGGTAGATTTAAGTCCAAACCCTGACCTGATCTGAGACCCAGGGGCAGAGGAGCTTCCGAGCATGGCAGTTCGGGCTCCGGGATGTTGCCCAATTTTTCTGGCCCGCTGTCTGATTCTAGGTTCGGAGCTTGGGCCATGTCCTCCGGTAGACGGGTATCCGGCTCGGAGAGCTCGGGAATCCGAACATAGTTCGTCCTCAAAATAGAGGAAGAGTCGCTGCATTGCTCCTCCACCACCGCTATCTGATGGGTGACCGGCGGAGAATTAATCTCTCTTTTGTCGGGTTTAAGGCCGATCCGATCATAGTCCGTAACGACTCCCAAGGCGGCGATGCGATCCAAGAGCTCGTTCAAGGAGGAGAACTCCATTGGATCCATCTGCTCGGTGAATTCCGAGCTGACGTGGAGGCTGTTTTTGATGACCCGAGAAGTCATCGTCGGCGCGGCGGCCGAATGGGCGGTCATGACGAAGCTGCCTAGTCGGAGAGTTTGGCCTAAACCCAGGGCTCCGCGAGAGATGATGTTGTCCTTGATAACAAGGCGAGCCATCAAGCCTTACCGTGACGACACAGTGGAACTCTCAATGAAAGCACCAATGTCGGTGTCAAAACCGGCGGATCTCGGGTAGGGGGTCCCGAACTGTGCGTCTAAGGCTAATGGTAATAGGAGGCAGGGGACACAATGTTTACCCAGGTTCGGGCCCTCTTGATGGAGATAATACCCTACTTCCTGCTTGATTGATCTTGATGATATGAGTATTACAAGAGTTGATCTACCACGAGATCGTAGAGGCTAAACCCTAGAAGCTAGCCTATGATTGTGATTGTTGTTGTCCTACGGACTAAACCCTTCGGTTTATATAGACACCGGAGGGGGCTAGGGTTACACAGAGTCGGTTACAGAGAAGGAGATCTACATATCCGAATTGCCAAGCTTGCCTTCCACGCAAAGGAGAGTCCCACCCAGACACGGGACGAAGTCTTCAATCTTGTATCTTCATAGTCCAACAGTCCGACACAAGTACATAGTCCGGCTGTTCGAGGACCCCCTAATCCAGGACTCCCTTAGTGGTCATCTCCTCCATCGGCGGTGGTCAGTATGAGGCTGGGTGGTCGGATCTTGAGATTCGTCATCTAGTCCCGGTTGCGAGCCGGCGGGGGGGGGGGGGGGGGGGCATAGTTGTCGATGAAAACAGAGCCGATGGCCGGCGATGGCAGCATTATGCGTCGTTACCTTGATGAAGACATCCTTGTGTAACTACTATCGACCTACTGTGCTGCTCCGGGGGAAACCGTATGATCTGGTCTTCCAGATCGTTCGATGGCGGCACTGTGGTGTCATTTATCTCTTGGAGCATCGTTTGCAAAGCAGCGCTAGAGAGAGAGGTGGGAGGTGGAGTGGCTTCGTCTTGCATGGAGCTTCGGTGGAGGTGTCATGCATGTTCAGCATGTGCTACGCACGATAGATCTTACAGAGACTTCAAACTGTGTCGGCCGGTGGCACTTTGTGGCATGGTGCTGCGGTATACCGGCGACGACTGCAATGTGCTCAACAATTTGCGCGCAGGGAGGTGGTGTCGTTTGGCGCCATGGTGGCCACGACGGATGGCCGGACTGGCAAGGATGATGCGGATCTCTTTTCTGGAGATCAATCAGCGGTTCGATGATAATGATGGCTTCTAAAACGGGTGCATGTGGTGTACGCTTTAGATTTGCTGCACCGGCTGTAGGTTCCGATACGTTATGTGGATAGGTCGGCGACGACGCCAGTTTGAGATATGGGGAGCGAGAGCACTTCGCGTTATCGAGTTTGTAAGTTTGAGTGATGACTTCGGGTGGCTTGATATATGATCGTTTGTTGAATAATTAATAAAGATGGTTTTATGCCTCGATTGATGCAGAGATAAGGGGTTTTAACCTTCTTTTCCAGAAAAAAGAACTACCAGTTAACCCACCGTAGTGAACCAGCATCAAAAGGCTCCATCTTTGTGGTCCACCAATCATGATTCCATCAGCTGAACACCTTTTTGCTTCTTTTTAATATCATTAACACCTTTGTTCATTCTTTAACGGCGATGTATCCTGTGAAAATCTTACAAACTTGCTATGCCGAGCATTGGATCAGCGACGGACAGTGGCAGAACACACGTGGGATTAACCATCCACTTTAAGTCTATTTTGTAGATAACCCCCTCATAATAATTTTTGGCAAATTATTTGGCTCTGATCTGCCTCTATTCGTATCTAAACTGCCGCCGCTGCTGCAGCTGAAGAGAGCCGCTGCCGCCGCCGCCGCATGCCGCTGCGCTAGCCCATCTCCAGGGAGATGCCCCCAAGGGGTTGGGCGAGCCGTTTGTTGATGCTGAAGCGAGCGCGAACCGCACCGCTGCTCCGACGTGACAATGAATTGGCAGCGGCAGTTCTGCCCAGGCCGAATAGCTTTTTCGTACCAAGTGATGCTTGTTTTGGTGTTGCGTAAGTCCTTGCTGTATGATTTTTAGATCAGAAAGTTGTTGTGGAGGACGAGCTACACGGTACCCACTATCTTAGCCGTTCATGTCCTATGGGATGTGTGCCACTAGCAGTGCCGCAGCAGAGGTTAGCAGTGCTATTTAGCACATCGATTTGACCCTACGTGCTAGCGAATACTTTCTGCTACCTACAGTGCATAGGTAGCAGGCTACTATTGCCGACATGTGCATCAGGCCAATCCCCTCACCCAGCTCAACGGTCTCTCTCTCTTTCCTAAAACTTTGCATGGTCTCTTTCTCTCATTTAACATACATTCAGCTTGTGAGAATACCACTCAAAAAAATCAAGAGAGTCATGAGAGAGGAGTAGAATTTCTCAAAGTTTTAAATAGCCCGCTATAGCTCCGCTATAGCACGCTATAGCGTTTAGAAAAGGTCTCGTGCTAAGAGTCTTTTGTTCAAACACTTGAGCAAACATTTTAAATAGCTCGCTATAGCTCCGCTATAGCACGCTATAGCATTTAGAAGAGGCCCGACGCTAAGAGGCTTAGCGCGCTATTTAAAACTTTGGAATTTCTACAAGAGAGAACTTTTATGTGTGAGAGAGAATCATTTTAGAGAGAGACAAGACTGTTTTGAGTAGGTTGTGTAAGAGAAATCATAACGTGAATATGAGAGAGAGAAGAGAGAGAGGGACTTTGTCAGGGAGCGGCATGTGAGAGACAAGAGAGAGAGAGGGTGCTGCTGTGTGTGAGAGAGAAAGGAAGAGAGAGAGGTGATGTGAGAGGCGCAGACAAGGGAGAGAGGTGTGACCGCTGTGACAGTTGAGAGAGAAAAGGAGAGAGATGCGCTGTGAGAGAGAAAACAAAGACAGAGCAGCATGTGAGGGATTGTTTCAGAGCAGCATGCGAGCACGGGTCAGCACCCTCTGATAATTATCTGACATTGCTTCTGTCTATAGCTTAAATATGCACACATCCTCACGCATCTGAGTCTATCATGAACGGCCACGATACAGGGTAACGTGGAGCTCGAGCTACAAAAAACCGTGCTCTTTTTAGATAGCATTTGTAATCTGTTACAAAAGCTTCAACATTCTGTCGTGAGAGACATGTCGCCTTGTCTAATTTTAAATCTGAAAGACCTTCAGCAAGCGGGCAAGGCTTATTTTTATCAAACTATCATTTCTTTGCAGGATGAATGATCTAGCTTCTTCACTATCATTATATTTTTTTCCTCCAAACCTAAGCCGTGAGAGTAAAAAGAGCCCAGTGCATACAAGTTCAGGAGATCTCCAAGTTCAGAAGCTCGTGTACATTTTGTGTGTTCAAGCAGCCCACAAATTTTCCAATGGTATTAGCAAGATACACCCACCCTTGATCCATAAACCAACGTTCCATTCATACATGTCCGGATTAATTACAAAGGTATTTATGATCAGTCAACCGACACATACTTATTAATCGGGCCCAAACGATTCCAACTGACTAATCCTCCCAATCACGAGCATACGATGCCGGAGGAGAAGGGCTTGAGGCTGAACTTGATGGCGGACGCGTAGTTGAACTTGATGTGGTATCCGTAGTACACCGGGGAGCCGTTGTTGAGGCTGCCGAGCTTGCCGTCGGCGGCCGGCCGGAAGACCTGGGGGTCCACAGGCTCAGAGGACTTGAACCCGGGGGCAAGCAGCTTGACGTCCGTCTGTGTGCAGATGCACTTGTTCACCACCTCCACGGCGTACTCCGGGTTCCCTCCGGTGTTCTTCCCCGTGGCGGTCTGTGTAACATGGAGGTCCGATACGGTGCACTGCACATTGCCTATTTCCAACAAAAAAGAAACAGTTGTTGATCAAAATCAGCATTGGATTATTTTTCCGATACGGATGAAGGCAGTGAATATGAATGAAGGAGTACATCGGTTGCAGAGGGAGAAGAGCATCAGCATGGCGAAGATCTTCATAAGCTTGGCCTCCATTTCTTCTCTCCAACTTTTTCTGTACTATGTGTACGTCGTGTTGTGCTTGTTGTAATGCTATTCTGCATCGTCCTTTGCCGGCTATTTCTAGGCGTTTTAATGGGGCGTGCGTTGATTACGCCATATTTACCATCCGTATGTAACGCTTTGATTTTATTATTCCGATTGGTTTCCATACAAAAATTTCGAAGGGTCACTTACTTTGATTTATTTCTATTTCACAGCGATCCCAGGATCGCGTCCGCCTCATTCTCCTAGATTTAGTCCTCCAACGTTTCATCTTTCCGATTCTAGGTTTCTTTTATCATGCATGTGATGCCCTTGTAGATGAAAATATTAAACACCTCTTTCTTGATTGTCCGCTAGCCAAACTATTATGGAGTTCGATTCATATAACCTTTAATATCACCCCTTCAAATAGTATTCACACGTTATTTGAGTCATATGTTTATTTTGCATATATTCTTGTTACAGCTTAATTTTCCATGTCATTGGAGAAATTAGTCAATCGTGATCAATCTTGCTTTTTTAGATTCGGGCCTCCCCTTCCATTACTTTCATAACAAAAATACACCAAGTCTAACAGATGAAGATATTTATTTTTTTGCAGGAAAATTTCTGATCTATTCATCTTCAATCATGGCAGTACAATGAATACCAGAAATAATAGAAATTACATCCAGATCCATAGACCACCTAGCGACGACTACCATCACTAAAGCGAGCCGAAGGCGCGCCGCCGTCATCGTCCTTCCATCGCCGGAGTCGGGCGCAACTTGTTGTAGTAGATGCTCAGGAAGTCGTCGTGCTAAGGCCCCATAGGACCAGTGGACCAGAACTGCAACCGCCGCAGATGAAGAATAACGTAGATTAGAAAGATCCAATCCGAAGACACACGAACGTAGTCGAACAACGACGAGATCCGAGCAAATCCACCGAAGATAGATTCGCCGGAGACACACCTCCACACGCTCACCAACGATGCTAGACGCACCGCCGGAACGGGGCCTAGACGGAGAGACCTTTATTCCATCTTCACCATCTCGTCTTTCTGAGCAGGACGCAAACCCTAGCAAAATTGAAAGAAACGACTAAAAATGGAGCACTTCCGCCGGCCCTTGCCGAGATCCACCGCGCCCCCATGGACCTAGGGTCACCGGAGAGGAGGCAGACCTCCGGCGGCTGTGATGGGAGGCAGAAACTCTAGCTTTTTAGTGGGGGAGGAGGAGGCGTCCCCCTTGGTCTTTTGAACTAGGGAAAATGATGAAGATATAGGAGACAAGAAAGGGAAGTAGTGAGTCCGGGCATTGTCAGGAAACCCGTTGCGAATGTCCCCAATCGGTAAGCACACCGTAGGGCAATAACCTGTTAACACCATCAACTGATCAGAAGTTCAAAAGGACATCCCACACACATAGTTCATCCATCAGCAAACTCAACTACCAGTTAACCCTCAACCCACCATAGTCATTAGTGAACCATCACCAAAAGCCTCTGTGTCCATAGTCGACCAATCATCATTCACTCAACCCCCCCCCCCCCCCCCCCGGAGATATTTTTAGAGAAAAAACGTCGGCTGAGCCCAAAGAAAGGCTCGATCCTAGCCCAACTTTGAAGTAACAAAGCTTCCAACCGATCAGGGTTACAATAAATCAACCACTTAAAATCAACAAAAAAGGAGGAAACTGAGGTAAAACAACCTGGGGTGGCAGATACATGGTGCAAACAAGACAGTCCACATGCCAAAGACAACAGAAGCAACTACCAAGACAGACCGAAGAAATGTCCTTGATCCATCATGGTCTCCGTCTGCCAAAGCAGCCGTCACTACTAGGCAATCGACACAACAATAGAAGGCCACAACCTTCTCGTCCTGGATAAAAAGGACGCCGCACCATCGGCAGGCAAAGTGGTCTACCATAGAACCCAAATGCACACATGGCAGCGAGGAGTACTAGGGGAGGGACACAACGAGTAGAAAACATTAACTTCACAAGAGACCTGCTATCTCCATGGCATGACCAGGAAGGAGAAGCACACTCCAGGAAAGGAACACGAACCAAATCAACACGACGAGAAAGGTCAACACCAACAAATTGTTGAAACTGAAGAACGAAGCCGACACGGCAGACACGCCCACCCCCCCCCCCCCCCCCCCCAGATCATCCCCTGATAGAGGTGCAGCCGGTTGATCAACCTTGCTGCGTTTGTCTCGACAACAATGACAGCTAGTACCTTCTTTGGGCAACTAACACCCTTTTATTCATTCATTTACAATGTTATATCATTCACAATCAAAGTAGAAATGAAGAGCAAGGACATCGTCCATCTAGGTAGTAGGTGTAGAGAACCTAACATATTTACCTAACTTTTGTGCTACAAAGTTTGCCTCCCCGGGAAATGCTCATATATAACATGAGAGGGAGTCAATAAATGATACCCCCTCCGATACAAAATAAGTGTCGCAGTTTTGAGCGAAGGTTAGTTCAACTTTATTCCAAAACTACGACGCTTATTTTGGATCAGCGGGAGTAACAATCATCGAAGAGAGATGTCGCAAATCCAAAAAAGATCCTCCCTCTTGCATAGTATTGATCACATCACAATTTGTCTGAGGATCACGAGTTTGTTGCATCCCATAGTTCTTGCTAGGTTCATGATGTATATCATTTACATGTCCTTCGCAATAAAAGATGGACGCATACCTCAATCTTGTTCCCAACTGCTATGAACTTTCCATTGCAGTGCCTCAACCCCACCCTCTCCCAAGTCTCCCTGTAGGGATACAGGGTAAGGAGCATATATATATTCGGCTCGACATAATGTTGAGGTGCCAACCTTCATCCACTATGCTAACATAGCTTTAGGGGAGCTAGCAATCGGACAATTGGTTGTTAAAGCTCTATCATACGAGGACACTTGAACTGCAGACTGAAAGGCTCCTCACGTGTTAACTTATTTCTCTTCCACCACAGGTACCTAGTAGTGATTGCAACATACTCTCGGAATTTACAATGGCCCATCGCAATTACTTCAATATTGGCATGCTCAGAAGATGTTCTAGAAGATCAATCAAACAAGACCATCTGATGATGTCTACCCCCCATCAACGACCAAACTTCTCTCGCCTTTGCACATTCAAGAAATAGGTGTTTTACATTTTCTACATGAAGGCTAAAGTCAGGGCATTGCAGACTTTGATTGTCTGTCCACAAGTGTAGCCTGGCAAGGCAATGTTCGATGTAAAGCTTTGCTGGACATTACAAGTTCCAAACATTTTTTTTCCAAGAAGAGTTAATTGCAGCCATCCCAACTCCGTTTTCCCTCGTCGCCTTAGGCTTGGTGGTTCCACTCTGCATGATAAGCCGAACGGACTAAGAAGGAGCCCGTCATGGCAAAACTCTAGGCAATAATTTTTTTTTCATTTCATGCATCGGCAAGGGAATAACAAAGAGCCTTTGGACATCAGCTGGAAACTTTTGTGCTAATAACTATTCATCACAATTACAATTGAATGAATTAGGTTGCACACTCTAGATAGCAATTGACCACCTCTTCCAGTGACTACCATTCAGTTGGATTATTGAGGTATCCATGCATCTCTCTAGATATTTAGGTTCTAAAAATTGTGGGATGTAAAGAATTCGAAGCAGGGTATTCATCGGAAACCTCATGCGGTGCTTAGAGTAATCGAGGTGGTTCCGAAATTATGTACTAGTGAGGGCGATACAGGTTTTGAGGCGGGACAGGGAACCGCCTGAAGCACATGTACCAAAAACGTCTTCAATGCACTATTATGTACTAGTGAGGGCGCGGACGTCGCTCCCGCAAAAGCCACACTTGTGACGCTGCAAACCAGAACGCGTGATGTTGCAAGGCGAGGACATCGCTGCTACAAGGCTATAATTGTGACCCTACCTGGTTAGACCCGCGTGCTGTATTGTGATTGTGCGAGCACTGAGACCACTATCGGCGAGTGTGGAAAGAAGGATAAGTGGCAACACAGATGGGATGTCATATGTTGAAATAAAGAACGTGAATCTGTCGAGGTCTTGAGTCATGGTTATTGGGTTGGGCCGTGTGCTATTTTTCTCGGTTGCAACGCACATGCTCTTTTGCTAGTTTTTGGGGAGCTCCTATACAGCGCTGCAGGCACCCGTTAATGATCCGGCGCCTGCAGCGCTGCCAGCATGGGCCGGCCCACTAGCGTGCTGCCCTAGTTTTTTAAATTTTATTTGTTAGGAAAATAAAAATATGAAATCAATAAAGGTTTACAGATTTAAAGAAAAAAAGTTCATCCATTTGAAAAAATACGTTCATATCTTTAAAAAAGGTTCATCAACTTTGAAAAAAGTTCATCAATTTTAAAAAAAATTAATTCAATTTAAAAAAGAGTTCATTCAAATTAAAAAAAGTTCATCCAATTTAGCAAAAGTTCATTAAATTTGTAAAAAGTTCATAGAAATTGAAAAAAATCATGTATTTTTAGAAAAAGTTCATGGAACTGAAAAAAAGTTCATAAATCAAAGAAAGTTCATCCATTTTCAAGAAAAATGTTCATTAAATTTTGAAAAAAATCCATCAATATTCAAAAAAGTTCATCAATCTGAAAAAAAAAGTTTTGAAAATTGTAAAAAGTTCAACAATATTAAAAAATGTTCACAGTTTTTTTTTAAATCGTGAACCGGAGCCTAGATGGGCCGGCTCATTTACGGACGCCACAGGCGCCAGTTAACAAATGCACGTTAACTGGCGCCTGTGGGGCCAAATAGGAAATGCCTAGTTTTTGGTGTTGTTGTTTAGTAAATGCAAAAACAAAATAAATATAGACTGGGCCTGCATGGACTCTCCTCGTCAAGCCTCAGAGTTTTCTTGGGCTCTATTGCGGCCATCCCATATCAGCTGTGGCTTGAAAAAAAAAACTAAAGAAAGCCCTAAACCCCATCTAAAATTTCCCCTCTCCTCCCGTCCCTGACTGCGCCACCGCCACGAGGCCACGACCGCCGCCCCTCTCTCCCGACCACGCTCGCTCTACCCTCCACCAGACCGCCGCCGCGCCGCTCCCACCTCTCCACCGGCCTCCGCGCCCCTGACTCCCCTCTGCCGTCTTTGTGTCTTGCTGAATCATCGCTGTCCAAGATGAGCGACGAGGTGATATGGCACTGCCTCCGCCACAACCACTGCAGCTTCATGGCCAAGTACGTCCGCAGCACCCTCCTCTGGCACTTCCTTCCTCCCACTGACTTGGCTTCCCTTCTCGTCCTTCTCTCTGACGATGAAAGCGTATGCGCAGGATCGAGACGGGGCTGTTCTGCCGGAACCCCTACAACGCCACGGGCATATGCAACCGGAGCTCCTGCCCGCTCGCCAACAGCCGCTACGCCACCATCTGTGACCACGACGGTGATTGCTTACCGCACTACACGCCACCCTCCTCTCCTTTTAACCACAGATATTGATCCGATTTTACGGCCGTACAACCAAGCATCACACTCTTACATATGGCAGCCAATTGCAATTTGTCCGAGTGAGTGTCAATTAATTTGTATCAGAGGGAGTATTATATTTTTGTCTCGTTCTACAAACCTCAGGCAGACAGAAGTAGTACAATCTGAGGGTCTAAGAACAATTTACAGAACACTTGCAATTAATAAGCTGCTCCCCCAGAAAGCGATATTTTTTTATCACAAATAGTTGTGTCATAGAAGAAACATCCATCTTTGAGCACTACCAGAAGAAAAATGAATGTGTTCGTTAGGTGACCCCGTATCATAATAGATACTTGTGTAGTCGATATATTTCGGTTTCCCCCTTCCACCACAAATTTCTGGTAAGCTCTCTCCACTGCCTTTGCTTTGCACAGTGACATGGTAAATTCTGTTATAGGAGAACGGGTAAGTAAGTGTTCTCTGAGTCATTTAAATTGATGGAATAACTAAGGTGTAAGATTGAAGCATGTGCTATATGAATACCAAAAACTGCTGTAGAACAGTAGAACTAGAATTCAGCAGAGTTTGAGTTCTATCGGACATTAAAGAGTCATCATCATTGCATGATTCAGAAAACAAGTTTTGAAATAATAATTTTGTGCCTTGGACATTATAAACATGATTGAAGCATTTATCTTTTCCATGCATGATCTGCTGGCAGTGTGATGTCAAAGCAGTGCTGTTTTGCGAGCAGTAGTTGTTGTGATCTGCAGATCGAGGCTGCAGTGAGTGGCTTTAAATGTTGGATGCTTCAGCTTGTGGCTGATTAGAATATTGTGGTCCGCGTGCTTTAGTCATTTCGCTCTTAGTTCTTTTTCATCGGGAGCTATGCTCATCATCAAAAGCTCTTGTTGATGCTGTCCTTGTTTCTACTTTGACTGATCATGCAGGTATCTTCTACTTATACATGAAAACTGCGGAACGAGCACATCTGCCAAACAAATTATGGGTGAGAGTCAAACTACCCAGAAATTATGAGAAAGCAATGGAAGTCATCAAAAAGCATCTCGTATGCAAATCTAGCTAGCTGCTGTTCTTTGTCACTTCATCTCAATGTGAGTCTAGTTAGTCTTATGGCATCCCTTTTTTCCATTATGTAGAAACATTGGCCAGAGCTACTTGTGCACAAGATCAAACAGCGCCTGACAAAAATGACTCAGTATCGGATAAGGATGAGGAGTCTTCAACTTAAAGTGAGGTAAGCACTACTGGTTTTAGTACGCACAACATATTGTTTCTTGACAGTTATCTGCTCATGAATTCTGGGTGTAATCTGATTCTATAAATGGATGGCACTGTTCCATTTGTTTTTCTTATATGGTTGAATGTAAAAATGAAAATACATTCGCGATCATAATAGAGGACATAAATTACGATCACCAGCAATGATCGTATAGCAAGGCTGATTGGTTATGCTAAAGTTGTTACAAGCATGGTTTTTCATTTCAGTTTCAGAAAAAATTCAGCACCAACCGAAAATTCCGAAATTCAGTGAATTTCGGTTTGCATTTCGGCCAAAGGGCCGGAATATTCACTTGAATTCAATTAAATATTTGATTTAAAAAAGTAAAATATTTGAATTCCTGTGTACCACTAAACTGGCTGAAATATTTTGGACAAAAGCTAAATATTTCAGTGTCTACTGAAATTCAGTGAATTTTATCGAGGACTCACTGAAAGTGAAAACCATGACTTATCAGTCGATCCTCTTTGTTAAGGTTTACCCTTGTATTATTTCCAATGGTTTATTTTGTCAACAGCCTATAAAATAGTACTCCCTCCGATCCATGTTAATTGATGCTGGTCTAGTACAAAGTTGTACTAACTTTATACTAAATTAGCGTCAATTAATTTGGATCGGAGGGAGTAGGTTCTTGTGGATTGACCGGCCTTTTTTTCCAGCTTTCCTCTCCATTCTGTTTACTGTACCAGACACTTAGCAGGGGACCTCTCGCTGACCAAGCTGTAGCTTGTTGATTCGTTAGTGCTGTGGGTATCGCTATTATTGGAATTGCTAGTGTGCGCGCGAGTACACCCACTTTGGCAAGCGTCAGTTGCGAGCCGATGTTGGTTTGTTTATTGGTTTAACCTCAGTTAGAGGACACCTTTCCAGCTCTGGCAACTAGCCTGCGCCCGTGCATCTCTAGTGCTTCATCATGTGGATCTTGCCTAATCCAACGTTATCTTGTCAAATCCTTTGGTCTAGAACCTAGCTGGACCAAATCTAGGCTGTAGACGTGCGGGATAGTACATGCTGTTGGGTGGCTCTGCTCGACAGCAATTGCCATGAACACCGACCAGAAGGTTCCATTTATCCGTAGTTTCGTGCAAATGCTCTAAGTCTCTTAAAGGTCCAGTGTTTTTGCCTGGCGACTATTTTACTCGTTACACGCTTAGGGGTTGCCCATGTGAAGAATAGTGTCCTACTAAGTCAGAACATGCACTAAGACGACCGAAAAGAAAGAGAAATTCCCATATGGCCTGTGCAGGGAATGGGACCACAACACTGTTTGCCTTGCAGCTTATATGTTTTGCAGTTCCAATTTCTGAGGTCTAGATGTCATATTTTGTTATGAGTGCCGCACACCACCTCCGCTCGATGCTTTTCCCCCTCAAGCTACTTCCTCAACCAATCAAGCGCTTTGGGCTGCATAGCTCAGGAATACTAAAGCCAAAACGTCTTCAAATCAGATGTTTTCTATATTCAAATCACTAATGGTATTATGGGCATGGCAAACCCTTTTCTTAGAGTACAGAGAAAACCAAAATAAATTGACTAGCAATGACTTGAGACTTACGGTCATGACATTGTGCAGTTAACTCGTAACCGGGTTCAGTTACATGCTGATTCATATCGTTGATGTGCATACTTATACTGTTAACTTCTGGCATAAAAAAGTTGCTAAACATGTTCTCCTGCTCTGTAAGAGAGAAGATAATAACAGTCCCCAGGAAGAAGACTCAGCGCGATCTCCAAAGATTAGAGAAAGCTGAAAAGGCTGCTCAACTAGAGAAGGTTATTTTTTCGGATAATCACCATCACTTATGTGTTATACATTGCAATGTTCTAACATCTTCCTGCTATCGGTCAGAGTATTGAAAGTGAACTAATAGAACGTCTGAGGAAAGGTATTTATGGTGGTGAAATTCATAATGTCCCCTCCAAGCAGTTTGATACTATCCTTGACATGGAAAAGGATGATCTGGCTCCTGAGATAGAAAAGGAAGAAGTAAGCACAGACCGATTATGAGAATTGAGCTAACTTTGTTATGTTGTGACTGCTCACAAGCTTTCCCATTCAGGAAGGTGAGATAGAGTATGTTGAAGGTGCTGATATCGAGATGGGTGAGATGGAAGACATGGAAGACTTCAAAGGCTTCGGCGGAGAAGATGGTAAAAATTTCCCTTCTTTCTACTGGGCATGTTGTACAATGCTCTGGTTTGTGAGGAGCCGAAGATACTTCTCGTTGTTCTCTGTTCACTAGATAATGTTCTGACTTGGAGAAAATGGTTATTCGCAATAGTAGTGCCAACTACAAATCTAATCTAAAAAATAATGATTGCAGATGATAGAGATGAAGATGATGGCCTGGATGAGACATTAACAAAGATGCCCAAGAGATCGGCCTCTGTTATAAGGTCAAAGATTGGTCGTAAGTCTACAAAAGTAATCACCGAGGTAAATCACTTGTTTCAGTATTAATATTCTTGATGTCATGATACACTGTGTTGCCGAAAAACATATATAAAATCAAACACATCCTATTGTCTTGTAACGTATCTGGTGTACAACAAGTAAAAGTGTGTAATCAGTATTGTGCTTTTCTCTTTATTTACATTGTTGTAAGCTGATATCTGCATTCTGGGCATCGTATTAGCTTTTATTTTCAAAAACAATTTCATTTTTCCGTGGGTTAACTCTCAATGAGCAGCACAATTCCAGCTGGAGTATAATTTATTTCTCGCCTTCTCCGCGACAGGTGGAACAAGACAAGAACAGGAATATCAGGCTAAGGATCAGCATGTGATTCACCCAAGCACGGCGCCTTCAGTAACATGGGTGGTGTTGATGATCGTGTAGTTAAGAAAATTTTCTTTTATCTTCTGACGATAATCTGTTGAGTTCGTACGATGGTTAACTCTGAGAGTATGGAAATTGGCATGAGTTGTACTACTTGCTTAGAAAAGTATTCAGTCTCTCTCTGATCCGAACCAGATTTTTGCAAAGTTGCAGCGGATGTACACTATTAACGTCAAGTCGTGTGATGAATTCACAAGAGTAAAATCCATTAGAGAGGTCACTGTATTTAAATAATTTTTGCTCTAGTCACTGGACTTCAGTGTACCCGCGATACGATTACAGAACAAAGGTTTTGTTTTTTTGTTGGTGCACAGAACTTTCAGCAGCAATTTTTTTTGGCGTTAAAGCTCCTTGGATGTTATTTTTTAACGAAATTTTCCTGACCCTCAAACATTCGATAGAGTTTGATGCAGCAAAATTCAGATTGTTTTAGACTTTGTTTAATATCATTTTTTGGGCAAACTCGGGTTTAGTACGTCCAATAGTAGCCACTAATTTCCGAATAACAAACTGCTACCAATTTTTTTGAATGGATCATGCGGTGTGTTGCTGATCCGGGTATGTGCCCAGGTTCAGAAAACAATGGACGTTCGTCGGCGGGTCGTCGTTTGTGCGGCAATGGCATTCGTCGCCTCAAAAATCTATGTCCTCCGTCCGAGCAAGTGCGAGAGCGAGGTAGGCTAGGGTTGTCCCAACAAGCTCACGATGGTTCCTGTGTGGAAAATAACTTTGCATAGCTATGCTTGCAATTTTCGTGCATGGAAAACAAGGGGCGTACACAGAACTACCGATGTTTCAATAAACACACCGATCCTTTGTCCTTCGAAAACACCAGTTCCAGCAGACCGGTTCAATAATTCAAGATTATGACTTGATAATAGACCAAGAATGTCACCATTCTGCCAAAGTGCCAATCGAGCATTAAACTAACCTGACAGAATTCTTGATCGTCTCATAGCTAGTGAGCGCACAAGTTTAACGGTCATTTCCACACAGGATAGTATCACCCGATGATCATGGTGCACCATCACATCAAACTTGCTGAATAATAAATCAGGAATAACGAAGCCTGCCATGATACGTGAAGAGTACTAGGGCAGCCTTGTTGGATTTCTTCTTCTTTGATCTATCCTTCTCGTTTAGGTCATCCCTCAACAGTTCCTAGTTTGTACGGCACCAAGGACCTCGAGGCTCGCCGGAATCCTGCCGCCGAGCCACACCGCAGTCGGCCGAGCTAGACCGCCGTCATCGGGAGCCCCCCCCCCCCCCCCCCCCCCATGAGCGAGCGGGGAAGGGACGGCCCGCCGCCGCCAGCACCGCGCGGGCAAGGCCTGGCGGACCCAGCCGGCGACTGCGGGGAGGGAGAGGGACGGGGAGGGGGGCGGAGGAGATGGAGCGGCAGGGGCCCGCCCGTCGCCCACGGGGGGCGAGCGAGCGGATGGGAACGCGGGGGAGGGAGAGGGGGAGAGGGAGGCGGGGCGCGCGCAATCGGCGGCCGGCGGCGGCTGGTGGGGGGGGGGGGGGGGGAGGGGGCGGTGGCAGCGGCGGGGGGGGGGGGGGGAGGGGGCGGGGGAGGAACCCTAGCCTAGCGTGCAGGCCTCTTGTCCAGGTAATTGAGAGGATACAATTCCAATCCTAATCATTACTAGTAAAACGCCCGTGCGTTGCCACATGCTATATCGGCGACTTACCGTTAAAGCGCTATCCTTTTCTTTCTTTCTTTCTTATCCCAACTAAAAATGCTTTTTGAATTTAAAATTATAGCCTTACAGGAGATCTTGTAAGAAATGTGCTACAAAAATATCAACCAGAGATCTTTAATAAGGCCATGAGAAAGACATTTAGACAGCAACATAGACTAAGGTGACTACCAAGAAAGACATGAAAGTCAAACTATAATATTTTGCTCATCCACATTATGTGTAATTTAGACATATCTATTCAAGTCCAAAAAGAATAGTGATGAACACCGATGTTGTCATAATTCTAATCACAACAAATATTTGAAATATTTGTTGGTTATACAAGAAAAAGCAAGCAAATATAACATGGTTCTTTATAAAACTTAGAACTATTGCTTCCAAAGATGGCACCCTTGGTATGAGAATCAATCTGAAGCTGCCTTCGAGTAAACTACGATGACAAGGGGCTTTCAACCAAGAACCAGAATTTGGTTGACTACCCACAAAAGTCAGAACTGTTCTTTGCAACTTTATAAAAAGCTAAATTTAATCCAAAAATAATTATGAAGAGAGGTTAGTAAGTAAAACTAAGTCATGACTATTTGATTGAAGGAAGAAAATGATTGTTTTTTATTCCAAAGATAAATACACAAGTATAATAAGCAGTAGCATTGTGCAAGCATCGACAGCAATACAAATAGTAGTAGCCTCTCAATCCCTCACTATCCCTCTACAATAGTGCAAAGTAGTAAGATATGAACTAACTGCTTGCCTTCTAATATGAGAAGTCGAACCGGTAGCGGAACACACATATCCTAATCTACAATAAAAACATTACTTTGAATCTTATTTCTCTTTAGCAAGTATTTTTTACAAAGCCAATTAAAGCATGTCTCTTAGTCCAAACTTCAGATAGGCATTCCATAAAGGAAGCACTTCATCAGGATCTTTCCTGTCACGTCACATCGTAGAACACTCCCTGCAGAAATGTAAGAAATATACACAATGAACATCAAGTAGTTGAATAGGAAGACACCAGAAACCTCAGAACAGACAGGTAAAATTTGATGGTACACAAATTCCCTTTAGAAGACATAAGAGGGTTTACACTCTCAACAACGTCCAAGAAAACCTAACATGCGAGAACTTATTAGTTATTAATGTTACTTCACTTTCTAAATGAAAGTAAAAATGAAATGCCATTTAAGGACAACAAAAAAAAGAAAACAGAGGAAAGAATGTTGGTACATGTACAATATGTATTAGAACTCAAATGCATTTTAAAATGTATGCAGGATAATGGCATTGCTCTGATAGAAACATAGGACCATTATAAAAGTTGGTGCTATGCTTTTTCTCGGATACATCTGAAGCCTCCCTACAATTTAATCAAATACCTCATTCTTCTTGTACACAGAGGCACCATTGAATTTAAAGGTTACCATGTGATGCGGGCAAATCATTTAGTTAACGATAACACAGAGCTGATCACTACCTTGTTTATATACTTGCAATTAGTTGTAGCCAGTTCGACAACTGAAGTCGTGTGCTCCCCAAATGAAGGAAGTGCAACACTTCCAGCAATCTCCGAATGTCTGAACACCAAAAAATCAGCTCCTGCAATCGAAATTCTGAAACTTTAATAATTGATCGCCACCAAATTATACACATTGATCCATGGATACTAAAAGTGAGATCTAATTTAACACGTTGGTCAATGAATACTAAAAAAGGGGATCTGATTTAACTTTCATACACTTAGTTGTGCTCAGGATGAGGTCAGTTGAGCAGGAGAATGCGAGCATGGAGGGTGTGTCATGATCATTGAATTTGCAAAGTAGTCAATAAACGAGCAAGCAGTAACAGCTTGCATCCTCCATTTCAAGGTGCTGAAGACCAAAAGCTCCATCATTTTTAATGTCCTTGCCTCAAACGTAGACTTTGCCTCAAATCACCTGTCAAGCAAAAACCGTCGATTAATTGAGATGACAAATCACATGTTCATAAAGTCTGGGTGTGTGACAGCTAGCGTATGACTGAAAATCTTGAGCCATTCTGTGGAAACTTGACCATCCAGATTTAGTTGAGATGACAAGAACATGCATGCACTCACAAAACTGGTATTAGTATTGAAAGGGTCACCTTACCAGAAGATCGAAAATATAAGCTTACCAAAATCTACACGTCGATAACCATGTACCGGAGAGACAAATTGCTTACGATATTACAAGCTCATGTGTGTTTCGATCGTTTGGATGGCGACTTACATCCTTTTAGTGCAGGAGTTGGAAAAAATTCAGCTAGCTAATATCACATCCTCTTAATGTTGTTCTACAAAAGTACAACACTTACATTTTGGTCGAGGCGGTGAGATCCGAAGAGGGGTGGTCACGGCGGACGGGGCGAGGGCACCCTCGAGTCGCCCTCAGGTGGGCGACGCGAGGGGAGGGGGAGTGATCCTTCCGCTGCCTGAAAAATGAATGATCTGAGGCACTTGTTCTTGGTGTAACCTGCAACCAAAACATCCATTCATGCCCATCTTCTCTGAAGTTTGAGGCAGCGATTGCTCTACTACAGCGACTGCGACAGTAGAAGGTTTGAGCTACTTTTCTTGTCTAAAACCAAAAACGAATAAGAAATATAATATTTGATCATGGCTATTGCAATTCCTCTAACAAACTTCCGTGAAGTCATGCTAGATGGTATAAAATGCAAACTTATTATATTATCACTGTCAACCTCTCCGACCTTGTTTCCCTCAAAGGATACATTTACGCATGAAGTTATTTATAAAGAAGGGAATAACTTACACAGTTCTAAAGTTAAAACTTAAGAACTACACAATAATTAATAGCTCAAACTCTTGCACACCTTCAGCCAAATACCTACAGAGATGCAGAGTGGAAGCATGTAGCACTGCTCATACAAACAACTCAATTATAAATGCACCTAGGTCTGGAACTCTTGCTCAATTGATCTACCAACTTCAGCTGCCTCCTCATCTGCTATTTTCCATATTATAATCTCTTCTCTAGCAGCTGTGTTACGTCCATTATCCGACCCTCGATCAACCTGAAGAATGCATCAAACACAGTTATGTGCTGCATCGTTGACTCCAACCTTCTTGAGAGAAGTAATATACTTGAGAGAAGGAAATTGTACACTTTCAAAAAAAATAAGCAACGATCCATTTCTGGATTATACACGGAGTTGTTGCTAGAGGAAATTGTAAAATGAAAACGGCCTCATCAGGCCCATATGTTTTCAACCTTCAGAGGTGAGCAATTGATGAGAGCATATCTCTCTTCGATTTACAAAATTCTTCTTTTTATAACTGTTGCATCTATCGAATAGTCCAAATGAAGAAAAGCATAATTTCTCTCCAGCCGTTATACACTAACTATGGGGCGCGAGTAGGTCGGAGGTTGTCCATCAGATTGTCCTCAACGCAAGTAAAAGCAACAGGCTTTCAGCCATGTTGTTACTTGTGCAGAGCTGATTTTTTAAACTAAAACACCTAAAGAACGAATAACGTAATACTCAATGGATGGCCCACGATTTAAAAAAAAGCGAATCTAACTAAGTTTCATGCATATGAGAAATACGTGCTACAGAATTGTTTAAGAAGGTTGAGATAGCCAACCTTTTCAGGTGAAAATCAATTCCAAGGTTCCCAATTAACAGAATTATACCATTCAATTTTTCCAGGATCTCAGCAAAATAGTTCAAGCCATGGCAGTCATGATGCTCTCTCTCTCTCTCTCTCTCTCTGCATTCAGAATAGAAAAACAGACAGTCAGGCAAGTAGCATTATTCAGAATAGAAGCACATAGAAAACAAAATTCGGACGAAACTGAATGGAAATCAAAATTGAAGCCTTTGTATGCATATGAATGGATCATCCTATAATGTTGCATTACCCGGCTCATGCGTAGAACTGCTGAGGCCTTTTCAGGTAGGTTTCTTTCGTTCCATAGTTTGCAATGTATCCTAGTACTTGTTTTTTTTCTAATTCCTAGTCTACATGGCACCATTGTCAGAATAAATAGATGACATGAGATTGGATTTGTTTATTAGTGCCGGTGCAGCACTTTCAAATAGAACAAGTCAATTTATCCCAAATGAATATTCTACTATATTGAAAGTACATATGAAGAGCATATTGTCATTTAACTTCAATACAAACAATGGAAGAATTCCATGGATCACAGTATCTATTTATATGTAAGACTCAACAAATCAAACAATTAAGGAATCATCTTTTATTCAGGATGCCGTTAATTTCTCAACATATTGGTAGGCCATGTTCTAATGAACCAAGAACAGACTATCCTGCCCATCTTCTTTCGTAAATTATACAGTGTATTGTCATGTTGGAATGAACAGATGCATAATATGTTAGTTCTTCAGAGTTAAAATCAGAATAAAAGGAACACGGCGGTGGGCATACACATGAAAACAATCATAGCTTCCCAATAGATTGGAATTTATCAAGATTAAGGAACACCTGATTCAATAGACCACTGAAGCTATTCTTTACTCGCATCATTTTTCTTCTCAAGTGTTGATCGGAACTGTAGCAACCCTAAAGTATGCCCTGTAGGAGTAGTATCAAAAACTACAACCCTAATATGCAATAAGAGAACAGAAGTCAGACTCTGAAGGTTACTGGAACTGAGGTGTGAGCTGAAATAAATACATATCACAATTAACAAAAATATGAGAAAGTACAGGAAGTTGTACCAGCTGGAGTACAGAAGAAGACGTAAGGAAACACATGCTTGACACTGCCAATCTCCCATACCTTCCTCGTTTGGAACATTTATTTAGAGATCTGGACTGAAACAAGCACGCATGAATCAATCTCCTCACTGTGTGGACTCGAACCTGCATGACAGCATCGAAGAAATTGGTTGTGGAGTTCAATGGTCCACCGAAGGAGGGACTTGGGGTTGATGGTGAGGACGACGCGCACGAGGTTGGACCGCCAGAGTCGCCGGTACGCGACTGACATCCAGGGCGAAAACGGATCTGCCGAAACCTTCGCAAACCAGTCAACAGGCGAACTCGATGGGGAAGAAAACATGACGATCTTAGACGTACTCCTGGACATCGGGGGCACGAGGCAGCCACCCCTCATCTCACTACTGCCAAAAAAGACCATCAATCATGATGATTAATCATGGAACGAAACCAAGATACATAAAACTAAATTTTTCTCTAATATCAATAACCAAAACTGTAACTTTGAAACCAGTGCAAGCAATGCAAAGATTATTCTAGGTAGCAGGTTACGAGGGTAATAATACCATAAAGAGTGGCAGTAAGTTTCAGTTGGGAGGAATTTCAGTTATGTCCTTGATATATCCAAAGCCGTGTGCTCATCCAGTCTAATGCACAAATAAAGCATGTTTCAATCTGCAAGGACACCAAAAGAATTTGAGATGCGGTACATAAAAAGAGGATTCTGCCATATATATCAGCGATGCTGAAGTAGAATCCAAATACGTTAGGACAAATAGCTACGAACAAATGGAGTACATCATGCTTCTTTATTTTTCTATTAAAAATCCATAAGTTTCAGAACAGGGTGACAAATGTGATGGTTAAATCTGGGAACATCATTCTACAGCGATCAAAAAACGCATTGAGTACAGAATTAGTGCGTATTCTGGTCGTTTGTGTGGTATACAATTCAACCTACACTTAATCAAGGGCAAGGCTAACTTGATGCGTACCTCAGATCAGATTTTGGTCATGTTATCGTACCTCAGAAAAATTGGGGAACCACTGAAAGAAGAACGGATTCCAAAGACCAACATATCAAACGGTTGTGCTTATTTTGCACCACATAACATGATCATGTCTTTAGTGCATGGAAAATAGAATTTACGCGCGCGCACGCCCGCGCACGCACGCACGCACGCACTTAATTAGCGGCGACATGACATAGTGATGTCATCACCTGCAACATGATGGGGCGGCAGTGTCGACCTGGTGGCAAATTGGGTGAGCGAGAGAGAGGACTTACCTAACAGTCGCCGCCGCGGAGGACCATGGGGAATCGCCGGGAGGAGCCGCCGAGGACCACGGGGAATCGCCGGGAGGAGCCGCCGAGGACCACGGGGAATCGCCGGGAGGAGCCGCCCTAGTCTTCCCTCGAGCACCAGCAGCGACCAAGGGGCGGCGGGTTTCGATCTAGGTGGATGGGCGAAGAAGAGAGAGAGGGGGATCTGTAGAGATGCACGGGATCTTGGCGGCGGCGAAGGGAGACTCTTCTCGGATCTCAGCGGCGGCGAAGGGTCCGTCGAGGTAGCGCAGCCTGCGCAGGGATGCAAGTGCGAGGCGGCGGCGAAGCGATCTGGTGGTGTGGCGTCGTTCTCGCTCGAGGGTACAGGCCTCGCTCGCTCGCAGGGATCGATCACATGGTTTTTTTTTCACCGGTTTTTTTCGATGGAGGTACCGTGGTAGAGCATAGGTGGTAGGATGACGAAAAAAAAGCGGTGGGGGGAGTATGACGAAAAAAAACCAGCGAAAATTGACCGGACGACTATTCACCAAGTCGTCCATTAGGAGTAGAGATACTGCTCTTTGTATTACTTTATACTACTCGGTTTCCTATATTCTAGTTCTACCAGGATACATGTATGTACACGCGCGTATCGGATACACACCAGCCGATGGGTGATTAAGTCGTGTTTAATTCCAACAATCACCCCCCTAAACACGACACCATTACGTTGCAGCTCCGACCCCGATCCTTGTTCGCATCTCCAAGAGCTTTTCTTGATCCAAAGCCTTGGTCAGGATGTCCGCCAGCTGACCATCGGTGCGAATGTAGTTGACCTCCGTCTTCCATTCTTCCAGGCAATCCTTTACGTAGTGATACACCGTATCAACGCGTAGATAAGTCGTAGACTCACTGTCAATGTTGAGCACCACTCGTTCCGGATCTCGATCCATGGGATCACCGTGTAGCCTCCCTAGCCACACACCTTGATACTCTGCTTCACTTGAAGTTGATGTCACCACTTTCTGCTTTCGTTATAGCCAGCTTACTATGCTTCCACCAAGGAACTATGCCACGTCCGAGGTACTCTTACGATCGTCGACAATTCCTTCCATGTCACTACCACTGTAGCCGAGTAGTTGCACCATCTCCTTCCTGCTCAGCTCAAGACGAGGTTTCGTCGAAGCATCAACTGGATTGCAATTTTTCATGCCACGGGTTTCAAGAATCTTCCTTGCGTATGCCTTCTGGCATAGTGTGATCCCCTCTGACTTTTGTTGTACCTCGATCCCAGGGTAGTAACTCAAAAGACCTAGATTAACCATCTTGAAAAGCTCCTTCATTTGTAGCTTGAATTTTGCAATCACCTCCTCATCTGCTCCAGTTATCAATAGGTCATCGTCGTAGATTCCAACTAGCAGATGACCCCTTCCTTCACCTCTCTTGTACATTGTATGCTCTAGTGGGGCTTTCTCAAATCTAAGAGAAATCATTACCTAATCAAGCTTGATGTTCCACGCCCGTGAACCTTGTCGTAGCCCGTACAAGACTTTGTGTAGCTTCACTACCTTGTGATCTTCTCCCTCTTTGATGAACTCCGGTGGCTAGTTCACATAAGCGTCTCCTTGTAACTCCGTTCAAAACTGTGGATCTTACATCCATGTTATGTATCTTCCATGATTCTTGAGTCGCAAGTGCTATGAGTAATCCCACCGATTCCATCCTTGCAACGGAAACGAACACTTCTTCGAAATCAACACCTTCCTCTTGCATGTACTCTCTGGCTACTAGCCTTGCGTTGTGCTTCACGTACCCTTTGGCATCTTTCTTGATCTTAAATTCCCACTTGAGATTCATTACTTTTTCATTGTTGGGAAGATCCACAAGCTCCCATGCATTGTTGTCGTGGATCGACCTCAACTCTTCTTCCATAGCCTGATGCCAACACTTCTTTGTATTTGCGTCCTTGAAATCCGTCGGTCCAACGGCGCTTAGACATCGCCACCCACTTCGTTGCATCTTTTCCGTGTCTATTTTCCATAGAAATTTCTCCTAATGTATGTCGAACACCGGTCGTAGATGTTTGGTTGTAGATGGTTGTGTCCTTTCCTCTTCCTTCACAGGCACTAGCATTACCTCGTTGTTCCTATCTCTTGGTGTTGCAGTGGTCATGCGTGGCAAAACTGCACACACGATCTCTCCTAGACCGAAAACCATGGCCAAAACATCAAAAAGAAGGGACCGACTATGTGTAAGTTGACTGATTCTTTTTGGCTTAAGTCACTTTTTTTACCGTCAGACATTGTTCATCTGTCCTCACACGCCGCGTCCCAGCCCAACCCTGATCGCTGGTCAACTTGGCCTCCACCACCCTTGGCCATCAGGGCCACAGTTTTGATTTTTGGTTTGCATATTTTTTCGCCCTAGCCGAGATGACTGAATTTCGGCCATTTAAAAAATTTCAACAAACCTCGGGCGAAATTGCTCAATTTTCTTTGAATTTTGACCAAAATTAAGCCAAAATTCGACCAAAATTTGCAGAATTTGAAATAAAGCAGAGAAAAAGTATAGCAGCCCTCCACGCTGCTACCGTTGCCTCGTGCTCCTGCCTCCGTTGAACTGGACGGCTCCTGCACCACCATCTCCTTTGCCACATCCGTCGAGCACCATGTCACGGCCTTGGAGAAGAAACATACATGAAGTGGATGGGTGGAGGCATGGAGCCATGGAGGAGATCACGAGGCTAGTCATGGGTGGAGCCGTGGAGGAGAGAGCCTTGGTCGGACGGCTGGAGAAGCGCATTCGATGTGATGTGCCCAGCGTAGTGGCAGCGCCGCACACAAGAGGACCGAGGAAAGATGAAAACTTTAAGGTTAGGGCGCTCTGGATCGTGGTTTTCTCTCACGAATAGAGACACAATGTTGTAGAAGTTGGGCCGGGACAGAAATTTCAAAGTTAAGGCTAAATTTTTAACCAAAAGAGATATATGACGGGCCCAAGCGAGATGGCCGAAATTCGGCTAAAATTTATTATTCCGGCCGAAAATCTAATCTCTGATCAGCGCCACCGTGAGTCCGTGACCGCCTCATCTCTCCTCTCTCCCTGACATAATTGCCACCAGCTATTGACTTATGAAGAGGTGACATGAAAAGACGAGGTGGGTAGGATACTCAAGACGACGTATATTCTTATGTTGGTTGTGAACTATATAGAACTTGTGTACATGGTTATGAATTATTGAGCATATATGAATGTATTACACGATGTATTAGCCTTGTGCAAATGAATGACGATTTGTATGCGAGCGTTTTATGTGAATTTCATTTGTACAGTTGGTTACCTAGTGAGAATAAACTGCAAGAAAAAGAAATGGAGGCGGTTCTGAATTGTAACTGCTTAGAATGATATAATATCCCAAGTTGTTCACTATATGGAACAAATTAGTGATGATAGGTGAGAGGCCGAATGAAAAAAGGAATGAGGTCATGTACCAAAACCGCTGCCAAAGCTCGTTTTTGTAGTACTAGGGCCAATTTGGAAAAGTTCGTCATCGGTCTCTTCGTATGTAAATGACTTTGTGAATTCCTCATCTATAGGTGTCGTGATATTTTCGTGAAATATCCATCGTAGGGGGCTCGGGTTAACACCATCATCTCGCTTATATTTCTCCTGAAAACACTTCCTTGATATACCTTGCATCTCTTCTACAGACACTCCCTCCGTTCCATAACGTAGTGAATATAATTTTTTTTTGAAAGGTCAAACCTCACAAACTTTGATCAAGTTTGTGGAGAAAAACATTTACATCTAGAATGCTAAACATATATTATTAGATTCATCATAAGATGTAGATTTATATATTATATTTTTGGTATTTTAGATATAAATACTTTTTTTCTGCAATCTTCATCAAAGTTGACTTTTCAAACAAATCTTTATGCACTATATTATGGAACGGAGGGAGTACTATACAACCATGATCATCTATTTTCCATTTTATTTATTTTTCATCCACGATGCCTTTTAATGAAATTAGCGAGTGTAAGAGGAATAGAGATGCTATTGGTGGAATTGAGGTTGTATTGCTTGAGTCTCGTGGGCGTATATATAATGCGTACATGACCTTCTTGGAGTACAAGGCAAGATAGAATAAATCTTACACTATCATATATTTCCTAAATAATCATAATACTGAACAACGAGTATTGCAATCACCTTCTTTCAGCGATGTGATCCCCAACCTTTTCCTCCACTTTTTTCCCTCCCAATGCAGTAGGTCCTCAAGTTTTTGTGATCACCTTATTTACTCGCTCAGTGGAATCAAACATCCCTTGCATTCGCTGATTTTGAGCTCACAACACACCCTCTCTATTTATTTCTTCACATTAGCAATCTTGACAACACTCCATTTTCGAAAGTTTCTTCATTGTGTCCTTGAACTTCAGATCGACGTCTCCTAAATTGTGTGATGTGGGTCCTTGCTCACATGTATGTAGAATTACTCTACCTAGGTTTGCTTCCCTTTCCTAGTGAGCTTCAAATCTTCTCATGTTTGGCCTCTCTATCCCTTCTCTCGACGTCTCTGGTTCTAGTAACAAAGCCACATGAAACAAGGAGTAAGATAGTGTGTCACCGTAGCTTGCTCAAAATGTTGGGACCATGCTGGGTTAGCCACCAACTATTTGAGGAGAACTCTCACATCATTGTGCTCGACTAACTTATTATCATATGTCCATTGTACTCCCTTAGAATCCAAATCGAGGAGATCATCATGTGAGAGTACTTATTTGAAGTCCATCATTAGTCTTTCAGACCTAATAGAGCGTGAGTGATCTTTCGACTGTGATGGAATCATTAAAATCGCCAATCATCTTCCGCAACTTAATCGTGTTAGGCTTGATTATCTTTGCAACATACACATTTCATGTGTATCTTGTGCTCTCAGTTCCCCCATACGCCAAACTCTAATAGCATTTCACACTCTTTAGTGTTTCCTTTTTATCGACTCATTGATATGTTTCGCATTAAAAGTCTTGGGATGCACAGTAATTCTTTCATCCCAAAATATGGCAATTTTGCCTCCTTCTCACTTCCATTCAGTTTAGAAACATTTGCAAATCACATCACCGTTCCTTTTCCTGCCTTCACTAGTAGAAAATGGGGCATTTGTCCCGGTTCGTAAGGGCCTTTAGTCCCGGTTCATGAACCGGGACTAATGGGTCGTTACTAATACCTCCACCCTTTAGTCCCGGTTCAAACACGAACCGGGACAGATGGTCCTCCATGTGGCCGGTGCGCCGAGCCCTGGCAGGGGGGCCTTTGGTCCCGGTTGGTGGCACCAACCGGGACCAAAAGGCATCCATGCGTCAGCATTCCAGTGGCTAGGGTTTTTGTTTTTTTTTTTTGAAGGGAGAGGGGGGGGGGGGGAGGGTTGGGGGTTTTGGGGGGTTAATTTAGGTGTTTCATATATTGTGTTAGCTAGCTAATTAATAGAAAGAAGTGTCCTCTCTTATGTCCGTGCTTGGTCGACGCTACGTACTATATACATATAGCCCTCGACACGCTAGCTAGTTAGAAAATGAAGAGAACCATTGAGTACACAAGTTCGTCATGCATACCGAGAGAGATGATCGATCGACCTCTCCTTCTCCGAGAGATTGGTCGAACAACAAGTTTTCGTATCATGTACATCCGACGCTACTGGCTACATACATGTACAATATGTAAGATCTCTCACTTACAGTCCCCTAGCATTTGAAATCAACTTCCACATGGTATTCTCCGGCTTTATTGATGACGTGGTCAAGAAAGAATCCCGCCAATTCCTCTTGAATTGCTTTCACGCGATCTGGTTCTAGGAGTTCATTCCGCATCTGCCATATCTAATTTGAAGAAGGGGGTTAATTAATACATATATATGAATGAAACTCAACAGAAATAATGGTGTAATAAAATGAAATTGTGAATATTATTGCTTACGCACTTCATATTGTCTTTGAGAGTAGCCCCGCTTGTTTTTCAAAGTCGCGGTGTGGATGAACTCGCACACGTAGTATCCACAAAAATCATTCCCTTATTTCTGCCACAAGCAATTTACGAGAAATAGAGGTCAATCAAACTGATAATAAAGCATTATAAATGAAATTGATGAAAGTATAGCTATAGAATCAACGGGAGATGCGCGCAACTAGCTAGCCAGTAGTACTTACTTTCGGGTATGTATATCGCAGCTCCTTCGGCAGTCCCGGAGCTTCTGCGGTGAACTGTTTCCAAACCCTGCAAGACAAAGAAAATAATTATTATTACTTGAGATATCAGGAAACGAACAAAAAGTTGCCGATATGGTGCGATAATGATCGATTGAACTTACTTGTTGAGCATTTCAGTCATGTCCGCATAGGTTTTGGGATCTTTCCATCTCGAGTCTAAGACGGTTACTAGTCCACGCTCAAGCTTAATCTGCAGAAGAATATAGTGGTATCTGCGCACGCATGCATAACTCATCAATTACATTACTATAACCTCGCTCGAGTAATAAGGGAAACCAAATATGCACACGACAGTAACACTCACTTGCCGTTGTAAGGAAAGAGTATGGTATCTTTGTTTTAATTTTTGATCAACGATTGTAGCAAGTTGTCCTCGGCCTCTTTGACGTCCTTTTCAACCAGAAATTCATCTATGATATTTGTGTTAATGAACCCAATATCATAATTTTTTTGTTTTTTGCACTCGACGATCTTCAATCTGCATAGTATATTGAGGATAATTAATTATAAATATATGCTTCTCAAGAGGTAGCAAGAAGGATTTCTGGTGCCGTTGCCGGGGAGGTCTTCGCTCAAGTCAAGACATACCAAGTACCCATCACAAACTCATATCCCTCGCATTACATTATTTGCCATTTGCCTCTCGTTTTCCTCTCCCCCACTTCACCCTTGCCATTTTATTCGCCCTCTTTTTTCCGTTCTCCTCTCTTTTTCGCTTGCCTCTGGTGTGCTCGTGTGTTATTTGTTTATTTCGTCGTTATGGCTAGTCCTTTATCCGCTCCTTTGTCTCCCGAGTTTGAAGTTCTTCACATCAAGCAAAGACAAGGAGAAAACTTAAAAGATGCTTGGTATAGGAGGATAGAATCTTATTGTAACTGCAGCTTAGAGGTGAATTTCAGGATTTTAGTTCGCAATTTTTATGTTGGACTATATATGTCCCATAGACAACTCTTGCATTGCGTTGCCAAAGGTAATTTTATCGAAATAGATCCAAATATTGCGCATGGAATCATAGAGGGAATAGTGGGAACACTATCTCAAAAAGGGGGGGACACATCCTGTTGGGGAACGTAGTAATTTCAAAAAAATTCCTACGCACACGCAAGATCACGATGATGATATAGCAACGTGTCGGAGTAATTGGGCACGGATACCCCGAAGACGGCGAGACAATAATTCAAGACATCGGGGCTAGCAAAGCCCCTCAGTCCGACTTCCCGGTCGGCTGGTGACTGCTGGCTGCTGACTCCGCCACCAGGCCGACTGCCGACTGCCGACTGCAGACTGCCGACTGCCGACTCCGCCACCAGGCCGACTGCCGACTGCCGACTCCGCCACCAGGCCGACTGCCGACTCCGCCACCAGACCGACTGCCGACTGCCGACTCCGCCACCAGGCCGACTGCCGACTGCCGACTCCGCCACCAGGCCGACTGCCGACTCTGCCACCAGGCCGACTGCCGACTGCCGACTCCGCCACCAGGCCGACTGCCGACTCCGCCACCAGGCCGACTGCCGACTGCCGACTCCGCCACCAAGCCGACTGCCGACTCCGCCACCAGGCCGACTGTCGACTGCCGACTCCGCCACCAGGCCGACTGCCGACTCCGCCACCAGGCCGACTGCCGACTGCAGCCCGACGCGACCCCGACGTGACGACCATACCTGGCACTGTTCACGTGACACCCCAACCATCATGTACAGTGTCACTTGTCCCCTGGCACTATTTATGAAGTGACCCAGGGGACAAGCATGACACCCTACCATGCCTTGCCCATGCCACCACTTAGCTTACTTCCTAAGCTAGCCATGCCTATATATATGGGCACACATCCATCCATCCAGGATGGACACTCACGCACACACACAAGCCACTAGCTAGCAAGCTAGCTAGCTAGCTATCCATCCATCCACATGAGCACACACTCACGCATGCATGCTCAGGCACATGCGGCCACACATACTTGTGCTCATATATACGAGGCCAGATGCCTATGGCACTGACCTCAGATACAGCTCCAGGAGCAACTCTGTACCAGATATACCAGATACATTCAGACATGCAGCAGTAGGAGTATTATCTCTCCGGAGAGCTCCGAAGCTAGGTAAACCACCGCGTGCTACTCGCATACCCGCTCCCGGGCCTATCAGCAGCAGTCTTGCCCTCACACGAAGCCACCTTGTGGCATATGTCGTCTTGCAACACCCCCCGTGAGAATACCACGACACAATGAGAGGGGAGAGTGTTGTCTACGTACCCTCGTAGACCGAAGCGGAAGCGTTGACACAACATAGAGGGAGTAGTCGTACGTCCTCCCGGTCCAACCGATCCAAGCACCGTTACTCCGGCACCTCCGAGTTCTTGACACACGTACAGCTCGATGACGCACCCCGAACTCCGATCCAGCAGAGGCACGGGGAGGAGTTCCGTCAGCACGACGGCATGGTGACGATCTTGATGTTCTCCTGTCGCAGGGCTTCGCCTAAGCACCGCTACAATATGACCGAGGTGTAATATCGTGGAGGGGGGCACCGCACACGGCTAAGGAACGATCTCAATGATCAACTTGTGTGTCTATGGGGTGTCCCCCACCCCCGTTTATAAAGGAGGGAGGGAGGAGGAGGCCGGCCCAAGGGGGAGGCGCGCCCTAGGGGGGGCAAACCTACTCCAAGTAGGTTTGGCCCCCCTTTCCTATTAGGAGTAGGAGAGGGAAGGAAGAGGGGGGAGGAGAGAAGGAAAGGGGGGGCCAGCCCCCCTCCCAATTCCGATTGGGCTTGGGGGGGGGCGCCCCCTCCCTTGCTCCTTCTCCCTCCCTTCCACTAAGGCCCATATACTTACCGGGGGGTTCCGGTAACATCCCGGAATTCCGGTATAATCCCAATCTCATCCGGAACCTTTCCAGTGTCCAAATATATCCGTCCAATATATCAATCTTTATGTCTCGACCATTTCGAGACTCCTCGTCATGTCCGTGATCATATCCGGGACACCAAACAATCTTCGGTACATCAAAATACATAAACTCATAATATAACTGTCATTGAAACCTTAAGCGTGCGGACCCTACGGTTCGAGAACAATGTAGACATGACCGAGACACGTCTCCGGTCAATAACCAATAGCGGGACCTGGATGCCCATATTGATTCCTACATATTCTACAAAGATCTTTATCAGTCAAACCGCACAACAACATACGTTGTTCCCTTTGTCATCGGTATGTTACTTGCCCGAGATTCGATCGTCGGTATCCAATACCTATTTCAATCTCGTTACCGGCAAGTCTCTTTACTCGTTCTGTAATACATCATCTCGCAACTAACTCATTAGTTGAAGTGCTTGCAAGGCTTAAGTGATGTGTATTACCGAGAGGGCCCAGAGATACCTCTCCGACATTCGGAGTGACAAATCCTAATCTCGAAATACGCCAACCCAACAAGTACCTTCGGAGACACCTGTAGAGCACCTTTATAATCACCCAGTTACATTGTGACGTTTGGTAGCACACAAAGTGTTCCTCCGGTAAACGGGAGTTGCATAATCTCATAGTCATAGGAACATGTATAAGTCATGAAGGAAGCAGTAGCAACATACTAAACGATCGGGTGCTAAGCTAACGGAATGGGTCATGTCAATCAGATCATTCAACTAATGATGTGACCTTGTTAATCAAATAACAACTCCTTGTTCATGGTTAGGAAACATAACCATCTCTGATTAACAAGCTAGTCAAGTAGAGGCTGTTTGTCTATATATTCACACATGTATTATGTTTCCGATTAATACAATTCTAGCATGAATAATAGACATTTATCATGATATAAGAAAATAAATAATAACTTTATTATTGCCGCTAGGGCATATTTCCTTCACATCCTACCCAGGTAGAGACACAAGTTTTCGGAAAGATTTGCGAAGTAACAAATTTTTTACAAAAGTCTCTTGAACCCCTCAAGAGCACTAGCGGACATCTTCACCGCATGAATATGTTGATTACCCTTTGCAATAAGCGGTTGGATTCTTTAGATCTAAAAATTTCCGAATATGAGGGGAAACGTAAAGAACCTCCCGGATTCGAGCATGACTCCGCTAAGAAATTAAAAATTAAAGATGGCAATACGTAGATGTATTCTCGCTTTTATGCCTAGCTAGGGGCGTTAAACGATAGCGCTTGTTGGGAGGCAACCCAATTTTATTTTTGTTCCTTGATTTTTGTTTCTGTTTAGTAATAAATAATTCATCTAGCTTCTGTTTATATGTGGTTTTATGTTTTAATTAGTTATTGTGCCAATTAGAACCTATAGGATAACCGACGGTGATAGTTAATTTGATTCTGCTGAAAAACAGAAACTTTTGCGCGCACGAGAATAATTTTAATAAATCACATAAACGTGATTTTTAGTTGATTGTTTTTGAATTAGATCAATAGAAAAATTGCACAGGACTTAATATTTTGGTGGGATTTTTAGAGTTCCAGATGTCTTCGAAAGTTACAGATTGCTACAGACTGTTCTATTTTTGACAGATTCTGTTTTTCGTGTGTTGTTTGCTTATTTTGATGCATCTATGGCTAGTATCGGGGGGTACGAACCATAGAGAAGTTGGAATACAGTAGGTTTAACACCAATATAAATAAAGAATGAGTTCATTACAGTACCTTATGTGGTGTTTTTTCTTTCTTGCACTAACGGAGCTTATAAGATTTCCTGTTGAGTTTTGTGTTGTGAACTTTTCAAGTTTTGGGTAAAGATTTGATGGACTATGGAATAAGGAGTGGCAAGAGCCTAAGCTTGGGGATGCCCATGGCACCCCAAAATATACAAGGACAACCAAAATACTAAGCTTGGGGTTGCCCAGGAAGGCATCCCCTCTTTCGTCTTCGTCTATTGGTAACTTTACTTGGAGCTATATTTTTATTTGCCACATGATATGTGTTTTGCTTCGAGCGTCTTGTATGATATGAGTCTTTGATTTTTTGTTTACCACAATCATCCTTGCTGTACACACCTTTTGGGAGAGACACAACATGATCTGGAATTTATTAGAATACACTATGTGCTTCACTTATATCTTTTGAGCTAGATAATTTTGCTCTGGTGCTTCACTTATATCCTTTAGAGCACGGCGGTGGATTAATTTTGTAGAAATTATTGATCTCTCATGCTTCACTTATATTATCTTGAGAGTCTTTTAGAACAGCATGGTATTTGCTATTGGTTATAAAATTGGTCCTAGAATGATGGGCATCCAAGTTGGGTATAATAAAAACTATCATAGAAAGTGAATTGGATGCTTTGATCAATTTGATGCTTGATAATTGTTTTGAGATATGAGGATGGTGATATTAGAGTCATGCTAGTTAAGTAGCTGTGAATTTGAGGAATACTTGCGTTGAAGTATGTGATTCCCGTAGCATGCACGTATGGTGAACCGCTTTGTGATGAAGTTGGAGCATAATCTATTTATTGATTGTCTTCCTTGTGAGTGGCGGTCAGGGACGAGCGATAGTCTTTTCCTACCAATCTATCCCCCTAGGAGCATGTGTGTAGTACTATGTTTCAATGACTTGTAGATTTTTGCAATAAGTATATGAGTTCTTTATGATTAATGTTGAGTCCATGGATTATACGCACTCTCACCCTTCCACCAGTGCTAGCCTCTCTTGTGCCGCGCAACTTCCACCGGTACCATACACCCACCATATACCTTCCTCAAAACAGCCACCATACCTACCTATTATGGCATTTCCATAGCCATTCCGAGATATATTGCCATGCAACTTTCCACCGTTCCGTTTATTATGACACGCTCCATCATTGTCATATTGCTTTTGCATGATCATATAGTTGACATTGTATTTGTGGCAAAGCCACCTTCATAATTCTTCCATACATGTCACTCTTAATTCATTGCATATCCCGGTACACCACCGGAGGCATTCTTATAGAGTCATATTTTGTTCTAAGTGTCGAGTTGTAATCTTGAGTTGTAAGTAAATAGAAGTGTGATGATCTTCATTATTAGAGCATTGTCCCAAGTGAGGAAAGGATGATGGAGACTATGATTCCCCCACAAGTCGGGATGAGACTTCGGACTTTATAAAAAAAGAAGGAGAAAGGCCAAATAAAAAAAAGAGAGAAAGGCCAAATAAAAAAGAGAGGGAAAAAGAGAGAAGGGACAATGCTACTATCCTTTTACCACACTTGTGCTTCAAAGTAGCACCATGATCTTCATGATAGAGAGTCTCCTACGTTGTCACTTTCATATACTAGTGGGAATTTTTCATTATAGAACTTGCCTTGTATATTCCAATGATGGGCTTCCTCAAAATGCCCTAGGTCTTCGTGAGCAAGCAAGTTGGATGCACACCCACTTAGTTTCTTTTGTTGAGCTTTCATACACTTATAGCTCTAGTGCATCCGTTGCATGGCAATCCCTACTCACTCACATTGATATCTATTAATGGGAATCTCCATAGCCCGTTGATATGCCTAGTTGATGTGAGACTATCTTCTCCTTTTTTGTCTTCTCAACAACCACCACTCTATTCCACATATAGTGTTATGTCCATGGCTCACGCTCATGTATTGTGTGAAAGTTGAAAAAGTTTGAGAATACTAAAGTATGAAACAATTCTTAGCTTGTCATCGGGGTTGTTCATGATTAAATACTTTGTGTGATGAAGATACAGCATAGCCAGACTATATGATTTTGTAGGGATAGCTTTCTTTAGCCATGTTATTCTGAGAAGACATGATTGCTTTGTTAGTATGCTTGAAGTATTATTGCTTTCAGGTCAATATGAACTTTTGCCTTGAATCATTTGGATCTGAACATTCATGCCACAATAAAGAAAATTACATTGAGAAATATGCTAGGTAGCATTCCACATCAAAAATTCTGTTTTTATCATTTACCTACTCAAGGACGAGCAGGAATTAAGCTTGGGGATGCTTGATACATCTCCAACGTATCTATAATTTTGGATTGTTCCATGCTATTATATTACCCGTTTTGGATGTTCATGGGCTTTACTTTACACTTTTATATCATTTTTGGGACTAACCTACTACTTGGAGGCCCAGCCCGAATTGCTGTTTTTTTTGCCTATTTCAGTGTTCCGAAGAAAAGGAATATCAAACGGAGTTCAAACGGGATGAAACCTTCGGGAGCATTCTTTTTGGAACAAACGCAACCCAGGAGACTCGGAGTGGACGTCAAGCAGCAAACGAGGAGGCCACGAGGGTGCCCGGCGCTCCCTAGCAGGGGTGGGCGCGCCCCCCACCCTCATGGGCCCCTTGTGGCTCCACCGACCTACCTAATTCCACCGCCTCAACCTTCTGTATCAGCGAGATCCCATCTTGGGGCCTTCGCCGGCGGTCTGCCGGAGGGGAAATCGACAATGAAGGGCTTCTACATCAACACCATAGCCTCTCCGATGAGTTGTCAGTAGTTTACCACAGACCTTCGAGTCCATAGTTATTAGCTAGATGGCTTCTTCTCTCTCTTTGAATCTCAATACAAAGTTCTCCTTGATCTTCTTGGATATCTATTCGATGTAACTCTTTTTGCGGTGTGTTTGTCGATATCCGATGAATTGTGGGTTTATGATCAAGTTTATCTATGAGAAATATTTGAATCTCCTCTGAATTCTTTTATGTGTGATTTGTTATGTTTGCAAGTCTCTTCGAATTATCAGTTTGGTTTGGCCTACTAGATTGATCTTTCTTGCAATGGGAGAAGTGCTTAGCTTTGGGTTCAATCTTGCGGTGTACTTTCCCAGTGACAGCAGGGGCAACAAGGCACGTATTGTATTGTTGCCATCGAGAATAAACAGATGTGGTTTATATCATATTGTTTGAGTTCATCACTCTACATTATGTCATCTTGCCTAATACGTTACTCTGTTCTTATGAACTTAATACTCTAGATGCATGCTGGATAGCGGTCGATGTGTGGAGTAATAGTAGTAGATGCAGAATCGTTTTGATCTACTTGTCGCGGACGTGATGCCTATATACATGATCATGCCTAGATAATCTCATAACTATGCACTGTTCTATCAATTGCTCGATAGTAATTTGTTCACCCACCGTAATACTTATGCTATCTTGAGAGAAGCCACTAGTGAAACCTATGGCCCCCGGGTCTATCTTTTATCATATAAGTTTCCAATCTATATTTATTTTATAATCTTTACTTTCCAATCTATAACATAAAAATACTAAAAATACTTATCTTATCTTATTATCTCTATCAGATCTCACTTTGCAAGTTACCGTGAAGGGATTGACAACCCCTTTATCGCGTTGGTTGCGAGGTTCTTGTTTGTTTGTGTAGGTACGAGGGACTTTTGAGGAGCCTCCTACTTGATTGATACCTTGGTTCTTAAAAACTGAGGGAAATACTTATGCTACTTTGCTGCATCACCCTTTCCTCCTCAATGGAAAACCAACGCAGTGCTCAAAAGGTAGCAAATAGCCACTGCCAAAACCATAACAGTTCAGTCACACCGATATGGATCTCGGTCCCACCGAGATGGCCTTGCCAACTCTCTATTGCTTGTTGCAATTGTTTCGGTCTCACCGAGATATTGCAATCGGTCCCATCGAGATGGCTTGACTGATTCTTTGTTGCTCACTGCATTCACTCCACTCTCACTGAGATGATGCAAGCGGTGCCACCAAGATGAAGTTTTCCCTAAGCCCTAGCACATCGGTGCCACCGAGTTGTTCCCGTCGGTCGCATTGAGATTCCGTACGTTCATACTTTTGAACAGATCGGTGCCACCGAGTTTTTTGTACAGCGCCACCGAGATGGGTCAAAAGTGTGTAACGGTTGGATTTTTGTGTGAAGGCTATATACCCCTCCATGCCCTTCTTCTCACATGAGAGATCCATCAGAATGTGCATACACTTCCACCAATCATTTTCTGAGAGAGAACCACCTACTAATGTATTGAGATCAAGAGATTCCATTCCTACCATTTGAACCTTGATTTCTAGCCTTCCCAAAGTTGCTTTCCACTCAAATCCTTCTTCCACCATACGAAATCTGTGAGGGAGAGTTGAGTGTTGGGGAGACTATCATTAGAAGCACAAGAGCAATTAATTCATTATCAACACATAGTTTCTTCCCTTTTGAAGAGTGGTGTCTCCTAGATTGGTTAGGTGTTGCTTGAGAGCCTCCGACATGATGTGGAGTTGAACAAGAAGTTTGTAAGGGCAAGAAGATCGCCAACTTCGTGAAGATCTACCTGAGTGAGACAAGTCCTTCATGGGCGATGGCCATGGTGGGATAGACATGGTTGCTTCTTCATGGACCCTTCGTAGGTGGAGCCCTCCGTGGACTCGCGCAACCGTTACCCTTCGTGGGTTGAAGTCTCCATCAAGGTGGATGTACGATAGCACCACCAATCGGAACAACACCAAAAATATTTGTGTCTCCATTGCGTTTGCCTTCTCTAAACCCTTCCCTTTACCTTCATATATAATATTTTACATTCCGCTACCATACTCTTAAAATTGCATGTGTAGGTTGATTGCTTGACTTGTCATAATTGCTAAAATCTGCCCATAACTAAAATTGGGAAAATGAAAGATTTTCATTTGGTCAAGTAGTCTAATCACACCCCCCCCCCCCCCCCCGCTAGACATACTTTCGATCCTACAGTGGCGACCGAAGCAGAGTACCAAAGCACAAACCGAGTTGATGTCGTCGGAAAATTTCTCCGAACTTTTCACACAGCCGTTGGTAGATTCCTCTAACAGACACGAAGGGTTGTGTTCTTTCCAGGTGGATCTTTGGGTGGCGGTGATGGGGCGCCTCGAGAGTTGTCCTAGCAATCCTTTTTAACACAGTACAGACATGTACGCTTATATAATGCACATACATTCAGCCTTATGATCGCACACACGCATATCGTAACCATATGAGCATCGTAGAGAGACTGAGTCGGCATATCATATTGAGATTGATGAAGTCGGTATAGATGCCTTCGTAATTGACGAGAACGTCTGCTTTCACTGAAAGCACATCGCGGAAAGGTCTTAAATAAATCTAGAAATATGCAAGCACGAGAACTCTGGTGGGCCGTCTGCTGCAACGATCGCTCAAAGGCCTAGGATATCACTGTCTTCCTAACTATCCAACCACAGGCCGATTCGTAGTGGTCCTAGTGACCTAGAAGGGCGTGCGTCCACATATGGTTCAAAATTATTGCACACCTTCATAGTTGTTTAATATGATTATGAAGGGCTGCCCATGTATTTACACCGGGCAAGGCAGTACGCACTAACCACACCAGCTTATTAGTGATGGTTCCTAGTTTTTCTCAAATTTTTAAGTAACATTTTATCTCAGTGCTATAGCTTTTGGAGGGGCATCACGCTAACGTACAAGTCAGCGGCTTTAGCATGCTATCTCAGCGGCTTTAGCTCAAAACCCCGGCGGTAATTATCAAGCTGGATATCTCAAAGGCGTTCGATTCGGTCCAATGGCCCTTCCTCATAGAGGTCCTGCAAGCAATGTGTTTTGGGCGCCGATGGAGGGATTGGATCTGTGGAATCTTGGCTACTTCCTCCACACGAATATTGGTTAACGGCACCCCGGGAAGGCCTATCCTAAACTGCATTGGGCTGAGGCAAGGAGACCCAATTTCCCCTATGCTCTTTATCATGGTCATGGAACCGCTGTAACGTATGTTAGAGCTGGCGAGGGAGAGGGGACTGTTGACACCACTTGCGAGCGTGGGAATGTAGCACATGCTATCAATGTACGTGAATGACGTCATGTTGTTCGTTCGGCCATTGGAGGAAGATCTCCAGGCTTGTGTCTCACTCTTAAATCTCTTTGGAGAGGCATCGGGTATGCGTGTTAACATGGCCAATAGTGCAGCTTATCCAATTCGCTGTACGACAGATATTATGGACATGGTGGAGAGGATTACGGGGTGTGGAGTGGGCACTTTTCCATGCAAATACTTAGGCTTGCCGCTCACCATACGGAAACAATCTGCGACGCAGATGGCCGGCCTGGTGGATCAACTGGCAAATGCACTTCCCAGATGGAAAGCTTCAAAAATGCCACGGAGTAGGAGGATGTTGCTGATCAAGTCTGTGCTATGTGCGATTCCGCTACGTGCAATGCTTGCACTCGACTTGCCGCAGAAGACGATCAAAGCCATGAACAAGATATGTTGCAGTTTTCTATGGTGTGCCGAGGCCCATGCCAGTGGAGGGCACTGCGATGTGGCATGGGAGCAGGTTTGCACGCATATGTGGGCTGGTGGACTCGGGATCACAAACTTAAAATGGATGAATGTGGCGATGCAAGCCCGGTGGCCATGGTTACAGAAAGCTGACGGTTCGCGGCCGTGGGCGGAGTTCAAGATCAAGGTGCCCAAGGCTTCAAAGCAAATCTGCCGCGCGGCTATGTGGACGACAATAGGAAGCGGCAGGGACACGCTATTCTGGGAGGATAAATGGATAGATGGGGAGGGGATTCAGGATATCACCCCGCAGCTTTATGCCATGGTGAGAAACCGGACGAGGCTAAGCTGTACAGTAGCCCAAGCCTTGCATGGCCTCAGGTGGGGCAACAGATGTCGGGCCGGAGATGTCCGCGGAGGTGCTAAACGAATACATGCAATTATGGACGAGGTTAGTGGAGGTGGAGCTGGATCCAGGAGAGCAGGACCTGGTGACGTGGTATTGGAGCGGGAATGGGGAGTTCACTACAAAATCTGCCTGCGATGCCACATTTTGGGGACGGCAAGTTACGCCAACAACAGAGTTCACCTGGAAGGCCAAGGCAGCAATGAGATGTCGATTCTTCATGTAGTTGGCCACCCGGGACAGATGCTGGACGTCCGACCGACACGCCAGACGAGGGTTGGATCATCAGGATCACTACCCTCTTTGTGACCAGGAGGAGGAAACCATGAGACACATTATGCTGCACTGTGTATTCGCGAGAGAGGTTTGGATGACAGTCTTGCTCTCCATTGGCAATCCGGATTGGATCCCCACGACCGAGCAGAACATGACCGAATGGTGTGCGGAGAAGGGAGGCGCAACAAGGCAAAGCCGAAGCAAAGCGGCAATTCTAACTCTGGTCATGTGGGAAATATGGAAACACCGCAATGCGATAGTCTTCGATGGGGCTTCGCCATCCAAAAACGTTGTGCTGCTTCGGATAAGCAGCAAGGGGCAAGCGTGGAAGAAGGCAAGGTTGCTGAGAGGAAACATGGATGACTTCTTCGAAGCGGTGGAACGGTGGGCTAGGCCAGAAGCAACAACTTAGGCTATGTATAGGTGGTGGAGTTTTGGGTGGTGTCTGCATGTAAAATCCATGTAAACACTGATGTGGAGGGGCTCTTTACCCCACTCCTCTCTCTTTATAATATAGTACGCACATAGTGCGTATTCGAGAAAAAAGCGTGCTATCTCAGGGACTCAGGGATATATCAATGCTATAACGTTTGGAGGGGTATCCTGCTAATTACAACGTGTACAATGTAGTGGCTTTAGCACGAGCGATGGAGTGAGGCTTTTGGCTCTTGGGTTCCATGGAGACCAAAATTTCTAAAAGAGAAAAAAGAATCAAAAATCAACTTTTTAAGTTTAAAAAATTTCGGAACACAAATAATAAGTACTTATAGATGTATACTAGAGGTGTGCAAAATTTCATTATAAAATACGTTTTGATATGAGTTGTACGAAAGAAAATCATGTACATATATTTAGCTAGTACACATCCATAAGTATGTGTGTAGTTTTTCCAGGTCCTTGTTAAACATAAAGTTCTGATTTTTTTTTTTTTTTTGAAATGCAGGCTTCATGGGGCTCGAGCTCCATTAGCAATCTCCACTTTAGCGCGCTATAGAGCCATTTAGCGCACAACTGAGGCTCCTCTAGTTACAATATCACGCTATTGAATAATCTGGCTACTTGGAAGTAGACAGCCGTGTTTAATTCTAACAGTCATCTTGACGAGTCACTCTCAAAGCATACAAATGTTGACTCGTGGCGTGACAAAACGTATACCGACTGAGTGAGAAGATCTCGTCTTGGAGACTAAACATGGACAAACGATTGTGGTGGTAAATTGACGTTGACGAGTGCAAGCTAGAGACAACCAAACGCTAGTAGAGATCGTCATTTCAAGGGGGGACTTGTATAGGGTCTGACCTTTAGATGAGATCATAGGATCAACATCAAAATTTCATATTTAGACAATTCAAAAAATTCTGATTTTTTTGATAACGTACCCGCAAGGTATGTTTACAACTAAAAAAATCAGCTTCAAACTCGGTCTACAATAAGAGATTCAAAAAAGACAAATTCGACTATGATATCTAGAGATATCCTAAAGCTAGATCTCATACAAGTCTCCCCGGTTTCAATTGGTCTTTCCTCTGGTATCTTGTTTGCTGTGCATTACTAGTTCACTGCATCCAAGGACAATATGAAAGCTGCAGCGCAGAACGGTCTCCCGAATAGGCTAGGCTACCTGTGACTGAGACGGATCTACGTCTACATATAGGATTTGTTACCATCTGTCGTAGCTTCACGTTAAAAGCAAAAGGTTAATTTTGATTTTCTAAAGAGAAAGTGTACTTTTAATGGATGGGGCGTTTTGGCTCCCGTGCTGAGATGAGCCAGATAGTGAACAGTAAAACCGCAGAAAATACTAGAAATTTTCAAAAATCCCGAAAAGAAATTGTGGTGAAAGATGTGTGAGTTCACGATGTCCGTGCAAAATTCAGCGCATTTGAACATCTGACAAGCTCTCAGCAAAGCAGACAAACTTGGGGTCTATGGAAAAATACTATTTTGCTGTTCGGAGCTGATTTTTTTTGGCTGAGAGCTACTCAGACGTCCGAATGAGCTGAAACTTGGCACTTACATCACGCACTCAAGCATCTTTCTCAACAAAATTTATTGGATTTTTTCTGAAAATTTTCTGCTATTTTATTCGAATTTACTGTTCACATGGTGTAGATGAGCTCGGGAACAGAATTGGATATTCAACTTTTTGTCCCTAAACTTGAAAACTGGGAAAGTTGTAGCTCCATCTCTTGATACCAGACAAGTTCAGTCCCTTATCTCGGCTGACCCGGTTACTTCTACCCGGTCCACAAATTTAGATCAATCCTATCTAATTAAGCTTTGTGGTTTTGGGAGTAATATTCACCACATAAGAGCATCTCTAGCCCCTCAAACGACCCCTCAACCATAACTCCTTACATTTTGAAGAGTTAAATAAAAACAGTTCCTAGCCAAACTCTTGACTTAACTCCCTAAAACATGTCTCACTCTAATTTATTTCAAACATATATTGAAACTACTCGATTGAAACAATTTAAACAATGATGGGAAAATTCGATACATTGTATAACATCAACATAAACTACTCGATTGGAACTTAAACTAAATAGAACTAATCTTCTTCGGCCAGGATTTGCTGCCTATCCACGTCACCCACCCGGAGCCTCCGAACCGGAGTCACTCGATAAAAGATCGATCACTACCGTTCCATCCTCATCATCGAGCCCCCACCGGACAGTCTAACTTCATTGGTGATATTCTTGTAGAGCTCGTAGGCTCGGAGCTTCTCAACGATGAGCACCAGATGATTTGCTTGGAGATCAGCCATGTATGCCTTGTCGGTGCGTGCGGCCTAGATCTGCTCAAAGGCCTCCTGATTCTCGGGGATTGACGACGATGAATTACGAGACAACGCCACTACTGTGATGAAAATTTGTCTCCTTCTGGCTGCCATGGAGGCGGACCGCCACCACATCATAAGTGTGAAGCACCTACTTTGCCGACTAGAGACCGCCAATCCACTGTCGCTTCCTCGTGTCCCAATCGTTAATCTATACCCACGTCCCCCACGGGGGCAAGGCGTGGTACTTCTTCTTCTTCAGTTGTAGCGGCAGGTCAGACATGGATCTGGAGCTCCGTACGCCGATGCGTGCTATGGTGGCTTCGCGGGCCCGTTGTGAACACAACGCCGATCCGGCGGTGGCGAGTTCTAATTGTCGGATCCGACCATTTGGGGCAACCGGGGGCAGTGGCTGATTGGAAGAGGGCTGGAGAGAGACGGGGTCTGCGGCGCAGGCGGCGGTGCCAAAGAGGGCAGTGGGGTGGCTTTGGGCGCCAGCGGCGTCGCTGCGCTACGAGCATGAGGAGGGGCAGCATGGGGGAAATGGCCAACATTATCCCGAGACGTGGTTGCGCCACACAAGTAGAACCATCACTGCATCACCCGACACATTGCTTAATTTTTTTCAGGAGTTAAACTGAATAAAGGTTCGGCTAAGTCTGGTTTAACTCTGAAAAATTTAAGGACTTATATGATTTTCATAGATCGTTAGAGACGCTCAAACTATACTTTAGTAGTTACTTCATTCACGCAAACCTCCACACGAACGGGTGTATTTGGGATGTAATTGCTACGGATTACAGCTTAAGGTTTTGACGATTAATAAACCTTGAATACAACTTGTGCATTTGTTATTTTTAAAGCGAAAGCATCTAGCCCAGCTTCATAAAATAAAGCAATCATCCACAACAATGTTCTAAATGCACACCAGAAAAAACTGGGAGATCCTGCTGGCAACCCTATCCTAAGTCAGCTGCGGCCTCCACCCTTCTTCATTCTTTTTTTTTCAAAAATTCTTCTTGTCTATTAATAAGATATAATAGTGGTACACAGATACACATACGTAAAACAATATATAACAAGGTGGATAGACCACCTACCGACTACAAGAACTGTAACAAGCCGAAGGTGCGCCGTCATCATCGCTCCTCCCTCACCGGGCCAGGCAAACCTTATTGTAGTTGACAGTCAGGAAGTCGTTATACTAAGACCTCAAACATCATGCATACTAGAGCAGCAACCGTCACCGATGAAGAAAAACATAGATCAGAAGGATTGTACAAACGCACCAACAACCATTAGCTTCAGATAAATCCAAATGGATCTGCAGGAGACAAACACCTTCCGAATCTTACAGATCCGCCGAAGACCAAAAAGGACTAGACCCAAGAAGACTCGCATGAGGACATTATTATGACTCTAGGATGTCATCGCCCCGACGAGGACACCGAGGGACCTGGCACTACATCCACGGCCGGACCACCAACGACTTTATAACCCTAACTACGGGGAAGAATCTGGAACTACTAGTACCACCAGATCTGTGGCAGTCCCCCCCCCCCCCCCCCCCCCCCACAACGCCCAACGTCTATTAGTATTTGGAAGAGAGGGGAAGCAGACGATTGAAGCGAGGAGGTGCAAAGGGCAAGTCAGCTAACTTCTAGGGTTATGTTTTTTGGCAAACGAACGGCAGTAACTATGATCCCTATCTCCCTCCCCGTATTGTGGTAGTTGTATAGAAAAAATGAGACACGTTCTACCATGCATAGGTATCTAGTGCATGTATCCACCGCTCATCAATTCTTTGAGATTCGTGTTGTGTGTTTTTTAGTTTGTAACAAAGATTTGTTTTGTTTCATAATGTCACACAATTTACAGCGGGTCCTTTTTCTCTTGTCGAAGTGAATCATAATGTTTTATTCTGTGCCATAAACAAGTGCACCCTTATTTGTTGGTAGACAATGAGACATTATGATGCACTTGCAATAAGAAAATAAAACCTAGCAAAACATCATGTAATGTTTGAAACAAGACAAATTCTGTCAAAACTCAAAAGATCGCTTGGCACAACAATGGTCCTATCGAGTCTATCAAATTATACACCGTGTTTCAGTTGTCTTGCTCACATGCATGCATATTACTGAAATACTTGTAGTTGGGGAAAACTACTACAAGTTCCCTCAACTACAAATATTTCGGTACATAGATAGTATGATTTTTAGCGTGCCGTGGATAGTCAAAACTTGCAGAGACGTACGTGGTGTGGAGGTGGGACGTCTACTTCTCCGGCGTGATTGAATACCACGATCGGTCGGAGGAGAAGGCTGTTATGGCCTATTCACCGGTAGCTACGAGGAGAAGAACAACCTGCTGCACGATTGAGACAGTGACAACGTTAACACACGTATGCCAATTGAACACGAAGAGCTCATCCATTTGGAAGACTAGACCTGATTTGGACACACAAGCACAAATATTGCTCCAAGTTCAGTGCACCGCAGATATGTGTCAATGTATGCATATGCTTTTTCGCCTTCTACCCGGCCTGACTGCTTATAAAGCAACAGAGCTTGTGATGCAAAATCTGAGAGAGCAACTGAGCTCAGCATGGCAAACCTCGTGCAAGAGCTCATGCTAGAGACTCCACCGCGGGCATGGTTTCTGGTCGAGCTCCCCCTCCTCCTCTTGTCTCTGTGTAGAAGGAAAAGAATAGGATGTGCAACACAAATACATTGATCGGTGCACCAGGCACGTATATATGAGTACACAAGGGACCACAACCTCAACTATACAGAGAACTAGGAGGTGGACCCAATACACAATATACACGTACACAATATATTCAACACCCCCCGCAGTCGAAGCGGCGCCGGAGACGCAGAGACTGGAACGAAACTCCTCGAAGCTGGAAGTCGGCAGTCCCTTAGTCATCACATCGGCGAACTGTTGTGCAATCGGAACATGGAGGACCCGAATACGTCCAAGGGCCACCTGCTCGCGCACAAAGTGAATGTCCAGCTCAATGTGCTTAGTCCGACGATGATGAACGGGGTTGGCGGAAAGGTACACCGCAGAAACGTTGTCATAGTAGACAACCGTAGCCTGGGAGACGTCATGAAGCAACTCCTGAAGTAACTGTCGTAGCCAGGTGCACTCGGCGACGGCGTTAGCCACAGCTCGGTACTCAGCCTCCGCGCTAGAGCGCGAAACCGTAGGTTGTCGCTTGGACGACCACGAGACGAGTGAAGGACCGAGGTAAACGCAATAGCCAGAGGTGGACCGACGGGTATCGGGGCAGCCGGCCCAGTCCGCGTCGGAGTAGGCCACCATCTCCAGAGAAGTGGACGCTGTGAGAGTAAGCCCAAGAGCCATCGTGCCGCGGATGTAACAGAGAATCCGCTTCACGAGGGTCCAATGGGAGTCACGAGGGGCGTGCATATGCAGACACACCTGCTGAACAGCATACTGTAAATCCGGCCGAGTGAGAGTCAGATACTGAAGAGCACCAACAATGGACCGGTAGAAGGGAGCATCCGACGCGGGAGAGCCCTCGAGAGCAGAAACCTTGGCCTTCGTGTCAATAGGAGTAGCAACAGGGTGACAGTTGAGCATGCCGGCACGCTCAAGTAGCTCGTGCGCATACTTCTACTGATGAAGAAAGAAGCCGTCGGGTCGCCGAATGACCTCAATGCCAAGGAAATAATGTAGAGCGCCCAGGTCCTTGATGGAAAACTCATCACGCAGCCGGAGAGTAATCTGCTGAAGAAGGACTGCGGAGGAGGCCGTCAGGATGATGTCGTCGACGTAGAGGAGCAAATATGCAGTCGTGTCGCCGTGGTGATAGACGAATAACGAGGCATCCGAGCGAGTGACGCTGAAGCCCAGTGTTTGAAGAAACCCGGCGATATGTTGGTACCAGGTGCGAGGTGCTTGCTTGAGCCCATAGTGAGACTGGGGCAGCAAACACACATGCCCAGGAAGAGATGCGTCGACGAAACCGGTCGGCTGCTCACAGTAAACCTGCTCCTCAAGATGGCCGTGAAGGAAGGCGTTGGAGACATCCATCTGATGAACTAGCCAGCCTCGGGAAACTACCAGCTGGAGAACTGTGCGGATCGTGCCCGGTTTGACAACCGGGGCAAACGTCTCGGTGAAGTCGACTCCAGCGGGCTGCCGAAAACCATGGACCACCCAACGAGCCTTGTAGCGCTCAAGTGTACCATCTGAGCGGGTCTTATGGCGAAAGACTCACTTGCCGCTGATGACATTGGCGCGAGAAGGCCGAGGAACTAGTGTCCAGGTACGGTTCCGCTGAAGAGCGTCGAACTCTTCCTTCATCGCAGCAAGCCAGTGAGGATCACGAAGGGCTGCGCGAGCGGACGCAGGGATCGGTGACGGCTCAGTGGTGGATGCAGCGAGAAGATACTCGTCGCTGGAGTACCGTAGACTCGGGCGATGAACGCCGGCTCGAGCCCGAGTGACGGGGCGAGATGGCAACTCGGCGACTGGCGAGGCGGGCGGCGAAGCAGCCGGCAAGGCCGCCGGCGAGATGGCCGGTGAAGAAGCGTCGCCCGAGGCCGCCGAAGCGCCCGCGCCCGAGGCTGTCGAAGCGCCCGTGCCCGAGGCACACGAGGCGGGCGAGGCGGGGGCACCGCCCGAGGCACCCGAGGCGGCGGGGCCGACCGAGACAGCCGGCGACGGGGCGGCGCCTGAGGTGGCCGGTGAAGATACCGGTGACAAGGCGGCCGGCGAAGATGCCGGCGAAGCAGCAGCTGCCGGCGAAGATGCCGGCGAGGCGGGCGATGCTGAGGCCCCTGACGGAGTCGGCAAGGGCGTCGTGGGGGCGCGAGTCGCAGCTCGTCCCATGGCCGGAGGACCACCGAAGCCCGGAGGCGGTCCAAGAACCGAGCGGGGCCGTCCACCTGACGGGGTCGCTGGAGGGTCGTCGATGGCCGGCGGCGACGGGGCGGCGGGAGGTACCTGCTGAAATGGAAACACCGTCTCATCAAAGTAAACGTGCCGGGAGGTGAATACACGATGTGAGACGGGATCGTAGCAGCGGTATCCTTTGGTGTTAGGTGGGTAGCCGAGGAAGATGCAAGCGACTGAGCGAGGTGCAAGCTTATGAGGCGCAGTGGCGGCGAGGCTAGGATAGCAGAGACATCCAAAGATGCGAAGGCCATCATAAGATGGGGGCGCACCAAAGAGGATATGGTGAGGGGCGTAGTTCCAGCGTGGACGACACAGGCGGATGTTAATGAGGAGGGTGGCGGTGGCAAGAGCGTCCGGCCAAAACCGGGGAGGCACGTTAGAGTGAAAGAGTAACGTGCGGACGCAGTCATTAAGAGTGGGAAGGATACGCTCGGCACGACCATTTTATTGGGACGTGTATGGGCAAGTGAGGCGGAAGATAGTGCCGTGGGAGGCTAGAAGGTTACGAACAGCGGCGTTGTCAAACTCTTTTCCGTTGTCAGTTTGTAAAGCAAGGATAGGATGACCGAACTGTGTGGTGACGTAGGAATAAAATGCAGTGAGTGTGGCAAGAGCGTCGGACTTGCGACGAAGAGGAAATGTCCACACATAATGAGAGAAATCATCTAAGATCACCAAATAGTATATGTAGCCCGTGTTGCTTGCAACCGGGGATGTCCAAACATCACTCTGCAATAACTGAAACAGAAAAGTGGAAATAGTGGTAGATGCGCTAAAGGGAAGACGAATGTGCTTGCCAAGACGACAAGCCTCACAAGTATGATCGCCGATCTTATTGCATGAGAATGAAAAGCTCTTAAGTATTTGACGCAAAGTGGTGGAGTTCGGGTGTCCCAAACGAGCATGCCAAAGATCGACACCTGCGGCGAGGGCGACTGGGGTGGTGGAGGCGGTGGTGGAGGAGTGCACCGGATAGAGCTCGTCAGGACTATCACAACGGTGAAGGACCATCCGAGTATGGGCGTCCTTCACAGAAAAACCGACATCATCAAATTCAACTGTAATGGGATTCTCACGGGCAAGACGACGAAAAGATACAAGGTTTGTAACTAAATCAGGAGACACAAGAACATCAGACATAGTGATAGGTGTAGATGTGGAAGGAAACGAAACACGACCAACATGTATGATAGGTAAAGAGGAACCGTTGCCAACGGTGATGCAAGTAGGAGTATGAACCGGAGTGAATGAGGTGAGAGTACCGGGATGCGATGTCGTGTGGGCGGTGGCGCCCGAGTCCATGTACCAAGCGCCGCCGGTACCAAGCGCCGCCGGTGATGGGGCCGAATGCGGGGCGGCCAAGGAAGTAGTGTCCCATGACGGTGAGACCGACAACGAGGCGAAGCCGCCGTAGGGCTGAACCGGGGCAGGCGAAGCTTGGCCGCCGGCCAACGGCATGGCGAGCAGAGCCACAGGGACGGCATTGGCCGGCTGCTGCGGCACGTCGAAGTAGGCCGGATAGCCCGCCGGAAAAACCTGCGGCGTGGTGAAGGGATCGGCGCGTCCGCGTAAATGTAGCCGAAGAGAGAAGACGCGGCAGAAGGCATCGCAGCGGCGATGGTTATAGAAGCGGAAGGCAGAGGACGGGTGGAGTAGTAGCGGGGCAGAAATGGGAGAGGAGGGAGCGGCGGCGATCAGCGGCGGCGGCGGCGAAAGAGGAGCCTGCGGCAGTGACGGGTGGCGGCGGCGTCGGGTGAGGTGATGCGGGCGAGCGGGCAATCGCGCGAGTGCACGGGCGGGTGAGCAAAGCGGCTAGCGGGCGATGCGATGCGCTAGCGGGTGAGCAAAGAACTAGCAGAATAGATTTGATTGGAAGTAGAGATGCGGCAATGCTACACGTACAAACGATTTACAAGCTTTTACAGGATGGTTAATTTTGATTGGTCAATAGGTGAGCGGGACGGCCCACCCCCCTGAAAATCAGGGGGGGAGAAGTTTGTGATTGGTTGTTAGATGGAAGGAGCGTGTAAAAGCGTGTAAGTTTTTGTATGTCTAGCATTTTTGGTAGAGATGTATACGTGTGGAAGAACTTGAAATAGAAGGACCGGTACGCATTGCATGCATAGAAGCACACCCGCGTGATGTATAATCACGAGCAGGCAAGACTAGATGTATATGCTATCTAGTCCATACGAGGTGCAGCAGCTGGCCTGATCCGAGCGGCCGCCGGCGTACGAACGCGGGCAATCAGCTACGTCCGCGCGAGGCGCGTGGGTGGCTTTGGGCACGGGCCACTTGCCGCCAGATGACGGCCACCGGATCGTACGAGCGACCACCACGTCACGGTGGGCGCACTGCAGATTAGGAGCAGCGGCTGCGGTAGCGCGCGCGGAGCGGCGGCTGGCGCGGGAGACGCACGAGCGGCGGCTGGGTGGCGGCGGCGGCGGCGGCGCATAGGAGGCGCGCGGCGGCGGTGGCGGCGATGAAAGACTAGGGTTAGAACCCAAAAACTGATACCATGTAGAAGGAAAAGAATATGCTGTGCAACACAATACATTGATCGGTGCATCAGGCACGCATATATGAGTACACAAGGGGCCACAACCTCAACTATACAGAGGAACTAGGAGGTGGACCCAATACACAATATACACGTACACAATATATTCAACACTCTGCATCACTGGTTCACCAGAAAGACAGGATCTACAGGGCAACGCCTCCCGCCTTCGCCGCCGGCGCTGCCCATCATCGGGCACCTGCACCTCGTTGGCGCCCTCCCACATGTCTCACTTCGGAGCCTGGCAAGGAAGCACGGCCCCGATGTGATGCTCCTCCGCCTGGGCGCCGTGCCGACCCTCGTAGTGTCATCCCCGCGCGTCGCCGAGGAGGTGCTGCGCACGAAGGACCACGTCCTGGCGTCGCGGCCCCCTTCCGTCGTCCCCGACATCATCATGTACGGCTCGTCTGACATCGCCTTCGCGCCGTACGGCGAGTACTGGCGGCAGGCGAGGAAGCTCGTCACCACACACATGCCGAGCCTTAAGAAGGTGCAGTCTTTCCGCAGCGCTGCCATGGAGGAGGTACTGATTTCTAATGATCTTTGCAATTTTCGCTCACAGACTTTTCTTTCAATGACGTTGCAATCATTATTGTCACCCTTACCTGGACGACACTACTACATCAGACAAGAAACAAAGGAAAACAATGACTTCCATGTCTCTCCTAAAAAAAGGACTTCCATGTGTTCCATGACTCTTGCAAAAGTAAAAATGGCTTAAATGTTTCCCTCTGATAATTAACAGTTACATATATGACTGTTAGCTTCTCATAATTTAAGACGCAAGCTATCATCTCATAGGTCAGCATGGCAATGGCCAAGATCAACGAGGCAGCCACAGCCGGTAGTATAGTCGACATGAGCGAGCTGCTCAACTCATTCTCAAATGACATGGCGTGCCGTATCGTGTCAGGCAAGTTCTTCCTGAAAGATGGGCGGAGCAAGTTGTTTCGGGAACTGATCAACGACTCCTCGCGGCTTCTCGGTGGGTTCAACTTGGAGGAGTACTTCCCAGCATTGGGTAGGGTAGGAGTGCTTAAGAGGGCGGTTTGTGCCAAGGCCGAAGGAGTGAGAAACATATGGGCCGATCTGCTGGACAAGGTGATCGATGATCGTGTGAGCAAGCGCAAATCAGCGTCTGATCGCAAGGATGGCGATTTCGTAGATATTCTGCTGTCTGTTCAGCAGGAGTATGATCTCACAAGAGAGCACATGAAAGCTCTCCTCACAGTAAGTACAGATAATACCTTCCAAATTATATAGCTTGATTTGTATATGTCTTTCGGTATCTCCTAACTAATTGTTATCCATAGGATGTATTTTTCGGTGCAACAGACACGTCAGCTAACGTCCTCGAATTCACCTTGGCTGAGCTCATGAGGAGGCCACACTTCATGGGAAAGCTACAATATGAAGTGAGGAGTATTGTACCCCGGGGACAAGAAATTGTGAGCGAAACTGAATTGAACAACATGGTGTACCTACGAGCTGTAATAAAAGAGTCTCTCAGGCTGTATCCTATTGCACCTCTCCTTGCTCCGCACCTTGCCATGGCTGACTGTACCATCGATGGATACATGGTTCCTGCAGGCACGCGTGTCGTCGTTAATGCATGGGCCATTGGGAGGGATTCAAGCTCTTGGGAGGATTCTGAAGAGTTCATACCTGAAAGATTTACAGATGAAGGCAGTGCTAGGAATGTCAACTTTAAGGGGAATGATTTTCAGTTCTTGCCATTCGGGGCAGGACGAAGGATATGCCCTGGTATCAACCTCGGAATCGCCAATTTTGAGCTTATGTTGGCAAACATCGTGAACCATTTTGACTGGGAACTTCCGATGGGGGTTGAGAGGAAAGATATTGATATGACAGAGGTGTTTGGGATAAGCATTCGTAGGAAGGAGAAACTATTGTTGATTCCAAAGTCACGCATGTAAAATCGAGCTAAGCTAAATACTTTGTGTTATCAATATAACAGTTTTCTTGGGAAGAAGGTGTTACCAGGGGAAATGGTACCAATAAATAATGGCCAATTCTTCCTTGTATAGCTACAAATATTGTTGTTTAGAACGTTGACAATCGTCAATGCACATGTTTGACCACTACTTTTATCATTACATACATATGAAATAAAAGAGAAAAAACATAATGTCGAAGTACTTTTAAAGTAAACTAGCATGGTTGCCTGCATAAATGCACGCGCAGCATGCTAGTCGTCTATTACTTTTGTGATTCACATTTCTTATTGTTATCTTATCTACAATATCACTAAGCTCCCTAGGGGTAAAATGCTTCACAATCAATTGATGTGTCCAATTGGAATTGGGTCACGTGATTTTGACCAACTTAACAATTTCTCAAAGCTCTCATTCAGTTCTTTTATACTATACACTATGCTCCCTAATTTTCAAGTCCTCACAACTAATGGAGGTTTTCAGTTTAGACTTCGTCACCTGATTTTGATCGGGTCAATAATTTCTCTAGGAGCTCTCTCATTTAATAATTTTAACTCATTATAATCCCTAATATTGAAGCTCTTTTATTTTATTGAAATACTCAATTTTGAATTTGCTTCATGATTTTGATTGGACCAACGATTTTTTAAATCAATCAACACCAATCGGCTAGAAAAAGATATTAACTCCGTGCACCCTCTTACCACCTAGAAAAAAGAAGCGCCAGTATGTGATGATACTATAGCACCAATATAGTACATGTATCCACTGATGCAGAAATTTACCCACAAAAGTATGAGTTGATTAGCGCATAATACATAATTGCGCAATGAAAGGCCACCCAAATAACCGCATTATAAAGTAACATAAAACACACTCCATCCTCTCCCCATCCGCCAAACTAAATATTACATCAGTTCCAAAATACAAGGGATATTAGTTCTTTGGAAAGTCAACTTTCTTGAACTTTGACCAAGTTTAGAGTAAAAAGTACCAACATCCACAATATTAAGCCAAAAAAATGGAAATTCATTTCATGATGAATCTAATAACACCAATTTGATATTATGAATTTTGATATATTTCTTCGAAAATTTGATCAAATATAAAGAGGTTGGACTTTTAAAAAAATAATACACATTATATTTTATAACAAAACGAGTACTTTTTTTTTAAGAATCTCAACAACACCAACAGCGCAGCTAACCGCGCCCAACCCTTCTAGTACAATAATAACATCCATTGGGACAATAGCAAATGAAAACTCACATGCTTCGTAGACCGTAAAGGTCATATGCATAAGTTCTGCCACAAGAACCCTAAATCATACCAATACCAAGGACAACGAATCTCTAAACTTGTAAACAGCTCTAAAAAAAAACCCAGCAAATATATACACGCATCTACCATGACACATATTTTCAGATTTGAAGTTGATTCACAGCTCGGGAAACAAAGAGTAATGATACAATTATACAAATAAGTAGAACATACATCTACAATGGCACAATTTTCCAGATCTAAATTTGATCTGCATGACCCTATGAAACAAGTTTAGATCTAAATTTGATCATATTTACCCTCAACTTCGACTACGTCCTCTACTTATTCAATATCGCCATGTCTGGAGACTCCTAAACCTAGAAGAAGGTTCCCGAGGATGCGGTTGCTGCCGTCGCGGCATTGACTTGGCCAACTGGTGGGTATAATCTGTTTTATGAATTAATTAAGTCAGAAATTTGTTAATTTATCCAACAACCACCGTCGCCGCCTCTCTGTGTCTGCACGCAAGATCTTGGACACCGTTGACAGTAGGTGAGGGCATCCTCGGGCTAAGATATAGTGGAGGGGTGGGGAGAAAGAAGGCTGCAATGAGCCCCGACGGCGATACGAGCAGAAGGAGGTACACTCGTCAGGATCGCCATCAGAAGTCGCCTCTCTAGACTCCTTTTTTTTGACAATAATATGACTTTATTTCTCAAATAATAGATAGGTCATTTACAAGCATATGAGAAAATAGAGTCATTACTACTTCGGCCTTGAAGTTGTCACATCAAGTGAATGCCATAACCTTGCTAATGAGTTTAGAAAAGTTTTGTATGATCATTGCTTCCGTGAAGAAAATGAGATAGCAGATTTTTTTAGCAAAGCTTTGCTTTAGTTCTAGAGCTTCTTCACTTTGGGATTCCAACCATCTCTAGACTCCTGTTTATTCCCTCTATCTGTCCCATTATGCAATAATTGGAAACGAGATCATTTTCAACTAATACAATAGAAACATGACACAAATCTTAGAGTATCTCCAACAGGCGTGCTAGTTTTGGCGCGCAGGGGAAAAGTTTCCGGTTTAGCGCGTGAGAGCCCGGCTGGCGCGCTCTAGCAGGCGCGCCAGAAAAACTTGCACGCGCGCGGCAGTTTTGTCGCATGACGTCCGGCGCGCTCAATAAAAACTAGCGCACGGGCGCCCGCCAACCGCCACTCCATCGCCTCCCTCTTCCCCGCCGCGCCCTTCTTCCTCACCTCCAGAGCCTCGCTGCCGCCGCCGCGCCTTCTCCCCCGCCACCGACATGCCGCGCTCGTAGCAGCTTCGGCTACCGCAACGTCCGCGCCCGCCCATCCGGCATGTATTACGTGGAGATCCGCTTCGGTAATACACGTCTCGGTCTCGCGACATTCAAAACTGCCACGAGGCCGCCCGCGCATACGACGCGGCGGCGTGGCGCCTCTCGAGGCGACAGGTGCAGATGAACCTCCCCGACGTGCGGACGAACGAGCAGGCGCAGGAACTCGCACCTCTGCCACGGCTCATCACCGACGAGGATCACTGTGTCCAGCGTAGGCGGGAGCGCAGCCTCCTCATTGCTGAGGCGGACGAGTACGCGATGGCGAAGTGGCGCCGGCGCTACTCGGAGGATGTCGTTGCCGAGAACGACTTTGGGCGCGAGAAAGGCACAGCGAGCCGCGAATCGGGCGGACAGGCGTGCGCGGAAGGCGCTAGCGATAGCGCAGTGCGAACTGGGATCTGCATCGACCTTTGACGACAGTGATCCTTGGTGAGATGGCGCGTTTCTATCGTCGGAGTACACCACCGAGGAGGAGGACGATGACGAGTAGTTTATTGTCTAGTATATTTGCATTGTAGTATTGTTTTTATCCATTTTTATTTGCATCGTATGGACTAGTTTGTGGCGTTGGGTTTGAACTATGCTATTTGAATTTTATCTATATGTTGTTTCATATTGTTCGTATGTGTTGCATCGTAGTACCGGTTGCTCGCGCGCGCCTTATTTTACCGCATCGGCTGGAGCAAGCGCCATCATGCGCCTAAAAAAAGCTATTTCAGCGTTGTAAATGTTATTTAGCGCGCCTGTTGAAGATGCTCTTAGAGCAACAACCGACGATGTATATATGGGTGGATGGTGTATCCCTGTTATCCATTTACGGTAGAAAAATGATTGTCATAGGAAATGTAGCGCATGAGTTAGCTACCTTGGATAGAATATCTCCTCCTAATACTTGGCTAGATTCGGCCCGGTGGCTGTAATTCCTATGCTTGTAAAGGACACAACCATTCTGATAAATGAATAAAGAAGGTTTGAAGTGTCAAAAAAAAAAACCGACGATGAATATATGTGTGGACGGTGCATCTCTGTACATCCATGTGCGGTAGAAAAATCACTCTTGGACAAAAATCGAGCTTATCAAAACACACCGTGTTCCATTTGTCTTTCTCACATGCACGGTCCTTTTCTACGGTGGGTAAATTTGCAGTGCCGTGGATGGTGAAAACTTGGAGTGCCGTGGTGCGCTTGGGCTCCTACTTCTCCCGCGCGATTGATTGATTTCCACAACAGCCGGGCCAGAGAAGGTTTGCTATGGCCGTATATGCCTATGGAGGAGCGACTGATTGAGAACGATTGTACTACGTGTTAATCCATCACGCGCCAGCGCCAAATATTGCTCCAAGTTCAGTGCACCACAGATATGATGATTGTAAGCAACTGAGCTTGTGGTGCTCAGTGCTAACCGAAGCTGTCCTGCTTTTCCCGCGTGACTGAATTCCACGACCGGCGCTCAGGACGATCTGCTGGCTACACGAGTGAGTGGCAGCGTACGTTAACAAACGTATACTGATTGAGTACGAAGCTAGAGCTTATCCATCTGAAAGACTAGACTTGCCTTGGGAGTCTTTGACACACCAGCACTAATATATGGCTGCAAGTTCATTGTACCAAAGATATTAATACTAATTACTCCCTCCTTCCCATAATATGTAGGACATTATTTTATGCTAGTGTCAAAAAACATCCGACAATATGGGACTGAGGGAGTACATTTCAATAAGATGTGCATGCTTCTCAAATCAAACTTTAACCATCATTTAGTCAATAATATATATATTTTTATGATTTAAAAATTATACCATTGAAAAGTTCATCCGAATATTAAATTCAGGACATGGTTTTAAATAAAGTGTGGTTGTTCTACACCCCTGGACATTGCACCCCGCTACACCCACGACCGAAAACTTAGCAAAAGAAATCAGAAAAGTCTGAAACTTTGCACATCAACTATGAGCAAACGTATGCTGGTTGAGTACGAAGCTAGAGATCATCCATCTGGAAGACTAGACATGACTTGGACACAGCAGTCACCATCACCAATATCTTGCTGCAAGTTCATTGCTCCAAACATATTCATATACTGTACATGGTTTTGTCCTTTTTTACTTTGCCTGGCTGCTTATAAGCAACTGAGCTCGTCATTTCTCCGGGAGAGCTCCAGTCCAGAGTGAGTACTTACAGAGCCAGTCATCGGTTCGCCATGGCGGATCTCCTGCAGAAACTCTTGCCAGAGACCCTTCCACGGTCATGGTTATTTATCTTCCTCTGCCCTCTCTTCCTCCTGTCTGTGCATTGCTGGTTCACCAGAAAGTTCAATGCTAAAAGGCAGCGCCTCCCGCCTTCGCCGCCGGCGCTGCCCATCATCGGGCACCTCCATCTCATCGGTTCCCTCCCCCACGTCTCTCTCCGCGGCCTTGCAACGAAGCATGGCCCCGATGTGATGCTCCTTCGTCTGGGCGCCGTGCCAAACCTTGTTGTGTCCTCCTCGCGCGCCGCCGAGGCGGTGCTGCGCACCCAGGACCACGTCTTTGCGTCACGGCCCCACTCTGTCGTCTCCGACACCATCATGTACGGCTCGTCTGACATCGGCTTTGCGCCATACGGTGAGTACTGGCGGCAAGCACGGAAGCTCGTCACCACCCACATGCTCAGCGTCAAGAAGGTGCAGTCTTTCCGCAGCGCCGCCGCCGAGGAGGTACTGATTTTCAATTATCTTGCAATTTCGAGGCGCTGGCAGCCCTTTTTTTTTGAAGATATTGCTCTCATTATTCTCATACTGATTTGGACTCTCACTACGTCAGAAACAAAATAAAGGAAAAGGGCTTTCGTGTTGTCCTCTGCTAACAGTTACTTCCTTCGTTCGGGTTTATTTGTTTCACTCATAATTTGTGTCTAACTTTGATCACTAGATTAACTAATAAGATACCATCTGAAACTTCTTGTGAATACGAATCCAATGAATTATTTTTTTGCGAATCCAATGCTAGTTAAACCTGTGGTCCAACTTTGACCAAAAATATGAGGGGAACCTATATATATTAACCCAGACCGAGAAAGTACTACATATGTAAATGTTAGTTTCTCATACTATACGAGTCTTACGACCCATGCTATTATAGGTCAGCATGGCGATGGCCAAGATCAATCAGGCAGCAGCTGCCGATGGTGTGGTGGACATGAGCGAGCTGCTCCACACATTCGCGAATGACATGGCGTGCCGCATCGTGTCAGGGAAGTTTTTCCTGAAAGATGGTCGAAGCAAGTTGTTCCGGGAACTCATCAAGGATACCTCACGGCTGCTAGGCGGGTTCAATTTGGAGGAGTACTTCCCGGCATTGGGTAGGGTAGGAGTGCTCAAGAAGGCGGTTTGTGTCAAGGCCGAAGGAGTGAGGAACAGATGGGCCGATCTGTTGGACAAGGTGATCGACGATCATGTGAGTAAGCGCAAGTCAACATCTGATCACAAGGATGACGATTTTGTGGATATTATGTTGTCTGTCCAACAGGAGTATGATCTCACAAGAGAGCACATGAAAGCTCTCCTCACAGTGAGTACAGATAATACCTTTCAAATTAAACAAGTTGATTTGTATATATCTTTCATGCATAGTCCTAATTAATTGATATATACAGGATGTATTTTTTGGTGCAATAGACACATCAGCTAACGCCCTCGAATTCACTTTGGCCGAGCTCATGAGGAAGCCACACCTAATGGTGAAGCTACAAGATGAGGTGAGGGGTATTGTACCCCAAGGACAAGAAATTTTCAGTGAAACCGACATAAACAACATGACATACCTAAGAGCAGTCATAAAAGAGTCGCTCCGGCTACATCCTGTTGCTCCTCTCCTTGCTCCGCACCTTGCCATGGCTGACTGTATCATCGATGGATACATAGTTCCTGCTGGGACGCGTGTGGTCGTCAATGCGTGGGCCATTGGTAGGGATCCGAGCTCGTGGGAGTATGCAGAAGAGTTCATTCCTGAAAGATTTACATATGAAGGCAACAGTATGCATGTCAACTTCAAGGGGAATGATTTCCAGTTCTTGCCGTTCGGAGCAGGACGGAGGATGTGCCCCGGTATGAACCTTGGGATCGCGAATGTGGAGCTTATGTTGGCAAACCTTGTGTGCCATTTTGACTGGCAACTTCCGCTTGGGGTTGAGAGAAAAGACATTGATATGACAGAGGTGTTTGGGCTAACCGTTCGTCGGAAGGAGAAACTATTGTTGATTCCAAAATCACGCATGTAGTCACGAAAATAAAACAAAGCTAAACAGTGTGTTATATCGCATAATGCTTTTCTTTGTAAAGAAGGTGCTATCGGCAATAATGGTACAAATAAATAATGGCCAATTCCTCCTTATAGATACAAATATTGTTGTTAGATGTCAATGGAGAAGTTTGACTACTAGCTACTTTTATCGTTACGTATATATGAAATAATGTAAAATATACATAATGTCAATCTGCTTTATGAGTAAATTAAATATCGGATTTACTAAATCACATCTAGATGATTTTTAACTACTCCCTCCATTTTTATATACATGGCCACAAACTCGGATTACAGGTATCAATGTAAAATTTAATGTCTGCTTTACAAGTCGACTTTCCTTCTTGTTTACTGGGATCTTTAATGATCTGCATGCATGCAAAGAAATTGAGTGGAGGAAGTAGCTGACTGTCATTATGACTGCGTGCATGCAAGTATTAAACAGGTTGTTAGTACGAGAAAATATCATTAATTTTATCTCGATTACTGTTGGTGGCCTTGTACAGATGCAAAACGTATATTTCATAGTGGCCTTGTATATAAAAATGGAGGGAGTATGTCACATCTAAGTTGTTTATCATAGGATTATAAGCTATAAGATTTGTGCAAACCTATTTTTTCTTTTAGTTATTGTTGTATCTCACGTGTTGTGGTGTCGCTTTTTTGCGCTGCGCGCGAGAGGTGTCAGTGCGTGGCCACTAGTCCATTTGTTGTATTGGGTCATAGCTTCTTATTTATTTTTCTTTTTCCTTGTGGACTGGGTATTCATTTTTACCTTTTCCTATCATCGAAGGCATATGGATACAACGAAATGTTGCTTTTCCTACTCGTACAGTTGCTTTTCTTTTTTCATTGCTTGACATGCAACTACACATATTGTAATTGTATTTTATTATCTGTTTTTTTGTTTTATTTTATTTTGTATTTAGTTTTTTCTAGTTTTTTTTGTTGCTGTTGCAAGTCCACCATCAGTACACAATTGGGCCTGACCAATTTTCTGTCAGTTGCAGCTTTACCCTCGATATGCAATTAGGCCCGGTCAATTTTTTGTCATAATTGCAAATCCTCACTCAGTACATAACTAGGTGGTCGACCATTTTTCCTCCAATTGCAACTCCACCCTAGACATGCATTTGGGGCCTTCGCCTTTTTTCTTGTCCCAATCGCAAGCCCGCCATCGACACACAACTGTGGCCCAATCCATTCTTGTCCTAGTTGCAAGTCCAACTACACCAATGACTAGCAACTAGAGTTGACTTTTTCCCGGTTGCCAATCAATCATTGACTCGCAACTGGGTCTGACCCTTTTTTATCCTAGTTGCAAGTCCACCATCAACATGTAACTAGGACCTTGATTTTTTTTGTCGCAATTCCAGGTCAACCATCGATTCGTAACTGGACCATACACTTTTTTTATCCTAGTTGCAAGTCAACTATCAACACGCAACTGGGCCTGACTTTTTATTGCCGCAATTGCAAGTTCACCATTGACTTGCAAGTAGAGTTGACTTTTTTGTCCCGGTTGCAAGTCATCCATCAATTCACAACTAGGTCTGTTAGTTTTTATTCTATTCACAAGTCAACCATTGACACACAACTGGCACCTCGATCTTTTCTGTCGACTCGCAACTGAGCCCGACCATTTTTTTCCCAGTTGCAAGTCCATCATTGACATGCAACTGGACATTTGATTATTTTTACCAAGATACAAGTCCATTATTGAGTCGCAACTGGCCTAATGTTTTTTGACACAATTGCATGTCCACTATCGACTCATAACTGGGCCCGGCCTTTTTTTTATCTCAGTTGCAAGGTCATCATTGATATGCAACTGGCTATTGATTATGTCTTAGTTAAGTTGCAAGTCCATCCTTGACTCGCAACTGGTCTGATATTTTTTTGACACAATTGCAAGTCCACCATCGACTCGCAACTAGGTTTGACCTTTTTGTTATCTCAATTATAAATCCACCATTGACTCACAACTAGGTCAACACTTTTTTGTCCCAATTGCAAGTCTACCATTAACATGAAACTGGGCTATTTGATTATTTTTCCATTTTCTTTTTCAAAAAGTCACAAGTTTTGAAAATTGTTCGTTATCTTTAAGAATTTTGTTCAATTTTTGGAAAAAGACTTTTAGTTTCATGAACATTTTTATTGGCAATTTTTTTGAACTATTTAATTCCTTCAATTTTATGAATTTGTTATGCATGTTTAACTTTTTTTCAAATATAATGATTAACATTTTTAATTTCATCTTTTGATGTCTACTTTTTTCATACACGATGTACATTTTTGTATATATCTGAAATTATTCACGTTTTAAATAAAAACGGGTGGTGAAAAAAAAACCGTTCATAACAGAGTTACATAAAAGATAGGGCAATTTGATTTCTTGCCACGATTTACTTTGGTGTTTGACGATTTGCCACTCCTTATTTTGTAATTGCTTTTTTGCCATTCCTTACTTGGTACTTGGAAGATTTGCCCCTGCCCACGGATAAACCCAAGATTACCCCTGCTCACGGGTCACAACACTAATTCCACAGATAAGAGACGGCGGCGGCGACTACATCACGGAGCCTCTGCTCCTTCTCCGCCAATGGCACGTCGCTACATCACTAACCTCCTACCCATCCTCCCCAAATCCCTCCGCCCCATCCTGCTGCCTCCACAAGTACAGGAAACGGGAGAGGAGCTCTCTCCCCATCTCCCTCACCCACCTGCGTGCTGCAGCCAAGGTTTTGGTTACCGGTCGAAATTTCGAGATTTCCCATGGTTACCGCATATTTCCGTGCCCCTCGGTAAATGCCCATACCAAGCAAAAAGTACCAGTTTTTTGAATTTTTTGAATTTAAACTCAATTTATAGTAAAGTACGTAGGATCTAATTAATGCCATGAGAGTTGGTTCTGGCGTGTTGGTAACAACCTACTTTCTGTTTTGAGAGGTCTCTGGTTCAAATGTTCGTTCATTCACTTATTTGAATTCAAAATTCAAGTATAAAATTCGTTCGAAATATTCTTGGTATTTGTCGGTATTTCTCGGTAACCATGGTAACCGCGTTTACCAGTCCCCCTCGGTAAAAATGCCTCATTCGGTAACCAAAACCTTGGCTGCAGCCACCAGTTTTCTCGTCGCCAGCTGCGCCTGAGGCGAACAGAGGGGCTGAGGTAGCAAGTTTGATCCTCTTGACGGGAGCGACCTTCAGACGAGCCGCGTAGGCTTGGAGCGGCGCCCTAGGCCCTCCCCATGGTGCGTCCTACCCGGCATATGGTCCTCTGGTGGCGCGACCAATGGCCTGGAGGAGAGCGGCGCAAGGAAGAGGAGAGCAGCCGGCCATCAAAGAGCATGGCGGCGGTGGTGAATGGGTTCATCCGGTCCTGGTTTGATTTCAATCGATGAATCGGGGTGCACTGCTCAAACTTACATGAAGGGTATTTTGGTCCACTGTTTTATGCATATATTATGTCAATCATTTGTAAGTATTGTTCTCGTGTGAAAAAGTGGCAAAAAATCAAAGTGCAAAATAAAGAGTGGCAACCGATCAATTACAATGTAAAGAGTGGCAAATTATCAAAGTGCAAAGTAAGTGGTGGCTAAAAATCAAACCCCCCTAAAAGATAATAGCTTTCTTTACCAAGCATACTCTTATTTTTTTAAGAACACAATCTAGTGCAGACAACACACGTACACACTCGTGTGAGTAAGCAAATCGTACCTTTTCTAATACACGTAAGCACTCATGTGAGTAAGCAAAATTCGTGCGGGTGTGTGTTCATGGCGATGGGTAGATCTGCGCGAGCGACGCCAGCTTCTTTGCTGCCTCTGGGCAACCCAAAAAAGAAAAATAACAAACAAAGAAAAAAAACAGCTTAGATGGCGATGAGTACTAGACATACCGAATAAATATAAACTCTAAATCCTACCGATAATACCAAGCAGCAGGATTAAAAATATCAGCAAAGTTTCATAAAAAAATTCAAAATTTTGGTGGGGTTAGAAATATTTTTAATCCTGAAATTTTGAGCCAAATTCAAACTAAATTCTTTAAATTAGGTTAAATCCAATGAAATTTGAAATCTCAAAATCCAATTTCTTTTTCAAAAGTTCTGATATTGCAGTGAGACCCGAAATTGCTTTGTTTACGAAATTAAAAACCTTGCCAAGCATATCACAAAACTTGTGAACATCTCTGAAAATAATTCAGCACATATATAGTCGACCAAGACACTAATTCAGCACATGTTTTTAATTTATTTTTGATTCGCAGCATGACAAAAAGACACTAATTACAAATTTCCAGCAAGTTGGAGCTATGATGGCACAAATTTCCAGATCTTAATTTGATTGACATGACACTATGAAACAAGTTTAGATCTAAACTTTTTGGGTCATAGGACATGAAAGTTTTTTTTTTTGAGGATTTGAGACTATACTATGTGCTGCCTTTTTCTTGGGATTTTCACAAAATTTTCCAATGGTAGCAAGATACATCCACCCTCGAATTTCAACAAACCCATCAATTCTCAATGCAACGTTCCATGCATGTGCGGATTAATTTACAAAGGTATATATCATCAATCAAACAACACAAACTTATTCATAGGGCCCAACCGATTCCAAGTAATCCCCCCAATCACGAGCATGCGACTCTCGAGGAGAAGGGCGCGAGGCTGAACTTGGTGGCCGACGCGTAGTTGAAGTTGATCTTGTCGCCGTAGTACACCGGGGAGCCGTTGTTGAGGGTGCCGAGCTTGCCGTCGGCGTCCGGACGAAAGACGTTGGGGTCCACTGGCTCGGAGGATTTGAACCCGGGGGCGAGCAGCTTGACATCCGTCTGTGTGCAGATGCACTTGTTCTCCACCTCCACGGCGTACTCCGGGTTCCCTCCGGCGTTCTTCCCCGTGGCGGTCTGGGTCACGTGGAGGTCCGATAGGGTGCACTCCTGAAACTCCGCATTGCCTTTACCAACACCAACAACAAAAAGAAGAAGAAGAAATCGATCAAAATCGACATGAGAAAATTAGATTCGTCCGATTTGGATTCGGAGAGTGGATCAACGAATTGAATACCTCTGCTGCTGAGGCTGAAGAGCATCAGCATCGCGAAGATCCTCATCATCTTGGCCTCCATTTTTCTCTCTCCTAGTTTTGCTGTACGTGTGTGTTGTGCTTGATGTAATGCAATTCTGCATCTTGCTCTGCCGTCTATTTGTAGGCCTAGATGGAGCAGTTTTATGGTGCGGTGCGTTGATTACGCCCTATTTACCGTTGTATATATAACGCTATTGATTGTTATTACGATTCCAAAATTAAGGAGGTGTATATGCCATGCCAAAGATACGTTCCAAACCTGTTATATCCATATGTTTATTTGCCGATTGGTTTCCGTACAATAATTTTGAAAGATAGGTTACTTCCATTTATTACTATTCAGCAGCGATCCTAGGATCGCATCCGCCTCACACTTATTCTCCTACACCTGGTCCTCCATCGCTTCATCTTTCTGATTCTAGTTTTTTTTTTAATCAAGCATATGTGATGCCCTCGTTTCTACCAAGGAGAAGGGGAACAATAAAATAGAGCCAGCAAAGAGAACTCTTCATATATTTTTTTTTGCCAGCGTAAACTTTTCTTTGCGGAAAACTTCCGATCCATTCATCATCAATTATGGCAGTACAATGAACACATGAAATAATAAAAATTACATTCAGATCAGTAGACCATCTAGCGACGACTAGAAGCACTAAAGCGCGCCAAATACGCGCCGCCATCACCACCCCTCACTCCCCGGGGTCAGGCAAGATGTATTTTAGTAAACACTAGAAGCCATCGTGCTAAGGCTCTATAGGACGCACTAGGATATCAACCACCGCCAATGAACAGAAGCGTAGATCAGAAGGATCAAACCTGAAGACACACTTACGTAAACAGATGAAGACTAAATCCGAGTGGATCCACCAAAGACAACTACCGAATGAATCTTGAGAGATCCGCCGGAGACACACCTCCACTTGCCCTCCAACGATGCTAGACGCACCACTGGGTTGGGCCTAAGCAGAGAGAACCTTATTCCATCTTCACGGAACCATCATTGTCTCGTCTTCCTGAACAGGATACAAACACTACCAAAACTCGAAGAAACATATAAAAACAGAACCCTCCCACCTACAAGGGCTATGATCCACCATGCCCCTATGGCCCTTAAGCTATATGAGATGAGGCAGATCAACAACGCCGCTGATGGAAGGCATAAACCCTAGAGCATGTACGCTCGAAGGAGAGATGACTCAGAGCATATTATGTACCTCTTAAATTAATGTCAGGGAATGACGGAATGAGTTACCTGAGAGAACCAAAAGTGCACTCTCGGCAAAATAAAGTGACTTCACATCCGCCGGGTCAGGACGGCGTCGTCGGGTCTTTGCCAAGAGCCAGTGGGAAACTCGGCAACAACATTCCCGGTTGTCAAGCACCTCTAGGCTTACCTGACACACGCAACTCCCAGGAAATGCCACGTGCCACCTTTTGCCAAGAGTACCGCCAAGATCTCTGCTTTCCAGGCATAAGCAACTCTTTCGCCGAGTTCGTTTTACTTCCTTTAAGGATAACCAAGCCACCAGTGCCAGTCACGTGTCCAATATGCGAAGGTTGACTGTCAAAAATTATATCTTTCCCGAGTGTGGTTGTCGTAAATGGTATTGTCAGCCCAGTTTCTAATTCTTTTTCATATAACCCTGCAGCAAAAACATATATAATAGTAGTATCTTCTAAGAATCACGTAGATAAATTTACATACTCTATACAGAAGAACTAATTCATAGAAGCATCATATATGGTCAAGCTTCATATAAAGTCACAAAGTAGTTGTTATAGCGGTGTCATGCAGATGAGTGCCCATAGTCAAGCCCCGGGAATGTAGACAATAGTCGGTGAACCTCATTAACAAATCGCGGTGTCATGTCTCGTATGGTTGCTTGCCCTCAATTGGTAGATCGATCGCATGCCTTGATTTTTTTAACATATTCTTGTTACAATTTATTTTTCCATGACATGCAAGCATATACTCGATCGTGATCAACATTCCTCTTTTTGGGCTTCCCTCTTTCCATTACTTTCATATAAAAATATAGGAGACATAAATGGGAAGAAGGGACGCCGGGCATTGCAAGGGAACCCGCTGTGTATGCCCGCTATCGGTAAGCACGAAAGCCTGATAACACCATCAAACTAAGCATAGTTCGAAAGGTCTAGCCTATTATAGCAAAAAGCAATCTTAAACATCCCACGCACATAGTTGATGCATTAACAAACTCAACTACCAGTTAACCCACCGTAGTGAACCAACATCAAAACATCTTATATTTGTGAACCTAGCACGTCGGTAAATGATACTCCCTCCATTCACTAGGTTCACAAATATAAGATGTTTTGATATTTTAATATGGACTATATAAGGAAATCAGTGAACACGCATACTAAAACATGTTTATATACATTCAGTTCAGAAAAAAGTTAATGGAACATCTTATATTTTTTAATGTAGGGAGAAACAATTATCGTACAGAGTTGTCACAATTCCCAAAAAGGATTCTCCCTCTTGCATAGTATCGATCACATCAAGGTCCGATGCCCCCATTGGTCCCGGTTCTGGATTGAACCGGGACTAATGGGCTGGAGCGGCCTGGACCATTGGCCCCTTTTCTATTAGTGGTTGTCTAAGTTGATCACAAGTCTTGCATCCAATAGTTCTTGCTAGGTTCATGATGTACATTTCCGCAGCTTCCGCACTAAAAGCTTCAACGGATACCTTAATCTTCTCATTCATAGTCCCTCAAAACAACATCCAAGGTTCCCTATAGGGGGTTAGGGTCGAAAACAACATCTATATTTTCTTAACATAATTTTCAGATGGCAACATCCATACACTACACTTTAACTTAGATTTGGGGGAGCTAGCAATCAGGAACTTGGTTTCTAAAGCTCTCATACACAAGGACACTTGAATTGGAGATTGCACTGGATCCTCATCCGTTACTTAATTATTTAGTATGTTCAGAAGATGTTCCAAAACTAACCCTTAAGCGGCATCGCTCAAACATGACCATCTGATGATGTCATCAATTTCCAGCAATAGGCAAACTTCTCTCATCTTTTCACACTCAAGTAATAGGTGTTTTACATTTTCTTCATCAAGGCTATAGGAAAGGCATTGTGTACTTACTTTCATGTGTCTGTCCGCAAGTGTAGCTTGGCAAGGCAATGTTCGATGCAAAGTCCACCAAAGGAAAATTTCGATTTCTGCTGGAAAGTGCAAATTCCAAACATTTTGTCAACTACAGTTAACTGTAGTTGTCCCAACTCCCTCCCTCCTCACCATGGCCAAGTGGTTTCACTCCGCATGATAAGTTGAATGAACCGAGAAGGAAGTAGTACTGTTAAAAATTTAGACCTAGAAATCATTCATTTCATGCATTGGTATCGGAATAGCAAATATCCTTTGCACATCAACCAGCCAGGATGTCTGTGCTAATTATTGTTCGTCACAATTACACTATCTATCTCTTCAAGTCACTACCATTAGATTAGATTATCGTGGTATCCATGCATCTCTCTTGATATTTATGCTCTAACCATCTCCCACTCCCCAAAAATGATTGTGCTTAATTGTGCCCGCACCATCCATGATACTCTGCTAATTATATGAAGATTCCTCTTCAATGTGGCATTAAGAAAGTCCCCATTTGGGAATTATTTAGCTCCGAGAATAATGTCTGAGTAGATTTCTTTTGTCATGTGGCTTTGCTGATCTATTATGATTGGTTTGAGTTGTATGGTATGATATGGTGATATACTTTGGTGCCCAATGTATGAGTGCGCGTATACTGGAACAAACTTTTGCCGATACGATTGACACGCGTGCGAGGATCTTGCGCAGCTAGCTGAGGATGCATATAACACCACCCTCGATGGTGATCGTGCACCCATCCTCGTCGAGCTAGTCGAGGGAGATGATGCTGCTATGGAGAGAAGGGATGTAGTAGACATCTATTAGGACCCGTTGGTCATCAGTGAGTCACATGAAGAGTACTAAGCCCCTACCCTTGATGGTGACGACCGATTCATCCCCGTACCGCAGTGTGCCACTCACCGCCTCATCGAGCTTTGAGAACATCCCCCACATAGTTTTCATGTGGTTGCTGGAGCTGCTTATGAGGTACTTCAATCCGTCCAGTGAGGGGACCGGCACCACATGCTCTTCATTGAGGAAGATGCTAGTTGTGGGGTTCGCACCCGAAATACCTACCAGTGCAGCCGAATCACTACCATTCAAGAGGTTTCCGGCTTCATAGCACTTCCCCCTTGTTCTTCACTACTGATGACCAGGAGCAGTCCGGTGGTCCACCTCCTAGGCTAGGTGGACCACCTCATCATGGTACTCATGCTCACGGTCGCGCTATGCCTTCTGGCACTCTCTTCCTCAGTGAGAGAGCTTGCCGCAGTAGCGGTAGTTCCCATTCCGGCACTCAGCACTACTGATGCCGCCACCTTCTCGGCCTTTTTACTGACTTGCGATCTAGTATGTGACCTGAATATTGGTGTTCGCCTTGCCACCCTCCTGTCAAGACCACAATCACTAGCAGCATTGGCATTGTGGCGCGGCCCATTGCTCCTTGTCGAGGAGTTTCCTGAGGCCGTGATCAACGTCGCCAAGGTCATAGCTCTTCTCCACGGATTGCAGGCGGCCTGATAGCCCCTCGATGGTGAGAATTTGTAGATCCATGAAAAACTCGATTGCCATCTCCATATACCAGTACTTGCACGGTCCCACACGCAAGGACTTGAGAACTGCACGGTACTCTGTCACAGAGTCGTTTTGAAGATGAGGCAACAAGAAAAATCCTCAATTAACTCACCATCAAAGAAGGAGAGCTCCTCAAATTAGCGATGAAGGACTTGCGTGTGTGCCTCCTGCACACGCTCACTCCCCATCTGGAGTGTCTTCAACGTGTCCCAGACGGCCTTGGAATTGTTCTTGCCAGACAGCATGCGCACCATCTCTTGCGGAACCGCATGGAGCAGCGTCACCGGGGCGGCGGGATCGTCACGCTAGTCATTGTCCTAGAGCTCCATGGCGCCCACATGTCCTGGAGCTGCAGCTCCATACGCAGAACAAGTGGCATTTCAGCGCAGTTGGTGCAGGTGAGTGTCGAATATTGGGCACATCCCCCGCTTTCCCTCACCACTCATTTTACGACAAAGGGTTTCGCCTCGCTTCATATTATAAAGCAACCATCCGATACATCCAACTTGCTGGGGCTGCAGCACAAACAAGCCCCAAAGGAAAAAATAACAGAAAGAAAAGCGAAACAAATGCCGACACCGGCAGATCAACTAAGCGAAGAACACCGGCAATCGTTGCAGCCTCCGGAGAAGTACCACCGTGTTCCTCGCATTCCGGAGTGTCGCGTACCAAGAAAAACCTGCAAGAAGGAATGCAACGGCGCCGTCGCTGTTGCCCGAACGAGTCCTAGGGTTTCCCCCGGTACGCGGAGGTTAATGGGGAAGGGGTATACCCGACGCTCTTCAGGAAGGTCTGGAGCCCGCAGGCGTCACCGTGTCGGAGCCGGACGAGCCGCCAGGGATTTCTATTGACCCAAACAACCACCACCACCCCGGACTCTCCGTAATGCACCACCCAATCTGCCGCCCACCAGCCTATGCCACCACGATCACCGAACCAACATCGCCATCTCACTGCGGCCGCCAACACGAGACCTGGAGGGAGGGAAAGGAGACAACGGCCATGGGAGCAACCGCAACTCGACCGGCGGGAGGGGACAACCTCCATCGCCGTCGTGGAGCCGACCAGACGCGGCGACAAGGACTTGCCAGGCCACGACGGCCCGGCCGGACCGAAATGGGTCTGTACAGTCCCTGTCCCCACACTATAGCACGCCGCCACCACCACCAGGGAGCAACGCCGTCGGCCCGCGCCAGCCTAGATCGGGCCCGAAACGGCCCAAATCTAGGCCGAGCGGGCGCCGACAACCGCCCGTGTCACTACGCCGCCCACGACCAACGGCTGCGTCGCCGCGTCAAGGGCACCCATGGCCCACGGGGACGCCGTCGCCGAGCCAGACCGCCGCCGGCCGAGCAGCACAACCACCGACAGGGGGGCCCTGCGCCCCCCTACACGTGCGCGGGTAAAAGTCGTCCCGCCGCCAGCACCAGCGCCGCACGGGCAGGGCCCGGCGGAACGCCGACGACGGTAGCGGGGGGGAATGACTGGGAGAAGGGCTGGGAGAGCAGGAGGAACGGAGTCTACCTGTCACCCGGGGGGCGAGCGAGCGGACGCGGGGGAACGGGGGAGGGAGGGGGAGAGGGGTGGGGCAGCGGGAGAGAGGGCTAGAGGCGGCATATTAATCTCACCGCTCATTCACCACAATCTTACCGACGTGGTGATGTCCTGGGCTCCTCCCATGGTGTTTCGCCGTTGACACCGATGTTGTACGTTGCTCCTGATGTTGCGGCATGCCATCACTGCGCCATGGATCTGCTAGCTCTTGGCTGCAAATCAGCCACACACATAAACACACACACACACACACACAGAGAGAGAGAGAGAGAGACGAGTGTTTAGGGCCACGATCCATCCACGACCGACGGAACGAGGCCGAGCTCTACTCTAACAAAATGCCGAAGAATCATTCAAGCCGTTGCATAATCTGCCGAGAATTATTATGAACATAGGCTAACTGATGAAACTAACACTATTACACTACCGAAAACGCTGCCATGCAGTGGTTTTTCGGCTGCCATGGCAGCAAACAAAGCTTGCATGGCAGCAATCCGGCAAACGGGGTTTTAGATAACAAAGTAGGACCGTAAAAATCAGCACATATATTGTACACCCATCTACAATAACACATATTTTTGTAATTAAATTCAATTTGCAGCTCGAGAAACATAGACTGATTACAGTTTTTAAGCAAATGAGAGGTACAATGGCGCAAATTTCTAGATCTTGGATTTCCAGGATGCTATCAAACAAGTTTAGATCTAAAGATTTTGGGTCATAGTACATTGAGGGTGTATATTATATGTTTTTCCTTGAATTTTCACAACTTTACTGGTGTGAATTTCTGTTTTCAAGAGCCAATAAATTTACCAATACTTGCAAGATATGTCCACCTTTGAATTTCATCAATCCTCAAACCAACGTTTCATGCATGTGCGGATTTAATGACAGACGTATATATGATCAATCAACCGACAGAAAGTTATTCATCGGACCCAAACGCCCAATCGATTCCAAGTAATCCTCCAAATCACGAGCATGCGATGCCGGAGGAGAAGGGCTTGAGGCTGAACTTGGTGGCCGACGCGTAGTTGAACTTAATCTTGTATCCGTAGTACACTGGGGAGCCATTGTTGAGGGTGCCGAGCTTGCCGTCGGCGTCCAATCGGAAGACCTGGGGGTCCACGTG